>OU383790.1:10215975-11661167 GCA_910950805.1 Acrocephalus scirpaceus scirpaceus | reverse complement strand
TTTGTGGTGAAAGGTCAGAGGGAGGAGAGCAGCTCTGCGGGAGGCGGAGTAGTTTTCTTCTTGGTGCTTTGGTGGGGGTTGTTCTAATTTCTTTCCCTGTCAGCTCTGGGGGGAGCTCTGTAAATGTATCTCTTCTCTTGGTCTGTGGCAGTGTGGAGGTGGCCAGGGGGCCTTCTTGGAGCTGTGTGCAGAGGAATCCAGCTGAGTCCAGGCCTGGGCTGGTCAGTGGCCGGTCAGTTGTGTTAAATGGACGCAGCTGTGAACGCTTGCCTCTGAGCGTCTCCAGGGAATGGAACACTGGTGCTTCCATGGCTTTGGTGTCACAGAGAGGGAACGCTGGGGCTGTGCCGCTCCTGCCTCGGGCCCAACAGTTCTGGCAGCAGGAGTGGAGGCAAAGGCTAAGCCAAAGGGTGAGAATTGCAGAAGGCCTGGGCTGGGAGAGTCTCGGGTCCTGGGCTGGTAGCCTACTGAGAATTGCGGGTAAAGTCCTTTTCTCCAAGCCCCCTGCCAGAAGAAAGAGTCAGGATGCGTCGATTGTTTTATCAGAGTTGTTTATTCTATCGTGTTCTTAAATATTTTTCCTTCAGCCGGCGTAGGTGTCACCTACACCGCAGCCGAAGGCTACCTGCCCCACTCATGGGCGGTCGTAATCTTTTATACTAATTATTACGTCCCCATTGTTTTCACTACTATACCAATATCTACTACTTTTATTAAAATGTGCACTTTTACACTAAACCAATCAGAAAATACCACCACCTCACCCGAAGGTGGAGGACAAGAAGAAGGAGAAGAAAGACAAGGGACACACCCAAATCCCTCCATCTTGTCTCCTTGAGCCTCCTTTGTGAACCCCCAAAATCCACATTAATACACAAAAATAAGTTATCTAATATCCTAATTACACACCTGTGACTTGTAATTCTTCATATAATGTTGGCAATCACTCCCAGGGGCTAAAATCAAAGGTACTGGTGTTTTTATCACTGTTCCAGGGTCTCCGGACCCCCTGCTGGGGTCTCAGACTGCCCAGGACATCTAAAGGGATGTCTTGGGTTCCGACAGGAGAGAGGCAGAGGGATGGTGGAGTGCAGGTAATCAGATCCTGCGTGTCCCTGGGAGCAGTGTGCCAAGGCTTCTGGAGCTGGGGCAGCCCTGGGGCTGTGAGCATTCCCTGGGAGCGTGGTGAGTGGCCGAGCCCCCTGGAGAGGAAGAAGCTTTTGCTGGTCTCCAGCCTGGATCTGGCCTGGCCCAGCAGTAGCCGTTTCCTCGGGTGCTGTCCTTGCTTGCCTGGCGATGAGGTGGGAGCTGCCCCAGTGCTGGCCCTGGGAAGGAGGTGCAGGCCCCGGGGAGCTCTGAGCTCCTTCTGCTGGGCTGCGGCCCAAGCCAGGTAGTGGCCGCAGAGCTGCAGGGAAAAGGTCGTGCCCCTGGCTCAGGGCAAGGCCAGGGCCCCGGGGAAAAAACTCCACTTGCAGCTGGTGCCCCACAGCAGGGAGGAGCAGCACTTGCTGGCTAAGGGAGACTCTTGCCAAGGGCCTGCAGGGAGAGGACCCAGGGAAGGGCTTTGCGCTGCCCAGGGCGAGTTGGGATGTGGGGCTGGAATTGTAGCCTGGAAGGGCGGTGGGAGCATGGCCCAGTTTGGTGCAAGGAGCTGCGGCTGCCCCCAACTCCCTGGAAGTGTCCAAGGCCTGCTTGGACGGGGCTTCTGACCCAGGAAAGATGGGATGGGATGGGATGGGATGGGATGGGATGGGATGGGATGGGATGGGATGGGATGGGATGGGATGGGATGGGATGGGATGGAACTGTGGTGCTGGGATGAAGTTTGTGAGTGGTGGGGATTAGAAGGGAGGGATGGGGTGTTTTGGCCTTTTTTTCCTAGCTCAAAAAAAGCTATTTGAGCAATTTGCATGCCTTTTCCAGCACTGCAGGAAATTCTGATACTGTTGGTGTCTTCCATGTCTGCAGCAGCACGAGCAAAGGCCTGGCTGCCTAGTTGCTCCTTTTCCAGGGCAGAGTTTTATAGAACTTCAATCTGTGTTTTACAGAGAGCTGTGCACACTTTGCCCTGTGTGCTTCTGGTGTGTTGCTTTGCTCAGTTGCAGAAGCTCGGTTTGTTTTCTGTTTTCCTATCTCCAAAGAAGCTGCTGCAGCAACGTACATGCCTTTTCTAGTACTGCAGGAGATTCTGATATTGTTGGAGTTTTCCATGTCTGCAGCAGTTAGAGCAAAGGCCTTGCTGCCTTGTAGTGGTGCGTTGAGCTGTGCTCACAAGTTTTAATTTTATATGATTAATTTTATTGAGTTGGTAAAGTGGTTTGTTCCTTACCCCCCTATTCATGACTGCATTTGCAGTTGGTCTACCCCTTCCAGAAAGTGCTGTTTCCCTAGCAACCCTTCTGTCCCTCGGATGTATCCTTCCCCCCAGAGCCTGTCAGTCTCTCAGGAGGCCTCTCCTCCTTCTAGAAAGCTCGGGGAAGCTCAACTCCTGACTGGGACAGGTTCTGGAAATCCCCTACTCCCTTTCAGGGATTGGCCCTTTGTGTGTCACTCTACTCCCCAACTCCTCCCTTTGTACCCCCCTATTGGTCAAATGTTTTTGTGCACGCCCCTGGGCGTCTGCTCCTTTTAAGCTCCTGCACATCAGGAGAAACTGCTCTTCTCTGAGGCTCCATCCACGTGTAATAAACCTTGGTCCTGTTCTACCTCAGAAAGAGTCTCCTTTTCCTCCCTCGTCAAAGCTGCGCCTACATCCAGTGCTTGCGTGCCAAGAACCCACCGGGTGGGCATCTGCGGATCCGTCCAGCGGGGCCCTACCGAAGCTGAGCACGCTTCCCGCCAGGGCGGCCGGGCAAGGCTGGGAACTACTGGCCAGTGGTTTAGGAAGCGTGACCTCACTGCCTAGTTGCTTGTTTTCCATATCAGAGCTTGAACAAACTCAAAGCTCCATTTTACAGAGTGAACACTGCTTGCTGGCTGGATGCACAAAGTCATGGAGTGGCTGGAGGCTGTTCAAAGAAGGGCAATGGAGCTGCGGAAGGCTTTGGACTAGAAGCCCAGTGTGTGGGTTCTGAAGGAGCTTTAGCCTGGAAAACTGGAGTCCCAGGAGGGACCTTCAGGCAGACTTTCAGAAAGCCCTACATGACAGTGCTCAGCGCAAGGGCTGTTTCTCTGCTAAATATCCCCTGTCTGCAGCCCAGTGCTTTAGACACTGCAGGACTCAACTTTTTGTTTGTCTGCTTGTGCTATGTAGCTTTGCTTGGTGCAGAAGCCTTGTTCGTTTTCTGTTTTCCTAGCAAAAAAGAGGCTACTGCAGCAACTTGCCTGCCTCTTCCAGCACTGGATGAGATTCTGATACAGTTTTAGTTTTCCATGTCTGCAGCTGAAGGAGCACAGGCGATGCTGGCTATTTTCTAGGTTTTCATTTCAGAGCTATAAAGAACTCAACACTCTGTTTTGCATAGAGAACACTGCTTGCTTATTGTAGCCAGGGAGGAGTACTGAATGCATAGCCATTTGCAGTTCTGTTGAATCAGTCAATTAATTTATTCATAGTGACTTAAAATCCCACTGCTATCAAATCTTATGATTTCTCCTTTGTAGAGGTGGTTGTAGATCTGAAATGAAAGAAGGTGATAAATGATAAGTAGAGGGCTGTCCCTCATGCTTCTGTCTTTCCAGACAGCACAGAACCAATAACAGTCTCTCCACTGGCTCTCTCTGCTGTTGGAGCTGAGAGGAAAAGGGAACAAAATGAGCAAAATTACCACAAGCCTCCAGCTGTGGTCACACCACAGCCAGAACTTTCCAAGACACTAAGTGCCAGTTCTGGAGGGTGCTGTCTTTAGAGCGAGGCAGAGTTGCAAGTTCTGACCAGCCAGCAGTTGCTACTGGGGAGAGTTCTGACCTCTCCGGACTTCTGCTCAGCCATGCTGCCACTGTTGCTGGCACAGATTAGGGCTGGGTCTTGTTTTCCAGGGAACTGGAGATCAATAAGGAATGGTGCTCTGGAAATCAGGAATTTTTTGTGAAGCTGAGATGAAATTTCTCAAAGTAACACAAAATTCAAATTCCTGTAGTTTTTGTGGAAAATGAGAGAACGAGATCAGAACTGGCTTTTGTGGTAAGAGGTTCTGAGGAGATGAATCCCTACATTTGGAGTGATCTGCCTGATTAAAATGAAGTCACAGCCCCTGAGGATGATTGTTTCATCTCATTCCTGTCCCCAGTTGTCCCCAGCATGTTGCTAATTCAGAGGGATCTGCTCTGGTTTCAGGCTGTCTGTGCCCTGGTCACTGAAGTCCCCAGTGCCTGATATACAGAGTGAGTCCTAGCCAAAGTGGCCAGTGTCATTTAACTAGAAGTGAGATGTGCCAGACTTGCTGTGGACAGGAACTACTCTGTGCTTTCTAAAGTTTTAAAATTTTGAATAAATTTTGGATCCATAATCACTAAATTCTGCTTCTAGGGAGAGGGATTTTTCTCATCCCTATTTACAGATTGTTCTCTAGAAATGCACATAACTTTATGAAGGAAAACAGGAAGTAAAGAGCAACACCCTGTGCTAAATGAGATTTTTTTTTCTTGTGGCCATTTATTTTGTGTTAAACCTGCCTTCCAGGGTGCTTTGGTATGGGGAATGAAACAGAGCGTATGATGGAACTGATAAAGGAGCCTGGTGTCTTAGGCCTGATCGAGCAGAAACCATGGGAGAGATAGACACAGATAAAGGCTCCCTGGGGTAGAAGTGGCCAAGAAATATGTTGTGAAACTTTGGAATGGTTACCAAGTAACTGATGTCATAAAGAATGTATAGCCAATGAGAAATCGTTACCAAAAATAGTACCCTATATAAGTGGCATACAAGAAAAACCGTACATAAACGCCTTGTATGCTCAATAAACCAGGCTTCTGATCAGAACTCAGAATGTCCCCGTCTCTCAATCACCAATACTTTGCATTTTTAGCTATTTGAGAATCATTTCTGTTGACTCTTTGCAGTGAAAATGAGGTGGGCATGAGTGACAAAAACCCTGGGAAGGGCTATGGGTGTGCCTGGGTCAGGAGCAAATGGTCAAGGCCTATCTTCTCCAGGTTGGAGGCCAGGTTTGGCAACACCACAACATTCCAGTGCAGGATCAGTGCCACAGAGAAGGGCTGTATGGCTTTCCTGAGCCCCAGCCCCTGCATCAGCAGGGGTGGGTGGGTAGAACTGCAGCCTCCTTTGCTTCCTTCTGTCTGAACAGCCAGGTTTTGTTTGCAAGGCAAGGTGTCTATCCTTCCTCTTGTCTCCAGCATTTTCTTAATAAAGTGGTACCTGGCTGGCAAGATCTCACATCCTCCTCTCCCCCTGCTATTTATATGAAGTCTCTCAGGCAAGACAGCTTTGGTCTGCCAGGTCATATATCACCCCCTCTCCTCCCTCTATGAATGTTTGAGCAGGCAGAGGGAAGCAAAGGAAATTTTATAGCTTTCCATCTTCCTCACCTGTTATCACCACTGGCAACCCTCACTGTAGGTCTGTTTCTAGCAGAAGACATTTCTTCATGTTCCTTTCTGAAGGAGAAAGAACAAAACCAAGATGGTGTTTGATGTGATGCTAGCCAGGTCCCCCAGGTTGGAGGCAGTTCATTAGTGTTTGAATGGTTATTCTTAATGAAATTAAATAACCTTCCTAGGAGATTCTTGGAAGAACAGATTCAATAGCAAGGTATGAATTAAGAGCAGATAATTGCTATAGAGAACTCAACTAAATTTAAACAGATTATAATTTGCTGTGTAATCACGTGTGTTAAAAACAGATGATCCTTTGCCATACAAAACCAGGACTTTGCTCATTTGTGTAAGGCTGATAAGTTTAGGACCAGTGCTCAAAAACTGGAAAAAACTACATTTGTAGTTTAGACTATGCCCAGGAGCCTTAGAGGACACCAAGAGACCAAGAGGGCCAGCACAAAGACTGGGTTCATCCCTCGGACACCTGAGGAAGACTATTTTACTTCATCCAGCAACCCCCTCAGGAGACCACCAGGAGACAATGTGCAAATGCAGACCGACAAAAGGCTGATTAACATATGAAGCGAAGCAAGAGTAGGGATAGGCTCTGAATATGTACAGGCAATGTTGAAACTTTCATAAATATGTATAAGTTTAAGTGTATGTGAACAAGATCACTTGCTCTGTTTGGCATGCATGTCTTTGGCGGAGTTATCTCCCGTGGTCCCGGCTTCAATTAAAGCATACCTACTTCATAACCTTTGGTTGTAGAGTCTTTGTTCCACTTCATGATGGACCCAGTACTGGGAAGAAAAGGAAACATTTAAAAGATGCTGAAGGAAACATTATTGCTTCAATAAAATGTGTAGCATGCCAGGCTGTTATACCTGGGACAGGTTTGCCAAGGCTGTACTTGTGGGACAGGTTTGCCCAGGAAGATCAAATGCTGTATCCTAGCAGCAGATGATGCTAAGGCCAGTTGAACAGGAGGGACTGCATGCACTGTGATTGACTCTCTGAGTTTGAAACAGATCATATACTGAAGCGAGTTCCCTCTGCCCACTGGAAAGCGGCTTTCCAGCTAGTCCCGGCTTAGCCCTGGCAGGGAACTGTCTCAGCTCCGGTTAGGCAGTCGCAGGCGGACCGGCAACTTCCCCCCAGTGGGTAAGGTTTTTAGCTACATGAGCGCTGTTGAGGAGGCGACGACGAAGGCAGGAAAAGGAGACTTCGTGGCAGTGCTACAGGTTGGCTTTTTTTGTCCCTCTGCACCTGCTCAGCACAATGCACGAAGCCACGATGCCACGAAGCACCAAGCCATGAAGTGAAGAACAGGGGCAGGGTAAGTGATTATAAGGGACCAGAAAAAGGGGCGTACACAAGATGGGAAACCAATCAGGAGAAAAGGGATGGCATAAAGACAATGAATCGAAAATGAGGGGTGGGGGATTTCCCAGCCTGTTCCAATCAGGGCTCGATCTCTCCCGATCTTTCTAGAAGCAGGGGAGAGTCCCTCCCGGAGATTGACTGGCACAGGTGCTGCACAAACAAGTGCAGGGCAAACCATTAGGGGAAAGGGATAGGGGGAACATGGACTAAACCATTACAGAACTCAGTTAACATTAACAGTGAAATAAAAAAATAGAAAACGCGCCGCTACTATATACAGCAGTCCTTTTATTGCTAAAAGTAGCTAATTATAAAAATGCACTTACTCTTGGCTTTGCAGCAGATCTGATGAATAATTTTGCTCCTTAACTCATTCCCACCCTCCAAAGAGAAAAGATTTTAAAAGCCCATTTATTCAGGGAAATGACAAGAGTAGATTTTTTTTCTTATGGATTTTTTTCTTGTGGATTTTTTCTTCTGGATTTAAACAATTACTCAGAATTAACCTTCAAAAGAATAGATCTATCTGAAAGTTCAGATAAGGCAGCAGGAAAAGGGGCAGGATGGAGATTAATAGAGACTTCTTTCAAGTCTATCCATGACAATTTTCTTCTTGTTCCAACAAGCAAAATAACATCCAGTTGTTTCCCTGTTGTAGTGTTCTCCTACCTACCCAGATTTTCTACATTGGCTTATTAGTGGATGTACCTAATTTCGTAGATGACCTTCCTGACAGCCTAGGAAGGGATCTGTGGAACCCATGTCTGCTAAGAGCTGCATGCTGACAAAGGCTACATATAAAATATCCTCATTTGATGAAGTGAAATCAAGTAATTCCAAATAAGGCGTACAGAACCAGAGAGTACCGTTGGCTGGTGTAGAATCCCTGAATCTCAGATTGTAATACAGACTGCCGGTCTCACAGAGTTCTCATGAAGGTTAATTATTTAATCTGTCTGAAGCTCACAGTTTGTAATTGAGTCTTCAATTGAAAAGAAAGAAATCAATAATGCTGGATTCAGGGACTAATTTCCAGCAGGAATGTTCTAGTACTCCACACCAAACACAGGAGGTAAGACCAAATACTAAAGTCTGAGAGTTCTTTGTTTTGCACCCTCAGAGAGAAAAAAAAAAAAATCAGATGGAATTAGAACTAATATATTGTATAACTAATTGAGGGATAAAGTAAGGGACTCCTGGAGCAGCTACTCACATGTAATATACACTTTTATCAGACTATCTTATGTCACTGATTCTAACATCTTCCTTTTTTATTTTCACAAAAACATTTTTACCTTCTGGTCACAAAGCTAAGGCAGATATCTTGCAAGCAATATCAGTTTGGATAATTATTTAAAATGGCACTGGTACAGCCCTAGTCCTGCAGATGCCTGTTGGAATACCAACAGAGGATTTGATCTCTTTTCCTTTCTCTACAACAGCATTTTCCATGCAAAATGAATGTTATGGTCGCATTTCTGTGTAGTTCAAGACATGCTATTTTAGTCTTTTAGAGGAAACAAAGCTGTATACCAAGTAGCTTTCTGTGTTTCTGCTCTAGCCCTTGTACTTTTTCCTGTTTCCCCAGCCCTCAAGAATTAAAACTGGTTTGTGCAAATAGGAGATAGACCAGAACAGCTTTGCAGGGAAATCTTGTGCCGCTGTGTATTCTGAAGGCCAATGCTCTATTAGCACATGCTCTAAATAATGAATTTTTTTAACAAAGGCTGTAAGTCTAATAAGTAGTAACCAGGAAAACAGGTAGAGGGCTTCAGAAGGTTGCTGTAGGAGTGATGGAGGAGTTTGGGTATAAGGAGAATCAGCAACATTGCAAGGAGTGTTGGAGACAGGAATGCAAGGAGACAGTAATGGTGGTGGTGGTAAATCTTAGGTGTTTTAAGAAGATTTTTGCAGCTGAGGATAATATTCTGAGGAGAAATTAGAGAGATGCCAGTAAAAATTACAAGCTGATGCTTGCAAGTTTTCATTCAGGTACTGCAAGGACATTCTAAATGTTCTTTCCTCATTGTATAGCATTAGGAAACCATGCAAAGCCAAGAAAAGCAAGAGCATGGTTCCTGTATAACTGCGCTGCCTTGCAGCCAAATGTGGACACAGGTTCATCCTATATCCTTACTCAACTCTTGTACTGTCAGATTATACCTTTTCTGACCTAGAAATGGGGCAACTGAGAGGTGTTTTAAAAACTTTTATTCCATTTTCAGTCTCATGTGAAGGGTGAGAAAGTACAGATGTTTTAATTCATACCATCCCAATCGGAAGCAAAACTATTTCCTAATTACAATACATTATAAGCATTTCTTAGCCTATCAGCTTTTGCCACACAATACTGTTAATACCTTAAAACCAGTCAACTAAAATTACCCCTCGTGCATCCTACTACAAGGCATCTTTCATAGTTCTATTTCTCCAAAGTATCTAGTCTATTTGCAAGACCATAATTTGAAACTTGTGTCCAGTTCCATTTCTCTCTCAACAGTATCTATCCTATTCCATAGAATTTCTATGTTAGCATTTCTTATCTCAAAGTTGGCATACAAATACGTACTATGTAAGCCTTCTGTCAGGCTTTAAAAATTCTCTATAAGTCCATTTCCCACATTGTACCATTGAACTTACAGATGGCCTCGAGACAAGTAAGGAATTTAAATCCTGTAAAATAGAGGGAGCTGGTATCTCCAAAGGCCAAGTTTGCTCAGATAGTTGCTATTACCATTTTTATAGAATGCTGAGTTACTACTTTAGGCTGCATTTGAGCTAAGATAAAGCAGATATCCTTCCTTTGGACCTATTAGAGTGCACATGGCTCATGGTGTTAATTTTTGCAGCAGACAATCACTCTTTTGGTTTTAGGCCCTTGGCAATCTTTCAGAAAATACCCAAAGACAAAGCTCGCTCCAGCAAAAGAAATAACTTCATTTTTCATCCTACTTTTAAAGGAGAAAGCCAAGTAGAAAGCATCCAAATGGAAAGCATATGTCCTCTAGCTAGGAAGCAGTATGTAGTTTGTTGCACGGGATTACAAACTGGACTTTTGGGCCTGGAGCAAATCAAAGTTACATCTTACTGAAGCTCCCGAACTCACAACAGATGTTTCGCTGATGTTCCTCTGCCTAGCTGAAGCTCCTAGACAGCACTTCTGTGGTGAGTGGTCTTGTACCATATTAGTAAGGGATGATGCCATACACTTGTTTAGACTCTCTAAGTAGGATTAATTTCTCTCTTTTTTGTTATTCTTGTTGCTTTAGACTACTTCTTTTGGCTATTTCTGAGTTCAGTAATAGAACTGGAGAGCTGGAGACTGTCTGGTAAGTTTGTGTTTCTACTACTAGTCTCCAGAGTGAGGACTTCAGCCGGGTGGTTGCTAAACAACAGCTTCCATAACAGAAAGTAGAAGAAAACCAAAATCTTATTCCAAAACATACCTGCATGCAGCAAACCTTATCCTCAGTGTAGTTCTCTCCAAAATCTAGAGGAGATATGTCTTGCAGTTACCTCAAAAGTGAATGATTGTGGAAGTTACATGAATGTAAACCAATTAAATTAATTATAGTGAGCAGCTCTAGAAATAGTTTCATTTTCTCTTTCCTGGCAAGTCACTCTTACTCTTGGAAGGATCACTATGCCTTTCCTCAGAGCAGCAGTGAGCCATGCTGTAATATAAAGTGGCCTCTACTTTTCTAAAGGATGAAGGAGACATTTGAATACTATGTAACATTTTCTACAGTCTCTTGTGTTTCATTTTAGAAAAATTTTGGATTTCATCTTGGAATTATTATAATTGAAGTGCATAGAAAACTTCAGCAGTGAGCTCAGAACATTTTTGTAGTGGATGAGGCCTGGGTGGGAAGAGCAAAGGGAGTAGACTTGCTTTCTTGGTCCTTTTAGAGGCTAGCCCAAGCATGTGTGGGATTAAGGTTATTATTTAAACTTATTTTATTTAAAGAAATGTTCACAGCTATTGCTTATAAGTACTCTGAGATTACATATTCCCTCCTGAATGAAATCATCTTTGTATTGGCTACTTTTTCCATGAATATGGCAACAGCCCATTGTCTCGGTTCAGAAAAACAGGTGTCTGCTAAGGAAGGCCCGAGCTTCCACTGAAGATGTAAATCCTCTGAATTATTATAATTTTGCAATTAAGGGGCTCTCAGGCAAAGATATGGGACTAGGAATAACAGTTCTTTACTAGGAAAATTAAAATGAAAATGTAGTGGTACAAAACAACCAACCAAACAAAAAGAAAACACTGAGAGTCAGAACACAACCTGACACTCTGTTGGTCAGGGTGTTGGTAGCAGCCCAGTTAAGTCCTCCTGGAGTGACACATGTGGTTCTGTTGAAGCAATGATCCTGTAGAAGGGTGAAGTTTTCCTCTGAGGGTCCAGTGGTGGTGTAGATGGGTCCAGTCTTCCTCTGGGAATCCAGTGGAAATAGGCTGCTCTGGTGTTCTGAATCTCAGATTTTTATCCAGGCAGGAATGCTTGGCTCCTTCCCTTGGGTGGAGCATCTCATAATGAGATGATGTAATTTTATCAGTCATGCAGCAAGACTCAATGGCCCATTAACATAAGATATCCCCCTGGAGGGAGGATGCGTCATGAAAGAGATAAAGAACACTGCCCCATCTGGTTTTAACAGCTGATAACAGAAGATACCCTTCCTCCCGCTGCCCCCTCCACTCCCACCTTGGACTTACGAGGAATGGAAGAGATAAATAAACACTGGCCCACCTTGTTTTAACAGACAGTAATAGAATACATACTTTTGGTTACATCTTGCATTGCAACCTAAGACACTCATACACTAACAAAACTGTTGTACTTACTTTTGATCACTGCAAACAGCCAAGGAGTGTAGATGGCATTTTTCTGGGAACCTTCAGACAGGAGCAGCTTGTTCCTGAGTAACAAACAGCTCATGGCCATTGTTGCATTCCTCTGGGGAATGGTTTGTCCCCTCAGAGACCCCCTGAAGCCTGTACCATGTAGTTTAACCCTTCCTCCCTATCTTTCCTACTCCTGACTTTATTGGCTCAGGGCCAATATCTTTCCTCAGCCAAAAACTAGATAAAGCCCTGCTTCTTCCTTGTTCTCTCCCTCTCCTGGAACCCCTGCGAGAATAAAGCCTTGGACTGAAGCTGGGGGTGAGAGCTACTTTTTTGGAATCTTTTATTCTGTCCCCTGAAATATATTTCCCTAAAGCCACTAAGGAACTCAGCTAGTCAGAGCCTAGGGGTGGGCAGAGGGAGAATATTTCAGGCCATCACATAGACATGAGTTTTATGAAGCTGAAAATGCTGTGTTTAGCAAGATGGCCTCCTTAGCTTTCAAGAGAGGCAAACTCTCAGTTTAAGGCTTCCCATACTGATTTTGTTGTCACATTGAATCCCTTGATTTCAGAAATTACCACTTCAGTGACATGGCACTTTCACTGTTAGGATTGCAAGGCCCTGAAAACCCAACAACATAACCACTAGCTTCCGGGAAAGAAGGCAGGATTTTTTTTTTTTGGTCAGTAATGGCGCTTTTTTAAATTGCTTTTTTATGTATATAAAAATACATTTGAAGTATTTTTCCTTAAATTGTATTTATACTGTGCTACATAGTATAACTTCTTTATATACAATCCGTCTTCTCAAATAAGTAGAATTCTAACAGCATCTAGGTTGACAGTGATGATATGAAGCTCATGGGTAAAACTGGGGGCTGAGAAAGGTATTAAAGCAGAAAGTATTCTGAAACAGAAACGTTGATTATGCATTTATGTAACTACAGGTTTGGTTGCTATTTCAGAGATATTGCAATCAGTTGAATGGTCTTTGCTCTTTCTGTTAAGAAATCAAGGTGGATTTGTAACTGAGAATACAGACTGTTAAAATGAGGAAGATAGCAGATAATATACTTTTGCAGTTGTTTTTGATAGGCTTCCTCTGTACAAAAAAGAAATGAGAAGGTGCTCTCCTCTTTCTAGAAGAAATCCAGAAAGTGGCTCTGGAGACCTGAAGTCCAGGTCTTAGCTGGCAAAGTAGGTATCATTGTCTCTGAGCTGTCTAAGCTGAGTCAAGAGTGAGGTATGATAGCAATGGGATTACAAGGGATCAGGCAAGGATCATCAAAAAAGGGACTTCGGAGTAAGTTAAAAACCCATACCCTAAGCTCAAAGCAGAGGCTGAATGGACCCAGTTTGTTACATTGCAAGGCCTTTGGGTGAGTTGGGGCTACATTGAAGTTGAGGGAAATGCTAGTTAAGAAGAGACATGACTATGTGCACATGGCTTGCTAGTAAAATTGCATGTTAGAGCTCAGGAACCTTATGTATGAGAGGGAGAAACTCAGCACATGGGAATCATAGATGAGTGAGTCTGTGGTTTTGAAAACGTGTGTGTCTTGGTTCATAGCCTGCCAGCACTAATCAGCTGCTCTTCAGGCACATATTACATATCACAATGCAGCTGGATATTGCTTTTGTGATGGGTGGGTAGTTTTAGAAAAGAAGCTGAGAGTAACCTTCTTTTGAACTATCTTCTGTACCTTGAAGCATCGCCAGGAAGCTGAATTTCAACAATTTTTATTTTGAAACTTATGTGTTCTGAAGTTTCCTACAAAATGGCAACACTGGGGAAAAAATTTAAAAGGTTTTGGAAATAGAACATGATATTTTCAAAATCATGTTTGTTCTTTGGTGGCGTTGCCAAATGTGGAATATGTCAAGATTATGTGAAGTCAGGATGTTCTTTGATGTAAGATCTTTGTATACTCTCAAGCCTAATCAACATTCTGCAACCTTTACTGGGTGCTGTTATGATGAAAGGTAATTAAGGACATATTGATCTCTGCGCCAATTTCAAAATCTACCCTCGGGAGTCTGACCTACTTTGGACTAAGCTTGTTTATTGGCAGTTTCCTCCCTGCTCCTAAAAGCTGCATCAACAAGGACATTGCTGCTTTCCCAGATGAAAATGGGGAGATATTGATGTCCTCCAGGCTGGATGGAGCCCACAGCTGGTAACACTGTGGGGGGATGTATCAGTGCTGGGCACATACATCACAGTTGCCTCCAAAACATGCATTCTCAGCCCAACCCTGGGTTGGATCCTGCTAATGAGGTACCTGGGAAATGCTCAGCAAACCTTTTTTATTTATTTTTAGATCTGTCAGGACAGATCTAGTCTGGAGTCCTAGAGAGACTGTAACTATGGGGCAATCTGTAAGGCCTTTGCTTTTTGTAGTCATTTACAAAAGGTAAACAGATGAAGGCAGCAGCTTTTGCCTCCAGTTGAGACAAGGTATCGCAGCTGTTTCCACAAAGAGAGCAGAAGCTCTGGGCAGGAGAAGGCTTCTCAGTTCAGGGGGCTGGCTCTGCATCACCTCCACATGCCCCATGGTCCAGACACCAGACCATTGCAGATGGACAGCACAGGCTGTACAGATGAGAAAAGAGAGGTACACAGTTCCCAATCATCCTAGAACTGCCTGCATGGATCTCTCCTTCCCTAGCACCTGCCAATCCTTTTTCCTTCTGGGAGGCTTCCTCCTGAAGGAAGAAAGGATCTGATCTCATTTTGTCCCAAGAACTCCAACACAGCAGTTGCCACAAGTGAGATGCTTTTTCCCATGTAAAGCAAGACCCAAACTTAAATGCAGCCCATCTTGTCACAATTCCTCTGATATTCCTGAAATTTTTGCAGATGGGAGAAGGAAAGTAAGGTGTACATTTCTGTTATGGGTTAACACAAATTAATTTTTTGTTAAAGAATATAGAATATTGCCCTGTTAGGACCTTAAAATTGCTTTGGAAGGGGGAAGAGGCCTATCAGAAACTGGTTCTCAGTTATTGGCCTGTAGACTGACCACTCAGAAAACTGATATGACTTTTGGGCAATATGCATATAGGCAGAGATTTTGTGCAGACCACTCTCTTTGCTCTTCGCCTCGACAGAGGTAAGAGGCAGGTGCTGGCTCCCTCCCCTGCGGCGGGATGGGGCCAGGATGGCCTAGGCTGCCAGCTGAGCCCGTCCGGGTCTCCTGTGGCTGCTGCCATGAGAAAAGCGGCCGGGCAGGCTGAGCTCTTTCCCTCGCCAGCTGCCAGCAAAGGAGAAGCCGTGGTTGTTAACATCCAGCCAAACCTGGGGCCTGCCCCATGCTGCCGCCAGGTCAAGGGAGATGCCCCCGAGCCCCCTACCCCCCTCTAGAAGCAGCACTAAGCCCAGGCTAGGCCGTGCCTACCCCTTTGAGACCGAGAGGTGGGGGAACCGGGAGGAAGAAGGACCAGCTATGCAGGAGATCTTTGCTGCCATTTCTGAATTTTTTCTTTCACCGCATGGCCTTGAGATTTTTGCAGCACCCGGCAGGCAGAGACCACGTGACTATCTGCAGGTCCAGCGAGAATGTTAACTCTTTCTTAACATAGTCTGAGACTTTTTAAAACTCTAACCCTCTTCAGAGAGAGAGAAAAGGCTGCATTAAAGATACGTAAAGGGACAGTATTAAGATACCAAAGTCAGTAAAAAAAGAGTGACTTCTCAAGTGGGAGAGATGACAAGTTGCCTTGGTTTTAGGTTTAAAAACCTCTTATGAGTTGTGGTAAAAGACTGTATTGTGGAGATACTAGATCTTTCCTTTAAATCATAGGCAATATAATTCGGGAAATATTTTGTGGATTTTAAGCAAAAGTATTTGTGATTTACTGAGTGAATGTTGAATTAGGAACTGTAACCTAGTGATCTTACAAGATATTTGAACAGAGAGAGATAAGGAGAAGCCCTCTGCCTCCGTGAAGGATTGAGAAGATATCTCTGTTCCTTAAGATGAGAAATCTTTTGCCTGTAGAAGTGTGCATTTTTAAACAGGGAGACCCCAGTGTGAATCTAAAGCCCAAAATGTAGTAATGGGAAGGCTACATGATCTGGGAGGACTGCAAAATTGCAGAAGTTTTTGGGCGGGCTGGTTTTTTTGTAGGAGCTAGAAGCAATAGCAGACTGTTTTCTCTTGTGGAAAAGTTACCCAAACACATCAGGAGATATACTTCTCTCTCTCAAAGACTGAATGAAAGACTATTTTATAAGTGGTACTGACCTGAAGCTCTGAGTTTTGTCTCTTTATGCTGCATGTGGGAAAGTGAACTGTTTGGCGGGGGGGGGGGTGTGGAGGGGAGTGCTTTTAAAGGTTTCATTTTGATTCTCATTTTTTCCTTTTTCTTTTGTGTGTTAATAAATCTATCTGGTTTTTTATCTTCAAGTTAAGCCTGTTTTGCCTCCTGTTCTCATAATCATATTTCACAGAAAAAAGATATTTAGACCACTACACCAAATTTAGCAAACAAAATTCAGCAAACGTGAAACTACTACAATTTCTCTGCCAGAATTGTTTCTTAGGAATTAATATGACTGCAACATATACTGGATTATTATTTTATATTATTACATATGTGAATAAAAGTATGCATATGAGTGTATGTCTGGCAGAATTTAAGTGACAATCAAATACTTACCTCTCCCTGACCTTCTTCCATTTGTTTAACATTAAAGTGTCATGTATCATTGGAAATTCAGCTGTTAGAGGCAACTTATGATAGAAGTGCTTGAGGGGGAGATGTGTTCTGCCTTTGATTTCTTGAAGATTTTCCCCAGGATATCAGTCTCCTCTGAACTGGGATGTAACAATAAGGAGGAAAAACTTAAGTTCTGCCCTCTACTAAAATTCATAAACTTTACAGGCTCTGGGTCTGAAAATAAGATGGGGTTCAGACTTGATGAAGCAGATTGGACCTCTAGTAACACTGCCACAATTAAGCAAATCACAGGGTGAAAGAAAACAGAAATCCTGCTTACTAGTACAGTGAACTGGGGGGGGGCGGGGGGGGGAATCAAACATGCTCTGTCTACCTACCCTTGCCTGAGTTTGAATTCTGTCATTCATGAATCATGCACAAATGGAAGCCTGAAGGGCTGAGAAGTGGTGCTGGGCTGCCAGGCAGGAAGAGAACTGGAGTGTGAGCTAGGCTGTGTAGCCTCTCTCTGCCACTGGCCTCAGCTGACCTTGGGCTTTTCACTCCCTGTGCCTCAGTTTCCCCATCCACACAGTAAGTTCTGTTCTTCATAAAGGGCTACTAACAGGCAAGATGAGGGGAGCTTGTCTACACTTAGGTAAATATGGTTTTGCTGGTTCATTTTCTCTAGAAACACAATATGAGAAGGGAAAGACATCCAAAACTTTTAGAGGACAGAGGTGAGGCAGGCTGGGGCAGCCAGGAAAGAACTTTCTGATCAGACTTTTGGAAAGCAGCTTATCCGTGAAACAGCTTGAGACCCAGCCAGGCCCCAGACCTGAGTGCAGCCAGTGGGCAAGTGCAGAGGCGGAGCTTACACTGAGGCTGTTTGTTAGATATAAAACGCTTGGATGGGTCAGTGCTGACAGCAGCACCCGGGAAGTGGCTGAGCTTTGTGGGGGAGCTTTGCAGAGAGCAGCACTGGCCATGGTGACAGCAGCCCCAGCCCTCTTGGTATTGCTCAGCCTAAGAATGACTATTTGTGATGCTGAGGACACCTGCTCAGGTGAGTAGAGCACAAATCTTACTGCCATCTCACTGAGACAGCCTGTTTCATCTTCCCTGACAAGAGGAGATTGGGAAGGGAGGGGAGAGGAGAAGAAGCATATGATTTTTTTTCCTTCTATGCTTATTTAAATTCATCTGCCAATGGGAGGAGAGTAAGGGAGAGGCTAAGGCATCTGCTTAAGAAAGCTGCTGGCTCCAACTAGCGATGTAACATCATTCCCTCACCAGCGGGGTCTCTAGGAACAGTCTCTGGTAAGAGACTGTTCTTACCAGTCTTTCCCCCTTGTTCGGGTTTTTTGTTAGTAGGGCCTTGGTGCAGTTACCAAAGGATACAGAGCAATACAAAGGATCAGCCTGGGGATGCTGCACTGCATCTGACTGTATTCCTCAGGAAGGCCATGGGGCAACTTCAAACAGGCCTGTCATCAGTAAATTCAGAAGAACCCTTACCTTTACTGTCCACCAATCAATTAGTGTCACTTACTCTGCTATCAATACCCCTTTGGGGCACCTCTCAGCTTTTGTTTTATTAACTACAGTATATTTGTCATGCATGCAATGTCATATATATCAGCCTCCTCTCCCAGTGAACTCCCCTGAAGCCAGAGAAATGCAGAATCTGGCTCCTCTAATATGTGAGATCCTCAATGCCATCTGTCAATCCATACAACACTGCAAGACTTCCATACTCCTTGCTTTTGATTCTGCTGTTCCTTGACTTCAAAGGATTTGGTTTCCTCTCCAAGGTATTTCAGAGCCTTAATAATCACAAAGACTATCTTTATTTCCCAGAGGTGAGAATAGTGGGACTGGGTGATGCTGACCGACTCGCCATTCTTCAAGGATGTCCAGGGATCCCAGGTATCTCTGGCCCAAAAGGAGAACCAGGTCTCCCAGGAACAAAAGGTGAGGCCCCTAAAGCCTGTGATGAGCACGCTGATATGAGATGGTTTTGTTGTTTTGGGTAGGGGGAGCAAACTGAGGCTGGAGCAGTAGCTGGCCTGGCACTGGCTGCTGTGAGGAACTGGAGAATTGGACTGGAAAACACCCCAATTAGATATATGCTGGTACACACGGAGTGACCTGTTTCTTCCTTGAGTCCTGTCACAAATCTGAAGTGATCTTGGGGTGTGAAGTGTTTCATTTGTTTCTTCTAAAAAAAGAAAAGAAAGAAAAGAATCCATTTATTGTCTGGATCTGTATTGAACAATCTGGGTGTGAGAGAGGCTGATATGCTCCTGTCTGTTTTCTGGAGAACAGTATGAGAAATATACTGGTAACCCCTACTCCGGGGAGCAAGGGAGATGGGAGTCCTTAATAGTTTTCATAGCCAACTCAGAGAAGGTGAATCACATCATCTGAGCAAGCTGATCCACCACAGCAAAATCCATGGATTGGCTCCATGATGTATCAAAGCTCATAAGAATTCATATGTTAACTGCAAATCAAGACTTTAAATGGCAGTACCAGTGTAGTAAGGCTTCAACAGGAAAAAAAGGAGAAAGGTAAAAGAGTAAACTATATTGCAAGACTGAATCTGGTTAATATGGTTCCCTTGTTTCTGTGAAAGCCAAGGTCCAGTTGCCCAGGCTTCTGTGACTCTCCCCTCTGGTCAGTTTGTAACATGCACATTAAAAACGAGTCTTTTCGCAGGAGAAATGGGAGAGCAGGGATTCCCCGGGAAAGCAGGACCACCCGGTGCAAAAGGTAATGTGTAACATATGCAGCTCTAATACATAAATGCCCCCAAGATCAGGACATACATTGGTGGGTCTACAGAGATGAACTGCAGGGCTGGCCATAGGCTAAGAAACGTTGCTGAAGTAGCATAGGAAAAGCCTGGTTTGGGGGTATGGCTCTTGTATGAAGTGAGCACTAGAAACACTGTCCTTAAATGGGACTATAACACAGAAAAAGATACCACTCTTCTCAAAATTTCCCACTGACCCTAAATTCAGACCTCTCCCCATTTCCTACTCATACCCTAACCTGCCTCCAGCACAACAAACTTGCCCAAATGATCCCCAGCTCTGAGGAGCTTTGGAGCTCTCTGTGGAGCTTCAGCCCAGAGGCCTGATGCAGAGGCACTATGCTGAGTGCTTGTTCAGCCAATTGACAGAGGTGATTCAAAGAATACAGACACAAATGGAAAGAATGATCTTATTTTACTATGAATATAAAGGCAACACAAAAGTAATATACATTCAATAAAGCTACATGCTTGGCTTTGGCAACAAGCAAAAATTAGCAAGGTATTGCACCTAATCATTACTGTACGAGAGGCAGGGTGGTGATGGAGAAAGATATATCACCAATTGCCTAAATACTATCATTCAAAGTTTAGTTGCTAGGGAGCCCAATTTCGCAGTGAGGACCTGGAGAACCCTTCCTGGCAATTGGGAAAATCCTGCATGGTGTGTGTACCTGTAGATGACGTCTCCGGATTCACCCTGAAAGGGTTTATAGGCCCAAAACAGCAAGTCAAAGTGACTTGATTATATTTTTAGCACTGAAACACCTGGATCTGATGGTATGCTTCCCGCTTAGCCAGGGCCAGTGTTTGGTGAGAGCCCAGGCCTTGAATGGGAGGGTTTTCCCCTAAAATATCCTACAAGCAAGCCTCAATTCATGTCAGTTGGAAAAGTTTCTTAAAAGGATACATTTCTTCCAGATAGCTACAGAAGGCTATAAACAGCTAGCTTAAGCATCTTTGTAATCTATTTTTAGGTAAATAATTGTCTTGAGTTGCAATATATAACCAAAAATATGTATTCTATTTTCCATCTGTTGAAACCAATTGGCGAGGTGTTTGTCTCTTGTATAACCCATTCCTCATAACTCCAGGGGGAGGGGGCAGGTGTCTTCCATTAATGGGCCAGCTGTTAAAACCAGGTGGGGCAGTGTTCTTATCTCTTCCACCACCCATCCTCCCTCCAGGGGGATATCTTCTGTTAATGGGCCATTAGGGCTCACCACATGACTGATACAATTACATCATCCCATTGTGAGATGCTCCACCCAGTGGGGGGAGCCAAGCATTCCTACCTAGACAAAAGCTGAGAGTCAGAAACACCAGGGCAGCTGGTTTTCCACTGGATTTCCCAGAGGAAGACTGGACCCATCTTCCCACCACTGGACCCTTCTACAGGATCATCTCTACTCCAACAGAACCACATCTGTTACTCCAGGAGAATTAATTTGGAGTGCTTCCAGCACCCTGACCAACAGCATGTCAGGTCGTATTCTGACTCTGTCAGGGTTTCTAGGATTTTTGTTTGTTTGTTTGCTTGGTTTTTTGTACTACTACATTTGTATTTTTAATATTCCTAGTAAAGAACTGTTATTCTTATTCCCATATCTTTGCCTGAAAGTGCCTAAAATTATAATAATTTCAAGATTATAATACTTTGGAGGGAGGGGCTTTACCTCCCTCTAGTCCAAGGGAAGCTCCAGCTTTCCTTAGCAGACATCCATCTTTCCAAACCAAGACAATAATACTGATGGTGTTAATCACACAATGCCCAGGATCCATCTTGTAAGTCAACTCTGGCTTAGACCTGCTGCTCAGGCCTAAGTACATCACTGCTGTTAGCAGCCTCCAGCCTTTGACTCAGTGTGCAGTGCCCACTTGACCACAAGAATGGGATCAAACAATGGCACAGGATGAGGTTTCCTTTGTAATGGGATGAACACCTGAAGAGGACAATGTCTGTTGAGAAACTGGCTTTTACTGCCCAGGCTTGCTTAGGACCTTCAGCAGGATGTGTGCTGCAAATACTGGAAAAGTGTCTCCTCTAAAAAATTCAGCTGCCAGCAAAAGGGAACAGTAGGAACTGAGCAGCAGTGCATTGACTTAGTAGGGAAGACATCCCCTTTCTATGCTGAATATGAAGCTATTTCCTGGCCAAAAGCACCCAAGACTTGAACTGAAATGCCAGTAGGAGATGGACAAACCCTATTGATCGAAATCTCACAAGTGCCTGACTGTAAACAGAAAGTCCCTACAAAAAGTCATTGAAATGGAACTGTGAATCCCCCGTACATTCCGAGAGATGGAGCAGTTCTCTCTCTTCTGTATCCTGTTCTTCCTGCTGTTCCTGAGAGATACTGCTGATCAAGAGAGCAGCCAAGCTGAGGCAGCAACACCTGGGACAGTCAGCTGAGCACTGTAGCTTTGCACCTTTTGAAAACCTCTCCTGTACATTTGGGACATATGGAGGGGCTGGAGCAGCTATTTGTGTAGGCACAGTAATTCATTTGCATGAATGTCTGTGACGAGAATTTTCCTCTTGTGTTTTGTAGGAGCAGCTGGAGAGCCTGGCTTCCCAGGACTGAAAGGTAAATTATGCTGTGCTGAATTTATCATGTGAGCTACTTTGTAAATTTCCACCCTGTGCTGTCCTGGTACAACATACCAGATGGGAGCAGTTAAAGAGACTGGATGGGGCTGTTTGGTGACAGTCATACCTCATCATAGGCTCTGCCCTGGCCCAAGTGCTGCACGTAGTCCTGCTCCCAAACCAGGTGTTCCGCAACAGGTGCTGCCCTCAGCTCTGGCAGCTGGTGCTGCTGCCTGGCACCATCAGCTGCATAAGCCACAGGGCTGAGGGATCAGCAAGATTTGGGCAGAGGTCTTAATGCCATGCTATGGCAAAATACAGAGCCTTAAATTCAGTTGCTGCTAGTGCCAGAGGAACATGTCTCTACCAGCACTAGCAATAAGGTATTAGGGAAACATGGGTTTTTACCCTTGTGCCATCATCCTGTATGTTAGGGCCACAGGCATTCATCATGAGCACAATCTGCCCTGTGGCTTCCCTCTCTGGAGTTTGGCTGGCAATCACTGGGTCCAACACTGCTGGCCTGGCAGATGGTTCTAGTGCTCCAGTTGTCACTGCTGCTCCCAAACCACTAGCTAAAGCACTGTGCCAGCAGCATCCATTCCCCTAACAGGATTTGTAACTCTGCCTTTCCAAGGTGCATTTCATTCTCCTTCCCACACTCACCCACTCCTATCCCATGTGTCCCAGCCCAAGGCGACTCACTGGCACAAACTGTTGGTACACAACTCCATGGGCTGGGCAGCAACGGACAGAGCAGCTGGGTCCAACAGAGACATGTCTTGTGTCAGTCTCACCATTTGGACCTCTAAGCCCTAAAACAGATGCCAGTGGGAAACAGATCATTCCAGGCCAAACAGACCAAGAGAGGCAAGGCTGCTGCTCATATATTTTTCTATATATGTATATATATGTGTGTATATATATGTGTATATATATGTGTGTAAATCTATATATGTATATAGTGCATCCCCCCAGTGGCCACCCCATGTACCTCCTGGTCAACCTGGAGAGATCTTCCCAGTGTCTTTGCTGTAGTTACAGGGGTTTGTGACTTGGCTTCCCACTTGCTCCTCTGTGCTTTCCTGGGTCTGTGCAGATAGGCTGGTGAGTCTCCTCTGGTGGGCCTGGTAGCAGCCAGGACAGCTTATATTGAGTGACTCTATGCCTTTCATTTGCTCGGTGCAGATGAGCCAAGCACTTCCTCTAACATCACAGCTCTCCAGTGCAGCAGGATTTGTCTTGGCAATTCTCAGGTACTGAGGAAGGGGAGTGCTGGGTGTGGAAGGGGGAGAGCAATTGATGGTGTTGTTTGTCCAACAGGAAAAAAAGGAGAGCCTGGATTTCCAGAAATATGGGGTGAGTTTCATCCTAAGTCTTCACAACACTGGTCAGCTTTGCAGAGTGGATGGTGGTGGACTACCTGCACTAGAAGTCAGGACAGGATAGGAATAGAAACAAGTTCAGAGTAACACTGAAGGATGAAGTAAGGAAATATGACTGTTATCTTTGCTTCTCACAGACACTTGCAGCTTCTGTGGGTCTACTCTGTACTCCAGCCATGTTGAGAAAGTCATGTCCTCTGAGCACTATTTAGATGTCCTGTACTCTGTGTGTCCTGGAGGAGGTCTTTCTGAGTTTTTCAGAGACTTGGTGTCCTGATTTCTAGGATGAAACCATTACATGTCTGCTGTATGGACATGTGGCTACTTCAAAGGCAATTATACTCCTGCACTTGCACTGAGACCTTTAAAAGTACTTGTGGAGTTCATGTGTGTGATAGTGCTCAGATTAACTTATTCATTGGAAGAAAAGAAGAAAAACAAAAGAAACAATTTTCAGTTGCCCCATCTGTCTCCAAAGTTCAAAGAGAGCTACAACCTGCTCTGGCTACAACTGGGTGCTGTTGGGCCACAATAACATGCAAAGGATCAGAGTGATCAAAGCTGCTGTAACACCTGACGTATTAGGATGCTAGTCCCTTGGTGCCCCAGACACTTCTCTGGGCATGTAAAATTCTTGACAAATAGGAAAGAAAAGGAAAATGCCAAGTCCAGGACCACCTCCCTGCTAGGGAGATCACAAGACAGCCTGGTACAGCTGCATATCCATGTATCACACACAGCACACTGGAACACCTGCACCACCAGCACCACTATCTCTGATAATCTCCCCAGGCTTTCCCTACAACAGCTACTGGATGCAACAGTAGGCTGGAATGTCTGATAGGGACCATTTAGTCACCTGTGAACTTCTGTCAGCAGGTACAGTTTCTGGGAGGGAAAAAATTATACATAAAATGTGTATATGTATGTACACATATATATAAATTTACATATTCAAAAGCATCATGTGTTTTGGGGAGATATCAGTGTGGCCTTCCAGTACTTAGGGGATGCTTACAAAAAAGTTGGAGAGTGATATTTTTTACATGGGCAGGGACAAGACACTACGGAACGATTTACAGCTAAAAGAAGAGAGATTTAGATTAGATATTAGGACATGATTCTTTACTCAGAAGATGGTAAGACCCTGGCTCAGGTTGGCCAGAGAAGCTGCGGCTGCCCATCCCTGGAAGTGTCCAACGCCAGGTTTGGATGGGGCATGGAGCAATCTGCTCAAGTGGAAGGTGCCCCTGCCCATGGCAAAGGGTAGAATGAGGTGAGCTTTAAGGTTACTTCCAACCCAAACTGTGGGTGATTCTATGATTCAGTCCATGGAGGATAAGCTGAACACTGTTCACTGCATCACAGGGAACTCTCTCTCTGTCACTAACTCCTTTGCTGTCAACTACCCACACACTCTCTGCCCTGCATACATTATGGAGCTGAGACAAGTTCCTGGATCATGAGTTTGTCATCCTTTTCAGAGCCACTTCATCATCCAGACCCCCAAAAGTCATGGCAGATGAGAGGTGTCTCAGTACCTTAGACCATCTCTTTCTTAGAAGGTGCCCATCTCCCCTGCAACATATGGGCTCAGAAGCCATGGCAGGGTTTGGTTCCCAGCAGCTCTGCATTAGGATCCTGCAGTACAAAGAGCTAGCTGGATGCTGAAGGGTTCAAAGGCTCAAGGCTGATGTGCTCCCTGGATTAGTAAACACTCTTTCCACTTGATCTCTTTGATTTGCACAGAATCCAGGAACTGCCAAGAACTGTTGGCCAAAGGGAAGGTTTTGAGTGGCTGGTACACAATCTACCCCCAAGACTGCAATGCCACCACCGTATTCTGCGACATGGACATGGATGGTGGGGGATGGATTGTGAGTAGGATGAGGAGAGGGAGGTTTTACATGTTCCTACAGTGATTCTTGTTAAGGCTGCAAAGGATGGCTTAAAAATAGAAACACACAGCTGAGGTTCATGTCCACATGCCAGAGTGAATCCTTCTGGATGCAGGGAATTCCCCCAAGTCTTGTCTCTGGAAGCAGGCTGAGTGCCACAGACCCACTCCCTGCTTAAATCAGCAAATGATTTCCTCCTCATTTCCAAGGGCATATGGAGGAGATCCTTGAGAGAGGGGTTCCTGTGGGGTTTGCTCCCCAGACACCCACAGGAGTGTCCTGATGCAGGGAAAGCATTTACCATGGTGGGTGTGTCCTCAAGGCACTGTGGATGCTTTTGAGTGAGGGGTGGGCTGGTGGGGCTCAGGGTCTCTTTCAGGTTTTTCAGAGGCGCTGGGACGGATCAGTGAACTTCTTGCGAGATTGGGATTCATACAAGCGAGGTTTTGGCAACCAGCTGACAGAGTTCTGGATGGGGAATGACAACATCCACTTCCTCACCTCTCTGGGTAAGGTCTGTCTCTGTCCCAGGCTGGGGCCATGAGAAGTCCAACCCCTGTACCACATTGCGTCATTGTAGACCTCTGAGCTCCTCATATTCATCTGAGACACCCACTGCTAATCCCAAACAGGTTGCAGGCTCTTGCAGCCCATTGCACTCAGGAAATTACACTCTAAAAAAACCCCCGAAACTAGAAGTCAGGGAAGAGAATGAGCTGGCTACATGATCTACCCTGGAGACAGGCCAACTCATCTTCCTACTTGGACTGGTTGTGATGGCATCATCCAGTCCACACACAGCCTTGGAGTTACAGCTGTGTGCAGGACTCCTGCCCATGACCACCCAATATCATATCTAAAAAGGTGCTTCCCTAGAAAACCATTAAAGGTGTAGGAGGCTGTGCAGGAATTTTAAATAAATCAAAATCTCACAAGCAGCTCCTCTCAAGTTAGCTCACAGCTCCTTAAACCCTCCACCCTGAAATCCAGTGGCATATCCACCATCTGACCTGCACCACTCCTGTCCATCTTCTCTTCTAGGACCCTGTGAACTCCGCATTGACCTGAGAGACTTTGAAAACAACTACTATTTTGCCAAGTATGCTTCATTCAGAGTTTTAGGAGAATCAGAGAAATACAGACTGGTTCTAGGAGACTTCCTTGGTGGAAATGCTGGTAAGTTTGAGGCAGCTCCTTAGGAAAGTCTGTTTCCTAGAGCATTTCAGAAGTGATCAGCTTCTATACAGAAATGGACCATGCACACTCCTTGTATCAGCTACATTTTGAGTCAATTTTTTAAAACTGGCCATGGTACCTCAGGTAATAAGTGGCCTCTGGGTACAGGAATGGAGGGGAACACCCATCACCCAAAGAAACCTGCCTCAGAGCACTACCTACAAGCCCAGTCCTATGGTTTAACAGCAGATGAGCCTGGTCCTGAGCAGCACCCAATTCAACTGACCTTCCCAACAGCTCTGCAGCAGCCAGGTCAAATTCTGCTTTAGGTTACATTGGCAGGGGACATTTGCCCATGAGGTTTGGCACTTCCAGGGGTGGAGTGCTGTTCAACACTTCCAGCATTAGCACTCCATCCTCTTAATACCTGATGTTTTGAGGGGTTTTTTTTAAATGTAAAGAAATCTTCTTCAAAATTCAATATCCATCATTCAGGAATGAGTGAAACTGACACCAGAGAGAGCAGTGCTCTGGATTTACGTGGCTTTGTACACTGCAGCCCTGTCTGGTAATTCAGACCTCAGTGTGTCTGCAGAGAACCTGAGCATTGCAAAAGAAGTGACACCTGTGTAAGAGGTCCTGTGACCTTCACACCTGTGAAGAGAATTTGGCCCATTTGATTCACAGGCATAGATAAATTCTCCATGTGTTTTAACAGAGCTCAGGATACCTTTTTTGTCCAAGACAAGGAGGAAATCTAGGCAACCTGTGCAAGAAAGCAGCAGGATTTATACAACCTGCTTTGCACCTGGCAAGGGCCACTGGTGCCTAGCAGGGGTGCACAGATACATCAGGGTCCTATTTGTGATCCCTACTGCAGTAACTGTGAATGTGTGCTCTCTGCAGGAGACTCTTTATCGTACCACAGGGACATGCCATTTTCAACAACAGATCAGGACAATGACATGAGCTCCTTTAACTGTGCCACAGAATACAAGGGAGCATGGTGGTACAATGACTGCCATTACTCCAACCTGAATGGGATGTACTGGATGGGTGCACACGGGAGCTACGCTGATGGCATCAATTGGAAGACAGGCAAAGAATATCACTACTCCTATAAGCTAACGGAAATGAAATTCAGGCCAGTTTAACATGGTGACAGGGTGCCTGACTAGCTCCAAGAGGTGCCACTCACCAACCAAGAGAAGACACAAAACATAATGTTGTTTGGGGACAAAAAGGGACCAGGAAGAATATTACATGTTGTGCCTTCTGCCTAGAGCAGGATTCTTGAAGCCAGAAGATATTGGTCCTGGTTTGAGCTCCTGTAAGAACAGACCCTGGTGCTTACTCTCACCCTGACTCTTGCTCTCACTCTGACTACCTCCAGCAGCCCCACTGATGCTGACTGAACCTAAGCACCTTTTTCTGAAAAGTGCGTTACCTTGATTAAAAGACCAAGTGATGGGTGGGGCCAGGGAACCTCAGTAAAGCTCTCTAATATTACTACCCTAAATGGTAATTACTGATAATTTACAGTTTAATCCATGTACATGAACACTCCAATATGTATGCAGCCTCTTTTTGTTGGACTCAGGAGCCATCTAAAAGGCACTGAATTCCTGACCTGTCCCTCTTTCCCTGGATGCTGTGATGGAGCCACAATGTAACACAGCATAGAAAAGACTGAGCTTCCAGCATCTGGCTGTCTGCACTACCAGTTTGTCCCTTCCTTCCCCAAGCGCTCCAGGTCCTCAGGTGGAACCTCAGCTCCTGGAACCACAGCAGAGTTTCTCAGCACTTCCCACCAGAACACAGCTGCAACTGGACTCAGAGCCAGCTTTAGCCACTCTTCCAGGGCATGCTTCTAGATCTCATTAGCTGCTGTGGACCAAGAGCTGTATGCAGAACAGTCTCTTCAGCAGCATGTGTGGTACCAAGACACTACAGCTGTTCCAAGTCAAGCCTTGCACAGGTGGTCATCACGTACAGTGACAGTACCTTCCACTTCATCTTGTTTCCAGTAGCGTTTGAGGGTAGGCTATCAGCTAGTAGGTGGACACAGTTCATCTGGTTCATGTATTGTATTTGACTGTTAGCAGAACTGAGTCTCTTCTTCCTGCGCTCGTGCTGCTGGACTCCTCGCCACAGCTGACACAAGAGAGCCGAGTCTAACTCTTCACTGCAGGGATAGACAGAGACAGTGGAAATAGAGTATTTCTTCGTGTTATGTTCCTAATGGTCCTGGGGTTATTTCCCTATATATTGCACAGATATGCAGGAAGGACAGCTCCAGCCCTACAAGATAGAATTGAAACCTTGTGGGTGAGAGAAGTGAGGAGGTCACTCAGCCCACCACAGCAGGTCAACAGTGTGCTAAGAAATAAATCTGAGGGTTTGCATTTTCCCATTCACTAGGTCCTGTCTCAGTTTACTGTTACAGCCATTGGGTGGTGAAGAAGGCACACAGACAGTTCTTGGTCATTAGAAGGCTTTTACTTTTTGAATCTTTGCGCTTTTATAAGATGCTCCGCAAAAGAGGCTGTGGTCAGAGAAGGACTGTGTCTCTCTTCTCCTTTAGCAAACTACAGGTGACAGAGATTGTTTTGGGAAATTTGTGTGAGAAAAGCTCTCTTTAGTGTTTACAAAATAACAAAGGCATTGTTATGAGAATGGGAATTTGTTCCCATGGAAAACAGCTAGCAGTAACTAGCAGTAAAAATCTAAAGCCCAAGAAAATACAGAACCACAGTTTACTTCTTTTCAGTTACACAAGACAGTGTGTGTCTGAGCAGAGAAGTGCACACTGAATCTCGGATCCTGGGCTGGTAGCCTACTGAGAATTGCGGGTAAAGTCCTTTTCTCCAAGCCCCCTGCCAGAAGAAAGAGTCAGGATGCGTCGATTGTTTTATCAGAGTTGTTTATTCTATCGTGTTCTTAAATATTTTTCCTTCAGCCGGCGTAGGTGTCACCTACACCGCAGCCAAAGGCTATCTGCCCGCCTCATGGGCGGTCGTAATCTTTTATACTAATTATTACGTCCCCACTGTTTTCACTACTATACCAATATCTACTGCTTTTATTAAACTGTGCACTTTTACACTAAACCAATAAGAAAATGCCACCACCTCACCCAAAGATGGAGGACAAGAAGAAGAAGGAGAAAGACAAGGGACACACCCAAATCCCTCCATCTTGTCTCCTTGAGCCCCCTTTGTGAACCCCCAAAATCCATATTAATACACAAAAATAAGTTATTTAATATCCTAATTACACACCTGTGACTTGTAATTCTTCATATAATGTTGGCAATCGCTCCCAGGGGCTAAAATCAAAGGCACTGGTGTTTTTATCGCTGTTCCAGGGTCTCTGGACCCCCTCCTGGGGTCTCGGACCGCCCGGGACATTCAAAGGGATGTCTTGGGTTCCGACAACTGAAAGCCCCACAGTCACTTTTCCCTCTCCAGGAGCTCCATCTTGTTTTTCTCCTATTCCCAATCAGATTCACATGCCCTTACCAGGAGCAGAAGCAAGGTCCCAGAGCATTCAGCTGTGCCTCATCCATCAGCTGCTGATGCTATCTTCCAGGAGTAGCTTCTCAGAGGCCCAAGGTACTACTAGAGACTCCTCTGCAGAGACGTATGAGCAGGTGCTGACATACTCAGCTTTAAACTAGCTAAAAGTGCTAAATCATCTTTCTCTGCTCACCTCTAGCTTCTCCTCTCACTACACAGAAACCTTCAATGTTTAGATTTTGTTTGTGAAGGATACTGATGAGATTTTAAACAGACTAGTTACTACACAGAAATAAAAGAGCTACTATAGACAAAATACAGTGCACAATAAAAGTACCTATATTACAGCTGGTGAAGAAATAGTATATATGCTGGCAACACAGCTCATCTGTAAACGTGAAAGGAGGAGGGATTTAGCTACAGAGAGCCAGTCCCTGAAGAAAATGTAAGCAGGCAGCTATTGGTCAGTGAGCTGGGTGGTAACCAATCATAACCAATGAGGTTCAAATGCGGAGCTTTTCGAATAGCCTATATAAGAGCCAGGCACACCATTGAAACTCTCCCTGCTGCATGAACCTCAGAGTGTCATGTCATTTCTCTGTCTCCCACTTCTGCAACATATGGTGACCCCAACGTGATGATGACAACTAAGACATGGGAATACAAAGGAGACGGAGCACCAGAGAGGAACAGCCGGGAACTGTGAGAAAAATACAACCTAGAGAGATGTGCAAAAGAAAAAGCCATAGATCTATCAGCCAGAGAGCTACTACAGCCAGAGCTGCAAAAGAAGCAGCCAGAACTGTGAGAAAAATACAGCCTAGAGAGCTGTGTGAAATAAAAGCCAGAGACCTGTGACCATCTAGAAGAGGACATAAAAAGGATGAGCCACTGCTGGGAACAATGGGTGGTACAATTTCTGCAGAAGATCATGCTATAGTGAATACTTGGACTTTGATTTTAAGTAAAAGAGGGGTTGAGCATGATGAAGAGGCTCTAGAGACTTTATTACAGTTTTGCAATAGCCAAGGTGCAGAAATCACCACAAATTCTGCCTTAAATGTTAAAATCTGGGAGCAAGTCAGCCAATTGATCTTTGCCTCCAGAGGTGACAAAATTATTAGGAGTGTTTTACCTACCTGGAGGACAGTGGTGGATATGTTAAAATTGATAAAAGCTGAGAGAAACACAAAAGCGGCTGCTCAAAATGGCAGAGAGCATGTGGCACAAGTGCGCGAAAAACCCCAAGATGGCAGATGTCACATGGCATGGGAGTCACTCGCCATGATGTGAGCCCATGTGCTGTGGATGCAGCCCACAGAAACATCCCGAAATGGTGGAGCGTGGGAGGCAGCCCATGGGGAAGGGGATGCCACACTGGGCACACGGAGGGAGCAGCTGTTGTTCGGGCTCCCCAGCCCTGCAGTGCCAGAGTGCCACCCTATTGGGACCGGAGCCCCCCACAACACAGGCACCAGGTGCATTTGCACAGCCCACATGGCAATTGCCCCGCCACAAGTGTCAATAACCCCTGTAGTGCCAGCACAGCGGCCAAGTTCACCCCTGCCATGCCTGCCAAACCCATTCGCCATTTCTTCTAAGACCCATGTTGCCATGGGAGCGCTTGGCCCTCCTCCACCTCCAGCTGAGTGGTATGGTTGTGGAGCCCGGCTGACAGCCCACAACCTTGATACAGTGTAGTGGTTTCACATTTGCCAATTTCTGTTTTCCAAATTATGTGTAGTTGTTTGAGTGCCTACTAGAATTATTTACTCTTTTTCTGCTGTGAGTTAGGATTAGGAAGAGGGCAAAACAGACTCAAAACTTCAAAGAGTATAAAGACAGGTTTATTAACAAAACTGCAAGAGAGAAAATTTAATAAGAATCAGAATAAAACTTTCAAAGCACTTCTCTCTCCCAACAGCTTCTTTTCTTTCTACAGACAACATATGAAGACAAAACTTGGAACACTAGGTTAATTTTTTTCCACTTATAAAATAGTCTTTCATCGGTTCATTTAGAGAGAGAAGCTTCTTTTGGTTTACCATGGAACTTTCCACAAGAAAGAACTGTCCACTTGTGGCTTTTAAAACTCACAAAAGCAGCCACCTGGGAAATCTGCAGTTGTGAAGTCCCTCCCATATCATACAGCCTCCCACCGCTGTAATATGCATATTCATGGGGTATAATTTTAAAGATGAACAGTTCCAAAAGCAAAGGTTTTTCTTCATCTCTAGGAACACAGATCTTTTCTCTTTCTAGGGCCAGATTCTCATCTTCATCTCATATCGCACTCTCTCTCTATTCAAGTTTCTCATAAGATCACAGCTACTTCAATATCTACTTAGTCCATCACAAATGCCTTTGCTTAGATCTACAATTTGAATACTCTCATTATCTCCCCAATGCATACCTTTTCCACAATTTAAAGGGATATTCTAGCATATTACTGTCTATTACCATACCTCACAAAAGACTTTCAGCCTAAAACAAAGGCATTTTCTCATCTCTTCCATCTAAGATGTAACTCTTTCTTCACTGACTTCGATATCTTCATATTGTCCCTTTACATGTCCCGACTCTGGTTTTTCTCTCACTCAGAGAAATGTTAGTGCTTTCCAAATTTCATCTGTGCAGGGAAAGAGTTAACAGGCTGCAGAAGGCATAATGATTCTTCCAGGCAGTGGCCAAAGGTGGTAAAATCAGGCCGTGCTGTGGGGCCACTTTACATAGCTGCAAAGCTGCCCCTGGTCTCAGCTGCATGATCTCTCATACGGCTGAGGGACGGGCCTAGCCAGGGATCTTGGTAGTGGTGGCGGGGAGGGCAGCTAGGATCTCATGGCAGCATGCCTGCGGCTGGGGGAAGGGCCTGGCCCTGCCATACCTCCCAGGCCGTGGCTTTAGTGGCAGATGTTAGCAGCCACTTGGGCCTGATCTGGCCAGGACAGGGCATACTCTTCTCCCCTCCCCCTGCCTGGGAGCCATCGGGCCTGATCCAGTCAGGACTGCTGCAGCAACAGGACCTTCCCGGCCGCGCCAGGCCCGGGGGGCCCTGCGGCAGAGCAGGGCTAGCCCTGCCGGCCCCTGTTACCTGTTCTGAGGCCGGAAGAAAAAGGATTTTTCCCGGGAGTTCTCTGATTTCTAACCTGGGTTTTCACAGAGGTGTGTCATCTTTCTAGTGGCTGCACCAGATGTCAATGTTCAAACCTAGTCATTGATTGGTTTTGCTATAACTTCTTTGTAAAACAATCATTTCCAAGCTAAACCAGCACACACGCCTACTCGCAGCAGCACTGTGCCCCCCAGGGAACCCAGAAGCATTGTGGCACTGGAAGCCGAAAGATAAGCTGGCAGCCCTGGAGCCAGGGCCTCCGCCAGCGCCGAATGTATCTGTGCAGCCCACACAGTGATTGCTGAGCCACTGGCATCAAAGGCACCTACACAGAGGTTGGGGTTGCCCCCAGCACAGTGCCCAGGACTCCCCCTGCCTTGGCTGCTGGAACCCAAGGTGTGCCAGAACCTGGAAGTCAAGCAGCTCCTAAACCTGCTGGAAATTGCAGCAGTGCCCTGCCGAAGCCTGCTCCCACCGCCGCCATGACCCCACCGTGCCTGCAGCCAAGGCTTGAACAGCCGGAGGAACCCATATCGCTGACGGATATGTGAGACGCCCACAGAGGGAACCTGAGTCACCACCCTTCTGCTGACCCCTGAGAGGAAGCCTTCCCTGCACTACTGGTATTGGCTCCATCACCGCTCCTATTGTAGACCATTCCTGCACATGACGACTTAAGAATACAAGCCCTGATGACAATTGCAAACATGTCTATTTCAACCCACAGGAACTTAAACTTAAAACAAGACCCCAAGGAATTATATGCACAAAAATATATAAATATGCATAAAAATTTTGGGGTATCATAAATGGGATAAGACCCTATTTAGAGTTAACTACTTCACAGTAATCAGCCCTGTTCAATATTCTTGAAGGTGACCCTGAGATAAACTGTCCAAGAGAATTAACTCCAGAAGCGAAAACTGCTCTTGAAACAGTAGAGTGGGCCATAATAAACAGACAAGTTTACCAGATATGTCCTAAAGTTTGTATTACAGTGTTTATTATCATTGTTGACTTGCATCCTACAGTAATTATTGGTCAATGGAACACACAGTGGTCTAACCCACTGCACATTTCTAAATGGATCTTTTTGCCCCACCAACCTAAAAGGACAGCATCTACTATTTTTAAACTAATTTCACAGTTCATTATCAAATGTCATCCAAAGTGTTTACAGTTAAATGGTGGAGAGCCCTCAAAAATTGTTATACCAGTACAAAAAGAATATTTTGAATAGTGCTTTGCAAATAGCATACCACTACATATTGCTTTGCATAACTATACAGGACGAATTACCTATCACTTACCCAGCCACAAATTGTTACAATTAAGCAAGACCACGGCGTGATCCCTGAAATCACTGAACCAACCATGGCTGCACAGAGAACCACCATCCTGGGGGTGTCCCAAGCAGCTGCCCCCACACTGCGACTGGAGAGTGGGATATGGGCAAGGTAGCTGATGTCTTCCAAGTCTTCTTTAATATTGCTGTGAACTTTGAATTAACAAAACTACTTATATTTCATTATGACTTACACAACTCTAATGAAAGTCTGCATTATTAAACTTGAAATCATCTTGCAGTATTTGGCCATGAACAAAAATAACTTCTGGAGATTCTGGTGTTTAATTATGCTAACTAGTTTTAATATTTACCCACTTTGAAATAAGCTAAAGGTTTTTAAGGGTGCCTTTTTTGAATTGGTGTAAAATCATGTCAACTACAGATTTCAAAGAGGGATGTTGTTAAGTATACTGATGATGCATTTTCAAAAATTAGTAACATATGACAAAACTGAAATCAAAATCTAAACACGACCTTGACTCTTAAGTCTCTATTTTTACTGAGCTTTAAACTCAATGCTGGCACAACAGGGATCCAGCCATAAAATATCATTTGATGTTACTTGTGGATCATTCCTTTGATTATGGTCCTTTGATTATTGTTGTTTATGTTGGGGCAGTTTTTCAATAGATATTAATAGAGGGGTATCTTGATTTTGAAAGACAGGTGTCTGCCAGGGAAAGCTAGAGCTTCCCTTGGAATGGAGAATGTCACCCCCCTCCCCTCCAAATTATTATGATTTTGCAATTAGGGGCTTTCAAGCAAAGATGTGGGAATAGGAGTAACAGTTCTTTGATAGGAATAAAAAAAAGAAAACAAAATACAAATGCAGTAGTACAAAGACAAGCAAGCAAGCAAAACAAAAGTCCTGGAAAAACCCTGACAGAGTCAGGGATATGACCTGACACCCTGTTGGTCAGGGTGTTGGGAGCAGTCCAAATAACTCCTAGATGAGGTTCTGTGGAGTACAGATCATGGAGTAGGAGATGTCCAGTGGCAGTGAGATGGGTCCAGTCTTCCTCTGGTGGAAAAAAACAGATGCCTGCTGTTCTTGAGTCTCAGTTTTTATCCAGGCAGGAACAGTTGGCTCCCCCAACACTGGGTGGAGCATCTCACAATGGGATGATGTCATGTCATTGGTGAGCCTTAATGGCCCACTAGCAGAAGATATCTCCCTGGAGGATGGATGGGTGGTGAAGGAGATAAGAAACACTGCCACACCTGGTTTTAACAGCTGGCCCATTATCAGAAGGCATCCGCCCCCCTCCTCCCTGGAGTTGCAAGAGGTGAAGAAACATCTGCTTTTACAATAGATGAAATAGAATACAAATCTCTTGGCTACCCAACCCAAGACAAGGGGTTTTTTTAAGGTATAGCAGGGAAACCCTCCCAACCAGGACCTTGGCTCTGGCAAGGCCATGGCCCTGACTGGCAGGGAAGAATGCCATCAAACCTAGGTGTTTCTGTCCTAAAAGCTGAACCCCTTTTCAAGGTAAGCTTGGAGACTTGTCCAGAAAAGTCTTCCTAAGTCCTTGCTAGGAAAAGGGGCTCCCCAGCTATGATAAACCCTGGGGGATGGTAAGTATATAGGCAGTTGTAAGTAATTTTGTTTAGTAGTGCTTATTGTTTTGTTAGATGTGTTGATTTACTGTTCATAATAAGTGCATATTATGCTAACCACCCTTCTGAATTTAACAGGTTAAATTATGCTCATGTTATAGTTGTTAAGACTGAAAACAGAGGTGAGTACTAATAACCTGTTCAGCTATCACAGCAAACAAAGTTTATTTGCCTTAATATAAACACATCTAATTAGTACTATACAGTGAAATGACAAATATGCATTATGATTGACTAGTGCTCACCAGGTCAAGGCCTGCACGAGCATTGAAACCCTTTAAATAACACTCTCTGACCCATCATCCATTGATGTTTATAATAATTTTGTTCATATTCACAGTGATCCTCTAAAAAGTTTTTGTGCCCCAGCCTGACAGTCAGTATTTGTCCTGGGTGAAAGCTTCTTGGATAATCCACTGAATTTTTCTCAGTGAAACTGATTAAAAAAATTTTACTCTGTATTAATCTCAGAAACACAATCTATTTACAAGGTTGTAGACTACTATCGCCAACTCACCACAACCAAACCTGCTGACACAAGTAAAACATGTCTTTGAAAACAGAGAGGGGGGATGTCTGGTGAGACCCCACAGAGTAGGGTAGCCAAATCCCTGTACACTTTAAATCATCTAACAATATTGCGAAACTCCAAAACCTTGTCATCTTAAATAATTTATTTGTCATTACAGCCCCCTAGTGATGTCCAGTTACCTAAACCTAAGGTATTGGTACAGGACTTTGTCACTTGGCGGTGCGAGTATGCATATATTTCCACAGATGCCGGTATTTGATGGGTAACAAATTTCTGCACCAGCTGGATAGAAATCTGAGACCTTTAAAATGACAACTCACCTGTGACTCCACCTGGACCTCAAGAGTCGGACACTTAAGGACATTACTGGCAAAAGGATATGCTACCTCTGATAGTTTTAAATGTTACCTCTGATAGTTTTTAAGTTGGTTTGTTTGTAACATTCAAGTTGTAAGTTTTAAGTAATTAGCCTGCGGCATGCCACCCAATAACATTGTGCCTTTGACAGCTCCTGGTCATGATAGTAAAAATTTTGATGGGACACACCAATAGCTAGAAAGATTAGGCTTGTCAAGCATAGTGAAGAATTTTATTCTCCTTATACTGTGTTTGTTGTCCTTTCTGCAAGGGGCCCCAGAGATACATACAGCTTTTATATTTTAAACAGAAAAGGAGGAACTATGACTGTGGAACAGCTGGTCTGTGAGCCTGAAAGGAGGAGGGATTTAGTTCCAGAGAGCTAATCCCTGATGAAAACATAAGCAGGCAGCTATTGGTCAGTGAGCTGGGTGGTAACCAATCATAACCATCCAGGTTTGAATGTGGAGTCTTTTGAATAGCCTATATAAGAGCCAGGCATGCCATAAAAACTCTGCTGCACAAATGCCCAAATGTCATGTTTCTCTGTCTCCCACCACTGCGACAATATAGATTAAGATTCAGTGTAATTTACCACCAAATGGATGATGGAGTACACATCAAATTCTTCCTCTCAATTCCCAGGAAAGTAACCATGGAATTTGCCTGCAACCTCCAGGGAGAAGTCCCTGAACGTTTCTAGGGGGTATGTAGGAGACTTCTACCTCCATGAAAATTTGTGTAGCTTTTATTGTAAAAGTAGTGTCTTTCAGGAATTTCTAGCTTATCTCCCCACATCTCCCCACATAGCTTGTGGCAACTTCAGTAGTCAGAGAGCTGGCCTGCGTTATCTCATCACTTAACATGGAGAGGAGATATTCAGAGCTGACACATCAACTACAGATAAGCTCTTCTGTGGTACAAGGGATGTCCTGCCACACTCTGGTAGGGGTAGCATGTGCAGGAAGATTCTGGCCTTACTTCTGCGCACATAAAATGATGCTTACTGGCTGCTCTGCCCAAAGAGCCACTCCCGGCAGAGACAGCCCCTCTGTCACCACCAGCCCACCTACTCCTGCCCACAGGCAAGTTCCCATCGATGACTGAGAGAGAGACGGGGAAGACTGACTGGTGATCAGAATCCATTTTTACTGTGATTTCCAAATGCTTATATACTACTCTAGGAAGGCTAGTAATTTTTCACTACAATGATTAGCTTAAACATCACACTGACAAACAAATGTCCTAGGGTCCTATGTCCGCTTGTACCCCCAGTCGTCTATTCTATATATTGTGTTCTGTACCTTTAAGACTGATTCTGAAAGTGAAACAGGCAAAGAAGAGCAGCACAGTTTGTTTTGAGATAACTACCTGACTCCTACGCATTTTATCTCTTCTAACTGCGGGAGTTCATCTGAGGCACGGACAGCAGTGGGATAGAGATCTCCTGTGCTTTTAGTTAGTTTTAGCTAGCTAAGGCAGAGAAGTTCCCTGGACTGGGTTTTTTTTTCAGTTTTCTTGGGACTGTTTAAACCTGCTTGGGACTGAAAAAACCCAGAGGAGCACTGAGAGCTCTCACACCTTCTGGGGCCTGGACCTCCAGAGGGCCTAATATAAGAGACTGAGAGAGCTGAGCTGCCCATGGCAAGGACTTTCTGAATTTACCATCTCACTTCAGAGAAACAAAAGGTTTTATTGTTTCATATTATTCATTCTTTGTGCTTGTGGGGACTTCGTTTGTTAAATAAATAGTTTTTTCCACTTTTCTCTGAGGAAGTTCTTTCTCCTGGACTGGTTGTGGGGGAGGAGCCGTCTGGGTTTGCTTTCCAGAGGAACCCCATTTGGAAGTTTCCTCCCAAATTTGCCCTAAACCAGGACATTGTACATTTTACATCATCTCTTGCTTGCAGAAGTTGATTTAATCTTCTTTTCCCGTCACCAATCTTGATCCAATCTTCTTGTAATCTTCAAAGCTCTGTTTGTTCTTGCAAGCCATCTTGGTTATCAAACTGGTTATAGTGATTAAATCCACAGTACCCTCAGTCCTGTGTACCCCAATATCTCCTACATCTCCCCCGTTTCTGTTAAGTTTATTAATTTTTTACATACTGTAAAATACAAGGAATAATTATAATAATACATAATATAATGCCTAATACATGTAAGCCTATTTTAACTAAATTTCTAATCCACCCATTGAGTCTCCAATCTCTTAGGAGTTTATTCAGCCAATCAAACCCATCCTCTGCTTGCAGTTTGTTTACACTCTTTTCAGGGCTGAGGCTTCAGCTCTCATCACGATTCCTGCAACAAAAGCTGAATCTGTTACAAGATTAAAAGGAACAGAAAATTTTTGAAAAGCTCTGACAAGAGCAGAAAGTTCAACAATCTGGGAGGATCCCTCAACTGCAGATACATCTGATCTTTAGGCACTATAGGAGAGGGATCTCTCTATACTCTACTGATTTATGAGAGTAACTAGAACCATTTCTGAATACTGTTAAGGCTTGCAAAGGAATCTCACCTCTCCTTGGTTTTTCTATTAATTGAAATAAAGGTGTTAAAAGTTTACATTTTGGAGGATGTACTGAGATTTGTCCACTGAATTCAGCAAAGGCCATTTGAATAGCCTCAGATTCCTGAAATATCCAGTTCAAATAAAAGGCGGTAAGAGGCAGGAAAACAATGGAAAATTCCACTCCTGCAAGAGAAGTGAGTCTGTTGGGCTTTAACAACCAGTTGGGCCACCATTTCATGTTGGATACTGATAGTTTTGATCGCTTGGTGTGGTAAAATAATCCATTCAATGATAAGCAAAGGGTCTGGTGCCTTAGAGTCCCATTGAAATATCAAAGCATGGGGCTGTTTTGCTGGACGCACAATTATTAAAAGGAAAGGCAGCTCAGGTGCCCAGCATGCAGCTTTATGGCTAAGGCATCAGATATGCCTTGCAGTGCCTGCTGAGCTTGTAAATTGAGCCATTTGGGTGATAAAAGGTCTGAATCTCCCTTTAGCAGTTCAAACAAAGGACTTAGCTCTGCATTTGGGATTCCTAATAGGAAGCCCACCCAGTTAATTGCTCCCAAAACTATTTGTGCATCATGTAAGGCAGAAGTGTTTGTCTGATTTTGCAGATTTGGGGAAGAGATTGAATGGACTCCAATGCACCACCCTAAATACCTCCAAGGAGGGTGTTGTTGTACCTTTTCAGAAACTATGCAAAGCCCGGCCTGACTTGCAGTTTCTGTGACAAGGGCTAAGGCTTTCCCAAACATTTGGTTTTGGTTGGTTGACAGGCTATGTCTGAGCACTACAAACAATTCTCAGTAAATACCAAAAAATCTGGGAAATCATAATTTATCCTTATTCTCAGTAGCAGTAAGCCACTGCCCCGGACTAATTTCCCCCACTAAAAATTTGTTGTATTCTAAAACTCCACTGTATCAAGAGATCCCTCCCCACAAAAGCAGGGGGACAGATAGCACAAAAGGTTTGACTGTAGAAATTTGCTGTAAGTGTCAGCTCTACAGGCTTTGACTATTCCTACCCACGCCTCAGAGCACCTGAGGCACAGTCGTTAATGGCCAATAACTGGGCCATTGGCTTTTTGAGATAACAGTCACGTCTGCACCAGTATCAGTAAGACCTATGAGCAAGGCATGGTAACTGGGTTCCAGGAGTCCATAGATTCCTGTAGGGAGAAAAAAAACCCGAGCAATTAGACAATGTTACTTTGTTATTGGTTGATATATCCAGTCCTGCACTTCCTGGAGTTGCTGCACATAGGTCAGCGAAGGTCTGATGGGTGGGGGTTGGGCCAGTTGAAAGCTGAAAGTTGCTCCTGATTGCTGCAGCAGCTGCTGCATTGTTTGTGGGATTTGTGTCTGCACTCATTGCAATCCTCTGCTGTGCAATGAGTTTCCCTGTAAAGGTTGGCCATTCTGGTGAAACTTAGAGCAGCACTGATTAGCAAAATGAGGGCAAAGTTTCTGTCCTTAAGGGCTTTTCTTTTTTATCTGTAACTGATTGTTATGCATATCCGAAAGGAGTAAGTCTGGATCTTTTTCGGGGCTGGGGCCAAAAGGCTCTCCGTCACTGCTAGAGTCAGTGTCTGCTGTATAAGCGATAAGCGTTTGGCGGCTCTGGGGCCGTTGGCGGCGTAATGGTGGGACTTTAGGTGGCGACCGGGCTCTATTTCTGCCACTCGTCAGCAAGGGCGTGTGGATGGGGGATGGGTAGCAGTACCTGGGCTGGTTTTGTCTGGCACAGCCACTGGGGTCGTCCCAGCAGCAGCCCCACAGGCCTCCCCGCTTCCTCCCTCCTCCTCAGTTGCATCCATGACCACTCTCCAAGCAAGAAGCATTCGTAGCTCTGGCTCATGCCGAGGCAGCATAGCCAGGTCATAGAGCTTTATGCTGACCTTGTCCCAGTAGCGGAGAGTAAAAATAGAAGAAGGGGTGGTGTTGGGAAACAAGTGTGACACCCACTGTAGAAGTGATTAAGGTCTTGCTTTAGGATGGGGGATCCATGCTTGCTCGAAAGAGTGAACATGGTTTCATTAATGTCTCTTGTTGCACATGTTCCGTCCCATACTTTAGTTCCCCTAGCTCACTTGTCACATTGCAGCATACAGGCGATTGTGGGCCCAAATGAGGTTCTCTCACTGTCACAATCAGTTCCAAAGGCTCATCGACTGCTGTCAGCTAGCCTGTCCTTCTCCTGTCACATGGAGCACCAATTATTGACGATTGAGAGAGAGATGGGGAAGACTGGTGATCAGAATCCATTTTTACTGTGATTTCCAAGTGCTTCTATTCTAGGAAGACTAGTAATGTTTTACTACAAGGATTAGCTTAACATCACACAGGAAAACTTATACGTTTTATAACATCTCTTGTTTGCAGAAGTTGATTCAATCTTCTTTTTCTGTTGTCAGTCTTGATCCAATCTTCTTGTAATCTTCAAAGCTCTGTTTGTTCTTGCCCAGGCATCTTGGTTATCAAACTGATTGTTCTAATTAAATCTGCAGTACCCTCTGTCCTGTCTATCCCAATACCTTCTCAAGTTCCCATTTTCTGGCTTACAAAAATCACTCCTAGCTTTTGGTATCTCTGAACCTTACTCAGAGAGGGATCTGCCATTCTCCTGCAAAACAACAGCCAGGTTGCACTGAATCTCTCATGAATGGCCCAACCATATCTTACTCCCAAACAGCACAGGAGGCATTACTTTCAGAGTGAATTCAAAGCAATGGGCACTTGTCAGAAGTGCATGGACTGCTCAGGTTAAGAAAAGCCAATGGTGAAAGTTTAATTTCTAGGGGGCAGAGTCCCTCACCAGCATTCACTGACACCCTCCTCAGGCTACACAGCTGCCAGGTGGTCCCTTTAACGGGTGCCCACTCTGGCCTACAGCATGGTGCTGCAGGTCCTGCCAGCAGCCTGCCACCAAGTGCCACTGGCAGATTTGGTGCACCCTAGGGCACTGACCACAGCACCTCCTGAGGCTGCAGGGTCCAGAGTCACAGTCTGCCACCTCTGCAAGGTGTTGGTCTAGAGAGCAAGGGTGGCCAACAGAGCCAGTCTCATGCTGGACAGTCTCTGTACAGCCTAGCCCCAGCTATCTGCAGCAGCTTGCTCTGCTGAGCAGTGCAGCCACATCGCTCCTCAGCGACTGCCATGTCATTGTTACAGTGCCTCCAAAACTGACCTCCTGAAGAATCTTACCGGGAGGCTTGTGCTGTAACACCACTTTGTGCAGCTTTTGACAAGCCTGCACATGTTACCACTTGGTCACCTGGCTGGCACAAACCTGCATGATGCCTCCCACACATAAGGGTCAGCACTGTGCCAGCTCCCTGCACTCCACAAGGACATGGCTTCTCTGTCCCTCCAGTGCCATCATGCTGAGCTCTGGCTTAAGGCAGCAGCTAGCATGGCCCCAGAAACATCCACCCAGCACTTTACAGTGATAGCAGCAGCAAAAGACAAGGTCAAACCTTTCTTCTGATGTCTACCATGCCAAATCAAAGACTATGGCAAGGTTCTCTCAGTCAGACATTGCAGCTTTTCACATCATAATCTCACTGAAACTGAAAGAAGCTGATCAATAGCTAACTATTGTAAATATGAGTTAACTATTAAGAGTCAGCAAATATTAATCACAAGCCTAAGAAGCAGGATGCACCTTAGCCTTGTCTTGACAAGATAAGAGAAACAGAATACCTGGTCAAGTTAAGAGGAAAAAAACCTACTGTCAGCAGAAAATGCTGAACCAGCCAGCAAAGGACTGCACATGCTTCAGAAAGAAAAGTGAAAAGTGCAAAGTGAGGAAGACTGCCAGCCTTCATCGGAACGACCCCCGAGGAAGACTCAGAGCCTTCCTCAGTGTGACCACCAGAGTACACTGCATTTGCACCTCACATATGCTAATGATATTATTGATTTCTTAGAAGTAATTTGTATAACCACTCCTATCCCAAGGAATGTAATGAATATGCATGAAATTTAGCCATACATTGTGCTGTGTAAAAGTGACAGCTGTAAGTGTTTAAGAGGAGCGGTCCCTCACATACCTGGCGCCAAATAAAGCAAATACCCACCTCACTGAGTCAGTCTCTGAGGTGGCTCTTAGCTCAGAATTGGAGCAAATCAAGACAATAGACCTGTCTCATAGTGTTCTCCTGAGCTACACCAATTCTGCAGCCCTGAAGAAATCCAGCTGTTACTTGAAGGCATGGCCTTACCTTCCCCGGAGTCAGCTGCCCCTGCCTTCCCTCCTGGGCTGGGACAAGCCTCTGCACGGAATCTGTTGGGAGCCAAACCTGAAGGACAAACCCTCAGAAAATTAATTCAACAGGAGAAAAGCACACCTCCTTTTCAGCTGGCTCAGTTCCCTGGTTCTGCTTTTTATGGAATGGAATGAACCTGTGCCTGTGTTATAAGTAACTGTGGAATTACTGGCTTTTGCTGTTATGTGTTGACTTTTGCAAATTATTATTAATTACAACAATTTTGATGTAGTACTATTTGTAATCCCTTTTAACGACTTCAATATAGTATAATGTCAGCTTTTGTATGCATATAAATAGCAGTGTGATAAATATATATTAGTTTAGGTATTAGCAAAACATGTGAAATTTTGCAGGATGCTTTCATTTTCTAACTAGCTGACAGTCGTGAGAATAACTTAGAAATAGCTGAAACTGTCTGTATGATTAGATAACATTGAAGGAATCACAGACATAACACTGGGAAAAGGATGTAGAAAAACTCCTGTTACTGGCTCTGTATTCCCTGTCTGTCGTTGTGAGGACATGGCATATACATTGTAACAAAATAACATACACTACTCCGCAGAATAAAATCTACTATTGAACAAAGGGTCGAACAATGCTGGAAGAATTCCCAGAACAAGTTAAAGAAGCAGTAATGTTTGAATATGCATAACCTTATGAATATGTATGTAACCAGTGTACTAAAAAAAGTATGTAAGAAAATTGTTTTAAGTTAATGGTGTGCTTCTGGCATTTAGCCAAGGCACCCCAGAGCTGGGTATTTTCCCTTTTATTCCTTATTAAATCTTTCAAAACTTTTAAAGAGTAACTCGTGTTCCTCACAGCTGGGAGGGAGCACAACACCTGATCGGGGAGGGGGTGCCCCCTTCTCCCAGTTCTGACCTATGCATGCAGAGGATGGAGTGGCCAGGTAACCCTTGCCGGGGTGCAAACCACAGAACTAGCTTGCCACATCTGTTGCCTTTTTAGCCTCTGCAGTACACAGTGGCACGGCCTCCTCCTCCACCCCTAGGAGGCTCAGGAGGCGATGGGCCGGCCCGAATAGTAGGGAAGCCGCCGGGTGGAGCCGTCATGACGGAGCCGCGATGGGTGTGGCGCTCACGTGATCAAGTGTAAGGACACCAGATTACCACGTGACCACGAAGCGGGTGCCCAGGCGGGAGCGCTCGCTGTCCGGTGCGCGCGCAGCGGCTGCTATGGGGTTGGTGTTGTTGCTCCCGCCGCTGCTGCTTCTCCCGCCGCTGCTGCTTCTCCCGCCGCTGCTGCTCCCGCCGCTGCCGTCCGTCCGCGCCGCTCCCGGTGGGTGTTTCGGGCCGGATCCTTCTGTCTGTCCCCCCGCTCCTCGAGTCGGGCCCCTCCGCCTGACCTTCCTTGGCCAGAGCCCCGAACCGCCTCCCCCCGCCCCCCACCACCATGGACGGGACACTCAGCTAGCTTTTCCAGGCCCCGGGCACGATCCCGACCTAGCCTCGCTGGGCTGGAGCCCCCAGCCAGCCTGGGGAGCACCGGGAGGGCGCTCCGAGTTCCCCGGGCCCCGGTTCCCACGCTGGGTTGTGCCATACAGGGTGACAACGCCTGTTGTCAGTTTCTCCTGTGCTGATGACGTCCCCTCCAGCTGCCCAGGTCGTGCGGCCCGGCCTGGAGGAGCGGCTTTTCCCGCAGGTAAAGGACCACTTCAGCTTCGAGACCTACGGCAACGAGACCTTCCCGCAGAGGTACCTGGTGTCGGGTAAGTCCTGTGGGTCCTGTGGCTTCGGGATGGATTCCTTTTTGCTTAAGCTTTAACTACCTCTGTTCCGAGGTGTAGAGCAGGAGCTAGAGCACTGGGCAGCCAAGAATCAGTATTAGCAAAGGGCCAACCCTATAGGAGCCGAGCATTCCCCAGCATTGTCTATATCCTCCTCTCCTTTTCCTTTTCATCCACTTTTTACAAAGGTGTGTACTTGCAGGACAAGGGTGCCTGGCTTTAAATTGAAAGAGGGTAGGCTTGGATTGCATATTAGCAAGGAATTCTTCCCGGTGAGGGTGGGGAGGCCCTGGCACGTGTTGCCCAGAGAAGCTGTGGCTGCCCCATCCTTGGAAGTGTTCAAGGCCACATTGCACAGGGCTTGGAGCAGCCTGGTCTAGTTGGAGGTGTCTCTGCCCATGGGAACTGGATGGTCTTTAAGGTCCTTTCAGCACAAACCAATCTGGAATTCACTCCTTGCCTTCTGTTCTGGCTGTGTGGTGCAGAGGAGATTGTGAGGACTGGTCTACTCTCTCTGGAGCAAGAGTAGACTAGAAGCAGGAGCTGTGTTAGGCTTGCACTGGAACTGGCTCTGTGTGTGTGTCTTCAGTTGATGCCAGCATCTCTTACAAGTGCATATAATTCAGGGCTCTGAAAACATGCAGAAAAACAAATAGTGACTGAAATGTTGCACTGTATACCAATAATTTTTTGGAGTGAAGGTGCACTCTTGGGTAAGTGGTTTGCATTATTTAAAATCATGCTTCTGTAGATAGCTTAATCCATGCCAAACAATGAGCACTGCCAGCGAGGAGCCGGCTGCATCTTCCTTTTGTGTCACTGACAGTAAAAGAGAAAAGGCCTTTCTAAACAGCATGTGACTAAAAAACCAGCAATTTCTGTGAAAGTTGTCACATGTTTTTCAACCCTGCCTATACAGAGGAATTGGGGAGCAATTTGCAGGGAGAGAAGAAAGGTGGACTTGGTAATAGCAACAGACATGAGTGCTGCCCAGCTTAGTACCCACCTGCTGCTGCCTCCCAGCTGCATTGGGGTCTTCAGATGCTGCAGCTCGCCTTCATGTCACCTGTTGTTCAGCCAAGTTGTGTGTTTCACCAGGCATGCATTCATGGATCAACTCAACCCAAAGATATGGTCACACCAGTGAATTTTGAGAGCATACCAAGGCTGCAATTTCACTAATTAAGTGGCCCTTTTTGAGCACAGTGTGTAGATTACATGGTTTAAAGCATTGTGCAACTTTTATTTATGTTCTTTTTAAGTGTTGTGTTTTATCTGTGAGTCCTGGGCAGAGCTGAATAATATTTGTGAGGAGTAAAGTATTAACATTGCAGTTCTGCTGATTTATAGAGAGTTTCTTACTCAAAATTCCTGTCATTCCATTTCCCTCTACTGTTTTTTGTGCAATATGAGATTTTCAGATTATCAGCAAGAAAATGAAGAGTAATTTCACAACAAGGAATCTGATACTCTTGAATTTAGCTGGCAGTTCTCCAGGATTTCAATCTAAAAATAGATACTTTTTAAGGAGCCCATCTGGTTTGGTTTTGGCTCCTGTGATGGTTGTTTACTCCAGGAGCCATGAAGCACATCAGGAGAAGAGCCAGAGGAAAGAGAACACTGAGTACTCCGGTTACCTACCCAATACCCAAAGCAAATGCAGCGTAGAGAGTCCATTGGTCTCTTTGTTAATGAAAAGGAGCAGCTTCACTAATGAGAGGTTTCAAATCCTATTTCAAGCCAACTCTGGCTTTGGCAGTTCTGTGCTGAGAATGCCAGGAATTAAATTTGGGCCTCTCTGTTCATGGAAACAGCCTTATGTGACAGCAATATCCATGGGACAGCTGCTGTCTCTTTGGATGATGTGTTGAAATCAACACTTAACTGGTGGCCTGAGGTTTGTCGTTGAAAAAAACTATTTGTTACCCTCTTAATTCCTGTGCAATTTATGCCTAAGCTAAAATCAAATGTTTGTTAAAGTCAGCAAGCATTAGAGCAACTGTTTGTTAGATAAGCCAGTGCTGGCATCACAGCTCAGCTTGTCCTGCTAGACTCAATTTGCCTTCAGTTATAAAGTGATCTGAGGATGAAGCGCATCATATATCATCATCATATATATATATACACACCCACATATGCATGTGTGTTACATATATAACATATATAAGCATATCCTGGGTTCCTCCCCACACTGTGAGCAGCAGGTGTGTAGGGGCATTCTGTCCCTCTGCTCTGCTCAGGTGAGACCTCATGGGTAGAACTGCCTCTAGGCCCAGGGACCTCAATACAAGATGGTTTTAGGGCTGCTGGAGTGAGTCCAGAGGAAGCCCCAGAGATGATCTGAGAGCTGGTATAGCAGAGCGTCTCACTGTCTCCCAAGAGCTTATCTGTTGTTTGTTAGCCAGTCAGATAACTCAAACAGGACAAGCTGCATTGTGGGTGGTTTTGGGCCATGGGGTTAACACGGTCTGGTATTTCCCAACCTTACTGTTGAAGTGAGATCTGACAAGATAAGCTAGATTTTGACTGACTGATAGCTATTCACTTTACAACTATAAAAGCCACCCCAAACTTTCACAGAGCTATAGCAGATTTCTGCTTTGTGAAGCAGAATCTAAAATTTATGTCTTTTTTCTGGAAATGTGTGGAGTTTCTCCCATGAGCAGGGATACATGCGTCACAGTTACTCCCCAGGAGTGGAGTGAAGGAATCTGTGTATGTTATTGCCATTTTGGTGGTAAATTACATTTGACTCCTAATCAATACTATTTCTTTTACCAGTTTTAATAAAGATACCTTGATATAGTGCACTGTTTTGTGGTTTTACTGTTATCAACTAGTAGTTCTTTAGTTTTACACTATGTAGTGAGTAATTTTGATTAAGATCTTTTGTCTGTTATCTCTTGTCTGTTTAATAAATAATTCATTTTTATAAGTAGATCTGATTTGCTGTCATTAGAACTGTGAGCCAGAATGATTCCTTAAATTGAAGTGTTGCCAAAATTTGAGGCTAAGGCAGGGCTTGTCTGAAGCTTTCCCTCGGCTCGTGACAAGTGGAGACCCTCTGCTCTGGAGACAGGCTTGGAGAGTGGGTTTGTTCAGCCTGGAAAAGAGAAGGCTCTGGGCATACCTTATTGTGGCCTTTCAGTACTTAAAGAAGGTTTGTGGAAAAGAGGATTCTTAAATGAATGGCTTTTTACCAAACCCAGTAGTGATAGAACAGGGGCAATAAAGTTGACAGATGATGAATTTCGATTGGACATAAGGAAGAAATGTGAGAGTAGGGAGGCCCTGGCACATGTTGCCCAGAGAAGTTGTGGCTGCCCCATTCCTGGAAGTGTTCAAGGCCACATTACACAGGGCTTGGAGCAGCCTGGTCTAGTTGGAGGTGTCTCTGCCCATGGGAGGGGGCTTGAACTGGATGATCTTTAAGGTCCCCCCAATTCAAACCATCCTATAATATGTAATTTACAATTATATAGATCACAGCAGGAGCATCAGAAAGATGCAGGCAATTCCCTAATATCAGTTTTGTGTGAAAATTGAGCTGTGCAAGTGCTTTGAAGTGAGTTGGGATGAAAAGGGTATATAAATGGGAAGTCGCTCTTTTGAGGGGCAGCTGTCTGCAAAGAACTTGAGATTTTAGACAGAAGTGAAATTTTCAGGCCATGTACTGATCCCAAGGAAGCTCTTATTTACTCCCACCCAAATGAGAGATTTCTGGAGCCTGGTCTTTCTAACACCTTTTGTGTCCCAGGTCAGGACTCAGGAATCAGCCTGTTCACAGAGTTCTTTCCTGTGAAAGCTCCTGCCCAAAGTGACCAAAAATTGACTCATTCATGCACATGTTTTTTGTTGTGTTTTTGGGGGAGTCTTACGTGTTTTTAGTGGGTTTTAGTTTTTAATTTTTAATTTCTTTCTTTCAATTGCCTCAGCAAAGTTCTGGAAGAAAGGATTTGGACCCATCTTTTTCTATACTGGCAATGAAGGTGACATCTGGACTTTTGCTCAGAACTCTGACTTCATATTTGAATTAGCAGAGGAGCAACAAGCACTTGTTATTTTTGCTGAACATGTGAGTATTTTAGTCATTATGCATTCTTTGGAGTCCTGTTGTGTTCAGTGTTACCAAATTCAGCTTTCTGCAGGTCTGGAATAGTGGTACCATTTCTTGCCATGGAGCTGAGTCAGACCTGCTATAAGCTTTCTCCCCATGACAGCAGATCTTCTTTACATAATCATGGCTTTTGAATAATTATTTACTGTGCCTTCCAGCACTCCAGGATACAGACTGCTGTTTCAGTACAGCTTATGCCATGAATGATTTGCTTTTGTAAGTAGTTTCTGTAGGCCTTAAACTCCATGTTGGAATAGACGGATACCTTGTTTGGATAATATTTGATCTCTCTACCCTGCAAAAGCCTTTCCCACACTACTCTATTAAATCTGCTGTCTATCATCTTAGGCATGAAGAGATTATCCTGTTCCCTTTTGTAGTTGCTGACTTCAGGAGAGATATGCATGCTGAGAACTCACTTGGCACCCACTGAAGCAGCTGTCAGTACTGGCCATCCACTCCATGACCTGTCCTGAAGGTGCCTGTGTATCAGATGCAGGAGACAAGGCACTTCCTCAGTTATGGACAAGTTAGAGGACACCTCATGCTCTGTTTTCTGTATTAGTGCACACTTAGCCCGGCTCTGTGGTGAAAGCAAAGAAGATTTAGACCAGCATTGCCAAAGTGTTATGTCTTTCGTTTCAGAGGTACTATGGGAAGTCTCTTCCTTTTGGGCTTGAGTCAACACAGTCGAAGAAGACTGCTCTGCTCACCGTGGAACAAGCCCTTGCTGACTATGCAGTGCTCATTACTGCGCTTAAGAAGCAGTTTGGTGCTGCAGACTGCCCTGTCATTGCTTTCGGAGGCAGGTGAGGGCTGTGTGGGCTCCTTCCCATCTCTGCATCCTTTCCCAGCCAAAGTTATGCTGCTGTAGATCTCTTTTGCTCTCAAGGAAGTTCTCAGTGCAGAGCTTTAAGCTATCCTTTTGAGAGCAGATATGCCTGTGCCTCAGCTCACATGAGCTCATCACCAGGTCCCACTCTGCTTTCCCATCAGGAATTAGTCTCCATTTGTGGTTGCTTTGGAGAAGCACCTCTGACTGGATGTTTCTAAGCTTCGTCAATGTCTGAATCATGCAGAACTGCAGAAAAAAAATAGCTAGGAACGGGTCAAGGGAAAATACCAAGCTTGCCAGTGATGAGCAATGGGATGGTATGCCAAAACCTAAGAAAACAAGCACTAATGGGGTCCCTCAGTCTGCTTCACGAGGTGTTGGCTACAATGAACCTCACCTGAGGTATTTCTACACTAGCGCATGCAGCATGAGGAACAAACAAGAGGAGCTCAAAACTTTGGCCCAAGCCCAGAGATTTAGCACCATTAGCAAAAGTGAAGTCTGGTAAGATAAGTTGTGACTGGAGTGCCTTGTTGGATGTTTACAAGCTCTTCAGGAAGGATAGGGCAGAAGAGATGAGGAGATGGCATTGTATGTAGTAGAAGGCATGGAATGTCTGGAGCTCACTGTTGGCAATGGCACAGTTGAAAGCCTCTGGGTAAGAATCAAGGGACAAATAAATAATGCAGATGTCACTGTGGGAGTCTACTTTGGATCTCCCAGACAGGATGATGACACCAACAAATTATTCTTTGAGGCAATAAGGATGCTTTCAAGTCAACTTCGCTTGTCCTTATGGAGGACTTCAGATTGCCAGAAATCAACCTGGAGGATCACACAGGTGGTACAGTCTAGGCCAGAAGATTCCCTGAAAAACCCAGATGACAACTTTATGGCACAGCTCTTAAAGGAGCAGAATTGGAAAGATACCCTTCTTGATCTACTGCTTGTCAACAGAGAGGATTTTGTGAGCGAAGTGGGGATTGGTGTCTGTTTTGGCTGCTGCAGCCATGAATCCATTCGGTTTAAAATCTCTGTTGACAGGAGGAAAAGTGCCAGCAAAACCTCAACTCTGGCCAGGAGGAGAGACTTCAGCAGACTTTTGGCTGCTCAGGGAATTATTGAGTAAAGTCACCTGGGAAATTGTTTTTGTAGGTGATGGGGTCCATCAGTGTTGGTTACTTTTTAAATATTACCTGTTAAGGGCACAGGAGTAGCAATTCCCAAATGTTGAAAGTCAGGCAGGAAAGGCAGAAAGCCAGCTTGGCTGAACAGGGATCTTCTCTTGGAAAAAAAGGGTTGTATGCCCAGTGGAAGCAAAGTCAGGTGACATGAGAAGAATACAGAGATACTGCTCCCCACTATAGGGAGAAAATTCATGTGATTAAAACTTATTTGGAGTTGAAACTGCCAAAACTGTGGAGAACTATTAAAAAAGGTTTTTTAATACGTTAATTGTGAAAGGCAATGTAGAAATAACATTGGCCTGTTCCAGGATGAGGATGGTCACCTCACAAACTGGGACAGAAACAAGGGAGAGATGTGTATTGCATTCTTTGCCTCTGTCTTCACCATGGTTGACAGACCAAAGGGGTCCCAGTGCCTTGAGGACCATGAATGCAAGAATAATCAACTCCCTGTTGACCCTGAACATGTGCAGGATCTCCTGCTCTATCTGCATCCCTGCAAATCTATAGGGCCTGTATGGATTCATTTAAGAATCCTCAAAGAGCTGCTGATGTCATTGCAAAACCTGTCTTGATGATTTTTGATCAGTTTTGGGAACCCAGAGAGGTCACAGCTGACTGGAAGCTGGCAAACATTGTTCCAGTTTTCAAGAAGGGCAGGAAGAAGGACCCTGCAAGGGATCAGAAACTGACAGGCCTGTCACCTTCACTTCAGTGCCCATAAAATCTGGGAAGATCATGGCAAATACTGTTCTGGGAGGTATTGAAAAACCACCTGCAGGGCAATGCAGTCATTGGTCACAGCCAGCTTCAGGAGGGGAAAGTCCTGAATGTTGAACCTGATTTCCTTCTATGATGGGGTAGCCCACCTGGTTGATCTAGGAGAGCCAGTAAATGTCATTATTTTGGACTTCAGCAAACTTTTTGATGCTATCTCTCCCAAAGACTTTTCTGGGCAAAATATCCAGCATATGATGGGTGAGCAACTGGCTCACTGGTTGGCACAGTGTCTGGGGTAACACCAGGCTGGTGTCCAGTCATTAGTGGGATTCTGCAGGGCTCCATCCTCAGCCCTCTGCTCTTCTACCTCTTTGTTAATGACCTGGATGCAGGATTTGAAGGAATACTAAGTCAGTTTGCCAACAACAAAAAACTGGGAAGGGAAGAGACGTTGACTCCCTTGAAGGCAGGAAGGCCTTGCAGAGAGACCTCAATAAATCAGAGAGATGGACAATCACCAACCCTATGAAGTTTCCCAATGGCAAGTGCTGGGTTCTTCACCTAGGATGGGGCAACACTGGCTGTATGTATGGAATGGGGAATGAGAGGCTGGAGAGCAGGTGTGAGAAGGGAACTGGGGGTCCAACAGCATATTGGATTTGGGTCAGTAGTGCCCTGATAGCCAAGAGGGCCAACTGCATCCTAGGGGGCATCAGGTCCAACATTGCTGGCTGGGTCAGGGTGGCGATTATCCCACTGTGCATTGCACTGGGGTGGCCTCACCTTGTTTTGTGTGCCACAATGTAAAAAAGACATGAAGCTTTTAGAGAATGTCCAAAGGAGGGCCATGAAGATGGAGAAGGGTCTGAAGGGGAGGCCTTGTGAGGAGTGACTAAGATAACTTGGCTTGTTCAGCCTGGACAAGACTGAGGGAAGACTTCACTGCCCTCTTCAATATCCTGTGGAGGGGTAGCACCCATCTCTTCACTCATGACTAGTGACAGGACTCAAGGAAACAGCATGGATCTGTGTCATGGGAGGTTTAGATTGGATATCAAAATGTTTTTCACCCTTGAGAGTTGCTGAGCACTGGAGCAGGCTCCCTAGGGAAGTGGTCATACACCAAGCCTGTTTGAGTTCAAGAGGTCTTTGGACAGCACTCTAGGGCACAGGGTGAGATACTTGGAGTGTCCTGCACAGGGCAAGGAGTTGGACTCAATGATCATGATAGGTCTCTTTCAGCTCAGCATATTCCGTGACTCTATAAAGATGAGAAATTCCTTCTGCAGGATCAGAACATTTTACATTGGAAATACAGGAAACTAGTAATTAGTAAACTGTTCTTTCAAGGGGTCACACAGCTTTTTATTAAACACAGCCGCTTTAACAGCATCCAGCCATTTTGGTTGTAGGCCTTTTCATAATTCTGCTCTGCTGCTCTTTGGTTCCTTGCAGCAGTCCTTTCTCAGAGTGCTTACTGTGCTGCAGCTGGGTGGATGTGATGTCCTTGTTTCTTGATGGATCCCCTCTCTTGTTGTAGAGGGGTGCTTACCTTCCATTTTCAGACTTCTGAAAAGTCTTCCAGAAGTACAGGGCTTCGTATTCAATTGCAGTGAGCTAAAAAGCATTTGGCATGATAGTTATCATTAAGCCTTCATTTGGTTGGGTGTGGTGACTGAACTGTTGATCTCACAGGGGTTTATACTGTGACTATCAGGACAGTAGCTACAGTAGGAAGGCCCAGAAGCTGTCCTGAGATAGGAAGATGGGAGAGAGATTCAGCAAAACCTTCTCAGCTGGCTGCATGTTAGACTGCAGCTCTCTGTGTGCAGTTGAGGGCTCAGTCTGCAGCAGCCCTGAACACACTAGACCCAAATGAAGATACATGGAAATATGGCAGTGCTGGAGAAGCAGAGCATTTCCCTATGAGAAAAAAACCCAGACCACTTCTGGTGCTTATAACTGTGCCAAATTAACCTGAAATTACTTGCAGCAGGTTTCAGGTAATGCTCATCTCCAGGATCAGGGCTAGAGAAATGCAAGTTGCTTTACATCATGTAGGTGTTGTGGGATTGGTATTTACTGAACCACTTGAGGTGGTGGGGAGGGAGATCGAGTGCTTTTAAGCTTGGAGTTAGACCAGGTTTAACCTGTGTTTTGGGGATCTCATTTCCTCTTGCCCCCACAATGGCCTCAGAGGAACTCCACAACCATCAGCAAATCAATGACTTCTGTCATCTTGGGTCTATCTAGCAGCCCTTATTCCATGTTTAGGTTGTGGCCCTGGCACTGAAGCTACCAAAGTAGCTTCGACTTTTCTTGTGGCATTTGTTAACTTTTACCCTTCCCTGTATCTGTGCTGATCAGCTATGCAGCTGTTATTTGGGGTGCACAGGGAGGATAGTCTCTACTTTCCAGGAGTTGAGAGGGCTGCCTGTTCTGCCATGTTCAGGAGGCAGAAGCCTAGCAAAGTTCTGACTAGTTCTACCTAGTTCTTGTCATTCTGTGTGCAAAATGTACAGTGTGTATTCTCTCTGAACAGTGAGTGTTTCAGTCAAACCCTGCTTTGTTCTGCTGTGAAGCTGTTGGGACATGCTCAAGAAGTACACAAAGTGAAATATTGAGGCAGGATTTACATTTGTCTTCAGATGCAAACTGAGGTGCTGTGTTCCCACCAGAACTGGTGTGAGCACTTGCGGAAAGGCCAGTAAGAGCACTGTGTGTTGCTCATTGGCCATAACTGGATCAACATGAGGATGAGGCACAAATCATCACAGATATCCATGAGCATTATGAATATCACAGAGCATGTGTGACAACATGAGGCATCACAGATATTCATGAGCTTCTTGTTACCTTGGGTTAGGTGAGCCTGTAAATGTTGGCCTGAACTTCAGAGTCGTTACAGTGTAAGTGGTGTGTTAAAAGAAATAACTCTTGTCTCTCCTTGTAGCTATGGAGGAATGCTGAGTGCTTACCTGAGGATGAAATACCCAAATCTTGTGGCTGGAGCATTAGCTGCCAGTGCTCCTCTGTTGTCTGTAGCTGGGCTTGGAGACCCCAACCAGTTCTTCAGAGATGTCACAGCAGTAAGTATCATCTCTTTTCAGGAGCAGAATTTTCTTCCTTTAGGAATGCTGTTTCTTTTTTCTTTTCCATGTGTTTAAATAGATATCTGTCTTCATAGTATTGCTGCTAAGCAGAGAGTGCAATTAAATGGCAACCTGCAAGGAAAAGCAGTAGCTGCAGGATGGCTGAGCACTGTCTGAGCTGAGGCAGCTCAGGATTGAAAGGTGCTGCTCTGAGCAGCACAACTGCATGCCAGTACCTTTAGTACCACTAAGAATTGACTTTCCCATTTCTAGTGGCTTGACTGTATTACAGCCTGAAATCTTTCCCTTGTGCCTGGCTGAAGCCCTTTGGATCATTTATTTTTCAAATCCTCTCCCAAAATGCTGTATTGATACCAATGATTCACAGCATCTCCTTAGTCCAAGGTGATTGAATTTCAGTGAAGAACTTGGAAATCTTCGTTTCATAACTAAAAATCTGCAAGATGTCCCAGGATCACTTAAACTAAAATTTAAATGTGGTTTTTGCATTTTAAGGCCATGAGAAGTTGATGTTAAACTGACTTAACATTTATCTTGTAAGGAAAAAATTGTACTACCTGGTTGTACTGAAGTCTTGTGACGGTGTCTGTTCTGCCTCTTTTTTGACATGAATTTCTAGATCTAGGTGACACAGATGGCTTTGTATGAACTACCTTTGTTGTCGCACAGTTGGGGCTCATGTCTGTGTCAGAGCCAGTGAGCACACAGAGCTGACACCTTTCATGCTTTTCTGCCCAGAATTAATGCTAGGCTATAATTCATTAAGCTGTCACCTCTCTTTGGGGAGTTTGCAGGCTTTTACATAAGTTAGGCCTGTGAGATGTCTCAGGGGTGATTTTTACCTTGCTGCTTAGTCTTAGGTTACCTTTGGCCACCTTAGGAATCATCTCCCCATCCCTCTAGTCTGGAGGTGATTCATCCTTGTTTACATATTCTTGTCATTCTTGTGTTACTTTTCTGTTATTCTTCAAAGACCACACCTGTGTATGTAACTTCTGGTCCCTTTGTTCTTATTTATATACATGAACAACTTGTTTCTGTGGAAGGACTTACACAACAGATAGCTTTACCAGTAAGTATGAAGAAGAGACTGTTATATGAAAATAAACACACTTGAAACTCCTAAATGCATAAAAGAATAATAGACGTCTTGTCTTAGAGTTATACATTTTCAAACAAAAAATGTAATACTATTTTGCATGGAAAAATTCACAGCGCTGGAGATTTATGTCCAAAAAGGAGACAGAGGAGCCCTGTAATTTTATTTGAATAAAGGGAGAAGCCATAGGGCATTTCCCATGGGGTCTTTCAAAGACCCCCCGTGGGGAACACAGCCCAATTTTATCCTAATTTCCCAGACTCATCACTGGCTTCCTTTCCCCATTGGCTGAGGTACTTGGAAGGTACAGACTTCCCAAATCACCTACTCTATGTCCCCCCTCTGCTGTGCACCCCTCCTTTTTTTTTTTTAATATAGCAAAACACTATTCATAATTCTATTAAGCCTTTGTTCTTTTTCTCTAAGTTCAGGAATTTAACATGGCCTTGACTGAGCAACGGTCCATGTCAGTTAGTAATTTTCTAAAACTGATAGTTTCTTCTGTTGCTTTCCTGTCTATAAGTCCCTTACCCTATCTACAAGCAGATTCACAGTCTGTTTGTAAAGACACATTCATCTTACTCCTTTCAGTTTAGTCAGCTAACAGGCCCTGCAGTGGGAATTCTTCCCTGGCTGAAGCTAACTTCCTCTCAGCGTCCTTGTCTTGCTTCAGCTGTGAATATGCTATGAGTCATTACACACCCGCAAACTTTAACCTTTCCACATGAAAAAACTTTCCAACTAGTTTAAAAATCTATATTTTCTCTGCAGCAGTAAGCCAAGCTCTGAGCTGACCTCTTAAGCACAATGTGGCTTCAAAGTACTCTCTTCTATTTTCAGTGTGGAGGTTTTTCTGATTTGCAATTTATGCATCTGAAATCTGAATTGTTCTTCTTGCTTAGAACACCTATGAGAGCTTTTAATCCCAATGAAGGCACATTAAATGGCTGCAGTTCTTCCTGCCTGTGCTAAGCTGAAATGTGTCTGGTCTGTAAGGGTCTGAGGATGAGCTTAAAAAAGTCCTTGTGCCAGGCAGTGCTTGGCAACAGCCCAGCAGTGCTTAGAGGAGAGCTCAGCCATCACAGCCGCCAGACCTGACCTGCTTCTCTGTCCCACACCCCATACTCCAGTTAGAGCTGTTGGTTGGTGAAGATCCATAGGCACATCCAGGAGGATATTTGGAACTCCTAAAGGGATGCCCAGGTAAACTGTGGAAAACCCCACAATGATTTCTTTAAACATAATTATCAGACAAAGGTAGAATTAGGAAGGAAAGAATGATCCCAAATCTGTTTTTTAGTTGAGGATGGGTCTTTATAAGAAAAATGCCTAGCTAGTGATTTGTGGTTACTTACCTTGCTCTAGCAGGGTAAAGAGACCTCAGAAGAGCCCTAATAGTTCTTCTTGTTACAAAACACCAGTTACCAGCAGATCTAAATCTGCCTTAAAACTTGAGAGAGGAGAAGGAGCTTGAGTTCCTAGGGCCTTCAATCATAGAAACAACTTGATCCACCATAACCAACCACAACTCTTCAAAACCTAACTTAAAGTGCTTTTTCAGGTGCAGTAATGGTTTTCTCAAGAAAAAGGACGTGGTCATTTGGCAGGCCACTAGCAGGCTTAAGAAGAAAAACAGATCTTGGTCTTGTACTCCCAATGCATAACTGACTTCTCCCATGGCTCCTTCTCACAGACAAAGTGCAGTTTCAAGGACTCTGCTCTGTGTTTAAAAACAGCAAAACCCTTATGACACTTGCAGCATGCCGCCATCTCTGAGCATGCTTCATATTCTCTTGCTGTTTTGTGTTCATCCTGATGCTCCATGAAGGGCAGAGTGTTCTGTCTGATGTCTCATCCCAGCCAGACCTGGTGACACAGCTGCTGCTTGGCCTGAGCTGTGCAGTGTTGGCTTTTGCAGAGACATGCTGACTCTCTGAAGGACAAGGCAGAAGCACTGGTGTCACTGCTCCTGGAAATGCAAATGAGGTGCTGACCAGCAGGCCAATAATGCCTGTCATCTTCTGATCCTTCTGGCAGTTCTTTCCGTTGCAGTCTCTTCAACTATCTCCTATGGGAAACTATCAATTCATATCTTTTCTGTCCTTTCAGGATTTTCAGAAGTCCAGCCTAGGCTGTGTCACAGCAGTCCGTAAAGCCTTCCAGCAGATCAAGGACCTGTGCCTGAGTGGAGGTAAGAAGGGAGCCCTGCAGATGGTTTCCAAGGGCAGCCAGCATTCCCAGCCACGGGGGAAAAAAGTTGATACAGCTTTACCTCAGCTAGTTGTTCAGATAATTCAGTGCAGGTGCCCACATGGCTTCCTCTTTCTGCTTGCACAATTCATTTTTTTCTTTTTTTAACAGTTTCAGTTTGCATTGAAATTGGTAACCAACACTGAAACATAAGTAGTTCTGTGGAGCTTTGCACAGTGTTAATGAAACCATTTTTTCTGCACCAAAATTCAAAACCACTTGCAGGTGAAAACCACTTGCATAGTATTTTATACTAGTAAAGCCACATGTTTCACCAGATACGTGTCCTCAATATCCACTATGAAGAGCTGTTCTGTTGGGTATGACAGCTGTGTGGCTCAGCTCAGCAGATAGATCTGAGAAATATATGGAGGGCAGTCTAGGTCCTAAAGCAATCATCCAAGTCCCTTCCATCTCCAGTCTTGGACAGTTAGGACAGACTGGTGAAGACCTCTGCAATGGCTCCTAAGTAGGCTGGACCAGATGCTGGCTGACGCAGCATCTCCTGGAAGCTGTGCGTGGTGTTGGGACAGATGTAGTGGCTTCTGGGTCTGTCTTGAGCCTTGGTCTGTGATGCTGCATGTCAGGAGCTGTGTGACTCCCATCTGCTGCTGGTCCTGGAACTGCCAGAGGAGCCCAGGGATCAAAATGCCATTTTAGCTTTGGGTCACAGCAGGGAGAAGGTTACTGTTAACTAGTCAAGCTCTTTCAGCCCTGCTCAGGGCCATGCTTCCTGCAGCTGTGGGGGTAAGGTGGTCACATTTAAGGCTTAGGCCCTCAAGTGTGTATCCAGAGTCAGGTCCCAGGCTGTGGGTTTCCAAGCAAAAGCAGCTGTGCTGTAGTGGTCAGCTGTAGAGCAGGATGTGGACAGGAACTGTAACTCCAAAATGTGGAATATGAAAATGAAGAGAGCAGCTTTCTACAGCAAAAAAAGCAAAGGTGTATGGATGCATCTTGAAGGAATGTCTTCAAAGATGAATTTCTTGCCTCCAGCTGACCTCTGCATCCCACTGATGTTTGAAGGCATATCTTGGGAGTCCTTTGTGAGGACTGTTCTCATTTGGCAGTTCTTACTGCAGAGGTACCCTCCTCCCAAGAAGCTTGCCTTCTTTTTTTTTTTTTTTTTTTGGGCAGGGGGTTGTGATGGTGTTCTTTGTTTTGGAGTTGGGTTTTTTGTTTTCTTTTTTAAAGTTGTTGGTTTTTTTCCCTTGCCAGTTTTTCCAGGTTTTGAATTTCACTGGGTCCTTGTCCTGCTTTAGGGTAAATTTGGGAGGAAACCTCCGAATGGGGTTCCTCTGGAAAGCAAACCCAAACGGCCCCTCCCCCAACCGGTCTGGGAAAAGAAATTCCTCAGAGAAAAGTGAAAAAACCTATTTATTTAACAAACTAAGTGCCCACGAGCATAAAGAATGAATAATATGAAGCAATAAAACCTTTTGTTGTTCTGAAGTGAGATGGCAAATTGAGAAAGTCCCTGCTGTGGGTTGTAGCTCACCTTGCTCAGTCTCTTATCAGTCCCTCCAGAGGTCCAGGCCCTGGTGGGCCGCAGGTGCAAGCTCCTAGTGCTCCTCTGGGTTTTTCAGTCCAGAGCAGGCTTAAACAGTCCCAAAAAAAAGAGAAAAAAAAACAGTCCAGGAAGCTTCTCTGCTTCAGCTATCTAAAACTAACTAAAAGCAAAGAGATCTCTGTCCCACTGCTGTCCATGCCTCTGACGAGCACACAGTCCAGAGAGGAATGCAGAGGAGTGAATGTGAATGTGAATGTGAATGTGAATCATTTTCAAAACAAACTCCACACTTCTTTCTCCCCCTCACTCTTGGAACTAGTCTTAAAGGAAGAGAACTTAACATACAGCATAAACAGAACAGATGATTGGGGATACAAGCATCATGAAGTCACCCTAGGACAGTCCTATGTGCTCTACCCTGCTCTCCTACATGAGAGCTTGCCTGGGGAGCCTGCCTTGCCAGACACAGCAGCACTGCCAGGGAAGGGGCCTGCAGGCAAGAGCAGGAGCAGCCATCAGGGCATTGGTGAGGACAGGCTATACCAAGCTGCTCTGCTCACGGTTTCAGCTGGGACCAGCTCTGTTCCGGCAGGTGCTGATTCCCCCAGGCTCCCCATGGAGGTATTAGTGGCTCCATGAGTGGCAGAGCATGGGCTGTGGGCCACACGAGGTTGTGACACTGCTCAGGGAGGCTGTGCCTGAACATTCCATTCACATATGTAAATTTAGATGTAATGTGTCCTTTCCACTAAAAACTTCATCTTACGTTACAGCATCTTCTTACTCCTGAGTGAAACAAGATGCTGAAGCTTGGTGTTACTTTCCTCTGTTGAAGTTTGTGTCTTTTATTTTCCTTTCATTTGCAGCCTATGATGAGATCAGCAGCAAAATGGCCACATGCAATAAGATCTCTAACAAGGAGGATGTTTACCAGCTGTTTGGGTTTGCTAGAAATGCCTTCACCATGATGGCCATGATGGACTATCCATACAAAACTGACTTCATGGGTGACCTCCCTGCCAATCCAGTGAAGGTGAGGTTATTGGTGTGAGTGGGTGACTGGAGCTTAGGACACAGTCAGGCAGACACCACTGCTGATGGTCACAGGGCAGTAGTGGTGGATGCGGCAGCCCTTCCGGACTTCCTTGCTTTTGAAAGGTACCAGCTTTGGTCACAGATGACCAGAGGCTGTTGCAATTCTGGTGCATTGTCAAGCCCGTGGGACTTCATTTGCCTCTGGCCGTGTGGCATTTAGGATTCTAGTCCTACCTGGAATGCACTGTGCAAGAAGCCACACAAGGCTCTTGCTGCACTGGAATTCTGGATATGCTGCCTCTGGCTCCACCAGGCACCCAGTTTCCTTCTACGGTCTGTGTAATGACCTCTAAAATGGAAATAATTATTCTGCACATTACCCCCACTCCCTGAAAAGGGTATTAAAATATTCTGATTGTAGGAGGAACTGTTGTGTATCACTGTGGCTCCTTCCACAGCTCCCTAACTTGGTAAAGGAACTGTCTGCCCTTGTCTTGTCTCCTTGCTTCTATGTATTTTGTTGTCTCCTTGCTTCTATGTATATGTACAGGGGAGGAAGCTAAATTCAAGACTTGTTGCGTTAGGCCTTTGGAAAGCCATAAAATACATAAATGAAAATTTTAATGTATCTTCCAGCAAAGCAACTGGTAACTGTTCTGTCTGCCATTTGCCTGTAATGTGTCTCACCCAGGTTGGCTGTGACCAAATTATGGCCCGAAAAGATCCAATTGAAGGCTTGGCTGCTCTTGTTGGTGAGTTAATATTATCAGTTTGATCTTTTATGTACCACCACATGTTCTAGAAGTGCCTGTCAGTAGACCTGTCACGTTGCTGTGTCAGGGGAGCTGGTCTGATCTCTCTCTGGGACATTTTGCCTCTTGTTGATTTTGTTGGCACGTCTCACAGTGGCCCATAGGTTCATTCTCTCACCTTTCCCATTTTATTCTAGTCAGGTTTCTCAGGCATTGCAGCCCCGTAACCTGTTGTCTCTCCATGAGATGTGGACTTTTAGAATACTTAGTTCTTTTCTAGAAGTTTACCCATATTCTGGCTCTAGTACATTCACTGAAGGAAGTTTTCTGGTCTCCTTGTTGAGGACAAGTTGTCTGGTCTTAATCCAGGAGCAAGGCAATCTTAAATACATCATGTATACACACATATACATTTATCTCTGTGAGCACTTTTGTCAGCCAGCTGTGTTTATAAGGAAATCATTAATAGAGACAGAATGAGTTTGTCATAAAATCTCTCAAGTTGCTTATTAAAAATGAGTTTTACCTTGGTCATTATTCAGAAAAACAGGTTCTGAATGACATTTAAAAAAATTTAAAGAATTCTTACAGGTTTAATGCAATGTAGTACAACTGGGAGCTAATTTTTTTTTTTCCCCAAATGATGTATGTGCCCCAAGTCAAAAATGTACTGATCCTAAATCACTGCTAAAGATGTTTGGATGGCAGCTGGAAGCGCTGTTAAAACACTAATGTCTTGGCAAACACTGTCAGATCTACTGGATGTATTCACATGCTACTTCTTTTGTGAGGAGTGGGAGTCTTGTTTCTTTGGGATGAATAAGCCAGGTGTGGATTTCTTCCTCACAGTTGCAGGGGAGGACTTGATGGCTCTCCCTGTCTCCCCAGATGCTTTCACTTGGTGAGTTTAATCATACAAGAGGAATGATCCATCAGATCTTTAGGCAGGGGACTAGCTTTTCTCCATACTTGCCCCTCTGTGTCATACAGGAAAACACTGTCTTTTTTCTACATGTGCTGCATCCGTCCACCTCCTGCCAGGTAGAGCGTAGTGCCATGGGCTGTGATGCTGAACTGGCAACAGGTGAATGGGGACAGTGTTAGTGTTGTCCACTGATTTCTTCCAGGGCAATAATACTCTGTCTCTTTAATGTGAATCCATTCCTCCACCTGCAGAGAATCAGACTAGCACTTAGCTATCATATCATGTCTCGAGTGGTATTGCTGTTTGCTTGTTCATGATAAATAAAACTAGTGTCCCAACATCTGTTTGACCATCATACAGCTCACGGTCCCAGATTTTTGATCCACATTTAGCAACCAGAGCCTCAAAAGAAACTGAAAAAAATACCAGAATGGCATGGCTTGGAAGGAGTTTTCGTCTTGGGAAATGAGAGGGGTAAGCTGAGCAGGATGCCACAGGGACCTGCTGAACCTGGCATAGCTGAAGCCCTGCCTGCTATCCAGGCTTTTAACCCATTACAAATGAAATTGTCTAAACAGGACAATATTGCACTGAACTGGAGGCAGTAGCCAAGTTTGTGTCATCTGGAGGAATTTGTCAGCCCCATGTAAAAGCTTTGCCATAAAGCTGGATTGTAACCTTGCACAGTTCCAGGCTCTGTGAATTCTGTCCCATCCTTCTACACTCACTCAGACCTTGGCTTGGTTTTGGCTATGAAGTTCATATGGGAGGTGGTGGGTGAGAGAGCAGAGTTACTGACTGGTTTTGTGCTGTTTCCCACCTGGCAGGGGTGTTCTACAACTCCTCTGGCTTGGCACAGTGTTATGACATATACCAGCTGTACCAGTCCTGTGCTGACCCCACAGGCTGTGGCATTGGCTCGGATGCAGAGGCTTGGGACTACCAGGTGAGGGGTTGGAGCCCCCAACAGGTTTCAGCTGCTCTCCTGGCTATGCCCCTGCCCCATGACAGCTCTCGTGCTTCTCTTAGGCTTGCACTGAGATCAACTTAACGTTTAACAGTAACAATGTGACAGACATGTTCCCTGAGATGCCCTTCACGGAGGCTATGCGTGAGCAGTACTGTTGGAACAAGTGGCAGGTGAGGCCGCGAGCACACTGGCTGCAGACCAACTTTTGGGGAGAAGGTGAGTTGGGCTCATTGCTTGTCCCTTTGTGTTACCCTGTAGCTATCTCCCTGTTTCTTTCTCCATCTGAGCCCCATGAGGACAGGCACAGTACACTAATGAGTCTTGGCAGAAAGTCACAGCCTTGTGCTGACTTGAGCCAAACAGACTTTTCTGTAGCTCTTTGGGACAGAAGAGGAAAACATAAAAACTACCAATAATTTGTTCAATTCTTTGATGTTTTCTGTTCTTGGCTGTGTTTGCTGCAGTAGCCAAAAACATTTGGATAGCTGGGTAGGAAGAAGACTCAATTATGAACACTCTGATTTTCAGACCTGAAAAGTGCAAGCAACATCATTTTTTCAAATGGAGACTTGGACCCATGGGCTGGAGGTGGGGTAAGCATCTGCACTCCTGTACCCTGAGCATAGAGCAGCCTTTGCAGGTGACATACTGCCCTCTCTCCCTTCCTTTCAGAACAGCATGGCGATTCAGTTTTAACCTGAGTTTCTGTGAGCAGCTGTTTCATAGTGAACCACTGAGGAATCTTGGGACACTAATGACAGACATATTGAGTAGTGTCCATCAACCAGGAATACTGATGGAACAAACGTGGATTCACTAGTGCAGACACAGCAGGACCTTCCTTACCCCACAGCCAGGGTCTGAACCAGGGTTTTTGTGTTCACACGTGGTCTTCATGCTGCTGGCCATGTGCTCCTGGCTCTCTCCAGTCCCAGCACACTTGGTGAGACCAGGTGGGTGCTATGAGCAGCGACTTGAACCAAGACATGTTTTGGCTTAGATTCAACAAAACTTCAGAGTGGTGTCAGTGTCCAGTCTAAAATTTAAAAACAAAAATTACCCAGGTCTGCATTTTGAGTTAGTTGAGCTCCTGATCTAATACAGAAGCTCAGTGTTTTAGGCTGGCTTGGAATCCCAGGAGGAACAGGCTGCTTAGGGTGCATGGGCCCAAAGGAGATCTAACCTCCAGCTGCCTGTGCTGTAATCAGCTGAAAGTTCCCACCTTGTAGGAAACATTCCCTTCATTTGGGACGGGTGATGTGGTTCATTCAGACTGTTACCTGTGCATACCAGCCATTCCAAGGATGTCTTCCCATGCTTTCCCTCAGTCTTGCCCAGATCATGTTCCAGTTTTCAGAACTCATGTCCAGCTCTTCCCAGTAACTTGATGAGAATTGGTCTTTGCTCCTTCTTCTCCCAGATAAACAGCAGCCTCAGCCCTTCACTGATTGCACTTACCATTAAAGGAGGTGCCCATCACCTTGATCTCCGGTAAGTAACGAACTCTTCTATGGGTGGCAAAATCCTGATGCCCTGGGTATTTGATCTCAGCAAGCCCACAGCCCAAACAACCAGGAGGTATTTTAGAATCACAGAATTGTTGGGGTTGGAAAAGACCTCTACAATCATTAAGTCCAACCATCAACCCAACCCCACCCAACCCCCATGTTCACCACGAAACCATGTCCTCAAGTGCCACATCCACAAGTTTTTTGAATGCTTCCAGGGATGGTGAATTTAACACTTCCCTGGGCAGTCTGTTCCAATACTTCACAACCCCTTTCATTAAAGGATTTTCCCTATTATCCAGTCTAAAGATCTCCTGGTTCAACTTGAGGCTGTTTCCTCTGGTCCTGTCCCTTGTTACCTAGAAGCAGAGCCTGACCCCCACCTGGCTACAGTCTCCCATCAGGGAGTTGTAGAGAGCAAGATGCTTCCCACCCCCAGCCTCCTTTTCTCCAGGCTCCCCACAGCTCTCTCAGCCACTCCTTGTGCTCCAGACCCTTCCCCGGCTCTGTTCCCTTCCCTGGACATGCTCCAGCCCCTCAGTGTCTTATTTGTCATGGAGGACCTAAAATTGACCTCAGGATTTGAGGTGTGGCCTCCTGAGTGCCTAGCACAGGGCAAGTACCTAGAGGATGGGTACCAGGCTGCTGCAGCCCAGTGTGGAAGAGTGATGTTCTTCCCCAGCACAAGGCTCTTTCAGCCTCCACGGAAGGAGCTGTGCAGAACTTGGCACTCAGCTCACCTACTGTCATTAGATCAAGTTCTTGCACACGGGTTGGCACAAGTGGAAAACAGCCTGCAGCAATCAGTCATGTGAAGTAGTCCAGTGCCTCCTGGCATTAGCCATCTGCCTTTGGGCCTGGAGCAGAGGGGGCAGCAGCCAGCAAGGGCAAGCCTGGGGCTGCTGCCCAACTGCACTGGAGATTGGACACTGCAATTTGGTTTCCAAGGTATAAATGTGCAGCACAAACCAGTCAGTCTCTGTCCTTAAGATCGCAGACTCTGCCTGCGCAGGAGGCAAAAATCCACTGTCCAGTAACTGACACTGCTCTGCTTTCCCTAGGGGACACAACCCAGCTGACCCCCCATCCGTCATGGAGGTGCGCAAGCTTGAAGCCGGGATCATCAGTAGTTGGGTGAAATCTGCAGGCATGGAGCGGATGCAGGGCGCAGGAGCAGCAGCAGGCAGCCAGCCCTGAGCCCTTTCATCCCCACAGCCCCTGGGTGCAGCCTGCTGTGCTGGTTCTAGGCTGGCTGGGACACTATTCTCTCCTCTGCCATGATGGTGGGAATTCCCTTTTGCAAAGTGTCCAACCTACAGCTCATTGAGCATCAAAAGAAACACAAAAGGCCAAATCACAGACAGAAGCCAAAACCACATTGTCTTGGGCTCCATGCTTGCCTGCTCAGAATGATCTGTTACAAACGGCAGCAATACGAAAAGCTTGCCTGGAAGGTCCAAGACCCATCAGAGCCCTGAACAGGATGGTTGCATGAGGCACCTTAAGGTTGAAAATAAAATATTTTTAGAGAAAAAGGAAATACTATAGGGGTAGTGGAAATGCAGAGGTATGATCATGACTGACACATGGTCATGGTGAGTTCCACTAGTGACCAGTTATCTAAAACAGACTATCAGTCTTACCCAGGGCTGTGGGTTGGGGGTGTTTTAGTTTTAACTTGTCCAAGAGATTCCAATTGCTGAGATGAAGATTTACACAAAGGAATCCTGGTGTGCACTGCTGTCACTCAAGGGCTGTGTATTAGTGACCAGTAAAGCATACTTCCACTGAGACATCTTCAGAGCTTTTGAAAATCAATTACATTAAAATGTGTGATATAAAAGTTTATTAAAGGATGTGATATAATTTCATGGTTTGGTAGTATAACCAAAGAAGATAAAGTTCCTTCTCACCTTCCCAAGTGGATCTTTGTATATGAACAGGTGCTACTAGACTGACTAAGCACCAGTAATTACTAGCATAACTGCCAAAATACTAATTCCTGGTAATCAACTGGCTGTCTCAGTTGATTTTACTTTACAGTGATTTTGAGATAGTGAAGAGGTTTCCCGAGTCCCCAAATGTTTCCACTGTTGGTGCAGCACAGCCACAGTGGTGCTTGGTGTCATTGTCTGCACTGCTGGGCCCTTTCTGGTCACAGCAGGGCTGTTTCCCAGAGCCATTCCTGGTGTTTCACAATATTCGGGTGCTGAGATCTGTCCCATCCACCTCTGCCCTGTTATTAACAGAAGACCAAAGCTTCTGCTTCCTCCGGCCAGGGATGCTGAGGAGAGCAGGACTCCAGTCCCTACAAGAGCTGCTCTAAGACTGCCAGAGGCACTACATCCTCAGCTCAGCCTGGATCTTCTCTGTTCATGCTGATGAAAACTTCCATGGGTCCTGCTAAGAGCTGCCACTGTCCTTTTTGCTCCTACTCAAGTCAGGCTTTGGGTTTGTTGCTGCCATATCAAGCCTTACTGAAGTTGTCATCCTCTGTTCGACTCACAACCCCCAACTTTCCTGAATTCATCTTTGCTATGCCCCAACCATCATTCAGGATTAACACCGCAGTAGGGATAAGAAGCAGAGAGCAAGGATTGCATTCTGCTTTTTATTTCCTTTCAAACAGCACCCTTCACACCCATAAGCGGGCACCCAGTGATCACCAGCCCAGCAATGTATGAACACAGCTAGGTTCAGGAGCAAGTGTTCTAGGAAGTCACTGCAAGTCATCCCAGTCACCAGGGCTGGGTTTGTGCTTTGGAGAGAAAGGAGGTGTGAGTGTCTGCTACCTTCCAGAAGGATGAGTTTTTTAATCTCCTTCTACTGGACTATACTGAGCTCTTATTTTCCTCTTACAGATAGTTCTTATTCCAAAGGAATATGCATAGTTTGATCGATATGAAAGGCTTTCAGATACTATGGCAAAGAGATAATACACATGGACATCCAGGACAGATCAGCAGCACTGTGAAAAGAATCATGGTAGAAGTCTGAAGCTAGGGCCACCAACATCCGTAATGTTTTGAATCCTTTGGCAAGCAAGCATGGGAGATAAAAAGAAAACCCTGTTGTGTGGTGCTGTCTGAGCTTGTCCTAGGTTACAATGTAAGGTGTGCCGAAAGTATGTATTCTATCGCCATCTTCATGAGCTGATGAAACCAGGTGGGGCAGTGTTTCCCTTATCTTCCGTTAATGAGCCCAACAATGCCTTGCCACATGACTCATAGATCTTGGGGAGCTGTCGCTGGTTAATGGGCCATCAAGGGCCCACTGCATAACTCATAGAATGAAATCATCCCATTGTGAGATGCTCTGCCCAGGGGGAGGAGCCAAGCATTCCCACCTGGATAGAATCCAGGGTTTGGGACAGCAGTAGCCTTTATCCACTGGACTCCCAGAGGACAAGAGCTACCAGACCTTTCTACAGGATCACTGCTTCGACAAGACCATTTCATCTGGACTGCTACTACCACCCTAACTAACAGCGTGTCAGGTTGTATTCTGACTCTGGCAGTAGTTTTTTGCACTACTGCATTTATTTTATTTTACTTTATTTTACTTCTTTTCCTCTTATTAAACTGTATTTCTGACTTAGAGTCTCTCACTAGTTTTGCTTTCAAACCAGCATAGAGCTGAAGGGAGGAGCCCCAAAGCACCATTCTTCAGCATCATGGGGATGCTGCTCCTGGTTGAACTTCAGGGCCACACAAGGAAAATGACGAGTAAGCAGACCCAGACCAGACCATGGGTGCAGCCCCTGTGCTTAAGGCCTGCACCAGTGAGGCTGTTGAACACTTATTTGTTCTATCATCATTTACTGACACAATGAGTGCAGCCAAGGTGGGAACATTGTACAGAACAGGGACTCAGGGTTGGGCTCCAGTGGACACAGAGGCTTCCAGCTTTGGACAGCAATCTCCAGCAGTATTTCAGAGACCAAAAAACCCCAAGTTTTCGGTCCAAATTCAAAGTCAGAAAAATCTTAACCCCTTCTCTTGAAGCAGAAAGCTTCATGGAGCTGCCCCATCATGTCAGTTTTATTTATTCTGTTAAATATACTGAGTGTGGCACTAGCAATCAGGAGCTGAATTCCCTTGCAGGGCTATTTCTAAGAGAGCACAGCTGAGGCAAATCCTGAAGTGCAGGAAAAATTCACAAAACTGAATGTGTTACTGCAAAAACCTTTCCTGTATTCATCCATCATTGCTGCCAACATCACACTGGCATGAAACAGGAAACAAAGTGTATTCTTTGGAGGGGTAAATAGAGCTGTACCTGAACTTGGCATGGAATGCTGAAAATCCTGTTACATGAAAGTCCTGCAAAACACAAGTGTCCTGTCAGCCAACACAAGAGACAAGTTTTGCAAGAGACCTTGCAAAACTGCCAGTTTCTAAGACCTGTAGTGAGAATTCAGCTTTCAAAAGTTCAGGGATTAGATGGTAACTGTGCCCCATCCATCTGCTAAATTTTCTTTGAGCAAATAGGTCAGTATTTCCTGAACTGCAGCTCAAAGCCCCAAATATGAGACTTCTAAGTCCACAGTTCTGCAGTTCTCTGTGGCTCTGCCCATGCCTGGCTGTTCCTCAGTGAAAGCCCAAGGTTTTCCATTGTGAAGGACAAAATCCCTGGCTCAGTGGTGGCCTTCCCACAGCACTTAAGCCAGGTGTGTCCCAGCATGCAGAAACACCAAAGTGGGTTATGGACTCACCAGTTCAAGCTTTGAAACAAGGAAGCACAAGGAAACTTTGAGCTTCTGTTGCACTGGGGGAGCACACCATGGAACAGAAATAGGCTGTGGAGCCCAGAGTTTGTTAAGTAAAAATAAATAAGCAATTAAAATTACCTCTGCAGAAGAACAGGAAGAACAGATGAGCTTTGTTGAGATTATTTAGTTTGTGCTATTTCACACATGATATAGGGGTCTGAAACAAGCATTTGTTATCAAAGGGAATTAGAGCTAACAATCTGAACCTCAGGTTTAAAGGCTGAGGACAGAATGTAAGGCCACATTTTGAGGAGACTGCATGTCCCAAGAGGAACTAGATAGAAATCAGTTGGACCAAGAGGCTCAGCTAAAAGACAAGACATGTTTGGGAAAGTGACAGTTTATTCTTCTCTCTTTCAACTCACTAGGAAATGAATTATTACTCTCAAGCCAATTATAAGGCAAAAAAAGTATCACAGAGACTCCTATAATCCCATTTGTAGAATCAACATTAGGACTTGTGTACCTTCAAAACCAAAATACTTTTGGTAAGCATTTATTATATGTATTCCATTTTCTAAGAAATCTCTCTTTCCTCAGGCAGCTCTCTGGGTGAAACACTGAACCCTGAAGTTCTACAATCCATAGCACAGTGATAATTAAAGGTTCAAAATTTGCTTTGTTCAAAGGCACAAGGCCAAAGCAACACAGGTCAGCAGGACCTGCGTAGTGTCACTGAATTTATATTTTTAATTTTTTTTTAGTCTCCAATTTTAAGCCTTTAGCTTTTAGCCAAAGCTCAGCTCCTCAGCAGCACAAACCTGCTTCATGAACAAAAAACCTGAAGGTGTTTCTTTCCACATCTCCCCTGCAGTAGTATCCTCATTTGTTGTGCCAAAGAAAACAGAAGCCTTGGCAGAAAATCAGTTGTGCAACCAAAGGCCATAGTGAATGGATTCCACTGCACTTGTGAGAAGCTCGTTCTCAGAGTTACTGCTGGCGTGTGAACGGGAGGAACATTAACATTCTGCACTGACTAGTCATGTCCTGTTAATCCCAGGACGGGGTCCCTCTGATGACAAAGAAACATGCTTTTAAATAATTTGTAAAGTTTGTCCATTTCCATTAGTACATGGAATGATAAATATTATATAAAAGACTTAAATAGTGGTCCCAAGAGTAACTTGTAACTCCAGCAAACAGAATGGAACAGCATAAAACAAATAAAGAGGCATCTTATTTACAAATCTAAGGTTACAATTACTATAAAATACCTCCCTCAGCCACTGGAAAATGAACCATTAGAATCAAATTCAGTCAGCTCCATTAATGGCCAGAGACCCCTGGATTTAGTGGGGACTGCAGCTCCTGGCCCTGTCCATGACACCCAGTGTCATGGGGGAAGGAGACTTTCAGTGAGACAAACCTCTTCTGGAAATACGAACAATCACATTTCTGAGATCTTATCCATGAATACAGGATGGTCCAAGTCCAAATTCAAAGGGAAAATCACTCTAGAAAGCTCATTTCCAAATTCATGGCTTAAAATCTGTAAGTGTGCACATATAAAAATGAAAGATCTCAGGGCTCCTGTAAAAAACCCTAGGTCTACTTTGTCCTCAAGTAACTGAAATGAATTTCTCCAACTCTACTGGGGCCTAGAACTGCTGTAATACCTTTAGACTGTCTGCTTTTAACACTGCTGCTGAAAATACCCAATGTACTCCTAAGGAAAAAAATAATAGAAAATTTCTCCATGGTCCAAGAAATTATGAATAACAAGAATTTTGCTGTACAGTTGTAAGCTTGTTTTGAGTCAACAAACACCCATAATGTGATATCTGAACAGGAAGGGATGGAAGGAGGCTGATACCTAATATACTCACAAGCTTTCCCAGTGCCCAACCTTAGAAAGCAGCTTTCAGTCAGAATACCTGAGTCTAACTGATGCGAATAAGATATAAAATGCACATGTAGTTTTACTTGCATTTCACATTATCTCCTGCATTCCTGCAGGGAAGTTAAAAAACTGCAATACCTCTACAAAATCATATACCACTTTGAGCCAAACCAGCAGCAAATTCTCTTCCACCATTCATTTCAGCCACAGGTTGAACGGACTGTTCAAAGTGCTCTACAAAACTAAGACACTATACAATAGATGCCCCGCTGCCTCTTCCTTCTAAGGTAATGCAGCATAGCTTGGGAGTTTGGAATGAGATCAGAGTACCACCAGCAGTACTGACAGCTTCTCCCTGGGACAGCACTACAGCTTTGTTTATTCCACTTTCCGCCTGAACCACTGTCACAGTCTGACAAAGGAATGGCTCTGTAACCCCCTATTTCAGTGAATCCAGAATAAACCAGAAAACTGTAGGCTTATTCCTGCTCTCCAGGAACAACGCTGTGCCCTAAGCCAACTCACTGCACTTCCAGTATTTAATGTGCATTTAGTAACACTCACGTAAGTGAGTTCTGGGTCACCAGAGCCCCAAGAATGTCATGGTCCACACTACAATTACCTTCTGAACCTCATCATCAGTACCAGGGAAACCAGCTTCATACGGCACAGCTTTGCCCATCCCAGAAACAGGGATTAGATTTAAGACTGACATGATTTCTTCAAACTGAGATGCTTTTCCCAAGCTTCTGTTTGTTGTTTGAAGTCAAAAAAGGTGCATTATAGCATCTCTCCTCAAACCCTGAAAAGCAAAGTGACTTGAAGATAAATGCCACCACTGGAAGATCCACTGATGCAGAGTCTATGCTGGCACCCAGATAGGGAGTGGATGAGCCTCTGTGTTAAAGATGTATTTGTCAAGGTTGATTAAGTCTATGTCATCTGAAAACAGCAGAAACATGTATTTGAGTGTTTCCCCAAGGAAGAAGCTCTCCATTTTATCCCGTGGCTCTGGATTACTCGGATTCTGAACATTGTTAATGGAAGTATAACCACCTGTAGGAACCTGTGCAAAAAAAAAAAAAAAATTATATCTTTATATAATCTAAAATATTTTTTTACTTCCTAACGTCCAGATGCACTTGGAAAAGATAAGTGCTAAGAAACAGATCATCATGTTTTTATGCTTTTCATTTCATACTTCATTTTCATTTACATATAAAGCTTCAGTGATGAAAAAAAAATCTCATTGCATTTTAAAAGAAACCACAATGATAAATGAAGCAAAATATCTATTTGTGCTTAGGGTAGAGAGGTATCACAAAGAACATCCTTTTGAAGTTTTTGGACAAATATACAGAAAGGAACCACCGATTTCTACAATAGAGCTGGCCCAAGACTTGTATCTATTTCCCTTACGAACAGACCACTGATATTTGGTGCCACACTTTCACAGCGTATCAGTGACATCTCCACGAGCACTGTAGTCAGAATGAATAGAAAAACCTTTTATTAAATCATTAATGCCATTTTGTGCTAATTTTTTTTCTTTGGCAACTTTAATTGAAGTTCTTTCAATCCAGCCATGTCCTTCTAAGCTTCCAAAGTCTAAAAACTAGATTCTAACACCTTGCCTAGTCTTGCCTACAGCTTCTGCATTTCACTTTTTCATCAATGTAATACAAGTTCTTTCACTATATGGACTAAGCAGGGTATCTCCATTTGTAAGAAAACAATTTTTCTGTATATACTTATAAATTCCCCCCCAGTTATCTGATGAATCTTGAAACATAGTATGTTTTCAAAGTTGGTGTTAGAAAGCAAGTGAACAAATACAGTCCTGACAGAACAAGGTCATTATAATCTGGCCTTACCCGGGTGTATCTGTTGAAATTCTGCAAGATTTCCCAGCCCCAGTCTTGGTATTTCTTATCACCAGTGAATCTGTACATATAAAAAAGGCTTTCCACAGTTTCTGGTCGCAGTAAGTTGTGCCTGTCTGCAGGCTGCAAGAGAAAAAAATGGCAAGAGTATTTCAGACAGGGAATTTCCTCAAGGATACATTCAGGGAGAAAAAATAATTATTCACATCTCCATCTGCTCCTAAGAGTTTGCTATGCGTAAGTCAGCTTCTAAATATATTGCTGAGGTAACTAAAACCAAAGCCTAGGGTACAGCTAGAAGGCAAAGTAGCAAAAGAATTAACTGTTCCACAACAAATCCCATCCCTAATAACTGGCTAGGTATTCAACAGCAGAAGAGAGCTATGGAGAAATCATGGAACTGGAGTTCAGGTCAGCTATCTGCTCACCTTGATTTCTACATCCTTGTGGCCCTTCTGTGCATGGAGGTTGAAGTGTACAATCTCTGGGCTCAGGCCTGTCTCTACTTGAGCATACATCTGGTAGCAGGTTTCTGTAAGAGTTTCAGCCAATTTCATATGATCAGCAGCCAATCCATTGTGAGCTCCCAATGCTAAAGTACCCGGCAAGAAGCAAACCAAGTGATCCTGCAAGGCAAGACAACTCTTACTGAGAAGTTACACATCAAACAGCAAGGGGAGGTAGGGGGGTCCATGAGTGCACCTTTGTCTTCCTAATTTTTTTATTCTTTCTCTTCCTCAAAACACATTTCTGGTACCAATAACTTGAGGGTAACTTTCTAAGAATCTGATGTAGTGTAACATGAGGCAGGTGGCATTATTAGAGAAATCATTAATTTCAAAAATGTAAAAGAATGGGTTTTTTATGACAAGTTTCTGAAAAAAAGGTCTCGGTCATGTTGAGGGGAAGGAGAGTGTCTTTTGGTTTACCAGAAGCATATATTTCATATCAATTCATGCAGGGTGTCAAGAGAACCACCTAAAGGCTTGGTTGTCCTCATTCTGGGGCTAATCTACCACTGATGTAAGAAAGTAAGCACTGCAGATTAATGTCACATATGGGATCTTAAATGATTCTCAACATTCAGAACCAAAGCTCAAGTCTCATGACCCAAAAACATAGTAAAACCACTCTGATGCCCCTCTATGGACCTTTAAAAGCTTTGTCCAGTCCTTAAGGAAAGTTGAGGGTTGTAAAGGTCAGCATAGACATAGAAGCCAAACATCCCACACTTTTTCAGCTGGCCAGGGTAAGAGACCTGTCCAGCCTTTCACCCAATAATAATAGATTAAAACCAAACTTCTGACTCCCTGAAACAGAAGTAAGGGTTCTGACATGTACAGACACCTGAGCAAAATCTATCTGTCTCAATTCAACTCTGTCCTCTCTAGGGGTGGGGCAGCCCCTGCTATCCAAAACTCAGACTCTGGTCTTACAGCAGGCTTTTTGGAGCGCTTTTGGGAAATTCAGATTCACATGCTGAAAACTAGAACTGAGTATCTTAAAAATACTACAGCAGGAAAGGCTATACATACATATGTATTAATAATACATCACTTGTCTTTCAGACACGCCACACAAATACAACATCTGCACTGCATGAGACTTTTAACTGAAAGATCTTAAAATGCACAAATTAGGAGCAGAGGGTTAAGATCAATCAATTTTCCCTACAGCAAACAGCATACTGTTTTATTCAATGATCTTTCAGGTAGGAAAATAAAGATGTCATAAATGGACAGAAACCTCCAAAATTATTAATTTATTTTTTAACCCCATAATACAATATTAGACGACATGCTTCTTTTGAAGGTGATCTGAAAACACAGGTACGCAAGTGTCTACATATATTTTTGAATTATGGAAAATGAATAATACGTAAAATAGGTATTATCTAAACAATTTCAGACATTGGAATTTTATGACCAAAACAGAAAAAAAGGAAAAAAGAGAAAGAAAATTTAATTCCAGCACCAAAATATTCAGTCTTGAAGGAAGAAAATGGGTTTACTAGAGTAACTCATAGAGAAGGCTCCTGCTTTGCACATGGGGTTAGTATCTACAAGGCAGTTACTCTTTACTGCCATCACACTGGACAGATGTGTATGTATATATCATCTTGGGTTTCAGGTTTTTGTTGGTTTGGGGTTTTTTGTTTGGTTTTGTTTTTCAAGAGGGAAAAGCTTTGCATTTGCCTCTGTGTTGTTTTATTTAAATTTTGTAACAGTTTTTGTTTTCTTTTGCAGTTGTATTTCTTACCATCTTGGCACTGAAATGGCCATGAGCAAGCTCTCCTACAAAAGTAAGCTTCTTGGGTTCTGATCTCTGTAGAAGATGCTTTTTCACTCCTTCTATGGCTCTCATATAGTCCTCTAACAGCCTGTGAAAAAAATCATTCCCAGTTGGCTCACATGCACACAGTCAGAACATATTTTGGTCATAGCTGATGTTCAGCACAATCTTTTAGGCAACTGTTACTTCAGTCTAAAGAGTGGTATTTAACTAAACAAAAAGACTTAAAAAAACCCTCAGTAACCATCAACATTAATTGGTTGTCACTACCATGCAGAATACTGGGTTTACTTGAAAAGTAAATAATAATACTTTAGTACTTATTCAAATATTAAAGAAAACACCTGCAACTGTTTCTAGGCAATAACCAGATTTTATTTCAAAAATCCTTGGAAGCAGAGTTACTGAAATCAGAAAATCTAGGCTGGGAAGGACCTCTTGGACATGCCTACTTCAACCCTCTGCTCTGAGGCAGATTAAATTACATCAGGTTGTCTGAGTGGTTACCCAAGCAATTTTTCAGTACCCCCATCCAAAGATGGAGATTCAAAGAGTTTGAGCAATCTTCTCCAATTACCTTTCTCATTGTGAAACATTGTTTCACAGTATTTAGTTTCCTATTTCCTTGTTTTCAGGTACTTTCAATATAGAAAACAATCTGTTGATTGTGAGGCTCACAAAATGCCACAGGGGTCTCAAAGACACCAGTTCTCCATTTATAGTAAGATAAGCCTTGGAAAGAACAGTGATGAAAGCTTTTTTTGCAGAAAGGCATCTGCTCTGACACACAGAAATGCCTCCAAGAGGCACATTTTTGCTCTGTCTGCATTAAACTCCTTGAAATTAACAAGATGTAACATAATTAGCTTATATGCAAACTCGTCTTGAAGGAAAGCTTCTTTTCCAACATCTTTAATTCATCTTCTTGCAACACTCTTTCACTAATGCAGTACAGATAAAAGAAACATATGAGACTTGAAGAGGGACTTTTTACAAGGGCATATAGTGATAGCGCAAGGGTCTTTAAACTTAAAGTAAGTAGATTGATACTGGATATTAAGAAGAAATTCTTCACTGTGAGGGTGAGGAGGCCCTAGCACAGGTTGTCCAGAGAAGCTGTGGCTGCCTGGAAATGTTGCAGGCCAGGTTGGATGGGGCTTGGAGCAACCTGGTCTAGTGGAATGTGTCCCTGCCCATGGCAGGGGTGCGGCAGGATGGGCTTTAACATCCCTTTCAACCCCAACCAGTCTGGGATACTGGAATTAAAGAGAAGATAACGCAAACATCGAACTTCTGTCTCCTTTTACTAACAAACCCAGAGCAAATACAAATACCGCTGTTGAAAGGAAATGCCCACAGTATTTCAGAAGCTTCTAATTATGCTCAATATCTATAGAAAAGACTTAATTCTCATCTCCTGTCTGTGACACTCCTCACATTTGATGACTTGAAGAAAAAATGGTTTTTGTGGAGAGGGAGTTTTAAGACTAAGGCTAACTCTCCTCATGTTCTTTCATCAAGTTACCACAGATCTCTCTTTCTGCTTAGTTTGCTTTTAAGACCAATAATAAGTTCAGCTCACTCTTGGGCACATGCATTCTTTAAGCACCCAGCTACAAGAAAGTTTTACATCTCACCTAATTATCACACCAATATGTGAACTGTAAAGAACTTACTCATTTTCTTTCTTTCCACCCTGAATCCACTGCTTGAGAAGATACTCATAGTAGCTGTCAGCTCTGGCTCCCAGAGTGTAGACCCCCAGGTGGGTGAACTGCCCACTGTTGGTATTTATGAACATAGGCACAAGGCCATCGTTTTTCCCTGAGAGGGTGTGAACATGCTTCATCACCTCATCTACAGCTTTCTACAAGAAAGAAAATGGCAAACATAAATTGTAAGTATAAATGAGGTACAGAACTGTGTCCAGTCACTATAGTCCAGTAACAAATCTGTAACTTTGCTTCCCCAAATAAGCATCAGGGACATCAAGTTCAACCAGAACAGTATATTAAATTCAAGATTTCAGACTTTTGGACTCTCAAAATATGATGTTCTGGGTATGCTCAAGTACTCTGAAGCAATTGTAATGGTTTCCTTTCCTTGAAGGCAAGCCCACTCAAAAGCCAGTACTACAGCACTCAGATTTATTCAGATTTGCAAAGTAGAAGTTCAGCAAAAATAACAACTACACGAATCTATTTAGCAATAGCTAAGGTTCTTTAAATTACTGTATTCTTTAACACTGAGCTGTGGAGATACAGCTCAAAATAATAACATCAGCAAACAAAAAGAAAAGTAGAAAATATTATTTTCTCTGAAATTCTTTCTATTTCAACTAACTTTTCCCTATATGGTGACCTGCTCTCAGACTCTTAATCTAATGAGTGACATTTTAGTTCCTTGGATGGTAACATTTCAGTTTTGTTCTCTGCATATAGAAAATGGTACCGCACTCAGAAATTTTATTTTCAAATTTTTCAAATAAAGAAACCACACTCAGAATTTTTTTTTTCTAGTTAAAAGCTGTTTCTGAGGAAGACAAATAATTACTCATCTCCAGTACTACTTTTAGTATTCAATTAAAAAATGGAATATTTTGTTTCTTTTTCTTCCCCTGTCTAGAGTTTCACAACTTGTTTATTGTAACTTATAGTCTCCTGAGACCGTGAGTACTGATGGAGAGTCAGTGGTACAGCTCCAGAGAAATGGAAAGAGACATCAACTGATTCTTCCATACCTGGAATTTCTCATCTCCAGTCAGACGAGACAGCTCCCGAAACTCCAACTGAATGCTGGTCACCTCTGCCACAGTGCTGTCAGATGTCCAGCGAGGGGGATGTGCAGTGCCCCGACCAATGTTGACATCAGAATATGGTATCTTGGAGGGGGTCTTGAATGCTGGCATAAGCCTGTTTCCAATATCTTTCTAAAGAAAAGTCCAGGAGTACAGGACAAAACAACAAACCAACCAAAAATACATATATACACATGCACATCCCATTAGATTTTCTTCACAAAGCAGACAGAAAAAGATAGAACAGCAGCTTAGTTTTAGATGATGCAAACAATTAAAGAAATTTTAAAAGTCATTAACTTATTCATAGTAACGAGCAGAGCTTCCACCTTGTCCTCAGCACTGCAGGCCTCATCTGAGGCTGCAATTCCTATCATGCAGTCACTGGTCTAGCTGATCTGATGAGGTGGCTGATGCTGTTAAGACACACAGAAAGGGCAACAAAAGACAGCCAATACACTTTGCCAATCATTTATTTCCTCTTGTTTCACGAACTTTATGATGGTCAGCCATTCATCAGAAAAGCATTCATATAAGAGGGGACAAACACAGCATGGCTTTAAGGTTGTACAGACAGCAGAAGTGCAGGCTTCAAAGCTTAATGGTTAATGCCTTTCCCACCACTTTAAAAATTAAACTGTTAAAAGGCAGCAACATTTAACTTTCTGAGGAATCTTCCCTCAACTTTGTCCAATATGGAATACAAAGCCCAGTTTCATTTGTAAGGTCAGTCACTCACAGCTTTTTCCAGGAAAAGGCTATCTCCAGAGAGGTGGTAGGTGCTCAGCAAGCCACCCAGGATACGGATAGTGCTCTCAAATAGATTCACATCCACATTTTTATCAAATACTAAATCATTTGCTACCCATTTTCTTGCTTCTTCAAACTCTGCAAAGCATAAAAGGTAGTTCAGTTATCATCTTCTGGCATGGTCCAACAACAAAAGACATGAGTACTCCATATATCGATGACAGTTATTTGTATTTGTCTACAGAGATAATTTTAGGTGGAAAATTAAAATGAAGGGCGCATGCTGGCAGAAATTTCATTACCATTGGCTTCTTATTTAGCACACACCACAGATGCGTACAGACAGAAATATCCACCAAAACAGAAAGTCCTTAATAGTTAAAGAAAAGAAGAAATAGAGGAGTTTTTAATTAAAATAGTCCAGAAATTAAAATCTTTCAAATCCATCCATTTGACTTGTCAGATAATTAGTCAGACTTCCACAAAACCTTATAGTTTTAATTAAATCTTTTTCAACCAAAGCTGTTATCTACCAAGAGAACAGGTAACATTTTCAGTTGAGAGCTTTAGCCTAGCAATGTCCTTAGGAGCCTGCTTCCTGCAAGACATTGCAATTTTTTTCTCTAGAAACAAAAATGGTTGTTTATCACACTACTAATTCAAAAGAAAGATTAAAAGAAAAGTTGTATTAGATTCATCAACCAGCTTAGCAGCAGCATCACTCAATGACTGCTTTGGCACAGGGTGTCTCTTCATGGTGCATGTGAGTCAGCTTAGCCTTCACAATTGGAGGCTGAGCTATTTAAGTGATCTCACAGCTTCTGGAAACTCCTGCTTGTGAGAAGCAGCAGAACAACCACTTTGCTAGAAACTGAATGCATTCCTTAGGAGATAAATTCTGAAGCAAATTCTGATGCCTTTGCACCCTCCTCCAGTCTTAGATGCTGGGCAAATACAGGATGTTTGGCACATTGAGAAGAATTACTAAAAATCTCCAGTCAGCAAAGGCAGAGTTCTCTGCTTTTGCATTCATTAGCTGATAAGAAAGACTAGCCTCAAACAGAACTTGCATTTACATAACATTTGTTATTCCAAAGAAACACCAGGAGCTCCCTAAGGCAGTCAGCAGAACTGATACAAAATAGAAAAAAGCCCTCATCAAGAACCCATTTTCAACCCATCTCTAGTACTAATAATTTATTTTTAAAACTCTTCTCAGTCCACAGTAGTTTAGGAAAAAAAAGAGCAGGACACTGACAACTTGATTAAACTTCAAGATAGCCTGCTCAGGCCTAGAGCGGCACACACAACATATTATTTTACCCAGACTTCAAAGGAAGAAGAGACAGAACCATGAAATACTTTGAGTATTTATTGTACCCTCACTAGCAGCTCTCTTCTTCCTATCTTGACAGAAAAAGCTGCAAGATTAATAAAAGTTTACAAAGCTGGCTATCTTCCATGGTTAGATAGATACAGTTCTAGACATTTTTAAATACCATTAAAAAACCCCTGTGCATCATCAAAAAAAAACCTGCCAACCAACCCAAACAACTAACAACAAAAAAATGGTCTTAAACACTAATTAAGCATTTAAGTTTGTTGCAACAGAATTGCAAAATTTTTTGGCTTAGTTTTTAAAATCTGTTCAAAAGTTTTCTAATATTGTCATTTCCAGGAAAACTCTCAAAAATACAGACAGCAAAACAATTCAGGAAAGAGGTACTGAGCACTCCCTTTCTCCACCCATGGATTCCTTACAGAAACAGCCTTCTTAAATCCATACATGAAATATAGATATTAGATGTGATAAAACACAAGCAAGGAACATACAGGCAAACCACCCAAGAGTGATGGGCAGAAAGCCTCCAGTGGCTGGATAATGGCACAGAGGTTTTAGTACAGAAACAAAGACCAAGAACTTTAGTAAAACATCCCTCAAATTCTACCAGATATATATACTGTGTATACATATATATGTATGTATGTATTTACACTCACAGGAAAACTAAATTTATAGGCCACATGTAATAAATACTCCCTTCAAAGAATTCTGAACATGCACTGTCTGAAGAGAAATTAAGGAATTATTTTAGAGGGAAAATAATGGAAGAGGAATCAAAATTACCTTCTTTTAAGCCTAAAATCCACATGGTATCCAAGGCATCAATTAGGGTAAGCCCAAGTCCAAACCACTCGCTGTAGGACTTAGATAAAGGCTTCAGCTCATCATGGCCCCACGCAAAATCCTTGTACCCTTTCCAGGCATGGCGGAAAGCTTCAATCACAGCCAGCTGGCGCTCATTGATGGGCACTGCAAAGGAGAAACAGCACCTTGCTCAAGACCTTTGTGATGGAACTCTACTACGCACCACTTTACTGCACACCACTGAAAATAAAATTTCTTCCAAACTAACTGATCAGTGCAATAGAAAAACCACCCTCACACTATTCTTTTCAGAACAGCATTTCCTCCGCAGAATAACCAGTCAGTGTTTCCAGTCAGCAATTCAGCCAAGTGAAAACAAAGATTTCTTCCTGGCAATGAAACTGTCACTTCTGCAAATAAAATATTAAAATAATCAAATGAACAGTTGTAGATGAGTATAACTAAAGCTCAAAGAGATGAAAGTCAGGAAATACCAGATTAAGATCCATGGCAATTCAGGTGCTGAATACATATGCTTAACAAAAACCTCAGCTAATTCAACACATAACATTTTTTTCTTCATCTTCCCTCTCTTACTAACTGCTTTCTGTTAAATTCAATAACACTTCTACAAAATTATTTCTGTTGAACTTTCTATTTAATACCAAAATATAAAGAAAATTTACATTTTTCATCTTGGCAAAACCATGTCGTTTTCTTCCATAGTTGTACTGATTTTTGCTTGCAATTTGCCATGAAGTGGAGCTTACGTTACACACTGAACATAAAAAATTTCAAGCTGCTAGCTGAAATTTTGAAAAATTATGAACAAAGACTTCTAGAGTAAGAAACACCAAGCAGCATAACTAACCTCATAAATATTAAGTTTGCAAAAGTGCAAATACATCACACTGAAATATGCCATGTTTATCACACCAGAACTTCCTGGTTTCTTTTCTGAACCCAGAAAAAGGAACAACAGGTTCTTTGTTCCACAAGCGCAGCAACTTCAAAAACAACTTCTGCAGCTTTCTGGTGAGCCTAGCAGTTCCATTTAGTTAAGGGAGGAAGTCACTTTCCCTGTATTTGCAGAACAAAAGGAAAGGCACAGCTGAAAAGGAAGCTGTCTCTTTCATGCCCTCCTTCTTTAGGTTATCCTGTCCTGCCTCCTCCCAGAGGCTGTATTTCAAAGATTTGTCTCTAAAATTTATTTTCAAATTCTGAAGACTAACAAGCACGAAGGCTGGCACAGTGAAATAAGAACACTGAAAAACTAGGATGTTCTAGGTAAGCAATCTCTCCTACACTTTTTGTTTCCTTTAATCTAAATAAATAAATAAAATAATGTGTATGGGGAGAAATTGCAAACCTTAAACCATAAAAGCAAACAAAAAGAAAGGTGTCATTAGCTGTCCTATTTACCTGGTTCTTTCTGGTCTTCAGCTTCCACAGATGAAGGTTTTTCTGGTTCCGTTATTTTATTGGATGGAGGTTCAGTGCTTTGGTCAGGTTCTATCACTGCTCCTCTCCAGCTGCAAATACAAGGGACTGTAATTAAGACTTACTTTGGTCACAGAAAATCATGCAAATGAATGGGACTTATCTCTGCATTTTCTTTATCACACAACACTTTGATAAAAAAGAAGTTAGATTTTGTATCAAGGTTCAAAATAACTATGTTGCCCACTAGGTAAGTTTTCTATTCAAAGAAATTTTCTTTGCAGAGAAATTTACTTGATTAAGAAATGTGTGTTACAAGCTCTTGGAATTTCATTAAATATCTTGGCAATGGAGTTTAATAAAAAACTTCTTAAAATAAATCAAACACCTGAAAATGCTGTATTATAAGCAATTTGTTATCTACCAGCCCAGAAATTACCACAGTAGCTACTAATGCTAAATTGTACCACATAAATAATGATCACCAAAACTCATGATTAAGCACAAAGGATGAGAAGCTCAAAGGACTAACTTTGCTATCAATGGATCACAAGCCTTCTCTGCCACCACAGATGCATAAATCAGTTTTTACAGGTTTTTAAGAAGAATCTCCTGAAGTAGAAGTCTTTCAAAATGGACTTCAAGTCAAGTTCATATCAAGACCAAACAATCTCAACTGTACTATTTAACGTATAGGTATGTTGCCTTTGAGCCCATTATATGCTTCCTAAGGGAACCAGGCTTACAGGACCTTTAGAGTCTATATTGTTTACAGTCAGTATATCTTCTGACTTAGATAAATGCCATATTTAATTTCTTACTTTCATTCTTTAAATTTGTAACTAGTCTTCACTACGTTTTCATCACTCCAGTAAGTTCTCTTGTTACCACCTGTTTAACTCTGTGAGTTACAGCACAAGCAAAAGCAAAACAATAAAACACTTTCAGACAATACTGACAGCCAAAATAGTGATCCAGGCACAGTTCTGATGCTATGATCAGATTATCTGAGCCAGTGCTAAAGAGACCGTAAATACATAAGACTCCCAAGCCTTATATACCAAGTCTGAAGAACCTCTGCTGAACTTCTAGTAATCTTTTCTATATCCATGTTACTTTCCTTCACTTATTCCCAAATCAAAACACCTCCATAACCATAGAAGGACAGACCTTCTGTTAAAGATACTACTAGATCTGTACAAGAGATGAGATATCTTGTAAGAAAGAAGTAAGCACATGGTGTTACATGCACACAACTACGTACACATCCATTGGTTCTGCCTGGTCGGCCTGGGCCCACTGTGTTTAGTGGTGCCAACCCACAAGCAGCACTGATGCTATCACTTTCCAAACCTGCCCTAGGACAAAAATACTTGTAGCAGCACTATTATATTGATATTGTTACATTAACATTTATTACAACAAACAGCAGAAACCTCTGGACACAGAGCATCCTTCTTAATATTAAGAGTGTCTCAGTGTATTAGAAATACAGCCAGCCTCGCAGGGCTTCAAACCCTCTGCAGCTGTGTGATGCAAACAGCAAAATCAGAGAAATTGCACATTCATCAAAATTAAGTCTATCAGTCTAGTAATATCAGCAGCTATCAGGCCAGGCCTGAGAGCAAACCCATGAAAAGAAAGAAAATAACCTCAGACACATATAACAAAAAGCCCTTAAAATTTTCAATCCAACACTCAATGGATCTTGGCGGAGGCAAGGGGAAAGCACTGTACCTTGCCTGAAACGTTTCTACCTGATAATGGATTTCTCTGTTTTCTCTACTTTATCCACTTCGACCAGCTCTTCTACAGCCCTCATGGGCATATTGTGTTGCGTCTTCAGCCTCGTGTCTCTCTGTGGTGCCTTGATCTGAAGATTGGAAGGACCACGACGAACATGAGGCAGTTTTGGTGGCTTCTGAGAATATAAACGAAAAAAAATATGTGCTTGGTAAGTTGCAGAGATGGTAAAATTTCAAACCATAAATCAACATCATTCCAGTAATAAACAAAAATTCAGATAAATCTTATTTTGTTTGTTCTGCAGCAGGCAAATTCTGACCTGAATGGAAGGTATGCTAAACACCTTGTGGTTTTGTTTGCTTTAGAATTTCGGTAAAATCATCCAGTTCTTAAGTTTACACTGATAAATTACTTCTAAACTACCTCTACTGCTACCAGGTATTAGTTTAACACAAGGGAGTGACAAAGGATTGTAAAGATATTTGATTCCATTTTACTAGGCACAGTAAATTTACGAGAATTAGCAAAAAGAATGCAAAAAAAAGTTTCCACAAAGCTAGCGTAAATACCGAGGATTACAATACAGTATTACATGTACATTTTTGCATGATGAAGGAAAGATTTCATACGAAATGCTGTATTCATTAACTGAAAATCCCTGAATTCATAAGACAAATCCATGACAAACAACACAGTAATCAGTATTCCTTTGCTCCTCTAATTTACACAGTCAGTTGATGTTCCTTTCCCACTGCATTCCCCACAAATGTAACCCTTCAAAACCTCCTATCATCTGCTCTTTCTGATGCTATGTCTCAAGCTCCCAGATAAACCATGACTCCAGGCTCCTCACAAGAGTGGAGACCAATGCACACAGCATGAGTGAAGTCTCAAGTAAGAGGTCACTGTGACCTAAAATCTTGGCACTCCTGGGCAGAGCAGTGAGTAAGAAACAGCATATAGAACATGCAAGTAAAAAAGATAAAAGTCAAGAAATACTACACCAAAACCCTTCCTGAGAGGACAGCATTCCAAGAGCATACTTTTATTGCAAGTTCTAACTCCTTCCTCCACAACTGTTGGAACCAAGCACTATTTGCCTTCACAGACTTTTTGTGGCACTAGAAAACTAATTTCTTCTCACATTACCTGCAGTGAAAGCTCAGGGTAGTCTCCATGGTTGGCATCTGCTTTCTGGGGTGCTGGTAGAACAGCTGGATTTGCCAGCTTTAATCTAGGAATTTCTTGTTCTGTTCTCTGATCATCCAATGATTTGTTTGTTATACCTAGACACACAAAACTACTCAGCACAAGGAATCAACATTTAAGGCTGCAGTTGGAAATTTATAACAGTTTGCTGTATTCCAAGTAGTAGATGCACCTCCAAAAACTGCATTCACAAAACATTGATAAACACCCGCTAATTATTGCTAGATACAAAGTGTCTTTCAGTATTAATCCTCTCCCTAATATAAAAGGAGGCTGCTAGAAGGCACATGGGGATTTTTGAAATTGATACTCTTTCAGTTTTTCAATACAATTAATAAAATAATACCAGAGATAAATGTTCATTAGTATTACGCAAATGCTTGGAATTTCTAAACTGACAGGCAGTCAAAACCAAGAGAGGATTACCTTATTCTAGTGATCAAGTTTGAGCTACCCATATCTACATACAAACATAATAAAAAAATCAAATTCAAAACCTTCAAATCTTAATCAACTGCCATAGTTTAGGAATGGTACTCCCCAGTTCAGTGCTCCCTGAAACCACAAAAAACATACTGCCACTCTCTTGTCTGTTTTCCCCTCCCCATCTGGGGTAGATGAGTTGAAAATTGGAGGCACAGAAGGCAAAGATCACAGGTTAAGATAAGAACAATTTACTGGAAACAGCAATGAAATAAGAAAACAAACAGTAAGGCCAACAGTATTAATAACAAAAGGTATAGGAAAAAGAAACTATTTACATGAAGGCATGAATACAGAAGGGTTCCCCTGCCATGTTTTCTCTACCAGAAAGAACCCCTTCTCCTCCAGCACAGAGAGTCCCTTTCTCCCCTCTCCACGCCCAGCAATGACTGAGGTGGTACAGAACAACATCCAGGCCTTACAACACCGGCCCCCCCCAGCTACTTCAACAAATTAACAATCCTGGCTGAAACCAGGACATCAACTAAAACAAAATGTTGCTCTAGTTAAGATAAAGAAAGAAAAGGCATACAAAAACCATTTTTGATTAAGCATTAATCATCAAACATCACATAAAAGCATCTCAGAAATGCACTTTAATGAATACACTGGTTATTATTAATTAAAACTGGTTATAAGACTCACAACAGTCTCCCAACTCTAACACCTCATTCTGGCAATTCTGAGCTGTACAGAACACATACTTTTCCATGCTTCCCCCATGCTTGTGTACGAAATTACTCCACACACTGCCAAGAACGCAAACAGGAAGAGAATGATACTCCGCTGGAGTCGGGACAGCTGCTTCCATTTCTTCAGAAGAGAAAAGAAGTGAAAAAAAGAGTATTTAGCATGACATTAAGAACCTATGTGGTTACAAATAAACGCTTATTGGTTCATTCAGATTAAAACCTACAAAACTGAGTAGGTTTAATTTTACCCTGTTTCCAGCTGCATATATCCATTGCTTATTTTGTTTGATGACAGAGAAAACAGAAACCCAACCACCTAGCACAAGAAGCTCACAAAAACATTAAGAGTCACTTGCTGCAAGAACCTCAGAACCTGTCAAATGCCAGGACTCCGAGAAAGCATCAACTACAGCTAACTTTGATCAGAACCTCCACCGGATGACCTGAGCACCTGCCCAGCTATCAACTGGGAAATCAGACAAAAGCTGATTCTTTCCTCCTGACTAGGGAGGGACTTCAGAGTGCACATGCAAAATTCAAAACAGAGGAAAATGGTAGGAAAACTAAAAATGTTGCTGCAGCAAAGAAGAAAGGCTCAAAATAAGCTGAGCACCAATCACTGGACAAGTTGTTTTTTCAATCCTCATATGGGCCTTAAATAGTTTACTTAAATAGTGGAGCAACTGGGAATATTCTGTCAATCTGTGAAAGAGAAGTCAGGCATCCTGGCTCTGACATGCATCAGAACGGCTCTGCACCACAAAAAAAAAGCCACCAACCTGCTGCAATGTGAAAATTAAGTAAAACACCACAACAACAAAGACAAACCCACAATCTTTTCAAGTTTAGTCCTGAGCAAAACTGTATTGTTAACACTGGATTATATGCAACAACCACTGAAAAACTGACAGCAAATTACATTAACCTGGAAAAGGCCAATGTACATTAACCTCCATTTACAGAAAGAGAAGCTGGAGTTAAACATTAAGGGCTAAAATGTCACTGTAACTTTTCCAACAGTCCTCCTGAAATTCACTAATTCTGGCTTGGGCATACAGAGAGGGAACTTCACTGCCAATGCTACACTTGGGAACTACCTTTCCCACAAACCACACAGTACCTCCCACAGTCCTCATCCTCTTAGCAACAGCCAGGGGCTGGGAATGTCTCAGTGCGGAACTGCCAATGTGCTCATACTGTGAGTCCCACAGTGCAATTTCCTGCCTTCCACCTGCACTGTTGACTGTACAGCAATACTGTACACCCTTCTCTATGGACACTGCAAGATGCTGGTCTCACTCTGTCATCTTCAGTTCTGCCTGCATGGCAAACTGTATGACCCTGTCCCTGTTGCAGAAAGATGCTTGAAATCCAGCAGCCCTGTAGTTCATCAGGGTAGGACAGGAAAAGAAGCTTTAATCGTGATGTCTTGGAATGGGTAGGAGTAAGGAACAAGAACACACGAGGGTATTCACCACCATCTTACTTTTTCTTGCTCACAAAGAATAAGGATAAAATGAAGGGTGATGACTTGGGCCCGTATCTCTCTAGCTGGTAATAAAAACAGAACTGTGGGACTGTGTGCCTAAACAAGCTCTTCATACACTTCATCTGATGACCTGTAAAGCCTCTATAGGTGACTATACATCATCTCCTATCTGTAACAAGGGTTATCTTGTCCCTCTGACTCACTCTTTCCCACACAAGACTCTCCAGCCCAAGACTCCCATCCCACATGAAGCTGCCTGCCCATTCTACCCATAAGCAAAAAAGGTCACTTCCCAGAGTTCTGCCAGAGGACCCCTTTCCTCACACTCAGCTTTCACACTGAAAGCAGAACTGTTCCCTTTACTCTCGTAGGGCAGAAGACAGGACTCTCCCCTTAAGCCTTAAGACAAGGAATTAAGTCAGAGAGACCAAATCTCACTCCCCTCATTCCTGTCCAGAGAGCGCAGCGTTGCCTCTAAAACGTCCACTAGCAGAGAGCAGTATTTTACCGTATGCCCCGTCCCAGCTTTGTTCGTGAAAATTAAGACATGACGTAGAGATACCTCAGCCTGCCCGCGCCTTACACAATCCTACCCCGCGGAGAGCAGCCCCGCGAGCACTCCGACAGAAGAGCGCAGCGCGGGGCCGCCCCAGGCCCCATGGCCGTGGCCTCTGCCCGACTCGGAACTGGGAGACCACGCCAGGTCCCGCATGACACTCCAGTTGCACCTAAGCCCAGGGACAATCCTGACGGCCCAACAGCCCTCCCCCCTCGCCAGGTGCCCCCCACACCCAGCCCGGGGATACCCCCGGTACCGCACAGCTCCCCGCGTGGCCCTCACCCGCCAGCAGGAGCGCCGCCGCCAAGCCTTGCTGTTGTTGTAGCCACTGACCCCGACCGCGTCCTCTGGGCCGAGAGTGACGGAGATGAAGTCCCGGCGCGGCGGTCCCGCAGCGGCACCAGAGTACATGGCGGCGCCTCAGGGGCCGCCTGCCGCCATCACCCCGCAGGACGGAACGGCCGCTTCCGGCAACTGCTTCCGGTGCCGTTCTGGCGTCGGCGCATCCACGCTCGGTGTCACCGGGGCGAGGCGGGATCTAACGGGCCCAGCGGCGCCGCGGAGGCACCGGCCCTGAGGAAGCCCCGTCGGGATGGGCCCTCTCCTCGGACGGGCAGGTCTCAGCCCGCGCTGCCCACTCGTCGAGGCGCCCCGAGGCCGCAGCCGTCGGCGTGGGCCCGGTCCGAGCCCCCCACCTACTTCACGGGTTCCGGCTTCAGGCCGGGGCGGGGGTGCTCAGGGCTGCGTTGATTTTTGCCCTTGCCTCTCGCTGTGCCGGCGCACCTCGCTGAACCGCGTCTTGCCCAGCGAGGACAGCAGGATGGGCAGTGAGGCAAATGAGAGGCTGGGGGGAATCCTCGCTGTTCTTCGGTGTCGTGGGAGTACAACATAGAGACCAGTCGCAGAGTAATTGGCATGGAAGAACTGGAAATGAAGACGTGCATGTGGAAGGTCATAAGGAAAATCAACTCAGTAAATGGCCTGCAAGCCCCCATGGAGCTGGAAGTAGGCCGCTGTGGTGAGGCGCAGCCCCGGCACAGAACACTGTTGCCCGGCCCGTGGAGGGGGCACCGTTACTGGCGGCTCCTTCCGCCCATCTGGAGAGTGAGCACGGCCAGGGAACACCCCGAAGTGGTGCTGCCAATGAGAGGACAGGGAAGTGCTGTCTGATGGCATTATCACCTGCCACCGAAAAACCAAGACACACAGTTTTCCGGCAGTCAGTGCGGGAACACGGGCCTGAGAGTAGACAACTGGAATCTGTGAGAGGATGTATGTGAGTGGGTGAAAAGCAACCAGTTGTGTAAATAAACCTTTCCATATGACCTGGCACTGAATTTTGGTATGCAACAGGAGGCAGTCATCCCACACAATTCCTTCCTTCAGCTACTCCTTCACAGCCCCCCAGCCCTGTGTCACTCCCTCTGCAATAAAAAGTTCCCTGCATCTTCACTGCGGAGAAGGAGGGACATACTCATTTGGAGTAGGAAAGAACATTGTTTAGTGATGTACACGTTCAGAGCCATAGCAGGACCGGGTTTGTAGTAACTTCTAGCTCAGATTCATAGTCCAATAGGAAGAAGGCAGCATTGAAGCAACTGCTTTAAGAACGCTGCTCCAAGTGCTGACACTGAATTCACCTCCAGCTGTGCCTAAGTGGCAGGTTAGCATGCATGATTTGAGCCTTTACATTTGGAATCCTCCTCACAGTAAATTTCAAGATAAAACTGAAAACTTGGTGTTTTCTGAGCATTTCATTATTAAGAAAACAAATCAAAAATCCTGGTAGAGATGAACAGCACATAAACAAGCAGAAAAATAATTTAAGATGCCTAAAGCATGCCTTCATTTTTAGTATTAATTTTCCTATCACACGAAACTACTGATTCATGCAACTTAAAAACATACTTTGATCTCCCAGCAGCCTTCACATGGGTGTCAAGAGAGAAATGGGGGAAAGAGGTAAGAAAGGAAGATTTGCTTCTGACATTTGCTGGGTTCAGCCCTAAACCCCCAAATGAGGGCAATCTGCCATTTGTGAGGTATTACTGCCTTTCCCTACTGATTGTGCTATAAATAGAGCCCTGTTTAAGAAGTACCTTTCATTGGAGAGCAAAGTAAAAGTTGCATTGCAGTGAGTGCTCATTACCTACACGCCAGCTGCGAGACTGACTCAGAACCATATTACTCAAATAAGACAACCAGCACCTGCAATTAAACTCCCTTCCCCCAAAAAGCTTGGAATAAAATATACAGCATTGCAGACAAGAACACAATATTCTGTTTTCTGATGAAAAAAAAGATCCCACAATGTCAACCCCCTTCAGGAATCACCCTCTGCTCAGTTCCATATGCCCATATAATCTAAAGAGTGGGCACTGCAGCCTCCAGATGCACCCCAAGTGACACCATCCTGCAGCTGTGGCAACAACATTCATAGGAACAGAGACAAGTGTTTTTCTCACATACAAGAAACACAGACAAGCACATAGAAATCACATAGTAATGTCTTTATTGTTAAAAATGCTTAGATGTCCAGAAGTTTCTGGATTACTACAGGCCTTCCCCTTGTTTCAGGTACTTTTTATTTTATAATGCATACAAAGACTTTATTACATACAGGACAGATGTTTTTTGTAAAGTTCTCTCAAAATTGTTTTTATGTTCCAGTTGAAAATGTGAAGAGTCATAGAAAATAAAAAACCTAGGAGACAAGGCATTCAGCATTCTAATTTAGCTTCTCCTTGAAAACAACCTTGTAAACCATGTCAGCAGCTCTGTTCTGTGTGCATGGAAACTGGAGCTTCAAAAGAGAAAGAACTTCAGAAGAAGCAAAAAAATTTTTATAGCACAGCACAGTGTTAAAGAAGCGTGTGCTTGAACTGCTGAGCAATACTCACAAATAAAAACATAATTTGTTCTCAGATATAAAACTTGACTGACAGGAACGGAATGTGTCATAGAAACATTGCAAAAAGTCTACAGAATTGGGTGGCAAGGACAAATGCTTCATTTATACTAAAATTGTGAATTACTAGCTGTACATGCCAACTGAGGTAATCAACTGTCATTAGCCAGTCTGTATGTGTGAAAGGATCTTTACTCAAGTTCATGCAGAAACAGTTTACAGCCAAAAACTCTGATACTGACATTTAGATGCTTTCTTTGGAAAACTTGAGCATACTTACAAACTGTATTTAACCTCAAAGTAATTTTTATACTTCCCCATTACTTTATCTATTACTCTGAATAGAGCTTCACATCAGAAATTGCAGAAAGCCATGGAACTTAATTATGCTTAATGAAATACCATAAGCAATTCCTCAGTAGAAGCTGATGCATGAAATAACTTTTCAGATTAAATATCTTTCTTGCTGCCTTCCCTAACACCATGTTTAGGGAAAAACTATGGAACATTTCTGATGCAAAGGCACCAGAGAGTGCAGCTGATGCATCCTCACCAAGGCTGAAATGACTCGGGTATGCTCCATGCAGGTTCTGCATCAGATGGGCATGAGCTTTCCAGGGCAGTGTCCAAAAACTGAACAGGAAGAATCACTGGGAGGTCAAGGGTCAGGGCTACCCTGGGACCCCTCAGACAGGGCTGAGTTCACACGCTACATATGTTCTGACAACTAGTGTCCTTCACTAGCAGACACTTATCTTTACACTATGGTTAGTAACATATCTAAAAGAAAGGCATCTATGGAATTACTTCCCAAGTGAAAGAGTGCTGGAAAATCAGCTGGGCAAAAACTGTAGAAGCAGAGGCTGGTGTTTTACTGTGTACCCTGCTGATACTGTGAGTTAAGTCTTTTTTTTGTTTGTTTGTTTTGGTTAGGCATTAAATGCTACCACTGGGATTTGTTTCTCTTACTACTTGTAGGTACCTCAAGAGAGGGTCTGAGGTATAGGTCTGAGGGATACGGTATATATTAAACAGGAAAAAAAGTCCTTACAGCTGTAAGGAGCAATCAGCCTATACATGGCACCAGCAAGCCCAGATACAAAACTAGTCTATACTACTTTGGACTCCAAGCCTCAAGCAATGCTTAGGCACAGCAACAAAAAAACTAGATATCCTATTCTAGACAATCTTTTGAAGAAATATACTGTTTTTTAACCATGGCAGGAAATTAATTGTGTTCTCTTCTAGGGAAAAAATTGACCGCTGGAGAAAACCTCAGTATCCAAAGTCCTTCCATACTTTTCAGGATGAGACCTCAAACTGACTGCAGCTGTGCACATGATTTAGAAACAAAACCAAACCAAAAAAATCAACCACACAAACAGAAACAAGATACCTAACAAGGCACTGAAGAAATTGAATCTTCTTGAAGGCAAAGCTGATTTATCAGGCTTTGACTGGTTCTTTTCCATATTGATATGCAACAGTAAGTAAGAAATGTAGGATCTGTTTAGCACCCAGAAAGTGTTAATCCACACTCACATCCAAGTATACAGAACAGACTGAGGTAAAAGGCAATGCCTTCAAAGTTACCAAACAGAACTGGGGAGCTCGCACATGTGTGTAATCGCAACTGCTGTGAGGATTCGGCATCAATCAGAAACTGCAAAGCAATTTTTTTTTATAATGCACTTCATAGCTGACATTTTAGTACTGTAAGTTCTTACAATGGATCTGAGAAACATGGATCTGATTTGAGAGGGAAAGGCTTCCCACTTCAAGAATTTTCCAGCATTTCCACTTTGTTTTCATCAAGTACAAAGGGAGAAGGGAACTCTTTGTTCTTCATGTACACCTCCAGACCCTGAGAAGGTGTGAGAACAGTATTGTTAGGCTGTAAATGCACTATTTTAAGTCCTCAAGGAATGACTGATGAAGGTCAGGGACACGCAACAGTAACAGTTTCCCCAGTGACAGAAAGTGTTTCTGGGGTTCAAGAAGCAGAGGTGCTAAGGAACCCTAAAACCTAATGTCAGAAACAAGCTTCTTGGGGGGCCAGCATGGGAAGGTGTGTCGTTAACTGACATTAGAATAATCCTGGCAAAGGGGAGTCAAATTGCCTTGTTTTCATTTTGTTCTGACAACCTATTGATTGCAATGAGTTCACCACCTGCACATGTTGAGAAATACACCTAGTGCAGGTAGCTGGTTTGCAAGTTAACACATGTGGGAACCTAGCAAAGAGTGCCCACACATTCTCCTGCAATCTACTATTTCTCATCCTGTCCATGCAACACAAGGAAGCTCCTATTCTCATTACTAAATGGAAGCAGGTTTCTCAGGATCAATTATTTTCAGAGGGACAAACTTGAGAAATGGCTTCCTTAAAGCCAACACACATATCACATTTCTCAGTCAGGATTCACTTACTGTGGGAGATGGGCACAAATGAGCACAGAACTCATGGATTTTCTAATTTGAATGTTCTGCAGTTCTCATTAAAATCTCAAAGTGCTCATGAGTCTTAATGAAACTGCAGCCTTGTTGCAAATCTCATTTTATAGATGGCTAAAACTGAGAGTGAACAAACTGCTGAAGAGTAAATCATAATGGAACCACATTATGGTAAGAGAGAGCCCAAGTCCCTGTTTCCTTGATCTTACAATTTCTCAGGAAGCCCAGGCTAAAGAAAACACCTGTGTTTGGAAGGAAATCGGATTCATACCTGCACACTCTTAAAAATGCCTCCATAGATAGTTATTCTCACCTCTCCAAAGTAAGACACTAATGGAGAAATCTCACACACAGCTGGAGGATCTTCAGTTCCTGAGAGACTAAAGAAGAGAACACAGGATTAACTTCCTGCCATGGTTAAAAAACACTGCACTTCTTCAAAAGATTCTCCTGAATATGATATCCAGAAGGATAAGACATTTGTTATAGTCACATGCACCAGACATTATGTGAAAACAAAGTGTGAAAATAAAAAGGAATTAGCAGGTCCCAAATGTTACTTAGCAAAACCACAACACCCCTTTTATAGAGATGCTTTTCAAGTAAAATGAACTTGTGGGTTTATTGAACTATGAGTTGATGAAGTAATGGCCCCATTGAGTAAAAGCAGCTTTCCATTACACATGATGCAGGAAGGTATCTGAACTGGTAATCACTCTTAACAACCAATCCTTAAGACCACTTGAGAATCCTGCTGGGATCACAGTCAGAAAAGCTGTCAGGGCCTACAAATTAAAATTCCTTGCATTACTAAATCCAGAGTGATGGAAAAGGCTGCCCCTGTCTAACAAGGTGCTATAGAGGAAGGACCAACTCATTACCCCAGGAGCAGGGATCTACCAGAGAGAACGCCCAGAGCCCCATGTACTAACTTCCTGGGGCACCCACAGTCATAAGAGGAGCAAGGAACTGTAAAAGACATCAACCTGCATATCCAGAGAGGACCAGCTGAACAAAAATCACGCTGAGCCACCCTGTGACTATACTAATGCCCAGTTTGAGCACTTCCAGCAGAGAAGCTGCAGAGAAGGTCATACCTGAGTTTTTCTGGTATCCTGCAACCATTTTCATCCACAAATCTGGCTCCAGCTTTGAGAGCCCAGCGGTAATGCTGGGCGAGGAGGGCTTGCCGAGCAGTGGTAGGAGTATCTTTATCAGCTGTGTCTGCATTTTTTAGTGGTGAGAATTCCTCTTCTCTCAGAACTTCAAATGCCACAAAATTCCTGCCCAGCAAAGGAAAGAAAGCAATGATCATGAAAACCAGAGCTAGTGATCAGCCCCACTAATTCAACAACAACATTCATGGGGAAAGATTCATGTATATTTTTGGGAGAAGCACTGTATGCAGCCTGACAAGTCAAGCCAAGGGAAGCCCACCACTCATCTGAAAAACCAAGGAGTACCAGGGCTGCAGAATGGAAAAACATAAGAAGCCTTGTCTCTTTGGTAACATAACAGCAGCCTCCTAACCTACCAGAGCTGTGCTCAGAGGAGAGAAGAAGCAACAGTTCTGCAGAGATGCCACAGAAACATCTTTAGGCAGTGAGAGGTTCTTGGACAAGACAGCTCAGAGCACAGCAGGACAGAGAGCACAGCACTGTCCAGAGCTTGGGCACAGCATGAGCAGTGCACTCACTACAGAGCACCCCACCATGTCCCAGAAATGCCCCCTACTTGGGAGTCTGTAGGTAAGGACCAGCTAAGGACACTAGTTCCCAAGGACAAACAAGCAACAAGAGAGGCCTCACAGGTGAATGTGAAGTACAGCTGTTTACCAGAAACAGGAGTGCAAATTAAAAAGCCCCACAGCAACATATGTGCATTTCTGCACTTCATGTATGAAGCACAGCTACCAAGGTGTTTTTGAGCTGTTAAAAAAGCTCAAGGAACCACTGCTTGCAAATAAGTCCTGTCATAGCTCAGAACTCAGCAGTGTTCTCATCACCCTGGTTTTGTCTTTAGTTTGATACTACTTTATTTAACACATCAGGAAACAGAAACTGGTTCAAACCTTGAGCTCTCTATTCTAAAGGAAATAATATAAAAAGATAAGTACTATCCCCAAACGAAAATAATTCAGTTTGCCTGAGGTCTCTCTTTGGCATTTATTTAACCTAAAACAGAATCTTCACTGCTGAATTTGGGGCCTTGGAAAAATAGGTTTTATAACAACACTTATGCTTAATTGCTAAAATCCAACATTCCCTAGAAACAAGTACCCCTGACTATGTATGTCACAACACTTCCAGATATGTTGCAGAACTTAGAAAGTGAACACTGACAATTCCCACAGCATCCATAACTTGACCTCACAGTGCTTTAAGTTTTCCAAGCACAATGGGTGCAAGCTGAACCCTGGCATAACATCACCCAAAAATGTAACCACAGCTGCAGTTACTGTGGAAGCCACAATGCTGAAAGACCCAATTTTTCCAAGTCTGAATACTCCAATATGAGCTTCACTGGCTTTGCACTCAATTTCCTTTTATTTTTCCCAGGCTGGCAGAGGCCAGCCAACACATCCTCACCAAGATGACCAGTCTGGGAGCAGGGTTGGCATAAGCACCGAGTGCCTTTTGAGCTCTCCTTAGAGCCTGCAGCATTACTGTTGGATTAGAGCTGAGTTTAGATCCAATAGCCTTCCTAACAAGCTACCCACAAACCATGTGCTCCCTGGGATGGCTTATTTCAACCTACAGTCATTCAAACAAACACTGAGAAAGGGAGGAGAAAAGTAAAATGATGTCTGTCACTAACTTAGAGAACTGGAACACATCAAATACAAACTTCTCCAGCTTTATCCCGTTCGGTTTTAGTGGTTTTACCAGATTTCCCTCCTTGTCAATGTAGGGCACCTTCTTTATGGCTACATGATGCTTCAGCTGTGACTCCCATTTCCTGCAAAAGGAGAAGAAATCATTTTATTTAGTTCAAGCCCACTTAGAAAAGAAGCAATACACTTGAGAGAAGCAGATGGCTCATTACTGCTCTGGGTTAACTCTCAACTTGTAGGTGGCTCCCTCCCAAGTGATCCAAGTCACATCCAGGAAACACTTCCCCGAGCAGAGCAGCCTGGCCATGGGCTTTCTCTGTACCACTGGGACATGACAGTCAGAGCAGAGGGAGAACTTTGCATCAAGCTGAAATTGCAGGCAGAGGTTACAAAAAAAAAGAGGCAACCCAAATTGTTACCTGATTGGAATGAAAATCAAGCACAGCAGACCCCTCACCCAATGGTGGTTCAAGCTCTTCAGGAAGGTTGTACAGCTGCTCAATGAATGCCCAGCGTCACATCCCCATTCCTCAACACCAAGGTGCAGAGTCCACCTGCAACTTCACCCTCTCCTGAAAACTCTGTTATCCCAAGCACTGGCATGGGTGACATTCCCACTGGAAATACATAGTGTGAGGATGCATCACTGACCACACTGCAGCCTGCACAGCTGCTCACCCCTGAAGGCCCAGGAAGATTGTGCAATGGTATATCTTAATTTAGTTACAGTCAGCCTGGGAACATTTTCCTTGGATAGAGCCTGGAGAGTAGGCTGGGGCTGTCAGAAAGGGATCTCAGGTGTTTGGAACTGTTTGGAAGAGAGAGGAGGTGAAAGCAACACATGGGACAACCATAACTGAAATTACAGAATGGGAGTCTGGAGGCATTTCTGGGCTGCACAGCTACCTGGAAGGTCTGCTGGGACTTACTGGGCCACTATTTCCAGGAACTCAACAGTGAAGAAGTGGTTACAGATGTTGCCAGCACTGAACATCAGTCCCCCCTCAGGGCGCTGCTGCTGTGCAGTCTCCGGGCTGATCTCGCTGTACTCCACCACCTGGTAAACCCCATCCACACAGCACACCACCCCAACAGGCTCCGTGGGGTAGGCCTTCTCCACTACCTGCAGCCACAAGACACAGGTTTATGACAAAGAGGAAGAAAATCCCAGGACTATTCCAGCTCCCAAGTACAAACAATCCCATGGGACTGTTGCCTGCTGATCCTCCAGCACATCAGGGCTGTGTAAGGGGCACAGAGCAGTCTGGAGGCACATTTTGCCCAATAATTCAACATAAACACCAGTATTCAACCACTTAATTTGACAGTTTCTCAGAAGACAAACCAGTTAAAAGCAATCAGCATACTAGGGGGCACTTTTCTTATCAAGTACTAGGATCTGGCATTAAAAGAAAGCTGTTTGCAGCTATTGGCCTTCAACTCCCCATTTGCCTGAACAGTACTAATGACTCAAGTAACATAAATTTCTCTTCAGGCACCTGCTGCTTTAGGTTAACAAAATCCAGGTTGTTAAGGCTTTCCCCATCTTCCACACCAGAGCGTAAGAAATGCCTCCATTAGACTTAAATGCACGTTTATGAAACACACCCCAGTCCAATATGACTTCTAGATAGCCCAAGTGCCTTTGTAGAAAGAGCTGGGCATAGAGGCGAAGCAATTCCAGTGTGTAGTTTCCTGTGCAGCTATAGTCCCTGCTCTGATTGAAGTTTATTTTCCACAGTACTCTGGGAAGAACAGAGGACACCCATGGGCAGAGATTTGAAATGCAGTGCAGGCAGCAAGCAACTCTAAATCTGCTCAGAGTGAGCTGCTGATGGGCAAAGGGTTGAACTCTGCAGGTCATGTAAGCTCCCCACAGCCAGCAGCTTCCAAGGGTCATCAGACCCAAACCCCCTGTGGGAAACCAGCCCAGTGTTTCACCTTTGCACCGCAGTCTGCCCCTTTGGAAACACAGAAACCTATGAAGACTGGATCTGCCATTTTCACGAGGATATTGTCCACACAATATACATGGACATACTGGATTCCACGCTGCTTCATATCATCCAAGATATTATTATCCATCAAAGCACGGTATAAGCCACCATTGCCATCTATAAAGGAAGAGAAAAGAGAAAGTCTTGGCTCATTAATGACTTTGAGGTGAGTTTTTTTATAGCTGAGCAAAAGTGGAAAGAACTGAACAAACTTTCTTGAACAGAAGAGTAGGGAATGCTTTCTAGCCCAGAGCCAGTAGTAGCAGGTTTTATTTCCAGTTCTGCCACACAGTTCAGGGGAGCATGTTCCTCTTTTCACCCCAGTTCTCTCACTTGAAGAGTGGGACCATGGGGACCAGCCTCACTGAGCAGAATTATGAGACTTTATGTAGGCTAGTAAGATTCTCAGAGGGAGAATACTAAAGGGCAAATCTATGCAAAGGGTGGGAAAAATCTTTTACACTTCTCCTCCAGTGCAGGGCAAAAGCATATTTATTCTCTTTCTTGGAGAAAGACTAAAATAAATCTTATTCTCTGTTTATCTTCCCCCCACAAGTTCTCAATGCCTTTTTAAAGGCTTGAACTGCAGCTGTACAAAAGACACCTTCACATTTATCACAGATCACCCATTTAGAGTTCCTCCTGGGATGCCCCGTCAGCTCAGAAGAACCACTCAGCAGATGCAACATGGTCCCAACTGGGCTGCCATCACCAGGTCTCTTACCATGTCTAGGTTAAAAGAACATTACAAGGTGAGACATTGCTGTAGTTTTGAAAAGAATTCATCTTCTTGCTGCTTTTTAACCCATTTCCAGCTATCAGCCTTGAGCTCCTGACCTTCACCACAGAAGGCAGCACCCAAGAGACCTCATAGAGAATTCTGCTAATGCACCTTTTTCCTACCCTGCAGCCACAGCACTCCTAATCCTGCCAACGCTCCCAGACTTGGATAAAAAACACGTGCTGTGCTCAAATCTCCAGCAAGAACTAAACAGAGGTATGCTCCCGATTACCTGAAACATCAGCAGAACCTTTCCACATTAACTGGAAGCATTAACCCTGACCCCCAAAGCCTGCTCTGTGTGCCCAGGCTGGCTGATGGCCCGTAGCAACATGAAGGCACTGCAGTATGGAAGACCAAACAGTAGGTACCTGGGGCCATGGCAATTTTCCCCTTCTCCTCCAAGATGGCTTTCCCATCAAAGGTGACAGCAGGCAGCATCCTCTGCTCAAACATGACAACATTGCATCTATCCAAGTTGAAGTAGTTGTGTTGTACAAAAAACTCTTCTGTTGGCCCCAGTGTGAACTCACTTGTCATGATGTACCTGGGCAGAAATGGGGGCTAGGCAATGAGGAAGAACAACACAAGCAAAAGTCCAAACTACAAACTGAACACAAAGCAGAGGAATCCCAGGAGTGCGAAATGAGAGACATGGCAGCATCCTGTGGTGAGCATCTGCACATGAGAGCTGTCCTCCAGAACTCATCCTGTGGTAAGGCTGCACAGGGTCCTATGACAGTATCAGAGTATGATCCTACCCTGGCCTAGCTCTAGCCAGGACAGAAGAGCCTTGCCCTAAATGTGAACAACATCTGGATATCTGGATGAGCTGGAAAACAAGACAAAGGGCAGAAAACAGTCTCATTCACTCTAGATTAAAAATGATGTTACGTGTCTATAGAAACCCTGACCAGTTCACTCTGCCAGCACCTCTGCAGTGTAAAGGCAAACAGCAGTATTTCCATATGTTGGCTGCATGGTTTGTTTTTGTCATAAGTTTTTCTATTTCCTCCTTTCCTTTCAGGTCCACATTGCTTCTGCCTCTTCCTCCACTATCCTCCCTTACTACTGTCTAAAATCCACCTTCACCATTGTTATGGGTTAGAAATATCTTAATTTTTGTTAAAGAAGAATATAGAAGACTGCCCTGTTAGGACCTTGAACTTGCTTTGGAGGGGGGCAGATGCCTATCAAGGACTTGTTCTCAGCTATTGGCCTGCGGTCTAGCCACTGAGAGAAGTGATGGGACTTTTGGAAATAGCCATATAAAAAGCAGAGACTTGGCAGGACCGCCCTCTTAGCCCTTCGCCTCGACAGAAATAAGATGGCAGCCCTGGCTCCCTCCCGGTGGAGAGGGGGCTGGGACGGCGTGGGCTGCCAGCCGGGCCTCTTGTAGCCGCTGCCGCGGGAAGAACGGCCGGGAAGACTGAGCTCTTTCCCTCATAGCTGCCGGCGGGGAAAGGGGGAGCCACTATCAACTTCCAGCCAAGCCTGGGGCCTGCCCCACACTGCCGCATGACCGAGGGAGATGACCCCGAGCCTCCTACCCCCTCTACAAGCAGCACCAGGCCCAAGCTGAGCCGTGCTTACCCCTTTGGAGACCGAGGGGTGGAGGGGAGGAAAAAAGACCAGCCACGCAAGACATCTTTGCTGCCTTTTCTCCCACCGCGAGAGATTTTTGAGATCTCGCAAGGCTTTGAGATTTTTGCAGCGCCCGCCGGACAGAGACCGCGTGACTATCTGCAAGTCCGGTGAGACTGTTAACTCTTTCCTAATACAGAATGAGACTTTTTTAAACTCTTAACTCTCTTCCGTGAGAGAGAAAAGGCTGAATTAAAGAGATGTAAAGAGACAATATGAAGATACCAGAATCAGTAAAAGAAGAGTGACTTCTCAGGCAGGAGAGATGATGAGTGGCCTTCCGTTTTTAAGCATAAAAGAACCTTCTATGCGTTTTAGTAACAGACTGTATTATGACTTGCTAGAAATTTCCTTTAAACCGCAGACAATATGATTGGGGAGATGCTTTGTAGATTTTGAGCCAGAGGTTTTTTGGGGTTTTTTTTTGTGATTTACTGAATGAATGTTGAATTAAAAACTGTAATGTGATCTTATAAGACGTTTTAACAGAGAGATAAGAAGAAGCCCTTTGTGCCGTAAAGAACTGAGAAGGTGAAATGAATAGAACCAAAGAGACTCCAAGTTAATCACCGTTATGCATTATATATGTTGCATGTTGCATTGTTATGCTGTTTGCTGTTATATTTGAAGTTATAATGTCACATACCTGTTATTTCAAGTTGTTTGTGCCAGCACTGTACCCTGTGTTCCAAGTTGTATGTTCCCCTTTTCCCAAAGCCCGGGTTTCCCTTTTCCCCTTTCCATCGGGTTAAGCCTTCGCCGCTCCCCGCCTGCTCGTCGGGCCACGAGACCCCGCCCAATATGGAAATCGAGTGGATCCCCTTCACGATCAGAAGCCCATTTAGCAGCAAATGGTCCCTAGAACAACGAGCCCACCCAAAACCGAGACTTATGGAAGACACTGCTGTGGGAAGAGGACATCCAGCTACCTGAGGAGGGGCTCCAACTTGTTGAAGTGTTCTCGCTGACCTAAAGGGCGACTGAAGGGAAAGACACCCCTAGACCGAGCCAGGCAGATTTGACTTCCTGGGAACCCCCGCGAGGCGAGGCAGGAATCCCGACCCTGCAGCGAGAGCGAAGCCGCAGGATCGAATTACATCCTCCTCAGCAGTGTCAGCGGTGCCCGAAGGAGCGGCAAAGGCGGACCCCACCCTAACCCATCTAAAGGCGCTCAATAAAGGCACAAAAGGAGTTAAAACCAATCTCCTGCCCTTTTTGTTTACTTCAAAGGTATCTCTGCTCTTTAAGATGAGAAATCCTTTGCTTGTGAAAGTGTGCATTTTTAAACAGGGAAACCCCAGTGTGAGTCGATGGCCCATTATGTAGTCATCGGAAGGCTACATGATTTAAAAAGACTACAAAATTGCAGAAGTTTTCAAGCGGGCTGCTTTTTGTAGGGGCTAAGAGCCACAAAAGAGACTGCATCTTTTGTAGAAGTTACCTAACGCATCAGGAGATATACTCCTCTCTTTCAAAGACTGAATAGAAGACTTGTTTTTTTAAGTAGTACTGACCTGAAGCTCTGTGTTTTGTCTCTTTATGTTGCATGTGAAAAAGTGAACTGTTGGGGGGGGAGGGGAAGAAAGTGTTTAAAAAGTTTCATTTTGATTCTAATTTTTTCCTTTTGTGTGTTAATAAATCTATCTGTTTTCATCCTTAAGTTAAGCCTGTTTTGCCTCCTGTTCTCATAATCATATTTCACAGAAAAAAAGGTATTTGGACCACTAAATTTAGCAAACAAAATTCAGCGAACATGAAACCACTACATAAATTAGTGTTTCTGCCCAGTTTTTGAATTTTAACCCATGACAACCATCTACCTGCCAAACTTCAACAACTATTGGCATAGGAATACAGGGTTCTCTGTCAGCATGAGGAAACAACACAGGAGAGAGCCTGGACCTCAATTCCCCATCCCCAATTTACATCTCTGTAGCACAGCATAGCCTGGGCCCAGGTGTACTGGAGCAGCAAACTGCTTCACCTGCCTCCTCATCCCTGGGAGGGGAACTGGAAACAGAAGCATCCTGGCTTCCAGCAGCACCAAGGATTATGCATTTGCAATTCAGGTCCTGTACACAAGGTGTCAGGAAGAAGCACAATATGGACTCACCTTCCATGAGGAAACATTGACCCTTCAATTTGTAAAACAATATGGCAACCTGAAGCCCTTAGACACCTGCTCTTTCACTGCCAAAACCCTGCCTCAGACCAGACACTGATTCCATAAGGGTATTTCTACATAGTCCTCATGGTCTAACAAAGAACATTTACTAGAAAACATTTCCAGACACACCTGCAGTGCCTTCCTCTCACCCACCACATCCCATAGGGAATTCACATTTTGTACTTTGCCATGGGCTCATCTCTTTTGAAAGCCAGGAGCAGCCAGCAGAACTGGCAATTGTAAACAGTGGCAGCAAGGGGTGGCCTGAACACAAAGCAAGAGGCTTTTTGCAGAGATTAGGGACAGGGGCAGGAAGAAGGGCTTGTAAGGCAAGCTCTAGGTTGTCCTCCATGGAGGAACCTGAGAAAGCAGAAATGGATGAAATTTCTTGTAAAGCATCTGAAATAATCACTGAAAAGTCCTGTTTACAGTGTTGCCAGTAGCTGCTTGGAAAGCCAGCAAGGTACAGCAGTTAGGGCTGTGGTCAGTGATACAAAGGCAGTACTCAATCCCTCAGGTCTGCAGACATGGACCTGCCACCTCCCATCCCTCTGCACCCTCCTCCAGCCACAGTCATTGCAAATCCTGCCAACAATTAATGCAAATCCTGCCAACAAAAGGCTCCCCTTGACCAGTCTGTGTACAGCACTCGGCTCAGTGCTTCTTGAAGACAACATGGGCAAGACTGGAATGCAAAGTTCCAGTTCGAAAGCACAGCAGGTCTGGCTTTAGGTCACCTACCAGGGAATGGCACACTTGCAGTGGTGTCTCTTGCCAGCAAGCTGCTCCACTTTGCGTATTCTTTCTGCTTGGATCTGATACAAATTCTTGCCACTGGGTAATCCCACATTGTACATGCCCTTGGGATAGCTGACTCCCAGGCGGGTTCCTTGTCCTCCAGCCAGGAGCAGCACTGCCACCTTGTTCTGTGAGATCTGATGTAAACCTGTACAGGAAAAGAAGCCCATGGGAACGTAAGAACCTCCAAAGCAATCAACACCCCATGTTCTTCTCCTGAGCCTTTCTGCAGAGCTCAGGCAACAGACAGAACCTGCCAAGTCAATGTTCGCAGCTCAGAGAGAAATATGTCACTGCACACACAGAAGGAAATTCATTTCACCTCCTGGATGCAGCAGTTTCCTCACCTAAAACAACAACTGGTGCAAAAACAATAGCCATGAGCTGCAGGTTAGGAGATTCAAATTAGGAACAAAATCTTTACTAAGGAGGTAGTGCAGCACTAGAAAAGACATCCAGAGAGGAAGCAATGTCCCCTAAGGTTTTCAAGGCTTACTTTAGTAAAGCTGTAGCTGACCTGGCCTCGGGCTGTTTAGACTACTGTTCCAAATGGGGGTTGGACTAGAGACCTCCAGAGGTCTCTTACCATTCCTATATCCCAGTGAAGCCAAGTCTCATCATCTTGAGTAAAGCATGAGGATTTCTGGAATCTGCCTTAATCAATTATCTGTACCTGTGCTCCAGCTTCAATAGAAGCTGAACACAGCTGCAGTCAGGGCTAGTAACACAGCCAAGCCTGCAGAAACCACAACTTCCACAATCTAATTGAAACCAGTGTCAGTGCTCCTGACAAACCAGGGAACTCCAGAACCTTTGAAAGAACCAGAGCACATAATAAACAGTCAGCTCACTCTCAGACTTTGGTCCCTGCCTTCTCCAAAGTCAGCATCACAATAATGACTGGCAACTGTAAGAAAGATTTTTCCTTAGGGAACACTTTGAGTTTCTCTGAAAATGCAAGGAACGTTGGGCTTGCCCATGTCAGAAGCCACGGCTCTGCTGCGGCAGCTGTGACAGCCTTCTGCCACTGCACAGCACTGAACTGCCACTGCTCCTGCAGCCAAGGACAGCCTGTGGAGTACTCCAGCCTTCAGCAAACACCCCACATTAACCACAGCTAAGGCTAAAACATTTCTGATTTGGACTGAAAGATATGGGGACCGAAGAAATTGAACTAGAAAAAAAACAGTATTTGGCTTATGCTAATCTTTAAATAACTGGCTGTTTAAATGAACAATAGAGCAGAAATACCAATTGCTGTTTAAACAACCTGGCTCAATTTTAATTCTGTTCAAAACTGCAGCTTCCAGCAATTTTTTCAGCAAAGACTTAAGTCATCCATGACATTGCAGTAACACAATTCCCCTTCCCATGCTTACAAGTTTCAGTCTTACCGTAGCAGTAAGACAAGTCTTTCTCCCTAAACACAATGCTTCCAAAAAGGCTGGTGGTGTTCAGGCACACAGGGAGCTGGTTCCACAGCCATGGTTCTGCTGTACAGCAGGCTCTGGGGTCATAGGGGCACAGGAGTGAGAGCTGGAAACCACCTCTGAAGATCTTCAATCCTCCAAGTGGGATTAGGAGAGCTCCCTAAGAAGAAACCTGTGAGTGGAAATACTGCAATTTCAAAGTTTCAGGAGATCCTTGGATAGCAGGGGAAACTTGAATAGGTTTAAATTGGTAATGTGAAAGACATGGAGGATCTGGGTGAGCTGCATGGTGATGCAAATAAGACACCCAGCATTTCACAACCAGCATCTCACAACAAACCACAAGCAATAAATGTCTCCTGTGTGCCTCCACTGAGCTGCCTATGAAACTTAAGTACAGAGCAGAGGGTCTCAGGTATTACACCAGGAGTACTTGCCCCAGTCTCATCACATGATTTTCCTGCATGCTCAGCTGTTTGCCAGCACAGTGCACCACTTCAGGAAAAGGGAAAGAGCTGAGTGGAGAGGCATCAGAACATGGCTCCAAACGTTCTCATTTCCTGGCTTGGGTGGGGCTGCTTCCCTACTGGGATCCAGCACAGAAAGAACTTATGGAGAGGAAAAAAATATACTAAAAAAGTTGCCCTGTGAGACACTTCCAAACCATCTGCTCCATCCCTGGAAATGCTCAAGGCCAGGTTGGACAGGGCCCTGAGCAATCTCATATAGTGGGTGGCATCCACACCCATGGCAGGAGAGTTAGAACAAAATAATCTTGTCTTTAACATCCCTTCCAACCCAAACCATTTCATGATTCTGTGAAACAGGCAATTAAATCATTTTTTAAAAATTATTTTTCTTTAAAATAATCTAGAACTGAAACTTGAGCTAAAGTATTTCACAGCAATTTAAACCAAAGCTGCTTGAGGTCTGAGCTCAGCATTTGCTGGTCTCAGTTGCTGCAGCATGGGGGGTGCTGCTTTGGGGTGCAATTGAGATTCATCCACCAGTGGAATAAGTCGGGCACTTGCCCTACTGCATCTCCCCCCTGCACTGCCAGGCTCACAACAACACACACACTCAGGTTCTGATGCAACATCCCACAGATCCCAAATTAGATGTTTCTGCAGAGCAACAGATTGTGACCAAGGGCATCATTCACATGACACTCTGGAGTGAACACTGTATTGGGAAAGTCAAGGAGGTCCCCACTTTGCCCCACACCATGAAGGAGTTACAATTCTCAGCCACAGGTACCACAGCTGGTGTGACTCCACAAAAATGCAGATGCCCCACAGGAGTTAGCAGTTCTCCAAAGCTTTCCATGCAAGGGGATGGGATCCACCCAAGGGGGAGCTGGCATCTCACACCCATCTCCTGGAGGGACCTCTTGTGGAGGCCCAGGGGCTTATCCCTAAGGTAGCTGTGCCTCAACCCTGGAAGGACAGAGGCAAATGGGGAAAGATAACCTTTTAGATCATGGCAAGGAAAGCTTTCCTCCCATGGGTGCCGACACATGTTAATATTTCTTACGTTTTGTTGTTCTATTGGTTTGCTAAGTTTATGTTACCCTGTTCAGCCCTGTTGACCACATATGCCATCCTGCTAGAATGTTCTCCCTTCTCTTGAACCTCATTGGGTTAAATTTGCTGCAGTGTTACATCCCTGTAACCTCATTAGTCCCTTTAGTTTATATTTACCCCTTTGCACCACTTTTTCCCATCCCTATTGGACCCTGAACCTCAGATCCGCCCTAGCTGCTTCGTTTATAACCCTATGCCCTTGGCCCCTTCCTCGCTCTCGTCCCTGGATTTTATTCGAGGCTGTTGTGTCTCTGAACCTCTACCCTGCGTCCCTGGACCCCTTCACTAATCCTGCCTGTGTTCCTGAATAAACAGCTTTCGGATCTTCAAACGAGAAGCCCATCCCTTTCACTTAGTCATCAGCTATATTGTAGCAACGTGCCTGGGGCTAAGAGACACCAGGCCCTCTATAGGATCTGAGCATCACTCTCACATTGCTACACCTCTCACTGCAGGGACTGTAACCACCTCAGCGGGATAAACCCAAGCCCCAAGCAACACCACTGATAACATCAGTGATATCACTTTTTTTACAATCCAGCAGACTGACAGGGCCATATTGCAGGAGGGTTTACCATGGTGCACATGAACAACCCAGACAGGGGAGTACATTCCATCATTTATAGCATTCTCAGTATTTATGGTACAACCCTACACCCAGAAAGTTTTTCTAAGTTCTGATCTTAGGTCACCATGAAAACAAATAACCCAAAAAATTTGAGTAAGTAGCTCTGCTCTGACTTCCCAACTGTAAAATTACCAATATTCACAATTAAAGTTTGTAAGAATTGACTCTTCTGGCTGCAATGGAAAGATCTATCCCCTTTTTAAAAATCCACCTGCAGTGTATGAAATACAAACAGCTCAACGAAAGAGAAAATGTGTTGGCTGCTGAGACACCCACCAATGCTGCAGTCAGTCCTACTCTGCATAAAAAGTAAAAAAGCAAAAATAGATTTTGTAGGAGGAACAGACTGGTCTTGCAAGAACAGACTAAATTCTCGTACTGAACAGGCACATCAGTCCCATTACAACAGCAGTCAGCAAGAGAAGAAGACTCTGAACTTTTCAATTCTGCAGAGCAGTCAGATAACCAGAATGGCTCATCAAACTCTCTAATGAAATGGGGTACACCTCAGCCCATGCCCATGACTTAGATTAATGAAATACTGACAGAATTCAAAAATGCTTGTCTGTGTTTGATTTATACCATCATTCCTAGGGTTGCCTGGAAAATGTGATCATTAAACGTCGGTGTTTAAGATCTGAAAGCAAATCTGACCAGGCAGTTTTGTTGTCTGAGACACAGTAACAACAGTATTAGTTTTTTAACTATTAAAAATACCTCAGGTGTTTCCAAGACAAGTTTTCAGTTGTCTGGTTCTTTTATCCATCTTTTTTTATCACAGAAAATGGTAGACAGGGAAGGAGGAGACATCACTTCAGCTGTTCAGTCTTTGGAGGATGCAATGCAGGTGGCAGCTGTGGGGAGCTCAGACACTCACAGAGCACAGAGCAGCTCAGCTCAAGGTGATGATGACCCCAGAGCCACAGGCTGTACCAGCCATGCAGCCTCAGGGACACTGGGCAGCAGGTTGGGATGGTTCATCTGCTCCCAGCCTGCTCAACACACCACAAACAAAGGCCTTTCAGAGCAGGATCCCCTCAGAGATCCAAGATCCTGCAAAGCCTGTGCCCATGACACCAGTTCCACTGGGAAATGCCATGCAAGGATGCTGCCACATCTGCAGGGATGTGCAATGCCCAGGTTCAGTGGAACGAAGTCTTTGCTCCTGACTGCCCTCTTCCAGGAAATAAAATCCCTCTTCAACCTTAAATCAGATCATAAAAACAAACCAAAGGAAACAGAACACATCTGTGTGTGCCCCTTCTGGTAGAAATTCAGGCTGCCAGCAGGGCTGAGGTGGCCTGGAGCCATCAGACTTTAGGGCCAGATGATTTGGGCACAGTGGCAGGATCTCAAATACATTAGACCTGGGCTGCTGCAGACAGTGCTGGCAACCAGCAAGGCCAGCCCACACAGGTAGCCTGGCCTTCCTTTGTCTTCCTTCCCGTCCTGTGGCCAGTGGCACAAGGCAGACACACCAGCTCCTCACTTGCCTAGCTGGCTGGGGACAAGTGACCCAGTTTAATAAAGCTGTTAGTTTAATTGTGGGGCCCTGATCCAGTCCCATCTGCCTCTAGGGCTCAAAGGGTCCCTTCTTCCTTGCCGTGACATCCTCAAATAGCCCTACCAAGATCGACTTGGGGGTGTGGTGGATGAGAAGCTCAACATGCCCTGACCAAGTGCACTGGCACTCAGAAAGCCCCCGTGCCCTGGGCTGATACCACAAGGGGCAGCAGGTGAAGGGGGAATTCTCTGCCCTGCTCAGGTGCGACCCCACCTGCAGTGCTGCTTTCAGCTCTGAGGTTGTCAGCATGAGAAGGACATAGAGTTGCTGGAGCAAGTCCAGAGGAGGCCACAGAGATGCTCTGAGGGCTGGAGCCCCTCTGCTCTGGAGCCAGGCTGGGACAGCTGGGGGTGTTCACTTGAAGAAGGATCCAGGGAGATCTCAGAGCCTCTTCCAGGGCCTAAAGTGGCTCCAGGAGAGCAGGAGAGGGACTGGGGACAAGGGATGGAGGGATAGGACACAGGGAATGGCTTCCCACTGCCAGAGGGCAGTGTTAGATGGGATATTGGGAAGAAATTGTTCCCCTTGAGTGTGGGGAAGCCCTGGCACAGGTTACCCAGAGAAGCTGTGGCTGTCCCTGGATCCCTAGAAGTGTCCAAGGCCAGGCTGGACAGAGCTTGGAGCAACCTGGGATAGTGGAAGGTGTCCCTGCCCATGGCAGGGAGTGGAATGAGATGGTCTTTAAAGTCCCTTCCAAACTAAACCATTCTGGAAATCTAAGATTCACTGTACCAGCTTATGTTCTCTCCATCACCACTCAGCCCCATGAGTGGAGTCTGACACAGCAGAAAAGCTCCTCTGCCCTGTGACCCTGACGCTTCTATTTCTGTTTCTGCTTGGAAAAATTGACTCCCCTGCCCATATATCCTCACCTCTTTACTGGCAACGTTGGGCCAAGGCTGTGCAGCCACGTGTCAAAGTTTAGACAAGTATCTATACAACCACAAATTTAGGCAAATATCTCTACAAGTGGGTTTTCCTTCCTTTTTTTAATTAAAATTATTTTTAACAGTGCTGTTATATTTTATAAAGAAAGCTCCAAGACATATATGAGCCCTTATAAATAAATAAGACGGTGCACTTAGAAAAAAGTACAGGGAATCAATGTAAGATTAACATGCTATGGGAAAAGCACATCCAGACACCATCTCCCCCATTGCCCCTAGCTTTCACACACCCACATCTACCAGGCTCCAAAACCCATAGATTATGGACTTTCCTGTGCTTCTTTCATCCACTCTGCTCCCAGATCCCATCAGCCTCCTGCCACACATGACACAGCATGTATGTGGATCAGCACCTTGAGACCTGCCTTTGCACCTGTTGGTGGGCTGGGAGCTCATCCTCCCATGAAGGCAGCTACCCAGTTCAGCAGCAATGAACCCTCCCCCCATCCCCACCCCCCCCCCCCCCCCCCCCCCCCCCCCCCCCCCCCCCGCCCCACTCCCACCCTCCCCAGGGACTCCTCTTAGTCATAGAATGCTTTGAGTAGCAAGGAACCTTAAAGACCATTTCCTTTCACACCCTGCCACGGGCAGGGACACCTTCCACTATCCCAGGTTGCTCCAAAACCTGTCCAACCTGGTCCTGAACACTTCCTGGCATGGGGCATCCACAGCTTCTCTGAGCAACCTGTGCCAAGGCCTCACCACTCTCACAGGGAACGAATTCTTCCTAATATCTAATCTAACCCTGCCCTCTGTCAGTGCAAAAGCCATTCCCCTTTGTCCTGTAATTCCATGTCCTTGACCAAAGTCCCTCTCCAGCTCTCTTGGAGCCCCTTAAAATCCTTTAGTATTACATATTACAGTATTTTAAGTTTCATGTCCAGCTTGTTTTTTCAACACTTCCAGGGATGATGACTCCACAACTGCCCTGGGCAGCCTGTGCCAATGCCTGACCACCCCTTCAGTGGAGAAATTTTCCTCAATATTCAACCTGAATCTCCCCTGACACAACTTGAGGCTCTTTCCTTTTAATCCATCGCTTGTTATGTGGGAGGAGAGTCTAAGCCCCAACTGCCTGTCACGGAGTTGTAGAGATCTTCTGATCCTGCCAAGCACGGCCGCGGGGCTCGGCCGCTACATTTCATAACGCAGAGCGAAAATTCGGTGTCTCATCCACAGTTCCCCGGGCCGAGGACACCGGTTGCCGGCGCTAAGGGCCGAGGTGTAGCTGCGATCTCCCTGTCTCCCTCCTTGCCCGACCCGCCTCCTTGTGGCTGCCACCCGCCGGCCACCGGCCTCGGCAGCACGCCGCGCCGGAGGTGAACAAGAGGCGTCTCCTGCCCAGGGCTCCGCCGGGCGCAGCCCCTGTCCTGCACTGGCTGGGGCTCGGCGGAACGCGGCTGCCCGAGAACCCCTGCACCGGACTCCGGCGCCCCGGAACGGAAGGGACAGGCGGCCTCGCGCCCCGCTCACCTTCCGCCTCCCAACGCTGCAGTGCGGCGGGGCCGCTGCGGCGGGCGCTGCCCAGCAGCTCGGCAGGGAGCGGCTCCATCCGGCCGTCCATGCGCTCGGGCGGGCCGCGCTGGCGGACTCCGGCCGCCGCCGCTAGCCGGCAGTGTTCGCCCAGCCCCGGCGGCAGCGCCGCCAGCAGCGCTTCGCGCTGCGCCGTGTCCAGCTCGGCCCAGAACCGCAGCAGATGGCCCTGTCCGCATCGCTCCAACCGCGCCCGCACCTCCTCGGGCGGCTCCATGGCGTGGGGAGCCCGGTCTGAGCGGCGCGGGACGCGGCGGACCCAGGCGGGACGGCACCGGGGCGGGGCCAGAGGTACCGTCCCGCCCGCCGGAACCCCTCCCCGTCGCTCGCGGTTCACGTGCTCCCCGGGCCGAGGCGCCTTCCTCGCTCAGAGGATCGCGGAGATGCTTCCCGGCTTGCCCCACTCCCGGCCTCGCAGGAACTGCGGCCAGCGCAGCGCTTGTTGCATGGAATAACAGAATAGTCTGAGTTGGAAGGGTCCCGCAAGGATGATCGAGTCCAACTCCTGGCCCTTCAGAGCAGCATCCCCAAGATCACACCGTGTGCCTGAGAGTGTTGTACAGACACTCCTGGAGCTCTGTCAGGCTTGGTGCTGTGACCAATTCGCTGGGGAGCCTGTTCCAGTGCACAACCACCGTCTGAGGGAAGAACCTTTTTCCAATATGCAAGCTGAACCTCCCCTGACACAACTTCAGGCCATTCCCTCAGGTCCTCTCCCTGGTCACCACCGAGAAGTGATCAGTGTCCCTCCCTCCTCTTCCCCTCAGGAGGAGGTTGTAGACTGATGAGTCTCCCCTCAGTCTCCTTTTCTCCAGCCTGAACAGAAGTGTCCTCAGCCACTTCTCATACAGCTTCCCCTCACGGCCCTTCACCATCTTCCTTGTCCTCCTTTGGACACTCTCTAATGTCTTTCTTATATTGTGGTGCCCAAAACTGTCCTCAGGGCTCAAGGTGAGGCCACCCCAGCCCAGAGCAGAGCAGAACAATCCCCTCCCTTGACCAGCCTGTGATGCTGGGCCTGATGCCCCCCAGGACACAGATGTCCCTCCTGGCTCCAGGGCACTGCTGGCTCACATTCAGCTTTCTGTCAACCAGGACCCCCATGTCCCCTCCCCTGGTGCTGCTCTCCAGCATCTCATTCCCCAGTTTGTTTGTATATCCAGGGTTGCCCCATCCCAAGTGCAGAATCTGGCTTTTCCCCTTGTTTAACTTATTTTGGTTGGTAATTGCCAAGTTCTCAAAATTGTCCAGGTCTCCCTGCAGAGCCTCCCTCCGACTGAGGGAGTCAACAGCTCCTCCCAGTTTTGTCTCAACTGTGAAGTTACTCAGTTTGCCTTCCAGTCCCGTGTCCCAAGTCATTAACAAAGATGTTGAAGAGCACAGAGCCAATGATGGAGCCCTGCAGAACCCCACTAGTGACCAGTGCCAGCCTAATGTCACCCCAGTCACTGTCACCCTTTGTGCCCAACCTGTGAGCCAGTTGCTCACCCATCACATGATATGTTTACCCAGCTGAATGCTGGATATTTTATCTGGAAGGATACTGTGAGAGACAGTATCAAAAGCTTTACTGAAATCCAAAAAGATTACATCAGCTAGCTTTCCTTGATCAACCAGGTGGGCTACCTTGCCATAAAAGGAAATCAGGTTTGATCATGAAGCCATAGTGGCTGGGACCAGTGACCGTAATGTCTTTCAGGTGTTTTTCAGTAACTCCCAGAATAATCTTCTCCATAACTTTACCAGGTGCTAAAGTTACACTGACAGGTCCGTAGTTTCTGGAGTACTCCTTCTTGGCCTTCTTGAAAATTGGGCCCTGTGGCCAAACCTTTGCTCTGCAGGGGCTGTGGTCCTGTGGCTGGCATGAGGTGTGTCTGACAGGACCCCCAGGTCCTGGTGCAACCTGTGCCAGGAGGTGTCAATGCCCCGTCTTACACTCACACTTGGAAACATCACAAGGTCTCAGGGTTCCCTCAATGCAGCAAGAGTTGGATAGGCCCACCTGTACTGACATGGTGCCGACTCAGACCACCTGCTCACAGATCCAGTTCCTCGTTTTTGAAATAAAGTACCAACTAGAAGGATAACAGTTAAAAATGCACAGAATCACTGAAGTAGTACAGGACAAATTCAAGGACAAATAAAAGAAATTATGAAAGACGAAGGAATGATGAAGGAATAACCAAACCTGCAGGAACCAAGAGCTGTGAACTGAGAAGTTAAGAGCAGGAGGACACTATAAATCAAACTAAAATGCTAAAGAACAACTTTGTTTGAACTTTGTAGTCATGAGTGTGAAAAACTGAATAAAACTTCAAAATTTTTAAGAAGTTTAATAAGGAAATAAAAATAAGAAACTAAAGTCCAGCACTGGGGTGCTCCTGGCAAACAGCCAAAGAACACACTGGTACATTAAAACAGTGTTATTTATATACTGTTACTTTACTGAGGTACATGCATATTTAGAGTCTATACATTATTCACACATTCTTGTGAACTGTTTGATGTTACGGGAGTTCTTCCGTTTAGTTTCTTCATACTCTGGCTTATCTGCATGATATCCTGTGTGTCAAGTTAATACATTTTATTCCTCCTTGTGTCTCCACCCTGTTGTTTTACGTCCTCTGATAAGGATTTAGTATGTCCTCTTTAAATTTAGCATGGTATTTTCTAATTGTCCTCTGGTGCTCTGGTTTGTGTCATGGTTATCTTATCACTTAGAGAATTCAGTCAGTGGAGAAGCGGGGGTAACATGATTGCCTTACACCATTTGTTTTGGTTACACAGAGGTATTTTAAAACCCAGTGTTTAGTTAAGGCCTAGAATATTGTATATTCACCACACCATTATTTCTATAAGCTATGCAGTACATACTTAAACTTGTAGATTACATTATACTGACAAACAGCTAAATAAAGATATATATATATATGGTATTATATCTTAATACTTATGATCAATGCAGAAACTAATATATAAATGCAAAAGCCAATATCATATTGTAGCCCTTTTTTTGACATGAGCATAGTAAAATCCTCAGCCACAGGCTGTGATTGCCCCTTACTCACAGTAGCCATCCTGCCTGCAGTCAGAGCCCAGCTGGGTAGGAGAATGTGAGAAGACAGCAGCTTAGACACAGCTGCCTCCCTGCATGAGATTGGAGTAAGGGAAGCTAGACCCCATCTGGATGTGACCATCAGGTCAGGAAGAATGCCTGAGCGTAGTCAAAGCTTCTGTTTCACATTCTGTTTCTTATTTTATGTGACTTGACACAGCTCCTGCTCAGAAGAGCCTTGGTGTTTCAAAACCTCCTCACTCTGCTTCCCTCTACATGAAATCTTTCCCTGATGTGGTTGCATGCCTTGCCTGCCCAGTGTGCAAACGAGTGCAGGTCCTTCTACACACGTGGTGCCTACATAACCACCAACCCTTATAAGAAAAGGCTCTGTCAGATCCAACTTGTAAATCAAGCTGTGCCTTTTCCTGGAGAACTTGCTGCCTTGCCTTGAAGGAATCCCATCTCAGAGCTGTGGGATCTCATACCCACAGGATTCTGGAAGAACCAAAGCAAATCATGCTGCTGCTGGCAGATGTGTTCCCACTCCCCAAATCCAGTCATCCACCAGAACAGGTTAGTCTGGCTGCACAGCATCCCCCCCAGCTGGTTCTACAGCCCATGGCACTCTGCGTGTAGGTATTTTGTTCTGCAAAGCAATAAAAATGGTGACAGGTTGGATTAGTTACATCAGACAGAACAGCCCTAGTGAATAGGAGAGAGGGATGCTTGGGCCAAACAAAACACAAATATGCAAATAGAACAGGAAATTAAGCGAGGAAAAAGCTCCAGCTCACTGACAATAGAGACAGCAAACTGCTCCATCACGGTGAGGTATCCCAACAGGAGAGAGGCAGAAGTTGTGTTTAGGACCTTGCTCCAGACTTCAACACGTAAGTACACACTGATAGGAAAGGTGTGTGCTAATATCTTTACAAATGAGTCAATGGGGTCTTTAAGAGAAATGGGTGTTACTATCTTCGAAATGGGTCTTAGTCTACAAACATCGAGCAGCACAAGTTTGTTACAGAACCCAAACAGCTTGACCAGACACTTTGAACTTTTGAACTTCAGGATAATAGGAGAAATGAGTCTTCACACAGTCTATTGCAGAACCCAGACAGTCTGAACTTCTGGTGGATCTGCAGAACAAAGCCCGAATTTCTGAACTTTGGGGGAAAATGTCAATACATGTTCAAGGGTGGAATATGTGGTAGGCAGTTCGGGGAGACTGTATCTTCCTGGTAACTCAGCCAATGGGGAAAGGAAGAGGGAAAAATGCAGCCGGAAGTTAAGGAGAAAAGGAGGCTGCATCCTATGAAACCTCAAAAGAGATCCCACGGGGGTATGGCCCAGTGGACTCTCCCTTTATTTGAATAAAGTTGAAGGACTCCTCTGTCTACTTTGTGGACGCTGGCTTTTCCAAACTCCACCAGTATGTTCCCCAAAGAAATATAGTATTATAGTCGTTCCCTGAACAAGGTGACAGGCTGGTGAATTTCTGGCTGTGGCACAGCTGTGACTGCTGTTGCCCTTGGCCACTCCTGGCTCTGTTGGCAGCAGAAGAGTGGCGTTTGTGATAGGACAGAGTGATTGCTAGATGGATTCTGACTGGAAGCCTTGCAGCATCTATTGGACTTCCATTTAAGCCCCAGATGATTCCCTCTATTTAAACTTACTGTGTGAAGACAGCAGGAGAGGCAGCATGGTGAGACAGGATACAGTGACTGCCATTTCCTACTAATACCAGTTCTTGCTCTGTAGACTGAGGTGAGCAAACAACCCACCACCCTCTGGACAGCTTATTTCAACAGCTCAGCAGCCTCCGTTTCCCCAGATCTTGTGACAGCCTCTGAGCCACCGGGCATCCACCAGACTTCCTGCTTGCTGACCTTCCAGGGGGAAAAAGAGTCTGGAAGACTCTTTTAAAGCATCTTTTATGGCAAGTGCCTGTGAAATGTGGGGTTGTGTTTCGTGTCAGGTAGAAGAAGATGGCCTTTGTAGTTATGGTTATGAAATGTGTGGAAAAGGCCATAGGGTAATTATAAAAACATCTGTTTAATGAACAAAACGGAAAAAGCATGGAAAGGGGCTTTTGAAGTAATATTTTGCTTGCTTATAAGTGAATCATGTGAGCCTATAAGGCTTTTAATAGAAGGTTTGAACTATAGCTTTAGCATATATATATAGAAAGGATTGTAATCACCCAAGTAGAAGAAAGTGAGCTATTCCAAACTAAAATTAATGATCCTGGGAAGAGGAGATGGACCACCACCTGGAAGCTAGACCTCACCAACAAAACTGATTTATAGTCCTAAAAGGAAGACTGAATCTCTCATCTCTGATGTTTTCTTCTGAAGAAGGAAATCTGGATGCCACCACCACTAATTTATGATCCTGAGAACCTCATCATCACAAGATGTTATTTCTGACCTCACTGATTTCATACCTTTTGAAGTATAGAAAATTTAACATCACCAATAGAAATTGATCACAATGGGTATAGAAATTAGATTTCAAAAATAGAAATTAGGAGGAAACTAGAAAAAAAGTTGCTGAGAAGTGCTTACGGAAAATCTCAATAAATACCAGCAGAAAATCAACAGTCGGCAGTTGGAGGGGAAACCCCCACTGTATCCAGTGCTGCTTTGCTCACACTTTACCATTCGGTATTTATTAATAAATTTGTAGTTAACAAAAAGGGCAGGAGATTGGTTTTAACTCCTTTTGTGCCTTTATTGAATAGCTCTCTTAGATGGGTGAGGGTGGGGTCCGCCGCCTTTGCCGCCGCCGCTCCCTCAGGCACCGCTGAGGAGGTGTTATTCGATACTGCAGCTCCTCTCGCCTCCTCTCGCTGGCTGCAGTGTCGGGAATTCAGCCTCGTGGGGGTTTTCCCGGAACTCGCTCTGTTTGGTTCGGTCTAGGGGTGTCTCTCTTCCTGGTTACCTTTGGGGTCACGGGGAGAATTCTCCAAGTGGGAGAATATCCCCGGGTAGCTGGATGTCGCGCTCTGACAGAAGTGTCTTTCATAGGTCTCGGTTTTGGGTGGGCTCGTTGTTTTTGGGACCTTTTGCTGCCAACTGGACTTCTGCTTGGAGCCGAGCATTACCGGGGGGGGTGGGGTGGGGGGGTGGTCCACTCGATTTCCATATTGGGCGGGGTCTCGTGGCCCGACGAGCAGGCGGGGAGCGGCGAAGGCTTAACCCGACGGAAAGGGGAAAGCCGGGATTTGGGGAAAAGGGGAACATACAACTTGGAACACAGGGTACAGTGCTGGCACAAACAACTTGAAATAACAGGTATGTGACAATATAACTCCAAATATAACAGCAAACAGCATAACAATGCAACATGCAACATATATAATGCATAACGGTGATTAACTTGGAGTCTCTTTGGTTCTATTCATTTCAAATTGATTGCTGCTTGATATATTGGCCGAGTCAAGCTCTTTATTTATAACATGCCTGGCCCTCACCAAGGCAAACAGAGCATGTGCCCAAGACGTCCCAGAGCAGAAAAATGGAAAACACAATGGCATTGCAGAGCTGGGAAGATCAAACGAGATATCCCTTCCCAAGGGGAAACCTCTCCCACCATGCTCCCCTCACTATTTTTAGCCTCTGCTGAGACGTCTCCTGGGGACAGATGCATTTCTGGGTTGACATTTTGGTACCCCACTGGGAGTAATTCCCTGCTAGCTTTGGGGCTGAAAGAACACTTTACACCAATTGTACTTAATTGTTCGGTGACGGGAACTACCAGGACTTGGCACCTGGACTATTATTGGCACAGCCCCAACTAACCTGTGCTGGCCAGGAACAAACCCACTCTGGATGCAGCACTGCATGGGCCAGTGGAAATGCCAGCTGTTCCATGTGCCAGGCAGCAGCATGCACACACTGAGTCCACAGACCTGTGGCTCGTTCCCCACCAGACCTTGCGCTCCTATGGTGTTGCAGTTTGTTCAAGTTTTATGGTTACTGGTCTGTTCTGTACCCCCTTTGTTTTGTCTGAGTTCGTGGTTTTGTCCCAAAAGTTGTTCGCTCCCCGGAGCTGTCAGTTATGCAAACCCCAAACCTTTTTCCTGAAGACTCTAAATCAATCTTTTTACCGGTCCAATCTCTGTCAGAACCTACTTCGGGTATTCTAGGGCAACGCCGTAATCCCCGGCGTTCCATTTGTCCGTAAAATTTGTTTTCATTCCACTGGTTCTCTATTAGCTCCTAAAGTCCTTGTTTACCTCCCGCACCCTCCCTCTATTGGTCACAAGCTGTTTTTTGCCCCTGGAAGCATCCCGGTTTATAACCTGCTGTGCCCGGCGCCCGGGGTCTGACTGTAGCTGGCGATTCGGGGGAATAAATCTCTCTGGATTACAGACAGCAGATCTCCCTCTCTCAGTGCTTGCTCTCAGCCTGCGAATAAAGACATCTCAGCCGTAGAACCAAAAGGCTCAAAGGCACGCCGCCCGTAGCACGGCTCGGGGAACGTGTCGCACACAAATCGTCTGTTGCGGAAAACTGAGCTAGCACGAAGGTTCCGGCAGCGGCGATACCCTGGGAAGACGTGGCAGCAGAAGTTGACAGCATCTGATTGTACGCGGTCATCAGGAGACAGCCTTGTGGCTGTAAGGCACCATGTGTCCTCTGCAGCATCAAGATTTACATGTGATCACCTACCTGCTGCCGAAGCCAGCACAGGGCTCAATCTACTGCCACAATCACCCATCAGCACCCTTCGATGTTTTCAGTGTCATGTAGGAATGTGCCCAAGTCTCCAACATCAGCATTTCTTTACCCCAGTCCTCTGCTGAGGTTTGATGAAGCTGCTCTGGCCTCTCCTTACAGAGGTGGCAATGCTGGTTGGTGGTACACACTGGGCTGCCACCAGCCTCCAGCAGATGCTCTGTGCCCTCCCCAGAGAGGGGCAGTGATATGTTAGGTGTCACCACACTACAGCCATATGTGTCTGCCGGCGGGCCAGCAGAGAGGGAGGGCTGGGCCAGGTCTGAATGGCAGCTGGTGCTTCCCAGCAGCTTGAAGGAAGGAGAGCTGAATAACTACAATGTTTTTATTTAACAAAACCAAAAACATCTCTCTTTGTCAGAAGAATCTGGGCTGGCCCCAAGACAAACTATATAGTAAGAGAAAATAAACCCTTCCCTAAAAAAATCCCCAAACCCCCAAGAAGTCTAATCCAAGAATATCCAAAATCTCCCTAATCTTATCCACCAGAGGATGGATATGTCAGCCTATCTCAAAGCAGCTTTGTCAAGGGCACTTTAGTACAGAAAATGCAATAAGAGCAGAGCTGCCCTCAGCAGTTATGTCCCATCTCTCTGACTGCCACATGGGCATCCGCAAGAGTATTTCAGCTGAACTTGCAGACAAAGTAAACACCAGGAACTGTTTCTGGTATCTCTGGTTCACTTTCCTGGTGGGATAGACTGGCTAGGCAGGAAGATGGGACACAAGACATTAAGGTAGTTCTGATTTCCTCCTGTTATTCCTGGCTGTTCCTGCAAGGTCAGAGATGGGGGAGGAACCTAAAGGAAATCCCCTTTTTTTGCAGATTGAGCCTTTGCTGAGAAAACCAGCCCATGTGCTGATGCTGCCAGAGCTGAGCAGCACCAGAATGACTGCCCTGTTTTTGGAGTAGAAAGTGAAGGAAAGCACTGGTTCCTTCTCCCCATATCCTGAGCAGGTGTGAACCTGTTCAGTCAAACACAGCTAAGCCAAGCAGAGATCTCAAACAGGTAGGACAGGTCTAGGAAATTAATGAAAAGAAATGAGTTAAAGAAAAGCAGGCTGTGAACAGCTCAGCTGCAGCACAGAGAGCAGCTGGAGCAGGACCTTGGTAGAGAAAAGCCCCGAGGGTCTCCAGAACCTGCTGTGATTTACCTGGCAGCCTGGGGCTGTCAAGGTTGAGTCTCCATGGAGAAGTGGCAAGAATGGAATGAGAAGCCAGAGGTAGTACCAAGGTGCTGAAGACATGTACGTGGACCCAGTCTGATCTGGACAGGAAATCTGACTGCAAGTGAAGCACAGCAAGGGCCAGGTGAATTGTGAGGGCTTGAGCTCCAAGTAGCTTCCACCCTCTTCCTTTGAAGCCAACTCTGCTAAAGGGAATAAGGGAATCACCCCTGGCACATGGCACAAGGAGGTGTCAACTGTCCATGACACAGGTAATCTCACAACCTGAGCTCCTGGCCATCACTCCTCTCCAGCAGGCTTGGTCCCTGACACTCCTCTCAACATCATGAACATCAAAGCAGGGTGGGGGCTCTGGAGGTGCTTGCATGTAGCCGCCCAGAGCTCTTTGAACAAACTGGAGTGCCTGTGACATGGGAATCATGACACCAGGGCTTTGCAGTCTGCTGTGTTGCAATGGACTCTGATTGAGGGGGTTTGCAGAGGAGGCAGCTCTTGCACTAGGATTAACATCCTGCTGTGTCTAACAGACACGGCAAATTTCCCTGTAGAGAAACTCATCTCTTACCAGTGCGTATTAAGTTTGTAAAATATAAGATGCAGATCCTGTTTCTCTCACTTTTGTCAACAGGTGGTTTTTCCCTCCTTTTTTATGTCTGTGGTCAATTGGGCTCCTACCCCATCTCCTGCTGGCTGCTGGCCACTGGTGCCTAACTAGCCACAGCACTGGGAGGGTGGGATTTTATTCCCTCTGTCAGCATTTATTTCCCCCATGGCACCAGACAAGTACACCACACAGGACTCCTCCGTGTTGGTGCTCTACACCTCCCTCCTGTAGGGATGCTGCATTGACTGACACTTCTTGGGTGTGTTTGCAAAGGTGGCAGTTAAGAGTCGTTGGGATTTTCCTTGTCCCTGTTCACTAATCACATTGGCTCTGAAGTCTTTAGAAATTGTGTTGGGTTTGGCTGGGTTAATTTTCTTCACATTAGCTGCTACAGGGATAGGTTTTAGATTTGTGCTGAAAATATGGAGACCAAAACATGGTGTTGACAATATAGAGATATTTTTCTTATTGCTGAGTATACAGATCCACGGTCTTTTCCTCTTCTCACCCCACCCCACCAGGGAGGGGGATAGGGGTGCATAAGGCATTGGGGGGATACACAGCCAGGAGAGATGACCCCAACGGACCCCACAGATATTCTGGACCACACAACATCATCCTCAGTGTATAAAGCAGGGAGAAGAAAGAGGAGGGGCTTGGCGTTTATGGAGATCCCTCGTCGGCAGGGGAGGGTTGGGCTCCGCCCGGAAAAAGGAGTGGACCCAGGGCGTGGCGGGCGCCGCGTGCAACTCAAATTGCCGTGCTACCTCTCAGCCAATTGCCGGAGCGCCTGCCCGCCACCAGCCAATGGGAGCACGGCACTCCCCGCCGCCAGCCAATAGGCGCGCTGGGGCGAACCTCGGAGTAACGCTCGGAGTGGCGGCGATGGCCCCGGAGCGTGGCGACCGCTCGCTCCCCGCCGGTACAGAGGGTCTTCCCCGGGTTTTCCTGCAGAGCCTGCGGACTCTTTTCGATATCCTGGATGATCGGCGGCGGGGTTACGTGCACCTACGGGAGATCGAGTCGCGCTGGCAGGGAGCGGAAGCCCAGGAGCTGCCCGCCGGGGTGATGGAGGGGTTGCGGCAGGCGGCGCCGGCCAGCGGGTACCTCACCTTCGAGAGGTTCGTTTTGGGGCTGCGGGCGGCCCTGCCTGGGGCTGAGCTCCCGGTGGAGGGTGGCAGCGGTGGACGGCGGAGCGTGGAGAAGCCGCCAAGCCCTCGCTGTTCCGAGGAGAGGCGGGGGAAGAGCACCCGGCAGCGGGAGCCGGGGCACGGCCAACCCCGAGGCCGCGGTGAGTGGTGGGGCTGGATTGAGGGCTTCGGGCTCGCGGGAGTGATGGCAGCACCGGGGCCGGGGACTGGCTCTCGGAGGTCGGGACGGGATCCCGCGGCTCACTCCGCTCCCCTGTGCCCTCCTCTGGGTTCAGAGCCAGCGGTTCCCGCAGGGCCGGTGTAAAACTCCCCCAAAGTTACCGTTGGCCCTGGTTTGGCTTCGCTGAACTCCGATCCCGGTGCGAATATCCCAGCGCCGCTGCCCGCCCAGGGCTGTGCTCCCCTCGCGATGCGCTGGGCTATTTATAGCGCTGACAAGCTAAGGACTTTGCCGTAATGTGTCCGTAGTTGTCCCCTGGTGCAATCTGTCCTGACCTTCCCCGGGAGTGGGTGGCACAGCTGAGCGTCTTGAGGAATGGCCCTGGGGACCCCCAAAGCCGAGCAGCTTCGCTGGGGTGAAGCTGCGGTCACGGAGCAGCCGTGTGCACGGTGGGCTGAGCGCTGGGCTGGCCCTCAGAAATGATTCCTTCACGATGTCATGCATGGTTTGGATAAATAAAAAATGCAAAACTTGATCCAGCTTTTTGATTTGGATCATTCCAGAACACTAATGCCAATAACAAATAATTGACCAATGAATAAATGGGAGAGCAGTACCAGGGCGATGTGCTCTGCTGTCTCAGGATCTGACTCAGGATCTGTCCACAGGATCTGTCCACAGAGCTCACCTGCACATCCCTGTGGACTCTGCCCTTTCCTTGGGACCTGGGCTCCCTGTGCTGGCTCTGCCAGAGCCTCCAGGGTGTTACACTGACCTTGGCATGGGGGAGACTCTTTCACTAGCATCTTGATTTGTTGCTAGTCAGTAGAAGACATTGTAAGGAAACCATGCTTCTGGGCTTATCTGGGTAGGTAATAATTCTTTATCTAGGTTTGTAAAGTGCTTTGAGATCAGAGGAGACAAAGTCTGTGTGAGGAGCTGGTAGTTGTTATTGCACCACCTGAGTGCAGTGACTTCCTCCACCTTGGGAAGGTCAGGCTAGTTTGCCATCCCTTCTGCTCAGTGGAGAGTAAACTTTTAACTGACACTGAGGTTCTCTGCTTTCCCTTTTGCCTCCAGACTAATCACTGGGGCTTCATCTAAGGGAATATTATTAAGCAGACTAACTCTTCTATCATCAAGAGTGTAAATCTGGAAAAACCTGAAAAAAAATCCTGCTTGGTGAATAGACAGCAGATTGAAAGCTCTGCCCTGGGTGCAGAATGCAGATGACTGCAGAAGCTTTCAGCTTGCTGAGGATCTTTCCATTACAGGGTGATGTTCTACAACTGTCCAGAACCTGCAGGCAGGGTTAGTGCCTCAGCCCTTGCTGCCAGCATCCCACACTGCAGGGTTTTTTTTTGGTGAGAGGGCTGAGTTTCAGGTTCATTCAGCAGCTTAGAAAATGGCACAACTCAGTTACTCCATCTCTTCTCTAGCTCTAGATCCTGCACAACTGCCCAGCATGCCCCTCCACAGATGGTTTCACAGGGTGCAGTTGAACAGGTGGATGTTCTCAGCTGGCTGCAAGGGAGTTGGCCAGTGCTGTGGCAGGATATGGCTCCATCCCTGCTGTGAAGATGTGTGGCAGGTGCTGGGAGCTGCCTATGGCTCCAGGAAGACCTGTTTCCATTAAGGTTATATCATTTGGGTGTGAGGCTGCTCTGACCCTCCAGCTGCATGTGGTGGCTTCTGTAAGACCCCAACCAAGAGTGGCAAGATGATGTATCAGTGGTCATAAGCTGCAGTGTGTCGGAGGAAATGCTCCCTGCCTGTGTTTTGGGGGAAGAGGGTGCTCACAGGGTGCCTCCTCAGCTCTGCTTTATGGTCTAAGGAGCATCTGCATGTGTCAGAGGTGATTTGGATGTGACTCATGGCAAAATGGCAGAGGTTGGGGCCAGCTGGTTCTCCTGGCATGTCCAGGGGTGCAGTTAGCCAGTGGGACAATTCTGTCCCTTCTTCCACACTAACCTCTGCTAGCGTGGGGGCAGAAGTGCTTCTGAGGTCAGCTTCCAGCTTCTCCTCAGCCCAGCAGTGCTGGTGCAGTCTGCGAGCTACTGCTTGGCACCCCATGGTCCCTGGGGAACCAACAGCCACGAGGGTGGCTGGGATGAGACCTTCCCTAAGAGGTGGAGCACTGTCATTTGTAGGCAGCCCAGGGCACAGCTCTGTCCCCTTCCCTTTTACCAGCCACCGAGCACCAGCCAATGATGATGAGATGGATGCTAGGGAAGTCACCATAATGATGTCCCTACCTCTGGTGCCTGGTGTCTTGTCACAGCAGTGTCTGAGTGCATCGCTCTTGGGGATCTTTACCCCAGTAGTTCCCATGTGAGCTGGGACCTGGAGAAGTCAAAGCTAAGAGCAGAAAGAGCTCAGGAAGTGTGTCATGGCCCTGGGCACTGGCTCCTCCCCAGCACAGTGCTTTCCCTTGCTCCAGGGGTGACTTGGCTTCTAGCAGCTGGAGAGCTGTTGGCAGTAGTGAGGGGATGGTTTGTAGGGACTTGTCTGGGCCATTGCCAAGGATCATTGTGGAGAAGTGTAAAACAGCCATGAGGTGTCTGCTTGTCCTGGGCAGAGAGGGTCCCAGAGGGAGGAAGGAATCTGTCCATTATCTCATGGCAGGATCTCTTCCAGCTCTGGTGGTCTGATCCTGTTCTTTCCCTAAGAGGAAATAGCTCATTAGCAGGAGTCCTGTTTTAGCCACTGCCTGGTCAGCTCAAGTGTGCAGAGCTCGGTTGGTTGACCAGGAGTACCTGCTTAACACAGATGCAGCTCAGCTCAACCCAGCACTTTTAGGTAACTGCAGCAAAAAGTTATTTAACGTGTGTTTTTCCTGCAGCTCTTACCAGAAGTGCTTCTGGCTTTGCCTTGGGATTCTGACTGTTGAGAGTATCATTGGTTTTGCGGCTGTTCCACAGCTTTTCAAGCAGGATATACTGCAGGTCTGCTAGGACTCAGTCTTGCTGGGTTCCTCCCAGGTAGATTTGGGTGTATCAAACCAAAGGGACCTGGCAAAGCAGATGGATGGGTAATATCAAAGATTTTGTGTTCACAAATGCTTTGTAATGCTTTGTGTTCACTGATGTGCTAGAGACCTGTCTGTGCCAGAGTATGTGCTGGGAGGCGGAGTGAGATACTGTGATGGACCAGAAGGAGGACTTTTCCCATGGCATGGTGGCTTCTTTCCCCAGTGATGCAAAGTGACAAACTGAAGCGTCACATTGCCTGCTGCCCCCTGAGCCTGTCTCCTATCCCTGAACCAGTGTGACTGGCAGCACGGGCAGCCCTGGTACAGGGCTTCCACACCTTGTACCTTCAAGATGAAGGATGGCTCCTGTGGCCATGGCTGCCCTCTTCTGCCTCATATCCTTCCTCCATTGTGTCTGTGTGCTCAGCTGAGGAAACTTGTGGAGCAGAGGGAAGAAATGTGCCAGCCCATGTGGTGCCACACACTCTGTCCTGGCAGTCAGCCCTTCATGTGCCTGCAGCAGGGAATGTGCCAGACCTGTCCAGGCTGCTCTGGTAGAAGGATGTGTGAGGGGTAGGGGTGCCTGGCAGATGCGTGGAGAGCTGTCCTGGGAAGAGGGCGTTTTCCCCAGCTGCCTGCCATCACTTGCCGGCTCCCTGCTGCTGTTCTTGAAAAGCCAGGTTGGAAAAGGAACTCTTGAGGAAACCTATGTGCAGGCAGCAGGTGAGCTGTAGAACTGAGGGGGTGGCACAAGACAGGGTGTGCTGGGCACTTGGCTGGGGACTGGGGCAGGAAGTGCTGCCCAGACTTGCCTGGGGATGGGCTGGCTGCATCCCTGGCTGCCCTGACGCTGTGGTTTGGGATGGTGAGGTGTCAGGGTGCTATTCCACCAGTTTGGCTAGCAGTGGATGAGAGCTGGCTCAGCTGTGGCTGCAGGGCTGGGTTTCTGGTGAGGGTGGGCAATGTGGGGCCTGTACGGACTTCACTGCAGGTAACCAGGGAATTCCTGCCCTGACTGACAGGCAGGAGATGACTGATCGAGCCTGGAACCTGCCAGTATGAACTTAATCTTCAAAACTAGGTTATGCCTGGATTTGCATCAGCACTACGTTTTTGTAGTCTTTTGCAAGATAGGATGTTGGGGTTTTAATAAAATGTTGGAAAATCTACAGCCTGATTTACTTTATGGTTACATCATAGACATAGTGTCTGGACTGGATATCCATATGGCCAAGTCCATCACCAAGCAGGAGCTGCCTTCAGGAGAAATTGGTTTCCTGGCAGAGCTGGTCCCACCTGAATGGAAGCCAGGTGTCCCATGAGGACACATGAAGGCAGGCAATATCACTAATGGTTTAGTTGCCCCGGCTGGGACTGGAGCAGCTTTGCTTAGAAGCTGCTTACTTTCTACGGAAGATGACATTGAGGTCTGTTGGCACAGCTGAGCCAGTTACTCTGACACCTGTGCTGCCTGGACAAAAACAGGAGCAGGTGCTCAGGCTGGTGGTTTGCTCAGTCTCTCCCTGCTTGCAAGACCATCCTGCAGATCATCTCACAGAAGTGGCCCTGGGGAGAATTTTCTTGAAAGTAGCTTTGTGGCCTCATGCCTTCCTCTGTTCCAGGTGGTGATGCAAAGTCTGTTGGGCAGTCCCAGGGAGACAATGGCCACCTGGGGGCTGGGGACACACGAAGGCATCAGAGAGGCCGTGCAGAACACCGGAGACATACCATCACCAGCGGTGTGGACTTCAGCATGGTAAGGGAGTGTTGTGGGCTCCCATGAAGGGGAAGGCGGATTGCAGGGGTCCTTCACTGCTGACGCCATCTCTGGGCTTTGGCTTCCTCTCTGCCCACCTTGCACATGTGAGCTCTGGGACGTCAGGCAAATCCTGATATTTTGGCTATGAAGGTCTGTTGATGTATGTGGATGTTCTGCCATTATTTCCAAGGTACTTTGTCCTGAATCGTACCAGACAGGGAGGAGGTGGATGCCTTCCCCCAGAGTGAGGTCAGCCCATGAAGGCAGTGTGCTGACTGCCTTCCCCATGGGCAAGGTCTTGGGAAGAGGAAGACAAAGGTGGAGGTGTGGGAACAGATGGATCTCTGGGCCTTTAGAGCACCCCAGCGAGGGTCAGGTATGTTTTGTGCTGGCAAGCAGTGGGGCCAGGCTATGTCCCCTCCCAGGTGTTCCATGTAGATCGGGGCTCAAACATGCAGGTCCTCTTGGCTTCTGGCAGACTTTCTGGTAGCAAAGCAGAGAAATCCACATTGAATATAACCAGGCAGCCCAGGATGGAGGGATCTGCTCCCCTCTCTCCACCGCTGAGTGGAGAGGCTTGGATCAAATTGCCTGAGTGAAGGGATCTCATTGCTCCCAGGTAGACAGGTTGCCCACAGGCTGAAGCTAAATTGTCCTGGGCAGAGAGCCAGGACCATGCCTGCAGGATGAGTACTTGGTGGCACTGTCACAACACTCCTTGCACCCTGGTGTCGCCCTGCTCCTGCAGCCTGGCAGGCCTGACCAGTGATTCCCAGCCTGTTGCTGGCCTTGGGGGGACACAACATGCCCCGATGCCAGCTTGGGGAGGAGATGTTTGTGCAGGTGGTTTGCTGGGCTTGCAGCCATGCGAGGGGCCTCTGCTAGGAGGTGCAGATAAGGAGTGAAATGTAGCTCTGTGTGTCTGGGATTGAGGACTCTGCTTCTTGGGGTTTAGGTGTTGCTGTTTGGAGAGAGGAAGGTCTCTGCTTCCCTGTCAGGGCTCTTCCCTGTTTGTGCAGCTCTGGGCTGGAGTACATCTCAAGGTCCCAAGCTTTGTGAGGGGGGTGGTGATCACCATGTCTGTCCCCAGCTCTGGTCCTGTGTTGCCCTGGTCTCTATTCCCCCAAGTTGTCTTGTGGGCAGTGGGAGGGCTGTCCCCTCTCTCCCTCTCTCCCACTTGTCGCCAAGTGCTGCACTGCTTTTCTGTGCTTCTGATCCAAGAGAAGGGGTGTGTCAGCCTTCCCTGACACCTTGAGCACAGCCTTTAGGCACTGGTGCCATTTTCAAGCCTACAGAGACAGCTGGAACAGGTTTGAGTCCAGCAAGGACTGGATCTTTGTTCTGTCACCTCCCTTACCCCTCCCTGCCCCAGTGCTGGGCTCCCAAGGAACAAAGGAACTCTCATTAGACTAATTTGCCTAAAGCCCATGCAGAATGGGAGTACTGGTGTCCATCCTGCATCTCGAAGTACACCAGAACTGGTTCCTCCTTAGCAGAGAGCAGAGCTGTGGAGGCTGTGCTGTAGCTCCAGGACCCCTTGCACCCTCTCATGTGGTGCCCACTCACTCAGCTGGTGTTTTTCCCGCCAGTCCCTAATCTCTTGGCCTGATTTCCCCATGGCCACGAGGGTGGCTGGGATGAGACCTTCCCTAAGAGGTGGAGCACTGTCATTTGTAGGCAGCCCAGGGCACAGCTCTGTCCCCTTCCCTTTTACCAGCCACCGAGCACCAGCCAAGTCCAGTGCTCTGTCTTCCTCCTGCCCTAAGTGTCTCATCCTGGCGAGATGCTGCCTGTCCCACACTGGGCAGGGCTGGCATTGTCCCTCTGCTCTGTGGGGTGCTCCCTCTTCCTCCAGTCTTTGTGTTGGTCAGCAAGCTCTGTGGGAGGAGGGCAGGCCAGGCAGCAGTGGGCTGCACTTCCAGCTGGGTCGGAGTCCTTGCAACATACAGCACCTTCTTCATGCCCCTTAGCAGCAACAACAAGGCTCTGTGCTTCTTGCTCTAGGTACGTCCCTTTGGGCTATTGGAGAAGGGTGCAGGGGGAGTTGTGTCGCAAAAAGCATTTCCAGGAGCAGCAGGAGCAAGAGCAGCCCCAGTGTAATGGGTGGCAGGTATGGGATGCAGGGAGGCTTTGGGGAGGCTTTGCTGATGGCCTGAAGAAGATCTTGATATGGTGCCACTTGTCCACAGGGTTCTGTTCAGGGTCACTCCTGAGCTGCACCACTCCTGATGCTCTCCAAAGAAAGAGGTTCTGGTGCATCCAGCATTTTCTGGGTGACCAAAGTCTCTGGTGCCTGGAGAAGACTGTGGAACCCAGGCTGTGCTGTGGGTGAAGGTCAGGCTATGTCACGGCAAAGAAGGCAGAGGCAGGGAGGAAGGAAGTTCCCCATGCTCCCTGTGGGAGCTGGGTGGAGCAGCCTGGTATTGAAAAGGGGAGAAGGGCCATGGACTCACAGGGTGATGGACAGGTCACTGCATCAGTTGCTCTGTTCCCCAGGGATGTCCCCTCATCCCTCTCCACCTCTCTGATTGCTGGTGGCAGCATGGTGCCAAGGGGCAGCAGGAGCAGAAGGTGACAGTGGAATGAGGACCATGTATCCCCTATGGATGTGGACCAAGCCCCCTACTCTGCAGAAGCCTTGGGTCCTGCTTGGCCTATTCTAAGGGGTTTCTCTGGGGGCCAGAGCCCCAGGCACCCTCATAGCAGCTCTCTGGGCATGGCAAGGCCCCCACTGCTTTCCAGGTGATGCTGGTGCTGGAGCCTGAGCAATGGGCAGAGATCCTCTGCAGAGAGGTGTGGTGTGGTATGTTCTGCTCAGCTTCATGTGCCTCCAGGGATGAGGCAGACTTGGGAAACAGGCCTGCAGTTTTTCCCTGACTTCCAGCCTGCACCGTGAGCTAGACTCTTCAGTGCTCACCGAAATCCAGGTGTATCTGTTCTAGGGCTGACAATCACACCCCAAAGGGAGCTGGGGGCAGCTGCAGGTACTGCTCCCACTGCCTGCCTGAGTAAATAGGTGAAGAAACCTGCACTTGCAATGGTGAGCAGGAGGGTAGAGTTGACCCAAGTGTCCTTCACAGTTTGGTTGTTCTCCCAAACTGGAGAACTTTTCTTCAAAATTCTTCCTCCAAAGCAGCATCAGGCAGCAGTCATTATCCTGCTCCTCTTTTTTTTGTGGAAAGGGGCTGAGATCCATGCCTGGATCCACATCCCCCTGCACCTCATGAAGAAACCAACTCCTGAGACAAAGCCTTGGTGGGGATCGAGTGACATCCCTGTGCTCTGTCCTGCAGCTGAAGTACATGAAGGATCTGGAACAGGAGAAGGATTTCCTGTTGCAGGGCCTGGAGCTTATAGACCGGGCTCGAGAGTGGTACCACCAGCGCATCCAGCTCATGCAGGAGCACCAGCGGCTCCTGGGGAAGAAGAGAACCAGTGCTGTGAGTCTGGGGCGGCTTCTGGCTGCATGTGGGTTTGGAGAACAGGGCCGGGAGGTGACTGGAACTGGAGCTGGCGCCATGGTAACCTCCAGCCTCTTCTTCTCCATCCTGCAGGATTTCCCTGAGGGTGGCCAGAGCCACCTGAGGTGCCTGGTCCCCAAGCTGCAGGAGGTGAACCGCTGCCTGGGTGACCTTCTTTCCACTGCTGGCAAAGTGAGAACAGCACATCAGCAGCTTGAGGTTGTTTCTGTGATCTTAGGACTCATCCTGCCCTGCCATGTTGGTGGCTGGGTTGATACTGGAGCTGCCAGAGTTTCCCCCAGCTCTGGGAAAGGTGATGGGGGGCAGCCAAGAGGACAGCACAGCTGGTCCTGAGGTGGGCTGGAGGATGCTTAAGGCATTTAGGGGACTAAAGGAGATCCCCAAAACAGGTACACCCATTGTCAAGGGAATAAGGGGCCCAACTTCCTGAGGTGTTGAGTCAGCCATTTCTGAGCTGGGCAGGAACCAGGCACACTGTAAAGAATGCTTCCCCATTCTACCTGGTGGGCTAGAGACTCTGTGATGGCCTGTCTTGGGATTTTAATCCTCTGCTGGGCTTCTGTCAGTTCTTTGTGTGCCATAGAAATATCTTGCCTTGAAGAAGGGCTGAGAAGAGCAACAGAGTAGCTCAGTGTCTCATCCCTTCATCTTCTCTACAGACAGCAAACTCCTCCTCAGCCCTTAGCAGGCTGGTCCCTGTGACATCCCCAGCCTCCACAGGCTCCCAGCAAGTCATCAACATGCTGAAGGAGCAGAATCGGCTTCTCACCAAGGTGAGCGGAGGTAGGGGTGGAGGAAATGCCCTTGGGGATGCTGGGAAAGGAAGAGGATGGGATGGAGCCAGGGAAGGAATGACAGACAGTGGCAAGTGTTCTTCAGCCTGGCCAGACTTGGTCATCCCAGAGAAGGGTGTGTGTGCTGCACATGGAGACCCTCTGACACACAGCTGTGCCCAGCTGTTTGCCAGGTGAGTCAGTGGCAGGGATGGGACATTCCTGACAGAGGGAAAAGACTGTGGCAAGTGGACATCACAAGAGAGTGCAGAGGCTGCAGCTGGAGGCTGTCAGGGAAGAGATGGCCTGTCAGGACCAGGCTCACTGCTGTGGTTTCTGTCCCAGCACATAGCCACAAGGATGCTCTGGGGGCTTGAGTCCCTCTGCTCTGGAGTCATGTTGGGACAGCTGGGGATCTTCACCTGGAGAAGAGAAGGCTTCCAGTGCCTAAAGGGCCTCTATGAGAGCTGAAGAGGGACTTTGAACAAGGGCCTGGAGGAACAGGACAAGGAGGAATGGCTTCCCCACTGCCAGAGGGCACAGTGAGATGGAATACTGGGAAGAAATTTTTCCCTGAGAGGGTGGTGAGGCCCTGGCACAGGGTGCCCAGAGGAGCTGCCCCATCACTGGAAGTGTTCAAGAACAGGTTGGACAGGTCTTGGAGCAACCTGGTCTAGTGGAAGGTGATCCTGCCCATGGTTAGGGGCTGGGATGAGATGGGCTTTAATGTCCTCCTACCCAAACCTACCCAAAGCCTGTGATTGTGTGGTTCTATGAAATTTTACCTGCAGCACACCGGTTGCCAGAATTTTCCTCCTCTAACCAGTATTTTCCTCCCCTATCTTTTGCAGGAGGTGACTGACAAGAGCGAGCTCATCACCCAGTTGGAGCAGGAGAAATCTGCCCTGATCAAGCAGCTCTTTGAGGCTCATGCCCACAACAACCATGAGATGAGCCAGCTGGACTCCACCTTCATCTAGCACATGCTTCCCCCACCCCATTCCCAAACTTCCCTGCGGGCTTCAAGGGACTTTTGCCCCAAACTCACCACACCCACTGCTCCAGGTGTTGTGTCTCAAGGTCTGCGGCTGCTGGTGGCATCTCTGTGGGAGGGTGCCAGGACCCCTCTCGGGTAGCATCCTTGCCCTGCTAATGGCTTATCAGCCATGCTGCTCTCAAGCTGCTCCTTTCCTGTCTCTAAATGGGCTGTAGGGACACTGTCCTCAGCCCTGTGACCCCCAGCATGCAGGAGACATGGCTGCTGTCTGTGCTGCCTGTGTGGGGTGAGCTGCTGTGCCCTTGCTGACTTAGGTTGGATTTTGGGTGCTCTTGGGAAAAAGTGACGCATCTTCAACACTCCAGCCAGCATCTCGAGACAAACCTGGCCCTTAGAGGGTGCTGGCTCCTGCTTGTCCTGCTGTTGGAAGACAAGATTGGAAATCCAAGGAGGCATGCCTGGCCCCTTTCTGCAGCCCATGTTCTGCCTGTCAGAGACACTGTCATGGCCCTGTAGTGCCCAGTCTGGTGGTCCTCATGGCAACCTCTCTGTGATGTTTGTGATAGTGATACCATAGTTCCTGTTTACATATCTGCAGGCTCCTGTAGGGAATGAGCCATAGACCCAGCCAAGATAGCCTACACCTCTGAGCTGCTGTTTTGGGCTGTTGACAAGTTGAGAGACACCTCACCCTTTACTTGGCTTGACCTGGCAAATACTTCCTGATGTCTGCCAGGATTAGATTCTTTTCATGATGATTGTAAAAGGAGAAATGATGTTCCTTAGCCTGAGGATGCTCACATCAGCCTGACCTCACAGAGGGGCTTTCAGATTTGGTTTTGTATTTAACTGAGTGTGGGACAGAGCAGAGGCTGACAGGCTCTTCCCTGTGCACATCTCCACATGGAGAAATGGCAGCTCTGCCTCGTGGTTGTGGAGGCTACTGCCAGGTATGACATCCTGACTGTGAGCTGCAGGAGTTCTGCAGCTCTCTTGAGGGGTGGGGGTGGTGGTCTAAGATGGGTCCTATTAGATGGCATATCTCAGGACTCCTCCTGCTTCCCACGCAGCTTGATGATGCTTGAGCTGAACGACATTCGACTGTCTTGGTATCCATGGTGCTTTTCACTGGAGATCCCATGTAGCATAGCCTGGCCCTCTGTATTCCCAAGGCCAAGGACCTTTCTCTCTGGGGTTGTTTCATGCTCTGACTCTCCAGGCATGATGCTGTGGTGCTGAGCTGAGCTGGGCAAAAGGCACTGGCTCTTGCCCATGCAGGCCAATTCTGTTCTCACTCCTGTTCTTATCTGTCAGGACTCTCTGTCCCATCCAGCTGTTCTTTTTGAGATTGATCCTGAGCTAAAGCTCACTGCAAGGCATGAATCTGTGCTCTGCCCTTGTGCCCACAGCTGGAGTGGGGATCAGCAGTGTGCCTGGGAGATGGTGGAGGAGGAGCAGCAAGGCCATGGCTAGTCATGTCCCCTGTCTGCAGGAGTTGGGTGTTAGTTTTCCCCTGCGCATCAGTGCCTGCCATCCTTTTTGTGATGCCTCCTTTGGTGTCCAGTACCTGTTTTGCCTGAGGCTTAATTAGAACTGACCCTTTTTATGAGGGTTAACCTGTCTGTAAGTATAATAAACTGGGGTGACCTATTTAATTTATACTTCTGTCTCTCTCCCTAAATCAGCCATCTACTGCTGCCAGCCCTGTGAAGTCCCTGACTGTCCTGTATCTCAGAATGCAAGGGGACTGAAGCTGCAATCTGGTGAGCAAACAAAGAGCCTGGGAACATATCCTGCACCTGGACATGTTTCCATGTCCTTTCCCATCACCTCTAGGCTTCCCAGGGATTGGGGATCCCCTGTCTCTTGCTGTGGGGCAGGGTCTTAAAGCCACCTGCACCCCTTCCAAGTGCTCTAGCCTCATCTGTCTACTCCTCCAGAAGCTGTGCTTGGGACTCATACTCCTCATGCAGTGCTGGTGCAATTCACAACCTCTTACTAGCTTTTAAGTACCCTTTCTCAGAGCTCCCCACAGTAGTGGCAACAGTGGCTGGTGCTCTGCAGTGACTCTTTCCCACAGGGTCAGCTACAGGGGACCTCAGTGGCATGGCATGTGTGGCACATGTCCCTCTGCCCTAAGCTGAGATAGGAGCTCACACGGGGTGAACATGAGGCTCTGCACTGATTAGGGCACCCTCCTTTCCCAGGCTGTGGGGTGAACTCTGCATCCTGCTGAGGCTGAGTTTCCCCTGCAGGGAACAGAGCCAAGAGGGAGACCCCAGTCTCCCCAGCTAGCAGCTGGCAGAGGGATATCTGCCATAGCCTCTTCCAGGTGCTGCTTAGGGCAGCCACTAGTTCCAGCTGGGGCAGGAAGAGGGTTGGTAGTTGCCCTTGCTTCCCATTTCATGCCTTTGCTTGGGTGTGGAGCTCATGAGGGCTTCCAAAGGAAGAATAGAGTCATGGTTCCCACTCCATGTTTCTCCGTATGTCTGCTCCATGCAGAGCCAGGGCAGCTCTTTCTGCCCCAGCCTAAGGGGTTGTTCCAGCCCTGGCCAGCAGCACTGGCCCCCACCCCACTTTCTGTGAGACTGCTGCAGGTTGCAGGGTAGCCCTGGCAGTGCGACCGTCCTCTGGCACTAGGTTTCCCCTGGGAACTGCAGGGCTCACCTCAAGCTGTCACTCTGGCCTGGCCACAGTGTTTCTAGGTCCCTAATGGGCCTGACCCTCCCCCGTGGGTCTGGGCTGTGTCCACTTTGACACCCTTAACTGTGAGGGCTGCCTCAGGAGCCATGAGACCTGCATTTGGGGCCATGTCTGTAAGTGATGTCAATGCTGGGACATGTGGGTGAATACCTTCTATTCTCTTCAGGCTTTTTCCTGCTGGAACTGGGTTTGCATAGATCTGTGGTACCTCCAGGACTCTTAATAGCTGCTGGAACCCACTGTATGAAGCTGTGGTTACACTGGGAACAGCTAGAGCAGGGATCTGCTGTCCCCAGCCAGGACAGCTTCTGCCAACCCACTGCACCTCCGCACTGGAGGTTGTCACATGCAGGTGCAACACTGTGGAGTCAACATGCCAGTCCCTGGGCATTTATGGTGGGTGTCAAGGTCACACTGCATGGGGGATCTCCACTGCCAGAGCTACTATCTGAGCAGAGTAAGCCCTCTCCTGAGCTCAGTCTGGCGGTGTACCTGCTCCCAGGGATGCAGGATCTCATCCTCTGTGTCCTCAGCCGTGAAGTTTGGGAAGGATCCAGTCACCCAGGTTCACCTATTTGTAATTTCTGTCTTCTCCTGCCTGGCTATATGCCCTTTACATGCCCTCTGAGCCTGGACTCCATGCGAGAAGGGCGGCTGTCCCAGCAGAGCAATTGTCCCACATGCCAGAAGGAACAGCCACATCTTGGGCCCCTGACCCAAATGTTCTGTCTTTTTTGCTTTTCTTCCCTGCCATATGGTTAGCGCTGCTGGGCCACCAGAGTCTCTGCTGCCCTGGCCCTGCAGCTTTCCTGCTCTGCACCTACTGTCCTACTGTTGTCAGTGCAACTCCTTGGGAAGTGAATTGAGAATGTGATGACCAGAAGAACCATTCCCTGGGTCCTGGGAATGGTTCGCATTGGGATGGGGATCTGGGCTATCCAGGGGCTGACTGGACAAAGGAGGTGCCTGTTGAATCTCAGACCTGCAAGTGGGTGCTGATCATCCCTGTGATCCCTCAGTTAGAGTGTTCCCCCATGCCAGACCATCCCCATGCTGTGTAGCTGCAGCCCTGCCTGTATCCTGGGCTCTTGCTTCTATCCCAGATTCCAGAATGCCAGCACTATTCTCCTCTTGGCAGGGATAAACTGCCTCCTGCCTTAGGAGCGTCACCTGGCGCTAACCCATGCTTCCTGTTCCCCCTCCCTGCCCGTGGCTGACATTTGCAGCACTGTGAGCAAAGGCCTTCTCCCAGGTGGAATGGAGAGGGTCTGCCCTCTCCCCTACAGGATATGGTGGAGGCTAAGCTGCTCACCAGCATGGCTCATTTCTGGGGGACACTTCCTATCCTAAGGGGATCAGTCACAGCATCCAGGCTCTGCTTCAGTGTCCCATCAAGTCTCTTGCCAGGACCAATGACTCGATGTGGCTGTGATCTCAGCCTGGCATGGGCACTCATCTCTGCCTGCACAGCCACCCCACTCTGTTCCAAGGTACAGCTGATTGAAGGCAGATGCTCCCTCCAGGAGAGTCAGGCTCCAAGAATCCCTGCTTTGCTCTGCAGCTGCGTACCACAGGGACCTAAACTCCCCCACATTACAAAAAGAGACAGCAACACATGGCAGATACCCAGCCTGGGAAAAGCAGCTGTCAGGGAGCAGAGCAGGGGCTGAGGTCTTGGCCAGCACCCTGGAGGACCACATGCGCTGTGTGGGTTCCCACAGACCCAAAGTATCCCTTTGTAGGACACACACCCATGTGGCAGTGGGTGCAGACAGTGGCTATATCCTCCTGCTGTGCCATTGGGATGCCTCTGGTTGCTCCTCCTGGGAGATGAGATCATGCTCTGGGTAGGAACAGGCAACTGGAGGGACAGAGCCTGCACTCAGTCTGGGCTGCAGTCACATTCCTAGGAACCATCAAAACCCACCCATGTAAAAACACCCTTTGACTGCCCTGCCTCAGCTGTAGATCAGAGCTGGGCACATGGACCATTAAGTCAGAGAATCAGAATGCCAGACAACTTTGAGTTGGAAGGGGTCTTCAAAGACCATCTTGTTCTACACCTTCCCATGGGAAGGGACACCTTCCACTAGACCAGGTTGCTCCAAGACCTGTCCAGCCCGGCCTTGAACACTACAGGGTGGGGCAGCCACAGTTTCTCTGAATTACCTGTGCCAGGGCCTCACCACCCTCACAGGGAAGAATTTCTCCCTAATACACTCTGAACCATTGAGGCCATTCCCCCTTGTGCTGTGACTCTAGACCCTTGTCCATAGCCCCTGTCCTGCTCTCTTGGAGCCTCCTTAGGCACTGGAAGAGGCTCTAAGGTCATCCTGGTGCTTTCTCTTCTCCAGACTGAAAAAGCCTAACCTATGCAACCTTTCCTCAGGAGAAATGCTTCATCCCACTAATCATCTTTGTGGCTCTCCTCCATGGACCAGCACGTCCCCAAAGCAGAAAGCCTGGACTATTCCATAGGCACAAACAGTCCAGAGTTTCACTCCCCTGTCTTGCTGCTGTCTGGTCCCCTGGACACAGGTATGGGGAGACATGACTCCTGCTTGCCCTGTGGCCAGATCCAGGGGACAGCACTGGGAGTAGCAAGTCCTTTTGACCCAGAGCCTCTCCTGGGCATATTCCCTCCTTTTATCCCCAAAGCTTCCTTACTTTGGATCTAAGACAACCCACAAATGTGCCATGGGCAGCCAGGGACAACCCATGCTCAGGTCCAGGCAGACAGGTTTGAATTATTTTGGCTACTGAAAACAACAACTGCCCATGAAGGATGTCTGTGCGTGTCTACAAACCCAAGAAGACTCCAGGCAGGGACATGATGGCAGTAGAGATGTCCCCTGGTCCTTTCCCTTGGAGGTAAAAAAAATCCAGTTTTTATTATCTAAATTATGACGTCTTCTGCCAAGAACCTGAGGGCAGGCAGGGCTGCCTGCATTGCTAGCCCTGGGCATCCTGCAGCTGCTGTGGGCAAAGGTCACAAACACATCCATGTCTTTGTGCCCACAGACGGGGACCCACAGGGCAGAGTGACACAGAAGTGACAGCCCCGTGCAAGCAGGGTGTCCTAGCCCTAGACCCTAGCCCTGGGTCCTCCAGGTATGGCCTCTTTGCTGAAATCACTGCTCCCATGTGGTGCTGCTCAAAGTGGGAAACAAAGTCTTTTGTCCTATTCATTAAATCAAGAAACCCAAAAGACATTGCCTTGGCCCCCAAGGTTTTGTTTAGCCCTAGACAAAAATATTTTGCACTGAGTTCAGTGCAGGTGTTTTTAAACACTTGCCTTTTTTTTTTCTGGAGGCATGAGTTCTGCTAGGCAGAAAGCATCCAGTTCTTTGGGATCCTTGCAAAATCTCCATTAGCTCTTCAAATCTTCCGAGCCCGAGACCTTCATTAGTCCTCAGGCTGAACCACTTTGTGGGCAAGACCTTGTCTCACGGGTTGAATCAACCATCCCACTGTACCAGGCTGGGAGGCATCCCATACTCTGAGTCCAGTGTCCCATCCCCTGTGATGGTTGTGCCCTGGCCAGCTTGGAAAGGCCTCAGCTGGTTCAGCCAGGAAGGTAATAACCAAATAATCTAACAATTGCATCATTAAATATTTAGTATTGATGGCTTAGGAAGGAAATAATTGAGGTTTGTGGGAGACATCCTGGTGCTGATGCTCCTGCACCAATGCCAATGCCTTCTCACTGCTGGCTGGTGAGTGCCTGCAGCTGCTTCTCCATGCCAGGCTGCCAGGCTTGTCCCATTGGGTTAGAGGGACCCAGCACCCCAGCAGCATCCCTGGCACCCCTGCAACCATGACAGCTGGAGGCATGTGGCTGATTCTGGGGAGGTTCTTGGTGAGGTCTCCAGGAGCAGCTTCACCCCTCCAATGTCCCACACTCTGCACTGCCAGGACACCTGCACTTGTCATCTCCTGTTTTGTCCCAATTCCTAAGTGGGTTTTCCCAACCCAGCCATTTTTCACATTTTCGTTGGATGAGTAGACTGTTGCATCACTGCCAGCTCCCAGAAAGTCATAAATCTCCTTAGCCCTCTTAAAATCAAGGAATTAGGAGGAAAAAAAAAATAAAAAACCCCACAAAAGCAGCTTTTGTAAGCAATACTTTTAAGAGAGGATGTTTATTTCCCTTCAGGGTACTCAGCCTTCTTCACTTCCTTTGCTCATCTTCTCATGCAGCACCTGTCTCCAGAGGGAGCTCAGAATTATGAAACCAAAAGGGCTATGAAAAAGATAAGTATTGCAAAACTTAATTGGGTTGTTGGGGCTGCAAGGCTTGGAGCAGCTCATCCCACAGGATCCAACACCCCCAGGAATGACCCGATTGCTTTGCGTCCCAGAGGACAGCTGTGCCAGGGGGTCTGAGGACGGGCAGAGCTCCCACTGTGGCTGCACCATGTCCCAGGAACAATGGGAGCTGGAGCCCATCTCCCACTCCTGTGGCTTTTCCAGGGATTTCCACCACTTTAGTGGGGGCATGAGCTGCATTTCCTCCTCCTGCCTCTCAGTGGAATTGGCAGCTCTCCCTGCTCACAGGATGCTGCTGTGATAGCCTCAGGATGGGATGTGGGTCTGCAGAGCAGAATCTTTTCTTCAAGGTCCCTGGACCCCTCCTGCCCTATTGCTTCTAGCTGGAGGCACCAGGGTGATGCTTTCAGAGCCAGGGAACTTCTGCCCACCCTTCCAGCTGCCAGATCAGCTGCAGGGCTGAGAAATGGCTTTCCTGTCCCTGGCATGTGCTAGTGTCAGGCTGTGACAGCCACCATGGCTGACGACTGCCACAGCTCAACAGCTGCCAGCTGCTGGGTGCTCCAGCACTGCCTGTGAGTGTGCTAATGACTCTCCAATGACGGATGGGCAAGCACTGCCGCAGACTCTGCTGCACCAGTATCCATGGTAGTGCTCAAGGAGATGCCCAGGGATTCAGGCACTACTGGAGAAATCCTCTGCCTTGGGCATAAGGGCATGAGCACAGCAGCACAGCTGTGGCTATAGATGCACCAGGCTGTCCTGTGGACATGCACACGGTATCTGTGGTCATGCCATGTATGTGCTCATCCTGTATCTGTGTTCACATCATGCTCATAAGTTACACTGTCCATGGTCACAGGTATCCTTGCTCACACTGTGATCCTGGTCACACCATGACTTTGCTCACACTGTGGCCCTGCTCTCACAACATGAAACTGTTCCCCTCTCATTCCTGGCTCTTCAGCAAGGCAAAGAGGAAAGAGGCCTTCCATGGGCAACCAACCAACTGCTGGGGCTCGATGTCCTCCCCCTCCAATGCCCTCACACACCCTGGACGTATGAGCACTGTTGGTGCTGCACAGTGAACCTCATCCTGCAGTAGCCTGGGAAAAACAGGCTGGGGATAAAATTAGCTGTTATTTTTATTACTGAAATTTTATTTTTAAAAGCAATGGAAAGTACATCACTGGTGGGAAAACCCCAGGGGTCTGGGCCAGCCTATGGGATAGCAGTATGCCTCTGCTCTGTGGTGGATATCCTGCTCACCCCAGGAGGGATGTGATGTGGGAGCTGGCTGTAGGAACAACCAGCATGGCAGCAAGGACTATGAGGGGGCTGCTCCTGCCCCTGGAATGCACCAGAGTGGTGCAGTAGCACAGACAGAGGCAGCACAGACAGCTGAGCCCTGCCAGGAAGCATCACATGGCCATAGGGTCTCTGGGAAACTCTGGTGGGAAGGACCCTTCTTGTCTAAGCAGTACTGGTACCTCCAGCCAGAGAAGATACAACTGCAGGTCTGCAAACTCAGGACAGTCCTGGAGAGGTTGGAGAGGGATGGAGCCACCAGCTCCTCCAGTGTATGAAGTGAAGGTAGAAGCCAGATGCAACCCATTCTAAAGCAGGCAGCTCCCAGTGCTGGGGTGCAGCAGCTCCTTGATAAGGGACGGTGCTTCTGGAGGTTTGCCTGCACTGCAATAGAGGGATTTTGACAAGTACAGAGAGGAGGGATCTACTGAAGGGTGAAAATCAGAAAATCATGGCTGGCTGAGGACACCCCCCAATTGAGGACAGCTGGAGACAGGGAGAAGGCTCAAAGAAAATGTCCCGTATGCTTGCTGTCACCTTCCTCATTCCCAGCCTTCCGCTGGGTGGCAGGAGGGCACAGTGGGAATATCACCGCTGTGTTACTCCTGGCTGCTCCCAGGCTTATTTGCTGAAAGCGATATGTGCCAGCAAGGAATGTGGATTCTGACATTATTTTTTAAACAAGTGGAACTTGCACCTGTAGAGATCTCACCTGAAAGCTTAAACCTACTGCTAGGAGCCTAAGCAAGTGCCTGGTCTCCTAGTGAGCTGTCCAGTGACTCCCAGGGGACCCCAGCTACTTTAAACACTGGAAACATCTCTCCTCATGCAGCAACCCACTGTTGAGCCACAGAACCCAGCGTCCATCCTCTTCCTGCCCCTCAGGAGCGATAGTCCTGGCAGATTATTGAGAGGAGCCTGAGCAGCACCTGCAGCCTGGCACAGGGCTCAGGCCCTCCATGCCTCTGGCTGGAAGTGGCTGGGATGTGGCAGCTGCCTGGCAGCTCTTCTTGACCCTGGGTTGGGGAAGTCCTGCTGTGATTTGGCACACCCCCTAACCACAGAAGAACTGATGTTGGCAATCTTGGGACTCGCTTCCAAAGAGAGATGCGCGGGGTGTTGGAAAGGGAAGCTGAATACCTTAGCAAGACACATAAAGCCTTCCTGCATGACAAGGTGAGGGTAGGAGACAGTGGCAGCCAGGCAGGCTCCCAGCACCAATTTGGCACTCAAACCAGGCCTCAGAGGCTGAGCAGGCTCCTGCCATAGGAAGGCAGATGTGTGGAGTATTCCGTGGGCTGCAGGTATCTGCTCCACCATGGACCTCCATAGGTTTCCGGAGCACAGCTGCCTCTTCATGGTCATCCCCATGGGCTGCAGGTAATCTCTGTTCTGACACCTGGAGCACCTCCTCCCCTCCCTTCCCTCTCCACTGAACTAGGGTCTGCAGGGCTGTGCAGCCCTGTGCAGGCTGTGTTTTTACTCTTTCTTAAATACATTGTCCCAGAGGATCCTTCCTTCATTCACTCTGGTGGGCTCGGCTTTGGGTAGTGGTGGGTCCAACACAGGGACAGCTTCTGGTGCTTTCTCACTAAGGCACTCTATGGCCCCTCACTGCCCAGACCTTGCCAATGCAGTCCCAAGGACACCACATCCCCCTGGCAGGATGGGGACCAGGCTAGAACAGAAGGCGGATGCACTGGAAGGGGGATGTGGATGCTCATCCACAGCAGCCTCTGCCCAGCTCCTGTCTGGTTGATACACACTAGGCAGGACCATGTCTGCCCTGACAGAAGCTTCACACACCTGGATTGATGCTAGCTCTCCTGAGGACTCACCAACCTGGGCAGCTCCTCCAGCACCTGGTGGAAGGGAGCTTGAGATCTGGTCCTCACTGTCTGCTCCTCGGAAACAAGATGAGTGGCTGCTGAGTGCCTCTGGCAAGCTGCCTGCACCCCCAGGTGCTGCCGAATTTCACACTTGTGTACTGTTTCTCTGCTGAAGGTTTAACTTCAGCCCTGCTCAGGGACTTTGCGTAGAAAGAAATTACCCCAGTAAAAAAATCTTTTCCCCACAACAGGGTAGTGTTTCCCTTCAGCACCTGTCATTAGCCCATGAAAGCTAATTTTCTTCCATTCACAAAAACTGAAATCCAGTTGAAAGTGGAAAATTTGCACTCAGTAGTTTCATTCATGTCACCTGCTGAAACCTGAGAGCAGGAAGTGGGACAAGCATCCTTCCCATGCTCTCCCTGGGCACGGCCCTATCCCTGCAGGCAGAGAGGGGCACCTGGAGGTCACTGCTAGTTTCCTTCGAATGAACCCGAGTAGGTTTTTCTTTTCCTTTTGTCCTAGGAACAAAGCACAAATGTATCTTAAAAGGGCAGGGCCATGGCCTTGAAGCATTAGCAGCCCTGAAGCCCTGAGATCATCCTAGAACACTGCTATTCTCTACCTCCTTTCCCCTCATGGTGACTCAATCACCTCTGCAATCTACTTCAGCCTCAGGGATGCGTTTAACTGGTGCCGTCCCACGTCCCACGTGAGGGTCCTGATTGCTCTCTTGTCCTGAAGCAGAGAACATTTGTCATGGGACCTTTTCTTCAAAATATTTTGTAGATCAGAACCATAGAATGGTTTGGGTTGCAAGGGGCCTTAAAGTCCACCTTGTTCCACCCCCTGCCATGGGCAGGGGCACCTTCCACTAGCCCAGGCAGTTCCAAGACCTCTCCAACCTGGCCTTAGACACTTCCAAGGTGGGACAGCCGCAGTTTCTCTGGGCACCCTGTGCTGGGGCATCACCACCCTCACAGGGAGGGATTTCTTCCCAGTGGTATGCCATCTAACCATTGAGGCCATTCCCCCTTGTCACTTCTAGGCCCTTGTCCCAAGTCCCTCTCCCACTCTTCTGGAACCCCTTTAGGCCCTGGAAGGGGCTTTGAGGTCTCCCTGGAGCCTTCTCTTCTCCAGGTGAAGTCCCCCAGTTGTCCCAGCCTGGATCCAGAGCAGAGGGTCTCCAGCCCTCAGAGCATCTCCGTGGCCTCCTCCGGACCAGTGTTCCTGAAGGAGGGAGCTGGACTCCAGACAGGACTGGCACCCTGCCCAGCACTGAATGTGATGCTGTGCCATGGGGGCTGTGGAGCTGTCTCAGACTTGCTTTATGCTGAAGCAACATTCTTCATATTTCAGAGGTTTGCACAAAGCCAGCTGACCTGCCTGAAGGGGCCTTAAGAGACCCAAAGACATGTGTCTGTTTTGGGACAGGAACAGGTACCTGCAGCCCTGGGGTGTGTCTGAGGATGTCCCTCTGCAGCTGGAGAGATCCCTAAGCATCCTTGAAAGCATCCAGCTGCACATCAGTCACATTGGTTTGTAGCATGTGGAGGAGGAGGAAACAAATGAGGCTTCCCAGGGCTTTTTGAGATCTTCACAACACATGATTTTCTCACATTCAAGTTGGTGGCATGCCACAATCAGCTCAGAAGCTCGAGTTTCTCCTGAAAGACAAGTAACAGTCCAGTTCTGCAGATATGTCCAAAACCTGAAAAGCATAACTGTGAAAATCTCTGCCAGTCATAAACATTAGAGGTTTTTCAGTGTCATGATTTTGGGTTATCTGACTCCCATTTTTGAGTTCCGATTTATTTGAGAAAAAGCTCTTAAGATAGGTGGGGCGCCCTGGGACACACCAGGAATTCAGGTGGAGAGTTCATACAAAAGGCTTCAGGTTGGGCAATGGTGGTGAAGCAGGAGGGTTAAATCTGGGAAAAAATGGGTTTAATAAATTGATTAAAGCTGAATAATTTCTTGGCCAGGGTATGATTTAGCTCAACAGTAACAGGTGATTTCACTGCAGCTCTACAAAGCTCATCCCTGTTCCTGGGCAGCCCTGTGGAGCCTCAGTTTTGCTGGAAGGAGACAAGTCTGACTGCTGGAGGGCTTGCTGGGAGGTGGATGCTGAGGAATTGTCTTGGGAAAGTGAGCTCCCACTGGTGTTTGCCCAAAGTGGGAGCTATCAGTACCCAGGAAAGATCTTCTACCCTTTGCCCTGATGTCAGTGGGTTTGAGTGGGGATCCTGCAGGGCCTGGGCAGTAGGAACAGGGAGGGATGCTGCCAGGAGGCACACAGGGCTGAGAGGTAATATGGGAGAGGGAGAGATCCCTTGGCTGAGCCATGGCAAAGGGTCACAGGACCAGCTCTCCTGCCCTTGTATTGCAGTGGGTCCATTGCTGCCAGCCCTGAAATAGGACTCCTGCAGCCAGTCAGAAGCATTCCAGGCTGCTTCAGGCACCTTGCACTGCCCTCCCTGCCACAGCGGTGGGAAATGAATCTGTGCTCTGTGTGCTACTGTTGGCCTGTGCCATTGACTGCCTGTGCCATCATTCGCTTGAGTGTGCTATCACCCGCCCTGCCTATGCATCATGTTGACATTGCTGTGCTGGACACAAGGGGTTTGTCCCACCACCAGGAGCTGGAGGCAGGAATAACAACAGCCTGTGACATCCCCAGTGCCCCCTTCAGAAGGGCTTCTGTACTCCTCTGCCCCCACCAATAACTGGGAGGCCTGGGAGCAATGTGAGTACTGACTTCACGAGGGCAGTGGGAGCTGAGTCCTGGGGCCCCTGGGCTGTGCATTTGGTTTCCGGCTCTGTCAGCAGGATGGCACCAGGAAGTCCTTGTCCAGGAACAAAGGATGCTCTTCCCATCTGGGTCCAGCATGGATGGCTTTGAGTTACCTCCTGACCTCCAGCGGTCAGCTGGATGAGGCTTCACACTGGAATCCCAACAGGCAGGGAAGTATGTGGCTGCCCAGCTGGTGGGGAGAGGGTGGGAAAATGCCATTTGGACTAAGGCTGGAAAGAGAATGCACATCGTGTCAGCTAGGGCTGGAGCAAGCCCTGGACTCTAGCAGAGGAAATGGCTCTCCTGAGATTTCTTGCTTCATTTTGGGATGTGTAAAGTTCTGGAAATGTACCTGCTGTCTGGAGGGGTGTCCTTAGGGCTGTGTACCTTTGCATGAAGGCAGTGACTGTCTGTCATGAGAAAAATTCATTATTGGGGCCACAAATTTAACTTTAGGATTGTTAAGGCAGTCACTGGATTGACAAAGGATGGCTCCAGGCTGGTGGGGTGATCTGAGCCAGAGTGCTGGGGCTGCTCTTATGGGTCCCAATAGAAAACAGTGAAAAAAGAGACCAGCAAAACCAAGGCACGCAGATGAGATGTTTCCGTCATGCAGAACTTTGCCCAGAAGGACTGTAGGGTGGGGAGGAGAGGGAATGCTGCAGGACAGCTCGTCTTGGCGTTCCCCATCTCATGGGAGGCAGGGAGTGGGGAGGCACCAGGAACCCTTGACCTGCTGGGAGCCTGGTTTTATTGAAGTTCTGCCAAAGAAGAGGAGAGACCCCTCCATTCCCACAGGCTCAGTTTCCAGTATGAGGTCTTGGATCAAACAAGTATAGTTTTCTGCCAAAGACTTGCAGGAGCCCTAGGACAGGACAGGACTTCTCCAGCTGCAGTGCTGTGCAGCAGCATGGAGGGACAGAACGTTGCCACTGGCAAGTGAAACCCTCCATGGGATGCTGGTCCTCAAACTGTCTGTCAGTATCAGAGAGAAGATGATTTTGCTCAGTACAAAATGGGACACCTTCCTGTATCCTTTCCCAGAACTCAGGAAAGGGGTGCTGGAGCAGCGTGAGCTTGCTGGCTTGGGATTTGCTGCTGGAGAGCTGCAGTATAGCAATGGGAAAGTGGCTTATGCCCTAACAGAGATGTTCCTGCCTCCTGAACTGGCTGCTGTGGCACAGTGCGAGGGTGGGGGATGCTTAGAGCCCTCCTAAAATGTTTGCTTTTCCCTAACAACTCTAGGGATCTGAGGGAACCTCTGGGCAGAGAATTTTTCTGTGGATCAGCAATGGGAAAAGAGCAAATTCACTGCACAGGAGAGCTGATGGAGAAGTGCCAATAAAAACCACATCCCTTCAGGTTACTTGAATTCTCCTTGCTGATCAGTACAATAGCTGAGCATGGAGTAACAGATTCTGTTTGGAGCTTCAAGGGACACAAACCCCTCATACAGCCAGGTTAAATGTAAATAACGGGGGAGTAAGAGACCACTTTATGTCAGAAAGGATGTGGGTTTTGGGGGACAGTGGACAGTAGTGCTTGTACCTACTCCAGGAAGAGAAGCCACCCCCATGCACCCTACCTCCCCATGCCCTGATGCCTGTCCTCCTGTGACTCATGAGGACCTTTGCAGCATCCCAAGGCCCTGTTCACTTCAGGCCTCTGCATGATGAGTAGCAGGGTTGGCAGAAGGGTCCCTCACCTTCCCGCAACTGCGCCCTGCTTGGTCAGAGCCCTCCGATGCTTTTAGTGGGGTTCAGTGGGGACAGTCTGGGTGTCTCAGCCTCCCCCAGGGAGTCCATTCTTGCTGTGGGTCTCCATGGAACTGTGGTGATGGCTATGGGCTGTTTCAGTGAGCCTGCTGCCCTGAGAGCCAGGCAAGGGCTCAGCCTCCTCATGGCCCAGCTGCTCACCATGGCCATGGCCTGGTGCCTGTGGGGATGAGCTGAGATTGTTCAAAACATGGTTTCTCACTTGGAATTGGAGCCTATGGGTAGTATTGGCCAGTTTAAGAAAAGTTACATACAGTTCCCTGCTTTATTCCAAGCAGAAGGTAATTTTCCCCTCCATCCTGCCAGCTCTGTCCCCCCCCCACCACCATCCCCTCCCTGACATTGAGGATGGGGATCAGCCCTTGCCACAGGGCTGCCCAGGAGGATCCCCATGTGATGATCTCTTCCTTCATGTCACATGCTTTGCTCGTGTTCACCCAGCCTTTTCCACAGGCTTAGGAACAGGTGAGCCTGCAGTGGCTGCATGGAACCAATGGGATGTGACTGGGGGGACTGAGAGTGGTCAGAAAATAGACTTTTAGGCTTCAGGCACTAGCTTGAGGCCTGTGGGAAAGCTAAGTACATAACTCTCTCAACTCTGGCATAGGGAATCATAAGGAGGAACACAAACAATCCTTTTAGATATCCCTTTTTCCTGACACCTGGTGTTTTCCAACTTGTTTACTGGCAAAGATGTTTAGAAAGAGGTGTAGGCTCTAACAACCAATCATATTGCTTGTACTGAAACATTGTATAAAAGAATCTTTCAATAAATTTTCACTATAATGCCCTCCGAAGAAATCAGCGTTCTATGTATCGTTATTTGAGCTGTCCCAAATTGTAACAATATGTGACCATGACCCTGGGCCTCCATGTGCCAAGGATACCTCTGCCCTGGGGCCACAGTGTAGGGGACAGATGTTCTGCTGGCAGGTATGGTGTCCTGTGCCAGCATCCACAGGCTCATATCACAAGTTTGGGGAGAGAGCTCGTCAGGCGTCATGCCAGGGCTGTGGGAACAGGGCTGTCAGTCTGAGGGGTTGCCCTGTGCCTCGATACTTCCCAGCCCTTTGTCCTGGCAGGAGAGGGCTCCTGGAAAGACAACCAGGAGAAACTAGTGGGGCTTTTCTGGAAAAGCTATCTACTTCCTGGCCGGTTCAATGCCAGGAGAACAGGGATCTCTGCCCATGGACCCCCTCAGGGCTTGCATCACACAGACACTGTCCTGGGAAACAGGAGACAAAAAGGGGTTTAGAAAGTGAGGCAAGAATAGAGATTTGTACTTGGGTTTGACTTTCCTTCCAGGCAAGGATCCTTGCCAGCAGGGGGATTATAGCCTTGGATACACTGAGATCCTTCCAGACCTTCTTGTCCTCTAAGAGGACAAGATCTGGGCTTCGAGCCAAGGCTGGAATACATCAGTGGGCTCCGCCTCACAGGATGCAGAGGCCCTGCAGGAGCTGCACTCAGTCAGGAGCTCACTCCGGACTGAGGGATGTTGTTGCATTCCCTTATTTTTTTACTCTACCAGTGTAAATACTGGTTGGATTTGCAGCTTCACTGGCCACATTCAAAAACACCCCAAAATTCTTCACATGTGTGTGCTGTGGCCTTACTCAGTGCTGGGACTGTTATGGGCATTCCCAGAAATTCCTGACAGGTCCTTGCTTCCATTCCAGTACTGTCTGACTCCAACTTTGTGCAGATGGAGATGTGGGTAAGTGCACCTGAGCAAAAGTATCTTTCTGGCTCCAGGTTCACATATCTCTGCTGGAATGTGGGATACACCCAACAGCAGGACATGCAGCTGGGAGGTTTCGTGATACCCCACACAGTATTGTGACTCCTCCATGCAAGGGGACAAGATACTGGGGAGAGAGTCAGCCCCAGCAGTTGGGGATGCCTAGACATCCAAGGTGCAGGACACACCCTGCCTGGAGGTCCCTAAGGAAGAGACACCTCTGGGCTTGCACAGGTGGCCTGCGTTGGCCTGCACTAGCCAAAAAATACGCCTGATGTCTCAGCTGAGTCCCAGGGTACATCAGTCCAGGTCCTGACTGGAGTCACAGAGCCTTGGCGACTTGGAGCAGGTTCCCAATCCTCTATCTGTCTGTGCCTCCAGTGCAGTTCTCAGGCAGACCTGAGATTGGGAATGGGAGTGGGATTGGGATTTGGATTGAGAATGGGGCTGGGGGATTTCTCCCATGGGCCACAGCCTGTGGACAGGTGAGCAGCCTCAGCCCAACCTGAGACCAAAGGAGCAGGTCCCTGCCTGTATTCCTTGGTCTGTGCTGAAGAGGCAGATGGCGACTGTGCTCCTTCTGGGAACACCTTTGCAGCTTCATGCTCTCCCAAATGTCCTTCTGGCTGCTACAAGGACTAGGCCGCTCTCCAGCCAGCCCCTCTCTGTCCCTGCTGGTTCTTGGTCTGAGTGCCTCTGCAGAGGAACCCCACTGGCTTACAGTGCTCCTTCAGGAGCAGGTCAGGATCTCTGGGGCTTCTGCCACGGCTGAGATCAGTGTTGTGCTAGAGCAGCTCTGGAGTGTGTTGTGGAATTGTTTGTGCATTGCTCAGGGCTGGCTTGCACTGGGCCAATCCCAAAGCTGTTGAATGCTTCTGGATTGAATGGTCCCCTGCACTTGCTGTTGGCTGAAGAGCTCACAGATGGGAGCAGAGAACCCTGTCCCTAACCCCTCCCTTTGGACCCCAGCCTGTTGCAGTGTCTACAGGCTCATTGTTTTCTTCCTGTTATTACCCAACCACATATGGGAACTGACCACAGCTGGGGGCCGCCCACCAGTGCTCCCAGATGTGCTGACCACCAGTGCTCCCAGATGTGCTCATCCATGTTTTACAAAGCCGTTTAGGAGCCCTGAGTCCCACAGCCACCAAACCCCACCTCTCAGACCCACCAGTTCCTTCTCCTGCTCCAGTGTCTCCTTTGATTCCTCATTTAACCCTGCAACCCTCGCTCAGGTGGCCCCACCTCAGAGGCTTTTGTTGGAAGAGATGGATTAGAAAACCTCTCTCTTTTGTCTGGGGAAGTGGCGGTCCCCCCCCCCCCCCCCCCCCCCCCGCACTGCTAGGTGACTAATGCACTTCCTACCTTCTCCTTTTTGTACTCACTTCCACTCTGCCCCCAGGGATTATTTCCCCTGCTCCATGGTGGGGACAAGCTTTTCTGCCCAGCTGGGATGGGTGCCAGCATGCCCTGTCATTCTTGGGGAGGCTGTGCCTGTGCCTCTCTTTGGAAAAAGGTCGAGTCTCCCTGAGTCATTAAGATGAATGTCCACACCAGCTACAGGGAATGTAGAAATACAGACAAGAGTCTTCAAGTGCCTCAGGAATGCTGGTGACACATTCTCATCAAGTTTTACTTGGGATTAAGGTAAATCTCTGTGTTTATCCAGGTACGGGATGAGCCAAAGACACCAGCACAGTAGGGAGTTGGGGCTACTGAGCTGGTTTTCCCTTTGCCTGGGACATCTGTCCCTTCCTCTGGGCTCCTATCCCATGCCGCAAAGAATGATAGAAAAATGGAAGGTCCTCAGTGGAAGGGACCCACAAGGATTACGGAATCACAGAATCATTAAGATTGGAAAATACCTCTAAGGTCATGTAGTTCAAGTCCTGTCCCTGCACAGACCCCCCAGCAATCCCACCCTGGGCATCCCTGGCAGCGCTATCCAAATGCTCCTGGAGCTCTGGCAGCCTCGGGGCTGTGCCCATTCCCTGGGGAGGCTGGGCAGTGCCTAGCATCCTCTGGGGGAATAACCTTTTCCTGATATCCAGACTAAACTTCCACTGACACAGCTTCATGCTGTTGCCTCAGGTCCTATCACTGAGCAGCAGAGAAGAGATCAATACCTGCCTGATCTCACAGGTTAACCTGGTCCCTTGCTGTTGTGGCCCCATCATGGTGGTGACACAGGCTGTAATCATGAAAAATTTGCAGTAAATTGTGGGGAACTTATTGCTGCCTCACAGCAAACTCTGCTCCTGCATCTGGTGGATTGTATGGTTATTTCAGGTTTCAATGCCATTTTCATATCTGGTCATGCTGAGGGGATCTGTCCCTCCCACTATCAAAGCAGTTCCCTAAAAATTCACGGCATGCTTCTGTCCCTGGGAATGGTCAAGGCAGGATGAACGTATGGAGAGCAGCACTGTGGAGGTCAACAGAGATGACAGAGGTGAGATGCTGGTAGGCAGACAGATGGCAAGCAGGGTGGCAGGCAGACAGGTGACAGTGTGGCAGGTGTCAGAGTGGTAGTGTGGCAGGGCAATCAGGCTATGCCGGATTTGTTCCCCACATGGCCACTTGCTCATTGAACTTGCTCATTTGGGCAGATGGTATGCTTCACAACTGAGAGGTGGCATCTGTTCTTGCCTTTCTTTGATGGTGCCCAAAATCCACATCCCTGTTTCCTCAGACAAACAAGGCTGCTCTCACTTCCTGCCATTGGAGCAAATTGCCAGCTTTGTCTTCCACGGCAGAGAAAGCCCTCCCTGCCCCTCACTTGCTTTTTCCCTGAAACTTTCACTGAACTTTCTTGTGCCTGGAGCCCAGGCACTGCCCACCTGGGGCAGCCACTTCAGTACAGACATCTGCTCCTCCCCAGGGACATGGCTGGGTTCCCTGTAAGGGAAGTGGAGCTGCCCACACACCATGGGCAGAGCCATTGCCACCCTCGGTGCCCTGCTCTCCAGCCTGCGGTGCCTTGACAGGGCTACATGGGAAAGGAGAAATGACATGAACCACCCCCTCGCCCCTTAGTGGGGCAGCAGCTGGCAGTGCCTGACCCTGGCTGGGCTGAGCTCAGACAGCCATGTTGGGGTGCTTCCCACCTGAATGTACTGTCATGGGGTATTGGGGTATTTCTCTGGCTATACACGTTTGCCTGGCTGACATTACCCTGAGAATGGGAGTATTTCTTCCCCAGTATGTCCAAGCTTTTGGTGCCTTCCTGTTTGCACTGAAGGTTCAGTATCCTGGGACACCAGCAATTGTCCAGGGTTTGGCACAGGCTCCCTCAGACCTCAGCTCACACCTCCTACCCCTTTGGGGCTGGAAAGAAGGTGGCAAAAGTGACCCCATGAAGAGGAGGAGCAGCCTCCCCTGGGGAGGGAAGGAATGCCAGCCTCCCTTTCAAAGCCACCCATGGACAGCTGGGAAATAGAATGGCCAAGTCCTATGCCAAGTCCTGGCAAACCAAGGTATGGAGGACACACATCTCCCAGGATAGGTCCCACCACACCAAGGACCAGATCGGAACTTTCTCCAAAGTCCCCAAAACCAAAACAAGGATGAGGAGCAAGGGGTTCACCCCTACTCCCAAAGGGCTCCCCCAACCCTGTTTCTGCTCCCTACCATCCAGAAAAGAGATTTTTTTGTTCCTTTGCGGTCTTTGAAGACCTCATTGCTTGTCCATCTAAAGGTGAAGCAGGAGGTTTGAGAAAGGGATTAAGTGCAATCCAGAAAAGATCTCTCTGTGGTAATCCCTGGTGCAGTTGCACTGTAGAGGATGGTAGATGAGTGCCTCAGAAGAAGATGAAGTGGGTAGCATGAAGGGTCAAGAATACGCAAGTGTTTTTCCCATAGAAACTTGAGAAGAGTCAGCCTGGGAAGGCAGAAAGGCAGTAGAAATGATGCTGTACTGAGCCTCAGGGATAGGACTGTGTTTTCCTGTGGCATAATCAGCAACAAAGGGGAATATTTTTCTCACAGAAGGTAATATATTAATGTCTTGAAATAGATTGATATGGATTTTCCAGGGTTAAGTGCTTAATGAATTGAAGTGAGGAAGTAAACCTCTGCAAACAGGCTTACACACTGAACACAGCAGTCCTGCAGAGAAGCCCTGCTCCACAGTGATGGGCACTGCCAGGGTGAGGGTGACTGTGCCCCTATTTAGCCGTTTTCTTCCCCAGACTCTGCTGCCAGTCACTGCTTTGGGGACAGCACTGGAGCTTGTCCCCTGTGGGACCTCCAGCAGCAGAACCTGCGCAATGAAGTGGTGCATCAGGACCGAGGGCTCCTGCACCACAATCCCCCGGTAAAGGCTTAGCCCCATGAGTACCTCTGTGCCCCAATACCACAGTGATGGGCAGGAAGCTCTGCAGAAGGTCCAGCACTGGCACAATGTGTGTGGTGCATGGGTCCACGAGCATGACCATGAGCGGCAGGAAATCTCCCTCTTTAAAAAATATTGAGAAGTGAGGCAGGCGTGAGGAGCCTCAGCTCACATCCTCAGTGTGAGGGTGTGACCCTCAGCCTGCAACCCAGCTGCTCTAGGAGCCGTGTCGTCCAGCCTTCTCTCCTTATTATTTTGATCACTGTTGTATCCCACTATGTAAGCAAGCTGCAAATGTCCTTCTCAGAGGAAGGAACCCAACCTCCTTTGGCTCACTGCTCCCTATGCAAATGCATGACATTATTCACTTGTGACCATATTGAAAACAGCCTCAATATACATCTGGGCTCCTCAGGGCTGTCACGAATTTCTTGTGATGATTAAAAGCAGGAACACAGCCACAGTTGTTAATCATAGTAGATGAGAGGTTCTTGGAGTATTTCTGTATCTCAGGATGTTCCCATGTCCCACTGAACCCATCTAAGGGCTAAGCCCCAAGGCGGAGGCAGGATGGGGTTGAGCCTGGGGTCAAGGACCATGCCCGGAGGGGTCGATGGGGCTGATCCCAGGGACATAGGCTGTGCCCAGGGAGGAGGGACAGTATTGGGCTGAGCCTTCCCGGTATCGGTGATACTCCAGGGACAAAGCTGATTCTGGGCCCGGAGCGGTGCCTGAGGGGCCGGGCTGGAGCTGGTCCCGGGCAAAAGGGCCGTGGCTGGGGGAGGTAGATCGGTCTGGTCCCGGGGCGGAGGGAGCAGGAAGATCTGAGTCCAGGTCCCGGGCAGATGCAGGACTCGCAGCCCGGGGGCGCCCCGCGCAGTGCCACGGAGCCGGTGTCCCGCCCGGGTGGGCCGGGGCGGCGGTGACTCAGCCGAGAGGCGGACGAGGAGGAGGCGGGGGAGGAGGAGCGGCAGGAGCCGCCGCCGCTGCCGAGCCCTCACCTGCCCGGCTCCGCCATGGCCCGCCGCCTGGCCGCGCTGCTCCTGCTCCTGGCCCTTGGCTGCCTACTGGGCATCCTCCTCCTACTCCTCGGCTCTGGGGACACACGGGGCCCGCCGGGCTTCAAGGTGAGGGGGGCGGCGCGGGGGCACCGGGCGCGGAGTGGCGGTGGGCAGTGTCCTGGGCTGCCGGGGGCTGGGGGAGCTGCCGTGGGCACCTCGGTGTATGGCATTCCCGGTGCGCGGGAATACCGGTGCGGGAGAGACGCCGGCATCAGAGGATCCCCAGCGTCACGGGAGGCGCCGGGGCTGACTGGTCCCTCATCTGCGGGGAGGGTCGCAGGGAGCAGCCCCCACCGGGAGCGCAGGGACGTGGCTGCCCCAGTAGCGAGACCCCTTGTGTGGCACCTCCGCTGCGGGACCCCTCGGCTGCGACACCCTCGGCCGCCCACCCCTTGTGCCTTTGGACGTGCGTTTTGGGAGGGGAATCTGTTGGACACACTGAAAGATAGCGGCCCCCCAGGCCAGAACAGCCGAGACAGCATCTGCTGCTGCGGCTCTGCCTGGGCCAGGACTCCACTGCACACCCCAGCATCTCCCCGGGCTCCACTCCATCTCCTGAGCCAGTGCTGCTGAGTGGCAAATGCACTTGCCTTTGAATTAAAGCTGCTTTTTTTTTTTTTTTTTTCCTTTTTCATTGTAAATTTAGATGATGAAAGAAGTTCCCGAACAATTTATTGTTGGCCAAGTACTGCTTTTGAAGGCCAAGTCTTTTGCTTTAAAATAGTCCCAGGCTCTTGTCCTGAAAAACAGTTCATCTAAAACCTCCTTTTTCTCATCCCAAGCAATTTACTTGGAAACTTTCTGAGCCAACCTGCATGCCAGATGTGCCACTGCCTTCTCTCTGGGTTTGTCAGATGTAATGAAGACTAGAATGAGAAGATGAGCTGGCTTAGCCAAGATGACCTTTTTTGCTCTTAGTATAACTACCCATTATTAACTCCTTCTCTGTGACGCCTTACTTTGCCACCCATTGCCACATGTTGGGGCATCTTGGGCAGTGCTGAGCTGGTTTCAAAGTGGATTTTTTCTCTTAGAACATAGAGGAATTAGGTTGGTACCGAGACCCCATATGTAGCGCTTGGATCAGCCTGGAAGGCCTTTCTTCTTTTTGGTTCCAAGACAGACTTTTGGTTTTAAACCAAATTAATTCTCAGAAACATTTTTCTTGTGCCATTTTTGGTGCTTTTTCTCTCTCTGAGTGGTAGCACTTCTAGTCTGCAGGAAGTGCTGCAGTTTGGGGCCAAGCATCCCTGAACACATGCCTGGGTCCTGACCCTGCTCCGCACAAAGCCTGGCCCAGGGACTTAGGGTTCCAGGACATGCCAAGTGCTGTGAGGTCCAGCATAGCGTGTGCACTGGTGTCCAGCAGTGCCTGTTCCCATGGGGCTAGCACCAGGAATGTGCTGAGGAGTTGCTTTCACACAAAGCTCAGTGCTGTTTTGAGAATGCAGAACTTTGTGTTATTTTAACTCAACCCAAAAGATGCCCACATGATTTAGAGGTCAGTCCTGCTATGGGAGACCCTGGGCATGTCTTCTGATGGCCTGGAGAAGATGTGGTCCTTGCTGACTCAGTCCATGTTAGCTGCTGGAGAGTGCTGTTCACTGCTAAGCTACAGCTCCCCATCTTCCCTTTCCAGCTCCTTTGCTTGGAATATAGCCCTAAAATCACCCTGAATTAGTTATCTTGCTGCTGAGGGCTGATCCTTCATGGGTCCACAGTGGAGCTCATGGCCTGACTGCCCTGAACTGCTGCCTGCTCTTGACAGTCCTTTTCTTTCTTCTTTTGGCAAATGTATCTCTGGCAATTTTTATGTCCTGTGGCTGCTATGTCTACTGCAGCACGAAGGAAACCTGTTGCAACTCACTGCAAACCTGGGTGCCACATGACCTCACCACCCTTGAGAGAGGCAGAATGGTGGGGGACCAGAGATGGTGGGAGGCCAGAGGTCACTCATGTGACATGGGGCAGCCTGGAGAGCCTGTGGGATGGGGCGAGTCCTGGACATGGCCATGGGGCACAGTGCTAGGCAGCAGCACATAAGGCATTCTCAATGTCCTCATCTGCCTCCTCCCCTGGGCAGAGCCATACACTGATCAGGAATGCTAAGCCCTACCCATGGCCTTTGGGAACATCACTGTCTTCTGTGTCCTCTCTGCAGGGGTTTTAGGATTGAGCAGCCCTGACTGGGGCTGGGCTGAGTGATGTTGCATTGGGACAGAGCCCTTGGGACCATGGGTGACCCAGGAGGCAGCAGAGGTAGGGCTGGCATTGGAAAACAATGAGAACCCCTCTGTGTCTCTCCCCCACCTGCAGCATCATCATGGTCTGGTCAGGGGGTTCTGTTAGAAAAATCCCTGTGTCACCAGGAGATGCTGGTGTTGGAGACTGTCCCACATGCATGAGGCCCTGCTAAAGCCCTGGGTGCCAGCAGGCAAACATGCCGAGGCTTTTATCCTCCCTCCTGGGGCTTCCCACCTGCAGGGCCCCTGGAGTCCACCTGCCCACGCCCACGGCTCAGCCATGACTCAGACTTACATGGCAGCGAACTCTGCTCTGGGAAAGGCAGTAGGTCCGATGTCCAAGCCCAGGGTCAGAGCAGGAACAGAAGGCAAGATAGGGACAGGATCTGGAGCCACGGGCTGGAACCATTGCACACCACTGTAGGTGATCCCATTCATGATTTCTGTGTGAATGCTGGGGGCATGAAGTACCCTTGGGACTGGAGATGACATTCCTTCATCAGTGGAAACATACTAGCCTGCCCAAGTCTTGTGTGCACGATTCCCACCCCTGCTTACCACTGCCAGGTGAGGACGGCTTCTCCACAGGGACAGGCTGGAGTGCCAAACCCTGCGCCCCCAGGAGGGGCTGGCACAAGGCTGTGGTGGCTCCTCTCATGCCGGGGTGGCTCTGGGTGAGCTGTGGTAGCAGTTAGCCAGGCACTCTCTGCAGTGGTAGCGCCATCGTGTTGCAGCACCTTCCCTCAGCCAGGCGAAGCACCGCTGCTGCCACCGCCAAGGCCAAGGGTCCCCTGGGATGCCCCTCACCCACCACTCCACACCTGGTGGCAATGGGTACCAGGATGTGCCTACATGGGGCAGCCAGTTCTGCATCCTGCCCCAGCAGTGCCACTGTCACTCCAACATGTCACCGCTGCATGGTGCTTGCCCTGGGTGCAGGCTCCATGCTGCCTCTCACTGCCTGCACTTCCCTGAGCACGCATGTATGCCCATGTACACGCCCCTCCTAAATGCATGTATGCACAGACATATGCGCACACATTAGCACACCTGTGTGCATGTACACCTCACCTGTGCACACCCACAGGCAAGCACCCCCACACACCCACCTTGACACCTAAATTTGCACACATCTTTGTATGCCCACGCACACACACACAAACACACACGCTCCTGCAGCATGTACACCACATGCACACATACATGCATGCACATCCATGTGCACATATTATGTGTGCATCTCTCTACATGTGCAACTCCACTCCAGGTATGTACCCCCATGAATGTACCCTGGTACTAGCTCTCAATGGAGTGTGAAGTGGGGCACAGCCAAGCCAGCCCTGCTGAAGGCAGGAAGAAACTCTGGGAACCAGCCTTCCCCCTGTCACAGGTGGTGGGTCTCCTCCCTCTCATCCTGGAGCCAGCCCTGTGGCCATGTCCCTTCCTGCCATGGGGTGAGTCTGGTGTCCCCAGCATCCCAGGCTGACCCCATTCTTGGTGGGTGGCACCAGGTATCCCTGGCACTGCAGGTCATCCTCCCTGTCTCATATTCCAGCATCTCTCAGCCGCCCTTGCCACCATGTAGATATCCCTGTCTCCAACCTTATCCCTCTCTGTGGACTTCAGCCCCTCCATGCCATCTCCAGGCTGGATACCATTCCCAGGGTCTTTGCTGTGCTCAGCCCCAGATTTGGGGATGACCTATCAATGCTTTCCCTTTGAGGACAGCCTTGTCACCCTGCTCCTGCTAGTGTCACTCCAGGTGATACTGGGGGTAATGCAGTGCCTTGTGAGCAAACTGGAGACGTATGCATGGTGGCTACAGGGTGCATGGGCACATGTGCCACTGAGGTAGACAGAGGGGGTCCCCTGGGGCTGGACCCTCCTCAGAGTCCCCTGTACCTGGTTGATGACTGCTCATCTGGGGTCGCAGCGGTGACCATGGGACTCCAGGGTGGGCAGGCAAGGCAGAGGTTGCCCTAGTGAGAATGGACTGGGGTGCCATGTGCTGGGCAGAGAGGGCATTGAGAGCCCTCTAAGCCTGCCCAGAGCACTCACCCCAGCACCTAGCCCAGGAAGCTGGGGAGAGGTGTTGGGGGTAGTTGTCAGCCTCCTTCCTCCTCTCTGCAGTGTTTGTCAGGAGCTGAAGCTGCTCCACTGCTCCAGCCTGGCCACAGAGGAGGATTCTCTTCTGGCTTGTAGCTTTTGGCCCAGGGCATGAGCAAATCACTAGGCGAGTCTGGGAGGGTCACCATGAGATGGTCCCCTGAAGGAGCAGGAGGTACTACTGATTCAGGGCCATGGGTTCATGGTGTAATTGGGGTACCTACAAGAAGGGACTTCAGGTGTCCATGCCTCTGCCCTAACACTTTTGTTGCCTGAGCTGGTGAAAACCAGGTGATAGGGACAGGGGTGCATGGGGCACCCACGGCAGGCAGGGCTAGGGTGTCTTCCAGAGGAGCTGCCTACTCCAGCCCTTGGCTCTGTCGAGTCTGGGCAGGGCAGGAGCAGACAGAGACTCATAAGAAGTTTAAGCCTTAGATGGCTTCACCCCAGAGATGCTCAGTTGGGGTGATGCTGGGTCCTGCCTTCCTTTGCCCCCATACTCACAGCCCTGAGGAGGCACAGCGGGGGCCAGTATGGGCAGCCCTGAGACCATGGGCAGCAGGGGTCAGGCAGAGGGGTCCGCCCAGGGGTGCTGCAGGCAGCATGTTTGGTGTCCCCTCCCTGGGAGCTGAGTAACCTTGTTTGGCAGGAGGAGCAGGGTTATTTATAGCCAGAGAATGGCCGAGCCATACAAGGGCAGGAAGGATGAGGGGCCTGGCTGCCCTTCTTTGGCCAAGAGCATCCTGAGGAGCCATTTCAGGTGTTCTTCCCCACCACCAGTCCCAGGGACTTGCTAGCATGGCTCAACAGGCAGCCAGGAGTGATGGTAACCTGCAGTGGCAGAAGAGACCCCTGGGCTGCACTCAAGAGGGTCCCCTTACCCAAAAAGCCAGAGTCCCTGGGCTGTTCCAAATAGCGTCTCAGAATGGCCAGTATCCCACTCTCACATCCCAGGCAGTGCCCTGTTTGGGCAGATGTAGGCTGGGCTTAGCAAATCCTGTCTTTGCTGGATGATGCTCTGGAGCTGCTGGGAACTGACAGAGTAGGAGTGGTTGTGCACTGAGCACCAGTGCCTTCCCTTGGTAAGGGCTGGAGCAGCCAGGGGACCTTCAGTCTCCAGGCCTGACCCACTGCCTTCCTCCTGCAGTACGGCATCGTGCTGGACGCTGGGTCCTCCCACACTGCCATGTTCATCTACAAGTGGCCTGCAGACAAGGAGAATGACACCGGGGTGGTCAGCGAGCACAGCATGTGTGATGTGGAGGGTAAGGTCTGGCCCTGGCCCAGGACTGAGGGCTGGTGGTGGTGTCTGTTGCATGCCTGTGGCAGGGCAGCACAGTGTGAGTGCCCCTTCCATGCCCAGATGCCTCCCTCTGTATTCACTGTTGTAGTGACGTGTTCCAAAGGTTTCAGCTCTATCCCCTCCCAACTTCCCCCAAGGCTTGCAGCCATGCATGCTTGTGGTTTATCTTTTTCTGGCAGGTACTGAACCACCAGGGAACAATCCAGCTCCCTGCCTAGCCCAGTGAGGAGCCAGGGTTGGTTTTTCACTCTACTTATCAACCTTTCCTAGACTGTCAGGCAGCAGGGGATGTGGTATGGGCAGGGAGGTGTGGCTGGACCCTGGATGGCTCCATGCCCACAGAAAACTGCCTTTTGGACAGCCTGGAAGGGGCAAAGCTGCTCACCAGGCATCTTCCTACTGAGCATCACCCCCTCACCAGCAGGGAACAATCCCGTTTCCTCTTCACAGGTCCTGGCATCTCCAGCTACAGCTCAAACCCTTCGGCAGCCGGGACAAGCCTGGAGCACTGCCTGAACCAGGCCCTGAGAGATGTGCCCCAGGAGAAGCACACAGGCACCCCGCTATACCTGGGTGCCACAGCTGGCATGCGCCTGCTCAAGTGAGTGCTCAAGGCGGCCCTGTAGTGCCACTGTGGATGTGCCAGCTTGCCACACACAGCAGGGGCAGAGGTGGTGAAGTATGGCTGAAGTGTCTCCCCTTTGCTGGGCAAATTTCTTCAGCACCCAGCTGCCCACTACTGTGTCCCCTGCAGAAGGAGTCTTGACTTTCAGAACAGGAGATACTCTGCAGGGCACAGCCAGCACAGCACTAGGGGAAAGGGGCTCGTGGGGGGCCAGTGCCAGGATAGCCCACCCAGACTTTTTGGATGCTAGGAGGAAAATCCCTTGCACCCACTGCCAGCCTGATGGGACACAGTGAGAATAATCACCCCTCAAAAAGCACACCAGGGAAGAGTAGTCCTCCCCTCACTCAGCCCAGGCAGGATGGATCCCACTGTTCCAGCAGGAGGGAGCACACTTCATTCCTGATATCTGTCTCCTCCAGCAGAGACAAAGGGAAATAGCTGGTGGTTTTTTGGGACATGCCTATGAGTACCCAGGCAAGAGCTCACCTCTCTCCTGGGCCCTGCCATGGCAGTGCTGGCCCCTGCTATGGCAGTACTGCCCCCAGGGGCTGTTGGGACATGGAGGGCTCTGCAGCACTGTGGCACAGGCCTGTCACTCTGCCCTCTCACTTGGCCCACAGCATTGCAGACCCACAGGTGTCGGACACTGTCCTCAGAGCTGTAGCAGCCACGCTGAAGATGTACCCCTTTGATTTCCGGGGAGCAAAGATCCTGTCAGGGGAAGAGGAAGGGGTCTTTGGCTGGGTCACCGCAAACTATCTCCTGGAGAACTTCATCAAGGTAGGCAGGGGATAGTGACATCCAGTGGGATGGCTGTGGTGCCTGGGGAACTCATCGTACACTTATGCCTGCTCTTGTCCTCCTTGCTTCAGCGTGGATGGCTTGGAGAATGGATCCAGCCTCAGAAGAAGACCCTGGGGGCCATGGACTTTGGGGGTGCTTCAACACAGATCACCTTTGAAACCAGGGATGTAATTGAAAACCCCAGAAATGAGGTGATGCTGAAGCTGTATGGCCAGGCATACAAAGTATATACGCACAGCTTCCTCTGCTATGGGAGGGACCAAGTCCTCAAGAGGTTGCTCTCCAAGCTTCTCCAGGTACAATGTGTGCTTGATGTGGATGCTGGCTGTCACAACCCCACAGTTACCCCCTCACCCTGGTGTTTACGTTGTCCCTCAGCCCTGGGCCAGCTGCACACTTTTACCAGCCAACTTGGGGTTTGCCCCCAAACCTCTCTTGTGTTCCCAGGGCTTTCTCCCACCATCTCCATTAGCTGCTGCAACCCTTGGCTAGAAGCAAAACCCCTCAAGCCATTTTGAGACACTTCTGGCAACTGCTCTGTGTCTCACTGCTCAAGCTCCAGGGGAGCTGTGGCTATGGCACAGCTCATGCACCCCATGTGTCCCTCCTCTGGCAGGCTGAGAGCTACCAAGAAACTGTCTCCCATCCCTGCTGGCCTATGGGCTACAACAAGAGCTTGTTGCTGAGCAGCATCTACGACAGCCCCTGCACGGAGAAGGAGAGGCCAAGCCTTGCCCTCAACACCACTGCTACCGTGGTCGGCACCGGGAATGGGAACCTCTGCGCTCTGCATGTCAGCAAGCTCTTCGACTTCACCAACTGCTCCTTCTCCCGCTGCTCCTTTGATGGTGTTTTCCAGCCAGAGGTTTCAGGAAACTTCATTGTAAGTCCCGGCATGGAGAAGGGTGGTGACAAAGCTGCTGGCTGGGCAGGTTGTTCCCACCTCCACAGCATCACGTGGCAACAAAGTCAGACCCCCAGCTCTGCAACAGTGGTTGTTGGTGTCCAGCACACTGGCCAGAGAGTCTGCTCATAGTGAGAGTTTGCTCCTAGCCTGACCCACAGCTGCTCCTTTCCCTCCATCAGGCCTTCTCTGCCTTCTTCTACACGGTGGACTTCATCCAGACCGTGATGGGAAGACGTGTGCATTTGCCCAGTGACCTGAAGGATGCTGCAGACACCATCTGTGCCACCAGCTGGAGTGAGGTGGGCTCCCTGGGCATCATGGGAAGGAGTGGGCTGCTTCATGTGGGGTATCACCCAGGCTTTGAGAGAAGCCCTTGGAGGTCACTGGGCTTCCTGGCACCAATGCAGTAGGGGGAAGGCAATTGATGATTCTTAAATGGGACTGGAAGGAGGCTCAGATGGGTATGGGCAGCCTTGGCCTCACAGATGTAACCACCCTGAGCTTCAGGTCACAGACACAAGCCTGGCCATTGTTGGCTTGATCCATCTTCTCTTTCCCTCTGTGCATCCCACCCAGCTGCTCCAGAAAGCCCCCAAGCTGGAGAAGAGGCTGCCAGATTACTGCGCTGTCAGCACATTTGTGTATTTGCTCACCACCAAAGGCTACAGCTTCAACAACCACTCCTTCCCCAACATTGCCTTCCAGAAGAAGGTGGGTAGCACCAAAATACATCCCCATCCCATGGGATCTCTTTGGAGTTAGGCCAAAGAACCCTGTAGGAGAGATGATCCCACACAAAAAAAGAGCCAAGCAGAATCAAGGAAGATCTCAGTGAACAGGGTCAGGATGGAACTCAGTTTTTAGAGGTATCTGCTGGGGGGTGGAAACAAAAGAGCTGAGCTAGAGTGGGGTGGTCATAGGGTCAGATCCTTCAGCCCTTCCTTGGCCCTCAATACAACAGCCATCCCAAACAATGCTTTGCTGAAGCTTTTTGGGAAGTTACCTCAGGGCTGGATCCCACTTCTGTCTGCACACCTGCCATGGGATGTGCAAGGAGATCAGGACTGGCCTGAGTGCATAAGGTTTTACTACCAGGGGATGAGCTCAGTTCAGCACAGGATGGTCACTGCTGTGTCCCCCAGCTGGCTGGACCTGTGGGAAAGCAGGGGCTCAGGGGGCTGAGGGCTCCCCCACATTCTTCTTCCTTGGGCTGACACTGAGGCAGTTCCTGAAGGGCCTGGACCACAAGTCTTATGAGGAGCAGCTGAGGGAGCTGGCGGGGCTCAGCCTGGAGAAAAGGAAGCTCAAGGGCGACCTTCTCACTCTACAACACCCTGACAGGAGGTTGTAGCCAGGTGGGGGTTGGTCTCTTCTCACAGGTAACACGTGACAGGACGAGGAAATGTCCTCAAGTTGTGCCAGGGGAAGTTTCAGTTAGATTTCAGGAGAAATTTCTTCATGGAAATTGTGGTCGGGCATTGCAACAGGCTGCCCACAGATGTGGTAGTTACTGTCCCTGGAGGGATTTAAAACACGTGCAGATGTGGCACTTGGGAACATGGTTTAGTGGTGGCCTTGGCAGTGCTGGTGTTAGTGGTTGGACTCCATGATCTTAGGTGTTTTTTCCAACTTCAGTGATTCTGTGATTCCAAGATTCTAAGCTGTCCTGAGGCCCATGCAGCTGGGCTGGCTGGGTGACCATGCCATGCCATGCTGTTTCCACAGGCGGGAGAAACTTCCATTGGCTGGGCCCTGGGCTACATGCTGAACCTCACCAACATGATCCCGGCAGAGATGCCCTCCTACCACAAAAGCATGTTGTACAACTACTGGGTCAGCCTCATCCTGCTCTTTGTGGTCACCACCCTGACATCCCTGGTGACTGCCATCTGCCTGCTCCAGCACAGCAAGTCCAGCATAATCTGATGGCAGGGACAGGGTGGGCCATATCTGCAGGACCAGCACCATCTACCTGCTGGAGGCTCCACAGTCTGAATGCTTGTTATGTGGCAAGTGCTTAATGTCCTCCTCCAAGGCCTGATACCATCCCAGAAGGAAAGCTGTCCCCTCTTGCCCTCCCCTTGCCCCTCAAGCTTCAGGAAAAGAAGGACAGAAGCAGACCACTGGTCCTGGAAAAAGGGCTTAAATGTTTCCCAGCACTACTCAGGGATGGACCCTGGAGCAGGCTTGGGAATGGGGCATTCAGAGCTAGAACATCTTTTTGCCACCAGAGCTGAGCTGAACTGGACCAATGAGCCCAAGCAACAACAGGATTCATTTTCATGTGTATGTGTATGAATGGAGAATATTACTTACAGTAGTCCTTATAGCTGACATCGCTAGCCTGTCCCTGGAGCATCAGCCCTGCCTCCTGGGGAGCTCTGGGCATCACCCAAAGCCCAGGTTGTCTTCCTGGCTGATGCACAAACCCCACTGACCTTCCTTGAAGGCAAGGTCTTGACCTTGACCATTGGCCTCAGCTTTGGGTAAGGACTTAGCAACAACCAGATGAGGGAAGCTGGGAACTTCCAGGTCCCACTTCAACAACCCAGACACGCTGCCTTCACTATCCCCATGGTTCCTATGCCAGACTATGCCAGGCTTTTTCACAGCCACAGATTGCTGCACACCCTGGTTCCTGCAGCTCTGTGGTGCGTGGCCATGCTGGCACAGAGCCAATGGGCTCCCGCACCGTGGGGCTTTGCTCCACACTGGGATTTGAGCCTGGCATCACCCCATACTAGGCAGCTGGGAGGATGCACCTTCATTCCAATTGAGTAAGAACAGGGATGTACAAACATGAAGAGGTTTGGTTTTGTTTGTTTGAGTTTTTTAAAATAATCTGAAATAAACCTTTGTAACCACTGCTATGGCTCAGTGGCTTGTGATCAGCAACAGGCAGTTCAACCTGGCTGTCCCATGGGGGCAGAGCCCCTCAGCCACATCCGTAGGGCAGGCTCTGCCCAAAGATCTCAGTCCCTGCAGCCTGTACAATGCTGAGACACTATCATGGCTCTGTGTGCTCTACCAGCCTGGAGATGACCTCAAATAGACCAATGCAGGCTGGAAACCTCACTCCAGACCCAGGCCCACCTGGAGGTGGAGGAGCTCCAGCCAGCCACAGTCACCAAGCTCATGTTTCCCCAGTGCTGGAGGTGCAGTCACTCCAAAGGCGGGAGCAGGCAGCTCAAGCTGTCCCTCACTGCCACAGCCTCCAGCAAAACAACCTGCCAGCAGCCTCCACTGCCAGGGCCCAGCACTGGTGCTCAAGGGTGGCAGCAAAGCGGCTCACATTTGCTGCAGCAGTCACTGGCAGCTCAGAGGCACCAGGACACACATCGCAGTGCTCGGCAGCTGCATGGGACTGGTCCCAGCTCTCCAATCCTTTGGGAAGCCTCCCCCTGCCCTGCACATTCCATGAACACTGGAGAGAAGTGGCTGTAGGGAGCTGCAGTTTCTCAGTGCCCTCTTTGATCCTGCTGGCAGCACCAACTCTGCTCTGCAGAGTGGGTCTGCTCACTTCCCAACACCCTTCCCTGCTCCAGCTGAACTCCTGGAATGCCATGCTTGACTTAACACACCTGTTCCCTCCAGCTCTTCCACTGGCTGCTCCCCATCTCTCTGCACAGGGCAAACCTGATTCCAGTTCAGATGATGCTGTGAACCCCAAGCCCAGTTTCCTCCCCAAGCTCCTCATCTCCTCAGCACAGGGACTCCCTCCTGTTCAGGGCATGTCCATGTAACTCAGACAGAGAAGGCACTTCTGGTTCCTGAAACAGAAACACTGCTCTAAGAACCCAGGCAGCTTCCAGAACTCAGGCTGGGTTTCCTCTTCTAAGAATTTCAGCTGCAGCTGAATCAGAGCTGGACATCCACCCAGTGCAGACAATTTACCTAGTCAAGACTTGGAGTCTGACATGGAAAAACCCCACATGCCCCACTGTGTGCATGGATTTGAGACAGTACCGTTACCTTGCCAAGTTATGGATATGGATGCGCAATCTGGGACTAGCCAGTGACAGCTGAGCACCACAGAGAGGGGCCCTCAGCACATGGTCGGCCCAGGGGAAGAGGACATCTCAGAGGCCACCCAGCTGTGGGGTTCAGCTCAGACCTGTTCAGGTAGGTATGAAAAGCCTTGCTGCTATGGTGGGAGGGACATGGGGACTAGCTGGGCTCAGGAAACATAGGGGACACAGCAATAGCTCTGCCCTCACAACTTAGCCCAGACCTGTCTGTGCCCGTAGCCATCTCAGAGCAATCCAGGTGCTGACTGTGACTGCATTACCACAGAGGGGCTAGAGCTCTCTGCTCTGATATTCACTGCAGAGGTTGCATCAGGTTAACATTCACCACCTGCTCTGTCCTTCACCTCATCCACAATGAGTGTCTTCAGCTCTTAACTTTTATTGTATCCGCAGTGCAATGTGCAGAAGCCATGGGGCAGACAGCAGCAATCCGTGAGGTGCCTCCACCACGCTCTCACTGCAGGATTAAGTCCTCTGAGCTTTCCAGCAGTGTCACAAAGCCCACCATCCTTACAGGCAGCATGGGCAGTGTCAGGTTGGGCAGGCAGGAGGGAGCAGGACAGGGGCACTGCATGCTATGCTCTGCTGGCTACTCCACCACATCACCGTACCTGTTCCTCCTCGTCAGTGTTGCGGCGCTGTCCCTGCCCTCTGCACTGGGGAGGTTTTCTGCAACAAGAAAGTACAAGTTCCCTAGACTTCCAACTACCTGGGGAAATACACCCTGGTGAATTTGCCAAGGGTGGGCAAAGAACCACACCACAGAGGCTTGGTGAAGCACATAAAGCCTCTTCAAGTTGGCCTAGCTTTGGGAGCTCAAGGTACGTGTGGGAGGGAGCAGTGAGTAGACATGAGAATTGTCCAGCAGTGCCTGTCTTGATTCCCCTCCAGTTCTGCCCATACTACCGAGCAGCAAATCCCTCTACATCTCAGTTACTCTCTCCATCCCTTACCTTCTCCTTCCTCTTCCAGCAAATGAGCCTTTTGTGCTGGCTCTCGTGAGTACCCAAAGCAGGCAGGGGAGGAGGCAGCAGCAGGTACACCCAGCCCACATCACCAGCCCTGCTCAGGAAGCCACTGTGCCAGGTGCACAGAGGGACGGGGGAGGCGTGGAACTAGGTAAGGTGCTCTACTCACTATGGGTGCTCCTGCTCCCACCCCGTGGAGTGTGGGACTTACATAATGAGATTTTGGCAATGACACAGTCACCAGCTTAATTACAAGACAGGAACAACAAAGTAATTATTGCAGCAGGGAAGAATCAGGCACCACGACAAGCTCAGGAAAAGCAGTAGGAAGATATGACTGTACCTGCAGGCTGAGACACCCCATCTGTCACGGCGAGCTCCTCTGGGGACCTGCCTGTCTCCAGGTAAATCCAGAAGTTGGAACATTTCTGCGTCTCAGCTCTGGTTACCATGTAGCTTCCGAGGGACCCTGCAGCTGGGGCGGCCGAGGTGCTCCTGGGAGTGCCAGCAGCACCTTGGTGGGGACAGCACCTGCTGCCGCGAACGCTCCTGAGCCCTGGGGGCTGGGGCATAGGAAGGTGGCTGGAGCCAGAGACGAGCCCACATAACAATGGCAAACACCCCTCTGTACCGCTCGGGTTGGGCACTTACCAGCAGCCAGCAACAGGCTCCACTGCCGGCTGTACGGCAGCATCTGCCGCACCAGCTTCTGCGCTGCGAAGGCGGCTCCGCTACCTGCCGAGACAGGGGCCGGGGTTACCGGACATAGCCAGGACGACCCCGCTGCCCCCAGGGAGCGGCCAAGGACAGCCCGGGGGATGCCGGGGTGGCTGGACCGGCCCGTACCTGCCAGGAAGCTGCCGATTCCCTTCAAGAAGGCGTGAGACTGGCAGGCCGCGTACTGCTGCAGCGCCTGCGAGGATGCGTCAGCGCGGGGGCCCGGAGGCCCACTTGGCCCCCTGAGCCCCGGCCCCCCCCGCACCCCAAGGCCCCCCAGCTCGTCCCCCGCGGGGCGCACCGGATGCTTGGCGGCCACATCATCCTCCACCCGCCGCACGCCCAGGTTCACCATAGCGGAGCTGCCGTACTCGGCCCTGGGCAGGACACGGCGCTCCCGCCCCCCCACTTCCGCCCGTCTCCCCCCACCTTTCCGCTGCGGCCATGGCGGAACCGGCAGGGCCCTTTCATCTGCTCCGAGCCGGGACGGGCCGATTCCTCTGCTACTGCGGACCCGACGGCGCCGTCTAGTGAGAGCGGGGCGGGAGAAGGAGCAGGTGGGGGGCGGGCACAGGGCCGCGCGGGGCTTGAGCAGCCCTGGCCTGAGCAGCTTCCTCCCACAGTGTGACCGACGCGATAGAGGTCTGGGCTGGGGAGCTCGGCGGCTGCCCGGCGCTCGGTTGTGTATGTACCGGGGGAGGGGAGGGGGGGGTGGTCAGTGGGCGGCGGGAGAGCCCGGGGCTGAGACCCGGAGTGCCAGCGGGGGCAGGGATGGATCTGGACCCAGGCTAAGCCGTGTTGGACGCGTTCTCCTCCTCCTCTCCCTCTGCAGCGGTGCTCACCGGAGGAACACGGCGCGATGCTCAGGTGAGTGCCGCCGCCCTGGACCTCCCTCGCTACGGGCACCCTCTCGCCCCGGGCTCCCCCCACCCTAGGCCCCACCTCGCCCGGGACTCCCCCTCTCTCCCGCTCCCCTCACCCCCGCTCCCCGCAGGGCCGCCCTGGGTCACGGGACCGCCGCGCTGAGCCTGGGCCCAGGTTCGGCCACGCTGCGGCTGCCGGAGGAGCCGCGGTGCCCAGCCCTGGCCCTCGCACAGCTGCCCGCTGCCGAGGCGCGTAGCCGGCTGCAGGCGCTGGTCTTCGGCATGGCCGCCTGCATCGAGAGCCTGAAGAGGCGCCTGGAAGGTCTGTGGTGGGTTTAGAAGAGGGGAGGGCTAGCAGCTCCTGCTACTTTCGTGGGATCGTCACCCCCACCTGAAGTACCCTAGGTGCCCCAGTTCAGCCAGAAGCAGCAGGAGAGGGCTTCACCCCAGGTGGTTTCTTCTCAGCGGTCCCAGTGGGTCAGCAGAAGAGCTGCTCCCCATCACTTCCCTGTTTGGGCTGGCCCGTTCTCAAAGCTGGTCACGGTCTGAACCACACCCCCGCAGGCAGAGGAGACCCTGCCAGGGCCTGGAGGACACAGTGGTATGTCTCTGTGTGGAAACACAGCCCTATCCTCATGGCCAGCACCACACAAGCGTCCTGAATGTGGGAGTCACCTTACAGACATCTTTGGGGGATCTGGGAAGATTTTGGAGCAGCAGCAGTTTGGATGGAAGTGCTGAGAGGAGAATGGGGCTCAGTTTGGCTTTGGAGGGGAGCTCACTGGGGAGGCTTGAAGTGCTGCATGCAGAATTGGGGGGTGTTGTCACAAGCTTTGGCTCTGGCTCCTTTCTCAGTAGCAGTGGAGACGTTAGCATCTTCCTGCAGCCCTGAGAAGAACGCTGCCCGAAGCCAGCTCTTCCTGCCAGGTAGGCACTGCCAAGGGCACCTGCCCTGGTCTTGAAATCTTTTGTCTTCTCCTCTACGGAGGCTGCTGGTCCTGTATGCATGTGCTTTCCAGGACACTCTGAGTGCCCTCTGGCACTAAGCCCTGCCCTGCTGGCAGCCACAGGGCAGGGCTTAGCGAGGTGGCTCTCAGGGTGTCTGGGATGCTCAGGTCAAAGGCTGGGCATTGCCAGCCTCAGAAGGAGGGCAGGCTTCACTGTGCTTCCCAGACTGGAGGCTGTGGTGGATCCATGGCTCCTTTTGGGAAAGGAGGCCAAGTTTGGCTCTTTCTTGCACTGTGGTGACTGCTGGTCCTGCCAGGCTGGGTTCCCAGAGGCTCCCCCTGGCTCTGGAGGGGCTGGCAGGGCTGCCAGAGCTCCTGGGTAACCTGTGATCTGTGTCCTGCCTGTTCCTGACCGAGGCAGACCCGAACCTCAGGAAGAGTAGGGCTTCTGGCTCACCTTTGCCAGCTAAAAGGAAGGTCCCCGGGGAATCTCTCATTAACCCTGGTTTCAAAAGGTCAGTGCTGGGACTGGGTGCTGCTCACTGGGCACCCTGTGGGTTCTACTCCAAAGCAGCAGGGCTCAGGGCTCTGATGTTTCCTCCATCTCCTTCCAGCAAGAAGGTGTCATCTGGAGTGAATTTTGAGGACTCCTGATGGGTGTTGTCCTGTGCCCTGATGACAACAGCCATATGGACCCCTATGTCTGAAAGAGGAGGTGTCCCTGTTGTTCCAGACCTGCTGAGCTCCTCAACCCAGGGAGACAACAGAGTCAGCAGTACCTGGCAGCCACCCCTCAGATGGGGTGGTGGCAGGGCCTTTGGGAGGGACAGATGGAGCAGAGGGGACACCAGCACGGTGGGTTTTTCCCCTGCAGCTCTTCCCTGCTGGCAGGGACCAGCTCCTGACCTCACTTACCAGGAACTGGTAGAGTTTGGATGGAGCTTTGATACGCTGGAATGGAAAGATCACCTGTGCTTTGCTTCTTGCCAGTAAAGGTGTTTTTAGCCAGCTGGTCTCTGGGTGTGCCTGTCCATTCTGCCTCTCCCTTTCTCAGGAAGCCTTGGGCCTGTTTCAGCTGAACCTGGAGGTCTGGGCCTCAGAGAAGTTGTCTTCCCTGTCAGCTTTTTGCAAGTGGGCTAATGGGTGTGTGGTTAGAGCGTGGCCAACCCTTCTGGAGAGCTGGAAGGGTTGGGTTCTGCCTTGCTGGGCACTGGGAGAGGATGAGGAGGTCAGTACAAAGCCTTGTGAGGAAGGAGCTCCTGGGGTGGTCACTCCAGACTCACACTAGTCTTGCTTGCAAAGCTTTTATTTATTTCCTAAAATTCTGAAGCTTAGCTTGAGCTTTCCCTGCTTCACAACCCCCAGGTCTGTTGAGAGCTTCCTAATAGTGCGTTTTGGGGGGGAATTGACCTCTGCCCATTGCCTGTGCCATCCCCCTCCAGCTCTGTTCTTAGGTCTCTCTTGCTGTGCCAGGTCCACTCACCTGGTGCAGGTGTGAGGGCACCCTGTGGTGCCTTGCTGCCCAGGTGGGTGGCACAGTGGGCCTGTGCAGGTGGCTGCAGGGCAGCTTGTCATCCCCAGCTCTGCCCCTGCCCTCAGCTGGGCACAGCTTTGGCACCAATGGTGCCCATGGCTGTGCCCCCTTGCCCTCATCCTGATGCTTGAGGGGCCACAGAGCTTGTCCTGGTTGTGGAGAAGGGTGGGTGGCACAAGAGGGGCTCAGTGCACTGCAGATTGCTGCCAGCACCTGGGTGCCAGTGGAGGGAACTTGGATGCGAGGGGCACAGCTCTCCTGAGCCCCTGCAGGCAGGGGCAGAGTGGGCTGACCTCCTGCCTGACCCCAGCCTTGGCCCTGCACCCACCAGGGCACGTGCCCGGCTCACTGCGGTGCCCGGACCACGGAACGATAGCCTTGTATAATCTCCTGGCTATTGGGGCAGGTGTATTTGAACTCCTTGGTTTCACTGGCACTGTTGAGGTACCGCCACACGCCCTGCAGGTCCTTGGGGATCCCAAAGCGGCGGTAGTGCTGGCACACAACCTGCAGGCACAAATGGGGGAGACTTGCCTGACCCTGTGCCAGGGAGGGCTCTACCAGCAGGGCAGGCACCAGTTGGGAAGGGTGGCAGGGAGCCAGGGATATCCCTGGCACTGCACAGTCGAGGGCTGGCACTCAGGAGAGGATGCAGAGAGGAGTGGGATCTGTGGGAGGGCACTGTGCTAAGCAGGGCTCCTGGGGAGAGGGAAGCTGGGGGGCACAGAACTGAGAGAACAACTGGGAAAGGAGCAGATGCTTGCTGTAGGCACCAAGAGGAGAGTGAGGGTGTGGGGACACCAGGGAAAGGAGAAGGGCATGGTGCTGGAATGCCTGTGGCTTACCTGAACAATGTTGAGCTTTGGCAGCAGGTTGCAGTCGGCCAGTGTGAGGTGGTCTCCATCAAGGAAACGGCGCTGGGAGGCCCTGAGGCAGGGGTCCTGGGCCAGCTCGTGCTCCAGAGGGGTGCTCAGGTACTCATCTAGCTTCAGCAAGGCCCGCAGCAGGTTTCGCTGCAGCACTGCGGGGAGGGTGGCCAGGTCACGGTACAGCCCTGCTGCAGGCATGGGGCCCCTGCTCTGCTGTGGCCTCCTGCCAGCCCAGCCCTGTGTCCAGGTGACCTGTCAGCCTCTTCCCACGTGGCTCAGGCTGGCACCTGCTTCTGCCCTCCCACAGAGACCTGGCACAGCTACACTGGCCCGCATAGGCAGGGCAGTGCCTGGACAAACCTGACTGTGGGACTGGGTGGGGGGACTGAGAAAGCTCAGTGTGACCAGGCTAGACTTTGGTGTGTGGCACCTAAGAAGTTGCATGGGGTGATCCCCCACCCATGCCTCACCCTCGTCCTGGGCAGGTACCGGGTTCTTGATGAAGGCAGAGAACTTGTGGAAAATGTCATTCCCAGCCAGACTTGACTCCGGGTACTGCGGGACCAGACTGGAGCACCTGTGGGGACATGGGCACAGCTGAGGCAGGTGGCAGAGGCTGACAGGCTCATCTGCTGTCAGCCCCCTCATCCCTCAGCTTGTCCTGCCCTTTGGAGGGCCCCTTCCTCCTTTCAAGGCAGCATCAGCAACTGACATGGGGGGACCTAGCTGGTCCTCCAGGAACTCCTCAATGGTGATGGTGTCGGTCTTGGGCTCGCCATTATAGAGGAGAACAGGCAGCTGGGCACCTGGTGCAACATCCTTCAGCACGTCCAGCGCCCTGTGGGAGACAGGTACATTGCTGATGCCTGGCACGTCCAAGGTTCTGCAGGCATCGTGTGTGTGTGTGTGTGTGTGTGTGTGTGTGTGTGTGTATGTGTGTGTATGTGTGTGTATGTGTGTGTGTGTTCGTATTGTGCACGTGTCCCAAGCAAAGGGACTTCCGGGGGCCGGTGCACAAGGTGGTGCCCTCAGGCACATCCAGTCTCAGTGTGTGCCCAAGGAAATAATCTGCCAACCTCTACCAAGCACTAATTGTCACCTGGGGAGGTACAAAAAGCTCCATGCATTCCATAGTGCCCACCCTTCACATCCTTTCCCAAAGTATTGGGGACCTACCAATCCCCCACCCTGCACATGATCCTGGCCCCAGGGCTGGCACCCCTTGGGAGGGAGCCATGACTCACCTCTTCACGTCCACAGTGGTGAGGGTGAAGGGCACCCCTTTGAGCAGCAGCACCATGAAGAGCCGCTGGCAGAAGGGGCAGTGCCCCACACTCTCCCCGTCCTCGCTTGCCTGTGGGCACAGGAGAGCTCAGCTGCCCGTTCACCCTGGCATGGCCCCAGGGGAGCAGCCCCAGAGGGTATAGAGTGAAGATAATAGAGCACGTGCCCCAACCCAGCCTGGGAAGCTGTGCTGCAGTCCATGGCACCTGCTTTGCCAGGCAGGGTGCCAGCTCTTGGCCCCTGCCTGCTCCCGGAGCTTCAGTGCCACACCCCAGAGCAGCCACATGGCCCTGGCGCTGTCTGGGGACCAGGACCTCCAGGCTTCGCCAGTCTCACAGTGCCAGGGGCACAAGAGCTTGAGAGCAGCAGTGGCAGCAGCAGAGGGAGATGTGTGGGGGCAGATAAGTCTGCCAGGCCTCTGCCCTAGAGGGATGCCCCTTAATTGGTATGTGATAAGCTCATCTCAACCCTCCCAATCATCTCAACTTTCCCCGGGAGAGATAACCCTTAGATGAGGCTGTTCTCTCTGGTCATGGGGAGTACCCATAGTGCTCTGATATACCCATGCAGACTCTTTCCAACCCATTGGTTTTTCCCCTTTGGTACCGCCTCTGCTTTCCCCCATAAATACCCCAGCTTCTGCTCAGTTCAGCAGGGAGGTGTTATGCCTGTTGCCCTTCACAGGGTGCTGGACAATAAAGGCTACCCTTTGGAACCGACATACAACTCTCCTGTCTCTGTCTCTGAGTTGGCCTGGGATCACCTTGCAAGGCAGAGATGAAATCACTGCTAAGAGCTGAACATTTGCAGCCACCGGTTGCGCCTTGTTGAGGCTACCTGGGGGCTGGAAGACTACCCGAGACCCCTGGAAAGTTGTCTCTTGCGAGACCTCTCTCTGGGAAGATTACAGCATTCCAGGTCGGACCAGCAGACCAGCCCCCCCCCCCCTCCCCCCCTTCCCCCGGGCTGTTCTCAGAGATGTGCCAGAGGATGGTGACAGTGATATTGGTAGTCCTGTCAACCCCAGCCACTATCCCAGGTGAGCTCTGTCCTGCCCTGCACAGACAGACTGCCCTGGCTGGGCAGGGCTGGGGTTGCAGGCAGGTTGTAGGCAGATGCTGTGGTGCTGGGCTGCTGGGCCCTGCTTTCAGGGGAGAATCTGGTCCAACCTCCCCAGGTTTAGCCCCCACAGCCCCTGTGTCCGCAGGGCAGGAAGTAGAAAGCAGTGCGCCCTGGAGAAGAGCCCAAGCTGCCCAATGCCTGTCCCCCCACCTGCCTGCTGCCACTGCCTGTTGTCAGCCCCATTGCCTGCCTGGTGCCTGACTGTCCCTGCCCATTATCTGCCCCTCTGCCTGCCCAGTGCTCCACATCTGGGCACTGCAGTGGCCGGGGGCAGCCCAGCCACCCCAGTGCACCACTGCCAGGGTTGGTTGTCAGGGCCTGGGGCACTGATCTCAGGACCCCCCTCACCTTGATGAAGAGCTGGATTTGGGGTTTCTTGGCCATGCTGCGTGGTGGCTGCTGGTGTACTGCTGGCTGCACCCTGAGTGCCCTAGCTGAAACTACGGCCCCTCCCAGCCCACATTCCTCCTCTGGGTGCACCCGCTCCCACCCACACCTGGCCCCATGGCACAGACAGGCCGCCCTGCCATGGGGCCCCGCTACCGTGACTGCTGCCAACTGCAGGCCAGTAAGGGCAGCTTGGTGGCATTGCTAGCTGCTGCCACTCCTGCCTGTACCCCCAGCCACCCCACAGTGCCTGAATGATGACAAGCACTGGGCACAGATCTGTGTTGTACCCAGCACTCCTTGCCCCTAGCAAGGATCCCTAGCAGGATCCTGCACCTCCACCCTGGGCACTGCCATTCTCCTCAGCCCAAGCCCTCCCAGGCACCCAGCCCTGGCATTCCCCCGCATGTCCAACTACACAGCCTCAATCGATCCAGTTATTATTTTTTTATTTAAAACGATCATTATTTTCACATTTCATCTTCTTTTTGTTTGGTAGCAATATACAGGCAGCTCCAAGACGTCCCCACCCCCAGGGGCCCCAAGCCTGAGGCTGAGCATGGCACTGGCACTATGCCTGCAGCTGGTGGCCAAGGACGTGCAGGGGGAGGCAAGGCCAGAAGCGGGGTCAAGCTCAATGAAGTGAACAATGTTAAAGCAGCAGCCACCCCTGTCCTGGGACAATGCCATGGGGCGCTACCTTCCCGCTCTCACCCTTGGAGTGACTCTAGGAGCAACTGTGCACAGGCAGCCCTAAGTCCAGGGGCAGGGAGGCCACCATGGCCACACACGCTGTATGGGCACTTCCACTAACCCTCAGAAGCCACGGGGGTGATGGCTTGGTGGCGGGGGGAAGACTGAGTGGACAGGGAAGACACTCTGTGACTGGGGTGCCAGTGCCCTTCTGGAGCCTGGAGCAAGAGTGTAGTGTGGCAGTTATGGGGCAAGGATAAAGCCCAGAGCATAGCAGCACTGCTCACCCGGGGATACCCCAGGGTGCCACCATGGTGACAGCTGGGGACTCCAAGATGACACTGTCCCCTCTGCCTGATGGCAGAGGGGCTTTGAGCTGGCTTGTCCCCCAGCATCCCCTGGGGAAGGCAGAGTGTGGCCAGCATAGGAGCAGGGACATGCTGGTGGGGGCTTCCCCCCTGCGTCCTCCACCCCATCCCAGATCCACCCAGTTTCCCATATGCCATTAAAAAAAAAAAAAAAAAAGTCTGAAAAATCTGAAAATAGAGCTTCTTCCCGCAGTTTTCTCCCTATTGAAAATACAGTATATTGTATCACAATCTATAGCAGGTGGTATATGGGGCTGATGGGACCAAGGGGCATAGGGACAGCTGAGGTCAGGCCCCGCTCCTGTGCCCAAGTGGTGCCAGAGCCAGCCTCTCCCCTCCCATAGCAGCCAGCTGAGGTGCCTGGTGCTTGCCTCCAGCCAAGCCTGTGCCAGGGAGGCAGAGAGGGTATCAGAGCACACAGGGCAGACCAACCATGGGTGCTCCCCAGGAAGGTGCATGGCCACCCTGGGGTGTTGCCAGACTGTGGCACCCAGCAGTGGGAGGGGGGTGGGGTCAGCATCACAGGCCCTGCTGCCACCCCATCTCTAGGCACAGCTGCAGCTTGTTGAGAGCTGCAGGCACCAGCCATGGTCCCTGTGGGTGACAAGGCAGCAGCACCCTCTGCAAAAAGGAGGGGCACTGCTGGTTGAGTGGGTGCCCACTGCTGGCCAGTGACTCTGCCAGTCCCACTACTGCAGTCCATCGTTCCCTCCCCACCACCCCAGGCAACATTGCCAGGCTGCGCTGGCACCCACCCAGACTGTCCTGACCTCGTACCTTAAGGCCACCTCACTACCAGCTTCCAAAGCCATCCCGGTGTGCTGCAGTCCCTCTCCCAGTACCACCAGTGACCCAACAATAAGAACCTAGTGCAGGTACAGGGAACCTAGTTCCTGTACAGGGCTGGACATGGAGGAACAAGTGTCAGGGCAAGAGCGATGTGGAAGGGGACACAGCAGAAAGGTGGCAGAGCTGCAGCAACGCCCTGTGATAGGGGAAGCAAGTGGTGAGGGCAGGCAGGAGGCAGTGCACTTGAGGGTGAGGGACATGATTAGGGGTAGAGGGGAGAAACAGCTGGTGCCAGCATGTGAAATACCCTGTGAAATACCCCTCTGCCCCTGCCATGTGCCTCTGCAACAGCACTGCTGCCTGGGGATGAAGCCAGTGCCCGAGGCCAGGCAGGGCCAGGGCAAACGGACCCCAGGGTGGGCAGGATGTATCAGTGGGCTGAGACTCCCAGTGACATCCCACTGGTGACAGAAATCAGTCATGGGTGAAGCACCAGAGCACCTGCCCCAGTGGTGCCCAGGGCAGCATCAGCCAGGGGTGATGTGGAAGCAGCCATCCTTCTTCTAGCTCCATGGGGCCAGGTCTGGGGGGGGTACACATGGCCAAGGGTCCCTAGAATGAGTGCAACATGGGTGTCCAAAGGCACTGCGCACAGGCGTGTGTCTCTGCCCCGAAGTGAGTGGGGCTGGCAGTGCTGGCACCAAGCCATGTCCTTTCCTTCATAGTCTCTATCCATGGTATGTTGAGGACCATGCCCCCGGCACCACACAGTGATGCTGCTCTGGAGCCAAAGGGGGAAAAAGCCACCCCAGTGGTGGCTTACAAGGTCCATCCAGGCATTGCTGTACCACTGTGTCCTCCCTGCCATGTGGCTCCGGCTGCAGCAACTTTGCTCCACGGGGCAAAGGGAGGGGAAAGGCCAAAAGGGTTTGGTGGCTTGACAACATGGTTGTCCTCGGGGTCTCAGCACAGCGTGTCCGTGTTGAAGGAGAGCTGGGCCTGAGCAAGGAGACAGGGACAGCTCAGGGGCTGCCCATATTGCCAGCACATCCAGGGTGTCTGGGGCCAGAGTCTGGCACAGGTGGCAGAGCAGACACCTCTCCAAGAGAGCCCCCATCCCTCCCTGGCCCAGCCCTGGCTCCGTTGTGTCACCTTCGTGGTGTCACAGCACCCAGTCCCAGGGCCTGTGGCACTGATAGAGGTGGGACCAGGAACACCCCGATCTGGGGACAACCTCTCACCCTCTCCTCCTCAAAGCTGATGAGGCCTTCATCATCAGTCTCCAGGTCCTCCTGCTCATCCACCACGAGGGCCCGCAGCTCAGTGGGGGCGGTGCAGGGGCGCAGCAGGCTCAGCACGCGCTCCAGGGGTGACTGCAGTACACAGCTGGGGCTGGTCTCCTGCTGCTCCAGGTTGTCACTTTGCTTCTTGGCAAAATTCACAAATACCTGAGGAGGAAGAGGCAGGAGACTCAGGTATTTGCAGGCACCTCCACTCCACGCTTCCCAGGTCAGGACCCAGTGCATCCTGCTGTGCAATGGCTGCCACCATGTTCCCCATCTAGCTCCAACCCCTGCCCCAAAGACAGATCCTGCCTGGCACTTTGTCACTCCTTGGGGACAAGCATCCAGCTGCCCATGCTGTCCCCAGTCTTACATTGTCCAGTGTGGTTTGGCTGACAGAGTAGTCTTCAATGCCCAGCACATCCACCACCTGCTCCATCTTGCTGAAGATCTGTGCCAGTGAGATCTGGTCTGACTTCAGCTGGTACTGGGCCTTGGTGTGATGACGCTCCTGGAGAGTGGTCACAGAGGGCTGGTGAGGGCACTGCGCCCTCACTCCCAGACTCCCTCCCTTTACCTTATGGAGGATGAAGGTTGCTTGTGCCCTGAAGTGGGGGCTGGCAGGGGACATCATGGCCACCAGGGGCAGCTCACCTTGAGGACAGCCTCAGGGAAGTTACGGTTGAAGAACCTCACCACCTCCTTGACATTGAGGCTGGACTTGGTGCGCACTGTGATCATGTAGCCATCACCGAACCTGCACAGGAACAAGGCACCCATTGAGGACCTGTCCCCCCATCTGCATTCCCATGACCCTATGGAAGGGGGCAATGCTTTCAGGCAGCCACTACTAGACACCAGGCCAGTGGCAGGGCCCTTAAGTGACCCTGTTCCCTGCCCACCTCTAAAGCTGCATCCACACAGAGGGCTGGTATCTTGTCATGGATGCCACACTGTCACCCATCCATGGGGATCCAGCCACCTCCTGCCCAGTAGCACACACAGGCTACTGGGCCTCACGCAGGCATACTGAGCTCCTGCCAAACCCTTACCTGTTCTTCAGGTGCTGAATGCTGCCGAGACACTTGAGCCGCCCGTTCACCATGATGGCCAGGCGGGTGCAGAGGGCCTCACACTCCTCCATGCTGGGATGACAAGGGAGGGTTCAGCGGGGCACATGGGAGGACAATGCCAGGGCTATGGTGGGAGTAGGTGGAGAGCTGGGCCTCCCACGGCATCACCCAAGTGCTGTGGCCCCACCACCAGGGATGAGAGAAGGCAACAGAGGGTGTCCCAGGCTCCCCCTGCTCCTCATGCCTCTACCAAATGCCATTCCCTGGGGATTGGGGAGCCCTCTCCCTCCCACCCACACAGCACCTCAGGTGCTTGGAGGCATCATGAGCACACAACCCCCCTGGACCTGTGAGACGTGAGCACCACGGAGCGACCCGTTTTGATGACATCCAGGATGAGGTTCCAGAGGAAGCGCCGTGCCTTGGGGTCCATCCCTGTGGTTGGCTCATCCTGGGGGATAGACAGCATCCTCACATATGTGCCAGCCCTGGCAGGGACCCTGCCACTCCCTTCCTGTCCTGAGTCCAGCTCAGGCCACCATCCCACACTCCAGGAGGTGTGGTGTGTGGTGAAGCAGGGGGCGAGCACCTCCCACCCAGGGTCCTTTTTCTACCCTCAGGGCGCACCAGGAAGATGAAGGCTGGGTATCCAATGAGTGCGATGGCTGTGGATAGCTTCCTCTTGTTGCCCCCACTGTAGGTGCTGGCAGGCTTGTCTGCATACTTGGTCAACTCCAGCTTTTTCAGTGCCCACTTGACTACCTGCAAGGCGTGGGGGGTCTGCTGTAATCCTGCCAAGGCCACAGGGCTGGCAGAGCAGGCAGGGGTTGGGCTCCCTGGCATGCCGGCTGCCAAGGGGACTACAAGCCACATGCCAATCAGGGGAGCCCCATGGCAGCCCCCAGCAGAGCCATGAGCACTGGTGGGGACCTGCGAGTGCATGTGTCTGGCCCTGGCAGCCCATGTGGGCACACTGCCAGGGTGCCACTGTCACAAGAGCAGCAGCACTGGCTCAGGCTGCCGCTGCTGCCCAGTGAGATGCCATCCCTGTGGCACAGCACCAGCCCTTGCATGCTGCCAACTGCTTGCCCAGAGCCCTACCCGCTCCTCATCCTTCCAGGGGATGCCACGCAGGCGAGTGTAGAGCTCCAGGTGCTCCTGGGCCGTCAGCTCATCAAAGAGTGCATCAAACTGGGGGCAGTAGCCCAAGCTCTGCTGGACCTGCAGGAGCTCCTTCAGGATGCTGTGGGAGAGGATTGAGGGTTTGTGGGAAGAAGGAATTCTTTTTGTGAGGACTGCTGCTGAGCCCCCCTTCACACGCCTTTACACTGGAGCATCTTCCCCTAGGTAAAACCCCACTGGGCAGCCTCAGCACAGGGCCGCTGTCTCTTGCCCCACATCATCCCAGGTTGATGGTTCACCCAGGAGGACACAAGGCTGCGGAGTCCCACTGGGACACACGAGCTCACTCACGCTACTTTATCCTGGGAGCCCTCCAAGCAGACCCTATCCCATCCCCAGGAAAGCAGGCAGCCCCCAGGCCTCCCTTACCTGTGTCCGTTAATGAAGGCCTCTCCACCCGTGGTGCTCTCATCCCCTGTCAGCATCTTGAATGTTGTGGTCTTGCCCGCACCGTTGACACCCAGCAGCCCAAAGCATTCCCCGGGGCGCACACCCACACACAGGCGGTCCACAGCCAAGATGCGCCCAATCTTGCGGGACTTGTACACCTGGTAGGGAAGGAGAAGGTGGACTCAGCCCACCAGGAGCCACCTGGATCTGCTGCCCCACCCACATCCCTGGGGTGATCCCAGGAGTCTCCTTGCAGCCTGATGCAGCCTCCACCTTTGTGAGGTTCTCAATCTTCAGCATGTCATTGTCGGCATCACCACGCAGGACCCGGTGCCTCTCATTGGCCACGTCAATGTCATCCTCAATGGGTTTGGTGGAGACGGGCAGGCGCCTGTGGGAGGGAGCAAAGGCAGTGGGGAATGTGAGACCAGGAGCTGCATCCCTGTCAGGCCCGGGCAGCTCCCACTCAACACCGCCAGAAGGGCAGCCTGAAGCTCAAGGGTCCCAATTGCAAATCTTTACCCCCATGGCCAGCCCCAACATCCCTGCCCTGGGCCACACTCACTGGGGCTTTCGGAAGAAGTTGTACTGGCACATAATGGTGATGAAGAAGCCAACAAAGCCTTCAATTGTCATGGCAACAAGCCCTCGTGTCACGATGTCCCATTCGAAGGGTGATTTCATTTTATCAAACTGCCCTGAAAAGGAGGAAGAGGAGAGGAGAGAGCAGCTGTGGACACCTTCCCATGGAGACAGCTTGGTTGTACCTCCTGAGTTGACCCATGACAATGACACTGCTCCCATGCTCACCCACCACAGCTGCCTGGGCTGGTTGCAACACAATTCCCTCTCAGAGCATGGGTGCTATGGAAATCATCTGGCAAGTTTTCAACCTCAGTAGAATGAATCAACCCAGCTGAGAGTGGAATCAGAGGGATTTGTCAAATCCTGACCCAAAACTGTCCCTCATGATGCCAGCAGCACCTGGGTTATATGCAGAAGCTGCTCAAAAAGCAGAGAGCACGGGAGCTTCTGAGGTCAGGATGAAGCTGTAAGTGGCAAAAGCTTGTGTTGGTTGGGCAGCACAGCCCCCAAGAAACCCTCTCTAGAAGGAGAGTCCCTGCAGCCCCCATCTCTTCTGTCACAGTACAGCCTCACCATGGCCCAACACAAGCAGTGTGCAGCAGCAGCAGCAGAACCACACACCTCTGTCAGGTGCCTTGTCAGAGCTCACACTCTCTTCTCCCCATGGGGCTGCTATTTGGGATGGCCCAAGGAACCACTTTCAGCAACACTGGCACCCTGCCACAGCTGATCCTCAGCCGTGTCCTTTTCTGTACCCTCTCTAATCCACTCCCTTGGCTTTTTGCTCCAGGTTGATCTGGGCCTTGGGACACCACCATGGGGCAGGCAGAGGGGATGTGCCACTACTGTGGTCCCCTCCAGCCCCACATGCCCTGGAGCAAGGAAGGGAGAGAACAAGAGGCCATACCAATCTTGGCATAGTACTCATTGATGTATTCATTGTAGGCCATCTCCATCAGGCCATGGCCCAGGTTGTAATTAGGGAACACAAGGAAGCAGCTCTTCAGGTAGCTGTTCACCACCTTCAGGTCCTGTGAAGACAGCAGAAAGGACACAACCATCAAATCACCCTGAGTGAGTGGTAGGATCAGGATCCCCAAGATCCAGCCCAGCCAGGTCTCATGGCTGATCCTGCTGGAAACAGACTTCCTGAGGTCCCTCCTAGCCTGAGCTGCCCCATAAACAGATGTCAGCATCTCCCTTCCCAGTGGCCCTCAGCAGAGCTGTGAATGCTGTACCTTGTCGTGCTCAAAGAGCTGCAGCAGGAATGTGGCGACAGTGGCTGTGATGCCAATGAAGAGGTTGATGACGATGAGGAAGACATAAGCAGAGCTGGGCACCTCAAACCAGAAGGAGGCTGGGTACATGATAGGGGTGATGGACCAGCTGGGGAAGTGAGAAGAAAAAGCACATATCAGTATGGCAGCAGAGGGGCTCCCAGCTTTGGGATTACACATTTCCATCCTGCTGTTCCCAGGCTCTCCCACCCCAGCCCTCACAGCCACTACACCCCAAACAGGTATGGGGGCTGCAGAACATCACAGAACCGTTTGGATTAGAAAGGACCTTTCAAGGTCATCTAGTCCAGTCCCCAGCTATGGGCAGGGACACCTTCCACTAGTGCTCCAAGCTGTCTAACCTGGCCTTGAACATTTCCAAGAATGGAGAAGCCACAGCTTCTCTGGGAAATCTGTGCCAGGGCCTCACCACCCCCACCATGAAAAATTTCTTCTTAATCTGGTCTAAATGTCTATCTTCTACTTCAAAACCACTACCCCATAAGACTCTGGAGGCATCCCAGTGCCTTCTGACCACCTCTTCTGAGCAACATACCCATAGAGCAGGAAGAGGGAGAGGACAGCAGGGAAGTTGGTAGGAGAGGTATATGCTGGGAGGTCAAACACAAACAGGATGATAATGCAGCACGTGGCTGGCACCAGGTAGTTTAGCTGGAAAAGACAGAATCTTCCGTGACTGCCCACTCCCTGGCACAGCCCCAGAGGCTTGGCCGGTGGGGCCACATGTCCTGCTTACCATGTCCCACATGTAGTTGGCCAACCAGTAGATGACGGGGTCACAGCCACTCACAAACTGCAGGTGTTTGGCCTTGGTGGCCTTTTCAGCCACCAGGAATACCACAAAGCTGGCTGGGACGAAGGACATGGCCACAATGATGAAGATGGCGATCACCACATCTGTGCCTTGCAGGCTGGATGGGGAGTAAGGAGAGCAGGGACTCCATCGCCCTCAGTTACCTGGGGAAGGGCCGCCCACTCTGGCGTGGGACAGTCACTGTGCACAGAGCAGGGCATGGCACAGGGACCCCCAGATCACAGCCACCCTGTCCCTCCCCATCATGCAGCCTCTGGAGCAGAAGCCCTGGCCTTCCCCTGCAATCACCAGTAAAAAGCCCCCTACCTCCCACGGGACAGCCACCCTCCCTCAGACCCTCTCCTTGAACCTACAGGTAATCCAGGGACAGGCTGGCACTCGTTTTGTTCATGGGGTGATTGGTGACTGTGATGCCTGCAACAACAACCAAGAAGAAATATGGAAGCATGAAAACTGGCTTGGACACAGACCCTTGTCCCCAGTCTGCATGGTCCTGGCTCTGAGCAAGATGGGTTTCTAACCTGAAGCTCAGCAGGAGCTGGGCTCTCTGAAGCAACTCAGCACGTCAAGGCCAAGCCCTCGCTCACTGGAGAGCGCCTTTGGACATGTCACAAGCCCAGGCACTTTGAGACAGCACTTTGGGACATTCCAGTCCAGGCCTAACAAAGAGCTCATCCCAGCTCTCATATCTCAGAGCTGAGGTGTGTGAAACCCCTGTTCCAGCTGTACACTAGCCCGCTTGGCCCAAGGTGTACACTGCACTTTGGAGCCTGGTTGGACCATGCCCAAATGCTGTTCCTGATATGCTCCTGCCCTCAGAGGCCTCCAGATCCTCACCATAGGCAGCAGGGTTGCCCTTGCTCTTGGGCAGGTTGGCTCTCAGGATAGCATTGTTGAGTGCGTTGAGGTAAGTGGGCATGCTGTGGTAGCCCTTGTTGTTGTAGAAGACCTGAAGGAGAAGAACAGTGGGAGATGGCAAGACAGCTGGGTCTAGGGATGTACTGGGAGGGAGGAATAGGATGAGATGGATAGCCAGCCACAAGGCAGGTGTCCTGTGCTCAAGGCTGTGGGGAGAATAGACCATTGCTGACTGTGCTGGGCCAGACCTGCTGACCACTCCCCCACAGCTGGAGCCTCCCAAAGCACTTGGACAGCAATGTAGCAGAACAGTCCCAGGTGTCCCTGCCTGCCTCCTTTCCTCCCCACCTATCCCCCCTGTGCTGAGGTGCAGTGCTGTCCCACCTGGGCCGTTCTCCGCACAGCAATCTTGCGCACTGTGGCTGGAGCCCTGGCTCCGAAGGAGGCTGGGATGGACTTCTGGATGTTTCCAAACGTGAGTGCCCCATATCTGTGGGACAAGGCACTGCTGAGGAAGCTGCAACTGCTGTCCCCCACCGCCGAGGGTGGAACCATGCTTGAGCAAGTTGTTGACACCAGCCAGAACCCTGGAGCAGGTGTCCCCAGGCCCCTGGTTCTCACCCCAGCTCTTTGGTGCAGAACAGACCCTCCCAGCCTCCCCTCTTGCCTGTGCAGCCGGAAGCGATCCGAGGTGTAGAGCAGATACTCAGAGACGTTGCGCCCTGTGATGTCTGTCAGGATGTCCCCTGTCACCACCTTCATCTGCGGGGGATGGCCCCCCACGCCACTAGGGCAGGAGAAGCCGGTCCCCTGCATGGAGCATGTGCACTTGATGGGCTCGTGGATGATGTGGGGCAAGGCAGGGGCTGAGGTCACGGTCCCTGAGGAGCAGAAGGGGTGGCTCACAGCCAGGCTCCTGCCTGCCCCAGCTGCTGGGGACAGCATGAAGGTTGGGTGGCTGACCAGGCAGGGTCCTGGTGACCAAGAAATGGATGTGCAAAAAGCTTTGGGGGGACAAAGATTCAGAGATGGGCCATGAAGTGTGGCTGGAGAAAGAAAGAGCTGGGGACCACATCCAGCAAAGGTGATGCAAGGCTGGCCACAGGGCTTTTTAACAGTGTCACCATCTAAGGTGCTCTACTGGCATGGCTGGGGCTGAATGGGGACAGTGTTCCATGGCCAAAGCCACACGTTCAGCCCACACTCTGCTGTGTGGCCAGGCCAGACTAACAGGTACTCCCAGGGGTCCCTGGAGCCACTTCTGTGAGGGATCATCACCCTGCTGGAGACAAATCCCAGACACAAGAGCACCCAGCATAGGTGATACCTTTAACAGTGGAGAAGGTTGTGGAGTTCCAAGCATGGAGCAGGTCCTCATCCACTGACATGGGGTAGTCAGAGGGAGCCGGGGATGGAGGTGGTGGCACGAAGTTGGAAAGTGGAAGGCCCTGGGTGAAGGAGTCGATGCACATGGCACCAAAGTACTTGGCTGCCAGCATTTTGGACTCATTGCTGTTGAGGTTGAGGGTCTGCATGGGCTGGTCTAGTGTGTTGTTGAAGGGTGTCTTGAGCACACATGTGGCCCCCACACCAGAAGGCAGATGGAAAGTGTTCACCAGCTGCTGAGGGCTGGCATCAGGAGACAGCCTAATGCTGCAGGAGCAAGAAGAAGGAGACAGATCTCAGCACTGGGGCCATCTTCTTCTGGGACCTCCTTGAGGCCCTGGCACTTATCATGGGCCTGTGCCTGGCATGACTGAGCTGCTAGTCACAGTGTCAGGGCTGGCACATCTCCCAGAGACACCCTGGCCAGGAGAGAGGTTGCTTTCTATCAGGGGACATGGCACCAGCCAGGCTCTGCTCCAAGCCTGAGCCAGCTCTGGCACAAGGCCTGCTGTGGGCTACCCTCCCCACTTGCCCCCCTTGCAGTCCTACAGATGGAGACAGGCCTTGGGCATGGGGTGCTGGTCACCAGCGGTGGCAGCTCTCACCGGTACTCACGCCGCTCCTCATTGGCGTAAGGAATGAAGTTGCCCTTGGGCTGAGTGTAGTTGTGGTATTGGGATGGTGAGAGGATGAGGGGTGGCAGGTCACCTGTAGGGACAAGGACAGGAACCTGCTCATTCCCACAGCACTACTGCACACAGAGAGACTGCCTTGGCCTTGTCCTCCTGCAGCCAGTGGCCACACTGGGGCAGGCAGAACAGGTCACCCAGCAGGCAGGTAGGTATGTAGCTTGCATGCACCTATTTCGGGCACAGAGAGTGCCACAGTCATGGCCACGCAGACGAAAAAGGCGGGCAGGAGGATCTGCGAGAAGAGGGCCTTGGTGTTGCGCTTGGCACAGTGGAAGCGTTTGACAATCAGCCCATGGAACTGGCGCAGCTTCAGCCATGAGCCTTCCAGCTTGAAGCTTCCTTGACCTGCCAGGTCACGATCCTCTGCTTCCACCTCCGCTTCTTGCTCTGGGAAGGAGAGGAACATCAGCTCTCTGGCATAGTTGCTCCCACACCAGCCTGGGCTCCCAGGAAGCTGAGGCAGACACCCAGCTCAGCTCAGCCATCCCAAGGGTAAGGGTAGCACTCAACCCCAACTCTACCACCGAGCTACAGCAGTAGTGCAGTGGGAAGCAAGGTATCTAGCTGGCAGGTTCCTCTTGTCCCCAAAAGGAAAATTTAGACAATAGTTTTATAAAAACAACCTGATTTTGTGCTTTTTTCTAGGACCCCTCCATTTTCCCATCAGCTCTGCCAGCTAGTGGGGGGTCAACACAGCCAAGAACAGGGGACAAGACACAGGTGGGAGTTCCAGTGAGACAGTGGGAGCTCTGCCAAAGCTCTGCCCCAGCTCTGCCTCCCACAGCCCTGGTGGGGCTAGGAGGTGGCACATCCCTAAACTAGTCACAAGAGTTGTGAGATAATCCAGAACAGGATCTCTGACTACAGCAATAACCTTGAGGCATCTGCCTGCACGCTTTCTATCCAGCAATCCCAGCATCCAGGCAGGGAGAGCCTTGCACCCATAGCAAAGTGAGCCTGTCAGGTAAGCCATCAACAGTAAGGTGACTCTCTGCCCAAGGACCAAGAGGATAAACCCAACTGGTGCCAGTGGATTTGTTAGAAGGCATGTTAGTGGGGCAAGTCTGCAAGGTGGCACTGGAGACCCACAAGAGGCAGAGCCAACACTGTCTGCTCTCACTGGCTCCATGCCTTGGCACAAAACCCTCACGCACACCCTACCAGTATGGGGTGCAAACTTGTGGAAAGAGCCTGTTCCCAGCACCCCCACCCAGCCTGTGGCTCTCTGGGTGCTGTGTTGCTGGACGCCCCATCAGCCCGCTCCTCATGGGCTCTTGTCCCAGTAGTCACAGCCACCCATCTCAGACACAACCACACACCCAAAGGGACCGGGCCAGCTCTGCCCACCCTGGGCAAACCCTCCATGTCCCAGCTAAGTGCCTCCCCTGGTCCCTGCCACTGGCCGGGCACCAGCGGCACCAACCTTGCAGACTGATGTTATCGGGGTCCTGCTGGTTATCGAACAGGGGTGCGTAATCCCCAAAGAATTCGGAATAAGTCCCACCTTCATCACCGCGCACGGAGCCCACCGAGGACACTGAGCACAGGGATGCTTGCGACTGCGCCAGCTTGGAGCAGGTCACCAGATTGCTGAGCTCCACCTCAGGCTTCTCTGGCATGGTTGCTTCAGCCAGGGGCTCCCCGTTGGCTTCAGACTTTGGGCCCAGCTCAGAGGCGGGTGGCTGCAGGGCATCCTTGGACCCCTTCATGTCTGAATGAAAAAATGTGGGTTGCCACCAGCCATGCTACTCTTCACTGCAGCATGGCACCAGCTGGAGATGGATCATATCACAGAATCACAGACTAGTTTGGGTTGGAAGGCACCTCATCTCATTCCAAACCCTTGCCATGCGCAGGGACACCTTTTGGTAGACCAGGTTGCTCCAAGCCCCATCCAACCCGGCCTTGGACATTTCCAGGGATGGTGCACCCACAGCTCCTCTGCATGACCTGTGCCAGGGCCACACCACCCTCACAGGGGAGAATTTCCTTCTAACATCTAATCTAAACTTTTCCTCTTTTAGTTTAAAACCACTCCCCACCTTATTCTAACACTACCTGCCCATGTAAAGTCCCTTTCTCATTTTTTCAAGCCCCCTTTAGGCACCAGAAGGTGCCATAAGGTCTCCCTGGAGCCTTCTCTTCTCCAGGTCAACACCCCCAGCTCTCCCAGCCTGGCTCCATGGCAGAGGTGCCATCTTGGAGTATCTCCATGGTGTCCTTCTGGAGACCCGTGCTGAGGACACAAAAGCTAGACACTATTCCACGTGGGAGTAAACCCAGAGTAGAGCAGAGGCTGGCTGCACTTGGCCAGCATGAGCTCTGCTAGAAATCTCTCCTCCACCTGGGACAGGAGACTCCTGCAGCCACCAAGCCCAGCAACATCACACAGCCCCTCACTAGCCCCAGTAGCACCTTGTGTCCCCCCACCGCGCCCGTACCCACGTCACTGTTCTCCAGAGACTGGTCCTCCTCGGACACCTTCAGGAAGACCTCCTCCAGCGTGGTGTCCATCAGCCCAAAACTGGTGAGGTCCAGCTCTTCTAGGCTCTGCTCCAAGTGCTGTGGGAGCGAAGTGCTCTGTGAGGAGGGCAGATGCCCACAGTGCCACAGCCCCCTGCCTGCCCACTCTGCCAGCCCCTGCAGGTACCTGGAAGAGCCTCTCAAAGCAGCCCTTCTTGACAGCTTCACTGGGCAGGATGTAGGAGAGCTCTGTGTTGGTGTCTGAGATGAGGAGGCAGGAGGCCACGTACTTCTTGATGAACTGGGAGACACGCGGCTCAGAGCAGGGGCTGACAGAGGAGTGGCCCAGGGGGCTATGTAGCTGGCCTGGTTCTGGGGCAGAGGGATAGCACCCATTGGTCAGCTCACACCTGACCTCCCACCAAGACCCACCATATTTCCCCTACTCCCCATGGCCTTAGGGGTTTCCCTGTCACCCTGACTGGCTCAACAGAAACAGCACCTGGAGACAAATGCCACTGGCCAAGGATCCAGCTGGGAAAAACTAAGGCTGAGCAATGGGACCTCCTACACCTCTGCCCCATCTCCTCTGCCCTCCATGTGACCTAAGGAGGCTCACGATGGGAGTACTTGGGTGTTGACATCTCCTTTGCTGGGCTGAAGAAGGGCTGGTGCCATCTACTCCTTTAACAAAGGGTCCCACTGCTCCCCAGACCTGTGCCATTCCTGATGTCCGACTGCTTCTTCACGACTGTCAGTTTGTAGCCATCACCATAGGTGCTCTTGAGGAACAATGGGGAACCACAGCACTTGAGCTTCCCGTGGGAGATGATGGCGATGCGGTCCCCCAGCAGGTCAGCTTCATCCATGTGGTGTGTGGAGAGCAAGATGGTCCTCCCTGATGGCAGCAAAAGGCCTCAGCAGAGGGGCCACGGCTGCCACAGAGGAGCATGCTAGGCTCTGCCCAGCTCTGCTCACCTGGCTTGTACTTGAGGATGAGGTCCCAGATGGCCCTTCGGGCATATGGGTCTACACCAGCGGTGGGCTCATCCAAGATAACAGCCCGCGACCCACCCACAAAGGCAATGGCCACCGACAGCTTCCTCTTCATGCCACCTGAGAGAGTCTGCACCTGGCAGTGCCGTTTATTGGAGAGTTCCAGGTCCTCAATCATCCTGGGGACAGGGCAGAAGCACCAGGAATGCTGGGGGGGGTTGTACTGGTGTCCAGTGCCTGTGGGGAATACGTAATGCCTCTTCCCCACATGGTATCTGTGGCCTTTGGCTGCTGGGACTGCCTAGCTGCAGTCAGGCTATGAGCATCTTCTGCTCACTTCCATGGCCTGACACCTCAAGGGTGGGAAAACACATGGTGGAACTGCTCCACGGGACACCTCTGCCACCAGATCACCCTCCCATGGCACAGCCAGCAGGAAGGAGACTCACTCATGCCAAAGGCATGGATGAAGTCAAAGGAGCTGGAGGATGCCTACTTGTCCATCTCCTTGCGGATTTCCTCCTCTGCCATGCTCTTTAGCTGAGAGTAGAACCAGAGATGCTCCTCCACTGTCAGCCTGTCAAAGAGCACGTTGTGCTGGGGACACATGCCCAGGTTCTTCCGGATCTTGTCCATCTCTGTACGGATATCGTGGCCATAGATGGTAGCAGAGCCCGATGTTGGAGGGAACAAGCCAGTGAGGATGGACCTGGATGGATGGAGAAAGGCAACTGTGTGAGGGAGCTCATATTCCTGTCTGTCCCCAATCCCAGTCACCACCTCTGGGAGCATCTGCTGGGTCCGAGGCAGAGCAGTATCAGCACGGGGCCATGAGCCTACTACCTGTCACATGTTTGTGCCAGCCCCACACCCACACTGCTGCCCTCTGGCCATGGCAACAGCTGCCACAGGGCCCTGCAGAGACATTCTGAAGCCCTTGCCTCACACCCTGCAGCTGGCCAGAGGAACACGGTCTCTCTCTGCCTGGACAGGCACTCACATGGTGGTGGTCTTGCCTGCACCATTGTGCCCCAGGAAGGACACGACCTGGTTCTCGTAGAGGTTGAGGCTCAGCTTGTTTAGCGCCAGCTTCTTGTCTGTCTTGTAAACTTTGGTGAGCTTATCGATGCAGACGACCAAGGGGAGGTGGGTCGGCTCCTCCTCGATGCCCCTTGTCTCCTCTGCTGTGATAGTAGGATGGTGAGGAGCCAGGGGAGGGCAGGGAAGCCAGGCTTTGAGTGGGGCTCCCTGGGAATGAATCAACCCGCCTCCATCCCATGGTGGCTATGCTGGCTTGTGGTCCCTTCCCTTCTGCTTCTCGCCAATTTTCTCCCTCCCACGCCACAATGGCAACTCCCAGAGAGGCCACACTGCTTGGCCCAGTATCCTGCCCTGAAAAGAGCACAGGGGTCCATGGCCAAGGCAGGACCTTGTGGCAGAGCCAGGGCCACCCTTGTACCACCCACTGCCGCTCCCAGTTGCCCTCACCCAGCCTCCGGCTCTCCATGGCACAGGCCTGATCCTCCTCCATGATGCTGAGGCGGGTGGCGCGTGACCATGGCCAAGTCCACTCCCAGGTCTCCACGCGCCCATTGCCCAGCCAGTAAGACTTCTGGAAAGGGAAGTACCAGGGCCGTGGCAGGCCGAACATGCCTGCAACCACAGCCCCATGGAGTCAAGGCCAACCCTACACCCAGGACCATGCAGAAGCTGCTGAGGACTCGGTCAAAGCTTGGCATGGGCATGGGGGTTTTCCCAGGTCAGGTCACCACTGCAGAGTAGGGGCTGTGAACACTCCAGCCAGCTGGGCTCAGGGCAATTCTGTGGGCTGTGCCAGGAAACAAAGTCCTTTGGGATTCAGGTTGGGTTGGCTCATGCTTCAGCTTTACAATGAAAAAAACAGGGAGCAACTGAGATGCTTCCACAAGGGAGGATAAGGGGGATTGGTATCTCAGCTGTGGATATCTGGCTTTGCTACAGCTGGCCCCTCAACTGAGACACCTGGCTGACACCAGCAGATGACGACATGTGGGCAGGTGTCCCTCAGCAAAGAGGCTCCTGTAAAGTCTGGGGTACCCTCATGCCCCTCTCCCCACACGTACCCGGGTGCACGGCCTCGATGTACCACGTGAGCACCCCATACACTATGGCATCCACAACCAGCATCATCATGGACAGCAGGAGGTTGAAGTCATCTCCTTCCACAGGTGACTGGCTGAAGGTGTGCCACTGGATACCCACGCCAGCCACCTCATACAGCGCAAAGTACTTGGAACCCAACCCAAAGGCTGTGGTGGACATGAAGGACTGTGAAGAGGTGGAGGGAAGGGAATGGGAGGTCAGCAGGAACCATAGGCCAGCTCCAGAACAGGTTGGGTTAAACTCCTACCCAGTGCTGCCCCACCCAGCCTCATGGAAATGCTCCTGGTCCTGAGAGGCACCAAACCTTCTGGAGATACCTCCAAAGCCCCACAAAGAACTGGGTTTATACAGGCAATGGCTTGCCCAGAGCTTGGTGACAGCTTGGTAGTTTGTACTGGACATGAGGTGCCTGAGGCAAACCTGGGACTAAGCATGTCCCCAGCTGCTGCAGCCAACTCACCGCAATGCACTTCTCAAAGGCTGTGATCTTGTCATGTGCCACCTCCTCCCGGATGGCCACATACATGTAGGGCACGTAGCTGAGGAAATAGATGATGCCACCACAGGCAGAGGCCAGCTTTGCCTTGGAGTAGAGCACCGACACCAGAAAGCTGCAGGGAGAACAGTGTCTCCTTGGATCCCACCTCACCAGGACTTTCCCCACACCATCTGGTTTTGGTAGTGTTGAGGCAATAAATTGGCTACCCAAATCAGCTGCTTGGAGGGACTTGTGCCCCTCCACTAGCCCTTGCCCACATTAACTCCCAACATCCTTGCTCCATGGCACAAGAACCTGGCACTGCCCATGTCCCTTTACTGCGCAGCACAGACCAGGCAGCTCACCAGAACATGATGGTGGCCACAGCATAGATGGCAAGGAAGAGCCATATGATGAGGACGTCACTGTGCATCAGGACCTTGCCGTACTTGAGAATGGCAGTGAGTGCTGTGACCGAGATGGAGAGCTGGACAAAGCCCGTGATGAACCAAGCCACCCAGTGCACCGCATTGTTCAGGCCCATCATCTTCATCACCTGTGAGGCCAAAACTACTCAGTGGGGCTGTCCCCAACCCTGTGCACCCCTGCTTACATTCTCACTGGGCCAGGAGGGCAAGGGGTAGCACCAAGAGAGCTGCTGGGAGTGGGCAGGACAGCACCCTGTATTGGGGTGCCAAGGAGCTCAGCTCCCTCCAGTGCTGGGCAGAGCTCAACTCATGCTGGGGACATTCAGAAGAACCAGCTCAGCCTAGGGATTTGGGATCTGCATCTGCCCTAGTTCATGTAAGCCAGAAATACAAGGAAGGTGACCAGGGACACAGCACAGAATGCAGGGCTCAGATATGCCCACTCCTCCCCAAAAATCTCTTCCATCATCTCTACCTCTTTCAGGCGATGCTCCTTCTCTGTCACAATGTGCTGGATCATCATGGCCACTGAGTAGACCCAGGAGATCACCATGCAGAGGGGCATCATGTGCTCGATGACAAAGAGAAAGCTGATGAGGTAGAGGAAGAGAGGGGAGAACTGGATGATGGCACTGCCACAGAGACCTGCGGCATGGGGCCTTGGAGAGGCTCTCCCACCACTCAGAAACAACCAGTCTCTAAACCAGCACCTCTTTAGTGCCGTAAAAGAACTTCTCCAGTGAGCCCACAGGACAATCTAGTGTTGTGGCTGGCAGGCCTTTGCAGGCAGGTAGTAGCCACGGGCTCAACCCAGGGCCTGCCTATCCTTGGTGTGGATGGGGCCCTCTCCAACCTCCTGCCCAGGAGTGTTGGTGGTTCTGGGACTTCTACAGGTGCTGCCTCCAGACCACTCTAATCCCTGACCACCAACAGATCCATGTGCCATTCCTTTATTTTACCCTGCCTCCTGAGCCTGGTAATCCAAGGAACTGGACTTCGCTGGTTGCTCATCACTCCCAGTGTCACCAATCTCTTTCAGGCCCCCAAACTGTTCCCTTTTCCCAGTTAAAGTATCCTGGCCTGCAAAGTGGAAGGAGGAAGGTCACTCACTCATCCCGGGTATAACATGGGTACGGGAACATCTGCACATAGTTGCCAGGCTCCACCACATCGTGGCCAACAAATGTGTTGATAAGGGCGCGCTCCATCATGTCTGTGGAAGAGAAAAAGAGGCCAGGCTGAGCATACAGGGGCCAGGGCCGTGGGCAGCTGTGGCAGGGCACTGACATTTACCCTGGATCCAGACGAAGCCATAGAGGAAGTAGAAGCGGCCTCCAGTGTTAGGGCCGGGCCGCCAGTACGCCCGCCGGATCTCATTGGTCTTCTCTGTGAAGCTGGAATTCTGCCGGATCTTGTACATGACATGGGGGGGCAGTGAGCCATCCTTGTTGGTCTGGAAGATGACGCCTGTGGCAGCAGAAGAGGCAGGGAGTCCACAGCAGCCAGCCACATCAGCTGGCCCACAGCAACAGGCAGGGATTGGGAGAGCACTGTGAGGGCTGCCATGAACTAGATGGGTGGCATGGCTGGGGATGTGAGACTCCCATAGGGAGGGCACATAGACAGCAGGCCATGTCAGTGGGAGGGCCAGGACAGCAGCATGGGCAGAAGACGGGCACCATGAGATACTCAGTCCCCTCATCCATGCAACATGTGCACTTGGGGACCTACATCCTGCCAGTGGCTCCAGGGCACAGCTGGAGAAGGGCAAAGTTTTAGGGACCCCTAAGAAGAGCTGGTTCCCAGGAACATACTGGCAAAGACTGTGACATTGTCCTGATAGGCCTGGTTCAGCGTGTAGTTGACAATGCTCTCCTCATCCGGGAAGCCTTTGAAGATGTCCACACTGACCTAGTGGAAAGAGAATCATAGAATAACTAAGATTGGAAAAGCCCTCTAAGATCATTGAGTCCATCAATCCCAACACTATCAAGCCCAGCACTAAACCATGCCCCCAGGTGTCAAATTCACACATTTTTTGAACACAGGGAAAGTACCACTGCCCTGGGCAGCCTGTTCTAGTGCTGACCACCCTTTCATTGAAGAAATTTTCCCTAGAATCCAATCTAAACTGCCCCTGCTACAACTTTAGGCTGTTTCCTGTTGTCCTGTCACTTGGGAGAAAAGACCAACTCTCACCCGGCTGCAAAATCCTTCTAGGTAATTGTAGATACTTAGAAGGTCCCTCCTAAGCCTCCTTTTCTCTAGGCTGAGCTCCCCCAGCTCTCAGTCCCTCCTTATCAGACTTGTGCTCCAGAACCTTCCCTGGCTTCATTGCCCTTCTCTGGACATGCTCCAGCAGGCTAGTGAGATCCTAAGGCCCCAAATGAGTCTAGCACACAGAGCGTGCACACAGTACAGCAGTTGCCACCCAAAGCCAAACGCAGCCCCGAAAGTCAACAGTACGTGAGCACCTCCACCCTAGACATCTACCCCAAAGCTCTGGACACTGCAGGAGCCACCACCTTCCCCAGGGCTCCTGTCCCATGCTCTTAAAAAGGTCTCACAGCAGGTCTGACCCTCTTCAGCCCAACAGAACCTGGATGTCAGTGGTTCAACCTTCCCACAGATGGGCTCCACCTCACCTTGGCCATGAAGCGGACCCAGCCGCAGGCAGCATTGTCAATGGTATCCAGCTGCTGGAGCAGGATGCTGGCATTGGGCAGGGAGAAGTTGCCATTGAGAAAGTTGTGGAGAACATCACTGTCAGAGACATTCAGGATCTCTGGGTGCTTGTGGAGGTCAGTGGTCAACTGAGACAGAGAGGAAGACATAGGAGGAAGAAGTTGGGGTATGCCCTGCCTCTCAGATCACTGGACCCAAAGCTCCTCCTGGGGATGGGGGACAGGGTGCACACTGTGCAGGGATCCAGACTAGTCTCCACGAGAGCAAAGTGGATACCACATGAAGAACCCCAGGGTACCTGGGGGGAGGATGACCCCTTCTCCACTGCCAGGGAAAATCCCTGTCCTACCTGCTGGAGCCAACGGATGCGCCTCTGCAGCCTGCCCTCCTCCAGGTAGGCTCGGATCTCGGGGGAGATGTTCAGCCATGCCTTGGCATAGTGGGTGACGTTGCCCACAAAGGCGAAGGTCTCATTGGCCTGGGGGCCAGGCAGAAAGTCATACAGCAGGTACAGGCAGGGGCTTCCTCCTCCTTGGGATGGCTAGGAGCCATGGAGATACCTGCCCACCTCCCACTGCTTGTGTCGGGGAGTCAATCTCTTCCCTGCCACACAGCCCATGTGCAGAGCAGGACTGGTGGGAGAAGAAGGACAGGGATCCCAGCCTACGCATCCTCACCTTCAGGATGACCTTGTCAACTTCGGTGCCCACAGGTGCATACAGGATTTTGGGGTTGCTGGTCATTAGATGCACAAGGAGGCCCAAGTTCCGCTGCTCCTTGCTGGTGAAGCCCAGCGAGCTCATGTTGCCTTGCTTCAGTGCCTCAGGCTCGATGGTCCTGCAAAGGGAGCTCAGGCTTTCCACTCTGTTTCAGGCTCAGCAGCCCTTGCTGCAGGCCTGTCCGGCCTTCACATTGACTCCAGTGCCTGCTGGTGCTGCTCAACACAGGGGGCATCCTTGGCTGCAGTACAGCCAAGTGCGGCACAGCACCCATCTTGCCTGCTCAGCAAGGGGTGATACCACTGGCCTGCGAAGGGAGAACCTGGAGCCATGCCCCAGCGCTCCTACCGGTTGTTGCCGCAGAGGATGGGCTGCAGCCCCGCCCAGAGTTGCACGAATGCTGAGAACTGCCCCTGGGGGTTGTCGATGCCGGATAGGCCCTCCCTGGTGCCCTCCTCCTCCTCTGCCGTGGCATTACCAGCCGTGGCATTGGCGCTGGCCCAGCTGGTGCTGTTGGCCGTGGGTGGCGGGGCCTTGCTGGCACAAGCTCCCCTGGGCAGCAGCTTAGCCAGTGCCGAAAGGATGTCTACGTCCCGGAGAACCTTCTCCATCTCCACCAGGTCCTCGAGGACAGCACGGAGGCGGTGCTGGGTGGCTGTACTGTTCACCTCCTCCAGCTTCAACTGTGAGTATGAATGGACAAGGAGTTACTAATTGCTGGGACAACAGGGTCCTACTTGCCATTAGGAAGGAACCAATGCGGACCCCAAGCAATAGCAACTCCACTTTATTGGTTGGAGCTGTGCTGAGGTAAGGACTCATTGCTGTGCATGGTGGCTATGAGGCAGTTAGAATGGTGACAAATGCTGGCAGGGATTTGTGTGAAGACACAAGATATCACTCAAGACAAGAAGGGTGGTTCTCAGTTCCTACAAAGGACACATCGAGCTTGTGTGGGTCAAAGAGTGAGACCTCAGAGTCAGGCCTGAGCTGTGCCACCAAGGACTTTGCCGGTCCTGGGGAGAGAAGCTGGCAGGGACACCTAGTAAGATGTTGGGGACACCCAGTGCTATCCAATAGGCAGCGTTACAGCAACTGCTAGAGGGAAAACCACCTGGGATCTTACCATGGAGCTGTGTGGTGCAGTGTTCGTGTCAGAGAAGGGAGTGACCAGGAGAAGCCAGGCCATGTAACTGTTCCCCATCCCAACACAATGCCAGCTGAGTACAAAACCCTGCTCAATCCTCATCCCTGCCACCAGCCTGCCCCACCTGCCCAGCTCTCACCCTGCTGATGATCTTGGGGGTGTCCAGCTGCTCTTGGAGCTTGGAGGCCAGCTGGGCAAAGCGCTCCTGGCGGGTGGCTCGGCTGCCATTGCAGGCCAGTGCCCGGTATGCTGCCAGCAGTGGCTGCTGCCTGGGGGACACACGCAGGAGACGGTGCAGTCCCCCTGGGTTCTGCTCACATGTCAGCTGCTCCAGCACTGGCCCAGTGAAGAGGACATTCTATAGGGCAGGAAGTTGTAGGAACAGCGCTGCAGTGCCTGCTCTGGCAGAGCAGCCCAGGTTGCCCTGTGAGGTGCTCACCTCCATCTCGGTGATGAAGGCTTGGGGGCTATCAGAGATGGCAGGTGCCACAGCAGTGCTGGTGAGGCCCAGAGCCTGGGAGAGCATGTGGAGCAGTGCTGGCTGGTGTGGGGCTGCCACTGGGTCCCACAGCACCCTGTGAATCAGCCCTTCCTGCAGGCTCCTCCAGCCACTGGGGAGGCTCTTCTGCAAGATGAAGAATGGGGATGGTTGGTGGAATGTGGGCTTCCCCAAGGTCCCCCTCTTTGTGTGTGCCTAAGCATACATGAAAAGCCCCACAGCATGCACTGTCTCCACAGGGAGGGGAAGAAAAGGGATGTGCAGATGCAGAGAGCAGGGGTCCCCCACACACCAGACACAAGGGGGGAACAATCTCCCCTGCTCCCTCCACAGCCACCACCCAGGCAGCGCCAACCCCCATTGCAATGGTAAACCCAGGCATGGGCACTGGTGTGTCTCATAACACTGGGGGAACTGGTGGCAGCACCAGGATGGACCCCAGCCATCCCTGCTGCTGCTCTGCCCCCTGACAATGTTCTGCCATGGCCCCTCAACAGGTACAGACATCCCCAGATTGCCTGGGGTGGGATATGGAGGAGACATGACGACCGGCTCCACCCCACCATGTCCCCTGCATGCCACACTGCTCCTCACCTCCAGCTGCGTCACCTTCTTGCTGGGGCCAAACCCATCCCACAAGTCTCGCTCATGGGTCTCATCAGGTACCAAAGGAAAGGCATCAAAAAACTGCTGGTACACCTGCACCAAGATGAGAGCAGAACTGCCAGGCGTGCCAAGAGTGGAGCATCAGTGCTGCAATTGCTTGGTCAGCAAGGCCCTGCGTAGGGTAGCAGGGAAGGACAAATCCCACCAGGGTGCCATTCACAGGGCAGCACAGATCCCTGCAAAGCCCAGAGGTCACCCACCTCCCACAGGTCAATGCTGGAGCCCAGGAGCAGCTCAGCTGTGCTATTGGGGAGAGACAGGTTCTGCACCAGGAAGCGCCGCAGCTCGCCCTGGTCTTTGGCCGCCCATGCCAGTGTGAAGCTGGATCCTGCAAAGGAACAAGGTGGGAGGTCAGAGCAGCCACCAGCATCAGGGACACAGCATTGCCCCAGAGCTGGCCCTGCCAAATGCAGCAATGCAGGACAGTGGCAGGCCACACACCATCACTTTGCTGGGTGCCATGCAAGCTGGTGCTATCTGTCTCTGCCCGCACAGGCAGCAAGGGCAGGCAGAGCACAACCCACCTCCTCGGCTGCTGAAGTGGGTCTCCATGGAGCTCGGCTCAGGGCTGCTGAGGGCCTCCAGGTGCCGGCGCAGTGACTCCAGCTCCTCCTCCAGTCCTGGGTGCTGCGGGTCGAAGAGGCTGCTTTGCTCTACTGCCTCGCTGAGGTGTTCCAGAATCTGTGTCACCCTGCGAGAGCCCAGCACCACCCTGGCTTCAGGGACAGAGGGATGGGGACACCTTCCCCAGAGCTCTGGGAGAAAGAGCCCCTCGGGTGCAGGGGACAGCAGTCCTGTCTGAAACAGGGCACCACTGCCCTTGCCTGAGCACTGAAATCCATTGTGCCAGGGTTCAGAGGAGAGCCCCAGAATCTCAAGGTGTCTCCAAGGGCCTCCATCCTCCTCCCAGCACTGAACACCTGGGAGCCCACAGGTGAACAGACTGAGGTGTCCCCTGCACCAAGGACATGGTGATAGCATGTCCTTGCACTTTGGGTGATACCAACTTCTGCCTCAGCCCTAGGGTGGCAGTGCCAGCAAGGAAAGGGGTAGGCTCTGTGCGGGAGTGTGAGGGCAGGACTCACGTGGAGTTGGAGTACTGCAGGAAGCCAAACTCATCACGCTGGCCGTCGGGGCACAAGGACTGCATGACTGGTAGAATCCCGGCTGATGTGAGCGGGGCCGCCGTGTAGAAAGCTGGAGCCAGTAAGAGTGCGGAAGAGGCCAAGGAAAGTGCAGGCAGTGGGGAGAAGAGGCAAAGAGGCAGGGATGGGGAAGGGACCACCAGAGAAACAGACACTCAGTTCAGAAAAGCACACACTGGGGTCTGTGAGCCCATGGGAGGCTGGTGGCCAAAATCAGAAGTCAGCAGCTTGCCCACCAGAGCTGTCCTGGCTGGTGACTCTGTGGAGATGCAGGCAGCTCCAGCACCCCTAGCTCCAGCCCTCTTGCCCCCACCCACTCTTCCCTAGGTGATGGCTCTCTTGAGCCCCACGATGATGCCAATTTCTGCCACTTGCCCCCAAGACAGCCACCAACCTCCTCCAGGCTCCCAGCCCCTCCTGTTAGTAGCCTCAGAGGCAGTGGTGGATCTTCAGAGGAAAAGAAGGAAGAATACAACAGGGAAAACAGCTTTGTCACCTGCAGCTCCCAGAGTCTCTAGCCTCCCCCCAACCCAGCTGCCTCAAAGTCTAGTGGCTGGACGTGGGTGGAAATGGAGACACGGAGTGGGGAGATGGAAGAAACAAGAAGCAGCAAAGGGCTGGCAAACCTTCCCCCCTCCACTGGCACTGAGCCATCATCCCTGCTGGGACCCTCCTGGGTCCTTCCCCAGGGCAGGGCAAGCCCAGAATGCCCCTGCCTGATGGGGCTGTCCACAGGTTGTCACCAGGCAGTGCCAGGCAAGGACCCTGTTCTCGCCACCTTGCTGATGACCCTGTGGTTAGAGATAGGTCAGTGCTGTTAGCAAGGCCACAATCAGCAGAAACTGGTGAATATGGGCTTCTGGCAGGAACAAGGGACAGGTGCAGCATGGGATAGGCCAGCAGCCTGCTGGGGTGGTGGAACCCACACTGGTGGCCATGCCATGGTTTGGTGACAAAGTCAGAGCATGGCATCTTGCTGGCCTTGAGGCTCCTCTAGTGCCACATCCCAACTTGTCCCAGCCATGAGGGGCCAAGACAGGGACCTGGTGGTGGTGCCAGGGTGGGAGCCAGCCCCAACCCCTTGGTGATTGGGCAAGATTGGGTGACCAAAGGCCACTCACATGGGTGTCAGGACCCAGCAGACTTTGCTCCAGGAGGGAGGCAAGAAGAAGGAGTAAGACAAGCCTCCACCTGGGCCCTATGCAGCCCAGGAGGCCGTGGACATGGCCACCAGTGGCCCCAGCACCTGGGGAACCCAGCACCATCAACCAAGGGGGTACAGCACCATGGCTGGTCAGTCCCGAGGGAGGAGCAGGCAGGAGCCATACTGTCCTGCCCAAGCTCATCTTCACCAGTTGTGGAGGAAGGCAAAGGGTTTACAGAGGCATGGATTAGGCCAGAATGAGTTGATCTAAACCAGGCTCTTCCTCCCTAGACTACGAGGCCAGCTGGCAAGGGAATGGGGGGAGGTGCCCACCCGTCCCACCAACTTACAGACTGGCGCATGCAGTTGAGGCATGAAGGGCAGGCGGGCAGGGGAGACGGTGGGAAAGAAAAAGAAAATATGAGCAGAAAAGAATGAAAAACCAAACCAAAAACCACACAACACAGAGCACATGTCAATGCCAAGGCAGGAACGTGGGTAGTGCCTGCCGCAGCTGGACCGCACTGGCAGCTGGGCTCTCCCTCGCCGGCACACACTGAAACACAGGCTCAAACCATCATTACACAGGGTCATCACCAGTGCCCAGCATCTCCCCTGGGCCTGCTGTGCCACCTGTGCAAGAGCACCCATCAAGGTGGGCATCCATGGGCCCTTGTGAGCTGGCAGCTTCACTCCATTGCCTTCTCCCAGCAGCAGAGCCCGCAGGCATCAGAGCCCAGGCCAAAGCTGGAATTCTCCCAGAGCCTTCAGCTCCAGTTCCACCAATTTACCATCCTGCCAGGCCTCTGAGCACCCCAAGGCCAGGCATAGGGCTTCCTGTAGGTCACGTTCCCCCCAGCTGACCTTTGACTACTTGGGGGGACTGTGGCTGTTCCAGCACCATCCAGCTCCCCTTTCCCCAAACAAAATGTCTGTGCTGATGACACGCACAGGCTGGTTGGTGCTGTCACCCCCAGGGGAGCCTCCCCAGGCTGGAACAGACTGCTACTTCCACCCACCACATCTGCCCCACCAGTCCTTGGCTGTAACCCCTGCCCAGTGCAATGTTCCCCAAAAGGCTTCTCTAGGTACCCCCCGCCCCCAGGCTGGAGCACCTCCCCAGGGCCTCAGGGTGCTCCGCAGTGTGGGAATAAGCAAGCACTGCCTTGCTGGGACTCACCTTCCTTCACAGGGATGGTTGGCTTCTTCTGCCGCAGCCCCAGGAGGATGAAGAAGAGCACCAGGGGGATGAAGATCTCAAAGGTCAGCACCCACTGGGGATGACACAGGGAAGAGAAAACAGGATGCTTAGGGACAGAACCCAGCCACCAGGGAGAAGCATGGGCAGAATAGGGGCTGCCAGGCATTGGTACAGTGCAGCACTGTGTCCACACAGTGCAGATGGCTGGCGGCTCTGTCACAGCTCAGCCAGGGGCAAACAGGTTCTTGGGCATCCCACAACCTCCAGCCTGCACCACCCAGTCCAGAGCACCACAGGACAGGGCAGACTACACAGAGGGCATGGATGCCTCCTCCAGCAGTGCAAACAGGGGGCTGGGGCTTGAGCTCAGCCTCGATGGTCAACCACAGCTGGGGCTGCTCAGGAAGAAGGCCTCAAGTCCTGAAGGCTAGTGCCCTCACAGCCTGGAGCAGCATGATGTCCCCTAGTCACCTGTGCCACTGTTGGATCTAGCAAGGTTCAACAGCTGAGTCTAATAGCAGAGGGTAGACTTTCAGTTAAGCCAGGCCCTGGCACCAGCTCCAGGTACAACTGGGCCATCCTGGCACTCCTTCCATGCCCTCTCAAAAGGCTCTGGCTGCAAGGATTTCCACTGGCAGCATATGGTAAATAATAGCAAATTCCCAGGAATTCCTGGCCACAGTGGCTCAGAAGTCCAGGTTAGGCTCTGTGCCCAGAGGCCCTGGGGATAGGCATCAGCATCTCCAGCCACCGGCAGGAGCAAGCTCCCGGCACACTGCCAGCACAGCTGTTGCCACTTTGCACCGGAATGCTCAGACACGTCACAGCCCTGCTGCCCAGCGGCAGGGAACCACTGCAGGTTTGGAAACTGAGGCACGGGGTGAGATGAGCTAACTTCAGCTCACTCCAGGGCCAGATCAGACCCAAGGCAGCTGCTGAGACGCTGAAACCTGCTGCCACCCATGGGCAGGGCAGGGCCCAGCTCCACTACTGGGAAAGTTTACTACACCACCCACACCAGCCTCCCACCAGTGACCAGTGCCAATGTCACCTACTGACAAGAATGGACTTTTAACATGAAAGATGCAGCTGCCAACAGGTGACAGGGTCAGGCCCTCCTGTTTCCAACATCACCTCCATGCTGCCCCACTCAGGGTCTCCCAACACTCTGTCAAGAAAGTCAGAGCAGCCCCAAATGGCAGTAATCAGAGGGAGGTCTGCACCCAGGTCCCTGCCAGCAAATGCTACAGTGCTACTTCTGTGAGATGAGCACAACTGCATCCATGGGTGCTGCCCATTCTGCACTCGCTATGCCAGAATTCCTGGGTTTGGAGAGGAAGAAGGACTGGAGGAGATAGAAAATGCCCCCAAGAGCAGTGCCTGAGAATCCTCATCTTTCTGATAACACCAGTCCCAGGGACAGTCTCTAGTGTCACTGTTCCTGCACAAGGCAGGATAGCAGGGACACCCTGACACACACTGCTGTCCTGTGGCCCCTGCCCCGCCCCCGCCTGTTTACCAGGCACACAACAGGGCCTCTGTGCCCAGGCACTGGGGGGACCAACCCCACACACCCACACTGGCCTGTACCAGGCTCGTGTGGAGACTGTCCTTGGTGGCAACAATTTGTTGGAACCTGCTTGTTGTTATTTATTTTTTTGATTGACTTTTGCTCATCTTCATCCCCAGAGATGTCCTTCGTCCCCAGCCCCTTCTGCACTGCCACATACCCCAGTGTCATAGCAGGTTGTCCCACACCTTTGGCACCCAGAGTGACACGGTGATGGCAGACATGGTAGCATACGGCTACTTACCAGGCTGCACCTCTAGGATTGACTCTGCCCCCTGGTCCCCAGGGCTGCCCCCATGGGAACTTCCCAGAGGTGGGGAGGCCAGGGCTGCTCCACATCCACAGTGGGGCACTGGCCCAACTGAGCCTCAGACTTCCAGAGAGGCACCCAGCAGGGACACCAGCACAGCCTGGGGATGGTGGGGTCCCTGCCAACAGGTGCAAAACACTGGCGGACATTTTGGGATTGTGTGAGGAAGCAAGGAGGAAAGGCCAGGATGCATCAGCTGAGAAGGAAATGCTCCTCAGTAGGTAGGAGAGGGCAAAGGAGAGGAGAGGGGCTGGTCCCTGCTAGCAGCTGAGCATGATTGCACCAGCTAATCTGCCATGCCCTGTAATCCATCCCTTGCCTCTCTCCTCTCTTGATGAAGGCACCGTGCAGGACCGAGGATGGGACACTGGTCCCAGGAGCCCTTGCACCAGCTGACAGTAGCTGTGGGGGCCAGGGACAGCTCCCAGGTGGTGGCATTCACTCCTGCCACATGTTCATTTCAGCCTGGTTGGATGTGAGCAGGATGAGGTCATAGGTACTGTGCAGGACTGCACAAGTGCTAGGAGTCCATCTGTCACCCTACACACAGTTGGGTAACTTGTCCCACATTCAGCCCTGCCCTTGGCTGGAGGCAGGGGTGGTGGGGTCCTGCCCAATTCGCCCAGCAAGAAGGCAAAGCTGGTTGGGTGCCACAGCAGGATGCTGGCCCCTGGCAGGGGGACATGTCTTTCCTGGAGCATTGGGACAGTGATTCAATGCCTTTGCCCATCCTCTGCCACATTGTCAGATGGGAGCGAGAGGCTGAGCAGGAGGCAGCCATGCCTGCTGCAACACACAGCTCCCACACAGCCAGGTCAAAAGGCCAGATAAGCACCACAGGACAGTGGTGTAAACAGAGCAGAGCAAACAGCCCAGCCGGGCACCGTGCCAACCCTCCAGCCAGCACTGGGACAGCTGGGAGGTGTGCTGGAGCCAGGGTGTCAGGTCATGGACAACTGTGCAACTCCACTGGTGTCCCCAGAATGTGGCAGCACTCATGTCCCAGTAGTCCAGGATGCAGTCCTCGTGGGGACAGCCAGGTCAGGCAGAGGCAGCTCTTCCTGCTCATCACTGTCACCCAAAAGTTCATTCAGTTCCCTCCTGCCTGCCCCCAGCAATGCCTGACACCCACAGCCTCCAGCCAGCGTGGTGTGGGAGAGGGACAGTCAGGGGCTGGGCACCCCCATACTAAGATGCTCAACTCAAGCTGGCAACTCCAGCGACACCCCTGCACCCCAAACCTGCCATGTCAGCCCCCCTCTCCCAAAGACTGGCACCTGCAAGGGGGTTTATTGGCTCCAACACAGGTGAAGCAGCATCACACACAGCATCCAAAATCCCCGCACGTACCCCGCAGAGAACAGGGCAGGGTCTGCCTGTGCTCCTCACAGGAGAAAGGAGCTGTTGCCTACTCCATGCCAGCCTCTTTGCCAATCCCAGTGCTGCCCACAGTGCCAGCAGGAACTGGTAATAGGCACTGACCTGCAGGAACCCTGAGGGATGGGGCTCTCAGCTCCTGCAGGATCCAACTTTTCCAATAGCATTTTAAGGCTGCAGAAATACCTTTACATTTTCACGGCTCTAGACTTTAATCACTGTTAAATGCCCACTTTTGCCCACAGCCAGAAAGTAAAGGCAGGTAAAGCCATGGTCACTGGGAAAGATGAGCTCGAGAGCTCTAAGGGCAAATTAGGCCTCAAAATGCCTGAGGCTAAGCTGCTCAGCTCCAGTGGAGACCTGACTACGGACACCCACTGATGGTCACCACCCAGGTGTGAGCCTGAGAGGTTTCCTCAAGGTCACCTGCCCCATGGGGACAGACAAGGCCAGGTCCAGGGGCTGCCAACTCCCATCCTGCCAAGGCCTGGCCACCCTCACCTCTGCCTCTGGTCATTTCCAGTTATGTCCATCTGTCCCACTACCCCCTTCCTCCAGCATGGGCACATCCCCACCCCTGACAGCCCTGGCACAGCAGCCTGGAGTCCTGCCTTGGGGAGGCAGGAGGAGCAAGAAATCCCTGCTGGAGTTTGTCAACAACTCTCCTGAGCTGAAGACCCAGGAACACCCACCACAGTTCTCCTCATTGCTGCACTATCAGCCAGGCACCTGTGTGCTGGGCCAAGGGCACATCATCATCAGTGCTCTATGCAAAGGTCACACAGCATTGGGACAGGGCCACCCTCCCACTGGCACAAGATGCCTGACCTGAGCCCAGGGTCATGCCAGCAGCCAGTGTGGAGGAAGGTGTTCTGCAACAGGTGCCTCCCAGCTGCCCTGCCAACAGGGACTCACAGAGACACTGCTGGGCCAGCACATCCCTGCCAAACCCATGCTTCCCCTCCCCACACCTGCTGCAAACAACAAGGGGGCAAAGAGCACTCAGCCAGGGCAGTACCCAACTGATTCCTGCTGCATCCAGTATCAGCATCCTCCCAGCCCTGGCAGCAGGAGCTGGCAGGGCCACATGCACAGGGTCCTAGGGACACTGCACCCCAGCAGAGGCACTGTTACAGCCCCCCAGCACCCCAAATTTCAGCCTTTCTTTTCTGGCAGCATCAGTTTCCCCCCAGCTCTCTGCCACCAGCTAGGGGGAAGGGACAGATCTGCCAGCTCCTGTGTGGAGAGTTTTCCTTCTCTGTGCAGAAGGCACAGATCCAGCCACACTGTTGTCAGCTCTCCTTATACTCCTTCCCTCATCCCAAGGCACGTGCCACAGGGAGCCCCCACCAATGTGCTGCAGCACCAGAACAGCACAGAACCGCTCCCACCAGTCCTCCAAAAGAGCCTTGACCTGCCCACCAACCCTTCCCCAGGACCTAGCAAACTGGCAGCACTGTTCCGTCACTAGGAGCTCCAGCTGTGGCTGCCTGCCTCTACCAAATGAATGGGCACAAGGCACCCCAGGGCAGGCAGATGAACACCCTGAACTGTACTTGTGGTGACTTTTGAGAGAGCACCTGCTAATTTTACATCCAACATAGGTTTAAACCTGATACCGAAGTCATGGAAGAGCCCATCCTTTAACAATTCCTGTCCCAGCAGACTCAAATCACAGCCAGCAATCCTGGGCACTCCAGGGGACCCCACAGCCTGGGCTTCCCTCCACCAAGGGCCACCGATGCTGTTCTGCTCAGACCTCCAACATCCCAGGGTTCCTGACTGAATTTCTGCGCTGGGAAGAATAAAATCGGGGCCAAACCCCAGAGCAGCCCCTGGAACAGCTCAACCACACTAGGCTAGGTCCAAAGCCACTGTGGGCTGGGAACAAGGCCTTACAAGAGGTGCCACTGGCCAGGGACAGTGCCTAGCCATGCCCCTGGCCATGCTGCAGGTCTCTCTACACCCACCACTCACCTATAAATGGCCTGGCCAAGTCCTCACCAAATGCCTATGAATAAATTCTGTCCCAAAACCATGGCTGTACCCTACTGTAATCGTGCTCCTGAACAGCCCCTGCTGCCAGGGACAACAGGGACACACCCAGGCCACCAACATTAATGGGTGGAACACAGAACTGCTCCAGCTCTCAAGTCCCACCCAGAGCCCTCAGTCAAACCGGGGGTCTCTGCTTCCCACCCCACCCTGCAGCACTGGGTTTGCTGCTCCACATATTGCCAGGAGGGGAGCACATAGTGGCAAGGACTGACCGCAGGGGAGCACCTGCAGCACCAGGCTGTGCCAAAAGGCAGCCGTTGGTGCCCACACTCCCTCTCTGAGGCTTGGAGAAGCCCAGCAACCCCCAACTCTGCCTGTCCCTGGGTGAACACTCAACAGGAGAATGGGCTAATAGTGCATCCCCCCCTTCCCTGCTCCAGTCCCCCAGCCTCTGGCTGCTGCAGTAAGATCACCCCAGTGGGAGCTGGTTTCTCTCACTGAAACACCCATCTGTGGCTGCTGCCAGGGCAGACCTGCACTGGTGAACCCATTGCTGAATGCCAGGTGCAGCTGCCATGCAGGGCCTGGCTCTGCCCTGGCCAGCCAGCACCAGCAGCTCAGCCCAGCACTACTTGGAGAGGGCAGAGCTCCCCAGGGAGTGGGCAGAATGATGGCCCCTGCGCAGACTAGGGACACCAAGTGACTGGGATTCACACACAGCAGCAGCACACAGAAGGAGGTGACATACACAGGGCACGCGCATCCTCAGGGCACAGCTATCCTAGGGACTGCATCAAATCCATGCATAAGCACGCACGGCACTGGGACCAGCTCTCATCCTGACACACAGCTGGTCCCCTGCACACCCCATGCACTCACGGCATCGCTGGATGAGCAAAGAGGGGCTGCTCCATACCCAGCCACCCTGCCTGCAGCAGTGGCACTCCAGCGACAGTCCATACACATGGAGGTGATGAGGCCTGGGCTCTTCACCGTCCTCCTATGCCCACAGCTTCCTGTGCTGCACCCCCATACTGCCCACAGGGGTGGTAGGGAGGGTCACAGAGAAATGGGTCCCCAAAAGCTGTGTGCACCCCCACTCTGTAACCCAATGGCCATGGCAGCCAAAGCCGGGTCAGCTGGTGTGTGCCAGGGTCCAGCTGTGCCAGGCTGCTCATCCTTGTGGGCAAGGGTCTGGTGCAGCCCCTGCCGTGGCCACGCAGCTCTGCTCAGGGTAAAGAGTGGAGATGACTCAGCCAAAGAGCATTATCCCCCTCATCCATTTTGGGGCCACCGGGGCTGTTGGTTCAGGGAAACCTGCGTGCAGCGCCATGCTCGGCCCTGCTCCTGTCACCGGGGCCTCTGCTGCTCCGGCTACGGAGACACGGGGTCTAGTGCTGGCGGCTGCCGGTGAGGAACAGCAGGATCGGGCCTGCGGGATGTTTGGGAGGGGAAGAGAAAAGCGATGCCAGCTTGCGAGCAGTAGCTCGCTCCCCTCCCCCACCCGCTAAAAATAACCGGCTCCCTCGGGCCGCGCACCTACCCCTTGCCCACAGCTGCGGGGTCCCTCGGGAGGCTGATGGGTGACCCCACACAGGGAGCCTGCGACAGGGTGGCAGCGGCCCCGAGGCCCCAGCACGATGCCATCTTACCCCTTCTGCCAGCCCGGGAGGGACACACACCAGCCCCCCGACTCCCAGCCCCACGAAGCTGGCTTTTCTCCAGCCCACAGAAGACCGGCGGCTCCGACCCACATATGGACTGAGAACCTATTTATACCCGGCGGGTACCGGGGCTCGGGGAGCGATCCCATCCAGGGGGGGTGACATCCAGCCCCGATCCCGGGCTCCTCCTGCAGCCCCCGGGTCCGGGCGGCCCCACGGATACGACAGGGAAGACGGAGAGCCCCAACTGTTGCTGCCACACAGGGGCCCGGAGGCGCGCCGGGACGGAGGATTCGTGCAAGGGCGGCCCAAGGCAGGCGGACAACGCCGCGCCGAGGGACTGGGGGGAGCCTCCGGCATCACTCCCGCGCGGGGCCCGGCCTCGCTCCTCGGGGCTGCAGGGCCCCCCCGCCCCCGCTCACCGGGCTGCGCCGCTTCAGTGTCACGTTCTTCCAGAGCAGAAGATGGAGCTGATGCAGGAACCCCATGGTCAGGTCGGGCCGGACCCACCGAAGGGCCGCGACACACTCAGCTCCGCGGTCACCCGCCGCACACCGCCATCCCCTCCTAGCCGCCCTCTACTGCTTGCCGTGGGTTGCGAGGAAGCGAAGCGGCCTCAGCCCGGGCCTGGCTCCGCCGCACCCGCCCCGACCCTGCGCAGCACCAGGACCACCCCCGGCCCGCGGCGGCCGCCCCTTAAAGGCACCGCCGGGACGCACCCGCTCCGCCTGCACGGCGGCCCCGATACAGCGCGGCCCGCGCCTGGCTCATCCCGACAACAGTGGACCCGGTGCTGGCTGTCCGGAGCGGGGCTGCTGCCCCAGGGGCTGGGGAACCCTCGCTCCCCTCGAGCCGCCGTCCTCCCGCCCCTCAGCCATACACAGGTCACCTCCGCGCTTCTGCCCCTGATGCCTCCCCAGAACAGGACGGACTAGTCCATGGCTGCGGGATGTGTGTACCAGGGTGCCACGGCTGTCCCTGCTCTTGGATGCTGCCCACCCTGCTCCTGCCTGACCTCTCCCAGGGGCATGTGCTGGGGCGGCGTCCATGGGTGTTTTTGGAGGGACCAACCTGCTGACACAGCTGTCTCCTGTCAGCTCTGAACCCAGGGCTGAATGCCCTCAGCAGTAAGGACTGAACCAGGCCAGCTCTCCTCCTTAATCCCATCCACTCTTCCTTCTATCCATCCTTCCTTCCATCCTTTTTTTCCTGCCATTCATCCATCCTTCCTCCTATCCATATTTTCTTCCATCCCTCCCTTTATCCTCCCATCTATCCTTCCTTCCATCCTTTCTTCCTTCTTTTCCTCCTTCCTGCCATCTTTTCTTCTTTCCATCTGTCCTTGCTTCCATCCATTCCCCCATCCTTCTTTCCTTCCCTTTTCCTGTCCTTCTGGTTCTCTGCATTTCCCACCTGTCCCTCCCTCTTCCTGCTCTCCCTCAGCCTTCTCTCCCACTTTGCTCTCCTTTCCTCTAGCTCTCTGTAACCATCTCATGCTGCATGCTGCTTCGTGGGCCAAGTATGGCTGAGAGCAGTGAATCCCTCTCTGGCTGCCCAGCCCCAGTAGTGCTGCCAAGAGTGCCTGTGCTCAGGGCAGGCCCTTTGGCAGCTGCCTGGCACTAACAAAAATTCCCCTTGTCCAACACAAAGCAGCATTATTCCCCAAACTTCTGGGCAAAACACTGTGCTGAGGCCCAGGAGGACAAAGGATGCCTGGTGATGTGGTGATGGCGAGGCACTGTGTGCCCAGCTCCATGCTCTGGGGAGGGTGACTGGTTTGGGAGGGTTGCTGGGTGCGTGGGCAGGGCTACGGGTAGCAGAGCTGCTCAGAATTGAGGGGAGCTGGGCTTTTACTAGGTCCCTGGAGAAGGAGGGATAGTCACCCTAGGCTCCTCGCAAAGGATTGTGCATGTTTGCCCACAGTCCACACAAGGAGCACCTCCAAGCCCCTGCCTTGCAGTAGAGCAGGTCCCCATCTTGGAGAAGCACAGTGGGGAGAACCATGGGTGGGTCAGGTAGGTCTCCTGCTCCTTCCTTCCTGCTGCCCCTGGGTGGGTCTTGGTGAGCTTCACAGCTGCTATTCTGTTTGGCATGGCCATGGAAACCCCAAGAAGCCAGCAAGGGACAGACCCAGCAGTGTGCCATGGGGCAGCACAGCCCTGGAGACGCAGTGGCAAATCTCCTCCAAGGACCCAGGGGCCTGAAGCCCAAGGACCCTTCCGCCCAGCCCCTCCATGGGCTGAAAACTTGGGAACATGGTGCCCTGACCACCTCTCGGGGGACTTCAGTGTGCGGTGGCCAAGCTTCTGTCTCTGTGTGAAATCATCTGCAGATGGCAGTACCCACATACATACATCTCCCTGCTCTGTGTTGGTGTTGTCCAGCATTCCTGATGGTCTCATTGCCTGGCCTCTGGCCTTGATCTCTGCCCAACCCACCCTGGCAGCACCTGCCCTGGCTCCCTGCCTGGCTCAGAGACATGTCCCTTGGGCCACAGTCAGGGTGTTTGGATCCACGGGCTGCAAGTCCCTACACATTGTCCTTTACACAGGGTGTCCTGGGGCAGCACCCGCACATGACAGCTATTAAGTGCCAAGGAAAAGTTCCCTGCTGCTCTACCAGCCATCCTGAATACCTTATGGAAATGCTATTCCCAGTGCTGTCCTCCATGGAGGGGAATGGCCCCAGCCTATGTGGCTCTGGGCTCCCAAGCTATGAGACAGAGCAGGCTGATGCTGAATGCTCCAGCCAGGCAGGGACTACTGCCCACAGCCAGCAAGACTAGGGCAGGCAAGGCTGAGAATGGTGCCCATGGACTGTGGTATCTGGGCTTTCAATCATACAGGGGAAGAGATGCAGAAAAGGAGTGAGAAAAGATGACAGGAAATGTACATGGCTGCAGAAGAAGGAACACCCTCCCTTGGGGCTGCAGTTGGCCTTTGAGGGCTCCTGGGGTGTCACTGAAACCACAGAACCCTACTACACCATAGCATGATGGCATGGCATTGTGCCCAACAAGGATCTCAAGAGGCTGGCAGCCAGCAGGAACAAGGGTGCGGATCCCAGGGGCACTGGAGCAGCCTGAGGACCTCTGGGGAACAGTTTAGAGCCCTATTCCGAGCTCTGTGTCTGCAAAGGCATAGGGCACACCCTTGCCAGCTTCAGGGACAGTGCTGCGCACCTCAATGCTTCCCTCCTTGCCTCTGCCTCAGTTTCCCCATCTCATTTTGCCTGCTAGGGCTTTCGTGGAGACTTGGGTCCTGAACAGCAATGCCAGCAAAGGACACAACTGAGCCAGACTGTGAGCAAGGCAGAAGTGGGGCAGGGGCAGAGGAGGCAGCTCTCTGTGCACACACTGCTGAGACTCACATGTGCTTCCCCTTTTGGCAGGAAACATCCTGGAGAGGACAGTGCCCGGGGCTCAGTGGCACTTGGGGACTGTTAGCTGATGGTTTCAGGATGAGTCAGTGGGAGTTGGTATCCTGTTTGCAACCAAGCTGCGGGTGGCAGATGGGTGGCACCTTGTCAAGGCTGAGGGCACCTATCCAGCCACGGGGCACTGAACTTCTTCTGGGCCATACACCCACCATGGGGTGCCCATTTGGCCAGAAGGTACCCACCCAACCATGGGGCACCCACCCAGTCACAGAGTACCCACACCCCAGCGCAGGGGAAGTACTGGGAGTGGGGTGTGCCAGCTGACACATGGGGCAGGAAGGACCTGCTGTGGGGCTGGGACAAGGCAAAACTGAAAAAAAGAGGAAGCCTCTGAGTGCCCCAGCCCAGCACAGCAGCACCCAGGCAGACGCACCTGGCACCTCGCACACCTCCATCACAGTAAGTCTGAATTCAACATTAGTTACCACCGAGGGGAGAGGGGCTGAGAAATGGGGTGGCCCCTGCCACTGCTAGAGCAGGGGTTTCCCTTTCAGAGCATCTCCAAAATGGGGGCAACATCCCCAAAACAGGAGCTACATTCCCACTGCTGGGGACAGAGACCTGCAGCATTGATGTGCAGTGCAGGGAACCAGCAAAGCTTTCCCAGCCCTTTCTGCTTCCCATGCCAGATTTGTCAGGAGCTTAAACTTAGTTTATGTATTTTAGCAGGACAGATGGAATGGGCCAATGTGAGGAAGGGACTTTCTGCAGCCAAGCTGCAATGCTGGGGTGGGTGGGAAAGTAGGGCACTGCTTTCCAGGAGATTCCAATACTGGAGGACTGGCTCAGCCCCAGCTGGCAGCAGGGCTCAGGCAGATCACATGTTTCCAGAGGTTTCCACAAAAGAGGAAACCACCTTTGGTGCTGAATGCTCTGAGCCCTGCAGTGGGGACCAGCTCTTCAGAGGGGTCTTAAGCTGGTGGCTGGTCCCCAGTACAGCCAACCATCCCCCTCTCCACCTCCACCACTGCTCTGCTCCCAGCAGTGCTGCTGGTTAAACCACAGAATCCCAAGGCAGGCAGATGGGCACCCTGGCAGGGTGAGCATCCCACATCTGGGGGGCCCATGCGCCTGCAAGCTGAGCCCCACCAGTGGCAGCCCCAAGTGCTGCATGGTCCTCCCTGCTATCCCTGACCTCCATCTCCTCTGTGCCCACACACTGTGGCACTGGCCATCTGTGACATCCTAAATATAAAATGTGAGTGTTTGGGGCACTGAGGCAATAAGCTCCCAGCCTGCTGGGGCTCCTGATGCCCTTAGGGACTGGGGAGTGCATCCTAACCTGGGGAGAGTACCTCAAACCTGGGAATTGCCTTGCCATTGTCACAGGAGAATGCTGGGGTGAGCAGGCACTTCTTGGGCAGGACACTGCCAAACTCAGCCGTCATCAGAGTTTTGGACTTCAGAGTCAGTAACCCCATTTTGCAGCTAAGACCTCACCATGGGGCTATTCAGGTGGGACTGAGATATTCCCTCTTGTCCTTTGGTGCGTAGCAGTGGCAAGTCTGGCTGCATATCAGGTTTAACCTATTCTGGGCAAATCAAGAAGTGAGGACTGAGACTGTGGCTGTGTAGGGAAACTGAGGCAGAAAGCAAGCAAGGACTGCCTGTAGTGGGGCCAGCCAGGTAGGGCAGAGGGGCACAGGTGGCTACTTTCCATCAGCTCTGCACCTCCCAGAAGCATCTGTGCTCCCCCAAAGGTCATCAGAGACTGCAGGAGCATGAAAAAAGGCTACCTGCATGGGGAACTCTGTGGCACAGGGAAGCAGAGGATCCTGGGGTGATGCTGAGGCCCAGGTTTCATGAAGAAGCCCTTTCTCTGGCCACTCTGGCCACAGTGCCTCCCCATCACCCTTCAGTCCAGGCAAGCCAAGCTGATTGTCCTTTGTGGCGGTTTCTCTCACAGGTGTAAGCTCTGTCACCCAATGAGGTGACAGCCAACCCAGCAGCATGCCCTGGGCATTGCCCCTGCGATGGTCACCATGGGGCCGGCCTGGAGTGAAGGCCTTGGTCACTGCCGGCGTGTTTGTAACCATCCTCTGGAACCTGAGGTTCTTCCTCAACCCTTTCAAGGGCTCTGGAGAAGACTCCAAACACAGGGAGACACTGGTGATCCTGGTGTGGGAATGGCCCTCCAAACAGGTCCCCAATGTCAGCAGAGACGTGTGCCATGAGCTGTACAGCATCACAGGCTGCCAGCTCACCACAGAGCGGCAGCTCCTGCACCAGGCCAATGTGGTGGTCTTCCCCCACTCCAGGCTCCAGCCTGGCCGGGACAAACTGCCCAAGGAGAGACTGCTGGGGCAGAACTGGGTGTGGGTCTCCCTGGAGTCTCCCTCCAACACTAGAGCTCTAGCAGCGTGGAACCAGACCTTCAACTGGGTGATGACCTACAGACAGGATTCAGACATCTTCATCCCCTATGGCAAGCTTGTGCCCAACCGGTCAGCCACTGTGAACATCCCTGCAAAGACTAATTTGGTGTCCTGGGTTGTCAGCAACTACCACAGGTCTCAGAAAAGAGCTGAAGTCTACAAAAACCTCTCCAGGTACCTCCATGTGAATATATATGGGAAAGCAAACAACAAGCCCCTCTGCAAGGACTGCCTCTTGCCAACAATATCCAAGTCCAAATTCTACCTGGCCTTTGAGAACTCCATCCACCGGGACTATATCACAGAGAAACTCTGGAGGAACTCACTGCTGGCTGGCACTGTGCCTGTGGTGCTGGGGCCACCCAGGGCCAACTATGAGCAGTTTGTTCCTGCAGACTCCTTCATCCATGTCAATGACTTTGGCTCCCTGGAGGAGCTGGCCACCTTCCTGAAGACCATGAACTCCAGCCGCTACCAGCAATTTTTTGCCTGGCAGAGGAGGTTCAGTGTGAAGCTCTACACTGACTGGAGGGAGCGAATCTGTGCCATCTGCACAGCCTACCCCCGCCTGCCCCATGGTCGCCTCTATCCTGACCTGCAGAGCTGGTTCAACTCCTAGTGTGCCAGTACCCTTGGGATGAGTGCAGGCAGGGTGGGAGGTGCGTGAGACACCCACCTGTACACAGGATGTGGAGCAAGGACAGGAGCCCCACTCTCCTCCCAACCCAGCTGTTGCCACACTGTGACTTCAAGCAACTCCCCATGACTTCATTTCTTGTGAAACAGGACTTATCACCTCGCCCCAACACTGAACACCTTGCCAGGGTGCTGGCAGGACCAGAGGGTGCTTTGGAAATAAGTGGCACAATGCTGCTGAGGCTGTGCCTGCTGGGCAGGGCAGGGGGGTGGTGGGTGGCTCAGGGCTGCATTACCCCATGGTGAGGAAGGACAGAATCTGCTCCCCCTCTTCCCAGCAGCACCCATTTCCTGTCCCCCACCCTTAAGCCATGGGTGTCACTGTGCCAGTGAGGAGCACAGGACAGCGGATGCTCTCAGAGCAATCTTAGTGCTGCCAGGCAAGCAGAGGGACACTGTGGTTTGTCACTCCCTCCTTGCTGTGACAGGAAGCCAGTGAGCTGACAGCCTGCAGAGGCTTGCACAACCCAGAGGCAAAGCCAGTCCCATGAGCAACTTACACATGCACACATTGCACTCGGGGAACCAGTGCAACCAAACCAAACCATGGGCACCCTGCACCACGGGCTTCCCAAGAGGAAGTACCCATCTGGGATCAGTGGCAATTTCAGGGTTGAGTGACGGGGACATGGGTAAGACATGACTGCTCCACCTGCGCCTTGCTCTTTGCCCCCTCTACTCAGTGCTATTAACTCCCTTGATATAAACAACTCTATTTGTTGCAAGTTTCCTTTCCAGTTTTCTTCCCTATGGCCCTGAAGTCATCAAACCCCACCTCTGCCACCCTGCAAGCAGCCGGGTGCCCAGCAGGACTGAGAGTTGGCAGAGGGGACATTCCTCCCTTGGCACAGCCCTGTTGAAGTGGCAGCTGGATGGGCACACTGTGCTCTTCTGTGGCTTCTGATTTTCACTTTGTTGTTTCCTGGGTCAACCAGAAGTGAAACAGGAGGGGCTGTGGGTGCCCACAGGCAGATGCTGGATACTCATTGGCAGGGGGTACCAGTGTAGCAGGATGTGGGGGTCCCATGGAGGGCTGCAGCTCTTCTCTGGCTGCATGCAGGAAACCAGATAGTGGAAATGTGGAGAGAAGCAAACCTTTGGGAGATGACATCTGTCTCAGATTTCTGCTTCTGACCCTGCCAGCCTCCTGCCACCCCTCAAGTGCCAGGCACCATTGGGCAGCAGCAACAGGGAGGGCACTTTCCGATGGCTGCCACACAGAGCTGTGCCTCTACCCTGTGGGCAGTCAAGTACAAGGCTCTAGGGAGCAAGCTAAGATGCAGAGGGGCCCTGCCCCATAGGGCTGGAATCTAGCCCAGCCCTTTGCAGGGTCCCAAAGCCTGCCTTTAGTGCCCCTCTTCCAGGCAACCCTAGAGAGCAAAGCCCCAGCTATCAGCCATCTAGCTGAAAACAGGGCTTTCCAGAAGATTCCCTATAGGCTTGGTTGGAGATTTAATTCTGCTCAGGGGAAGGACCCTCAAGAGAATGGACTGTGGGCAAACCAACAAAATGTGGTGGGAAAAAGTAAAGGGTTATCCCCCAGACATCCCTGCTCCCAGCAGCTCAGCTCAGTGCCCAATGGACCTGCATGGCTAGGTTGTTACACCCCAGCAGAGACTGCCTTAGCTGGATGACACATATGGGAATATTCACTCCTCCCCTGTCAGCACCATACTATAATGAGGACAGCTCTAGCTTTTCAGATCTCTTCACTGCCCACCCTGCTATATCCTCCTTAGTGCTTCTGTCCCTGGCAGTTGCTCGAGCAGCCTACAAGCAAGCTCACACTGCTGCCAACCTTCCCAGAAGCAGCTACAGCCAACGAGCAGCTTTAACTGGGTGGAAGATGACCCCCCTCCCTCCACTTTTGACCCTCTGCTTTGGGGGCCAACAGCCCTGACAAGTTGGTACCACTCCAGGACCAAGCTGCCACTAGTCGTGGAAGAAAGCCAAGCTGCAGGCAGCCAAGAGCTGAGTGTTGCTGGCATGATGGGGACATGTCCACCTTCTCAGGGTGCCTTGCTCCAGGCTCCAGTCCTGCTGTGCCCGTGCATGCAGGCAAACCTCAACTGCTGGGCTGCAAGGAAGGCAAGGAAAGGGTTAACTCATTCTTGATTCAAAGAACTTGGAGATTTATTTCACTGCCAGAGGGAATGTGATTAAGAACAAGAAATTTAAAAATCATCATTAACTACAGCAGGCTGGAAGGCATTGGGTGCTAGCAGCATGGACAAGGTGGTGTAGGCCCCCTGGGCTGGGCCCTCCAGGGAAAGGTGGTCTCTGGGCAGCTGGACTGTGGGGGGACAGAGGCTAGAGAGTGGGGGGGGACTGGGGGTGACGCTGGGCACAAAGCGCTGGGGAGGACCTCTTAACAAACAAGCCTTATCAGCTGCCCCACAGAGGGGTGAAGCCCTGCTCTATATGACAGGGCAGAAGAAGACACCTGGGAAACTAGATCACTACAAAAATTTTTCCTTCTTAAAAACTACAACCAAAAGCCTTAAAAAACATAATAAAACCATTCCCTCCCCCGACCCTTCCCAAAATCTAAAAAATACTTTTTTCTGCATCTTGCAGGAGAGTAGCTGGGCTGGGGCCAGGCACGGGCTCAAGAGCCCTGGGCACATGTGGCTTCAGAGGGTGCTGTGGGACAGGAGGCGCTGCCCCCAGGAGAGGTCAGAGTGGGGGCCAATGCTGCTGGGACCAGTAAGCTCACATAACAGGGAAGGGCTGGGAGCATCTGCAGAGAGCAGGCACCTGGGCCTGGCTCTCAGTCCATCACACCCCAAAAACCCCACACATCAGCCCAGTGAGCAGAAGCAGGGTTGTGCCTGTGCCGGCCCAGGGCAAGGGGGGCTGCCCCAGCCCACCAGCCCACCTGCAGTGAGCCCACAGCCCCTGGTTCAGTGGCCACTGTTACTCATGGAGAGCCCAGGCTGCAGCGCTTGTGGGAACATCTCAGCTTTGTGGAAGGTCGGCATGTAAACAGGAGGGGAGGGTGCCAGGCTGTAGCCCTGGGACGTCACTGGGATGGGCAGAGCGGAGGGCACCAGGGGCTGGTTCATGTCATACATCATCCCCTCTGCCTCGTTGCCATAGGGCAGCAGCAGCCGTTTGCCTTTCTGACGCCGGTTGCAGAACCAGACCCGGACCACCTGTGGGAAGGGAGACAGAGAAGGGTAAGGGGGTGACCCAGGCATGCCATGTGGGTGACAAGGAGACCCTTCTGCTGGTATCATCTCCACAGCACCCCAACCTGCCAGTGCAGCCCCCTCCTTGTCACAACTCCTTGCTAGGCTCAGCTCAAACTTCAGCCATGACCACCTTCCCACTGCTTCCAGAGTCGTGAGATGACAGAAATGGCAAATGTTAAATAGGAAATAAGATAAAAAATCAAAAGAAAGGTTCTTCTTCAAAGGCTGGTGGCATGAAGCCAATATGCAAACTTGGGTATTGTTAGTAGGTTGTTGTTTGTCTCTTTTCTGCTGCATTTCCACTTCAGAAGAAAAACACTAACTTTCCATGTGGGTTCTTGGGATCAAAAGTTAGCTTATTTGGAGATGAATTAGTATCAAAGGATTACTTTCACTGGATTACTTTCATATATTTATGTACATACACACAAACACAGATGCCTATAGTTGGGTCTGGGAACTATTTTTGTCTCTCTTAAGTTTTAAATATTTAATCTGTGAACAAAAGTTGTCTCTGGAACCAAGCGGGTTTTTTTTTTCATATTGATGAGCCATATATATCCTGACTGTCTGGCAGAGCTAAAGGGCAGTTATTTACATCTCCCCATGTGTATTTCCTTTTTCCTCTGAGCTAAAGTTTCAAACTGGCAGGTGCTCAGAAGTTCGTGCTATTTGGGCACCCATCCTCCCCACCCTCCCAACCTACATCTTTATCCAGGTTGAGGTCCTCGGCAATCTGGGAGATCTCCTGGGGACTGGGCTTCACACACTTGCGGAAGAAGCTCTCCAAGGTCCCTTTCACGTTGGTCTCGATGCTGGTCCTGCGTTTTCTCTTCCGGGCTTGGGCCAGTACTTGCTCTGCATTGCACATCTGGGAATAAGAGAGGGAATATGTTTGGTTACCAGGTGGAAGAGGATCCACCAGGCTTGGGACATGTGTAGCTGGCTGCAGAGCTTGGGGCACAGATTTTGTCCCTGTGACTCTCCACTGAGCATCATTCCACTGTGACTGGGGCCATTCCCAGGGTCCTAGCACTGCCAGTAGGGAGACCGGACACATTTTTCTGCATCCCCCCCAGGGTTCCCTAGGGAGTAGCAAGCTGCACATTCAGTCTGTCTGAGATTCCAGCAGGACCTGGCTGCTCCAAAATGGGAGCTGCCACAATCACAAGGTGTCTGTAGGGGGATTGGGCTTCCTCCCCCAGCCTGGCAGAAGGTGATACCCCCAGTGCTTTGCCCTCAAGCCAGACTCAAGCCATGCAGCAAGATGGTGCTGTTGCACAAGATGCCTTCTGTTTCCTCTCTTCTCTCGCTGAAAGCGCGTGGGAGAAGGAGCAGAATCTGTGGCTTCAGGGCTTGCAGGTACCCAGCTCCCAGCCCCCTCAGCCCTGCACCTCTTGCATGTTGTCCGTGTTCTCCGCCTCATTGAGCCAGCGCTGCAGCAGCGGCTTTAGCTTGCACATGTTCTTGAAGCTGAGCTGGAGCGCTTCGAAGCGGCAGATGGTAGTCTGGCTGAACATCTTCCCTGTGCAGGCAAGGCAGACAGGGCATTACACACCACACAGCTTCCCCCGCCAGCAGCTCCCCAGGATTACCACCCCCAAGCTTGCCCTGTTCCTGGGAGACCAGGAAAGGCATTCTCCCTGTTCCTTAAGCAGGGATTTAAAGCTGTGAAACGCATCCCAATACGCAACTGTAGCCATTTTAAACCAGTTCCCTGTGAGCTCGAACCTTCCAGCTCACCGCAGATCTGGAGACAGCCCTCCAGGAGCCCCGGCCAGGACTGGTGCTTTATTCCTTTGACTGGTGATTGACTCCTTTTGCGGATCGTTAAGGAGCGAACGTTATTAGCCAGGTGATTCCAAACCCCTCCCGGGCCTCTCCCTTCCCACCGGCTGAGGGGGAACTCAAGGGCCCTCTCCCTCACCATAGAGCGTGCCCAGCGCCAGCCCCACGTCAGCCTGGGTGAAGCCCAGCATGATGCGCTTGTGCTTGAGGTCCTTGGCGAACTGCTCCAGCTCTCCCGAGGTTGGCGCATCCTGGCAGGGACAGAAAGACACTGAGAAGGGACAACTCGCTCCCACGGCCCAGGGTCTGTCGGGGTCCCCGAAGAACAGCAGCAGAAGTCGGCTCGGCTGAGCCCTCGGCAGCACTGACACAGACCAAGCTCACTCAGGACCCACCCCGACCACGCACACTACTCTGCTTGACCCAGTCTGGCGCGGCGGCGGCCAAGGATAGCACAACGGCACCAAGAGCTCCAGCTCTGCCTCAACACACCCTGGAAATGTTTCCTTTATCCTCTGCCTCGCGCCTTCCTGGCCTGGCCAAAGGCAGCACCCATGATCACATTGGCTGAGTCTCCGATTTGCCCTATTCTCACTCATCCCACGACACGTGCGCACGGGAACGTTCAGTTCTCCCGCGGCGTTGGCCACTTTCCCATGGCTCTCGGGCTGAGGCAGCCCCTCACCAGCCGCTCTCCAGCCTGCGTTCGGAGCAGGCAAAAGACTACCGTGAAGAGAGGGACAAAAGCGCCTGTGAGCCGCGTGGGAGTTAAGCACCTCTTCGCCATCAGCAGCCTCTTCCGTTCTCGCAAGCGGCTACCCAGACGCTTCCCACCTTCCTGCCGCGCAGCCTTCAGCCTCTACAGGGGCATTTTGAAGCCTTTTACCCAATTTCCACGTTTTCAGCGGGGTTTCGGGTCTTCCAGGAGTTTTTCCTGTCACCGAGCCACGGCTATTAATTTCTGGCGTAAATCGGCACCAGTAAACTCTGAGCATCCCTCCCACAAAGGAGGGATGCCGTCCCACATCACCGTCCCGTAACTAGAAAACGCCATTCATGACCACTCCCCCCCCAGCGCGGCCGGTTGCGGCCCGAGGACACACACGCATCGATCGCGACCCGCTGGCGACAGTGCAAATCCTCCCAACCCAGTCAGCGACTAGCCCCCAGCATCGGCCGCCGCTGCTGTCCCCGGGGCGGGCTCGTGCTACGTTAACATTGAGAAATATTAAAAACAAGCGCAAACCACAAATTCATTCGTGCCAGGAACCAGCCCTGCTGCCCCCGTCTTCCTCCCGTCCTCACCTCCGTGCTCTCTCCGCCCTAGCAGACTTCAGTGGAGCTCCGGGAGCGCCGGCCGCGGACGCAGCCGACCGGAGAGGACTGGCCAGGAGCCCTCGGTGACTGCACTGCCCTGCCCCAAGTATCACCGGAGCCGGCCTTCGGCATCGCAACCTGGGACGGCCCCGCCGCATCGCGTAGGAGAAGATGCTCTCCCGAGTTCCCCAAACCTCCTGTCTTACCCCAAAAGCCTCCCCCCAAGGCTGTCTCCCTACTGAGGGTCTGACACACGAGCTCCAGCGCCTGATCAGGGCTTCTCCCGGGGGCACCCGACGGCGGGGCCGGACAAGTGGAACCGGCGGGATCTCGGCTGTACACGAGAGCAGCCGGGCAGCTCCTGTCGACGGGGCGGAGAACCGCGCCTCCGGTCGGGGAGGAAAGCCGCGGGGAACACCATGTGCGGACGGCGGGAGCGGGACAGGGCAGCCCGCCCCATGCCCGTTCCGTCGGGTCTCACCTCCTCACCGCTGTCGCTGGAGTGTCCGCCCTCGCTGGCGGCGCCGCTGGAGCTGCCGCTGCTGCCCAGCCCCGAGGGGCCGCTTGAGCCTGGCTGCAGCGCGGCGGGGCAGAACTGGGGACCAGGGAAGGCAGGGGTGGCCGGGCCAGGGAAGGACGGCCCGGGCAGGGCGGCGGGGCCGGAGGGCGCAGGGCTGGCCCAGGGCGGGGGTGGCCAGGCCGGGCCGCAGCAAGAGGCGGTGCGGGGCTCGGGCTCGGGCTGGCTGCAGGGCCGGCCCGGGCGCGCCTCCGCCTTGGCGGGCGGCGCGGGGGCGGGCGGAGGCAGCCAGGCGCGGGCCGGCGGCGGGTCGCGCGCGGGCTCGGGCTCGGCAGTGGCGGCGAAGGGGAAGAAGAGCGGCTGGGCGGGCGCCCCGTCGAAGCTGCCGCGGGGGAAGGGTGGTCCGGCTTCAGTCAGGAGGCCGAAGGGGGCGGCCGGCAGCCCCCCGTCCGGGCTGAACATGCTGCCCGCCGCCCGCTGCCCTAGGGCTCCATGCGGGGGCTGCCGGCCGCTGCCTCCCTGCTGCGGCGCCGCCGGGGCCTCTGAGAGTGGCGGGGCCGGGCCGGATGGAGATGGGCCCTGGCCCCATTGGACCCCGCATCTGTGGGTCGGGCGTGAACTTGATCCCCCAGGGGGGCGGGGGGCACGGAGGAAAGGTGCGATGGGAGGGGGCTGCGCCGGTCCGCACCCAGCGCAGCGGAGTGGTGGACGGGGCGGCCCCGATGGGACAGGCAGGGGGAGGAGACCGATCCTGCCACGGGGCATCGCACCCCTCTGGTCCCGAGGGACTCGAGGAGACCCACGTCCTTTGGAGCCCTCCGGCCCCACGCTGTTCGGAGCTCACCGCGCCCGTGCTAAGGGCAGCAGCAGCCGTGGGGTCTTCCCACTTGGGAACCCCCAGCGCTGCGGAGCCTAGGCAAGAAACGAGATGGCTTTGGGGAGTTATTGGTGGCATGAACCGAGGCCAGGGGCTGGTGTGAGGGCAGCTTATCCAGCTGCGGCAGCCACTTGTCCCCAGTACAGAGGACAAGCCTCGGGATGCTGGTGTCATCGTGCAGCAGAAGGGATGGTCCAGAGCTTGACCATCACCTCTTGCCCCTCTTGGTGCCTAGTCTTGTTGACTGAGCCTTAGGTCCTTGGGGAGCATAGACAGAGCTGCGGCCCCGGCGCCTCTTACAGTCTCACCATTCCTCTCCTCTTCCTCACTCTGCAGAGAAGGGTTGTGGCTCGGAGGACTGTGTCTGTCCCTGGGGCCCCAGAACTCGGGGTGTGCTGCCAGGGAAGGAATTGCAGCCCCAAGTATTGTGTCCATCGGCTCCACAATGAAGCACACTCCATATTTTCTTTATCTTAAAAGACTTCTCTTCACACTGCCCTTCACAATGGCGTTACCAGGGCTGGCTCTAGTCATTTCCCCTTTCCTTCCCTCTTGGCTCAGCTCCGGGAACCTTCCCGATCCTGTCACTGCCATCACATCAGCCTCTGCTTGGTTCTACCCGATGCCAGCTCCTGAGTACGGGCAGGTACCAATGGCGTGGGCACTCCCTGACCTCAGCTGGAGCAGGGCAAGGGGTGCTCCTTCTTCCAGCACCGCGTGATCCCAGCCGGAGCAATGCAGGGAGTGATCCCACTGCCGACAGTGCTGCCTGTTTATTAACCCAGATTACCGAGAGCTGCTGCCGTCTCGCACTGGAGATATGGCGAGGAGATAGGCTAGAGCAGCCTCCCCCGCGGCGGGATGCGAAATGGGCCTGTGGGCGGGGGAACTCGGGGAAGGTGCTTGATGATATTTGTGAAGCACTTGCTTGGGCTCCCGAGACGGCTGGAACCCAAGGACTGGCACCCAAGGAGAGATGCCCTCGGACAGGCACTCAAGGGCTGGCAGTCATACCCACAGCTGGCATCCAGGGACTGGGATTCAGGAACTGGCATCCAGGGACTGGTGTCCACAATGCCAGCAGCAGTCCCTAGCCCAGCACATGGCACTGCTGCATGTCAGGGGAAGTGGAACAGCTAAGCCTCTTGATGATATTCCTCTTTAGAAAAAAATGTCCCGGTGTATGAGCTGGAATTAACGTCTGTTTCTGACGCCTGGCAGGACATGTACCAGGCTGCCCACCCTGGCTGTGCCAAAATTCAACAGGAGGGAAGGCAGCCCCAGGAAAATGAACTAAGGTTTCAAAAACCTTGTCAGTGGGGACATGACGAATGAGCCCTGAGTAGGGCTCTGTACCTCGGGGGTCCCATGCCCAGCGTGGTGAAGCACCTTCCCCAGCAGGGGGATTGAATCTGCCGGGGGACGACCTGGACCACGCTGCTGGGGATGCTGGACCCAGGGCTGTGCAGGCAGACCTTCCCACTGCCTGCTGTGCTGCTGCCTGCCCCACTGCCAGCGGCAGAGGAAATCTCTCTGCGGGACCCCGATGGCGGCCATCAGCCCTGCTCCTCCCGGGCTCCTGCTGCGGCCCAGGGCTTCAGAAGCTCCTTGGCTGGGCAGTAACTCCCTTTCCCTTTGATTTATTGTTCCCGGGCTGGACCCCCTCCTCCTGCCAATCTACTTTTTCTCTCCATCCCCCCGGGAAGCTTCCCAGGCCCCCCTCCCCCCCCCCCCGCCCCGGGCCTCTCCTCTCCCCCCCCCCCGCCCCCCCCCCCCCCCGCCCCCCCTCCCCGGCCCTCAAACGCATTCCTGGTCCTTTCACATACAGACAGAGGGGAAGGGAGACGTTGACTTTGAACCGGCCCCTTTGTAGGCGCGGGGCCCATTGTGGCGGTGATGGTTTTAGCTGGGGGATGTGGAAGGAGTCAGTGGGGTTTCTCGGAGTGTGCCCCCCCCCAATACATTTCAATGATTTTGGGGGGGCTGTGTAAGGTTATTGTGTAGGATCTTTGACCACCAGTGACCACACCTCTTCTGCCTGCTCCAGAGGAGATGGGTGGATGCATCCTTCCATGAGTCCATATCTTGAACCTGCTGGTGTTCCAGGCTTGGCCAGACTCTGTCTAAGGCAGCCAGGGATCAGTGGGATCCTGCTGGGAAAATGGGAGCAGAAAGAAATGCGTCTGCTTTACTGGCTCACTGAGATGGCAGCAGGCTGGAGGAGGTCGAGGTGTACATCTGCTCATGCTCCCCGTGCTGGTGTGGCACTGGTGCGGCACTGGTGCTTGGGATTTTGAGAGAGTGGATGAGCACGGATGATGTTTTATTCATGGTCAGGCCACCCTTTTCTGTGGCAAGTGACAGGAAGGCCATTGGGGCTGTGCTGGATACCTGTGAGTTGCCCACCAAGGGGGGCTGCAGTCCTGCACGTGGTGGGTCAGGGTCCCATGATGAGGGGGCAACTCCAGGACCATCTAAGGAAGGCTGGGCAGGGGGTTCACCTCCAGAAATCCCATGCCTAAAGGAATCTGCTCCCTGTCAGCACAGCCTGCTGGGCTGCAGCTGTAGGACACTGCACACTGTAGGACAGTGTGGAATCAGTGCTTCCAAACCTGGCCCAGGGGAAAATCACAGAGGGTTTTCTGATCCAGTTCTGTCCCCTTATTACAAAGGCCCTGGGTTGTAATGTGGGTCTCACCCACACTACCACAGTGCCTGAATGTTATAAACACTGAACACACCAGTGGGCCCACCCTACTGTGTTACAGCTGGGAAAAATGAGGTGGGGGGTGACGCCCTTGGATATCTGCAGCATAGGTGCCCTGTCCCTAATCAAATGACTCTTCCATGCCTGAATGTGTGGTAGGGGCAGGGATTTCCTGGGGACACAGGGCTCCCGTGGCCACCGTGCCTGGAACAAGTGGGTCTTTCCAGGCAGAACAGTCAAGTTTTACTATAAGGTAGAGCTTCCCAAAATGTCTGGATGTGCTCCAAGAGAGATTGCTGGGTTGTGGGAGCAAAGGAAGGACAAATTTGGGGACCTCAGCAGAGAGGAGTGGGTTTGAGGCTGGGTTTCCCCAGGACTGAGCCCTGGAGGCATCTCGGGTTATTTGAGGTGTGTATCGCCCAGCAGCTGGAGACCCCCATGAGAGAAGCATCCCGGGTGGGTGCTTTGGCGGTGAGTCAGCACCCACCTCTGGCGTCCGAAACCAGGAGAGATGGTATCAGCCTGATGGGGGGGCTGGCGTGATCAAAGGAGCTCGGCTGCACACAATGCGGGGGCTCGATAGCCCTTATCTGTCATCCCCGAGGTGTGAAGGGCCCTGGGGGCGAGGGGCAGAGGGAGGGTGGGTGGTGGGTGCTGCAGGGCTGGGTGCGGGGAGCTCCCACCCCACCTTTCGCTGGAGAAAACTCTCCTGGCAAATAGCGAGAGACAAGAAAATTGTGCCCCTGGGAAAACCTTAGGAAGGGTTTGAACTCTCCTCCAGCTGCAGCAGCAGGATGGCTGCTCACTGTTCCCTAGGAAAGGTTTGGGGACCATAGCATCCTCTCTCCTTGTCCCTCTGTCCCACTCGGCTGTCAGGAGGAGCCCCCCGAGCCGCGGGCCCCACACCACACACTCGCATGGGTCTCAAACATGGTCGTTTAATAAAATCTTCTTTTAAAAGAACTACAACTCATACAACGACGAGGGGTGTGAAGAGAGTGGCAGCAGCCCAGGGGAGGGGGAGAAGAGGACATGGGGATAGAATCTGTGCCGTGACGGCCTCCGTCAGCCACCCTGCCAGGGACAGGGACGGTCCCATGCCACCACCACTCACCAGCACATCCCTGCCACTACTGCCTGCCCTGCCCATGCCTGCCTGAGTGTGCAATAGCTCCACTGAGCATAACAGGTGGCCATGACAGTCCACAACAGGGTCTGGACATGAAGCCACACCTGTGCAAAGTAACCCAAACCCTGTTCTGGGCCTTCCACTGGAGGCGTTCATGGCCTACACACCCGGGAGGGTTTGAGGAGCAGCAGTGGGCTCCAAGCAAGAACGTGTTGGTCAGGGCTGGTGAGGCTGGACACGAGCAACAGAGAGGTTCAGGAAGTGTCTGAGGCCTGAGACATGCCTGGGATGGAACAGTGGAGACTGTCTGTTGCCTGCCACAGAGGGCTGCCCAAAGAACACACAGTGCCAGGCTGCAGAGGGATGCTGCCAGAGTGTGGGCCCTGTGGGGTTTGATGCAGCACAGCAAAGCCCCCATGCCTTGGCTACCCCTCTCAGCCACCCCAGCTCCCTCCAGTCCTGCTCCTTCCTCCCCCACAGCCACATAAGCTTAAAAACAAAACCTTGAACACTTTTTCTGAGATTTACCCCACTGAGGCCTGTGGTAAGAGAGAACCCATCCTCTGCCAGCACAGACTGATCTGGACTCCCAGGCCACAGTGGCACTGGGACTGTCCCTGCCCCAGTGGACCGGAAGCCCAGCACCCCTAAAGGCGTCAGAGCACAGGGCAGCATCTGAAGGAGCATCCTGGGGAGTGATGCCAGTGCCTGCTCGAGCTGCTCCTGCCATTGGCTCCCAGAGCACTATCCTGCTGCCAGGAGCTGCCCAGACTGATGTGGAGGAGGCACAATGGGCAGTGAAGCCCCTAATGATGCCACCTGCTCCAGGGAAAAGCTCCATCCTTGGCAGAGGGGCTCTGGGCAGGTGGGCATGAGCATGCCCAGTCCTCCTGGCCCTCTCCTGCTTTCTTACCCTCTCTGGCTCCTTCCCAGCCGCTATGCATCAGCCTAGCTGCAGGCAGGGCAGCAGCCCCCTCCTCAAAGCCAACTACAAAGGGACAGTGCTGCAGCTCCCCCCCCCCCAAAAAAAAAATCTCTGTGCCAAAGCAGCCGCCCCCCTGCAACCTCGAGAGCTGTGAGCAAAGGGCAATGCAGGGACGCGATCACAGCAGCAAAGAGAACAAGGACGCTGGAAATGGGGGCAATCCCCCCACCCCGACCATAGCTGTTAGTGGGTGTTTATTGGGCAGGCGTCGAACAGTCTGGCAGCACGGGGCCAGCCTCTCTCGGCCCAGCTGTGGGTGCCCCTCTGGCACGGCCACCCCGCCGGGCACGGCCGCGGGCAGTCTCTGTAGCAAGCTCGGACGCAGGAGACGGGGTGGTTACTGGTGCGACTTGGGGTTGGAGGGGTGTAAGGAGGAGTCGTCAAACAGCGGGTTTCTCACTTCCATTTCTCCGGTCTGCCGTAGTGGAGGGAAAGGGATGGGGGAAGGAAAGGCAGGAGGTCAGAAAACAGCTGGGATTCAGCTGCCCCATCCCAAGGGGTTTGGGTCTGAACCCCAGCCCGGCAGAGAGGAGGGAGGAGGGGAGCGACCTAGTGGGCTGCGATGGATGATGAACACCAGGACTCCCATCACCCTGGAAAGGTGCTGCCTCCCTGGCAGGAGGGGATGGGGTGGGGTGATGTGTAAAACCCAAGGTCTTGGGTGGGATGGGACCCCACAGCTGCATTGGGGACCCCAGGACAGCAGTCCCAGCCTAGCTGGCAGGAATAGAGTTCCTTGCTCAGACTGTGGCCCCCAGGATGGGACCCCCATCACGGCTGGCAGGAATGAGGTGCCCTGCCCAGACTGGCTGCCTGCCTGCCATCAAGTGCCCTTTAATGGGCTTGTAAAGACCCACTGATGACCCTCGATCTGGGCCCTGATGGCTGCGCTCCACAGCTATTACCATGTAAAAAGGCTCCTCTTCGTCCCTTTGTGCTCTTTGTACCCAGAGCTGCTAAGAGCTGCCCTTCCCCGAAGTCCCCTGCTAGCCAGGAACATCCTCTCTGACTGTGAGGGGTCACAGGTCTGCGCTCCAGACGTTGGGATGAGACAAGGATGAGCCCCCCCAGCCCCGGTGCCCAGAACCGGTGACCATGTCTCTTGTCACCACAGGGATGGGTGGGTCAGGTGTGCCAAGGGCAGCTCTAGTTCTCTGCTCCCAGGGGAAAGCCTGGTGCCAGGACATGTACTCCTGCCCACTGGAGAGCTTCAGTGGGAGCTGGCCAGGGACATGGCGGGAGCAGAGGGATTGGACCACCTCAAGGTTTGATGAAGAACCTGTGGAAAAGGCTCCTCACACAGAAATGCACATCCCAGGCACATGTTGGACACCCCCACATGCACAGGGTCCCCTGGCCCTCCTGCACCCGCATACCGGAGCCAGCCCAGGGCACTCATACACGGTGAAGTCTCCATCCTCATTCTCCTCATCAGATGATGCTGAGTCTGGCAGCTTGGGCTCCTCTTTGTGTCTGGGGGAAGAAGATGTAGAGAGGAGGTGAAGCCCAGTGGGATGATTAGGGCCATCCCAGTTAATGGCAGGACACGCTGTCTGCTCCCAGGCTTACTTCTCCAGGGAGAGCATCTGCTGCTTTTGGTGCTGGTAGTGGTACATTTGGGCACTCTGAGCCAGTGTCTTGTCTCCAGGCTGTGGAGAGAGCAGAAACAGCTGTGGAGACTGGGCTTTGGAGGGCCCCAGCCTGGCTGGTGGGGGGCCTCCACCATGTGAGAATCCCTCCAGCAGAGCACTGGGGCCTGAGTGCCAAACACTCCACAGGGAGGAACATGGGTGCCTTACCGAGATCTTGTCATAGGGCAGGGGGCTGGTTACTCGCTGGGCTGAGTAGTCTGCTTTCTGTGCCAGCCTGACTTCCTTCTGCAGCCTGCCAGGGAGGGGAATTGGAATCAGGGAATCATTAAGGTTGGAAAAGCTTTTTAAGGTCAAATCCAACCATTAACCCAGCACTGCTGAAGTCCACAACTAAACCATGTCCCCAGGTGTCCAGATGTTTTCTGAATACTCTCATGGATGGTGACTCCACCACCTCTCTGGGCAGCCCTTTCCAATGCCTGACCACCCTTTACATGAATCTTCCCTAACATCCAACCTAAATCTCCCCGAGACAGCTTGAGGCCATTTCCTCTCATCCTGTCCCTTGTTCCTTGGGAACAGAGCCCGACCCTCTTTTGGATGCCCAGTCAGGGAGTTGTGGAGTGCATGAAGGTCCTCCCTGAGCCTCCCCTTCTCCAGGCTGAGCACCTGCCTCAGCTTCCTCAGCTGCTCCTCGTAAGACTTGTGCTCCAGACCCTACCCCAGCTCCATTCCCTTCTCTGGACATGCTCCTGACCCTTAATGTCTTTCCTGCCATGAGAGCCTCAAAACCGAACCCAGGATTTGAAGTGCCTCACCGGAGCCCAGTATGGGGCACAATGACGTCTCTATAGAGCCCTATAGAGGATGTGGAGAGCTTTAGGAGCAGATGACTCTATTCAGGAGCCAGTGACCCTTGGAGGGTTAGTCAGCTCTGTTCCCTGTGATGGCACCATGACATGCAGAGCCACCTCCATTCCACAGGACCTGGGCACAAGGCACCAACATGCTGGCAGTGTCAGCACTCAGCTCCACAGTGATGCCCACATCAGGTGCCACCTGCTCCCAGGAGCCTGCATCTGGGACAGGGGTGTCTCACTACTGTCTTCCTGCCCCAGCCAGCTGATGCCACATCTTGGGGAGACTGGCAAGGGTAGCTATTGCCTCTCTTCCAATCCCTCATGCCTGGGAAGCATGGGAATACACTGCTCTGGGCACAGGGACACCAAGGGACTGTCAGCAGCCCCAGCTCACCTGCACCAGCAGATGGCCGCCACGATCAGCGCTGAGATCCCGGCCACTGTGCACACCAAGATCAGTCCTGCAGAGGTGGAGAGGACAGCAAGGGACAGCAGATAAGCTGGCAGCATGGTGACACCAGCCCATGCTTCCCTGATGAGGGCATGAAACCCCCTCCTCTGAGTCCCAGGGTCTCACCTAGCACCATGTTGTCATTTGCAGGAATGGGGGATGCCTCCACCCCAGGGTACTTCTGGACCGTGGCAGTGGTGGGGAGGGTGGTGGCTGCCATGGTGCCGGCGGAACCCTGCTGCAGATGCCCCTCTCTCAGCCCACTGGCCAAATGCTGTCTGCTGCCATTGGGCACCAGGGTGGCTGCAGGAGAAGACAGAGCAGTAAGTGGTTCCCGGGCAGCTCCAGAGGGCAAATCTGCCTGGAGCGCAGGATCTGGCTGCCATGAGGTCCCTGGCACTGCTGGGAGCAGGGAGTGAGCACTTACTCCTGGATCTGCCATCCTGTAGCAGGTGATGGCGAGGAGCCTCCTGCCTGGCCAGCACATCCGCAAGAAAATCAATTTCTTGCTCCAAGCTGGGAATGGAGGTCCGTCCTATGGGAGAACAAGTGTGAGATGCATTGTGGAGTGCAGCCGTGTGCCCACCCCCAAGGGCCAGACCAGTACCCCCAAGAAGGGGCTCCTGTCCCAGCTCCAACAAACACAGGTGGTGTTCAGTCTGAAGCCCCTCAGATGCAGCTCTCTGAAAGCTGGGCCCCAGGACCCATGTGTGTCTTTGCTGCTTTCAGTGGGATTTTCACCCCACAAATGCTGGAGGATCAGGAGCAACAGCACATGCCCTTGTGCCAGAGGCAGCAGGTCCTGCAGAGTCTGTGAGAAAGGGCAGGGTGCCAGCACCTGGTGTGCAGGACTTGCCCTGTGTCCCAGCCCCTGGGGTCACACAGCAGCCTCAAGTGAGGAAGAATGGGAGCTGTACCAGGACAGATACTCCCCAGCTGCCCTGCTGCCTCAGGGGTGAGGCATAGCTTCAGCACAGTGAGTTACAGTCAGGGGGCACCCGAACACTGGTTTTCACCCCAAGCTGTCCTCTATGGCCCAGGGTGGCTGGAGCCACCCCAGAGCAGGGCTCAGCCTGGCTGTTCAGCAGAGCATGGGAGCCCTTGCTCCAGAAGAGGGGCTGGTTCCTGCCCAGCACCTGGTGGCATGCAGCTCCTTTGGGGAGTGGGCAGGGGTGCTCCATGCAGCGAGGGATGTATCCCCAGGGGCTGGCACCAGCGGCATCTCACGGGTGGCTGTCCAAGCCCATGCCTCAGCACAGTGCTCACTAGTGACATTTGCCCCTCAGGGGGTTCCTGCAGCATCAGGCACAGGCAGGACTCCTGCTCTAGCCTGGGGGTGTCCACTCAGAAGGTTACAGCATTGCAGCAAGTGTGGATCTGCTCTTTTCAGGCTTATCAAGCAGAGTCCAGCTCTGACACTCACCACTGCTTTTAACAGGATTAAACTCAACTTCAAAGGCAGTAGACATCCCTGTCCCCATCTGAATCCCCATCCCATCCCTGCTTTCTTTGCCCATATTCAGACTCCTCCCTCAAGGACTGTCCCCTGGGGGTACATTCCAGACACAGGAAGGCAAGGTGGTACTGGCTGCTTGATTCTCAGATAATTCAAGGTTATAACAATTACATTTCCTCTAGAATCTGTCCTCACATCCAGTGTTTGGAAATAAACCCTGATTCCCTCTGGAGCCCTGCAGGAAGGCTACCTTGCTGCCCCATGACTCAGAGCCACATGAGCCACAAAACAATTTAAAAGGGGGACACCTTTGCTTTAAACAAAAGCACCAAGAGTCACTGTCCCCACATCCTCCATGCCCTTGTGTTCCCAAACTGCCCTCAGCCTCCTACCCTTGGCTGGAGCCCTGGGTTTCCCTGGCTCTTTGCACCGTGTTATTTGCACACCAGAGCAGCACCATGACCAAGTGGTGCCAGGTTGGGACTGTGCCAGTGCTGTGCCCAATAGGTGAGTGCCATGGTGCCACGGTGCCAGCACAGGGCCAAGGTCTCCCAACAGGCAAGGGAGTGGGCATGGGACTGAGTGTGACAGTCCTGTGCCTGAGGGTGATATCCTGGTGCCCAAGATGGGGATAGACCTGCACCAGGGGACATCGTAGTGCCTGGGATGGGGACATTCTAGCTCTAGCTCTGCACTCTGGGAAAGGTCTGTCTCCATAGCGGACAACCGTGTCCATCCCACATGTGCCACCATGAGGCTGTGTTGGTGTTGGATGTGATGTAGCTGGAAAAATGAAAAAAAAAAAAAGTTGAGAAAGCAGTCAGAGCAGCTGCCAGGTCCCTCAGAGTCTCCCACCTTGTGTGAGTGTGTGAAGTGGCACATGCGAAACTGAGGCAGTGGTTTGGGGTCCTGGCATTGCTGCAGCACCTGGGCTGTGCCACTTACCTGCTAACCATCTTTATCACCAAATTCTCTTCCAGTGGCTAAAAGCTGCCCACCTCCCATTCTCTGTGGCAGTTAAACCTCCCCCAGTGATGCCAAAGTTGCCACCACACATTTGAGGGCACTGAGGGCTGGGTCCTGCCAGGCACTGTGGGTGTGTGAGATGCTGGCCCTGGGCTGCTCCAGGAAAACAGGGGGCCAGGGTGAGCCCCAGTTACTGCCTGACTGCCCCAGGAGCAGAGATGCTGGAGAGTGTCCAGGCAAGGCACACAGGGCATGCAGGGCAGGGACGGGACAGGGCACACAGGACATACAGGGGCACTCAGGGGTGCAGGCAGGGCTTGTGCAGGATGCGGGTGCCCCCTCATGGTAGTTGCCACCACTTCTGCAGCAGGGTGGCGTAGCCAGGCTGGCACACAGGCCCCAAGCTCCTCTCCTCTGCCCCTGGCCTCTCCTCAAGGCTTCCACCCCCTCAGGGCTCAACCCTGGGACACACACCTACCCTGACAGTTTAGGGAAACAGGGACCAAGGAGAGACACATATGGCTTCTGCCCTGGGCTGAGGAAACCTGTGACTGACAGTGTCCACAGGAGGGCACAAAATTCCTACAAATCCACTACCTTCTATAGTCCTGCCCCAGGATGGCTGATGTCCTCCTTGGTCCTGGCAGCACAGCAAGCAGGGAAGGGGGAACCCCCATGTCTGTGAGCTGAGGCCCCTTTTCCCCCTTTTCCCAAAGTGCTTCCTGCAGCGCAGTGGGGTGCCATGCTGGTCAAGCAGAAGCAGGGATGAGACCCACTATCTCAAAGCGCAGCACTCAAACCCATCACAGCACAGCCACATGCAGCACCATGGTGTGCATGGGATTTTGGGGGGCTCAGAGCCCTGTGCAAGACAACAGCAGCCAGGTGCAGACAGCCAGCTGTGGGATGCACTGCACCCAGATTCCATGCATCTCATCTCACCTCTGCACCGATGCTGTGTATGCTGAACCCCTACACATAACAGCAGGAACACACCACCACACACACCACCCTTCAGAGACCACAAATGGTGCTTTTCATCCCAAAAAGCTGCTTTTGGGAGAGGATCCCTGCCTCCTGCTAGGAACTTTGGGGATGGAAAAGCAGCAGGATCCCAGGATCAGCGTCACCAGCAGTCACAAGTGGCTCAAGGATGTATAACCCTTTAAAGGGGCTGCCTACATAGCAAAAGGGCTGCAAGGGTATCCCCTTTAAAGGCTTAGGCATTCTTGGGCTACAGCAGCCCCCTGTTTGCCTTGTATCCTCTCCTAAATGCAGCTATCACAGCCCCTCTTTATCCTCACAGCCTTCTCTGGTGCTGCTATGAGATGAAGGTACAGGCAGGATGAGAAAGCTGCATGGAAAAATAAATGGTGCCTCCCTGCCCAGAGGAGCTGGGCATCCTCAGGATGCTAAAATAGAGGATTTATGAGGGGATCCCCCTTTTTTATTTACCACAGTCCCCACACTTTTGCCGCCACAAGCAAGTGGCATTGCATGGGACAACAGGATGGAACTGGGAGAGACTTTGCTGTCACCATCCTCCCATGGTGAGTCCTTAGAGGATGGTACAGTGGTCCTGCATCTCTCTGGGTGAGGATGCAACTGTGGCCACATCCTTCAGAAAGGAGCTGGGTTGCTATGGAGATGCCAGCACATGTGCAGCCCTTGTGAGAGGGGAATTTGCTCTCAAGACTTCACATTAAAAAATAAACTATAAACAACCGCTAAAGCTATTCAGTGTCAGTGGATGAAGAGCCCGTGGCAGGGGTGCTGACTGCTGTCAAACACCAAATCTACAACCCAACCCTGTGCCATCCCCTGTTATCCCCCCTCATTTCAGCCAAAGGGCCTTGCTTTGGGGATCTCTGCTCTGATTTACAGGGGATTTAATTCTCCTGCCAGGAGGAATGCTATTGAAGGCATGCTGGGTTCTGACATCCTCCATGTGCTCACCTGGGCTGAGCCACGGGTGAAACATATGTCCAACTACACTCCAACAGCATCCTGAACATGCTCAACAACACAAAGCAATCCCCCAAAACCCAGAGCACCCCTCCATGTTTGCATGGAGTTCAGATGAAGGGGAGCTGCCTCCCTGGTTCAATGATCAGTGCTTGTCCATCCTGCCTGGCATAGGACAAGCCACCCTGCATGTTTTTAGAAGCTCCCCAAGAGTTAGGAACCCCTTAGCAGGAGACTTCTAGGGGCAGTGGGAGTGAAGAGCAGGTGGAGAGGGGTGGGTTGGGGGAGATGCCAATACATTCTGCACCAGGTGGTGACTCAGAGGTGCTTCAGAGTACCTTGCATCCAGGCGGTCCCCAGCAGAACCCACCAGGAGCAGCCTGAGGGTGTGGACAGTCCTGGCCTCTTCCCCAGCCACAGACGTCACTCTACTTTATAGCAATAAATAATTGTATGGAGCCATAATTATAGTCTTAACTCACCTGTGACATGAGCCCATGATAAGGGGACACAGAAATAGCTCTGCCAGAGCTTTCCAAGCTGCATGAAGAATTGACTGTCACGCTAAAAAATACCTGTGCCTGGCCCCCAGCACTGTCTTTGCAGGGGCACAGGTACCAAAGCTGCACTGGGAGCACCCTTCAAGTATTGCAGCTGCAGTGGGATGGGTGACCATGGGCTGCTTACCCAGGCTGCCACAGCCCCTCAGATCCCTCAGGGACTCAGGGATGGAGCCAGGAATAACACACAGTGCAGCTCTGGGTGCCCTGGTGTGCAGCCAGGGAGTGGTCCTGTCCATCACAGCTGACTCCAGCCCTCCCACCATGGATGCTGGGCATCACCCAAGGAGGAAACGGAAGTCTTGAATCAGAGGCCAATATCTCAAACCAAAGGGAATCAGGCATTGAAATCCCAAACACTGGCACCAGCTCAGCCCATGGGCACCTGTTTCAGTCAGCCACAGAATCAGCATAAGTCACTGCTCTGTGTGCTAGAAGTGGCTGCCCTGCTCCTGTAAAGCCTGAACCTTGGAACAACCAGGCAGACCCTGGAGATCCCCAGAAGCTGCCTGACTTACTCCTGTCCTTGGAGGTCCTGGGCTCCCCATGGTGCTGACAGGGCTACACGCAGTCACCAGAGGAGGATGCACATAGAGCAGGATGCACGTAGAGCAGAATGGGGTTGCCAGCCCAAAATCACCCCTGCAGCTGAGGCAAGTGGGGTGAGAGGGAGAAGAGCAGCTATCCCCATAGAGATACAGCTGCCATGGAGAGAAGGAAGAGGATGGGGTTCTGTTGGGGTGGGAGGCTGCCTTGAGGCACAGAATCTCCCAGAGCTGCAGAGGTGCAGAGTATGTGTGCAGGCAGAGGAGTGGAGGGTGGGTGCACCTACCACTGGGTGAGAGCTGCTTCTGGACACAGTGCCCACCGTCATCCTCCTGGAAGGGGGGCAGGCAAGGCCCGCAGGCACCTGATCCCGGTGGGCAGAACTCTCGGCGCTGCAGGGCACAGTCCAGGCTCCGGGGACACGAAGCTGCTGTGGGGACAGGACAAAACAGCTCAGGAGGAGGAGAGGGATCAAACATGCCCTCAGGTCTGTTCACGGCCTCTTGGAGTGGGACCCAGCTGCCCACGGCTGCCCATGGCTGTTCCTGCTGCAGCTCCTGGCTATCAGTGTGCTTTGCCACAGCCGCCCCTCAGCCCTGCTTTGCCTCCACAAAGCCATTACCAGTTGGAATTAACCATGAGCTTAATGACCAAGGAGTTGGACTCGATGATCTTCATGGGTCACTTCCAACTTGAGGTGGTCTGTGACTCCATGACCTGCACAAGGCAGTATGGAGTAATAAGTATGCAGTGCCCATACTCCACAAGGATCCCCAGCCCCAGGGTGCCATCATCCCATGGGACACTACGTGGGAGTGCTGCAGAACTCTCTGAGCCCTGAAGAGCTGGCAGTGACCAGGATCTCCTTTCCCTGCCTGCCCTGCATGGGGAAATGAAATCCAATCAGCACAGACCAATGCTTGTGTGACTGTCAAACCAAAAGTCCCAAAACAACTCCCCCAAAGCCTCAGTGGGGTGTGACAGTGCTGGTACCAGCACTTAGGCTCTGATCCCTTTGGCATTCCCTGGAGGAAGCAGTGGGAGCCAGCCCTCCCTGGCACCGAACTGCACCCCAAACCTTGCTCGCAGTTGCATAGGGCATCTCATGCCCATGTCAGCCCAAGGGAGTCTCCATTCCCTGGGTACAGGTATGAGTCCCCCAGGCACCAGCCTCACTAACCCATTGTGCCATGGCAGTGTCATCATGGCTGGGTCTTCACCTCAGGAGGTGGACCTCCCTGGGGGACACAAGTTCCCTGTGTCCCACACAAAGCTGAGTCCTCAACCAAGTGATGGTGGCAAACCATGCGCAGAGCTAGAGACAGGAACTGTGACACAAAGGGCCAGCACTCAGGTACCACCTGCGGCAGGGGGCTGTTTGGGACACACTGGGGTCCTGGCTTTGACGGTGACACTGCTGGTCCTGCTGCAGCACGAGCATCTTTCCCTCACAAGCTGGTGGCAGTGTAGAACCAGGTGCCCCTCAGTGCACCCAGCATTCAGGCTGGGCACAACTCGTGGGAGGAAGAGCGGGATGGGGCCGCACAGCTGGATGGGGGTGTGGTACACAGTTGCCCTACACTGCCCCTCACCTTGTCATGCATGGCCATGCGTGCAGCAGCGGGCAGGGAGCAGGACTGTGGGGCTGCACTGGGAGCAGGGCCAGGCTGGCAATGAGTCACAGCAGAAACCAGCTCCCAGCACTGGCTCACGTGCCCCAAGCAGTCCCTGCCAACCCTCACCGCCCACACCCGCACCAGCAATGCACCGGCCTCCTGCCCATCCCTGCACCTGTGTCTGGGCATGGCAACACCAGGGACAGCCTCAGTGCACTCCACAGCGAGGGGCACCACAAGTGTGGGAGCTGTCCTGGACATCCCCAGCGCTGCAGCACACCAGAGGCAAGAGGGGAAACACCCTGTACACAGATGAGAGAATGGAACCACCAGGACACAAATCATGACAGTTCTACTCCCTCCGCAAGGGCACAGGAAAGATCTCACCCCAAAGCCACACAAGCGGGATATGCAACCCCCTGTCTTTGCATGACCACATTTCACCATAAAACTGCTCCCTGGAGGGTGCAGCTGCTACTTAGAACCCCCAGCTTGTGCCCAGGCAACTCCCCACTGCAACCCATGAGGAAGTCGTCACCTTCCCCACCTCGGCTGGCACTAGCAAGGGTGCAGCAACTGCAATTTTAATGCTGGTTGATCCCCACACCAGGCACAGCAGCCTGGAGGGGGTGCACTTGGGGTGGGGGAAAATGCCCAACGTGCCCATGGGAGCTGGGTTTTTTGCTTGACTATTTGCTCTCCAGAGATGGTGTGGGGCTTGGCCATGTGGCTGGGGGGCAATTAGTGCTTAATGGACAAATAATATCAGATGTCTAAGCACAGAAATTGGACTTGACTCCTGGTGTCACCTCCCCAGGGTTACTCTCAAGGCCACTTTGTTTAAAAACTGGGACAGAGGGAGGTTGTGGCATGTCACAGCCCCATGGGTCACTGGGGAACACACCTGTAGGGGCCCCTGTCTGTGCCACAGGCTCATGGATACTTCCCCCCAAAACAGGTGCTGCCAAAAGCTGATGACTGGTGGAGAAAGTCACCCCAGTGTGGGTCACCCCACAGCACCAGACATTGACAAGATTCTCAGAGCCATCTTGTGAGGAGTGATGGGGGCAGAGCCCTGAGCCAGAGTCCAGCAACTGGGTAAATAAAGCCCAGACTGGATCCCAGTGAAGGCTGTTATCTCTGTTTGAGGAACGAGCTGTGCTTGCCCAGCTGTCACTGGCTGCAATTCACAGCTCCCCATGTGTCATCAGCCAGTGACTGGTGAGCTGGCAGTGCTGTGTGGGCACCCTGAGGACTGAGAGAGCTCACAGGGGCTTTCCCACTCTCTGAGCCCACCTCAAAGCTGAGCAGTGAGAGTCCTGTGCTGGTGGGAGTGGGCACCTCAGAGCCATGCTAGGTGATGCAGACCGAGCATCCTGTATCCCAGCACCCAGGCACCACACGGGCACCTCCAACCCTGACCGCTGCCACCCTGTGGGGCTGTCAAACTACACTGCCCCAATGCTGCCCCACCCTTGCACACTCACACATTCCTGGGGGCTGGTGCCACCTATCCAGTGCTCAAGCAGGCAGGTGGTGGGTTTCCCAACACTCTGGCCATCGGTCCCCCCCGAACACTCACCCCAAGGCGGGGTACTAGGGCTGGCACAGCACATGGGTCTCAATCCCACCCAGCTGAGGCCATGTCACCACCATGCCACCCACCTGTTACCAGTGCCAGCATGCCTGTTGTAGCTCCCGGTCTGGCCTCTGCACGCGCATGGCTGCTGTTGAGTCTAGGGGAGTTTGGGAACCCCTCACTGCAACCATGCCCCCTGCTTGGCACCAGTGCAGCACAGCATGTCCTGGCCACAAGTGGGATGGGCTCCTGCGAGGACCCTAACCTTGCACTGCCCTGCCAGCAGGACAGTAAAGACCAGAGAGGCGAGCAATGAATGATACGGAAAGTTTGGCCAGCACCAGACACAGGACAGCCAGGATGCTGCTGTCCAGATGTGCCATGGGTGTTCAGAGGAGGGAGATGCTCCAATTGCTGTCATTGCTCTGCCATGGTGCTCAACTCCTGTGCAGGTGGGCCGAAACAGCACAACTGGAGTAACCCCTTAAACCAAGCTTAGGTTTGGGCCGAGCTGCTGATGCTGGAGGAGCTGAGTAGCTCCCTGCAGGCAGGACCTCAGCCCAAGGCCAGCAGGTGCATGGGACACAGCAGCTGGCACAGACAGAGAGCAGGTAGGCATAAGCTGGGGACATGTGTAAGCAGAAACAGATCTGTGCCCAGGAGGAAACATAGTCATGTGAGCAGCAAGGCCTCAGGAGGTGTTATTCATGGGTGAAAGCCGAGTACAAAGCTCCATCCCCAAGGACTCACCTGAGGGAGAGCTGTGCTGGGCACCCAGGGTGGTACTCAGGACCAGCAGAGTGCTTGTGACAGGGGGTGCCCAGGCAGGGCATAGAGCCACAGGCAGTCACAGACTGAGTAGAGCAGCTCTTCCACAGTTATGCCAAAACATACAGGTGGAAAAGAAACAAAAATAAACCCAAGGAGGACGTCTGTGTGGCCAGGGAGGCAAGGACTGCCCATGCTGCATCACTGCTGCAGATAGAAAGATAAAAGTGAACGTAACAGAATAATTAATTAGTGCTGAGCACTGGTGTCAATGTTTAAGGTTCTGGCAATGCCAACACCCAGCCTCCCTCTCAGCTGCCAGCCCCAGTGCCAACAGTGTGAGCTGTCAGAGCCCACTGGGCATGGACTGAGCCCACTGGGCACTGGCTGCACAGCCACGTGGGCACAGAGCAGCCTGCTCAGGACTACCAGGTCTGGATCCTCTATGGCAGCAGGACACAGCACCTGGTGGGACATGGGGACTGAGCATGAGGGGATATCGGGGTGTCTGGGGAACAGGATGCAAGTCTCACTCCCACATTGGGCCCCTGCATGCTGCCTGAAGCTGAGGGAAGACGACAGCAAGGCCATGACAGAGGCCCAGCAGTGGCAGCAGCCCCTGCATGGCCTGCAGTGGTGTGGTCTCTGCCAGCTCCACTCCGAAGTCACTCCTTCTCCTCCTCTTCCTCCAGCCAGATAATGTGGGAACTGCTGTGGGCCCTGCCTGCAGCCTGCCCTCCCAGTACTTCCACTGCCAGCTGGCATTGGCTATGGCTCCCTCCCAGCTCTGCAAAGTGCTCCTGGCTCTGAAGGAGTGCTCTGGAGCAGGCCCTGGGCAGGCTGCAGGCTGGCATGATGCTCCTACCAGATCCCAGCCCCTGAGGTCTCCCTACCCCTTGTCCATAGCCTCCCTGGCCATGGGCAGTGCTGCTGTCCAGCAGCAGGCAGGAGCATGGGGTTGCTGAGGCACCCCAGCACCTCACCTGCACTGCCCCATGCCCAGGGATGTGGCTCCTGAAGTGAGTAAGGGGTAGTGACTGCCAGCAGCTGCAGTAACAATGCCCAGCTGGATGCTGTACACAGTAGCCATGGGTGACACACACCAAGCAGAGGTGACACACACCAGCCACAAGTGACACATAGAGTGACTGCAGGATGGATACCTGGTGGGCTTCCTGACTTAGCTGCACCCCCCTGCCCTGCTGTCTCTTGCACTAGGAAACAGAGGGATGGGGACCAGGCCGAACCCCTGGTGCAATGCCCACTCCTGGACACAGCTGGCACCACTGCTGAGACAGTGCCTGTACAAGCCTTGCCACTGCCAGCAGCTGCTTACATCACTGCTGCATTTTGCTGCCCCTGAAAATGCAGCAGCCAAGCCCCCTCCCACGCAGGGACAGCAGAGCAGGGGTCTCTGCAGTGCTGACCCTGCAAACCAGGAATGGGAGGATGCTGGTCACATCACTGCTGGGGAGAGACCATAAGGCACAGCTACGGCCACCAGTCTGGCCCCATGTCCTGGAGCAGCACTGGTGTGTGCTACTCCATCAGTGGGGGAGTAGCTGGAAGTGCTTCTTTGTGCTTTAGCAGATTTGGTCAGGCAGATGCAACATGCAACCATCCCTGAGGCCACCAGAGCTTGTGTCCTGGCTCCCAGCTTCAGCTGGTGGATGCTGAGGTCTGGCCCAGATGACAGAGAAGATCTCCAGCACAGTTTCTGTCACAGCAAAGAAACAGTACCAGCAGCCTTGGGCCACAGGCTGGGGACAGGGAACACCTGTAGGGAATCCCTGGGAGCATTCCCCATGTCTGCGCAGCAAGCACCTCACTGCACCCCGCTCCCACCGAGGGGACAGTCCCACCAGACACAGCCCCACCCAGGAACAATGGAAAAAGGCCTTATCAGCACTCCCCCCACTCCCACCTCCATCCCCATCCTCATCCTGCTGCTGCTGCTTTGGGGCCACCAACCGAGAGCCCTGGGCTACAGGCAGTGCAGACAGTGTGGTGGATACCCATGCTGAAGTCCTGAGGCCATTGTGATGGGCTTCCTGCTCCACATTCAATGCCAATGGGGAAAGGGAGGGCCAGGAGGAGCTGAGCCAGATTCCTGCAGAGGTGGGGAGATGCCAAGCCCTGAGCATCCCCAAACACATTGCCTCCAGTGTTTGAAACCAGTGTTCCCCTGGAACCTGTCCCTGCTCTAGAAAGGACCCCATCTACAAGCACCCCAAAATCCCAAGTTGCTCCTGTGATTCCAGGCTGGGGCAGAACCAGGCAATCTCCACGAGGCTGAGGGAGTGGAATTTTGTGTCATCACTACTCAAAAGCCCTTAACTGGGCCACAAAAATCCCTGTTCCTTGCCCTGGCAGCCTGCCTGCTGTGCAAATGAAACAGCTGGACTGATGGTAAGGCTGTAGAAACAGGAGATAGCACCAGGATGGGTGGAAACAGCACCAGCAAACCACAGATCCAGACCCCAGCAGAGACTGGGCAGAGCCAGGAGGTAGAAGAAGACATGGCTCTCCTTGCCTGTGGCTAGTGAGGAGAGCATCAAGCCAGCGAGACTCCCTGGTATCCCAGCCTCAACAACACTGGATGCTGACAGCCCCAACTCCAGCCCTGCAGAGACTGCTACATCCAGGATGTGCACCACTGCACGCCCCTGTGCCCCTGTTGTGCCACGGGGTCTCCAGCCACAAGTGGCTTCAGATATTCAGGAAGAGAAGAAATAATAAAAAAAGCAAAAGGCAAACCAGGTGCCACACACCATTTTTGCAGGCCTGCCTGCCCAAATCTGCTACTAGCTTTGCTTTGCTGCATGCACACCCACCCATACTGGGGACCCCAGGCTGCCACCAATGCCACCTCATCCCAACACATCTGGCTGCTCTTTGCAGCCTGAACCACACACTTTAAATCTTGTTTTTGCTCAAGTAAATACCAACGATCTTTGCACACGCCCTAACCCTGCTGAGGCTGGGGTGGGTTCTTTAATTCCCTTCTTATTGGGCAGGTTTTGCACCACGTCACAAGCAAAGCAGCTGGTGGCCAGGGCTATGGTGCAGAGCAAGCACCATCGAGGGACCTCTCCTCACACCCCTGAGGTGCTCTGGAATACTCCAGTGAGCAGCACAGCACTGTGCTGAACCTTCACTGTACTGCACAGGGGATGGGCAGCCCTGGCATCACAGACCCACCTGAAGCGCTGAGCAGTCTGGAGGGAAGGGGTGGGGTCCAGTTCTCTCCTTCTGGCATTCCTGGGCACTGACCCATCAGCAGGAGAACACCCCATGGGTACATGCCCAGTGAGCTCCAGCAGAGCCACAGCCCTGGGTGAGCTCTCTCTGTGTGATCGCAGGGAGAGGGCAGTCCACCCCACAGCTCAGCACTCAAGGAGCTGCCAGGCCAGGGGCCACCACAGCTCGGTCATCTGAAAGCAGCCACAGGCTCTCATGCTGTGGAGCTGAAAATACCCATCTGGAGCAGCAGCACCACTGTGCCCACCAGGGCCAAGATGCTCCTTAGCAAAGCCAAAGCCATCCCACACCACCACCAGAGAAATCCTGCAGCCTTTGGGAAAGAGGCACCAGCATAATTTTGCTGATGACTGCAGTAGCACAGAGGTGGCATTGTTCAAGGTGGGGATTCTGTCTGTCTGCCGAGCTCCCTTTGTCTAGTCATTGCTTGGCACCAGCCCGGGTGCTCCCACCAGCCCATCACTCTGAAACAGATGCTTTGGGACATAGCTCCTCACCCATGGGTGCTGGAGCAATAGGGGCCAAGCTTTATGGCTGTTGGAACACCCATTAGAAGAACAGCCTTTGGAACAAGAGCTGGCAAGGGGACTCTGGGTGAGCACCCTCTGTGCTGGTGGACATACAAGAGCAGAGGCAGGTGGAAACGCAAGGGCTGCAGCATCCACCCCGCTGGGGCTGCACCTATGGCTACGCCCGTGCTGACTCAGCCACCACCAGTGATAAAGACCTGCCAGGGCCATTGTGTCCCATGGGGCGGAGCCCAGAAACTGAGGTCCCATCAACACAGAAACTGGGGGTCCATGGGATGCACAGCTGCATCCTAGGGGTGCTGGTGCATGCAGCATCCAAGGGCTCTTTAAAAAGGGCTGCAGATGGTGCCAAAAGACCTGGACCCAAACATTTGGGGGTATATGCTGCATAGAAAGAGCCAGCTCAGAGAAACCCTCTCCTTCGTAGTTAGGAATCCAGGAATGATGGCTGCAGGATGGGTCACATTACAGCAGCTCACCGGCCGCCCTCTCTCTCGATTTAGGACCCTCTCTCTCTCTCTGACAGGTACAAGATGAAGAACTCCCCAAGGCAGAGTAGCTCCTCACCCACAAGAGAGCTGCAGGCTCCCCAGGAGCACTCCCCTGCAGCAGCCATGAGTGCTATGGGTGCACTGGAGACCTGTACCTTCCACACCTCCTGCCTCCACCTCCACCACAGTCTCCTTTCTATAGGAACAGAACAGGGGCCAGGAGCCCAGGGAACCCCTGTATCATGAAGAGTCAGGGTCCCTGCCAGGACTCAGTTGACACGTCACCTCTCATGTCACCCACCTAGTGCGACAGGTTCCTACTCAAACAGCAAATACCTCTCATAGGCTTTGCCATCCTCTATCTGTTCAGGAAGTACCCCAGCATGTGCATGGGTTAACGTGGGCAGTTACAGTCTGCAGTGCTCTGCGGTAGGATAAGGCAGGGACCAGGACCTGCTCTGGCTGCATTTCCTTCCTCCAATTCAAAGCTCACTCCAGGCACTTAAAGGCCAGTTTCTTCCCGTTGCAGTTCTTGTTAGCTCACAAAGTGGCTAATTACAGGCCTGCAGCTGCCATTTGGAGCGGCAGCAGTGCTGGGTTATGCCCAGGCACAGGAGGGAGATACTTCAGTGCTGGCAGTGGCATTGGGGCCAGGCCCTGGAGTTTTAGGGCTAGCCAGCCCAGGGGAGCCACTACACCACTCATGGACCAGACCTAGAGCTTTTGGTGGGGACCAAGCCCCAGGGCACTGTGTTTATGGATTTAATGCAGAGATGGGACTCATGGCAGCTTCTGTACCCTGTGCCTAAGAACCCAGCACCTTGCACGTGAGGAGACACCATCCCATCACCCCTCTTGTCCCTGGACACCAAACCATCAATCCTGTTCACAACATGTCCGTCACCACATCAATGCTCTTGTTTGCAGCATTAACTTTCTCATTCCTGGAGTACCCACTGTGCTATCACCCCTCCTTGTCCCCAGCATTGCCACACCTCTCCTGTCTTCAGCACATTGTCCATCCTGTGACCCCTTCTGTTCCCCCTGCCACACCGTCACCCCTGATACACCCCATCACCCCTCTAGTCTCCAGCATCCATCACCAATCTCCCTGTCCCCAGTGCCCTGACCACACTGTCACCCCCCTGACACTGTGCCCCCCCGGAAGCACCCGGCAGGGCTAAGCCGATTACCTCCCTTAATACCCCCATGGCCCAGAAGAGACATTTAAGGCAAACATCGATGCACCTTCGCCTGTGCTGCGGGAAGACCTGGGCTCCCTAGGGACTGAGGGATCCCTGGAGTGGGGGACTGGTCTCCAGCGCTGCCAGGAAATCACAGATCTGCACAGGATCTGACTGCACAGTTCAAGCAGCAGGCCCCTGGCTCCAGAATCCAGTCTCCCCACCCTGAGCTCCAGCTCTCCACACACTGGCACCTCCAGGGTATTGCTGGGGTGCACATGGATTTGTGAGTCCCCATAAAGCTACAGCAAAAGGGATGAGGGACTTTCACACCATCTCTTCCATAAACTCTTTCTTGATGCTGATTCTGCAGCTGGAATTATCAGATATCTTTCCACCCATTCCCCCTCCTCAAGCCTACAGACAGAGCCCTTCCCATGTCCCTAGGATGGGTACTAGCTCCTTGGAGCCCCATGTGCCTGTGCCCCACATCACAGCTCCTCCACACCTCACCCCCACAAGGGCACAGTGGGATCCCCTTTCCCACAGTGGGAGCCAGCTAAGCACATGTAACTACAGACGACAAGGTGGGGACATTATGTCCAAGAATAAAACCACATGAAAAATTAAACTCGGGAGCAGCACCACAGCTGCTGCATGGAGAAACATTTGGTCAGAGTCTGCACCAGTGTGGCAGAGGACACTCCACCATGCAGCCATGGGAGGCTTGAAGGGATGGGGTGGTTGAGTGGGACCATTGCCCACCACTGCCACCACTCCCAGGGGGGACCCAGAGAACCTTTCCTGTGCCTCAAGAAAAAACTGGGGCTGCTTCCTGTGGACCGACTCACAGGATGTTGTGGGGCTGAGAGACCACTCCTTGCTCACGCACTGGGCAGAGCTCTGGGGAGCTCAGCAGGACAGCCAGGCCCCTGCAGGCACCACGGCTGCAGCACCAGTCCTGCTGTCCTGCTCCCAAGAGTGGCTTGGAGCTGCTGCAGCTTCAGGAGTCAGCATGGGGATCCCTGGGCGGACTGTGTCCCAACCCTGTCCCCAGTGCAGCAATGGACAAGCAGGCAAGAAGGAAAAGCCAAGACATGGACAATCCCATCACAGGCTGAGCCTGGGAATTTCCCAGGGGATGGCTCCTGCCTAGCCATGCCCAACTGGGAACTTTCAGCAGTCCCTGCACCACCACAGAGAAGGGGCAGCCAGTATCAACACCAGCAACTGTGCTCCCACCCACATCCCTGTGGAGCGGCATGAGGAGCCACAGCGTGAAGTCAGCAGGTCAAATGTGGTCAAATGGGTCACTTGGACTGGAAACAACGACTCAGATTTTGCTGAGCATCTTCTCCAGATGTCTGAGATGTGAAGTGATGGCTGTGGCAGCAGGGTTCAGGATTATTAACAAATGGGGTTCTAGTCTGTCACCCCATTTGGAAATTTTTTTTTGTTTACAATTATAACAATAATAATAATAATAGATTAAATTTGGCAATCTAGTTACTTAAGAAGCAGAGAGAATTACGGCTCTCACTCATGTTCTAGGAAATTAAGCCAGAAAACGAAGCAAGGCAGGGCCTCTGCCCAAAGCCTGGTGTGATGCATAAAGACATGTGGGAGAAAAAAGCCCAGCTGAGGAGCAGCAAACAAACCTAAATCACCCTGCAGCACCTCCAAAGCACTGATGCTCTTCCTCCAGCTCGGATCAGGCTCACACTAAGATGACGATGTTACTGAGCCACCTGCAGCTGCATTCTGGGAGATGGCATCTGCTGCAGGGGCTCTGGGTCGCAGAGCCAGCCAAGGAAAGTGAGAAGGAGGAGAAGGAGATGCCAATCCCCATCTGAAGAAGTTTTGATGGAGCTGCAGAGGCAGGAGGACACGGGTATGGTGGTGCAGGAACTTCTCCCTGGCTCTCTCCTGGCCAGGAGCCAGTTTCACCAGCATACCACAGAGCAGGAGCTGCTCCTGGGCCTGCCACCTCCACCCCACAGCCATCCCCAGCGAAAGCAAGCTTGGTCCCATCTGCCCAGGAAAGGCAATTATAAAGTGAGAAGAAACAGCCAATGCTTCCTGTGCCTCACTGCACTCAGAGGAAGGTGGTAGGGTTGGGACAGAGACTCCTTCACCTACCCAGCATCCCAGGGATATTTTTTCAGAGTGGAGAAGGGCAGGGAAAGGAAGGAGAAACCTACGTGGAGCTCCCCACTGCCACATGCCACACAACCTTGAACTCCTGGCAATGGGATGCAGCTGTTGGGAACAGCACAAAGACACTGTCCCCAGCTTCTCTCAGGGGAAAGAAGTTGAGCTGAAAATCCAACCCCATGTGTGCCAAGAGCATACAATATTGTTCCAACACTGGAACAGGCTGCTGATGTGGTGCCAGGCCCCTCACACTCACCTCACCTCCAGCATCCTCCTAGGGCTGGGAAGGGAGGGGAAGGGGAAACTGTCACCAACCTCACCAACCCTCAACAGCACCCAGGCACAGCCACCCCAGCAGCCCCTCAAGGGACCCTGCCCAACTGGCACTGCTGGGCCAGATGATACCATACTAACCCCTTAAATTCAGGAGGAGTGGAGATTATGCTGGATCACTGGTGGCTCATCCAAGCCACCTGGATCTCCTTCCTCCCATCTCAGCCTGTGTCAGCAGTACCTCTGGCTGGGCCACCCCAGCCCTGGTTCATAGAAAGAGGGGGGCAGGGCAGGACCATCCCCACCTCTGCCTCCAACCTTCCAACGTGGAAACACATAGACTTTTTGATCTACTGGGAGATTTAAAAACTATTGCAGCTTCCTGCCGTCCCTCAGAGCACATGGGAGCATGGCGAGGCCACCTGGGCCCCGGCTGACAGCAGGCTGCCTGCCTGGCGTCCGCCTGCCCGGCGTCTGCCCTGCCGGGAGCCAGAGCAGGGAAACAATATCGGATCCGCAAACAATGCTGGGAGCCAAGAGGCCCTTCCCGGCTCCTGCACCAGCGAGGCGGAAAGCACCTGCTCGAGACAGGCCGTACCTAGGCAGGGACACGGCACCTCCCCGGGGCGGGCAGCCACAGCCTTCCCCGCAGGCAGCAACGGGGCTCGGAGCTGGCTGGGGTTTTTGGACCGTTGTTTGTGCCCATCACAGCCCCGCGCACCCCAGCTGTGGGCACAGAGCAAGGGGACATGGAGCATGTCCAGTGCCTGACGCCCCAGGAGGGGAAATGCCCTAATCCAGACGGAAACTCAAACAAACCAAACCTGAACGCCCCGAAACAACTCTTCAGCAGACAGCAGGACAGCTTAGGGCAATGCTGCACGGGAGGGTGCAAAGGCCACCCATTCCTTCTGCCCCGGCGGAGAGCAGAAATGTCACCGTCACTGGTGTAGCGGGGCGATGCAGCGGCCACTCCCGGGGCAATGAGGCAGGTTGGCAAACAGGGCTCCCTCCAGTGAAGCCCCCGGCGGCTCCCCAGGATGGCTCGGTCACTGCAGCATCTTTATGTTTTTCTTTGTTTCGGTGTTTTTTGACATTGTTTTAATTTTTTTCCTACCAATAAGGGTGCTTCATGAGGGCCGCTCCCATGACTATGTGCTCCTTCCCCACTCCAGGATCCATATCGGTGGGTCCCTCCAGCTCCCCTAAACAGCTGCTGGGGACCAGCCGTGCGGCGCTGCCACCCGCTGCCAGGCCCCTGCCTGCAGCAGCGGGCAGGAGAGTGACGGGGAGGCGCTGCCCGTCCCCGGGGAGCGCTGCAGGGTGTGAGAAACACCCGTGCGGCTTCTCGGCGGGGGCACCTCCTACCTTGCTTCCAACCAAAACCACGAACACCCACGGATGCCGATCCCTCGTTGGGATGGGGATAATGGGGGAGAAGAGGGGGGAAACCGCACCAAGGTTCGTCGTGGGAGGGGACACGAGCATCCGCGGGGGAAGGGAAAGGACACAGACACGGGAGTGGGAGGAACGAAGAGGTACTCACCGGCACGGGCGAGGCGCAGACGGAAGGATCCGAGGGCAGCGAGCAGCAGCAACAGCGCTCCGCGGCGGGCGGCAGCGCCCCGGGCCGCCACCATCGTCCACGGACACGCACACGGACACGGGCGAGCGCGGGGCCGCGGCGGCTGCGGGCGGCGGGGAGGGGACCTAGGGGGCGGGGCCACGCGGCGGGGCGGGGCCATGCGGCGGGGCGGGGCCATGCGGCGGGGCGGGGTCATGCGGCGGGGCGGGGCTCCCGCCGCCAAGGCCCGCCCCGCCCCCAGCCCCGCGGTGGGACGGCTCCTGCATCGGCGACCTGGCGTTTCTCCGAGCGCTGCACCCCAGAGCCTTTTTCGGTGCCTAAGGGGGGCTCCAGAGAGCTGGAGAGGGACTTTGGACACGGGCCTGGAGTGACAGGACAAGGGGCAATGGCTTCCCACTGCCACTGGGCAGGGTTAGGTGGGATATTGGGAAGAAATTCTTCCCTTTGAGTGGAGAGGTTGCCCGCAGAAGCTGTGGCTACCCCATCCCTGGAAACGTTCAAAGCCAGGTTGGACAGGGCTCTGAGCAAGTGGCAGATGTCTGTGCCCATGGCAAGGGGATTTGACTATATGACCTTGAGAGGTCCTTCCAACCCAATGCAGTCTGTAATGTTATGCTGGGGTATGGTTATTCCCCCAGTCCCACATGAATGGCATACACTGGGATTGAGGAGCTGGGGAATCTCACCTGTGGGTCGTGTGGTTGCTGGGGTAATGTTCAGGCTGATGGCTGGAGGTGTCTCATCCCTGCCTGCTCTGCAGCTGTGGCACCTGGCTTTGAGTTCTGAGCTTGTCAGACCTCATCTGCAGCCATTGGCTTTGGATAGAGCCATGCCCTGCCAAACCACCCCCTCCCTTCCCAGTCAGAGCCACGTCCCTGGATCACTCCCTTGCAAAACCTCTTTCTATATCCTGAATTAGTCTCACATCTCTAGGATTTGCTTTCCAATACCTATGTTCCCTTCAGAGTACAAATGTCCCATATGGCTGCGGGACAGTGTGTGCTTGGTGGAGATGTGCCCCCACAGCCACAAGCCCCAGAGATGTCACATGGACACCGTAGTCATGCCAACAGCCATGTCCAGCAGGGATGCCAAGTTGTTTGTGTTGTGCTGCAAAGCTCCCAGGCCACCCAAGGTTTTCCTCCATGGAGTCAGGGGGTGCTCTGCAAAATCATGGCATCCAGTCTCTGGCCCCATACTCTGGGCACAGACCTGAGGCCTTGGCACAAACACAAATGACATGATGCTGTATGGGACCTGCTGTCTAGGATCCCGCTGACCAGCACCTGCTGCCCAGTGTAGGGATTCCCATGGCTGTGCCATGTTGCGTGGCTGGGCTTAGCCCCAGCCAACAAGCTCGCAGCGGGAGCCCTGTTAGAGCATCAGTGGTGTCCTGGCAGGATGTCAGCCTGCTCTGAGCCTGTCCAAGGAATGCTGAGAGCGAGCTGCCATGGTGTGGTGTGAGGCCTGGATCCGGGTCAGGGTTGTCAGGCCTGGCTCTGGAAGGAATTGCCACCTCTCCATGGCTCTCCCTGCCACCATGGCTGAGCAGAAAGGAGCCAGGCAGAAGTGGATGACAGCATAGTATGGGGCCAGCCATGTCATCTCCTCCCAGCAGAATAATGATCTCTTCGATTTTCTTTATTCCTTAATTTCCTTCATCCTTTGTTCCTGTGAAAGGGACTGTGGAAAAAAAAAATCTGTGTCTGGGATTTTATTTCCCCAAGAAAAAGCTGCTGTCATGGTTTAGGAATGGCACTCCCCAATTCAGTGTCCCCTGCCCAAGACTCTCCCAAACCAGATGCTGCTCACTCCCTCTCTCCCTTTTTCCCTTTCTCCCTTCTACCACCTACTTCCTGCTCTGGGAATGGAGTTGAGAACTGGAGGCACAAAAACATGGGTTCAGATAAAAACCATTTACTGGAAACAGCACCTCTGTGGGGTACTCAGCACTCCCCAGCATCACACTCAGCCTTAGGGCAGGGACACTATTTCTTCATCTGGAAGCAAGTGGTGGGTGGGGAGATGGAGGGGGCCATGGGACCCCTGACCACAGTGGGGCTGAGTTGGATCCTCCAGCACTGATCCATCAGGGACAAGCAGGGCTGGCAGCAAAGTGGGATCTGATCTCCTGGGAGAGCCAGAGAGGGACCCACTAGAGCCATGGTCACCACCTCGGGGGCTTGCAAGATCCTGCTGAATGAAAGTTTAGGAAACCACTTGTGCCTCTACCCTGACTGCAGGCACTTCCAGCCCTCTGGCAGGGATGTCTCCCTTTATTCATAAGTTATATACATGTAGATTTTAAAACATACACATGAATGGACATTTTAAAATAACAAGATGAAGATTTAATAAACACTCATTTAAAAGTACTATTTTATTTTGTTTATTAATTTTTATATTGCAGCAAATATATAATACCAAAGTTTATTTGCACCAAATATACTTTCCTCCTGCACCTTGATGGATTGTCCTATGTACCCCTGGAGATTCACGCACCCCGGCTTCTCTGGAGGAAGCAGGGATCTCCCCTGAGCTCTGAGAACAGGAATTCATGATTCTTTTATCCCTGGTGACACTACTGATCCTTTCAGTGAGCTCCACTGGTCCGTATTGTGGTGTGGTCTCATCTATCAGTGTCTTCAGTTGATGAAGGCTAAGCACAGACACAGTTGGGACTCATGGTACCCAGCCCTTCCCTGTCTCAAGGATTCTCCATCCTCCCCCTCTGTGCATGAGCTCCAGAGGTGTATTCCCAGCTCAGTACTGAAGCAGCTACACCTGGGCAGGAGAAGCCATGAACTCTCAGGTTACCCTGGCAGTAGGAAAGCAAAGGGGTGGCAGATTGCTCTGGCTCACCCCTTCCCTGGGAATTGTGGGTAAAAAGGGATGGGAAAATCACATTTTATTTCCAAAAGAGCTGCTGATTTTCTAGGTGAAAGGGCTCACCTAGCCCTGCCTTGTCCATGTCTTCTGGGAGAATGTAGTGCAGCCTAATCTGAGTGGGATAAAGCACGTTGGGTTCTCACTGGGAAATCTCTGCTCCATCAATCACAGGATACTAGTTTCCATAGTTTTTCCTCAGTGAGATTCTTACAGAGTTTTTCTTGTAAAGTAATCCCCACTGGGCTGAGGTCCAGGGAGGATACATTTCACTGTATCTGTGTCTAGATCTCCCTGTACACACTGAGCAAAACATCCATTCCCACCTCTTTATTTACAACCAGCAGGTACCACTCTCTTGGATCCATGTGCTGAGAGTCCCTGAACCCTTTCTGAAGGCACATCATGAACCAAATCCATCTGCTCTCCCACCTGCACTACTGCCTCATTGGCATTTCACATGTGGAAGCAACTTCCTGTTCCCAGGATTACCTTTTGGCTCCAGAAACTATAGAGATCAGTCGACTGACAATGGTTTTCCTATTTATACATATTTTATTGCATTAAGGGAAAGACATTTGGCTCTGCAGTGTCTGCAAGTCAAGCCCAGACAAGATTATCCAGCACTTACCAGGAGTGCAAACAGCTGAGTATTACTGCTGTGCTTGCACTGTTTCACGTCAGAAAGGGCTCTGCTTGGGCATAAAAGCTCTTTCCAGGGAGCCTGACAAAGCCCTCATGTAGATAAATGATTAAAGGAAAAAGGCTTACCAAGGGCATCGGCGTGCAAAGGCAACATGTGGACAGCCAGCACAGTTCATCCATCTGGGCAGTATTTATTTCCTATGGAAAGAGTTCCCAGAATTGCTTATTGGGAGAACTCCTGTGGCCAAACAACTGGCAGTATTAAAGAATCCCCTCCTAGTCTATCCCAGAGGATGCTACACGCCATCCTTCTGCCACCCCTCTGAGAGGATAAGGAGCTGTGCAGTGCTCCACACTGATACCCGGCTTTAGGGATGGGATGAGACCCACCTCACCCATCGAGGGCTGTACCTGCAGAGCTGGGCACTGTGAGTCCGAGCCAGCAGTGGAGGGCTTTCAGTCACAGAGGGAGAGGATGCTGTGAATTAGGGACTCAGCCCCCAGGTCGCCCCAGGAAGTAAGAGGTCTGGATGTGCTTGTGAGGGGGAGTGAGAAGCTGCCAGCTGTGCCTCCACCAGCACTGCCTGACCAGCAACCCCAGGCTCTTCCCCTGTGTCAGGTCACTGAGAGACGTGTCCCTGCTGCTGGGAAGGGTGGAGGTCACTCAGTGTCTCTCATGTCACTCAGCTGGTTCTTCAGTGACATCTCTAATATCTGAGAACGTGGCAGACTGTATTCTGGACATGCACAGGGCTCTCCTGATGGTCCCAGGCACTGTTAAACAAGAGCAGATGGAGTAGTAGGAGAAGATGATGGAAAAGACACAGTAGCTCCTCTCCTCCTTCCAGTTTTCCTGGCCTGCAACTGGAGATTGGTCTTAAAGATTCCACAAAAATTGACAGGTCAGACCCTACCTGAACATCTGCTGCCCTTCATGGGAACAAATTGCTTTTACACCTTTAGTAAAGATACAGAAAGGTGTCCTGATTGCCCTCTCCAACACAGACTGTGGAAGCAGATGTCATAAAAATAAATAAATTTCAAATGTTACAGACAAAGTGCCTGCTGGCCAATACTGCACTGGGGATGTCAGCCTCATATTCATACTGAGAAAACAACATAAGAGCATACCTCTGAGAGTCTGGATGACCAGAATGGCATCCAAAGGTGACTGTGGTTCCATCAGAATTGAGACCGGAAAGGGAAAGCAGAGACACCGGACTGCAGGAAAGACTCTGGGTCTAACGAGAAACTGGAGCATGAGACACAGAAAATTTTGAGCGTGAAACTAAAACTACTGAATCTGCAGGAGGACAAGGCCAGGAAATTATCTGTGATTCACACAAGTCTATAAGAACCTACTGGTGCTGACAGAGTTCATCAGGTCCTTCCAGAGAAAAGGGTGGGAACATCTGCCAGAAGCAAAGAGAAGGTGGGTGCCAGACTGAGAGGATTGAGCACCCTCAAACAACATCACAAGGGCCCTCCAAGAGGGAACAGGAGAACCCTGCCATCCTGGGGATGTGCTTTACAATGCAGAGGGGTGGGGGGGGCTGTAGGTTTGTCCTGGTGCCCAGCAGTTGGATGGGGCTGTGTGAGCAGCCAGCCCAAGGCTGGGGTGCCTGAGCTTGGATGCCATGGCATTCATGGACACACTCCTCAATGCAAGGAGGCATGCCAGTAGGATGGGAGATGCCTTCAAGGATGTGATGCCAGGCTCTGAACTAGGAAGGGAATGGAGATTGAAGGAAACACATATACGCTACATGCTGGTTTGGGTTGTGATGAGGAGTAGGAGCTGGTAAACAAGTGTGCAGTCACAGAGGGAAGGAAAGAACCTGAGGGATAAGAGCAGCTGGGAGAACAGTGTGGCCTGGTGTCTTCACATGTGGCTCATGAGAAAGATCACAAGCAATGGTAGCCTTGTGCAATGCTGCTGTAGAGAAACTCAGACTGGTACATGGAGCTGCCCATGGGAGCAGAAGTTCCCAGAGTTACAGAAGCAGCTGGTGTGAGCTGGGCAGAGGTGATGGAGGACTCAGGATGAGGGATAGGAGAGTGAGATGAGGAGAGAGGCCAGCACAAGACATTGAAAGACATCATCAAAAGATCTCCCTGGACCTAAACTGCCTTTGTAAGGAAGGAATGGAGTTTCTGCGTAAGTGGTGTTGGGAGCCCAACACCAGCCAGTTTGGGGCAAGGACAAATCTGCGGGAGAAATTCTTTCAGAAAGAATAGCTCTTTGGAGGGGTGAAGGTGCTATAATCATCTGTCTGCAACAGTCATTCTAGTTATCCTTGGGTATGAGGACAACATAACCAGCATTAAGTGAACTGATGGGGTGTTTTTCTTGTACCTGTTCCTTTTGGTTGTTTTTAGAAGAGCTATTTGGGAAAATAACTTCAGCACCAATAGGAATGAGTCAATGCCATTTGGTGTAAATGGGAAGATCAATAGGGGCAGATTGGTGGCTGTTGCTGAGAACAAGCACAAATCAGGAGAAGTGAGGCGAGCTGGTTCCTGCAGCTGGGCAGGTTTGGGAAGTTGAGCATGCAAACAGAAAAGAGAAAGAAAAGGCACAAAAAAATCCCTTCTAAGCACAAGGGAGAGGCTGGTGAAACAGAGCTTCTCCCCTAGCAAACAAGCAACATACATACACCAAGAAGGGACTCTGGGAATAGTGGAATGTCTGCAAGGAAATGAAAGAGTCTGTGCTGGAAGATGAAGTGCAGGGAGCCTGTGAGAACAGGGAGGATACAGCCATGTAGTTGGGGACAGACAGTCCTGCTATGTCCTCAGTACAGCACCCTGGAGGTCAGACATCTCCTGCTCTCGATGTTCCAAGAGGACAATAACAACTTATGGCCAGCTGACAAAATGAGGGCACTGGGACAGCAGCATCAGGGAGGGAGGAGGGTCTTCAGAAATTTGCTGAGGGAAGGAAATGTGGCTGCACCTGGATTCAGGAAGATGAACCTTGTGTCTCCAGCAGTGAGGGTGCAAAGTGTTTTTGTGATGAGGGAGAGGAAGAATCTCACCCCAGACATTTGCAATGCTTCAGGGGAAAGAAAGAAAACTTGGCGGGCACAAGAGCTCTGGGACTACAGAGCAGTCTGCCTGTCTGCATGATCCTTGACTGGAGAGCCAGTGGTCTGGTCAGCACGGGGAATCTTGAGCCACCAGTATGGCACAGGATGCCAAACTGGCCATTGGGACAAAGGTTTCCAGTCTGTGTGGGAAAATATTGATGCTGTGTTATGTTAGTGAGAACTTTCTGGGTGCTGCACAGGGAGCCCACTTGAGGAGGAAGCTGAGCTGGGCTGTCATGATGTCTGAAGAGTAGAGTCTCCATTGGAGAAGATATGGTGGAACATGGAGAAGTGAATCCCAGCTGGGAGATGGCTGCATCAGGGAGGAGAACACTTTGCTTGAGCATGTTGCTGTGGGCCACCCTGGAGGGGCAAGCCTACAAGTCCTGGCAGCTGAAACCCAGTGCCAAAAATTACTTTGACCCAGAAATCAGCTCCTTAGATTTAATGCACCAGGGTTTGGACAGGACTGGGGATATCTGTGTGGTTTCCATATACTCCTGGTGTATATTGAAAGGAGAAAGGTTCTTCTGGGCTCACAACCACCAGATTCCATGGCCAGTGGCACTTGGGGAACTCTGGGGTCTCACATGATGCCTTCCCAGGAGATTTGGGGCCCAAAGTGCTCTCTTCATGGGGAAAACACAGGAAGTGTTTGGGTTCCTAAATCCATTTGTCATCACTGAAAATTTTTCCCTTTACCTAGAATAACCTGTTCTAACTACAATTCTGTGTTCACAGAGCCTTTGAGTGGATTTGATGAAGCAGAGATAGAAAACTACATGGCTGGTCCACTGGGAAGGTATCCCACAGACATACCCAGCACAAGAACCCTGGGGAGGCCACCCATCCCCAGCTCCCTCCCTGCACCCTGTGACCTCTCCATGTCTAAAGGCATACCAAAGAGCTGATATCCCCAGGACAGCACCAGTAGTAGTAGTAGTAGTAGTCTGGGCTACCAGAAAACCAGGATGGGTTCTTTGGCACCAGTTGCCTTACTGGAAGTTGCAGGGTGCAGAGGGATGAGGTACAGCACTCTGGGTGTTCCCTCACAGCAAAACTCCCCAGCCCATGAGTCGGGGCAGGAGAAAGTGTCAGAGGTGCTTTGTGAGTGGGATGCAAGTGGCATCTTCATTTCATTCTCCGATAACTGTAGGGCTTTGCAATTACATCTGCTGATCTGATAGTTGTTAGGAAATGATCAGCCAGTCACTGGCAGGGGCTGTTTGCGTTTCTGCTAATTAAATTGCATTTGATTTGCAATCAGATCTAATGAGTCAAGTGAGCTTGAGATAGGCTCAAGTGAAGCACAGGCCAGCTCCACAGCCTTGCTAGGCATGAAGAGCCACATCCCAGGGACACTTCCAGGAACCACCCTGTGGCACAGGGAAATGAGGGATACATCTGCAGGTGAGCAGCGCTATGTTTGTGGCAGGGACAGGGTTCCTGCCATGCTGCCAGCAGGTGACCTGTAAGGCTGTGGACTTTGAGACACGCACCAGTGTATTGGGTTGGCATGGCCAGGCTTTGGTAGTGGGAAGAATATAGGGGTAGCTTCTGTGAGAAGCTGCCAGAAGTTTCCACCATGTCCAGCATAGCCAATCCCTGGTGGCTCCAAAGACAGACATGCCACGGACCAAGGCTAGGCCAATTAGGAGTGGTGGTAATGTCTCTGAGATTACATATTTAATAAGGTAAAAAAAGAGGTTTATGTGCAGTTGTAATTGTGGCCAGATAAGAGGGGGGTGAGAATATGTGAGAGGAAAGCTCTGCAGACGTCAAGGTCGGAGAAGGAGGGGAAGGAGCTGCTCCAGGTGTTGGAGCTGAGATTCCCCTGAGGCTGTGGTGAAGACCATGGTGCCCCCGCAGCCCAAGGACTGCATAGGAGTGCAGAGATCCACATGCAGCTCCTGGAGGAGCCTATGCTGGAGCAGGGAGATGCCTGAGAGGAGGCTGTGACCCCATGGGAAGCCCATGGGAGCAGGATTCTGGCAGGAACCTGCAGACCTGTGGAGAGAGGAGCCCACACTGGAGCAGGTTTGCTGTTGGGAGCTGTTAGGCTGCTGGAGCAGCCTGTCCTTGAAAGACTGACCCATGGAAAAGTGAGTCACATTACAGCAGTTCAGCTAGGACTGTTGCTTGTGAACTGGACTCACATTTGAGAAGTTCATGGAGAACTATTCCTCATGGGAGGGACCCCATGCTGAAGCAGGGTAATGATTTCTGTCCCTGAGCAGTGTCCCATTCCTGTCTCCCTGTGTAGAGTTTCCTTCATACCTGCACCACTGTGGGGAAGGAGGTAGAGCTGATAAGGAGGGACAGGTTGGGGGCGAAAGGTGTTTTTAAGGTCTTATTTTACTTTTCATTATCCTGCTCTGATTTTTTTAGTAGTAAATTCAATTAATATCTCTAATTAGAGCCTGTTTTGCCTGTGATGGTATTTGATGAATGATCTCTTCCAGTCCTTATCTCAGCTTATGAGTCCTTTGTTTTCTCTCCCCTGTCCAGCTGCAGAGGAGAGAGATAGAGAGGCTTTGGTGGGTGCTTGAGGTCCAGCCAGGGTCACCCTATTAGAGCCAGACACCCTGTGCTGGCATGGAGTGCTCCTCAGGCAAGTGCTCCTCTGGCTGCGAGGCCAGGAGAGAGACAGCGAGCACAACCCTGACTGCTGACTGTGGAAGAGGGGCAGGGAACAAACCAGGGCAGAGACCCCAGCATGGGGTTGCTGTTTCTCTCCTGCACCTCTCTTCATGATAGGTATGTCTGACAGCTTCAGTGGTTTGAGACACTGGTGTGATTTCGACAGACCCCTGGATGTGTACTGAAAGAGGAAAGGCTGTTTTGGGCTCACATCCACCAGACCCCAGCATTACTTGGGAAACCCTGTGGTCTCACTCTGCATCATCCAAGGCAGATGGACAAGCCCGGTACTGATGTCTGCATGTCATCTGAGTCACCCTTGCTGTGGTGACCACACCACCAGCTGGTGACTGGTGCTGCACCCATTCACATGCAAAGGGACATCCAGGATGCCTCTATCACATACATAAAACTGCTCCAGGCAGGTTGGTCGGGCACCCATACACTCAGGGTTTTTTGGGATGGCCAAGAGCCCACAGGTCCCAAGCGGCAAGTGGGACCTGGCTCAGAGGCTGAAATTAAAGTGTCATCCTTGTGTCAGCCAGTGCTACTCTTACAACCTGAGATGATCCCATACAGTCACATTTTATTTTTAAAAAGAGGTGTCCTGGGTTGGCAGGCGACTCCTACTCTATATCCTACATCGTGGGGCTATATTGTGTCTTGGCAGTTGTTTTCTCTTCCCCTCCTGCGAGGACTGCGGCTGATAGGCGGGCCCTTGCTGGGGCGGGGGGGGGGAACGGCTGCGGGCTTTTTTACTTTCACTTTTTGGCTCGGCTTGCTCTCTGCTAGGCTTGGCATTGCTGCTTGCTATTTTTCTCGCTACTTTCTGCTCGTTTTCTCCCTTCCTTTTTTCTTTCCCCTTCCCGAAGATTAGGACCGGCTCTGGACTGACCTGACCTGACCTGAGGAAAGTTCGGGAATTTCTGGAGCTCGACCGAGAAGATCAGCGCCTCTCCTCGCACAGTACCTGTTTCCTTCTTTTTTTTTCTTTTGTGTGGGGAGTGTTGTTAATAAAATAGGTTTTTCCACTTTCCCTCCAAGGAGTTTTCTTCCCTCCCGAACCCAGGTCTGGGAGTGGGGGAGGTTTGTTTTAGGGGTTCTCCCCCTAATCTGTTCCAAACCGGGACAGAGGAAAAATGAAAAGTCAAGAGGATTAACTGTCACAGTTAATCATATGGCACAGAGATTGTGCACACAGATTCCCTCACTTGAGGGAAGCTTAGCTTCCCTCTGAGTGCTTAAGCTGATATTAGCAAACACAAGCCCTAAACAACATTGGGAAGCCTAAATGGAACCCAGTGCAATTGCAACAATTTAAAGAATCTGATTAGAAATAGCATAAATATTCTTTAACTTATTGAAGGCAGCTGAAGGCAAAATGTAAGACAAACAACGACGACACCAGCATCTAGCGCCTTGCTGTTCTGCTTTGAGAAATAACAGCTGCACTTTATTCAAAGGCTCTGGCAGTAGGAATTTAACACTAGAAAATATTTGAAAGTAGCTGGTTAAATTTTCAGAGAAAATAAACTGATAAAAAAGTGAAGAAAACCTGTATCCACCTAGGCCAAGAAGGAGCTTTGGTGGATCCTCAGAATGGACAGTCTCCTCTGCAAACACTTCAAAAGTTCTGTCCTACCAATGGAGAAGGGCAAGTGAGTAGTAAGACAGAGATGACATTTCCAGACAAAATAACTCAAACATCACTATGGCATCTCATCTGCCACTTACATTCTCTTTGGTGCCTTCTGGTTTTCACCAGACAATGAGAAGAAGAATGCCAAGCTCTGCAGAGGTGGTCAGAGTGACAACAGATGAGTAGGTCCCCTCACAGCGTGGGAGATACTCACAAAAACTGCAATAAATGCCAGATTTGGTTGATGTCTTGGCAAGGCATGACACAGGGCAGACTGAATCCAACTTTTGCACGGGAAAATCACACCTCAGAAATACACCTCTCTGGAGGAGTCAACAAGACATGGGTGTTGGACATCCCCTGGTCAGCTGGCAAGACCCTACCAAAGCTCACAGGAGACAAGCTGGCAAAGGCTAGGGAAGATCTCACTGAGATAAATCACAGAATGATTCAGACTGGAAGGTCATCCAGTCCAATCTCCTTTCTCAAGCAGTCACTTAGGATTGTGTCCGGGCAGGTTTTGAGTTCCTCCAGACATGATTCCACAGCCTCTCTGGGCAGCCTGTTCCAGTGCTTGGTCACCCACTCAGTAAAGAGTGGCTGAGACAGAAAGGGAAGAAAGTGACCCAGGGAGGTCACGGTGCTGACTGATAGCTATCTGGTAAAACGTCTCATTCACGTGCAGCAGGTGCCAGAGGGGGCAGCATGACGAGATATTAGAAGATCAGAGATAGGACAAGGCTCCACGTAAATCTCAGTTGTACCCCCAGCTTTTCAGGAAGGTGAAGGTCCAGGTCTGGCCACGCAGCCGCAGAAGGGACATGGCCTGAACAGGGGAAGGAGAGAGAAGGGTGAGAGCTGGAAGAACAAGGAGGCTTGTCAAAGATTTAAGATCCGGAATGGCATAGGGAGCACAAATAGAGGAGATGATCTCGCATCACCAGCAGCCATCAGCTGCCCATCTCAAACTGCTTCTCAGCCATCAAAGGCTGTCCCAGCACTTCCTTTGCCCCAACACCCCTCTGCTCTCTCTATCAGTGTTTGGGACCCTGGTGTCTGGGCTGATCCCCCCTGCACCAGCCTGGTCCCTGTCAGCCCTGGTGTGTTCCCATGGCCTCTGGCTGAGCAGCTGATGATGGAATCAGCATGACAAGCAAAAGGGAGAGCAGAGGTGAGTGAAGCTCCTTGCTGCAAGATGCCTCCATTGCTGAGTAGGTGCCTAAACCGAGGAAGCCCTTAGGAACATTCAGGGAAGAAAAGACCCTTTTTATCAGATATGACATCTGGCCAGATGTGCTGGGAGGGATAAAGGAGCATTGGATGAGCAGCAGAGACAGATACATGGGGACCTACCGCCTGCTCTGCATGGATGGGACTCACACCCAGAAAACACTGAACTGTCAGCTGTCAGCCTGTGTGCTCTAGAACCCCAGCTCCAGCGGGGGTTTTCTCTATGTGGTGCCCAGGGTCAGAAACCACAGGCAGCTCTCCAGGTTTGGCTCTAGAGGATTCAGACAGCCATGTTCCACAACAGCTTGCAGTGGGGCAGAAAGGTCCCAAATCTGAATCTTGCCCTGCCTTAGCTCAGCCTGAGCTGTTGGATGAGCTCCTGGGGCTCCCAGGGAGCACAGAGCTGCAGCTCTTGCAGGGCAAGAGGAAGAAACGTGGTGGATGTGGGTGGATGCAGCCCTCCAAACTCCAACCTCACTCTGTGGCCTTTCTCCATGCATCCTCTTTTGCCCACAGGATTCCCAGCCTCACTGCACCCTTTGCCTCACCTCTGCCTGGCCTGGTCCTGCCTCTCTGGGAAGCACCCAAGAGGGAAAATCTTGTGGTTCTGAAACTGCCCTCACTTGAGTGAGCTCAGCTGGGATCACTCCTCACTGTTCACCATCCACAGCCCCCAGGAGGACAACAGGAGGGACCACAGGGCCAAGTACCCCAGGTTTTCCCCAGACACCAAGATCTGGGGAGAGTTTCTGTTTATTTGGCAAAAAGCAGGGGTTGGAGGAGCAGGGGTTGTGTCAGGGTCCGTGTCAGGGTCCTGACAACAGAGCTTGGAGGAAGGATGGTGGAGCAGGAGCCTGGAGCTTCAGAGCTTGGTCTTGCATTGCTTGGCAGGAGCATCCATGAGCCAGTCTGCACTTCCTGGAAAACAGGTGGGAGAGGTGGGGGCTGGGTGAGGCAAGGAGACCAGCGGGACTCTCCATTAGGATCCATGCATTCTTCTCCAGTTCTCCTCAGATTTGTAGGGTGAGGCATCTCCAGCAATGGATTTCTAATAACCCCTAAAGCTGTGTGGTGGGAAAGCACAGGCCATGGGGGGCCAACAACAAATATGTTTTGCATGGTGAGACACCAACCCACTCTGGCCAGGTTTGCCAGTCCACAAAGCCTTTGGCAGGAGCCGGTGTACTGGTCCTCACAGCTCAGAGGGCTGTGCAGATGTTTCTCTGGTGGTTTCAGCTCACGTGACCATTTTCAGTGCCAGGCACTTCCCACTGTGGGTCTCTGGGCACTGCTCCTTGGGAGACCCATGGTACTGCTGCCTGGGGGTCCCCACTGTAGAGCAGCATCCAAAGGAGTGGTCCTACCTGTGTGCAAACTCCAGCACCAGTTCAAACAGCTCAACCCCAGAGGAATTCAAAGAGTTCTTGGTGGCCCTTGCCTTGGGGGCACCAAGAGGGTCAATTTCCAGGAGAGAACATTGCAAACATCATGTCGCACTGCAGCAACTCACCTACAGTTCACCAAGTCTGCATTCCTCTGTGGAAACAAAGAGAAAGCCTGAGTCCAGCACTGTGGTCTGAATAGTCCCATTTAGCACCCAAAATAGATTACTCAGAAGGAACTTGTGGGTTTCTCCTTGATCAGTGTGCCCAGCCAGAGCACTGCTGGCTGCTAGAACTCCCTCCTGCCAGCTCAGACCACAAAGTCGTGGCACTGATGAGCTGAGTTGGTCCCTGCCTGTGTGTCCTTGTATTGTCCTTGGACAGTGCTCACCCTGCCTGGGTAAGATCCAGATTGTGTTGTTGGTGAAGCCGTTCAGCTTGGCAAGTCTCTTGAACAGTAGTTTGATTTTGGGTCTCACCCACTGGCTTCTGCCTAAAGACAAAGACATGAGTTAGCTCCAGGCTGTGCCTGACCCTGCATCTCCTGGGAAGCTGGTGAGTGTGTCCAGCTGAGGGTGAGATGGATGGCAGTCCCTGGGAGAAGGCTGGAGGCACTGGTGGAGGCTCTGGAGAGGAGTGGTGGCCAGGCACATGACACACTCCATCCAGGGAACAAGATGAGCCAGAGGTCCTGACACCAGCACAGTGACTCCTCTCTTGGTTCCTGTTCCCCCTGATTCTGTTCTGCCTATGCAGCAGGACCCCCACTCTCCACCCCTCTTCACTCAAGGCCGTGGACTTGCAGCACAGGGCTGGGAGCCTGAGCCCCAACCTCCCCTGCCACCCCAAACCACTGCTCCTTCCCTGCCACACAGGGAACATATGGTAGTCCTTGCCCTGCTCCAGCACCTCACCCAGGGCAGGAATAAAGACCGCTGTCCCCTGGCTCCTGGCCTTGCAGGACCCTAAGAAGCACCCGACACCTCTGAGCAGCTCACCACTGCTGGCTACTCACTGTAAAGTCTCAGCATGTGCAAGGTCTTCCCATCCTTCTCTCTGGTGGCAAAGACAACCATGTAGGAACTGCCATCAGTATCCACCAGCCGCACTGTCTTATTGCCTCTGTCTGCAAAAGGATGTGGAAAAAAATTAATTACCTCCTCCTGGAAACCCCCAAGCTGCAAAGGGGCTGTAAGAGCATAAAGCCCACCAAGCCCGTCTTTCCTCGGTATCTCCCCATCCTGGTTTTCTCTCTTGCTAAGGCTCCTCTGAAAGCCTAGGGTAGCCCACAGACCACAGCAGAGGAGAGGGATGGGGAAGTGAGGGCAGAAAGGGCTGTGGATGGCCAGTGCAGGACGTTGGCCAGTGTCAGACTGATCCTTGGGCTGGGAATGGTGGAAAACCACTCCTGCACAATCCCCTGGGAACATCCACTCACAGCCTCTTTGTGGAATGAGCCTGCTTTTCCCCAGGGCTTAAGCTTGGTCTGAATGTGTTTATCCCAGAGGGAGGGATTGGGGGGTCTGCCATGCTGCTGGGCCATCAGTCCTGGGGTGCAGCTGGCACCTGGACGCAGAGGGATGTTTCACCCAGGACACAGGAGGGGCAGGCAGTCCTGAGGGCCATGTCCCAGGAACAGCCAGCTGCTTCAGATGGGGACAGTAGGACAGGCCTCCATTCTGCCCCAAGAACCAGGCACCCCCACTCACCAGAGCTGTAATATTCACCCGGGCTGCCTGTTGGCTTGTAGATTGATTCAAACTTCATACATCTTCCAGGGCTGCAGAACAGTGAAGGATGCTCCAGCTGAGGTGAAGTGACCCCCTTTCCCCTCCCCTGTTCAAGGGTTGCTAGGATGGTGTGGTCAGGGCAGGAGGGGACAGATACCACCCTTGGAACAATGGGTACCTGTGCTGGCAGGGAATAGCGCTGGCACCTGGGGATTATCCATGCCCTCTCTTATGCTCTGAGCTTCTGGGATGAGGCTGGTTTGCTGGGAAAGTTGTAATCATAGGGTCCCATTCCACCCTCTGTGGTGTCACTGGTCCTAGCTGGTATTGCCCTGAGCCTGCCCTAAAGATGGGGAGCCCACAGCTGTCCCAAGCCCCTGGTGGTCCTGTCTCAACCCCTACCCAGGTTTTTGGTGAGTGCACTGAGGTGGAGACCCACCAGTGAAGGCCCAGGGAGGAGGTTGGTAGTCAAGCCTGTGGGGAAAAGCATGTGGGACTTACGTGGGAATTGCAAAGGAGACCTTCAGGTCACCATCACCCAGGACCTCAATATTGGCCATCGCCATCTTCAGTTGGTCCTTATTTTGGAGGTAGCTCTCGGAGTCAGAGGCCATAGCAGTGATGTACCATGTCCCTGCAATCTGGCAGCGAGAGCAGGCTGTGAGTCCAGAGGAGCAGACAAGAGTATCCCCTCTTCAGGGACGAAGCCAGGACAGCCTCAGTCCGTGGAATACCCATATCCCGTCCAGGCAAAAAAATTCCCTCAGGAACATCTATGCAGGAGCTGGGTGACTGTCCTCACCTGGGTGTGACAGCAAACAATGGTGGCTGTAGTGACCCCAGCTGACCCCAGTCCTCCCCGTTCTGCTGGTGACTGGAGATCACACCCTTCCCTTCCCGTCCCTTCCTTTCCCGCTGAGGGTCACCTTCCTCTCGTCCAGCTCCACAGTTCCCAGGTCCTCAGCCTGCACACGCAACAAGCACAGCACGACCAGCCCCAGGCTCAGCCCCATGGTCCTCATCTTGCCTCAGCTCCTCTGGCTTCACCAGTGGGATGGGAAGTGGTGCCGGGGCTGCCGGATTTATAGCTCCGTGCTCCCGCCCCCACCCCCCCGCTGGAGCCGTGCCGAGCCCCACGGGAACGCTCTTGGGGTTGGCCTGTGCAAGAGGCTGGCTTGTGCAAGAGGCTGGCTTCGAAGGGCAGGAATCAGCCCAGGGTGAACAAACCCCTGGGGCAGAGGGGGGCTTGTGCCTGCCAGCCCCAAAACAGGGTTACAGGAACTGTTGCACCACTGCTGAAATTTGGGATTTCCCCTGTTCTTTTAATTGCTTGTGAAAGAACAAAGCGAACGGTTGTTTTCCAACGGGCTGCCGGAGGGCTGCCAGGAGGAGCGGGAGGTTCTTTCCCGGCACCGGCTCCGGGGCAGCCCCGTTGCCCAGGTCACCAAGGCCCTCGGTGACCCGTTCTTCTGGCTGGGCTGAAACGTGCCCCGGGGCAGCTGCTGGGATCCTGCCCAAATGCAGCCCTTCGCTGGCACAGCCTGACCTGACATGCGCTGGGGCGCGCAGGGTCTGCCGGGCAGGCTGCACCCTGAGCAGGGCGGGCAGAAGACGGGGTTCAGGTCGCTATGGGAGTGTGTCCCTCCATCCCAGAATGTGATGTCCCCTGTGGCCTGGGTCTGCCAGGCTCCTGGGGTCACAGACCAACACCTTCCTGGGCACTGGGGGACTCCGGGGTAGGGAGGCAGAGGGAGAAGCAGAGGCTGCCTTCGCTCTGCAGGAGGTGGAGGGGAATGACAACTACCCTTGGGGCTCATGGCAGCATGGCCTTACTTTGGTCAGATGGGGATCAAGGGGGGTGGCAGACAGGCATGGGGGTCCCAGTCCTGCCACAGGCAGCCCTGGTGCCATCCCACTCCTAGCTGGGTGGCCTAGGAGAGGACTGCTCAGGGAATGGGGTTTCCTGGGTGTGTCCCTGCAGGCAGCACTGGGCAGCCTGACTGCTCAACCCTGTCTGCCCAGAGCTACTGACCACACAGCAGGGCTGTGCCAGCCCCTGTTCACCCTGGCTCCATTCCTCCCTGCCCTGGTAGCTGCTCCCCTGCACCTTCCCCATCCTCTGCTCCCCATCCTCCCCATGCTGGGCACAGCAAACATCACATCCAGGGAGACCTCTAACACCCGTGGAGGCCTGACAGGAAGGGTCAGCTCCAGGACTGTTGGACTCAGGGTGCCTGGGGATCCTGGCAGCACCCTGCTCCTGCCAACAAAGCACCGATCTCTGGGGCAGCTTCTGCATCTATTTATTTAGGAGGCTGAGGGTGACCCTAGTGTGGAACAGGGGGTCTAGGAGAGCCTGGAGGATGGGAAGGAGCGCCACGGAGTGGGGTGCAGAGCCCATCATCCACTAGGTCTGGAGGACACATGGTCCTTCAGCTGCAGAGGCAGGACAGGCAAACAACTGGTCAGAGCAGGACAAAGCCAAGGTGACAGATCCCCGAGGCAGGTGGGGGATCCCCTAGGGCCTGCAAGACCCTGCTCAGCCAAGGCCATACTGGAAGGGAATCACACCTTTCCCTGGCCACACTCACCTGGTGTCCCTGGTGCATTGATCTGTTGGAAAGCAAAGAGAGGGGTGAGTGTGACATCGGCAGCACTCTGAGCCCCCATGCAGAAGGGCTGCAGCTGCCACCCTGTGCCCTCGGGCCACTCACCTGACTTGGGCAGGATGGCCAGCATGTCCTCGGTCAGGCCCATGGTGGGGATGAGCTCCATGAACTTCTGCAGGAGCTGGGGGCTCACATCCTGCTCCCTTGCTGCAGCCACACACCCAAAGTGGGGGCTGGTAAGTGCAAGGAATCCCAGCAACCAGCCCCACACTGGGGGCCCAGGTACTGTGAGGCAGCAGCTGGACCCCAGGGAATGGCCAAGGTGAATCAATAAACATACAGAGTGGACACCAGGCAACCCACCGCTGCCCTGGGCTGGCAGCAAAGGGGCACAAGCCTCTTGGGATGAGCGACCCATTTGCTTGGGATGGTATGGGGTGGCATGGGGTGGCTGGCAGGGTTGGGTTTCTGCAGCTGGGCTTGCACACTTCAGGGGGCCCTGGTTCAACCCGCAACCAACTGGAGATATCTTTAGTGCAGAGTTTCATTCACCCCAAAATTAATTCCCTAGGTGATAGACATGGGGTGCTGCTGCTGGTGGCCCTAGGTAGTGGGTGGGGAGCCCAGCCCCTGCCTGCCACTTGTGCCCCCATCCCTTCCCAGGAGCCAGGTCCCCACTCCCAACGCACTGAGGAGCTGCAGCGCCGTGCTGGGTTCTCCCTCACTGTTATGGGCTTCATGCAGGACAGCGTAGTAGCTGTAGTCTGTCTCCATCACACGCAGATCTCTCTTCTCTTGTGCTCCTAAGGACCCCAGAGGTGACCAGCTGGATAACATGGTACAGTCTGAGCCCTCCTGGGCCCTGCTGGGGCCAACAGCTCAGTGGGCTCATAGCCTCAAGTTTGCCTGAGGGAGGTATGAGGAAGGAACCCTGCTTGAAGTGGAGGAGCCAGGTGGCAGGAATTTGCTACCCACCCACAACCTCTCGCTGAGCCGTGGAGGCAGAGGGGCCAAGACCACCTCCCACTGCTCCTGAGGCATGGGGGCTGGGGATGCCTACCCTCTGTTTCAAGGTACTCATGGCTCAAAGGCCCCTGCCCACACATACCCATGTAGTGCCCCGCCTGCCCGCTCTGCTGGAAGAGCAGCTCAAACTTTTGGCATTTGTCCATCCTGGAAAAGGAACATGAAAAAGACACATGTGTCTAGACACCACATGGGAGGGCAGTGGGGTGGTGGGCAGAGGGGGGAGGCCAGCCTGCCCAGGGGGATGCACTGAGGCAGGACTGGGCAACCCAGAGCAGTGGGGGAGTTGCTGTGGTGGGGAAGGGCCTCCCTGGCCCACAGGGAACACGGCGAGCAGGACGGACACTTACAGGGGCCAGACCAACTTCATAGCCAGGTCCCCTTCTGGCATGAAGCTGATGATGGCCACGGATGACTTCATCCCATCCTTCATCTTCAGGAAGATGGAGCAGTTGGAAGCGATGGCTGTGACATGCCACACCCCTGCAAACTGCAGCAGGATATCACCAGTAGAATTTGGAAAAGTTGTGGAGACCTGCCAGGGGGACCTGCACTCCTCCATGCGGGCCTGGCAGCCCAGTGCAGAAATTTGCCAACCTGCAGTGGACCTGCCACTGTCTGTGGGGACGTGTCACCCTCTTCAGGGACCTGCCACCATCTGTGGGGATCTACCCTCCACCATGGGGAACATGACAGCCCACTGTAGAAACCTGCCAGCCAGTGATGGCAGATGTGCCACCCTCTGTGTGGACAAACATGTGGACCTGCCACCTTCCTGCGTGCAGAACACCCTGTCCTGCCCCATGCTAAGAGTACAGATGCAGCACCTGGCCAATGCTCCCTGGGGAAATGCCACACACTTGGGGACATCATGGCCCCACGTGTTGGTGTCCTTTCCATGGGGCTACTGCTGGCGCTGGTCACAGCAGCCAGAACTAACCTGGTTTTGCACAGGCTCTCCTGAAAGCTGCCCTAGAGTTGGCTCAGGAATGGGGATGGCAGATGCCTGGGGGTGCAGCACAGGCCCCCTGCCCCAGCCAGCCCCTCCAGCCCAGGCAGGATGTGCCAGGCAGCACCCTGTGCAGTTACCTTCTCGGTGTCCAAGTCTGGCTGCACAGGGACCTGGGCCCCTGCCCGCAGCAGGTAGAGCAGGGCCAGAGCCAGGCTGGGCAGTGCTGCTGTCATACTCGTCCTGGAGTGGATATGAGCAGGAGAGGCTGCACCCACCTTTATAGCCCCTACTGCTGGCAGCATTCCTGCCCACGCTAGCTTTATGCAACAGGTTACACAAGAGTAGGGATAACCTGAGCCCGACTTAGATGACAGTACTGGTCCTGTCCCCCTCAGTTCCAGATGAATGCAGCCTTGTGTGAGACCCAGCCCACAGCATGCCAGCACTAAGTGCTGCCCCGTGCCGGCTCGGGGAGGAGTGTGAGGGGCCCCCTCCTGCCTGTTCCCATTGGTTCTAGGGTCTGTCAGTGGTGGGACATATCCTGCCTCAAGATCCTCAGTGCCAGAGAGTGGTTGTGCTGGTGTTCTACCCCAGGCTGAGCCACAGCCCAGTGCCCTCAGAAGGGGTGGTGTCTTCTTATGCTGCTGGCAGCAGGATCAGACCCCACTGCTGGAGAGGGTCTGATGGGATGGAGCCCAGGGGGTAGCCAAGATCGAGCCACACCCAGAGCTCACAGAATTCCTTCTGCTTCATGTTCATCCTTCCTCAAACTTCTGGAGACCCCCTGATTGCCTATTGCCCCATTCCCATGCTGCCAGCCTGCTCTCCAGCAGGGAAACCAAGGCAAGGAGGCTGGGGAAGCCCAGGGTGCCCAAGGGGCAGAGGAGGAGCAGATGCCCCAGTGGGTATTAGCCTCAGGTACCCCTTTTTCTGGGACAGAAAAGGGCAGATTCAGTGGCCTGGCAGCACCGTAGGGCAGGGCTGTCAGTGCACATGGGGTCTCAGCCCAACAGCTCCACAGCCAGGAGCTGGGGTCAGCCCTGACTGCTAACCCCAGTCCCAACCCCGCTGGCCATGCTTTCCCCTCCCATCGCCTTGTTTGGGGCTGCCTGACAACAATCCAGCAGGCAAGGGCTGTTTTTTTATGGGCTTTAATCAAGACAGGGATACAGGTGTAGGTTGTGAAGCCAGGGAGCGAAGGCTGCTGTGGTGCTGAGGGGCCACTGGGGGTCAGATGGAGCAGGGTGATCACCAGCTTGTGGTGCTGTTTGGGCTCGAGCTGGCAGCAGCTGGTGGGTCTGCCTGGAAAAGATGGGAGGTGAGCATGGCTGAGCTGTGGGAGACCAGGTAACACACAGGGGGGACATGGGACTGGCCAGCCCCACACTGAGTGGGTAGGCACCCCACAGGGCTGGGTGGAGGATCCCCAGTAGGTGTGAGGAGAGGAGCAGCCTGGGGAGGGGTTGTGGAGGGGCTGGGGGCTTTGTGGGGTGACGTGGTTTTTAAGCATCCCCATACCCTCCCGCAGGGCTGGTCTGAGCCCTAGTGACGGCAGGACTCACCTAAGCAGCATCTGCCATGCATTTGTCTGCAGGAGGAAGAAACAGGGAGATTAGCTCCTCTGGGGGCTGTGGGACCTCAGCCCCACTGAGGGATCCTGAATGAGAGCACCCCATGGCTGGCCCTATGCTGGCCCCATAGAGAGGCAGGGACAAGCCAGGAGGGCCTCCTCCTTCTCAGTCCCCCTGTGGTATCTCACCCCCTACTCCCTGACACCATCCCTGTGCTCCCAGCCTCACCCGTTTGGGGCAGGATGAGGATCTCGTCGTCTGTTAGGCCCTGCTCCCTGGAGAACTGGGTGAACATCTCCAGGCGCTCAGGACTCAGCTCCTTTGTCCGGCCTGCAGCCAAGAGCATGGTGAGAGGCAGCTGCCCTGTACCCACCAGCACAGGGGCATAGGCAGCCCAAGCAAGGGGGTCCTGACACAGCCATCATACCCCCAAGGTCACCCCAGCTTGGGAAATGACCCTAACCCTGCCCTTCTCCCATGGGAAAGACAGACATCCCAGGATCATGGACAGCATGGGGGTCCCACGGCAGACATACTGTAGAGCAGCACCATGGTGGAGGAACCAGTGCCCTTGGAGATCTGGGTGGCCACCAAGGCGTACTCCTCATAGTTGGTATCCACCACATGGATGTTGTGCTTGCTGCCCCAGCCTGTGGGGGACACGAGGCACAGCTCAGCCCTGAGTGCCAAATCAGCCCCAAGGCAGGAACAGGGACAGCAGGGCTGTGGGTGTGTCTGGGGCTGCCCCACAGAAGCTGGGCACTCACGTGGGCTGGTGTAGCTGAACCGCCCTGGCTGCTCTGTCTTGATGTAAAGACTGTTCCTCGTCACACACTGGTCACCCCTGGGGAGCACAGCAGTGTGGGGATGCAACAGTGGCCACCCCCAGTACCCCCTCCCCACTCACGCCCTCCCCATGCCCCATACTTGGGGTAGGTGGAGGTAACTTCCAGGTTCCCCTCTGCAGTGGTGGAGATGATGGTGGTGCACATCTTCATCAGGTGCCTCTTCTCCTTGAACCAGTTAGAGTTGGAGGCCAGGCCGACGCTGTACCATCTCCCTGTGAGCTGCACACAACATCCACTCAGCCCCAGCTGGGCACAGATCCTGTCTCACCCCTCAGCCCCCACCAGCCCCAGCCCAGGCCATGTCCCTCACCCCTGGCAGCCCATTCCCTAAAGCAGGACAGTGTCCCAGGGTCCTCATTTTCTAGGGAGCTGCTACAGCTCTTGGCAACCACAAAACCCAGGACCAAGGAAACTCCTGTTTCATGACATGCCCTTCACTGCCCTTGGGTGTTTCCTTCCTCTTCATCCCAAGCCCAGGGAGTGTGACAGGACTGCCTGGCTCTGAGATACCTTTTCCATCCATCTGGGGGTGTGAGGAGGGGTCAGGACACTGGGTCCAGCGTGGCTCATTTCAGTCCAGTGTATGGAGCCAGCAGTGTGATGCCCCTGAGGGGAACTGCCAGCCTTGAAGAGCAGCTGTGCTGCAATCACCCTTGCAGCACATCTCAAATCCCTGTCCTTGCAGGAAGTGTCTCCCTCCATCCCCATCACCTCCCTGGGGTGGCTGTGTCCCCCAGGACCTCTTCAGGGTAGGAGGGGTGTAGGGGATACACAGCACAGCAGCTCTTGGTTTTTTGTGGCCCTGGGCTGGGGTCTTTGTCGGAGAGCGCTTCCCATGGCCCATCTCTGTGCTGTCAGACCGAGACTGCATTTCTCAATCTCCCCTGTAAAGATCCCTGTGCATCCACACCCAGTTCATAACACAGCAGCAGCTCGGACCCATGCTTAACCTAGGGTCCTGACCCACAGGCTGGAGCCTGGATGCTGGATCCCTTCCAGAGCCACTAAACCCAGGTGGTGGGAGAGCCCCAGGATGGGGGGCTACATGTGCACCAGTGCGAGCCTGTTTCCTCATCCACTTGCACCACCCCCTCCCCACATTTTCAGGGCAAGGATCCCCCAAAACACCCCAAACCTCCAGAGGTGATGCTGGTTGGCCTGGTCACCTTGTCCTGCTGAAAGTCAGTTTGGACAGGAATGCTGTCCTGGGCGTGCAGTGTCCCCAGCAGGGCCAGCCCCAGGATGCCGAGGAGTGTGGCCTGCATGGCAAAGCTGAGCCGAGCCGAGCTGAGAGCTGGAGGCAGAGCGCCGCAGTGCCGGAGAGTTTGTCGAGCCCCTATTTATGGGCAGGCGTTGCGGGGGCCCCCGGGGAGCCAGCCCTGCCTCCCCCTGTGCCGTTATGCAAGCTGGAGCAGGACAGACTGCTGAAGCCAAAGGGCGAGTAGGGGATCCTGTGAATGCTTCCCTCCTGTTGATACGACATATTTGCTGCAGGGTGCCAAACTGCTCTGCAGTGAAAACAGCTAGCGGCCAGCGGCCAGCGCAGTAACCGCCCTGCCCCCAGCGCTGCCAGGCTGGGGCGGGGAGCAGCCCACGGAGAGGCGCCGGCGCTGCCCCATCCACACAGGGTGGCCTCACTCGGACCCAGAGTGAGGCTTCAGTGAGATGGAGGAAATGATCAGTGCCTGCCAGGTCCCAGGCCAACCCATGGGATCCTGTGGGATCCCCTGCTTTGCCTTGACTTTGTCCCTGCATCATCCAAGAAAGTATCTCTACTGGCCACAGCACACTCGCGTGTGTAGTGGTGTGTTGAGCTGTGCTCAATAATGTTAGCTTTATTTGTTAATAAGTTTGTCAAATGGTTTGCCCCATTCCCCCCCCCCCCTATCCCCGGCTGCACTAGCAGTTGGTCCCTTCCTTCTGGAAAGTGCTGATACCATGGAAACCCCCTGTCTGTCAAATGTATCCCTTTCCCCCAGGGCCTGTCAGTCTCTCAGGAGGCCTCTCCTCTTTCCAGAAAGATCGGAGAGGTTCAGCTCCTGATTGGGACAGGTCCTGGGAATTCCCTACCCCCTTCCAGGGATTGGCTCTTTCCTTGTCACTCCACTCCCCAACTCCTCCCTTCATGTACTCCTATTGGACTGGTGTTTTGTGCACGCCCCTGGGTGTGTGTGTGTTTTAAACCCCCTGCAAGGCAGAGAGAGCTGCTCTCTCCCTGAGGCACCCTGTCCTTCCAATAAACCTCCTCACTGTTCTACCTCAGAAAGAGCCTCCTCCTCTTTTTCCTCGCCTAAGCTGCAAACCTACATCCAGTGTTCGTCGGCCAAGGACCCACCGGGTGGGTTCCTGCGACCATATCCAGCGGGGCCCTACCGTTGCTGAGCACGCTCCCCGCCAGGGCAGTCGGGCAAGGCTAAGGTCACTGGTCAGTGGCCAGGGAGCGTGACCTCAGGCGTGGCGCCCAACGTGGGGCCCGCCACTGGACATTAACCCTGATCACTCCGCTGAACACTGCAGCAGCGTGGGCTCTCTCCACGGGACAGCCCGAGACCACCACCGGACCCCGTGGATTTGATCCTCTCCTGCGTCGGACGTCTCCACGCAGTGCTGCAGGATCGCAGACAGCCACGCACCTGCCAGTTGTAGCAGCTCCTCGGAGTGCGCTCCTGGCAGGAGAGGAGGGCAGCTCTCCAGCACCCGGGAGAGTCCTCCTCCGGCGAGGGACCACCACCGCCTCAAATTTCTCCGCCAGCACCGGACCAGGTGAGTAAATCACCTTTCTTTCCGGGGTCCTTAGGGAGCTGGGTCTTCCCTCCCTTAGGGTTCCAATCAATTTTTGGGAGGCTCTCTTTAAGAGAGCCAGGAGCGCGCTCCCCCTGTGGAGCGGCCTTAAGCCCTCCCAGGGTCAGGGGTGTCCAGAGTGCGGCAGTTTTTGTTTCCTTGGTTCCTTTCTCTTTTTCGTTTAAGACGCGGGACTCTGCTGCGCGGGCACAGGTTCGTTCTCCCGTCGTCGGCTTTTGTTGGGATTAGCTGCACTCCGAGGGCGCGGGGAGTTTTGGTCCCCGGACTCGGATTTTAAGTTGCGGTTTTACATTTTGTTGTTGATTTTTGGTTTTCGAGGTGTGTGTGTGAAGGGTCGATTGAGCCATGGGTGCAAGGCTCTCGACTGAAGAGAAGGACGTTTATAGATTGTTCGTTTTGATGTTAAAGAGCTCCGAGTTTAAGTTTTCTAAAAAGGAGCTCAAAAGGTTCGTCAAAGTGTTCCTCCTCCACTTTCCCAAGGTGCCCCCTGCACAGTTGGTGCGCATCCAATTTTGGAATGCCGCCTATGCAAAATTCCTTCAATTGGGTAAAGCAGGGGACAAACATGCTTCCAAATTAATTTATTGGACAACGCAGATTCGATCTGCCATTTTAGAGAAGCAGAAAGTGGAGAAGGGACAGAGAAGGCAACCTACCCCAGTCCCTCCTTCCCCTTGTTCCACTCCCTCTTTACCCAGGACGGGTATCTTGCGGGGATCGGCAGGAAAAACCCCTCCTGTCGGCCCTGGCTCCCCCCAAGTACCCCGATCCCCCCGCCTGGACAGTCTTGGCCGGACTGCCCAGGATGCTCGGCATAGCCCTGGCCAGGCTTCCCGAGCCTCTACCCTGTCCCGTTCTTCCCCTGTTTCCAGACCCCGAGTTCGCTTTAGTTTCGCAGAGAAAGATGCTGCGCCACAAGATGGCGTCTCCTCTTTCTCCTCCTTTCCCCAGGCACAAAATGGCGGCGGCCGCATGGCGCAGTCGTCCGCACATTTCGCGCCTTCTTCCCCTTCTCCTTCTTCCCACAATCCCTTTCCTTCCCGCCATACCAACCCCTTCCTTTCCCAGACTCCTCCCACTTCCCAGGAGTCCCTGTTCCCTCCTCCGAGTGCCCCTCCTCTGACTCCTCCCTATCAAAGCTCCACCCCAGTCCCAACCCCCCGGGAGAAGGCAACACCCAGAGCCACGCCCACACCCTTGCCGGAGCCATGTTGGATTTCCGGTTCCCACGCTCCCACATCCGGTTCCCACGGCGGGGATTCCGGGGGGGAGGAACCGGAAGCCCAAAGCCCATGCCACAGTGATGTTCCTTCCCTCGCACCTGTCACATATAACAGGTCGAGGAGTGGGAATATCACTCAAGCCACCTGGCAGCCCTTTTCTCAGCACATCATCAAGGATCTGTGCAAGGCCCACCGGGAGTACGGGAGGGAAAGCCCGTATTTCCGGGGACTATTAAAGGCCAATCTAGCCGGTACGGTCGTGGTCCCTTTTGACCTGCGGCAGCTCTTTTCTTGCCTGATGTCCTCCACAGAGTTTAAACTCTGGGAAGGGGCGTGGAAAGACCTGCTGCGGACCGACCTGCCAGGCATGTTAAGAGATCCTGAAACAGCCACGGATGACGAGGGGGATCCGATCACCCTCGATCATCTCTGCGGAGAGGGCAAGTGGGCTAAGGCCTCGGATCAGGCCGGCAAAATCCCAACTCAGGTGTTGGAAAAGGCTAAAATGGCAGCTGAAAAGGCGTTCATAGGGCTGCAGGGGGAAGCACCTTTGCCTTGTTATTCAGATATCAAGCAGGGACCAACAGAGCCTTTCGTCACCTTCGTGGAGAAGATGACGAGGGCAGTTGAGTTGCAGGTGCGGAAAGAGGGAGCGAAGGAAGAAGTTCTTGAGTTGATGGTGCAGAAGAACGCCAATGACAAGTGTAAGGCGGCCATCCTCAGCCTGCCGCTCAACCCTCCGCCCACCGTGCAAGATTTCCTGCGTGTCTGTGAGGCAAAGGTTCCCCTCATGACCACCACATCCGAGCAGCCATCAAAACATCCACAGCGAGCCCACCCAAGAGCTGCAGCACTGGACTCTGAAGGCCTTGCGAGGAAACCGCCCGCAAGGAAGCACTCCCACAGAGCGAACAGAGACAGCTGCAGCCTCTGTGGAAAGAATGGACATTGGCAGCACGCCTGCCCATTAAGGGCTGCCTTTCAGCAGTTTATTGCCACTCAAGGGGGTGGGGGTGGGGGGTTACAGGGGAGCTTCCCACCAACTTCAAAAAACTAGGGAGCGAGCGCGGGACCACCCTGCGCGAGGACGCAAAACGGGTGGCCCGGATCAGGAGAGGGAGGAGGGGAAAAGGGACCAAGACTAACGATCCTTTTCCGTCTCTCAGGACTGACACCGGAGTCCCTTTGGACTCAAAATCACCGGACTTGACACCGAGGGAGATAGATCTCTCGAATTCCATCTTGACCACCGACTCGCGGTATGAACCTTTCAGATTGAAACTCACTGACTCGCTGCTGCTGAAGAACAGCGATTGGCATTTAGTATCGGTAAACCCTAGTGAACAGGGCACTTGGCATCGGATCGGATGCAAGCACATAGTGCTCGGAGACTGTAAGTACACCCCGTTTGAGGTCGAAGTCGCTCCAGGAATCGTCGACTCCGATCCTGAGCGCTTCGTGGTTTGGCTGCACTGTACGTCCCCGCCTGCCTTTCTGCCGAAGGGGCAGATAGTGGCACAGGTAATCCCCATCCCCGACTTCCTCACCGGGGAAGCCCCGTCTGTGGGGAGGGTGAAGGCAATCTCTGCCTCAAAACCGCAGTTAGATTGCCAGATGCAGGTGGGGGAGGAGACTGTCGACATCAGGGGTCTCCTAGATACAGGGGCAGATGTGACCGTGATCCCCTCACGGGAGTGGCCGGCACATTGGGCTCTGCAAAGCGTAGCCGGACACGTTCAAGGTGTTGGGGGCATCCAATTAGCTAAACAATCAAAGAGCGTTGTACAAATTACGGGGCCAAATGGGCAATTGGCAAACATCCGCCCATTTGTTTTAGACTATAAGGAACCATTGCTTGGACGAGACCTCATGGCACAGTGGGGGGTCACAATTGACATTCCCGACCCCTCACAGGATTTTTCCGCGGCGGTCACTGAGAAGCGCCCTACCCAAAAACTGAATTGGAAAACAGATGTTCCAGTCTGGGTAGAGCAGTGGCCGCTTTCAAAGCAAAAATTAAAGGCGCTGAATGAGCTCGTGGAAGAGCAACTCGCCAAAGGTAACATCGAGGAGACCACATCTCCGTGGAACTCCCCGGTCTTTGTTATCCAGAAGGCTGACAAGACCAAGTGGCGGCTCCTTCACGACCTCAGACAAATTAACAACGTCATAGGAGATATGGGGTCTCTCCAACCAGGGATGCCTTCCCCGACAATGCTCCCTCGAAATTGGCAATTGGCGGTTATAGACATCAAAGACTGTTTCTTCCAAATTCCCCTTCACCCTGACGATGCCCCGCGCTTCGCGTTCTCGGTTCCTACCATCAACCGGGAGGCCCCGAGGAAGAGGTATCACTGGAAAGTTTTGCCGCAAGGCATGAAAAACAGCCCAGTTATTTGCCAGTGGTACGTCTCCTCCTTGCTGTCCCCTGTGCGTGCAGCCGCAGACAAGGCGATCATACATCATTACATGGATGACGTGCTTGTCTGCGCCCCAAACGAGGATGTACTGTCCCACGCGCTTGACCTGACAATCTCTTCGTTGGTTGCCGCAGGGTTCGAGTTGCAGGAACAGAAAATTCAACGGATGCCGCCTTGGAAGTACTTGGGCCTGGAGATCAGTAAGCGGACCATTGTTCCGCAAAAATTGGCAATAAAAACCAAAGTCAGGACTCTTGCGGACGCCCATCAGCTGTGTGGGGCGTTGACCTGGGTGAGGCCCTGGCTAGGTCTGACCACCGAGGACCTAGACCCTCTTTTCGATTTACTGAAAGGGGGAGGGGAGCTGAGTTCTCCGCGGGAGCTCACCCCAGAGGCACAGAAAGCAATAGAGAAGGTCCAGGTAAAAATGTCCACCCGGCAGGCAAACAGGTACGCGCCTGAACTGCCTTTCAACTTCATTATCCTAGGAAATCTGCCACACCTCCACGGAGTCATCTTTCAATGGGACAAGGAGGTAAGTAAGACACCTCGAAAGGACCGAGGCGGGAGAGATCCTCTTCTTGTTATAGAGTGGGTCTTTCTCAGCCACCAGAGGTCCAAAAGGATGACCACGCCACAAGAGTTGGCGGCTGATCTGATCCGGAAGGCCAGAGTCCGCATTAGGGACCTGGCCGGCTGCGATTTTGAATGTATTCACATACCAATTCGGCTAAAATCGGGCCAAATTACGAAGCCAATGTTGGAACACCTGCTCCAGGAGAATGAGGCGTTGCAAATGGCTCTGGATTCCTACACGGGACAAATTTCTGTTCATCGGCCTGCCCACAAAATTTTTAATGCAAAGGCTCAATTCACCCTAAAGTTAGAAAGCGTTCAGAGCAGAAGACCTTTGGAGGCCCTGACAGTTTTCACTGACGCGTCCGGAAGGTCCCACAAGTCAGTCATGACTTGGAAAGACCCTCAGACTCAGCGGTGGGAGACAGATGTTGTTGAGGTAGAAGGATCGCCTCAGATCGCTGAGTTGGCCGCAGTCGTCAGGGCATTCGAGAGGTTCTCTGAACCATTCAATTTGGTAACCGATTCGGCGTACGTAGCAGGTGTAGTATCCAGAGCAGAGAATGCCGTTCTCCAAGAGGTGACCAACACTGCCTTATTCGAGTTGCTCTCAAAGTTAGTGAAGCTTGTCTCCCACAGAGAGCAACCGTTCTTTGTGATGCATACGAGATCGCACACGGATATGCCAGGGTTCATAGCTGAGGGAAACAGGAGAGCCGATGCTCTTGCTGCCCCTGCAGAGATGGCCCCGCTCCCGAATGTGTTTGAGCAGGCGAAGATCAGTCACCAACTCTTCCACCAAAATGCCCCAGGCCTAGTTCGCCGGTTCCATCTTACCCGGGAACAGGCCAAGGCAATTGTGGCGAGTTGTCCCACTTGTCAGCAGCACGCGCTCCCCACCCTAAGCGCTGGCGCCAACCCCAGAGGGTTAGGCAGCTGCGAGGTGTGGCAGACAGACGTGACACATATCCCTCAGTTCGGAAAGAGGAAATATGTGCACGTCTCGGTGGACACCTTCTCTGGAGCAGTCTTTGCCTCTGCCCACACGGGGGAGAAATCCAGGGATGCGATTACGCATCTCATCCAGGCTTTCTCCTTTTTGGGAGTCCCAAAGGTCCTGAAGACTGACAACGGGCCTGCGTACAAGTCCAAGGAGTTCCTCAGCTTCCTGCAGCAATGGGGGGTGGAGCACAAGACCGGCATCCCCCATTCCCCCACAGGTCAAGCAGTAGTGGAGAGGACCCACAGGGAGATCAAGAGGGTCCTGGACCAACAACAACCGGTCCTAAAATTAGAGTCTCCAGCGATCCGGTTGTCAAGGGCGTTGTTCACAATTAATTTCTTAAATTGTTCCTTTGAGGTTTTGAACCCGCCCATCGTCAGACACTTCGGTAGCAGCGACCAGTTCTCTACAAAGGTTCGACCGCCAGTCCTTATTAAGGACCCAGAGACTGGAGGGACAGAAGGTCCTCATCACCTGGTCACTTGGGGACGTGGGTACGCCTGCGTGTCCACCCCCAGTGGCTTAAGGTGGATCCCCTCCAAGTGGGTGAGGCCTTATGTTCCGAAAGTCTCTGGCAAAAGAGTCAAAGTGTCACAGGTGTCGGTGGCGTCCTGGAGGCGGAAAAGGCACAAGTGGTCCAACTGGGATGAGTTTGTCCTACCCCTCCCTCACTGGTCCGTATCTAATTATGTTTTTGTTTCTTACTCACTTTAGTTTGTCCTGGACCCACCCATGATGGCCCCATCCGCAGCAACCTTCTTCCAATTGTTGCTGGCGACATCCGGTCTCCTGTTCCCGGCTGTGGCGTGGATCGTGCCCCAACCCAAGGCCAACGTATGGGCGACCCTCGCACGATCGTTGGGACAAGATCACATCTGTCTCTCCCAAGCGTCAGCTAATGATCCTATGGCCTCCTGCCTCGTGGGGATCCCTCTAAGGCCAAATGAGTTTCCCTCCGCATTGCTTCGCATGTCCTTCCCATTCACAGCCCTAAACCCGTTTGCCCTGTGGCAGTTCTGGGTTCCCACGCTTCCTTCCCTCCCGGCCGAACCGCAGGAGCTGGATCTCCTCGGTTCGTCCAACGCTTCTTATTGCGTTCGTTTTGTATTCTCTCCCCCCAAGGGCCAGAAATATTATGAAGTAGTCCAGGCCAAAGAAGTTTACACAGATGACACCTGGTGTAATAAAACTGAACGCGTGGACATGGCCTCAACACCTAACCCCAAGCCCTTGGAACTCCCTAAAGGCTTGTTTTTAATTTGCGGCGACCGAGCATGGCCAGGCATCCCCTCTCGCCTCACCGGAGGTCCGTGCACCCTGGGGCGTCTAGGCTTGTTTACCCCAAACAAAACCCAAATCATGGAATGGATCGTCAAAAATCGCACGGATGATTTGGCTCGCCCTAAACGAAGTCTGTCAGAATTGGATACCGATTGCAAATCGGAAATTATCCACTGGTCAAGACCCAAGGCCACTGCAATCACGGTTTTTCTGCCGTGGGTTTCCATTGCAAAGGCCATGGGCGAATTAGGCCGATTGGAGTGTTGGGTTGCTAAACAAGCCAGCTTAACTTCGAGCGCCCTAGCTGACCTCCTGTCAGACGAGGAAACAACGAGGAGAGCCACGCTGCAGAACAGAGCGGCAATTGATTATCTCCTGCTGGCGCTGGGACATTCGTGCGAGGAGTTCGAGGGACTGTGCTGTTATAATCTCTCATCCAAGGCCGAGAACATCCACACCACCATCAAAAAGATGAAAGACTTAGTCGGGGACATTAAAAGAGAGACCGGAGACTGGTTCAATGACCTATTCAAGAACTGGGGACTGTCTGGGTGGGCAGGGTCCATTCTAAAATCAGTTTTTGTTGTCCTGTTAGTTTCAAGTTGTGTTTTCGTTGCTTCATGTATCACATATCGTTGTGTTAAAAGAGCAGTTCCCAGCTCCAACACACCACTGGAAGTCAACCACCTCTCCTACCCCATTGACCCAACCTCAGAGGTCGTGGAAACAGCAAGTCTTCCTGAGGAAGATTTTGACCAAGATCCCGATTACTGGGTTCAGGATTTCTATCCTGACCCAAACCCCCTTAATTCCTCCTCTTCCACCTTTAATTAAAAAACAAAGGGGGAGATGTAGTGGTGTGTTGAGCTGTGCTCAATAATGTTAGCTTTATTTGTTAATAAGTTTGTCAAATGGTTTGCCCCATTCCCCCCCCCCTATCCCCGGCTGCACTAGCAGTTGGTCCCTTCCTTCTGGAAAGTGCTGATACCATGGAAACCCCCTGTCTGTCAAATGTATCCCTTTCCCCCAGGGCCTGTCAGTCTCTCAGGAGGCCTCTCCTCTTTCCAGAAAGATCGGAGAGGTTCAGCTCCTGATTGGGACAGGTCCTGGGAATTCCCTACCCCCTTCCAGGGATTGGCTCTTTCCTTGTCACTCCACTCCCCAACTCCTCCCTTCATGTACTCCTATTGGACTGGTGTTTTGTGCACGCCCCTGGGTGTGTGTGTGTTTTAAACCCCCTGCAAGGCAGAGAGAGCTGCTCTCTCCCTGAGGCACCCTGTCCTTCCAATAAACCTCCTCACTGTTCTACCTCAGAAAGAGCCTCCTCCTCTTTTTCCTCGCCTAAGCTGCAAACCTACATCCAGTGTTCGTCGGCCAAGGACCCACCGGGTGGGTTCCTGCGACCATATCCAGCGGGGCCCTACCGTTGCTGAGCACGCTCCCCGCCAGGGCAGTCGGGCAAGGCTAAGGTCACTGGTCAGTGGCCAGGGAGCGTGACCTCACGCGTGCGTTCCACTGGTGAGCCGGGGAGGCCCATGTTCAGCTCCCTGGTGCATGCAGCCAGATGCACCGTAGAAGTTGACACCCTACCCGCCCCACCACCCTGCACCCTTTTCCAAGAGGGGCTGGAGATGCCCTCCCCCTTGGTTTGGGGTCACCAGCGGGTACTATGGTGCCCCCCTCAACCGGGGGACGCCCCTGTAGGGTAAGGGCAGGGAATGTATGCTGGGTGCCAGCAGCAACGCCCACGGGTCTAGCAGGGTTTGGGCAGGGCTGGCCATGCCGGCCAGAGCCCCAGCCCCGCGGCACAGCCCTGCCAAGGTGCTTTACGTAAGGAGCATGTTTTCGGAACAGCTGGTTTTCCCCTGGCAGCCCCCCTCTGCACATTCCCTTCCCCGCGTCCCGCTGCGAAGCCGCCCTGCCCGGCCCCGCGGATTTATGAAAACAAAACAAACAGCTGAGCCAGGCAGGACTGGACATCACGAGAGCCTGGCTGGGGCCCCACATGCTGGGCTGGGGCTCAGTTTTCCCCGGAGCTCACCCTGAGGGTGCGGGAGGAACTCTTTCGATCGGGCACAGGCAGGGAGCACCCGGAGTGTCACTGTCCACCTGGCACTGCGGCAGGAACACAAAGTTCCCCCTGCTGCCGGGTACCCCCAGCTCCCTGCCCAGGTGCCCAGGAGGGGGTGCCCGATGGATACCCGAGTGGTGCCCGGCTCTCCTGGGGGTGGCAAAGCTGGTGCAAACTCAGGAGTATGGGAGCACTTGGGGTCATAAGGGGACACAAACGGTGGCAAGGGGCAGAAAGAAGCAGGGCTGGGGGCAGGACGGGGTATCCGGGCTGTGGGTCCACGCGGCAGCTGGACACAGACCTTTGGGCATAACCTGGATGTTTGCACTCAGAAATGGTTTAGCCCCAATGGATGGGCTGAGCCGGGATGAAGGATATGGGGAATCCTTGGGGATCAGCTCAGATCCCCGGGGCTTTCCCCTTTCTTCCTTATCCCTCTGCCCGGTGCAGCTACTTCGGGGTGCAGGTAAAATGAGGTGGACCCACCACAGCCCGGCTCTGCCAGGCTCGGGAGGCGGCTAGGCTGGACACAGCTGCCCCGCACGTGGGTGGTGGGAACACGGGCCGGCTCCGGGCACATCACGTGGCTTCTCTTACATAATTTCCCGATAAACAACATGTGTTACCAGTTCCCGCTAGGATTGCAAAATGCCGGAGCTGGGGACAAAGGGCTGCTCCCTGCCCCGGGGGCCGCGGCGGTGGGGGGATACGGGGCCCCGCACCTGCCTGCTGCCGGGCCGCTCCCTGTCCCCTCCTGAAGCCACTGGCAATGGGTACCGCTTGCCTGCAATGCATGGCAGGGCAATCTCGGCCAGGCTCCACACACAGGGAGGAGCGGTCCGATGAGGGGCTGCAGCATTAACCCTGGGGGGGGTCTCCCCTAGTGGAAGACGGTGCAGCCCCTCTAGTCCCCTGCCTGTCTCTCTGAGAGGTGCTGGCTGTGCAGGCAGGAGTCCAGCGTGGGCAGGAGTCCAGCGTGGGCAGGAGTCCAGCGTGGGGACAAACTCTGCAGGGCTGGGGAACGGGGTGTTTCCCAGCCCTGGAGGCCCTGAGGATTGGAAGCAGGATTGTGGGACTAAGATTTCCTCCCCTGAGGTCCCTCTGAGTCATCCCCCAGCTTGTTGGGAGAAAAGGCAGATGCTGTGCTATCCCCAGTGCCCCACAGTCCAGGCCCCCTGTGGCCCCAGTCATAGTGCTGTTCCCCTCAGTGCCAGGCCCTCCCTTGCCACTGCCAGTTGGACCACAGGCATCACATCACTTGGAACCACCACAGTTCTGCCCCATTCTCCCATGGCTGGGGAAGGCTCACAGAGATGGCAAGGGTCTGCATGGAAGGGGGCTGCACAGCTCCCCAACACCCCCTTGGCACACCCCAGCCAAGAGCACATGTCCAAGGCACTGGCAGCCCATGGTGGAGGCAGTGCTGGCCTGGCTGGGGCAGACAAAGAGGTGACAGGCCTGTACAGAGGCTCTTCTCTGAGGTGTTTATTGGGGTGTTGCTGGCTGCTGCAGGAGAGTGGGGCACAGAGCTGAGGGGGGGACAAGACAAGGACAGACACAGCTGCCAGCACAGCTGGAGGGGCTGAGGAGCCCCAGGGCTGGCTCCAGAGCTGTGGAGCAGAAGTGGTAGCTGACAAAAGCGAGTCTCAGATCTGTGTGGCCATGGGCAGCTGGGTGAGGTGAGAGCTGAGCTCTGGGACCCCCTGGCAACTCCATCTGCACCTACAGCTTCGTTTCTGGAAGGAAGAGATGTGCTGAGGGGCTAGGGGGGTGTCCAAGCCCAGCACCAGGGGCTGGAGACATACCTCTGCCTCCCCAAGCACCAATGACAAGTGGCAGAGCTGTCCCCAGGGACCCCAGCCCTCACCCTAGGGTGCCCCTGTGCCAGGACATCTCATCCCAAACCAGCCCTCACCCCAGCAAACACCAATGTAGATCCATCAAGCCCAGTCTGATCCATGTGGGGGGTGAGTGGGGTTTGCTTTGCCAGGATGTACCTGATGCCCATCCTGAGTGATAGTTTGCCACAAAAGGGCACAGACTATTCTGGAGAATGGCCTGTCATGGCCTCTCCCGTGCCAGACCAGCCCTACCCACACTCCTGGGGCAGGACTACATACCCACAGTGCAGTGTGGATCTAGCCCAGTATGCCCAGCCCACTGCCAGAAGAGGGACACCCAACTGGTGCCCTCAGTCCCTTGATCCCAGTGTGGGACCAAGCCTGGCACATGGGGCACCCAGCGCGCCACCCAGTAACCCCAACTCACCATCGAGGATGTGAAACTCATCTGCAGAATCACAAAACCCTGCAAGAGACAGAGCACGGGGCAGGGAATCACTTTGTCTGGGACCTGGCACTGTCTAGCCCCTGCACCGCCAGGACATTGCAGGGCACAGCCCCATCCTTTCATCTTTGTCCCTGTGGTGGCAGGAGAATCGAGACAGAACCCATACGGGTCTCCCTGAGCACTGTGTACCACCCACCGTAGGTGGGGAAGTAGTAGGTGACATCCTCACTCAGACCCGCAGCCCTGACGCGCTGCTCGAACTTGTCCACAATAGCGTCACTGACCAGGCTGGTCCGTCCTGCACAGGGGAAGAGATCATCAGCGCCCTTAGGCCCTACGTGGCCCTGGCCTGAAGCCCCCCATGTTCCTACACAAGGTTCAAGGCCCAGGGGGCTTTCAGCTCAGAGAAGTGGGTTCCCAGTTCCCCCCATACCTGCTCCCCCACAGCATATGGGGACAACTCTCCAGGTGGGAGTGGCCCCCATTCCCATGTTAGGTCCTCCAAGGCTTCAGCTGGCCTCTCCTGAGTCCAGCACAGGTTTTCCACCCTAGTCCTTCACCTGCCATGAGGCCCCGAGCCCCAGCCTACCATAGAGCTTAACAGAGATGTTGCGGCCCTTCTGGTAGTAGAGAATGATGAAGCTGCTGGGGTCAGCCTCGCCCACCACCACATCCACCTTACTGCTCTTCCTATGGCCTGGGAAAGACAAGACGATAGCCCAGTTAGTCCCAGTCAATCCTGGTTAGCCCCAGCATTGTCTAGGGACTTCAGTTCACCACAAGCCGGGTGTACAAGGGATGAAAATCAGGGCCAGAGTGGGGCACCCACAGGCACCAGCCCATGGTGTCACCCGTGATGGCATCCAACACTTAGGGACCCAAGACGTAAAATACTGGGAGTGCACTGGGAAGAGGGACATTGGTACCAAAACCTTGCTGAGAGCAGGACTGGGGGGCTCCAGCAGCCTCCTGCCACCACAGACCAGTTTCCCTCACCCTTCAGCAGGAAGCGTCCAGGAGCCTGGGTGGGAAGGTAGTGCTGCCTGATTTCCCAGCACATCCTGTCCCTGCATGAGAAGAGGAGAAGGAGATGTCAATACAGGCTGTGGAGGACCTTCCTGGGTCCCTGCCCACCCTGCCTGCCAAGGCACATGTGCTGACTGTTTCCCTGGGACTTTGTTTTCTCCCAGGGAAAGATGTCCCAGACTACCGGGGAGACATTGTGAGAGATGCTGAGCCCAAAATCTGCTGAGCCCAAGGACTCCCTGCCATTCCCCTGCAGGACTGAGCCTGGTCAGGACCTCAGGGCCCACCAGGCTGGGAAAGTGCTCACAGGTGTGCTGAAGGTCACCATCCTCAGAGATGCTGTCCCTGGGATAGTCCCAAGAGCCAGTCCTGGGCTAGGCAGCCATGAAGCCACCACATGCATCAGTTTCTCCAGCCTGGCTGTCCTCACTCTGACCAGCTTGGGCACCCTCAGCCCAGCCTGGGCTAGTGGCCATGCAGGTGGCAGGGTGCCCATTGTGGCCAGGGCTTCTACCACAAAACTCCCTGGAGGATATCCCACCCACACCAGGCTCTGGGGCAGCTCTGTCCTCTTCAGAGCCTGTGGCTAGGCACTGGCACTGCTCTGACCTGCTTTCAGAGTCCCCATCCCAGGGCATCAGTCCTGTTCTGATCTGCCTGCAGCATCCCTGTCCCAGCCCGTGGCCCCTGTACCCGGCATCACTCACAGCTTCCTGAAGGTGCTGATGGCCATGCTCTGCCCATCCAGGATGGTCACTGTCACCATTGTGGCCTCCAGCTGGTGGCTGTGCTCTGCCAGGTAGCTGCAGCGGGAGGCCATGCCAACCAGGAACCACTTCCCTGAGAGCTGCATGGCACAGGGGTGGCACCATCTACAGGGCCACCAGCCTGGGGTGCCACCACTCAACCACCCTGAGCACCCTCCTTCCCCTCACTTGGCATCTCTGCCCACAGCCTGTCCCTTGGGGTGCCCACAGGGCACAACTGCCCCTTAGGTGCTGGCAGGTGGGATGTCAGGGCAGACAGAGTCTGACATGGGGGCAGGCTGGGGGTGTATAGGGGATGTCCAAGGCACCTGCCCATGGCTCACACTGCCCACAGCACTGCGGGCACCCCAATGCTACACTGGGTGTCTGCTGGACATCACTTTATGCTGCAGCCCCAGCTCGGCCCCACCAGAGGAGCCCTGAGCTCAACCCAAGCCCCGGAGGGCAGCTACACCGGCCCTGCGGCAGCTCACCCATCGGCGGCTCCGCTGCCTCCGCCAGTGAGGACAGGGGTCCCTGTGAGGCTCAGGCTCCAATGCCTGCTCTGTGAGCAGCTCTGTGGGCAGTACTAGGGCTGAGCTGGGCTGTGAATGGGGGCACCGACGGGCTCGGGCTTGGGGATGAGCTGGGAGGCTGAGTCTGGGGAGGTCAGTGGGGGTCAGCTCTGGAGTGGGACACGGGACGGGCTGCAAGGGTGGACCCAGCGGGGAAGGGCACAGGGGGTCAGCGCTGTACGGTGATACAGAAAGATTGGCTGCAAAGCCGGGTCTGGGGGGACACAGGGGGTCAGCCCTGCAGGGGCACACGGAACAGGAGCCACCGCGGCTCCCTGCAGCCCACCCAAGTGAGGGGTCAGCGGACGCCCGCAGACCCCTCAGCCCAACCCCTCACCTGGTGGAGGCTGAGCCCCTCCTGAGCCACCACTTTCTCCAGCGCACTCTGGGGAAGGGGCTGCCGCCCCCTCTGCCCCCGCGCCGTAAGGAGCAGCCCGAGGAGCAAGAGGGTGTGCAGGGCCGCCATGTGCCAGTGTGCGAGGCCGGTGCTGCCGGGAAGCGGCGGGGCCAGGCGGGCACGGCCGGGAGCCAGGAGACCTCGTGGCAGCTGGACGGGGTCAGCGCCGGGGTCAGCGCCAGGGTCAGCGCTGGGCGGGGCTGCAGCCCCGCGAGCGGGCTCGGACAGCGCCGGGGGTTGAGAAGGAGCCGGGGCGGGAGCGGTCCGGGGGGGACGTCGGGGAAAAAAGGTGTCGGGGGCGGGGCTTATTAGGAACTGGGCGTGGCCTAACGGGAGCGTGAGCGTGTCATATGTGGGCACGGGCATGGGGGCGTGGTCTGTGATGGGCGCGGTCGGACCGGGCGGGGCGGGGCAACGCTGCCACTGTGGGGGGCGCTCGTGAGCGATCGCGCCGCACTCGGCTCGCTGTGCCTGGCACCCTGCGGGGAGCTCTGTGCTCGAACCGTCGGGGCTGTGGCCGGACGCGCCCGGTGATTGGTCGGTGGGGGAGCGCCAGGAGCTCCGGCCGGAAGTGGCGCGGCGGGGCGGAGGCAGCGGAGTCGCCGAGGTGCGGGGGGGACAGCGGGGACACCAGGCACGGCACGGGGGGAACACCGGCCATGGGGGACGCCGGGGAAACCGGGCCCGGCATGGGGGGGACACTGGCCACGGGGGGCACCAGGGCACCGGGCACGTCACGAAGGGAGCAGCGGGCAAGTCTCGGGGGGCCGCGGGCCCTCGGCGGGTGCGGGTCCCCGGTCCGGGCCTGACACCAGCACCCCGCTCGGTTCCAGGCGCGGCGGCAGAATGACACGATGGACGCGGGCTGTCCCCGGCTCCCAGACACCGTCCTGTTCGAGATCTTTCTGTACTTGGACCACGCCGACGTGCTCTCGGTGGGGCTCGTCTGCCAGCAGTGGCGCGCTGTGGCCCGCGACGAATTCCTGTGGAAGGAGCTTTTCTATCGCTACTACCGCGTGTCCCGGGATGTGCCGCGGCACCCAGGTGCGCTCCGGGGCGCGGGGCTGATCCAGGGGGGCAGCATTTGCCGTGAGCCCGGGACGGAGACTGTGCTGCCCTTGCTCTGCCCTCTGCCCGCCGCTGTCGAGGCGGTGGAACCCCTGAACTGCATCGCCTCAGCTGTGGGCTCACAGCGTCATGGGCTGAGAGCGGGAAGGGCTCTGGGTCTGCCCAGACCTTTCAGAAACAGGCGTCAAAGGGCTGGAAATGCTTTGCTTCCTCCTTCTTTTCACACAAAGGAAGTTTCTGAGCTCTCTAGGCAGATGCTCTCTATAGCTACTGTGTAGGGTTATCCCGGGAGTCATCACACGCTGCTGCATCCCAGCCTGCATGAGATCTGTAGAATCATTGTTGGCTTGGCCTTTCTGGGACTTGGCAGCCCCTCTGCTGTGGCTCTGTCCCTTCTCCAACTGGACCAGGCACTACTACAAGCACTGTTGGCTGCTCTGAGGGTCCCAGGGACCAGGGTGTGCAGGGACACAAGTGCGGGGCTTGTCTGGGGGATGTGTGGCCCTGTGACAGGACTGGGGACATATGCTGAGTCAGCAGCTACCCCACGGCACCAGGGCAGGTTGGACTTGATCTGGGCTTACAGCAGGAGCTGACAGAGCCTGGCAGGGCTGTCCCTGGCCGAGCTGTCAGAAGGATTGGGGATGGCAGTCGTGTGATCACAGCTCTGCTCCCTGCTGAGCATCCAGTGCTGGAAGTAGTTTGGTGCAGTCTGGAAGGATGACCCAGCTCTGTCACACTAGCTGGGACCTAGCAGCAGGAGCCTTTGCTGCGCAGGGGGGGTTTCTCTCCAAGCAGCCCATTCCCAGTGTGTTGCAGGGCACGGGAGGGCTGTACAGGGGGCCCCAGCTGTGGCTGAGGGAATTGGATCCTGGGTTGTGAGTTGCAGTGGCTACAGAAGGGCAGGAAGGACTGCCAAGTCACAGGTAGTGGGAGCTGATCTCCTTGCAGCTGGAATACCACTGCAGAAGGGCTCTGGGAGAAGGTGGATGTCGATGGGATTCCTCCAGGCTGTGTGACTTTGCTCTTGCAGACCCTGGGAGCTCCATGGGGCTGAGCATGTTCTCTTTAGGGTTTTTTTTGAAGCCTTTTGACCAGACTCGTTCCGTCCTAGCCTCCTGGACCTGCTTAGTCAGCTACCAGCCCTGTTCTTGAGCACTAATTAGGATCAAGCAGTTGGTGTAGCTCAGTAACGTATTCAGGCACCTCCCTGGCTGCTGGCGCTGTGGGCACCCTGCACAAGGCAGCAGGACAGGGACAGCTGGCAGGCATGGGCAGGGGCTGAAGCATGAGTTTGGGGAATACCTCTGCCAGCCTGGCTGCCCTTGGCAGCCCCATGGTTAGAGGAATGCGATGCAGTGGGTCTGTAAGGTGAAATGTTTGGTTTGCTTGGCCAAATGGGGCCTGCTCAGGCTTTTCCCAGCTGGATAGGCTGAGACCAGGAGGCTCAGAGGGAGTTGAACTGCCCAGCCTCGAGAAGCAGTGGGATGTGCTGGCAGCAAGCTGGTCTCTGTCTGCAGGAGCAGATGCCTCCTGGGCTGCAGCGTGTTCCAAAAAATCCTTCAGTCCTGTTCCATGTCACTAGAAAAGTTGGCCCTTACCCATATACATGTCTAATCCTTTTTGCTTCTCTGGGATTTGCTGCTACAAGAACTCTGTAGGCTGCCTGGCTGGGCCCTTCATTAAAAATCTTCTTTATTTTTCTTTTATTGTTCATCAGTAAGACTCCCATAAGTGTGCCCAGCTTCTGTTCTTCTCTCTCATTTTTGTCAAGTCTCTTACCTCATGGAGATGGTTTTTTCCAGGTCCCAGACCCTTTCTGGAACCATCTTAATTCTGTGTTAGACAAGACAGAGATAATCAGGGCAGAGCTGGGTACGGTGAGGAGCAGCTTTCCAGCTTCCCTCTAGTCCCACCTGGTTGGTTTGGTTGTGCTGGAGCATGTGTCCCTTCTCAGGACTGTTTTGTCCTTAGCAAGGTTTTGGTCTGACAGCCAGTGCCTCTGTCCAGGCTGTTCCAGCAGAGGTTGTGCTGGTTTGGAAGGCAGAGGTGTGGTGTGGAGCTCTGTGTGTACTGGAAGAAAGGGTTTTTTTTTTTAATGTGGGAGTAGGGAAGCTGCTGAGGAAAATGCTGAGGGTTGGTAGCTGAGCTGCAGCCCTGAGTTGGTGCCTCAGCAGAGCTCCTGGCCTTGCTCGCAGGAGCCAGGATTTGTTTGTTAAAGCCTGATTGTTGTTTGTTTGCTAAAGCTGGCCATGTTTAGTCCAGCTCTGCTTCCTTCCACTCACACTCCTGTTCTGTGTTCCTACTCTGTGCTGCAGGTGCTGTCTCCTGGTATGATGAGTTCCAGAGGCTCTACGACACCATCCCTTGTGTGGAGGTGCAGGCCCTGAAGGAGCATAATGACCAAGTTTTGCACCTGAGCTTCTCCCACTCTGGCTGCCTGTTCGCATCATGCTCCAAAGACTGCACGGTCAAGGTAAAGTGGTAGGTGCCCTGCCCAGCCCTTGCAGCCTCGGTCCAGTGGGGCTTAGCCCTGAGAGAAGCCTTTGGGAAGTCTGTGGAGAGGTTTGACCAGATGTCCCTGGACATGGGCTGGTTCTTGTGGGTGCTGAGCTGTCTTCTGAGCCATAGAACTAATGACTCTTGCAAATGTAGCCGTGAGGGCTGTGGATTCCAGCTCCAGCCTGAATGTGTGTGGAAGTGGCCAAGGTGCTTTGCTTTGTAGGTGCAGATCAGTGCCCTGTTGCGCCCTGGGTCTGATGAAGACTGAGGAGATAATGATCCACTGCAGTGGATCATGTTTTGCCTCAGTGGTTGTCCTGGGAGGAATCTGTCTGAACATGCTGGAAACCCAGCACCATTCACTGCCTAAACACCCTCTTCTCTGGCCAGTGGAGCAGCAGTCCTCCATTTAGCCCCTCTCCATTTTCTGTCAGGGGAATGGGCAGGGATATGGTAAGTGGGAGGCAGTTAAATGGGGTTTTTGATACTGTTGGTTTTTCATGTCCTGGTGAGTACTGGCAGAGCAGATAAAGCAGCACGACTCTCAGGCTTCTCAGCAGCTTCCTGACTGTCCATCTCTCCGTAGATCTGGAGCAATGAGCTGGACATCTCCCTGCAGCACAGTTCCAACATGAGGCCATACAACTGGAGCTACACCCAGTTCTCCCAGTTCAATTCTGATGACTCTCTCCTGCTGGTATCTGGTGTCTTTGTGGGGCCTCACAACTCCTCCTCGGGGGAGATTGCTGTGATCAGCATGGGTAAGTGGGTCTTCCCTGGGGCATATGAGTGCTGGGTGAGGGGGTTCCCTTCTTCTTTGGATGTTCAGTAGCCTTGCCTCAGCTTGTCCTGACTACTGAGCTAACAGGTTCCAGTCGCAATTCTCACAGACAGCCTTAACTCTGTTCAGGTCACTACAGCAGCACCTCAAGGCAGTGTGTCATGTATTTAGCCTCACTTCTCTTCTAAGTGCCAGTCTGGGCAAGGGTTATCCACATCACTCATCTTGAATCCCCTGCCTCTGGCATATGTGGTGCTTGCCATAGAGCCTCAGAAACCCAGAATGGTTTGGGTTGGAGGAGACCTTAAACCTCATCTCATTCTAACCCCATGGGCCAGGACACCTTCCACTCTCCCAGGTTGCTCCAAGCACCATCCAGGCTGGCCTGGGACACTTCCAGGGATCCAGGGGCAGCCACAGCTTCTCTGGGCAACCTGTGCCAGGGCCTCACCACCCTCATAGGGAACAATTTCCCCCCACTATCCCATCTATCCCTGCCCTCTGGCAGTGGGAAGCCATTCCCCCTTGTCCTGTCCCTCCATCCCTTGTCCCAGGTTCCTCTCCAGCTCTCCTGGAGCCCCTTTAGGTTCTGGAAGAGGCTCTAAGATCTTCCTAGAGCCTTTTCTTCTCCAGGCTGGACACCCCTAGCTCTCTCAGCCCATCTCCAGAGTAGAGTGGCTGGATCCAACCCTCAGATCACCTTTGTGGCCCTAGTCTCACCCTTAAGTCTCACAGGGCTTTCTGAGGTGTTGTCACCTGAGCCTCCTTCACTTCTGCTGCAGCTATGTGTATGAGGTTTATCCCCACTGTGTTATCTCACCATCTTTGTGCAGAGTCCCACAGTATCAGCAGTCAGGAGTGCACAGCTGCCTTGGCTGGAGAGCCCCCAAGCCCCAGGGGTGGGAGGGAAATTCTGTATGTGTTTAACTCATTCTTGTCCTCAGGGCCTGCTCTGAGCCCTGCTCAGGGAAAGGGTGGGAGGTTGGATTGCTCTGTGCTCTGGCTCTGTGCACTGCCCTGTTATTTTGGTTTCCTTTGTGCAAGGTATCATCACACATCTCTGGAGAAAAGAGAAATAATCTGTCTCTGTAGCAGTGGCTGGGAGCTGAATGGGGGTTGACCTCTCCTACAGATACCTGGATCCACTTCCTTTGTCCCACATGGTTTCTCCAGGGCTCTTGCTGGAAATCACTGCCTTATGTTTCCCTTCCAGAGAACTTCACACTGCTTTCCAGGGTGAGGAATAAGCCCTATGATGTGTTTGGGTGCTGGCTAAATGAAACCAACTTGATATCAGGCAATCTGCATCGGATTGGGCGCATAACCTCCTGCTCGGTGCTGTGGCTGAACAATGCTTTCCAGGTGAGCTGCCTTCCTTCCAGCTTCACAAGCAGTGCAGCTTCCTACTGGCTCCTGGGGGAGGGAAAGCTGCGGGGAAGGATGGCTCAATGCTCCTGTCCTCCCTGTTTGTCTCCTCTGACTTGCCCTCAGGATCCTGAGCTCAAGGCAACCCTTGCATGAGGTTTCTCCACGCTTGGTGTTGTGGTACTCACTACAATATTCTAACTCTGCCCTCAGATCTCATTAACTTTTGCCACATTAATTAGGCTGAGGCGTTGGCTGCAGTGCTCCACAGCATGCATTGCCCAACAGCAGGGCTGCTGAGGTCCTTGGTAGTCTGAAGCTGGGCCTGGGACTGCTGTAGCCTGGCGTGTGTCCCAGCAATGGCCCTTCTCCCACTTGGTGGCTCAGGGTGTTCCTGGGAGCTGGAAGCTGAGCTCAGCCCTGCCTGACCTTGCTGAGATTTCTTGGGCCAGCTGCTGTCTCTGATTCTGTGGTGAGACTTGGAGAGCCAAGTGTGCTGGCCTGAAACTGCTCATTCACTCCCTGGCACTTGGGCTGCTCAGTCGTGTTCCCCATGTTTTGCCTCTATTTCAATGTCACACCTGCACATCCCCATGTTTTTTGATTTTAACCAGATGCTGACCCCAGGTAAAATTCTCTGGTAGCAGAGACCCTTCTCACAGCCACATCTCTGTGCTACACTGAGGCATTACCCCAGCATTACCCCTTCCATCCCTGAGAGGCCAGGAAGGACCTTGCCCATAACAGGGGAGTACAGCTGCAGGCTGGGAACAGTGAGGCAGACAGGGAGCTGCTCTGTGTGTCTGGAGCAGATACCAAAGCTGTCCCTGCTGAAGCATGTAAACACACTCCAGGAGCACAGGGATTCTCTGTCACTGCTGCTGTGGGCCAGAGGGATCCCACTTCATGCTTATCACAGAGGCCTTTTCCTGAAATCCTTGTTGATCATAGAATGTAGAGTATCCTGAAGTGGAAGGGACCCACAAGGATCAAGTCCAGCTCCTGGCCCTACACTGTAAGACGCCAGGTAGCACCAGATGATGACCTCAGGGTACGGTGGCAGCAGGGCTGCCCAGCTGCTGTGCTTCCTTGCTCCACTGCTGCCTGCTTGCAGGAAAGTTTTCTCTTGCTTTGTCTCCATCCAGAGTAGGAAGGAGCTTAGTAGGGCTGGAAAGCCTGGAGCCCATTATTGTTTTAGTGCCCCACACATACTGTGAAGGGATCTGTGGGGGCTGGTGTCCCTGCACTAGCTCAGGTCTTGGTTTGAGCTGTGGGAGTGACGTGGGGTGGTTCCTGCTCACTTCTCCCCTCTGCTTGCAGGGCATTGAGTCTGAGAATGTGAATGTAGTGAAGAGACTGTTCAAAATCCAGAACCTGAATGCTAGCACCATCCGGACTGTGATGGTGGCTGACTGCAGCCGGTATGATTCCCCGGATCTGCTCCTGGACTATGAGGAGCAGCTGGCTGCTTCCTCCACCTGCCCAGTCTTTGATCTCGGCAGTGACAGCGAGGAAGAAGAGGCCAAGCCCAAGGTGCCTCTGGAGCCAGCTGTACAGGAATTGCCGGATGCCGGGGGTGTGCCGGCAGAGCATGGGCTGCAGCAGCTCTTTGATGATATTATGGAGGGCCGTGTGAGGCCTGCCATGACCGAGACAGAGCTGGAGACAAAGGTGGCTGAGCTGTTTGTGCGCAACAGAACTAAACCGCCTGAGCCAAACCTGCTCCCCACAGACAGCAACAGCAAGACAAAGTACTTGATCTTCACCACGGGATGCCTCACCTACTCTCCTCACCAGATAGGTAAGGCTGGGTCTGAGCCTGAGACAGCTGGGCCTCCCTGGGGGCCTGGGCTGCAGCTGTGCTTGGGATTTGGGGAAATTACCTTGTCTCTCTGCTGCCTGTTTGTGAGGTGTGAGCTGCAGTTTGCTCTGGGTCTGAGAGGCCCCATCAGTGAGGGGAGTTCCACCTCCTCTACTTGGCTGAGGGTTGTTTTGTTGCTGCCAGCATGACATATGGCCAAAGTCATGGCAAGGGCTGAGCAGAAAAGCAAGAAGGAGCTTCTGGTTAAGGACACCAGCCGTGAGCAGCAGTGGGTGCAGAGGCAGGGCAACAGTTGCCCTGGAGGAGTGTGTGGAGGCACCTCGATCGTGTTCTCTTACGGGAGTAGACAGGACATCAGGGCAAGCCTGGTCTGAGCAGCATGGAGTTGATGTGTGAGTCACTTGTGCAGTGCCCCTGCCCCTTGCCTGCCTCCCCTCTGCTACGGGTGGGACCACCCTTATGTGGGTACCCAGCGTCAGTGAGACACTTCGGACTGGGGAGGTTTCTGAGGGGATTATTCACTGTCCCAGCCAGCGTTTTTGTGGCGAGCGATGCTGGACAGGTTGCAGCCTCCTCCATTGTACCAGTGGGGTACAACAGGCTGTGGGTGCAGCATGCGCCAGGCCGTGGCTGGTGACCTTATCTTGTGTTAGGATGTCACGTGCTCTCACCTGGGGCACTCCTGTTAAGGCAACAGGTCTAGCAGAGCCTGAATTTTCAGGAAATCCGATGGGAAACTCCTCAGCAGGGGGCAGGAGCGGGTAGACTGGCTGTTTCCACAAGAGACCCTAAAGCTGGCGGAGAGGTTGAAAGGACCAGGAGTGTGGGGAAGGAGGTGGCTGCTCCCAGACAAGACTGCTGTGAGGCCAGACTGTTTCAGTTCCTTTCACTGCTCACACAGTTACAGCCTTGCTTCCTTGCTCTCCTGACTTTCCCATGACATAGTCCTGCACCAGCACCAGTCCCCACCAGTAGGGCGGGGGAAGGTAGTTTCCAGAGCTGTAAGCAACTTAGTCTTTGCCCAGCTCAGTTAGGAATATGACCTGGACTGAATGAGCTCTGCTCCATGCTCCTGCCTGTGGGCTGGGTTTGCAGACAGCTGTGGTGACTCAGCCCTGGGCTGGGCTGAGCCAAGGCCACCTTGCAGACTGCAACCTGCCACACACCAAGGCAGAGCCTTTGGGCTCCCGAATTCCCCCGCAGCCTCTCAGGGCTGAGGGATTTGTGTGATACCTTTGAACTCTGTGACTCCCTGGCTGGTGTCCAGCATTTGCAGTACAGGCTGCTGCTTGGAGGGCTGGACACTGGCTCAGTTCCTGTCCCGCCATGACTCACTGCAGTGTTGCTTGCCTGTTGGTTTGTGTGCAAAACTGGCCCTGTGCACCTGCTCTGTGCCCACAGGACCTAAAGGAGCTCACTCTGTCCTCACCTCCCACTCTGTGCAGTGCTGCTCCAGTCTGAAATCCTTGAGTTCCTGTTTCTCATGCTGGTTCCAGGATGAGCAGCCTGTCCTGCTGACTCGTGTGTGTCTGAATTTGGAACGGGGAGCATGGGGCTGTGGAAGTGAGGATGAAGATGCTGGTGAGCAGCACCAGTGGGGTGGAAGAGCACCAGTCCTGTCCCAAAGGTCCCAGGCTCAGGGGCAGAGGTATTGGGAATGGCCTTGGACTTGAGCTGTAGTGGGATGTCACCTGTGTCTTGTTGGGCTGCAGGAGAGGGCTGAAATCAAAGGTGGTGTTACCAATTCCTGCAGAGGGGCAATGGGAGGGGATGAGCCGGGCCACCTTCTAACTCCCCCTGGACCTGCGGAGGATGAAGCCTGTGTGTGTGCCCAGGAGCTACTCAGGCTCACACGTCCTCCCAGAAGTCATTGGGGATGGACCATTTGTGCAGCGGTTTGTGTTTTGGATCCCTGCAGAGCTGGAAGGAGACAGGGCTTGACCCATCACTTGCCTCATCACTTGACCATTTAGTCAGGAGGTTCAGAAACTACAAAGCAGTTGAGCACAGTTTGGGTTTAAATGTCTGTTCTTTGAGCTTTCTGGTACAGATCCCCACCTGCACTTGACAGTGTCAGGGGAAAACCCTGCCACAGCCAGTGCTGGGCTGCTCCAGGCTGGCTACTGCAGACAATGGGCCCAGCTCAGGGAATCATTTAGGAGAAAACCCCTTCTACAACTAGCGTGTCTCCTGGGCCAATGCAGCTTTCATGTGCTCCAAAGATGGGCTGAGGCGAGGTTTGGCTGTAGCCACGGGCACTGGGATATCTCTTTCTGGGGTAGGATGTGCCAGGATGTTGCTCATGGGCAATGTCCTGGCCCAGAGCCCACCTGAAGAGCTGGAGGAGCCTGGCCAGGACAGCAGCCCTGTCCCAGACCTTGCCCAGCAAGCTGGTTCTCCTTTCTTAGCTGCACCAAGGGAAGCCCCTCCCTGAAGCCTTGGACCTCCCCTAGCCCTGCTGGCAGCAGCCTGTGGAACTGCCTCCCTCTGCTTTCTGTCCCACAGGAATTAAAAGGATCCTGCCCCATCAGATGACGACCGCAGGGCCGGTGCTGGGGGAGGAACGGCGCTCAGATGAGTTCTTTGACTCCCTGGATCATGTCATTGACATCCATGGGCACATCATTGGCATGGGCCTCTCCCCTGACCACCGGTGAGCATGGAGGGCCTCAGCAACTTGCCAGGGTGGGCAAGAGCTGCTCATTGGCTCTGTGGGGTGACCAGGACATGAAGTGACTGTGGTGGATGGATTGGGTGCCTGATGATCCAGGTGCTGATGGTGTGTTACTGCTGAGCATCGCCCCCAGCCGTGGCAGGAATGTGTTCCTGAGCCAGCTCAGGGCAGGGTGGCTCCTGAGAGTGGAGGAGCTGCCCACACCAATGTGTCTTGTTCCTGCCGTAGATCATCCATAGAATCCTAGGATGGTTTGTGTTGGAAGGTAGCTTAAAAACCACATAATGCCCACCCTCCTGCCAGGGACAGGGACAACTCCCACTCTCCCAGGTTGCTCCAAGCACCATCCATTTGGCTTTCAACACTTCCAGGGATCTGGGGCAGCCACAGCTTCTCTGGGCAACCTGTGCCAGGGCCTCACCACCTTTATAGGGAACAATTTCTTCCCACTATCCCATCTATCCCTGCCCTCTGGCAGTGGGAAGCCATTCCCCCTTGTCCTGTCCCTCCATCCCTTGTCCCAGGTTCCTCTCCAGCTCTCCTGGAGCCCCTTCAGGCACAGGAAGGGGTGTAAGATCTCCCTGGATCCTTCTCTTCTCCAAGCTGAACACCCCCAGATGTCCCAGCCTGGCTCCAGAGCAGAGAGGCTGCAGCCCTTGGAGCATCTCAGTGGCCTTCTCTGGAGTCCAGCATCTCCTTGTGTTGGGTTCCCAGAGCTGGAAGCAGCTCTCTGGTGGGGTCTCACGTGAGTGGAACAGGGGAAGAGTCCCCCTTCACATGCTGCCCAGAAGATATCCCCATCCTTAAAGATAGTTTTAATGGGATTAGAGAGGTGTGACCTGACCCCTAGAATCACCTTTCAGGTGTAGCGGTCCTTTCCAGACATGGCCAGGAGTGTTCCAGCAGCCTGTTCCCTGTTTCAGCCTGGATTTCAGTGAGCTGGGCTGCAGACCCAATCCCTGCTGTGCCAGGGAGCTCTGTGAGTTCTGATGCAGTGCAGGTAACCCATTCCTGCTCTCCCCAAGGTACCTGTACGTGAACAGCCGGGCCTGGCCACGGGACTGTGTCATCTCGGATCCAATGCAGCCACCTCCCATCGCTGAGGAGATTGACCTGCATGTGTTTGACCTGAAGACCATGAAGGAGGTGAAGCGAGCGCTGCGTGCACACCGGGCCTACACACCCAACGAGGAGTGCTTCTTCATCTTCTTGGACGTCAGCAGGGACTTCGTAGCGAGGTGAGGGGGTGGGCAGGATCCTCATCCTGCATCTAGGAAGGCCTGGGGCTGTTGCTATGGGATGGCCAGGTGAGCAGAACACGTGTGTGTTGAGAGCAGAGCAGGGAATGGAATTGGAAAGAACAGATGGACAGACTTGGAAAGAGCTGATAAGGGGTGGCTGCCCTGGTCCTGCTGTAAATATCCCGCTGTAAATCCCTGAGGAAAGCGTAAATGGCTGTGGTGTGTTCGGTGGCAGATGCCCTTCTTGGGGCTGCTGGTGCTGTGGGGTGAGCTGAGGGTCCGTGGATCCCAGAGGGAGCTGCCAGTCCAGGATGAAGCTCATGGAGCCAGGGGCTTGGATACCCTCTGCTCCTATCCCTGCAGAAGGACGAGGGTGGGAAGGGCAGGGTATTGGGGCTGCTGGGCTGCCACTGGAACCAGTGGGGCACCCTGACCACTGTTTCCACCCCAGTGGGGCAGAGGATCGGCATGGCTACATCTGGGACCGGCACTACAACATCTGCCTGGCCAAGCTGCAGCATGACAACGTGGTGAACTCAGTGGCATTCAGCCCGGTGGAGCAGGAGCTGCTGCTGACAGCCAGTGATGATACCACCATCAAGGTGTGGCGGTCACCACGGGCCGTGCGCATCCGACAGGCCAGGAGGCCCCGGCCCAGGAAACTGCTCTTCTCCTGGCTCATGAACCAGAAAAGCTGAACCCAGGTACATCTGCTCCTGCAGCTTCTTCACTGCAGCACCTCCTCCTGACCTCTCAGAGCCCTGAGCCCTGCACAGAGATGAGCTCTAGGCATACATATCCTATGGTTGAGTCAGGAGGGGCCCTGGCAGCAGGAATCACCTCCTCCTTGAAGCACTGGCTTCAGACAGGACATAAGAGCTGGGACCCTGCTGTGGGTCTGTCAGGCAGCAGCTGAGCTGGTCACTGCAGGGTGGGCTCCCACAGCTTCTCACCAGCATTGCTACTTGGGCATAGCTCTCTGGGCAAGCTCTGGGCTCAGGGGACACTGAGGCACATCCAGTGTGGGTCTGCATGAGCTGAGGACGTGGCCGGCCCCACTGGGAACAGCCAGCTGCAAAGTGCTTGGCAGGGAGCCGCAGTGCAGCTGCACTGCCTGACTGCAGGACTCTCTTAATATTGGCATTTTATTAATGTGTGTTTGTCCCAAAGCTCCACAGGCAACTCGACTGGCTGCTGGGGAATATCAAGTGCCTCGTCCCCACAGCAGCTCTGCCTGGGAGGGCAGCAGGGACCGGGGGCAGTAAGGGCATGGCAGGGCCAGGGCTGGGAGCCTGACTGGCCCCAGGGTCTGTGTATTGGTATCGCCAGTTTCCAAACTTGGGAGAGGGCTGGTGGTCACATGGTGCTGGCTTTGCCTCTGTCTTCCTCTGAGTAGCACTTCAATAAGCTATGGATCGGGAACGTATTTATTGTGGGGGATCTGCTGTCCCTTTCTGGAGTACCCATGAGGACAGCTTACCTCCTGCCCAAGCTACCCAATCATGGCACTTTAGGTTCTCTTGGTATGTTCTCTGTGAATAGGTGTAGGCACCCATGGGTGCTGCAGGTATTCATTCACCTGCAGGTGATGGGGACAGAGCCCTCCTGCCTGCAGTGACAGCTGAATAAGCTCCCTGTCCCTGGGGCTGACCCACCATGGAAGGGTTCAGCTCCTCCAGGACCCCACAGGCAGTGGGGACAATCATTTGGAGTTATTACAGACTCAGTGGTGTTCACTGTCTGTCCCTTGAGCTTCTTTCCCTGTAGCAGGTACCCAAATGTCAGAGTCTAAAATTAAGCTTCTAATCTTGGCCTGGCCTGATGGGGCCCCGAGGAGCTGCTGTCGCTCCTGGAAGCAGGGCTGGGAAGGAGCTGCAGGGGGAGGCATTTTGGGGCCCCCCTGGAAGCCCCAGGGCAGGTGCCTGTGCCATTCCCAGTCTGGGGTTGCTAATAAACCTGATGGAGGTGGCAGCTCCTGTCACAATGGCACTGATGGCTTCAGCAGCCTGTGCAGCAGGGAGGGTCGGCACTTGTGTCCTGCTGTGCCCCAGCTTCATCCAAAACCCCCTTACTCAGGTTTTCTGTCATGAAATGAGGGTTTCCGTCATGTGTGTGCAACACAGGCTCCACATCCCACTCTGTCCAGTCACACAGTGAAGGAACAGCCTCTTTCCTCTTCCCCCAAATTGTGAACTCTCCACCCATGGCTCGGTGCAGCAGCGTGCAAGGCACCGAGGTGTTGTTTTTACTGAGTTTTGCTCTTCACTCTGGCATTGAATAAATACTCTGCTAAAGCATCTCTGCAATGTGAGCTTGTTTTTCTGAGCACTGCTCTGCTGAGGCAGAGCTGAGGCCAGGACTGTCACAGGGCTGGGCTGGGGCACTGTAGGAGCTGCTGCCCAGCCTGTGGTTACCTGCCCTGGGCTGAGGAGTGTGGGTAGAGAGCTGTGAGCAACAGGAGAGAGGCAGGGGATGGCCGAAGGGCAGCAAGGGTCCATTGCAGCCAGGGCTGAACACTGCAGGCTCCAACACAAGCTAGAGGCTGGCTCCTTCTTGGATTTATGTTTTTCCAAGCACTAACAGGCACGGAACAGGTAAGAAGAGAGCCTTCCAGTGCTGTTTGGCATTCCTGTGTCACTGCAGCCTCCTAAGCTGCAATGCCACAGTCCCCTCATTGCCCTTTGCACTTTCCTGGTGCAGCAGATGCTGTGATATGAAGGGGGTCTGGGGGCTTCCCAGAGAGGACAGGCGCCCATGGTCATCCCTTGTGTTTGTCTCTTATACACACAGTGAGTGGAAGCCAGCAGGCTGCTGCCCCCACATGTGTTTAATCCTTCCCTGGGCTGGGGCTGCAGCTTGCGAGGGGCAGGAACAGGCATCCTGCAGGCACTGGGCTCCCAACAGCAGCGAGGGAAAAGCAGCCTGTTCTGGAGGAGCTCAGAGCTTTGACAGCCCAGGAACCAGAGTGTTGGATTTGCCTTAGCAGCAGCAGAACCAGTGGAACCACTGACACAGTGCTGCTGCACTGGCTCCCACTGGCCTTTTGGCCCAGTGGAGCTCCAGCAGCCAGAGTCCAGCTTCTTCCCTTCCCATTACAGCTCCCTCTCTTCCCTCCTTGTTTGGGAGGCAGGAGCTTGTTGCAGGGAGGCAGGAGCTGGGGAGTTCCCAGCACAGGAAACGCCCCCACTCCGAGGCAATCCTCCCCCATGCTGTGCCCAGCATCCCCTGGCTCATACACAATTATGCTTTTCAAACAGCTTTTATTAGTGGTTCTGACCATACTACCCCCTCAAGAAAAGCAAAACCTAGGTCACAGTGCCAGGCTGAGATGGTGTGATCAAAAGGAAAAAAAACCCACTGTGTCCAGTGTTTGTCCATGTGGCTGCCGGGCTGGCAGAGCAGTGCCCAGGAAGGGGCTGGGCCCTTGCCTGCAGCACGTAAGCACAGTTCCTGCTGCCAGCCAGCTCCAGAGCCGCTAAGAGCCAAAAAAGGCCCGGACAGGGTCAGCAGCATGAGATGGGTGGGGAGGAAAAAGCTCCTGGCAGGAGGGGCTGACAGGCCACGCTTCCTCTCCAGCAGTAACCCTGTGGCCTGAAGAACTCAGCTGGAGCTTTGCTGCAGCACCAATTCTCCCACTGACCTTCCAAACATGTGCTGGGGCAGGAGGACCAGCTCCACCCCAAAAGCTGCTCAGACCCCCTGCAACTGAGCCACTGTCTCCACAGTCCCTCCTGGCACTACCTGGCCAGAGGCCCCAGTCCTGCTGCAGACAGCACAGCATGAGCAGACATTCTGGTCAAAACAGAACAAGTTCCTCCCCACGTAACACTTAATTCCCAGCGATTTATGAGCAGAGCTGTCCTGTCCCTTTCCAGGCTTTTCCAAGCACCCCTGGGGAGCTGCTGTAGATGGGAGTAGGGCTCTGCTAGCCTGGAATTTTCCTCATAAGGCACAGGGTGAGAGCAGCAACACAGGGCGTTATCTGTCCCTTGGGACAGGCTTGAGGGGGCTTGCACAAAGGGAAGGGTCCTGTCACCCCTCTCCCACCTCAGGCTGTGCTGTCACCAGTTTCCACCCCCTCCCCAACAGCAGAGGTTGGGCCTGTCCCCAGGGCCTGCACACACAGGTGCAAGAAGTTCCCCCCAGCGATTCCAAAGTGCTCACAGGTCACTCCAGCATCTGTTTGGAGAGCCCCTGGCCAGCACAGCAGCCGTGCAAGAGGTTCAGCTTGGGCCAGGGTCCAGCTCAGCCTGCAGGACACTGGGCACCCCTAAGTTCCTGGGCAGCAACAGGGACATTCCAAACAGTCCCAGGGGCAGGTCAGGGCAGTGCCAGCACGTGGGAGGATAGCCAGACCCTGCAGGGCTCCCTGCCAGGCCAGAGCCTGATGGTGTTCTGGACCCCTTAGGGTGCTGTGCCAGAGCCAAGGTGTGTGCAGGCCATAAGCCTGGCAGGCTCTGCAGCCATCAGACCCAGGCTGGGCACCTGGCAGGAGCTGCTGGCAACCATCGAGGAGGGATGCCCTGCTGCCCGAGGAGCAGCACAGGAACCAGCCAGGGCCCAGATCATTGTGAGGTGTTCACAGCTGGTTCCTGTCACCAACAAAACATTTTGTGGGGCACATTCAGCCACTGACAGGGGTGTGGAAAGCCCAGGCAAAGGAGGCAACAAAGCTTCGAGTCCACCCTGGATCAGGGCCCATCCAGAGATACCCATGGCCACAACAAAGCTGCAGAGGGCACTACGCAGGGATGTGGCAGCCAGTTCTTTGCCACTAACACCAAGAGAAACCTTCTCATGGTTGCTGAACATGTGCTGCCCAGAGGGAAGGAGCCCAGGGACAGAAGGGACAGCACAGTTCACTTCTCCAGCCCCCTGGTGGCTTCAGGTTCAACGTGGGGCCTAGCAGAGGAAGAGCTCCAGGGTGCTGTCACCTGGAACCAGCTGGCCCATGACTCCTGAGCTCAGGGATAGGGAGGAATAGTGAGGGAGAGCTGCTGCTGGTGACTGCAGGCCCTGTGGGAGGGCAGGGGCTGGCCAGCAGTGCCCACTGCATGGGCAGACAGTACACGTCCCACAGCCTGAGGTGGTAGTGCCCGGACAGACACAGCAGTGTGGCCACAGATGGATGTGGAGCTCAACAGCAGCAGGAGCCCTGGAAAGGCTGGTAGAGCTGTCCCACCATGGGAGCGAAGCCAGTTCAGAGCCTGTGCTTTTGCTTATGAGCAAAGACAGCAGCCATCCCATGCAGCACTGCTTAGCACACAGGGCAGAGGGGGACAGGGCCTGGGGCTCTCAGGATGCACAACGAACTCTGTGTTCAGAGAATCTGTGTGCGGATTCACTTCTCCTTCCCTACAGGCCATCCCTGGTACTGCCCGATGGTCCCTCCTGGGCAGCAGTACCTCCTGCCCCATTCCACACTCCAGCACACACCATTCATCACACATCCAGCAAGGGCTGGACTCAGGGCTCCCCTGCCCTGCAGCTGGGCACAGCACCCTCCTAACACACCAACAGCATCAAACCCGTCTGTCTCTCTCGCCCAGCTGGCACTGTAGCTGTCACACACCATCCTTGTCTCCCAGGTGTGGAGCAACCAGCAGTGCAGAGCCATGGCACCCCAAAGCACACAGCTTCCAGGAACACGGAGATCTCAGAGGGAAATCCTAGACAGCTGAGCCAAAATCCACAGGACGTGGAGCTCAGGCAGGACAAACCACTGTTTTACTGCAGAGAGCTGTGGATGTCAGCTGAACTGGTAGAGCAAGAGCTGCACTGGTTTCCACTGGAGTCCAGACAGCAGCAGTTCAGACACCCAAGGCCCTGCAGGGAATCTTCCAAATCCCACAGCCTGCCAGTGTCCACCCAACCCTCTCCTCAGGAAAGAGGGCTCCCATCAGACACCTCGTTTCCACTCAGAGCAAAGGTTCCTTTTCAGGAAGGGCTTTTCCCCTCCCTGTGCCCCCTCCTCTTGCTCTGAGACCTGCCTGAAGTGCAGCACAAGCGGGAGATGCCCTGGGCAGTGCTGGCTCCACGCTCACTGCTCCGAGGTCAGGAGGGTTAGAGGCCCGTGAGATCAACGATGGCTTTAATAAAGATGGCATCATCACGCACGTAGGAGTTCTTGGCTTCCATGACGGACACCGGGCAGAAGAGGGGGCAGCCACTGGCGATGTTCATCTCTGTGACAGGGCGCTGGAAGGACGAGGACGTCACGTCAGGGCGGAAGGCATCAATGATGTGCTCCCTATTATTCTGGTCCAGAAGCATCAGGGTGACCTGTGGGGAAAGGTAAAAACATAGGGGAGTGGCTGAATTAAAGACACATGGAAGCCCAGCCCAGTGACTTTCTGTGAGATGTGCAGATACCAGCAGCCACAGCCACCCTGTGCACCTGCAAGTCAGAGAAATGCCTCTGAGTGGGACCAGCAGAGAACATCACCTCAGTAACGTCCTGTTGAAATTTTTTCCCATCCCCACATCCTACCTGTCACTGGAAACTTCCCTGTGGCAGCACAAGGCTGTCAGACTGACTGAAAACCTACACCTTGCTCTCAGTACCAACGCTGCACACAGGTATTTCCCTGAGCGAGGGCTGTTGTCCTCTCTGCATCCACTCATGACCGCTCACTCAGTCTCCATATGCTCTGCAAATCTGCAGTGCCCAGGAACTGGGATCTGAGCTCCTGACTTGGAGTGAGCACCCTTTGTTCCCTGAGCTCTGAGGCCACAACCTTCCCTTTGACCTCAACTGCTGCAGAGGCTCTGCGAGGTTCCAAACATCCCATGTCACCCCCTTGCCCCACAGCACAGCCAGTCCTCTCAGCACACCTAGGGAACCTCCAGGGCAGCCAACACAAAGCCCTTCCTCTGCCTTGCCAAGCAGGCCACAGTGACAGTGCTGAGAAGCTCAAGTGGGTGCCAAACCAGACAGGCTGTGGCTGGACACAGTGGGCTCTGCTCCAGACCCACCTTCTGGTTGAAGGGCCACCGCAGCAGCGCGTCATTGGGTCCCTTCATCACCACAAAAAACAAGGACAGGTGGGTCCCGCGGCCGGTGCCATCCCCATTCAGGTACACGCGCAGACACATCTTGTAGCCATACTTGCTGGTGTAGAAAGCTGTCAGAGAAGTGTGGAACAGGCACAATGAGGGTCCAGTGCAGCACAGTCTGGCACTAGCAGATCTCTCTGAACTCTGAGGGCTCTTAAGTTTGGAGTCTGGGAGGAGCCAGGTCTCGGCTGCACCAGAGGTGGTCTGGAAAGCCCAAGGCGAGGCAGTGCAGCCCCTGGCCTGAGCAGATGCTATGCATACAGCAGTTGCTGCCGTTGCTGCTGTTCCCCTGGCTGTTTCCTCCCTGCCACAGGGGAAATATGCCACAGAGTTGGGCCAATCCTCTTGCACCTCAGTGATGAAGGAGCTGTGATTCATGGCAGTAACACTGGTGAGCAGGAGCAAACCCTCCCATAAAGCACCTGGCTGGGGGCAGAGCACCCTCAGCACCCCTGCTGTGAGCCGGTGCCTCTAGTCAGGGCAGGGACTCAAGCAAATGAGCTTTAGTTCTCATTTGGATCCCCATGGCATGGCTTGGGTATGGCCGGGATGGGACCTCAGGCACTTTCCTTCCCCAGCAGTCTTGGGAATGCCTGTAGTGTGACACCAGACCTGTGTGGGGTTACAGCTTGGAAGGGGACCTGCCACAAGCCACCCTCCCACAGCAGCACAGAGCAGTGCATCTGGGACTGGCAAGGCTCAGCGGGCACAGGCAGGGATCAGAGCCAATATTTTACAACAGGACTTGGTGCTTTTCCCAACACGCAGACTATAAATAGCAGAGACACTGCTCTTCCACAGGGTGAGGAGCAAGAGATTGAGTCTTTGTCACTGCACCCCTTTTGGCAATTCCCAGCTCATTTCCTCTGCTCCTTCCTCCCTGCTTCACCCAAAGGCTCTCAGGACAGACCACCCTTTTGCTAGTCCAAGGAGGACATCCCCACTGCCTCTCCGGGCCTTCTCCGCACTCCCCTCACTCTGTGAATGTAGAACACATAGAGGAACAGGAGGAGAGATGGCTCCAGAGTGGTGGGAGTAGCCAGGGAGATGGACCAGGTAGCTGGGCATCCTGCTCTCCCTGGCCCAGGCAAGGAGCAGAGCAAGAACCCAGCAAGGCCATCCCCCTTCCTCCCCTGACACTGATGGGCTTCACCCTGGCTTGTCCCGGGTCAGGCCATGAATGAACCTTCCTTGTTCAAAAACAATTTGCTGTTTTGAACTCAAGATTTTACCCTTTGCCAAACCCTGTGGCAATCACTCTATCCTCACAATACTGCAAGCAGTAACTCCGCTTCCTTTTCATTAACACAGATATCAGCTGGTATTTCCTTGCCTTTATTTAACGCAAGCCAAACAAGTACAGCCAATTCCCTTTCTCATCCTATCCACAGCCTGCACCTCTCTCCTCTCAGCCCTCTCTTCCCTCTTGGAACAGCACTGCTCTGCCTGCTTCACTCTCCAAGACAAACACCCCCTTCCTCATGGAATATTTTTTTCTTGGCCTGATTTTCTCATCCTGGCCTTGGCAGCACATCCCAAACAAAGAACCTGCCACAAGACCCACACCCAGCTGGGATGCAAAAGGTTCTAGGGATTTTGCACACCTGGAGAGAAGATGGCAGGAGAGCGGCCTGTTATCGCCTCCTGACGCTTCCGGGCAAACTCCGTTATCTTCCAGATGAAAACCCCATCATAGGTGGAAGCCTCCATGTTGCGGATCTTCTCCTCCATCTCAGCCATGGCCAGGTCTTTGAGCCCAATGCTCCTCTCCAGCTGCCGGACCTGCTCAGTGGGACACATGGTGCAGGTTAGAAACACACTGGCTCTGTAGCCTGGGAGAGCAGGCAAACCCCAGCAGACCCTGGTATCCGCTCGGGACCCTCTTCAGTGAGAGACTTTCTCCAGAATGGACAGGGAGCATGGGAGGGAGAAATTGAGCAACATAAGCCAATTCACTAAAGCTTCCTTCTGCGCCCTGTCACTCTGGAGAAGATCCATTGATACAGCTCAGTGCTTGAGCTGGAAACCTTCCTGTAGCCAATGTAAAACTCCTTCCAAGGAGCTGCTGCATTGGCTGAGCAGCAGCAGAAGTGAGGATGGGGAAAAAATCCCCAATAACTCAGCATTGTGACAAAACCAAATTGAGAAAGAAAAGAACCAACACCCTCTGGAAGGTTCGTCCCTGCCAGCTCACACAGGGTCATGCCAGATCAATTGACTAGAGAGCACAGGTATGCTGCAAACTGCACAGCTCCAGGTGCCAGGAACACTAGGAACACTCCACAGGGACTGTGCTGGAGCAGACTGGTGAAGGCAGTTCCTTCACACCTCCAGCCTGTTACTGCAGGCAGCAGCACTGAAAGCACTCCTTTGGCAAAGGCAGCACTCCTTTGGAAAGATCTGGAAGGTGAGCAGCCCCACAGATTCAGTGAGATGCAGTGCAAGGAGATGCAGTGAAATTCTGGGTGCTCTGGCTCTTGTCGGAAAACTTCGCTAAAGAAGAACCCCTCGGTATCTTGCCCAGCTTGATAATTAACAGAGATCCGATGTTTTACACAGGTCAGTTAAATTCCCAGCTTTTCCAGGGAACTGTTGAAGGTTTGGCACAGGCACAAACAGTATTTTAGTTCTGCCTTCAGATTTGTGGAGTTTCAGGGCCAGGTGGTGAAGCTCTGCTAGCTCATGACACGGAATGGAAACAGGAAACAGCCTCTACTGGGAGTGCTGGGAAGCCCAGGCGAGCAGTTACACACCTTGTTGCTCAGGGTTTCGATTTTCTCCTGGTCCAGCCGGTGCTGGCGGCTGTAGGCTTCAGCTGTCAGGGATACTCTCTCCACCTCCCGGTTGAGCACACAGACAATGTTCTCAAAGGTCACTGTTTTCCTCTCAAGGGCTTCACACCTTCCCAAGAGCTCTAGGGACCGGGAGAGCTCTGATTCTGAGCACAGTGAGTTTGCTGCCAGCAGTGGGGAGCTGTTTTGTGATGAGGAAAGGACAGGAAGGGGTTTCAGGTCCCCAGCACCAGTCTTGAGGCTGAGCACAGAGCTCAGCAGCATGTAGAGATGCTCTGCCAAACACTTCCTTTCATGTTCCAGGAGTTTTTCATTTTCCACCTACGTGAAGAGAAATACATCCCCCGTTCAGCATGTGCAATCTACACTGTCACCATCCACAGAACAAATTCCTCCTATTCAGATCACAACATCAGCTTTAAATTTATGATTTATAGGGGGAAAAACCAAAGAATTAAAAAATGTATTTTAGTGGGGGTGGTGTGGGTTTTTGTTTTATGTTAGAAATGCTTCAAATCACATACAATGAGGGATGCTAAACACTTCCCCCAGCTGTACTGGTCTGCTCAGCCTTCCTCCAACTCCTCCCAGAAAAGCTCTGTCAGATGTATCTAACAGCAACAAAGGACAAAACTTCACAATAACCCCCGGAGGAGCGATTTATATGAACCAGTGGGACGTGCAAAAACTAAGTGACACAGAGAAATATGGCCTGGCCCCAGTTCTTCCCTTACAGAATCACTGTAATCACAAGTCATTATACACTTGCTTGGAATCGAAGAGACCTTAAACTCATGCTGTCCCACTCTCTGCCTTGGGTAGGGACACATTCCACTAAACCTGATTGCTCCAAGCCCCATCCAACCTGGCCTTGGACACTTCCAGGGATCCACAACTCCTCAGGGCAACCTCTGCCAGAGTCTCCCCACCTTCATATGGAACAATTTCTTCCTAAAAATCTGATGTAAACCTGACCTCTAGCAGTGTGAAGCCATTCCCCCTGAAAGCAGCATAATCACCAGAGTCCCAGAGCACTTAGGGTGCTCTTAAAGTAGGAGATTTCCTTCCACGGGAAGGAAACACCTGGGACACTTGGACTCTGTATAGCAGATGATGTGAAGCTCCATGTGCAATGGGTTTAATCAAACACCTGAAGGTAAATACATGTGACAGTTTGTAGGTGAACTCTAATGCTGGGACTGAAAAGCCTCAGAGTAACCCAAGAGAGGAGCCCTTACCACCTCAGCACAGCCTACAGCCTCGAACCGGCAAGGTACTTTCGATCTGCCACACGTCTTCACATGATCCCGAAACTAGAAAGGCAGGAAGGAAGGCAGTGTTAGATCTTATGTGTCCCCGGTGCTCCCTTTTCCATCCCACTGACATTTGGGAAACTGCAGCCAAGTTGAAGAGTGCCCAAGCTGTGGCTAATCACCAGCTGCTACAGTGCCCACTAAATCTGGGCTCTGCCTGCCATCTGGCATGACTTTCATTGGAATACAAATACAGCCCTGACCCCTGAAGAAAGCTTTATTTCTCCTTCTCTTGACTGCTGGGAGGTCTCACTGCTCACCTGCACATGTAAGAGTGAAAAAGCAATGGGTACAGGTACAAGTGTGGATGCAGAATAATGAGCTTCCCTGAGGGCTGTGGAATGAGAGGCATAGGCAACAACCCCATGAAACAAGGGCACGTTTCATTTTGGGCACTTCACACAACTCTGGTCAGGATGTGCTACAGGTTGGTATTTTTACCTCCATCCCGAGCATTACATTTCTGCAGAGAGGTGTCACTAACCCCTCAGCACTGAGATGACTTGTTCAGGTTCCCACGCAGCGCATGATTAATCTAACAAGTGCTGCCACAGCTTCAGCTTGGGTTTAGTACACCCCTCACCATCAGGTATCAGAGCTCTGTTCTGAACAACCACCATATTCTCCCCCTACTTAACTCCTACATCTGCTGCAACAGATGCCAATTAAAACTAGTTTTAAACCACTTTTTTAAAGGCTTCTAGATCAGTCTGGCTTGTGTAATGAGTTGGGTAACTCAGAGTTAACATGACAGCAAGTAATCAACAAGAGCTTGGAAAGATAAACCTGGGAGTTAATATTTAAACACAAGGTAGATCACCCATGGGGACCCCATGAGCTGGCTCCCTCCTGGGCTTCAGCCTGCAGATAAGCCAGGCTGTACCCCAAACCCCTCCTTATGCTGCCCATTTGGAAGAACTGTTTTGCTCCTCTTTTTGCTGCCTCTGTTCCCCTGCTAAAGGGCTTTTTTCAACACTGCTACTAAAAATATTTGCCTGTAGAAGGCAAGATGGTTTCAGATGAATGTGCTTTTTGAAAAGGTTTCCCAAAACCTGAATTTTTCAGACTTTCAAGCCTTGTCCCAGGAGCCAGCAACCTGGAGACCCTGTAGACATGGATTCCATTAGATGATTAATTAGATATCAATTAATATAGCTGGAGATGGGCTCTCTTTCCAAAATTGCAGCAGTGGTTGATGCAGTTGTTCTACACAGGACATAAACGCATGAGTGTGCTTTTCCCACAGGGGCTCTGCCCCCAGACATGGTTCCAAGGGAGGTGGCAGTGGCAGCACCAACACTGATCTGTGAGTGCCCCTGAGCCACATTCCCTCATACCCATCCTTAAGGAAAACTCTACTGCCACACTCAGTTGTTTTCCCTGCTTCATTTCCTAATGGACTCTGTTCATCCTTGCTCCCAGAATGCCAAGCTCACTCCCATCAGGACACCAAATACCCCCATGGCACAGGGTTGGACGGATACCTTCTCCCTGGGAATCTTCTTCCCACAGCCTTCACAAGTCAGCGGGAATTCAGGGCAGACTTCATCATGAGCCTGTGAAGGAACATACAGGAGATATTTGTCCTCAAATAAAAGCCCTACGGAGGTTCTGTGACAGGCACAATCCCAGGGGGGTGAGTTTATACCTTATTACAGCCGAGCGCTGGATTTACCAACCTACACTCAGACCTTGGTCATGCTGATCCCTCTGAGCTGCTGACTCATCCTGTGACCTCCAGGCTACCCCAATTTTGGGTGGCTACATAGCCTCAACCTCTATTTAAAAGTTGCTACAATGATTTAAAAAAAAATCATGTTATTGCTTTGATGGCCAAGATAATCAACGGGAAACTCCATTTATGGCTCTGCCAGGAGAAGACACGTTGAGGCAGGTTGAGTGGAGCAAGCCACTACCTCAGCAGGATAATTTGGATAATTTTTCCACTGTAATGGTTATCAGTCAGCTGAGGCATAGGCCCCATGCCAGCTCATCACACGCCAGGCTGAGCTGTCTGATTGTATCTTCACCTTTGAATTAGAATACCATTTTTCAACCAGAATGAAAAATATTTTTGAATAGTTTCGTTTACCAGTCCCTGCCTACAAGCACCTGCCTCTGAAGCCAGAGTCAGGGCTGGGTGATGGCCAGAGACGCTGAACAAACGTGGGGCAACATGATACTCTGTCCTCAGTAGATTCTTGGGCAACAGTGCTGGCTAAATGGAATGCTGGAACATGCCTCTGCTTCTGTGCCATTTCCATACTGCTTAAAACTTCTCATTATACACCCACCAGTTGAAACAAGGCATTGGAAACACCATGAATATGCAGATCAAAACTCATATTAAAATATAAGAGCACTGAAGTCTCCTGCCATGGTAGGGACAGAAAAAAGTCCAGCCAGGAGCATTTCTAATGCAGACATCTGAAACCAGATGTTTGAAAACTTTGTCACATTGAATATATGTTGTCTTCTGGGGGAACATGCACAAACCTCACCCTGTCACACACTGGGAAGTGGAAACTGAAACCAGCAGTAGCTCCACTCCAGCTTCCTGGTCACTCTCTCCTTTTTATACTTTGAGTAACTGAAGCTCAGAGTTTCACTGTGTTCCTGGAGAGATGACTGGCCAGCTAGCAGGGTTTGGGGGGCACTGCTGCCCACATGGACACTGCTGCCCACACAGACACAGCGGCCTGCATGAGCGCTGCTGCCTGCACGGATGCTGTTGCTGCTGCAGAGGAGGAGGAGGCCAAGTGCCTGCCTTTATCCCACTCACTCAGAGGGACTGAGCCCTTTCTTCTACCCACCTACTGCTCTCATGTTCTAGAAACACCTGATAACATCTACCCCGTGACCCACAAAGCACTGGCAGAACAAATGGTCTGGATGAAAGAAGGAAACTTCGCTGCCGAGGCAACTATTTTAAAAGTGAGTATTTTAGATTTACGGTCTCCCATGCCAGCATGCTGAGTGTGAAACTACCACCCTCTCCACACTCTCCATCTTCCAGCACTTATCCTCCATCCTGACTCCCCTTTGCACCACAATGCCCAAGAGTGGGCAGCCCTGCCTGCAGCATGGGAAGGAAACCAGCCCTGCTGAGCTCAAAGTGCAACTGTTTTGTATGTAAATGGTTAAAGACACTCAGAAGTTGCAGCCAGTGCAGATCCAAACACTTCTGTATAAACAGTTTCAGGCTCTTCTGGAAACCCCTGCTCCTCTTGCCCCATGTGGGTGTCAAAACAGAGATGGATGGTATCACTGCTGGAAGAAATCCAACCCACCCTGGAGCCAAGAGAAGGGGTTGGCACTCAAGCCTGATCTGCCACACTCCACTCCCCCAGCAATGGGGCAATCCTCCTGTACCTTTCCCAACCCCACAGCTGTAGCTTCTGCTACTGGGATAAGCACCACTGACATCCAGGCACTTGCCTGGAAAGTTTTTGGGAGCTCTAGAGAGCCATGGCTATGAGTGGGGCTAGGCAAGAGCAGGCACTCTCCCAGAGGGAACCAGAGTGGAAATCGAGTTGGACAGATGACAGAGGGAGGGGACACCCATGGAAGAACTAAAGTGGAGCTGGAAGAGAATGACTCACCCAGTGAGGCACACACCAGCCTGCAGCATCCAACAGCAGGAGCAGGAAAATCAAACGGGGCAGAGTTAACAGCCTTCAGCAACACCTGGTTCTTCCCACGCAATTACAATCAAAGCCACTGATTGATCCACACATCAATTTGTTTCCCTAATAACAAACAGTGACAGAACCCCAAAGCAGCCTGTCCCATCACCCACCATCAGACAGGCCATTCTCTGGGAGCTCACCAGAAAGGTTAGAAAATCAGACACCACTGCCCATGGAAGGACCAGGGCAACTGAGAGGATCAGAGTCAGGGGCTGTGTGTAGGAAAATCATAGAATCACAGAATAATGGAATGCTTTGGGTTGGAAGTGACCTTAAAGTCCATCTCTTTCCACCCCGCTGCCATGGGCAGGGACACCTCCCACTATCCCAGATCATTCCAGGCTCCGTCCAACCTGGCCTTAGACACTTTCAGGGATGGGGCAGCCATAGCTTCTCTGGGCAACCTGTGCCAGGGCCTCACCACTCTCACAGGGAAGAATTTCCTCTTAAGACCTAATCTAAATCTCTCTTCTTTTACTTTAAAACTGCTCCTCCTTTTCCCGTCACTATCTGTAGATGTAAAAAGTCTCTCTGCATCTTTTTACAAGCCCACTTTAAGCACTTACAGGCTGCACTGAGGTTTCCCCCGAGCCTTCTCTTCTCCAGGCTGCTCAAAGGTGCTGAGCTCTCCCCTCTACCTGCAGGCCCACTGGCAAATGGAGCTGCCCATGTGTACTGGGAATCTCTCACCTCAGTATCAGGAAAGCAGAAAAGCTGTATATTTTTAAAATTTGCATTACTTGCAGACGAAATTTCTCTCTAGACACTCTGGCAGCAGGATGAGGCAGTTTCATCCGGGACAGCAAGGGCAGCACTCTGCTCTGCAGCTGTGCAGGGGAGTGCAGACATACAGAGGGAAAAGTGGGTTTTAGTAAGGGCAGCTGACCCCTGGAGCAGACAATAATCATTCCTAAGGGGGCTGAGGGCAGACCTCACTGTGCTCTGAAGCTTCCTCATGAGGGGCAGCTCAGATCTCTGCTCTGATGGCCAGTGACAGGACTCAAGGGAATGGCTGGAGCTGCACCAGAATGGGGTTAGAATAGATATTAGGAAAAGGTTCTTCCCCAGAGGGTGCTCAAGCACTAACCAGGCTCCCCAGGGAGTGGTCACAGCCCCAAAGCTGCTAGAGTTCCAGGAGGGTTTGGACAACACTCCCAGGAATGCACAGGGTGGGATTGTTGGGAGTGTCTGTGCAGGGACAGGAACTGGACTGCATCATCCTTGTGGGTCACTTTCAGCTTGGGATATTCTTTGGTTTTTATGCAATGCCAGGATGAGCTGCTTCCCTACTTCTCCCTCAGTCAAGAGGGAAAACTGCAGTTTAATCTGATCACCATTTCACCCAGGGCATTGCTAAACTTGATTTCAACTCTGGAAGAGGCTTCTGCTGGAAATCCTTATCTCCATACCCTGGTGGCAAAGCAGGATATGCCCCTGCTGCCTGGCTGCTTTGCTCATGACCTGCCACATCCACACAGGTCCAGTATTTTTGAGGTCTTGTAACCATGTTAGGAATCCATCAGCATGACACTGGGTTCCCCCTCCAGCAAAGGGACAAGGCAGACAGCTGGGAAATGCCACTGTTGAAGCAGCTGTTGTGAGATACCTCTGCCAGAGCCTCTGGGAAGGTCACAGCAAAGGGCAGGGCTGGCAGAGGGACAAGGGACAGCAGGACAGGCTCAGAGTGAGCTGCATGCTGCAGCTCTCCAGCAAAATCCCCTGGTCTTGGAAAGTCACTCTATTAGTCTCCTCCAAGCACAGCAACAGTAACCATAAGCAGACAGCTCAAGGGCTTGGCATTTGGAAGGGAGCAACAAGAAGGAAGCAAAACTACCAGCATGGCAGAGGAAAGCCAGCTGCTATGGCACAAAGCACAGTGGTGGTTATCAGGGCTTGGGTGGTCTTAAGTCCCAGCATTGCCATGTGCAGCACTTGGCTCCTTGGACATGGTAGCCTGGCTACAAGGAAAAAGGTGGGCCCCTGGAATTGTAGAGAAAACACTGAAAATAGATCTCCATGTTAAAAGACAGAGTTTTGTGGGAACTTGAATCCTTTGTGCTAAGAAACATCCATTGCTTTGTGTACCTCTGTCAGTTCCCCAGGGGCTCCAGAGCCTGCAGGATGGGACAAGGCAGGTGCTTTGGGATGCCCTGGTCCTCTGAAGTCCCCATGCTCTTCTGTGCTGCAGCTCCTCCTGCCAGGGAAGTCCTCAGCTGGTTCTATGCCAGGCTTGTTCGAACCTTTCCCCATACAGGTGAGTTGGGCTACCAGGCACAGGGTGACTATACCCCCAGTCTTCGTGCTACTGGATGGAGCCCAGCAACACAAGGCTGGAAAGCAGGAACCCGGTCTGTAATTCCCAGTGCCAAATGGGAATGGGAGCTTCCTGAGACCATCACACAGGCTGGTGCCAGACAAAACTTCTTCCTTGCTGGGACATGCTGTTGACAGATGCAAGCAAGTTCACTTGGCATCACAAATATTCAAACTTCAAAGAAACTGTCAAAACCAAAGATGAAGTTTGCATCAATAGGTACTGTTGGCTCCAGCTGGGCAGGCAGTGAGGGCAAGGGAACCCAACATACCCTCACTGCTGCTCTGTGCCCTTGTGCCAACTCAAGTGAGTACAGAAGGCAGCAAAAGCCTTGTGGGGGTTGCTGTGGGCCTGGCTCATGCCTCTGTTCAGTCTCAAGGCAGGAATTCTTATTTTCAGTGTTAAAGTTTTGTTCATCAGCTGTTAGGGCTGATCAGACAAAGGTTTGATTTGAGGACTGCTGGCAGAGGGACACCAAGGCAGTGTTTCAGGCATCAAAGACAAGTGTGAAGGCAGAAGTGATTTCTTCGGGCAGAGTAGAGCACAAAATGCAGCAGGTTTTCTGTCATTTTCTAAAATAGGTTCTGCCACTCCTGGTTGCTTCCAGCTATGAACAAACATGAAGTGCTGGCAGACTCCAGGATGCTTTTTCAAATCCCTCCACAATTCCCCCAGCTGCATTCCTGGTGAGGGGTTTTCTCGCAGAGTAGAAGGTACATTTCGCGCTCACCTCCCCTTCAAACCTCGAGACTTACAGCTTTTCATTCTCCAAGGGACAGATGTCAAAACTATTAATTTTTAGGCCACCACAAGAAGGCTGAGCTGGTTTCAAAAGTGAAGAGCAGACCCTCTGCAGCCGGGGCTTTCCAACCCCTTCCCACACACGCTCTCCGGCACTCCCTGTGGCTTTACCTCCCACCACAGGTTTGGACAGGAAATCGCCTCATGTCTGGGCAGCCAGCTACACTAATTACTGTGGGGACTGTAAGCGTGGCTGTGATGTGTTTGCAGGCCTCAGCTCTGGCTCTGGAAAGTAAAGGTGTGTCTGATCCCTTTTCCAAAAGCAGCAGGTCCTTTTGGTCACCTGCATGTGCAAGTCAGGGATTCTCTCACCAGAAAATTGTCTGGTCCTGCTGACAGGCTGGAGCTAGCTGCAAACTGCACTTCACCACCAGGCCAGTATTCAGAGCCAAAACCTTTGGAAAAAGGCAATAAATGCTATACTGGGTTTTAAAGAGAAGGCTGGTCACCCTGATACAGCAGCACCAAGTGCTCCTGCACAGTACCACAAGTGTTGTACCCCACACAGACAACACTGATACAACACTGAGGTACAACTTTGTGTAGCAGGAGACAGGTGAACAAGCTTCAAAGACCAACAGCTCTCCTCTAAGCAATGTGCAAAACCCTGAAGATGAAGTTTCAGCCTCAGCTGAAAATCATCACCAAAACCCGTTGGGGCATTCCCGGGGTGCAGCTGGGAAGGAGGGGCATGACACAGTGCACAAGAGGAACCTCTGGCTCAGCAGGCGCTCAGCAGCACTTTTCAAGAGGGAGTTTTCCCTAGATAAGGTGCAGTAGGGGTTCTACAGCATCTCCTAAGTATGAACTGTGGGCAGAAAGGAATGCCTGGTTACCCTGTTCCTCTGGTGCCAGGAAGCCACGCAGCCCAGAAGGGGCTGCAGACATCCTTTCTGACACCACAGGCTTTTAAGTAACATCACTTGGGTTTGAAGTTTTGCACTTTCTGCAGCCTTTCAGGTTTCACTTATAAAGAACTCTCTAAAACCAAAATGACAACAACAAACTTGAGGAAAGCACATTCCCTCCAGCACGGATTAAGCCACCTTGTTCCCACACCTGACTGTTGCTCAGCCTCAGGAGCTGAGCTCATCTGAGCCCCACAAAACTTAAGTTTAAATACAGATGTCATGTTTAAGCTTAAAACTTAGTTCTCCTTCCTAAAACTGGTCAATTTCATTTCCTTATGTCTCAGCTAATTCTGTTTCCAGCTGAAGAGGGCTGAGTTAAATTCCCTGTCTAGGGTAAGCAAAGGGAGTGCCAGAGCTGACCCCGTGTGTACCCCTCCTCAGCCCCCTCCTCCCATCCCTGGGTGGGACACATCCCAATGTGTCCTGGAGGGAGGGCACAGGAAGGGAACTGGTGGGATGAAAAGCATAAATAAAAAGTGTATGAAATCTGACAACAATACGTTGATAAACAGGAAAGGGACGTGGGCAGCTAGAGGTACTGTAAGGCAGGAGGGAAAACACACCAGAGCTGAGGATCCACAAACTCCTTCTCCTGGATATCACCAGGACCGTTTTTGAGGTTTTTCCTTTTGCTTTAATGGGCTGGGTTTAGTTTCTGCAGCCCTCCTCAGACTTTGCTCTTGAATCTTAAGGCTCATGTCCACAGCCTGATTTTCCAAAGGTACATGCAGACAGACTCATCAGGAAATAAGGTCACTAATAAAAGGAAAAACCCTTCAGCCCCCACAACCTACTTTATCTAAATGCCACTAAATATTTACAAACTCTGAAAAATGCAGCCATAAATCCAGACTTAAATATTTCATATGGTCCACACAGCTTGAAGCAGAAGTGCAAGTCATGTCCAAGAAGACTGCACTCAGTTTTGTGTTTCCCTTTGAGAGTCAAACTTTAGTCTGCCTGAACAGAAAGCAAAACTGAAAACCATTTTACTCCTTTTCTTGAGGCTTAAGCTTTCCAGCGGCAGAACATTTCTCCCCTGTGTGTGCTCTGATAAGATTAGCAAACCAGAAGTGACAGTAACTCTTGATTTGCAAGGGGAGAGCAGCCTCTCAGCACAACACATGATTTTTAAATTAGCAAACAGTGAATCCACTCTGAGGGACTTTCCATGTCCTGTCGGAAAGAGCTCGGAGGGACTTTCCAGAGTGGGAGTGCTGAGCTGCTGCAGGACGTTACCCACAGTGCAGCTACGGATGCAGCTCTTCTGCACCAGGCAGCTCTGCACTGTGGCCCTGAAGGCTGGGTTTAACCTTAGCCCAAGGTACCAAGAGGCTGTGGACTAACGCAGCCATTCAATGCCTCCTTTCTCAGCCCTCCTCAGCCACACACATGGCTTTGGCAGCGTGGGGACAGCCAGTCCTGATTAAATGCCACAGCTCTTTGGCAGGCATCTGGGAGGATATAATGCAAGCCAGACCTTGCCTCCTCTCCCCGGTTCCTAGGAAAGAGACAGCTTTTCCTGAGAGGGCACAAAATAACCTCCTTCCTTAGGCTAAACACCACCAGGGCAGGCAGGAGAGATGACTCAGCCCCTGAGAGGAAGTAGCCAGCACTGCTCCAAATCCCCACAAAGGACTCCCCGAGACTCACAAAAAAACCCCTGACAGGGAAGATGCATGCCACAGACCCACAGCCCACAAGCTCCAGGGCCACACCTCTATCAGACATCCTTTGTCCCAACAAATGCAAAACTGGGGCTTGGGAAGATCAGATGGAGAGCAAAAACAAGGCACAGACTCATTCATTCAGGAGCTCTTCATCGGCTGTGTGCACGGTTCTGGGGCATCACATGCTCCTGAAGCCCTGATCCCAGGACAGGCCACTACCCTTCTGAACTCCCAGTGGAAGCTCTGGCCAGACTCAAGCACTCAAACACTTGTCAGAATGCATAGGGAGAACCTTTGTCAGCTGAAGATTTTTGCTGAGCTCTGCAACATGCTAAGAATTTTTTTAAAACCAGAAGAAAATGTTCAGCACAGTTCATCAGCCACAGCACAATCAGCACTGGAAGTCACTGACATATAATTTGGTTCAGTATAATGAAGATGACTTCACTATAATCTTTGCAGAAGACATCGAAATTCTGGGCACCAGCAGAAATTAAAGCATAGAGCAAACAATCTGCAGACACCATGAGTACAGCCTGAATCTGAAACCTCAGTACCAGGGTACCCTGTTCCCTGACATGCAATCCCCAAACTCTGTGCTGTGAGAGTGTTAAGATTTTCACCTGACACTTCTTCAGACACATTCACACCACAAGCCTCTCACAGATGTACAAATGGAGGCTTACTGCAGCAGATCCATTTAGCACCAACATCCTCATCTCTTGGACTGAACTTTGAGCACACAGCAGAAGGCTCAGACAGCAGGACAAGGAAGCAGAGCTGCAGAAGCATCTCTCTGCTAGCAGGCTCAACAGTATGGACAAAACTGGCCTGATGCACAGCGTTGCTTCTTCCTTCCGCCTTGCAATGGCATCACTGAGAGAATCCCAGTGTTAGCCTGGACAGACCGAGGTTAAACCTGTTCCTGAAACACATCTCAGTCACTACCAAAGCTCTGTGAACTCCCAGGCTATGATCTTTATCTGGAGCAAGTGTTAGAGGGAAATAAAATGTATTCCTCTTATCTTAGGCCTCCTGTGTGGTGGTTCTGTCATTTCAAGAGGGATGACAAAACTGTCCTTTGGGAGCCAAAAGTTTCACATACAGAACTAAATCCAGAACAGAGACAGGAAGGAAAGACCTAATGAAACCTCCTTTCTGAGTTGACTGAAATGCAGCCTGTTTAGAGATATTAAGGCTTCTTGCTCCAAATAAGGAGCATAAAAAACTGTCTTAAAACAGTTGATCTTATGGATCAAGCACCCATAGCCACAACTAAAACCTGGATTAAAAAGCTAATGGGTGCTAGCAGTAGCATTTCTTCTCTCTTTCCTCAAGGAGAAATGAGGTGGAAAAACCATCCTGTCCAGCAGCCTTGTCTCCCAGAACAGCTTGGGATGATGGGTGACCAGACAGTACCCAACATCCAGTCCCACTGCCCTGGTAGCTCTGGAGACAGGTGAAATGGAATCAGGTCACTTTCTGTCAGCTGATGGAGTCTGAAGAGTTTTAGGTTCACAAAATGCAGAGAAATTCACAACCATTTCATGGCACAGCAATTTCTTGACAGTCTTGTATAGCAGGAAAGAGCTGCAAAGAGAGCAGGTGGTTCCCATCATGGATGGGATATGCTCACAAGTAAATCCCTGTGATCACAAAAAAACCTGAATCGATCTCTGTCTAGCCTGTGCCCTCAGCAGGGCACACAAACCCTCACTCAGAGGACCTCTCCAGCTGACAGTGAAGTCCAGGGATTTGACATCTTTTCCCCACTGTCAGCAGGCATGGACAACACCCTGAGCCTTCCCCAAAAACAGAGGAAAGAAGGATGCAGACGTGCCAAGCTCTGCTTTAGCCTGTACCTCATACTCTTTGATGGTTCCCTTCCAGGTGCAGCCACTGTTGATGCAGACAGCAGGCAGACTCTCCACTTCCCGCCGCGCTGCGTTGTCTGGGAAAGCCTGAAATGGAAAAAAACAAGCAAACCACAAATATTACTGAGGGGTTTTGATCAGGACTTCGAATTTTTTCTGAAAACTTCTCCCAGACCAGTTGCCCCATCAACTCTCAGAGGTGTGTGAACAGCAACCAAATTGCTGTGACAGCTTTAAGTAGGGCACCATTAAACACACGTGACTGGATTTCAGCACTGAGGAGTCCCACACAGTAATCACCCTTCTCACTGCTGAAGAAAAGGGTCCCTAGGAATAAGGGGTTCTCAGAGCTCGTGCTTTAAACAAAAACTGCAGCTGGTATTACTGACACCAGTGATCTATTAGATTTTTTTCAATGTGTTTTTCCTTACCGAGCTTGTTTCCAAAATAGAAATTCCCTCTTCATATATTCCTTCCTGGATACAGCTGGCACACTTCTGAGGTCCAGCACTATCAGACAGAAAAAGAATCATCAAACACAACAAAAAATTAATTTATTATTTAACAATATATTGATTTTTGGTAACTTTATGAAATGACAGTGTTTTCTTATTTTTAAAGCAACACATCGAGCCTTTCTTGTGTGTATTTTTAATGCCTATTTATAATTTTTTTCTTCTGCCAAATAATCATTCTATTAGGCTTCCCTCACTCAAAGGTAGGAGTGAGACAGAACACAAGGAAACTTCTCTGGAAGCCAGCTTGTGCTTAAACCTCTACCATTTTCACACAACAATGAAATTATGACTTTATGACTGTGATGAGGACTGTAGGAGATGGGTGATAGACCTGGACTGCCTCCTCAATGGCAAAAACAATGCAGGGAATTCTGGAAAAGAGAACTTTGAAGCAACAACAAAGGCAAGTCAGAGATTACGCATTCCCTTAGAGAAGAGGTGATGCTGAACTTCAATGACTGAACACAGATCTGTTACTGAGAAGGTCCTAAAAATGACACTTTTCTCTGCTTTTGTTCTTGAAAATGACTTTTCAAGCATTTTGCCACTGAAGACACAGCAGTTACCTGATGATTTTCTTCAGGCAGTAGGAGCAGTAGCGATGGCCACACTGTGCCTGGAACGGCCGCCGCAGGATATTCTTGCAATCGGAGCACAGGTATTTGACCTCCAGTTTCGTTCCCAAGATCTCTTTTGCAAACCCAGGCTGGTTTAGATCCAAAGAACCAGGTGGAGAAGAGTTTGCTGCTGCCATGTGAACGAAAAGTTCTGGCTGTATCTCCAAAGACTGAAAATAAAAGTATTTTCTCCAACTGATTATAATCGCATGGGGGTGATTTGTCATATAAACTGTTACTCACAGATTATTAGACTGTCCCTCAATGCAAGTGAACAGACTGACAGAAACCACACCACAAGCCTGCCTTCACCTCCCAAATATGGGAGAAAACTAAATTTTAGAACTAAATCCAGAACAGAGACAGGAAGGAAAGACCTAATAAAACCTCCTGTCCGAGCTGACTGAAATGCAGCCTGTTTAGAGATATTAAGGCTTCTTGCTCCAAATAAGGAGCATAAAAAACTGTCTTAAAGGTGATGAGAAATAAATATAATAAACTCAGTTCACCAAAAACCTGTTTGCCACCACAGCCTACCAATGTCTGCTTTCACTCTTGTCAGCTGGCAAGAGGGACCAAAATTCTGCCCAGAGGCAGCTGGTCTCAGATGTTCCTTGGAGGAAGCTGGGCACACAGTGGAGCCCAGATTTAGTGGTGGTACCCAATCAGGCACAGAAGGTTCTCCAGAGGAACAGAAAATGAGGACACAAGAGGCACGAGCAAATTGGAACAGAGGAAAATAACAAAATGCTTTTGTTTTGGCTGCTTATGCATCTCATACCTTCATTCCCTGTGACTACATGCCACAGCCACCTAAAACACCCAAGGAGCATATCCTTGGAGACCCGTGGTTTGGGTGGGAAGGAACCTTAACGCTCGTCTTATTCCATCCCCTGCCATGGGCAGGGACACCTTTCACTATCCCAGGGTGCTCCAAGCCCTGGCCTTGGCCTTGGCTTGTCCAACCTGGCCTTGGACACTTCCAGGGGTCCAGGGGCAGCCACAGCTGCTCTGGGCACCCTGTACCAGAGCATCACCACCCTCCCAGGGAACAATTCCTTCCCCATATTCCATCTATCCCTGCCTTCTGGCAGTGCGAAGCCATTCCCCCTTGTCCTGTCATTCCATGTCCTTGACCAAAGTCCTTCTCCAGTATCTTGGAGCCCATTTAGGCACTGGAAGGGCATCTGAGGTCGCCCCGGAGCCTTCTCGTCTCCAGGCTAAATACCCCAAGCCGGTATCCGAGAGGAGCCCCCACGAGAGGAGACACCGCGAACCGGAGAAGAGCCCGCGGCTGCCCCGCTGCCCCCGTGTGGCCCGGACTCCCCGCGGCCAGGAGGGCTCTCCGCTAGGCCGGGCTCCTGGCGGAGCGAGGCCCAGCCCCGCCGCTCCCTGAGGGCCCCGAACTCACCGGCCCTCGCTCCGCGCCCGCACCGGAAGAGCCGCTAGGCCCCGCCCCCGGACACGTGTGGCGAGCCCGGGCCCCTCCCACCGCCCGGCAACTGCCCCGCCCCAGGAACAGCCCCGCCCACCGGCAACGGCCAGCCCCCGACACTCCCCACGCCACACCTCGACACCCTCAACACCATGTACCCCTGCACCCCCAACACCCTTACCGACACCCTCGATCCCTGAACAACATCACCCATCCCTGCATCCCCAATGCCTCCAACACATTCCTTCACCCCCGACACCCCGACACCGACAACCACCCCACCATCACCCACGTGTGCACCTACAACACCCCCACATCATTCCCTGTCACCGCCCTCAACACCCCACCGTCACACCCAGTTATGCCCCCTGCCACCCCCACTGTTATCCCACCCAGTCACCTCCCCTCAGCTCTTCAGTCACTCCCTCACCCCGTCCTCTGCTACTTCTTCCCCAGCATCACTCCTCGCTGACTCCCCACGGTCTCCTGCCATATCCCTTACTCAGGCGACCCTGCTGAGAATGAACCCAGATGCCCGGGACGCCCTCACACTCCCCCAGGACTCCTCATCTACCGCCGGGTTCCCTCATTCATCCCCTGAGCCCACCTCATCCACCTCCTAGGATCTCCTGGGTCCTCTCGTCCATCCCAGGGGCTCCCCATCCATCCCCTGGGACCCCTCATGCATCCCCTGCACCTACCGGAAGGGGACCCAGAGGGACTGTGGTGCTCAGCCTGCGATCACCTGACCCCCCGGGGTCCCACCAGGGACAGCCATTTTCCGCTGCACTTCCCAGGTGAGCAACCTCGGGTCCCTTGGAAACGGCCCGAAACGAGCCCTGGCACCCTGAGGAATTGTTTTAAAGTCACTTTTGGTCATTTTGGGTACCAGTGGGCCCTCGCCTACCTGCGCACGGAGTGCCATGGCCACCTCGCGTCCCGTGGCGCCAGCTAGGAGAACAGGTGAAGGCCAGCGGTCGGGAAGGATGGGCGGTGGCAGGACGGAGACGGCAGGACGGAGACGGCAGGACGGCGATGACGGGAAAAATGTCGTGTGGGGGAAACGCGCGGCGCAGCCTACATTGAGGTCACGGCGGGGTGCTTTTCGCAGGGGAACTTGTTCGGCAAAAGGTCACAGCAGCAGGAATTGTCACCCGGGGTCCCCAGCCTCCCTGCCCCCCTAGCCCGGCTCCGGCGCGGGAGCTCCGGGGCTTTACTGCCTGCTGCGCCGGCGGGGCGGAAATGGGCACGTTCTCACTGCGGGGAATTCACTCGGTGCCGGGGAAATCCTCGCCGTCAGAGCCGGGCAGAGTGACACAGAGCAGTGACGCAGCGGCCAGGGTGACTCTCCCGGGAGCATGGTTGCCAAGACGGTGCCGGAGAGGAGCGGGTGGAAGTGAAGGGCGTGGCAGGACCGTGAGGAGCTCGGGGACACCGAGCCCTTGGCGAGGGGCCAGGTGCTGTTCAGGCACCGTCAGGGCGGGATGCTCCCTGTCAGGGAGCCGGGGACAGTACATCCTTGTGTGTGTTGGCACCGGGAATGGCACGGGCACAGCTCCACTGGGATGGGCACCGCTTCACCCACTGCACTCCAACAGCCCTTTTCCCAGCACAGCTGTACTGGTCTGGGAACACCATGGAAAACGTGGTGGTCTCATCCAGTGAAGAAAAATCCTGTCTGCACTTCTTGAAATGACCGTGACCTAGCAGCAGTGCCGGGGCAGGACGTGCTGTTCCCAAAGGGACAGGAAACCCGCACCAAAGGCTTGCTTGGAACGCCCGCCAGAGGACGGGACCATGGGGCTGCTCCCAAAGACGACGGGATGGGACAGAACGCCCTGGAGTTGCTCACGATAGCCGTGGGACGGGATGGGACAACCTAGGGCTGTTCCCACTCCTGCTGTTGGGACACCCCGGCTCCACCACACGGCCCAAGGAGAGAGTCTTGCACCCCGCTAATGTCCCACCTCCAGAGCTGCTTTCTCCTGTTCCCTGGGAGCCGGCGCTAGGCATGTTGCGATGACAGATGACAAATGTGAAAAACAAAGTTCACTCTTTAAAATTTTTAGAAGTTTAATAGGGGACACAACGGGACAATATCCAGCGCTGGGGCATTTTTGGCGATCGGCCAAAGAACACACCGTTAGCTTAAAACAATGTTCTCTATATACTGTTTCATTACTGGAGGTACATGCATATTCATGAGTTTATACATTATTCAAACATTCTTGTGAGTGTTTGATGTTCTAGGAACCCTTTTGTTTGGTTTTAACTTTTGACTTGTTGGCATGACATCCTGTAGATTAGGTATACATATTTTCTTTCTTGTGGTTCTATCCTGTTATTTCACGCTCCTTGATAATGAGGAGTCAATAAATTCTTCTCTGGTTTTTGTCACTGCTATCTTATCACTTGGAGAGGCCATCCACAGATGCAAGAAACAACATAATTGTTTTACACCGTTCTCTGAGTTAGTTATATAAAAACATTTTAACATTACATAGCCACTATTTTAATATTTTGCTAAGGCCTACGATATACATACATAAACTGATAGATTATATTATACTAACAAGCAGTTAAAAAGAATTATAAATTGTACCATATCAAAATACTTGTGATTAATAACTACATGCAAAAGCTAATACATGCGAACGCCAATATCATATTGCCATTTATAACACAAATGACAGATTACAAACCCCCAGGCCCTGCCAGCACCTGATTTCTGAGCAATACTTGGATCATCACCGTGACCGGGATCCAGCCGCTCCTCCTGCGCTTTGTCATGGGAAGACCCCACAAAAACCCGCCCGGGGAGAGTTGACTTTTTGCTTCAGAAATGACGACAGCAGGAGTTTTTCATGCCTTTACGGCAAAACATTCTGGGTGATTCTGATGAAGTTTAGGCATTTTCTTAGGGATCGGACCACAGCATATCCCAAGCTGGAAGTGACCCACAACGATCATCCAGCCCAGCTCCTGGTCCTACAGAGACACGCCAACAATCCCACCCTGGGCATCCCTGGCAGCGCTGTCCAAAGGCTCCTGGAGCTCTGGCAGCCTCGGGGCCGTGCGCATTCCCTGGGGAGCCTGGGCAGTGCCCAGCACCTTCTGGGGGAAGAACCTTTCCCTCATCTCCAGCCTGACCTTGCCCTGACACAGTTCCAGCTGTTCCCTGGCTCCTGTCCTTGTCTCAGAGCAGAGATCGGTGCTGCCCCGCGGGAGGAGCTGCAGCCCCCGGTGAGGTTTGACCTCATTATCGCCCTATCTAAGCTGAACCAACCCAGTACCCCCAGCCTCTCCTCCCTTGGCCCCTGTGGACTGTCCTCATGCCCATGCCCGTCCTGAGGACGCTCTGCCGGGCTTCCCGCATCACGAAGACCCCACAGCACACCCCTGCCCTGCCAGTGCCCGCCGGCTCGACAGGTACCAACGGACCGGGGGAAACCAACAGCGCGAACCGCCGCACTGCGCATGCTCGGCCCTGTTAGCCGGGCAGGGCTATTGGTCAATGGGTCTGACAACGCCGCAGAACAAACCAATCCCTGCCGGCGTCTAGGTGGCTGGCAGGGCCAACAGCCAATCGTCGTGCGCATTAGGCACGTGCCGTCCGCCCCCAGGTTGGCGTGCGCACCAGCCAATTGCATAGCGGGCAAACTAATTGGCAGAACGCTGCACCTATCAAACGGAGCTGCGTCACGCCTGTGTGCTGTTAAGCCAACCGTCCATGCAAGAACCTCGGCCCCGCCCGCTGCGCTCGCGCCCGTCTCCGCCTGTGAGCGGCCGTCTTTCCTGACGGGCGTGCACCTCGCCCTATCAGCGGGTGGGGCGCGGCTACGCCTCCGGAGGCGGGCGCTGGGCGGTGCCCGGCGGCGGGCGCGGCCCGGGCGGGGTCGGAGCGATGGCGGAGAGCGACTGGGACACGGTCACGGTGCTGCGCAAGAAGGGCCCGAGCGCGGCCCAGGCCAAGTCCAAGCAGGTCAGCGGGGGGAGCGGTGGGGGCCGGGTGCGGGGCCGGGCAGGCGGCGGGCCTGGACTTGGCGTGGTGGAGGCCACCGCCCCGAATAGCGCCGCGCTCACCGCGCAACTTCGCTCTTTCCCCAGGCGATCTTGGCAGCCCAGCGGCGCGGCGAGGACGTGGAGACTTCAAAGAAGTGTGGGTATCCCGCGTGGGGGGGCCGGTCCGGTTTGAGGCGGCTGCCTGGGATGGGGAGAGGGGGCAGGAGGCGGCACCGCCCGGCTGAGCCAACGATCCCGAACTGGGCCGTAATGCGCAGCCCTGAGAGCCGCCGGGATGACGCCCCTGGAGGTGCCCCTTAGCTTCTGGTTTCCTAGGGCAGAGCTCTGCCTGGTTTCTGCAGAGATCTTGGAAGAGCTTTTAAGATCTCAAAACTTAAGCTCCCCGTTTTGGCAGCTTTTTTCTTTTGCGAATTTGAATGGCTGCCAATCTTCTTATGGCGCTGCTCTTTAAGAATTCCTTGTTTCCACTTCGATGTAAATTGCCGGGTTCTCTCACTTTAGGGAGGCGATTCTGATGGTTGGAAATAGAGAGATGATCCTTGAAGAGGGTTAATCAGCTTTATTGGGACACCGAATGTCAGAGACTAATATGAGAGAAAGGATTCAAACTAGGCTTAAATATCACATCTAACGTGAAAGAAAACAATGTGTTTTTTCAGTCTTTCAGCAAGGCTAAGTACAGTTAGACTTTACTAATAAAAGGTGTCAGAAAATTGCTTAAAAGCTGCTTACTTGTGCTGCCTCATACCTGAGCAAGCATGATTCAAGTTCAAGTATTGACTTCTCTGTGCTGCAGCACAAAAGTGTGTCTGCAGCAAAGTTTGAGCATTAAATCCCCAAGGAAAAACAAGACTGGAGTCTTGCCCTATCTGGAGTGACGTTCAGGTGTGAAGTAGGGAAAGGAAAGGGCTTTGTATGGTTAGGTGTGCACAGCACCATGAACAGGGCTAAGGTAACGTTCCCTGATGGGCAGGATCTGGGTGAGATTGGTGTTGATGTTGATATGTTGAAATCCTGACAGCTCCCTGGGATCCTGGGCAGCTGAGGGCTTGGAAAAAGTCCTTTGATACTTTTTGGCTCAGCTCTGAGCCTTATTTTATTTGTCCTTGGTTGTTTTTTTGTTTTTTGTTCTTGCTTTGAATGACAGGGGCAGCAGGCCAGAACAAACAACACTTCATTACAAAGAACACGGCCAAGCTTGACCGTGAAACAGAGGAGCTGCACCATGACAGAGTTTCCCTGGAGGTGGGCAAAGTGATCCAGCAGGGCCGGCAGAGCAAGGGCCTCACGCAGAAAGACCTGGCCACGGTGAGTGGAGCACCTCCAGGTGAGGGTGGGCACCTCTCCTGTTCCCTCATGGGCAGCTGCAGTGGGATGGTGTCATGGGCTGAAAGTTTGGGGAGTGCAGCATCTCTGGTGTCTGATGTCCTGGTAGCTTCAGGTGTCTGGGAAATTCTTGAGATTTGTCTGTGCAGCCCTTGAGCCCCAGGTTGGAGGCAGAGCCTGCCTGTGGCTCTAAACTGGTGGGAGGCTGCTCCCCGCTTCCTCCCAGCAGCTCACACCAACTCGAGAAGTTTGTACCATCTGAGCTGAGCAGTGTTAGCAACTCCCTGCTGTTAGAAGGAACAGCAATCCCTGGTGTTCCTACTCCTTAAAAGGAGGGAGGTCAGATCCATTCAGGATGGATGTCACCAGTGCTGGGACACTGCAGAGGAGGTGCCAATGGAGATGGAGTCAGCCTGGGAGCAGCACTTTGTCATCTGTCCTGGCATAATGAGAGGCCATTCCTTATCTGTGTGAGTCCTGGAGGGCTGCTGCTGAGCACTGCTGTGTCTGAGACTCATCCTCTTTTTTCAGAAAATCAATGAAAAACCACAAGTTATCGCTGACTATGAATCAGGACGAGCTATCCCCAATAACCAGGTCATGGGCAAGATTGAAAGAGCCATCGGTGAGTTAAGGGAGACTTCAGAAATACTGCTAGTGTTTGGAGGGGTGGTTTGGGGGAAGGTATTTACCTTTTTCCTGTTAGGAACATTGCTGGCTGGAGTTTATCATGGGTGTCACGATAAACTTAAGTCATAAGCCATTAAGTCATATTCTGATAAAACCTGGATCTGCTGACTGGGCCAGAACTAGGAGCTCTTGATCTTTGTCTGCACCTTCATGCCTGCAGCTGTGTCCTGGAGTCCATCCCTGTGTGCTTGCCCCCAAAGCCTGTGAGATGCTGAGACCCATGGAAGCCTGATTGCACTTGTGGGAGGATTTAGTGTTGGTTTTACTCTCCTGGGCTGGTTCAGATCCCATCTGATCAGTTTTTGTTTGAAGTTGGTCTGGTGCTCCTGGAAACTGAAGTAGGATTCTCCTGAGCTCTGGTTCCCCATGTCTCTTGAGGTTCTCTTCCTTAAGGCTGAATTTGGTGGAAATAAAAGTTGTTGGGTGAATGACTGAGTGCTGATGGTGGTGGTCTCCTTTGTCTTGCTCCAGGTCTCAAACTGCGTGGAAAGGACATTGGAAAACCTCTGGAAACTGGCCCCAAAGGGAAATGACAACAAAGCCTCGAAATTAGTTTGCTCAGACTGATCTGGTTCTCCTCAACCACTCTGCATATTGCCAATCTGAACAAGAGGGTGTCAGACTTGCTTTGGGGGGAAATCTGCTGAATCTGTACCTGCTGTAAAAAGGCAACCTTAAAGAAGCAAATTTCCTGATGTTTGTTTTTCCTTGCTCCTTTTCAGAGATTGAGGATCTAAACCCCAAGAGAAAAACCCAAACCCTGCCTCTGATTTGCCAGAAAACATGTGCATTGTGGTGTTAGTAGCAGCTGATACTAAGGCACTTAGGGTGGTCTGAAATGTGATGATTTAATTGAAAGAATTTGGGAGATGGGTGAGATATATTATATATAAATAATTTGGGGGAGTTGGGGCTTGATCAGAAATGATGACTCAGTCACTGTATCTCAATGAGTTTAGTTTGTTCTTTCCAGCCTGTTTTAAAGAGATCTGTAATAAAGTTTGATACCCTTCAGTTGCCCAGGGGAGCTGCTGCATGTGACCAGCTGGTAGTAAGTGTTGTGGCTGGGTGTGACTGGAGCTGCACCACCTCTTCCTCCTGGGCTTGTAATTAAAGGGACACCTGGGGTGCCTGGGATGAGGGTCAGTGCTGTCACAGCCTTCCTGGCTGTCACCTCTCTTTGCGTCGGGGATGCTGCAGCTTGGACAGCAGCCTGGGGATGGAATCAGTGCTGTGGAGGTGAGGGGAGGCTGTGGGGATCTGCAGAGCCAGGCAGGTGCAGAGACATCAGGTGAAGCCTGAGCCCTCTGCCCTTTCCTACTTCCCAGCTCTGTCAGGCCCTCATTTCTGCAAGCAGGACAGGGCTGTGGGGATGGTGCTTGGCATGACTGAGGCATCACCTAAGGGGGGCACAGCTGGGTGGGAGACAGGCTGTGGTCACAGTCTGGGAAAGCAGGATGTTCCTCCAGCTGGACATGGGGGCTGGGGGTAGCAAGATACTGGTGGGCTCCACGTTGTGCAGGCTTTGAGCTGGGCTGTGTGTGGGGCTGGGTTTGGAGTTCGCTGGGTTTCAAGTTCACAGTGTTAAGGTGAGAAAGCTGGGGATGAGGGAGGAGTTCTGAGCTTGGGTACGCTGAGCCCAGCCTGCACCTCAGGAACATTTTTGGGTTTCCCAGTGACATTTATCAAGTGCATTCGCAAGGTGTGTGGGCAGCAGGTGGGCACCTGTACACCAGAGTAGGAGGTGCCTGCTGCCCTCAGGAGTGCTGTGTGGTGTCCCCCTCTGCTCCCTGCCCTCCTCCCAACCACTCACCCTCCCCAAAACCAGCAGAGGCACTGAGCTTCCTCCCCCTGGGGACTCTGTGCCCTGGGAGCTCTTGTGCTTTGTCCTGGGCATGGGAAGTGGCTCACACCCTCTGCAGCACGCACTGCTCTTCCCAGCTCTGGGGGGCCCCACACTTCATCCCCCCTTCCATGGCCAGAACCCTTTTTGAATGGAGACAGTCACGGTGAGAACTCCCACTCCTGCCCTCTGCCAAAGCATGGGCACATTGCTGTATCTTGGAAGCAGAAAGTTCATGTTATAAACAACAAAAACGCTCTTCCCGAGCACTTGGAGGTAGTGGTGACAGTGGTGTGTCCCTGTGTGGGACAGGCTCCCTGGGTCATCAGCTCCTTGGTGCCAGGGGCAGAGAGCAGACAACTGATGGAGTGTGGGTTACTGTCGAGGGGTGGTCTGCCTGGGGGGAGCAGGCAATTCCTGCTGCTGGCTGCTAATTTCAAGACTCATCCTCCTCCCTTGGAGATATAATGACCTTGTCCTGCAAAGAAAAGTGAGTGGGAGTTGGTAACAAACATGGGCTGTCTGCTGTGAAACACCAGGATTTCTTCCAGGCTGCAGTGAGGACAATCTCTGTGCCTGCCCCCTGTGACCCCAGAAGAGCCACCAAACCCTCAGTGTACCCAGGAGGCTCCATGTTTGTTGTTGGAGTCCATGCTGGGGCTGGTGGCTCTGCTGCAGATGTCATGGCACCAGATCTGTCCAAGGGACCTGCAGCTTAAGCCACCTTGCACTAATTTGAGTGCTGGCTGAATGAGGATGAGCCAGGTTTGCGAGATCCCCTTCTCACAAGACTCTGGAGTGGGAGCACATTCAGCTCTTTCTGGAGCAGCTGCCTGGTGGCAGCAGCACTTTTAGGTCAGTCCTGCAGCTTGGGGTCACTTATTTGTCACCAAGCAGATAAGAGGCAGAGCCCTTTGCACCTCCCTGTCACGTTGGCGAAACGCGCAGTCAGGGAGAACCTGCTGGCATTTGCTGAGCTTTTAGGAAAACGCTATTTTGGCACAGCTGGGGTAAACAGGGAAGTCCTTCACCCTGTCCTTACATCTCGGAAGGTGATGTTGTCGAAGCCCTGGGCACTGTTGTTCTCTGTCGGTGTCCTGCTCCCCAGCCCTCGCTCTTTCAGCCAGTACCAGCCCCCAGCAGCCACCAGCGCCACGATGACGAGGGCCAGGATCAGACTGAGCACTACCTCTGCCACAAAACTGCTGGAGGACTTCTCTGCAGGGGGAGGAAATGCAGTCAGGCTGGACCCACTGCCCAGAGAGCTGCCTCTGGCCTCAGCCCAGCACCCTGGGCAGCTCTGGGTTGACCTTTCAGAGCCAGAATTGCCCCTTCCCCTCCCCCCCTCACACCTTCCACTGGACTCTCTGAGCTGGAATGGCAGCCTACTCTGGCGCTATACATGATGTCATCCAATGCCACTGTCCCCTCCATCGGCCACCTCCGTGTGGTGATTTCAAAACTGATCTGTGGGGGAAGGTGGGTTCTGGGGGGGGGGGGGGGCTGATGCACCCCCGGAGACACCCTGCACCTCAGGGTGACCCCACTTACCTGGAACTCACTGGGGCTCTGCACTGGCACTTCGGCACCCTGCCAGTCCCGGCTGTGGTGCCCCGCCATGCTCCACACTATGCGCTGCCCCGCTGCACTGTGCAGTGTCACCCGCAGCTCCCCACTGGCTGCAAGGAGGGGGGACAGGCATCCTGGCATTACCAGCTGCCCCCGATCCCACAAGAGCCACCAAGCCCTCACAGCCATGCCATCCTCTACTGGGATGGCAGCACCCAGAGGGAATGGGCCATCGCCACTGCTCAGCTGGAGCTGAAGCAGTGTCCACGGTCCATGGGTGGGGAGGACTGAGGCCCCCAGTCCCATACATGAGACCCAGGGATGCCACCTCCTCCCTGCCCCTGCAGTGCTCACAGAGGTGCTCCGGGATGTCCATGTGGTACCAGAAGCGCAGGCAGGAGTCAGTGGCCGCAGGCAGGGGTGGGCTCTCCAGCAGGGCACTGGTGCCCCTGGCACCCAGCATGCTGGTGTCAAAGTGCATGTAGTGACCTGGGCAGGCAGGGACAGAAGTGCAGGGTGTCCCCCAGTCCTGCACCCATTTGTCCCACCCCACTTGTCCCGCTCTTCCCCAAAATGCTCAGAGTGATGCCTGGAGGACGACAAAAACCAGCCCTGTACCTCACTGCCCTTGGGGCTGAACTGTCCCTCTCAGGTGAAGATGGGACAGTAATGCTGTGGAGCCAGGCCTCACAGGGTGTACTGGACTGACCCCATCCCTCCCCAGCTCCTCTTCCTCGATCTGGCCATGCCAGGGTGCCTGGGCAGGGATGTGTGTTTCCTACCATTCCTTGTGCCCAGGGTGTGATCCTGCTCAGGGCCGGGATACTTGGCCAGGGTGATCCCGCTCTTCCAGCCCCAGGCAAAGGTGTGCAAGCGGGGATCTGAGGGGCTGCTCCAGCCACAAGTGTCCTGCTCGAAGTCACAGGATGCTGGGAGGAAAGCAGGGCTGTGAGACACCTAGTGCTACCTGGCAAGAGATGGGGTATCTGGGTGGTTCACACCACCCCCAGCTTAGGGCCAGGCCAAGCTCAGGGCAGGAGCAGGTCTGTCCCCATCCCCATGGCTTACAGATTGTCCCATTCCCCACTTTTGATCCACAGTGCCCCTGTGGGGTGGGGTCTCACCTGGCTCAGGGCAGGCTCCATCTGACACGTGCAGGTCGTCCAGTGCGATGTATCCGTTGTCACCCCCAGCTCCCACTGCCTCAAACACCACCTGGGCAGGGCGACATGCTGAGGCTGGCAGCCTCCATTCACCACCCCTCATCACCTCCAGCTGCCCCCAGCACTCTGCCCAGTCTCACCTGCCAGTCGCCATCAGGCTGGATGGTAACGTCGCTCCGGTGCCAGTTGCTTCCTTCCATGGTGCTTATGCTCAGAACCTTCCTCCTCACCCTGCTCTGCTCCACGAACACCCTGAGGGAGCCTGCCCAGGGCACCCAACATGGAGGAGGGGTCCAGGGCTGTGCCGTGTGGGGCCCCCACCCATCTGGAGGTGCCCCCAGGGGTCTCAGGGTAGGTGATGCTCACCTGGGGTCCCAGTGCTCAGCTGGTACCAGAAAGCCAGGCACTGGGCAGACACGGAGAGCTGATAGGGCTGGGAGGTGAGGGCAGCCATGTGCCCTGCAGGCAAGGAGACCCTGCCCGTGTTCACCACCATGTAATGGCCTGGAGGAGAGAAGCCCCTTTGCTGTGACCCCTGCCCAGCCCTGCTGGGGAGCACTAGGGGACAACTGGGGCTGGGTTTTCCCCCTAGGTCAAGGAGTTTCCCCAGCTTGGGAACCTACCCAAGATTAAGGAGCCCTGGGGCTGGGAGACTGTGTTTGGGGAGTTCCAGGGTTGGGAAGCCCTGTGCAGTATTGCCTTCTGCTCATCCTGGGGAGGGCATGGAGGGCAGGGCAGGCATGACACAGAGAGATGGAGAGCAGGCAGGGCTGATGTAGGGTACAGGCAGGACACTCAGAGAGGCAGAGAGGACACTGAGTGCAGCAGGGAAGAAATAGGGCTGCCATGGCCCCGTACCTGCGGCGGTGCCAGTGGTGTGGTCAGCCACAGGGCCAGTAGTGGTGCCAGTGCCATTGCTCTGTCGCTGCCAGGTGCCCTTTCTGCTGGCTGCCAGCCCACATCCCTCCACTTCAAAGGAGCAGGAGAGCTTGGCCCCACAGGGTCCCACTGTCTGCGTGATGTCGTCCAGCCCCACATCCCCCAGGAAACCATCATGCAGCATCTCGAAAGCCACCTGCCACCAGACAGCAGTGTCAGACACCCTGTGCCTTGTTCGTGCCAAAGACATGGGGAGCCTGGTCCTCACCTGGTACCTCTGCTGGCCTGTGGCAGGCAGTGTTGCCCATGCCCGGTGCCAGATGCTGCCCTGGGTTCCTCGGCGGGTCCACAGCACCACCTCCTCCCCTCCCTCTGGCCACAGCTTGAGGTTCAGGGTACCTGGGTAGAGGGGAGCATGGGGGCAGCCATCCTGCAGTCCCCTTGGGGACCCCACTGTCCTCAGAGTGGAGCTGGGCTGGGGCAGCCCTGGGAGGATGCCATGGGGCACGTACCAATTTGTGGGCCGGCTAGGCGGTACCAAAAGGAGAGACAGCGTGGGGCAGTGGCTGGCTCCTGGTGGGAGGTGAGGAGCTGGGCCCGCTGCCCATGGCTCCATGGCACAGAGGGGTCCACAGACAAGAAGTAGCCTGAATGTTGGGAACAGCCAGGGTGGAGGGGTCATGATGTGAGTTTCTGCATCACCCACAGCCCAGATCTGGGTGTTCCCAGGCTGCCCTAGGTGAGCTTGCTCCATAGGCATGGGGCTGCTGGCACTGCACAGGGCATGTCTTGGCCCTGGGGATTGAAGGCTGTGGGATGCCCCAAAGAATAACCAGCCCCTTACCTGAGCCAGTGGTGTGGTCAGAGCCCTGGCCCTGCCCGGTGCTGAGGACCCATTTGAAGTCACTGGACAGATCCTGGTACCAGCCACACATGCCCCTCTCAAAGTTGCAGGACAGTTCTGGCCAGAGAGAGGTGACAGTGTGGAAGTGGAAAGAGGTAAGGCATCATAAAAGCAAATAAGTTCCCCAAATGTCCCTTTCCCCCTGCTCCCCCGCCCCACTCCCCAAGTTTACCCTATGCAGGGGTCCCAGGCCAAGGCAGGATATGTGCTTGCCCTGGCCCTCGACCTTCTGCACCATGGTCCTGCTCTTGGACAGAGTGACAGCCACGAGGCAGCATCCATGGAAGGGGGCCTGGCCATACCTGCAGCTGTGGGTGACACCACATCAAGGTAGCACTGCTCAAATGTCACGTTGTCAACACTAACACTCGCCAAGCCCTGGAGATCCACCAGTGCCAGCAGCTCGACCTGGGGGCAGCAGCCATGAGCCCGGGGTGCCTGGCAGCACTGGCACTGTCCCACCGAAAGCCCCCCAGGCTGGTCCCTGTGCATCCAGCACACCTGAAAGCGCTGGCTTCTCTCTCCCAGCGGGACACGGATATGACCCCTAGTTGTGCTGCCATGGCCTTGTATCTGCCAGGCCAGCTGGGTGGTGCCAGTGGTGTGATCTGCGACATTGATAGCTAGGAAGCCTGGAACAAGAGGTGATGCAGACGCTGGCCATCCTGTGGGAGCCCTCCATGGCACCAACCCGTGGTCACAGGATGGAAGGACACAGACAGGGGCACGGACACCCCAGCTTCAGGATGATGTGGTGGGGCAAATCAGGGTTGGGAGAGGCAGCAAAGGCAGGTGGGCATGGGAGGTCTGGGGGAAGGAAGTAGGCAGGGCACCCTGGGGGTGGGCAGAAGGTTACCTTGGGAGTCACTGTGGATCTGGTAGCTCATCTCCATGGTGCAGGCAGGGCCAGAGGGGCCCAGCGGAGGCGATCGTGCCTTTGCAGGACCTACCATCTGTCCTTCTCCTGTCTGGAGGGCTAGAAAAGTCCCTGGGCACAGAAACACTCTGTGAGGTAAGGACTGTGGTCCCACATTGCTGCTAGCACCCCCAGCCCAGCATCCTGCCTGGGCATCATCCCCCATTGTGCAGTGGCACTCACTGGGAGTCCCTGCTCTGGGGGCTCCCGTGGTGCTGAGCACTGAAGAGCATTGTCTAGGTGGTGAGAACAGCCTCACCTGTGAGGAAATTGTCAGATTCAGTGACCTTCTGCAGACCCCAGCGCAGCCGCCCCACGCTGACGTCGTGCCAGCCCCCAGCCCCTGACTTGAAGGTTGTTGTCCCTGCAAAATCAAAGAATCCCAGAATCCCAGACTGGTTTGGGTTGGAAGGACCTTAAAGCTCATCTCATTCCACCCCTCCGCCATGGGCAGGGGACACCTTTCATCATCCCAGGGTGCTCCAAGCCCCATCCAGCCTGACCTTGGACACTTCCAGGGATGGGGCAGCCACAGCTTCTCTGGGCAACTCAGAACTCCAGGCTCAGTCTTGCCAGGCCATTGTTCTCCCAGGCCATTGTTCTCCCAGGGGCTGCACAGGCACCCATGTGCCCTGGCCATGCCAGCCCAGGAGTGCCTGGTCCCCTCCATTGCCAGGGTACTGGTGCAGTTGCCTGCCTTGACTCTCACCACAGTGCTTCTCATCGGAGCCATCAGTGCACGTGTCAGTGAAGTCACAGGCCAGCTCTGCGGCAATGCAGTCCCCACTGTCACAGGCCACCTCGTCTGCTGCACAGGGGCTGGCATCCGCCTGGCTCGGCAGCTTGACCACAGGCTTCTCTGATGGTGAAACACCTCAGGATGGAGAGAAGTGGTGAAAGGGCCCAGCAACAGCATCAGTGTCAGCCCTTCAAACCACTGTCCCCTGTCCCCAGGCATCTGCCTGGCTCTCCATTTCCCCCATCCCATCCTGTCCCAGCCCAGCCTAGTTGCCACCAGCTGAAGGGGACCCAGGGCCTAGTCAGAGCTGCTTGTGTGACGTGTTTTGACACACAAAGGATGGAGTGTCACTGCCATGGGACAAAGAGACCAGCACCCCAGGGCAAGTGTTTCCTCTGCTGCACCCAGGATGGTCCCTGTGATGAGCAGAGGGACAGACAGACCATGTGGGGGTTCCTTTAGGCACAGTGCCATGGGTGCAAGACACCTTGGACAGCTGCCTACATTGGAGCAGAGTGAGGGACACTGTCCACCAGCTCACCCTGCTCCTTCACACAGCCCGGAGACAGGACTAGGTCATCGATGGCCACGATCCCCCCTCTGCTGGCCACTCCCTCGATCAGCACCTGCAGGAAAGCACCATGTCAGCAACGTCAGCAAGGGATCCTGCACAATATGAGGAGATTAGGGTGACACCAGGGAGCCAGAACCTGTCATGGACTGACACACATTCTCCCCAGGAAGGCACTCAGTGGGAGCAGGGGTGATGCTGTGGCTGACAGGTGTGCATAGCATGGGCTAGCATGGCCATGGTGGGCTTGGGGCTGGTGCTGCCCCTGTATGCAGCTGTGGTCCCTAACCACGGGGGCAGCCCAGCCTCAGCACAGCACCAGCCCACCTTGAAGGGGTCTGTCACATTGAAGTCCACTCTCTCCCGGACCCAGCAGCTGCCCAGGTCTCCTGTCCTCTCCCTCATCAGGTGCTTGGTAGAGTTGGTCATGTAGGAGATGCTGAGGCTGCTGGTGGCTGAGCCATGGAGGTGGCAGTACAGCACGAGCTGGGGATGAGGAGGAGGGTGAGCCCTCAGGGCAGGGGCACACAGCCCCCTGCGCCCCAGAGGGGCTATGAAGAGCTCAGAGCTCCCAATGGGCACCAAAGATGTCACCAAACCACCCCCAAAACCTGATGCCCAACACCAGCAAGTGCCTATCACAGCCCCAGCCCCACATGAGGGTCCTCAGACCTGGGAACCCCATCTCCTGTCACCACTATGCCCACATGAGTTGTGACATGAGGTCCCAGCTGTGACTCACAGAACAGGAGTTGGTGGCTTGGAAAGTGGGGCTGCTGAGCTGAGCTGTGCCACCAGCCTGTGCAGTGGGGGCACTGCCCACGTGGAGGAAAAAACCTGCAGGAGATGCTGGGGCTGAGTGGAGCCAGACAGATGTGTGGGTGCAGGACACCACTGTCCTGGCACAGCCTTAAGCAGAGCCCAGGCATGTGTCACTCCAGGGCATGTCCACCTGCAGTGGGGCTCTGCTGGGGCACTGGTGCCCCACCACGTACCAGCCCTGCTGTTGTTGCTGTGGTCTCGAGTGGGAATGCCGTAGGAGGTGCCCAGGTTCAGGCTCGTGTTCCTGCCCCACACTGGTGGCCCGGCTGCCGCCTCCCAGCCACAGAGATTGTGGTCAAAGGAGCAGCGGGTGAAGTTCTCTGTGAGGAGAAGGGACAGCAGTGACCCAGAGAATGGGATCCCAAACCTCTCTTGGACAGGTAGGTCCCTGCAATAAGCTGGGCTGATGCCACCCCTCTGCAAATCCTCAGGGTCATTTTGCCCTCCTGGCATGGGGCAGAACTTGGGGAGACCCCTGCCAGCCCAGAGCACAGCTTTGCCCCAACCAGACAGACCCTCAGCCCATCTGCAGGACTCCTCCCCGGGCCCAGGGATGCTCACTGCACTGCACCGCGCCCTCGTCTGAGCCGTCCCCGCAGTCGTCGGTGCTGTCGCAGAAACGACGCTGTGCCACGCAGGAACCACGGTGGCAGCGGCTCTCCTGGGCCCCGCAGAACTGCTGCCCAACCTCTGGGGTGAGGTAACACATGTCAGCGAGTGGCTGGTCCCACAGAGACACGGTGAGCACTCCCAGATCCATTCCCTGGGATAGCTCATGAGACAGGTTTTCACTGCCCACCTCATGCTCTGACCAGGGCATGGTGCCCCAAGACGGAGTGAGCAATGGGACAGCTCCCCTGCATTTTGCATCCCACCCAGTTCCCCCAAGATCTCAGCTCACATCCCAGCAGATGTGGGACTCACTTGGTAAACCACAGTTCCTGAACATGATGTCATCGAGTGCCACCTCTGCCTCGCAGGTGGGTGGTTGTGTCAGGGAGAAGATGAGCTGTGATGGGAGGATGGGGATGGCATGAGCTGCCCAAGCCAAGTCTCAGAACACAGCCCAACTCCTCTGGTCCCAGCTTATGGGGACAGTGTCTGTGTACCAGCACTGTCTCACCTGGAACTGCCCCATGATCCGGCCAGGGTAGGCAACCAGCTGGTGCCAGCCCTCACTGCTGTGCCTGGGGCTCTGCCACAGCCCCACCACCTCATCCTTGTGTACCACGGCCAGGCGCAGCACCAGCTGCTCTGTTTGGTTCAGCCCTGAGGGAAGTCCCAAAAGTGCCCTTAGTACAGGGCATTCTGGGGTACCCAAAGGAATGAATAGAGCCCTGCCAGCTTTGGGGGCTGGAGCTGGGACCTCCAGATCCCACAAGCTCTGTGTGTGGAGCATGGAAGAGGCAAACAGTATGACAAGGACCCATCTCAATGTGCAGATGGTTCTGTCCCTGCCATAGGGGCAGATGGCCCCATCCCTCCCCACTGCCTCCCATTCTCGCTGCCCAGTAGCCGATGCTGCCTCTGCCCACCTTGGATGCTCTCACAGCTCCCTGAGAAGTGATACCAGGTTCTGATCTCACATGTGGCAGCTGCTTCCCGCATCTCTGGTGACCTGAGCCAGGCTGTGGCCGCAGTCTTTGCTGGGGAGGACGTGGTCACCAAGAACCAACCTGAGGAGGGCAGAAAGCAGAGCAGGGGCTGCAGCCCCATGGAGTGCCATTGGAGCTGTGCCAGCACTGCTCCTGCCCCTCTATGGGTCTGCTCCATCCCCTGCACTCCACAAGGATGGTGTTCTGGCACCCCGACTCTGGGGCACCCATAGTCCAGTGGAGAGGTGCTGTGGGTGCCCAGTTCCTGTTCACCAAGCAGCTCCCACTTACCCACATCAGTGCCCATGGTGTGGTCTGAATGAGGCCCCATGCCCCACATGGCCAGGCTGGCCCGGCCTCGCACCCATCCATACGTCGAGGTCCCCACGTCCTGCCAGCCACAGTCACTGTCCTCAAAGTCACAGGTGAAGGGGGTGCCCAGCACTGCTGAGCGCCATAGGTACCCTGAGGGTGGGCAAATGGGGGGGTCAAAGCAGGTTTGGGGCCATCCTGGTGACCTGTGCCCACCCCAGGGAACTGCACACACTCCTGGGGCTGCACCTATCCAGGGGACCTGTGGCCAGCCTGTGAGTTCTGCACACAGCCTGGGATCCTGCACTCACCTGGCAGACTCACCTGCACCCAGGCGACCTGTGTTTACCCCGGACACCTGCACAAGGGACCTGCCCCCACCCTGTGGATCTGCACCCACCCTGGGGTCCTGTAGCCATCCTGGGGGTCCCAGCATCCATCCTGGGCACCAGCATCACTCCAGGGACCTGCACCCACAACACCCCCCACTACATGGCCTGCTCTCCCCCCAAGGGCAGGGCCTGAGAGTGGGTCTGGGGCCCTGGGCAGTCTGGGCACCCACCACACTGGTTCTCATCTGAGCAGTCGCTGCAGTCACAGACAAAGTTGCAGAGCTTCTCAGCCACGCTGCTGCAGGTGTTGATGACCACGGACCCACTGGGCAGGATAGTTCTGGCTATGGAAGAGACAGTGGGGCTGAAAACCCTGCAGGGAACCAGACAGGGTGCCCACAGCAGGTGCCCACAGCAGTGGTGCACACGTGACCTGCAGGTGACATTTGCCTGGGCACCTCGGTTTGGGACCCTGCTAGGGCAGGTACTGAGTTCTCAGTGGCATTTTCCATGGACGACCTCCCCCCACCCCTGTCACTGTCGACATCTCTCATACTGCCACCTCCCACCGTCAGCCTCGGGGCGCCAGAGCATGCCAGGGCACTGACTGCTACACCGTAACCATCCCAGCCCCTTTTTGGAAGAAACAGGAAAATCTGGGCGTTTTCTGTCCCACGCTGAACAAAGCCATTGGCGGTCCCCAGCCTGTTACTGGGAGCTCTGGCACCCGCTCATCCTGGGAACTCCGGGCTGACTTCACCAGCAGAGCCCAGCGGGCTGGGCTGTACCTGCCCCGGCTCCCAGTACTGGGGCAAACTAGCGGGGAGGACCAGAGCGGAGCAGCCAGCACGGACGCCCCTTCCCTCCAGCGACACAACCCCCTCCCATGTCGGCAGAGCTCACCCATCAGCACCAGGAGGGCCAGCATCGCCTGCCTGCCAGCAGCCATCCCGGCCGCCGCGATGGTAAAAAATGGACCTGGGAGAGGCCCCACCGTGATCCCCGGGCTGGAATGTGCTCCCCGGGACCTGCCTGCGTTGGACTTCAGCCCCGCTGTTATCGGCTCCCTGGCCGGGCAGGGGGTTTATGGCGAGGCTGTGCCGGCTGGGACAGCGCAGCGCGATCCTGTCAGCAGCACCGCCAGCACGACAGCAGCGAGCTGGAGCCAGATGCCACAGGGCTCTTCTGCACTGAACCTCTCTTCTTCAGCCCGTTTTCCATCCAGAACAAGACGGTGGATGCCACTCTGACTGGGACGGGACACAGCCCGGTGGAATGCGCCGGCTGGGTGAGGGATGAGGACACTTCCCTGCCGAGCCAGTGATGCTGCCAGCCGTGTGGGGAAAGCTGGCACCTCTGCTAGGGACATGGAGGCTCTGCCAGTCCCTGTGCATAAGGAGAGTGGGAGAGCCTTTGGGTGCAGTGTTGGCAGTGGGCTGCACTCTGGCCAGAGAGAACAGCTGAGCTGGGAGTCAGCACTATCTCCAATATTCCATCTTTCCCTGCCCTCTGGCAGTGGAAAGCCATTCCCTCTTGTCTTGTCACTCCAAGCTCTTGTCCAAAGTCCCTCTCTAGCTCTCCCGGAGCCCCTTTAGGCAGTGGAAGTGGCTCTAAGGTATCCCTGGAGCCTGGGGATCCCAAGACGCCATTGGGAGGAGCCAGCCTTCACCCTGCCTGCTCCACTCTGGCTGGCAGGAGCATCTCAGCACCCAGTTCATGACTGCCATGGGGCGAAGGGACACAGCTCCAGGGCCACAACCAGGTCATCCCTGGGGCAGAACATTCCTGCTAGAGCCCCAGCAAGGGCTTATCAGCCTAGAAGAAGCACAACTTGGCAGCCAGAGCCCCACATATCACCACCAGTGTTATCTGGCAATGACAACTACTGACCCCACTTGTTTCCCCACCGGGGCAGGGGAAGCAGGGGCTGCTACCCCACAGGACCCCTCTCACCTCTGCTGCCACAGCCTCCGTGCTCAGAGAGGGGCCCCATTGAGCAGATCCTCCCATGGAGGCCACGGCCTTGGAAGGCAGATTGCAGCAGGATTGCATCAGGGGCAATTAAAACACAGGCTCAGCTCCTTGTCCCAGCGCCTGCCAGGACCAGTGGGGACCAGCAGCCCCACATCCCCCAGCCCTGGCATGCCGGAGAGCAGAAGCCCTGCCCAGGAATCTGGCAGCACCAAGCTGGCCACAGGCCAGTGCTGTGCCCACTGGCAAAGTAGCCACTGGCCTCCTGGGTGTCATGGGCAGAGCCTCTCACAGATCTGACCCCTCCCCTTTGAACTGGGGATGCCGGTGCTCCCAGTATGAGATGTGGGCATACTGGAACAGATCAAGCCAGGGTCAGTGATGATGATCACAGGATAGTACAGAATGGAATACACAACAGCAGGTCACCCCATCCCACCCCTCTGCTCCACAAGGACTCACTGGAGGATGTGTCCAGATGGTTTTTGAGTATCTCCATAGAAGGAGATTCCCTGATGATGATAACGGGACTGGACTTCCCACAAGGAGAGGCTAAGCTGGAGGTGTGCAGCTTGGAGAAGGTGTAGGGGGATGTCACCCAGGTAAGCCCTGGCAGGAGGGCACAAGGAGCCAACCCTTCAAGCAGGGAGTGTTCCAGTGTTCTTGAGACAAGAACAAAATGAGAACAGTAAATGCTACTTAAAAAAACCTTTTTTCCTGCAAGGGCTGTCAAAGACAGAGCAGGCTCCCAAGCCGCTGGGAGATCCTCAAACCCCACCTGGTCACAGCTCCCAGCAGCCTAATTCTGGAACAGAATCATGGAATTCCCTGTGTTGGAAGGGACCCACAAGAACTACTGAGTCCAACTCTCGAGCCTGCACAGCACATCCCAGCAATCCCATTACGATGGACACACTGGAGCTGGCTCTGCTAAGCCAGTAGATGGACAGGACATCCCAGATGTGTCTCCAAGCTCCACGATTCAGTGATTTGCAGATTTGCAGCTGACTCCATTCTCCCCAGCACAGGGGAAGGTCACACCTTGCAGGACAGAGGACGAGGCATAGCAGAGCCATGTTTTTCCAATGAAACTCATCCCCCCCATTGTGAGCTTCCTTTGGAGTTTGGGCACAGGCTGAGCTTTGGACACAGGGCACAGGCTGAGATTCTGCAGGTTGAGCTGAACCTGCATGGCTCTGGATGCAGAGGAAGGAGCCCACATTCCTGAAGGCACGAGATGGAGGCAGCAGCGGGATTATAGCCAAGCAAGAGCTGGGAGCACGCAGGGTCAGAGTCTGACAATGAAATGGGGCTGTGACTGGGTTGGGAGGTTCCTCCAGCCCCAGTCGCACATGGGACAGTGACTGAACCAACCCAGCCTACACATCTCCCCGGAGCTCTCCAGCCACTTGAAGCCTCCAGCAGCTTTTCCCAGTCTCCTCCCACTGCTCCTCACTGGAAGCACAAGCAGGGAGAATCCCTGGGAAATTCAGAGGGACAGCAGCTGGTCCTGGGTAGCCAGAGGGATGAAGTCAGGGAGGATGCTCTTCCTCAAGATTGTGAACACCTGCCAGAATGGGAACGGGCATGTTCTTCCCAACTACGTTCCCAGGCAGCTCAGTTCCCTCCCCACAGGAGATGGGGCTGATCTCTCCCCCATGTCTACCCTGCCTTTCCCTCCCCCAGGCCCGGGCATTTCTTTCCTCTCTCCTGCCTTAGCCCTTTCCAAGGCAAATCCCGATACACCTCCTGCTGTTCCCACCCCAGACTGCCCGCTCCCATGCCAGGTCCCCCTCAAGGGGTGGAAAACCTGGGGCGCCCCTTCCACTGTCAAAAAGCACAATCTGGAGCTGGGAAAGAGCAGCTGAGCCGTGAGCATGGCCACTGGAGAAGCTGTGCTCCCCAACACTTTAATTCTCACAGACACACGTGGAATGAGCCCCTGGCACCAGGAGGCTGGGGCAGGGCAACCACTGGTTTCACCAGCTTTGCCATGCCAGGGAGGTGGGAGCACCCGGCATGGGGACAGTCCGGTGATGGCAGAGAACAGATGAGTTCAACACAGAGGAAAATGAGCAGAGCCTGGAGCACCGCTGAGCATGGGGAGCTGGCCCCAAGACTGTGCACAGCTGTGCCAGCTCTGGGCTGGCACCACAGGCAGAGGAGTCAGTACCCTTCATCCGCCCAGGTGATCTTGTAGTCAGGATACTCAGCCTTCAGCTTCTCTGTGGTCACAGCATGGTCAGCTCGTCCAAAGCCCTGCACAGGAAAGAGGGTTCCCAAGAAGAGCTGGTGGGTGACCACTTGCAGGGAAGCCTGTCAAATCCCCAGAGCAGCTCTGGCAGACCACAGCAGCAGAGAGGCCACAGAGCCTGTGCCAACCCCATGGCAGCAGCCCTGCCTGACTCCAGCTGAGGTTGGTGTAGCACCCAGGCAAAAGGAAAGTGCTACCCTGAAGTGGGAAAACTGCACGCACTGTGGCCCAGGGACCACCACCCTGCCCTGGTCCCAGCTGGGCTCTGCACTCAGCACCCTGCACAGCTAGTGCTGCAGCCCAGCCCTGGGCTGCAGTCAACATCCAGGGACCCACCACGTCAGTGAAATCCCCGGGGATGCCTACAGTCACCCTTACAAGGCCCCTACAGCACCTGACACTCCTGCAGAAACGCCCTCAGAACACACAAAGTGGGGACACGGTTTTTGTGCTGACCAGTAACCCCTAGCGGCACCCAGCGCTGGGTGCAGCCATTGCGGGATCCTATGGGACTCCCGGGGGCTCTGCGTGTGTGGCAGCCCCACAGGCTGGGGGGTTCATGGGATGACCCCGCTCTAGCCAAGCACCGCTCACCCGAAAGGGTTCTGTGAAGTCTCCCCTCCCTGGGGCACTCAAGAGAACGCCGAAGAGCCCCGGGAGCGCCGCCCCGCTCACCCCTTCCACCCTCAAGGGGATCGGAGCCAACTCGGCCGCCGTCAGTGGGACCCACACCGCGAATGGAGATGCCGCGTCCATACGTGGGTCCCCCCGGCCTCCGCTTACCACCGAGTACCCGTAGACGTGGATCTTCCTCTCTTCGGGGCGGTGGGAGAGGCGGCCACCGCCCAAGCACTCGCAGCTCAGGCCGTGCCGCGCCAGCTCCTCGGCGGTGCGCTCGAACAAGTCGGCTGCAAGGAGGGAGCGGGGGAGGGGCGCGGGGATCCCCCGCCTCAGCCACCGCCCCGTGACGGGCCAGACGCCCGGCAAGCCCCCGCCCGCCTGCTTCCCTCGGCACCCCGGGCCAGAGCCCCGCCCCGCGCTCCCGACGCCCCTCACCGTGGTACTCGGCCCAGCCGTGCCCTCGCACGACGTCCTTGGCGAGCGCGCCGGCCCCGCGCACTCGCACCAGCACGTACTTGAAAACACCATCGCCATCGATCTGCACGTCCGGCACCCGCGACAGCGCCTCGCTCGCCATCGCTGCCGCCCGCGCGTCGTGCCCGCCTCCTCCGCCCAGCGTCCAACCAGCGCCCGTCTCCTGCCGTGTTCCCGCCTCCTCCGCCCAGCGTCCAACCAGCGCCCGTCTCCTGCCGTGTTCCCGCCTCCTCCGCCCAGCGTCCAACCAGCGCCCGGCTCCTGCCGTGTTCCCGCCTCCTCCGCCCAGCGTCCAACCAGCGCCCGCGGTGCCAGGCTCCGCCCGCAGCCGGCGCGGGTTCCCGCCGGACAGCGGGTCTAGGGATGGAGGCTGGTCTGGATGACGGTCCCGGTCCCGGCGGTGGGATCGGCAGTGGGGAGCGGGGCCGGGCAGGACGGCGCGGGCGCCCCGGGTGACGGGCCTTGGCCATGGCCTCGGCTCTGCCTCCCCTTCCCTGATCCCCGCCACAGTCATCCCCCGCCCGCTCCCCGCGGATCCCTCACCGCTGCCGCTCCCCTCCTCCCCCGGCAGTGTCCAGGGACCCCCTGCCCTGCTCTGTGCCCAGAGCCCGTGTGGGGTCCCAGGCTCCCCCCCAGCACCGGACGCTCCCGCAGTGCCAGGACACACAGACACGTGGGGACACGATCCTGGTGCAGCCCAACCCTAAGCGCTGGGTATGGCCGCTGCGTGACCCCTGGCGCTGAGGGGGCCCTGGGGTAGGCGCCGGGAGCTCTGAATGTGTGGCAGCCCGGTGGACAGGGGTTGGGGGGGTGCGGGGTGCCCCCGCTCTGGCCAAGCACCGCTCACTCGAGAGGGCTCTGCAGGGGCTCTCCAGGTTCTGGGCTCCAGGGCAAACTTCGGGCTGTGCTCCAGTCACCCCCCGTGCCGGCCGCCCGCAACCTCCTCCCCTTGGTGTAACAGCCGAGGAGGTTCTGACAGGACAGCACGTATCTACAGAGGGGATGCCCCGCGCCCTGCGTTCACATGATGTCGTCCAGGAGGTTGGGGCTGGCCACCCAGTCGAGGGTGCGAGGCTCGGAGGCCGCCATAATCATGCACATGAACTGTTTGCCCGTCCTCTTGTCGATGGGGTAGATGGTGGTGGGGGTGAAGCGCTTGTTGCTCTCCACGAAATCGCAGAGCTGCTCGTAGACAGCGGGGAACTCGTGCCGCAGAAAGACGCCGCGGATGCGCAGCTCCCGCTGGATGTTGATGAAGCAGACCTCCCGTGCCTTCCGGCCCTCCTCCCCCTCCTTGTCGATGTCCGCCGTGCCGGGCGGTGGCGTCAGGATCAATGTTTCCATGTCTCGCTCCTTCTTCAAGATCTTCTTCTCGGGGCTGGAGGAAGCTAAGGCCACTTTGGCATATTTCCTGACCGTCGGCACCTGCATCTTCGGTGATGGCCTCTCTGGCACTTTCTGAGTGACGGCCACGGTTACATTCAGCAGGAAACATTCGTTGGGGTCGTACTGGTTGCCTGTCTCCCGCAGCTCCTGTGCATACTCCCCTAGATTGTCCGAGTAGCTGTCCAGCTCCCGCAGGGACAGGTATGTGGGGGACATCAGTAGGCTCTCCAGCCCAAACTGGAGAAAGTTCTCGGCCGAGCCCGCATTGGGGAAGCCCAGGAAGAGGACACCACGGCCGCGGGAGAGGTATCCCACCTTGGCAATGCGCGAGAAAGCCTTGTGTACCTCGGTGTTCTCACGGCAGAACTGCAGGACGTGGCGGCAGATGCTGCCCACCCGCCCATAGACGCAGCTGGCCTTGTGCGTGTCCCAGTCCTCGCGCCGGCAGTGTCGAGAGCAGTAGTAGGTATAGCAGCTGTGGCACGATTTGAAGTAGAGGCAGGCGTTGAACATGGTCTCTGTGCGCCGGCACTTGGCATTGGAGCACATCATCATGTCGTCCTCCTCAGCACTCAGGTCAGGCGAGCAGTTCTCCGGTGACTTTTCGAAGGGGCCGGTGGCCAGCGGGGCGGGTGGGCGGCGTGGGGTGCCGGCATGGGAGCTGAGGCCCGGCTGCTCTTTTGTGGGTCGGGTTCCCTCGGACACGTTGTGAGGGACCCGCCTGCCCTCACCCCGCCGAGGGGGCCCCGAGGTACTACTGCTCAGCAGCTGCTTGAGCTGCTCCGCAAGGCTGTCCCTGTCCCCTGCACGGTGGCCCGGTGCCGGCTTGTAGTCAATGACAAGGTCGGTGATGAGCTCGTCCAACTGCTCCAGGCTGCGCTGGCGCCCCGAGCCACTATCCCTGGGGCTGGACTGTGGGGCACAGGGCACAGCATAGGGCCCGTGCTCCCGCCCTGTGTCCAGCATGTCCCAGCTCGCTGAGCGCCTCTCACTCCGGCCCAGCCCATCGGCGCGGATGTCGTTGTCAGTGATAGTGATCTCTGGTGTGACGTACCAGGAGCGGCCTTGGGGCCCACGGCTGCCATCGGCATGCACCCGCTCGAGAATGGAGCTCTCGGAGAGGGACAGGGCCGCGTAGCGCTTGGGTGAGCTTGACAAGTTGATCACCACAGGCTGCCGGCGCTCCTCAGGGGATAAGGCGCGATGCTGTTCGTGGGCGAGCAGGTTCTCATAGCTGCGTCCACGCTGCAGGGCCTCCTCCCTGCGTGCCGCTGGCGCCAGGATGTTATCCCAGGATTTGGAATAGTGCTGGGTGCCCCGGCCTAGCCGTGGTGGAGTCATGCCATAGCTGGCATGCCAGGAGGAGAACATGGCCTCCCGCCCTGCCGGCTGTGGGGTGAAGCGTGACAATTGCAGGCTCTGGTAGGGCAGTGTGGCTCGCTCAGGGCAGTACCAGTCCCCGAAGTGCAGGGGCTGAGCGCTGCGGGGCAGGGGGCATGTGCGCGACAGCACCTCCCGCTCCTGGTATTTCCCGTAGTCCTCAGCATAGAACAGCCGGGCGGCGGAGCCAAGGGCTGGGTATGTCCGAGTGTCCTCAGCATAGAGGGTTTTGACAGGGGTCCCACGTGAGGCATAGTAGCGGGGCTCATCCCCATAGAAGGTGCGGGCAGGTGCCTCCTGCACTGGGTAACCCCGTGCCTCCTCCACATACAATGTCCGGGGTGGCATCGTGTGAACAGCAGCCTTGGCCGGGTCCTCGGTGTAGAAGGGCTGGGGCACGGCATGGCGGCTGGGGTAGGGGTAGCTGGCATAGCCAGAACTGCGGAGGGGCATGGCAGGGCTGGGGCACCGTGCTGACTCCTCTGCATAGAAGAATTTGGCTGGGATGCCAGGGGCCGAGAAGGTCATGCAGCCCCTGTCAGGGTACTCCCTGAATTCCCGTGAGGCTGGCACAGGCACTGTCTGGTACGCCAGTGCCCGGGGGTCTGCCTCGTAGTACTCACCGGGGTAGGGCAGCAGCGGGGGGTCCCCACTGTAGGAGTCACTGGGGGTGGGTGTGCGGGACGTGGACATCTGCCGGCTCCCTGGCACAGTCAGGCTGCGGGTGGCCCCGGGGGTGCGGGGCCAGCGTGGCGGCTCCAGACGGTTTGGGGCTGCCCGCAGGCTCCGTGCCGTGTGCACCAGCACTGCCTCATCTGGCTTGATGTCCACCCGGCACTTGACGTGGGGGCTGGTGCCCATCTTGGTACCTAGCCCTTCCTCGTAGCAATTGCTTCCCAGGCAGAGTGGGGAGATGCGGCTGACACTGCTCCGCTGTGGCTGCAGCTTGATGGGGTGAACCTCGTTGGCCAGTGCCCGCAGCTGTATTGGGCCATCACGGCGTGGTGAGGGATCAGTGTGGGAGGGCTCCCGTGCCACCCGCAGCACCTCCCGCCCACGCCGGGCTGGTGGTGGTGATGCCACCCCAGTGATGGGTACCGGGGTCAGGGTGGACTTCACCCGTGGGGCGCTCTTGGAGCGGGCTCGGCGCTTCGGTTCACTCCGCGGTGTGGGGGCTCTGCCACTGTAAGGGTCTGGCTTCACCGGCGCCTGCCTGCCCGGTGGCCCCGGCGTGGGCTCGGGCATGCCGGGGCGCGGGCAGGCGTGCTCCATGACTGGGGGAGTACCCAGCTCTTCCAGTGATTCGATGAAGTCGAAACTGCGGCAATGGCGTTTGTTGAAGGGCTGCGGCTCGCGGGACAGGGAGGAGGACATGGAGGCGTCACATTGTGCCAGGGGCTGACAGACAACAGAATCCCCAGGGGCTGCTGTCGCCACCTTGATGTCTTGGTACACCGTGGACACCAGGATGTCAGGTGGATCTGTTCGTGTCATCTTAAAAGCAACTCTTCTCCCACCAGTTCCCTGTCACACGGCCTCAGAGGATGGTAGCCCACCCTGCAAGAGAACACATGAGGTGCCTCAATCCTGGAGTGACCTTGTATCAATCCCCACAGCTCTTGGCTCAGAGCTGAGGATTGTCCATCTCTTCAGAAATGAAGGTTTGGGGGTTTCCCAGCCTCCACTGCTGCTGTTGATAGTCAGTCAGCTGAAGGAAGAAACTGGAAAAAGTCTCCAAATCCAGGATGCAAATCACAGAGCAGCTGGCAGGACACCCATGGGGGCAGCCAGGTAGCTGCATACCATCTCAGCACAGTGAGAGAACACAGAGTACTGTGCCTTCTTCCTAGACTGTAGGACACAGGGACTGCCTTGCAGAATCACATGAACTGGCAGCTCTGAGCAGGGCTGCACGGGTTCAACACCAGGGTTTTCCATGGGGAATGTGTGCTCAGACCTGGTGAGAGCACCGGAGTGGTGAGGGATCTCCTGGGACCGTGTGTACCCACGTTCCCAGGACCAGCACTGTATAGGGGAACAGAGCCCAGTGACAGGCTCTGTGCACCATGAGCACCCACCATGGTGGCCGGGAAGCCCCCACAGTCGGGCTCTGTAGGATGCAGGAGCCACAACCCCTCCCTGTGGTAGCTGCACCTACTGTGGCCCACAAACACCCCTGTGGGATGATCACAGTGCTGGCTACGCAGAGTTGCATCACTCCCTGGGTCTTTCAGAGCAAGGGTGGCCCCAGGGGTGGCAGAGGAGTGCTGTGATGGATGCCCCAACCCACATGTCAGCAGTGATTTCTGCATCACCTGCCTGTGCCAGAGGAGGTGTGCTGGCTCGGTACCCACTGACTTTGTTGTCTTCAGTGTCCCGTGGCTGTGACATGTCCCCTGGGCTGGAGACCAAATGTGATGGTGGCTTCAGCTGCTGTGGGATGTGGGATCTGACACCCACTGTGTGCCAGCACCAAGCAGCTCAGTGCTCTGGGACAATGCTGTTGGGTGGCCAGGGTGTGCAGAGTCCCCAGCTGCAGTGCAACACAGCTGTGTGACAATGAGGACATCAACACAAGATTCCCACAGTGCATGGGGGGGACACAGGGCAGTGGGTTGTAGCACTGACTTTCCCCACCAGCCCTTCGAGAGCTGCCGTGGGTTGCCACCAGCACTGGGGGATGTGCACCTTCTCTGCCCGCAGCAGGGACCCCCCCCAACTGTCAGCTCACCACGTCCTCTGAGCATTGGATGTTGTGGCCACCAAGGTCCTGGGTGTGCTGGTTAATGCTGGCTGCTCTGTGTTGCACTAAAGGTGGGTGGGCACTTGGCTTTAAATAGCAGCAGAGGGCCACAGGGAAGATGTGTCTTGGAGGAAAGGAATTGACTTTAGTTAGCAAGAGGCATTGACTACACTAGAGATGGGGAGGGGACTTGGCTTCTTCCTCATTGCCTGCTCCAAGCTGGGGGGGTGCAGATGCCAAAGCTGAAGTGACTCCAGTGGGCTTGGGGTGTCTGTACATGAGATGGGCTGGGAAGAGCAAGATGCCGTGAGAAAGGAGATGGGGGTCCCAGTGCCTCCCTGCAGAGCTGGGAGGGCAGGTTTGCCCCCAGTATTGGCTCTTCTGTGTTACAGTATGTGGGAGCTGGGCTGGATCTGGGAGGGCTCTGCACCCCACGCCACAGTATTGGTGACAGTGGTGTTGGGAAGCCCATTCCTTTGGCATCAGGGTAGCTGGCAGGCAGGGAACTGTAGCCCAGAGTCCTACCTGGTGCAGCAGCAGCAGTGAGGGGGTGGGTGGGCTGAGGTGGCCGAGGGGTCTGTGGCAGCTCCATCCCAGCACTGCAAAACAAATAAGGCATGTGAAGCTCCTGGGGCACCCCCAGTGTGGTGGATGTGTGGCTGCCAGGGCCATGAATGCCTTGTGACCACATGGAGCACCCCAAGAGACCCCTGAAGCCACAGCCCTGCTGAACCAAAAAGAACTGTCACTCAGCGAGGCCACTGTGCACATCCCTGTGTGCTGAGGATGTGGGCACTGCATCCCATAGGCACCAGTGTGTTCCACCCACCCAGCAGCACCCACCACCAGTGGAGTTGTGGAGTTGCCATGGTTTCTCCAAATTATTCTTCCTCTGCGAGGACAGCGTGGGTGCAGGGGAAGGCTGCATGGGGAGCTGAGGCTCTGTGGCAGCGCAGGAAGAGCAGAGTCCTCAAGAAGCTGCAGGAACCTTCTGCCTATTGAGGGGATGGCCCCACAGTGCTATTACCCTCACATACCCACCAGCCTCTGACACTGACTCCGCAGGGTGAGGGTTTTGCATTCCCTCTGTTCTTCAACCTCCCGGTTGGTGGGCACCCGGTTGGTTGGATGCCCCCTTCGCCCCCAGTGCTGCCCACTTTCGGCAGGCACCAGTCTCCCTACCCTGGGTGCCCACACGGTGTCACCCCGCGGATGTGACACTTGCCGGCAACGCTTGCAGAGCGGCCGGTGCCCGCGGAGTAGGCGGCAGCCGCCCTCCGTGGGGTCCTGCCCTAGCTCCCGGCACGGGCCCATGCACTGGTCCCGCCATGCCGCCCGTGAGCACCGGGCTCCGGCAGCACGAGGGGCTGGGCCGAGGGGCTGATCCCGCTGCCAGAGGAGCCCACGGAGGATGCTGGGAACTGGGTCGCTGCTTGCGTGTGGGCTGTGAGAGGTGGGGACCCCTCTCCCCACCGCACCCCACACTGCCTGCGCACTGCAGTGCCCTGCCTGCCCTATAACCACGGCGGGAACTGCCTGCACACTGCCCACACTGCCAGGGCACTGCCCACACGCTGCCTGTACTCTGCCCCGAGCTGCCCATATACACGGCCTTGCCAGTGCACGGCCTGCTCGTGCTGCCCTCAGCACTGCCCAGGCACTGCCCACTCGCTTCCTGTCCCTGCACATGGCTAGGGCTGCTGCCTGCCCATCCTGCTCTTGGTGCCCTGCCAGGGCACTGCCCCGTGCACCCTGCTCGTACACTGCCTGGGTATTGCTGCTCATCCTGCCCGCTCGCTGCTCACGCACGTCGCACGGAGCAGGCAGTAGCGCTGCAGTGGATACGGTGCCTGCACATGCAGAGCACTGAGCACACTGCACTGCCCCCCCCGCAGCAGCCCCAGCACACACTGCGCTGCACTGGGCCCACTGCCCGCACGGCGCCGCGGGCACGGCCAGGAGCACCACCAACGCTGCCCCCAGCGCTGCCCCGGCATTGCCCTCAGCACTGCCCCGAGTGCTACCCTGAGCGCACCAGTGGCCCCTACAGCCAAGGACAGCATGTTGCTGCAAACACTGTGCTCGATCAGATGACGCTGAAGGTCCCACCAGCAGCTGCCGTGGGGGCAGTGTCTGTGCCCGCCGTGCCCTGGCACAGCTAACCCTGCTGCACACGGGCCTGTGCACCGTGTGTGTGTCAGCGAGACACCCCTGGCCGCTACTGCCTGGGCACTTCCCGCATCGGGAGCTGGCAGCCGCCACGGTCTGTAAGTGAGGAAGCCCACTGTCCCCACAGCCCTGCTTTGTATCCGTGGCAAATAGACGCTCTCCACCCGTGCCACCCCCAGGATACACACACGGTGCCCTATACCCTTGTGGCGGTTGCCCACCCTGCGTATCAGACAGCCCCTCCACACACCGTCTTTGCTCCCCAGCCCCGTGTCTCAGCCTCTCTGCCCCTGGCACTGCCATATCGTCCCCAGTTCCTATCCCAAGCCCGCCAGGCACAGATGGCTGCCAAACCCCAACCCAGCATGTTCCCCCGGAGGAGTCATCGTGCCGGAGAGAACAGTACCCCCGGCCCAGGAGGGTATCCCCTGTGCCGGCATCCAGGTTGGGGTGAGCAGCACCCCAGGGTGCAGGGGGCGCCCTGACCACTGGCCCCTCTAGTCCCTCAGCCTGGGGGCCACCCGCAAACGGGCAAGGCCGGGAGGCAGAGGAGCCAGGAGCACCCCGGGAGGGCGAATTGTGGAGCCGGGTGAACGGTGCACGGGGCGGCCGCCGGCGGGGGGCGGGTCTGTCCCGGGCGTTGCCGCAGACGCCGGGGCGGTGGCGCTGGCCACCTCCACCCCGCTGCGTACCGGCACCGGGCGGCACCGGGCCCGCTGGGCCGCGCAGGGCGCTGAGCTGGGCACCGGGGGGAGGGGAGAAATGGCCCGGCCCGAGCACTGCGGCGGGATGGGACAGAGATGAGGATAGGGTTGGGGCTGGGATAGGGGTGAAATGGGGATGAGTATAGGGATGGGATGGGGATAGAGGACACGGGACTATGGAGAACCCCGAAATACCGGTGCGATGGGGTGGGATGACTCGGCTCAGGAGCACGGGATGGGGATAGCCCCGGCGAAGCTGGAGGAACGGAGGGAGCACAGCTAGATGGGGACAGGGATATGGGGCGCGATGGTGTGGGGAGCCTGGGCATTGGGATGCCCCGGGAGGATCTCAGGGGGATAGGATGGAGATGTGGAACACGGGGAGAGAGGCAGAGAGAGAAGATGAGATGTGGTGCGATGCGATAGTCGGGGGGGGCCGCGACGGTCTGGACCAGTCGGGAGGCCCCGAGAATACAGCAAACCCCTGCCCGCGACCCCCTTACCTGCTCCGCGCCAGCCGCTCCGGCGGCCTCCGCCGCATCCCCCAGCCGCCCCCGCTGCCGCCACGCTAGGCTGGGGCTGCCGCCGCCCCGAGGACCATGGCCCGGCTCCGCCTGATCCAGCAAGACACGCACTGCACGGCGGGGCACAGCACAGCACAGCACAGCTCGGCCCAGCGCTCCGCCGCCGCTTGTTTTCCCATAAATACGGCAGGCGGAGTTACCGGTGGGGCCGGCACCGGGACCGGAGCCTCCCCTGGCACCGCCCCCAGACCAGTTCCCATCCCCATCATCCCCATCCCCATCCCCATCTCCATCTCCATCCCCATCCCCATCCCCATCCCCATCCCCATCCCCATCCATCTCCACTCCCCCGCCCGACTCTGCTCGGTCCCGGTTCCCGGCCCCGCCCCCAACCCTCGCAGCATCCCTTCTTCCCCCTGGACCTCCGGGCAGGGTCGGGGGGCCCCCGGTGCCATCCCTCAGGGGGTTCCCCCGCACCATTGGTGTGAGTGTCCGTGGGACCCCAGGTGCCCCTGGGGGCTCCCGGACTCAGCCTGGCACCGTGTACAGAGACCCCACAGCCCCTGCAGGCACCTGCCCTTGCAAGGGCAGCCCCCTAGTGTCGGCAACCCCCCGGGCCTGTCCTGCCTGACCTTGCCCCACCACCGTGGCCCTGCGCGACTGGGCAGCGAAATCCCCTGCTAAGCTCCTCCATGGAATAGCCTCGTTTTCCCAGAGGCTCCGGGGCTGTCGCTGCCTGTGGTGGCCGGAGCCCACAGGGATGCTCAATGATGGAGACGGGCGAAGGAGCCACAGAACAACTTCGGCACACTCTGGCTCCAGTGTCTCCAGCACAGCACGGCTCCTGAGTCACAGCTGTACCTCAGTTTCTCCCTGTCACCTCCCCGAGCCGCCCTCCACTGCCCACAGCTCCAGGAGCAGCCCCAGCACCTGTGGGTGCCTGGGCAAGGGGCCGCAGCCCTGGGACCCACCAGTACCTGCCATAGTTCTGAGCCCTGATCTAAGGCTGCTGCTTCTCTCCATATGTTTCTGCACGGCAGATGCGCCCTGGGATCTGCTTAATTTGAAATCCCTGTAGCCAAGACCCTTTCCTTCCTCCACTGCAGCATCAGGAATAGCCTTCCACTGTCTCTGATGGTGCACCAGGCAGAGCAGTGCTGGCGGGCCTTAGGTGGGCTGGCACTGCTGTGATTCCTGGAGGAATGCCCCTGAGAGCAGTGGGCATTGCTGAGCCCACTGGGACCAGCAGTATGTGCCCTGGAGGCCGGGCTGAGCACCAGGAACTCATTGCACTGACGAATGGCACAGGAACTGGGGAAGGAGCTGGAAGCAGGGTCAGCCTGTCCCTGCTGCACACACGGGGCCAAGAGACCCTCAGGACCCCGGCACCACCACCCCCCATGCACTCCCCAGCGTTTCCATGTTCCTCTCTGCAGGACACAAGGCTCCGGCTGCTGGTCCAGCTGCTCCCGCTGCCCCTGTCTTCCTGCCCCCGCGGTCCCTGCCGTGCTGCTCCATCTGCTCCCGCCTGCTGCCAGCCCCGTGCCAGCCAGCCCCAAGGACCGCCGATGTGGCCACTGATGCACACCGGAGCACCGGGCAGGCTCCACATCCTCCGTGGATGCAATCACCTGAACTATGCAAGAGTCCAGCGCTGTGGAATCCCCAGCCCCAGAGTCCTGGCATGGAGCAGTATGCCTTTAGGGCATCTGCTGCCATGCCATCCTCTGTCCATGCAGCTGTAGCCCTGGGTGACACCTGCATGGATTGAAGTCACCTGAAACGGAGCTCTGGGCTTTGGAGTGGCCACAGGTCCGAAATTAGGGAACAAATGGGCTGGAGCATGTCCCCCAGCCACCTTGGCAGGAGACAGTAGGACCATCTGCTCCCCCTGTGAGGCTGCTATTCTAGGCTGGAAAGTGCTTAGGGATCCGACTGGACCACGGGCAGGTCTCCACCAGAGATCGCAGCACCATGCCATGTGCTCAGGGCAATGGGTCTCTGGACACTGCCTTTTTCTCCTTCTCCTTCTCCTTCTCCTTCTCCTTCTCCTTCTCCTTCTCCTTCTCCTTCTCCTTCTCCTTCTCCTTCTCCTTCTCCTTCTCCTTCTCCTTCTCCTTCTCCTTCTCCTTCTCCTTCTCCTCCTTCTCCTTCTCCTTCTCCTCCTCCTCCTCCTCCTCCTCCTCCTCCTCCTCCTCCTCCTCCGTGACACTCAGGCAACCCCAGCCCCATGGGAACTGAGAAGGGGTGGGTGGCAGGGGAAGGCTGCTGCTAGCCTTGTGCCCACCATCCACAGGGGTGGCAGCCCCTCAGATGGAGGGGACCCCCTTGGCATAGCCATGTGGGCAGCAGGACTCAGCAGGTTGGAATGGAACTGTCCCCTACTCCTGTGCAGAGGACAGAGGTGTTGGGGCCCTGCCATGGCTCTGCGGGTCCAGGCTTGCCCCTGGCTGAGCTGCCGGGATCCTTGTTCTGCCACAGGAATAAGTGAGTAGCCAGAGGGATCCCACAAGCCTGGCTCCTGCAATCCTACAAGGAAAAGGCCAGTCCCCCAGGCAGGAGCAGCTCCTGTCCCTGTGTCCGAGCTGCCCCACTGTGGCTTGCTGTCAAGACCAGGAGCAGCCAAGCTGGGCCAGTGTGGGGGGGCAAATCCCCCTTTCTTTGGGGCCTTTGCCTCCTCGGTGCTGAGTCCTCCCCCAGACCTCATGGGGAGCAGAGCCACAATGTTCACTGTGTCTCCGTGACTCAGTTTCCCCACCAGCCCCTGTGGGGTACCACAGTGTGTACCTGGCCAAAGTGTCAGCAGGTGACAGACTTAGTTCTCCTGGGCCCCATCCAAAGGGGAAACTGAGGCATAGAGGAACTACATGCCCAAAGGTGACCCTGGAAGTCTGTGGTGACTCTGGACACTTGGCAAGACCTGAAGCAGGGCAGATCTCATCCTGAGAGGGACATGGGGGGGGGGGGGGGTGTCACACTTGTTCTACACAGCTGCAAAGCTGGGGGGGAGGTGCAGCCCTCCCCAAAGAACAATTCACTGAGGCCATGCTGAGAGCTCACTGTGAGATTTGACACTAACCTGAGCACAGGATATTGGATCCCCTGATCCAGCCCCATTGTGTCCCTTGGTGCAGCTCAGAGCAGGAATGGGCCACCCAATGCAGGAGCCCGCCACGCCTGCCCCAGGGATGCTTACCCTGGTGGGGCCAGGCGTGGCAGCAGAGGCCAGTCCCCAAACCTGTTGGTCTGGGTGCTCTCCTGGCCCAGCCCTCATGTCACACCAGGAACTGGGACTTGTGGAGGCAGAGCAATGAGGTCAGGGACAGGGGAGATTGGTGGGGACCACAGGGACATAAGTAGGGGAGCACAGCTCTGACTGGGCCGGCATGGAGCAGTTTTGAAGCATTAGAAAGACCTTTCTGGGCATTTGCAAAGCACTGCAGCACTGCCAGGAGGGCCAGAGGCTCATCAGGAAGCAGGTATGGGCAGGAGCAGGTGGGCAGCAAGGGGAGGCCTCCAGAATAAGGGTTTTCTCCAGTATGCCTGTGGCAGCAGCTGCTGCCCCAGCAGGTGTGGAGGCCCTCCCAACACTAAGGCCAGCCATGGCACCAACTGTCCCGGGGCAGGCTGACCTGTCACGTCTGTGTGACAGCTGTGGAGGGACAGCAGGTCAAACCCCAGCCAGGAGAGCCTGACAGAACAGAGGGCTGGAGCCCCTTTGCTCTGGAGCCAGACTGGGAGAGCTGGGGTTGTTCAGCCTGGAGAAGGCTTTGGGGAGACCTCAGAGCCCCTTCCAGTGCCTTAAAAAGCTCCAGGAGAGCTGAAGAGGGACAGGCCACAGAGAATGGCTTCTCACTGCCAGAGGGCAAGGTTAGGTGGGATACTGGGAAGGAATTGTTCCCTGTGAGATGGTGAGGCCCTGGCACAGGGTGCCCAGAGAAGCTGTGGCTCCCTGTGAATCCCTGGAAGTGTCCAAGGCCAGGCTGGACAGGGCTTGGAGCACCCTGTGGAAGGTGTCCCTGCCCATGGCAGGGGGTGGAATGAAATTAGCTTTACTGTCCTTTCCAAAACCAGTTTGTGATTCCATGGCCTGACCCAAGGCCCACTGGGGGTTAGTGGAGCCTATCCCCCTTGGAGCAGCAAGACTGCCATCAGAAATTCTGCCCATTTGTTGGGACACTGCCCAAAGGAACTCCATGAGGCTGAGAGTCCTTGCCTTACTGGTGGAGTGATTGCAGATTCTGGCTTAGCTGTCCTAAAATCTTGGGAATTCCGAAGTCAGTCAGGCAGTAACAATTCCATTTGACATTCCAAATCTGTATTCAAATGTTGGTGGAGCTTTATTCGGTTTACCTGCTTTATAAAATAAATCTCATTTGAATATACTGTCTGTCTAAATTTTGTAAGATCCTGCGACCCTCTGACAGCCCCAGTTTGGCAATGAGACAGGAGCACTGGTGTGGTGATGCCAGGGGAAGCCGACATGAGAAAGCCAGTCTGAGAAAGCAGAAAGAGGAGATTCCTCAGAGAAATTTTGAAAGCAATTGGAAAAACTGGTATTGGAAAAATACCTGGAAGGACGTTAAACAATTTCCACCTCTGCCCTGTGCCGGGTGCGTTACTGAGGAACGGCGACACGGCACATCCTCCCTGACGGGCAGGGCAGCCCGCCCAGTCCCGCTGCGCTCTGGGATCTGCCCAGCGGGACGTGACCGGCTGGCAGATGCCAAGCAGCCAACAGGTCCCCAAAATACCCAGCCTGGGGAGCCGGGGCCCAAGTTGTCTTCCCAGGGGTGCCTTTGCCAGTCCAAGGGACAGGGCGGGCTGCTCCTGCCCGCGGGTGCCCGGGGCTGTCTGGGAGGGGGTGGGACGTGTCAGACCCCGCCGGCAGTTTGGGACTCTGCCTTTCCCAGCTATGGGATCCCATTGGAAACAGAGGATTTCACGGCAGCTTGCAGTGGTGCTGCCTGCGGTGGGGACAGAGGCCCATGTCCGCAGCCGTCCCTAGCACGGCGATTCCCAAGCTGGATGTGCTGGGGAGAGGCCGGGTAGTCCCGACGGCAGAGCGGAATGAGGGAGAGGCTGCGCAGCTCACCACGGGGCCCGCGATGGGAAGCGACAGCGCGGCGCTGGCACCACCAGCCTGTTCCGGAGGCCACCTGCGAGACGGAGCTAGTGACAAGGCGATTGCACCCGCGGGGTGACGGCTGCGCCAGGAACGGGCTGGGGCGCGCCTCGAGTCGAGCGTGAGCCTCCGGTAAGGCAGCTCCTGGCTCTCCCGCGGCTCCCTAAAGCCAGCACGGAACGGGTCAGGGTGCCACCCGCAGCATCAGGAGGTGATGCTGGATCCGTGCCGTGCTCCCGGTAGGATGTGACTCCATGGGAAGAGGCTGCAGCTGGGGCTGACCAGGCCTGTGGGCAGGAGCTGGGTGCTGGACCGCCCCACATAGGTGCTATAGCCACCCAAGCGGTTGTGAGGGCCCCTGCACTGGCAGAATGGTGCGAGGCACCCCAAAATGGGGATGGGGGGCTGTGGCACCCACCTATGACCACCCTGTGGGAGACGGGGTGACTGGCACTCAGTGCCTCAGCCTACTGGGACTTGTGTGTGTGATGTGGGTGACTCTGGAAAGTGTTGGGGCTGCCCCACTCCCTCCCACGCTGCTCAATTCACACTGGGGATGAGTATTTGATCATTTGACATCTTCTCTTTCTCCCGGGCTCTCTGTTCCCCATCCTCTGTGTGTGGGCAGCCACAGCAGGGGGCACAGGGTGGGCACAGTGCACCCACTGCAGGACCAGCCTTGTGGGAGCAGAAGGGGTCTGGCAGCCATCCCATCCCTGCCCCTGGGGAAGGGCTGAGGAGGACCAGCACAGGCAGGGCTAGGGGAACAGGGAGGGCAGAGCAGTGCTGCGGACATGGGCCTCTGCCCCCACCGCAGGCAGCACCACAGCAAGCTGCCGTGAAATCCTCTGTTTCCAAGGTAACGTGGGAATCCCACAGCTGGGAGAGGCAGAGCTGGAATGGGATGAGATGCTCACTGCTGGCACCCTGCAGCTCCTGTCTGTGGGTGATTCTCTTCTTTTCCCAAGATGGCTGGCTGGCATTGATGCTTGGCTGGAGGCAGGAGGGTCTCTCCTCCTTCCAGCTTGTCTCCCCTCTCCCTCTCATCCTCTCCCTGTGTCCAGCTCTGAACCAAGGGAGAAACCAGGCCCTGCTGCCCACCTGTGGGCTGGGGAGGGAGCTGGACCCTGCTCTGCAGGACCCCTGGTCTTGGTGGCGCTGAGGTGAAGCCTTTTGAGCGGCTACTGAGAAGTACTTGCCTGCACAGAGCTGTAACCCCACATTCGTTGGGGTTCTTTGGGAAGGATCAGTTAGTCCCCAAAGGCTCGCAGAAAAGCAGTCTAGAGGTCAGGCTCAACGCATCCATCTGCTGATCCACAGCAGGGCTACAGGCAAACTCTGTTTCAGATACCCTTGTGCCCCACGGTGGCTGTGAAGAGGGATCTTGGTGTTGCCCTGACACCAGTGCACTGAGCAAGGTGCTGAGCCTCCCTCCAGCCCCCCTCAGTGATGCCAGACAGCAGCCTGGTCACTTGGGACCTTCCATAGCTGCAGGGGAGCCCAGACACTGGTGACAGTCCCAGCGGGTGGGAACCCATCACCTCACACCTGCCACGGAGCTGCTGCCTGCCAAAGGCACAGGGAGGGGTGTTTCTCCTGCCAGCTCCAGGGAAAAGCCTGCTCTTTCCCCAGCTGGCTGGCTCCCTCCCGCAGCCAGCCTGCAGACGCCAGCTCGGGCTCCAGCCGTGGCTGCTGCCCAGGCCAAGCCTCAGGCACTGGGAGTGCTCTCTGTGCCATCCTGGAGCATGGAGAGGCGGGACTGACATCCCGCAGGTGTCCCCTGCCACCAGGAGGCACAGCACCCCCATCCGCCTCCCATCTCTCATCTCCCCTCTCCCTTCTGTGTTGTCGATGGACGGCTGCACTGCTCCTCCCCTAAGGCAGAGGCTGCCAACAATCTGGGGATAACCAGGAGTTTTAGGGGTTCCCAGGCTGGCTGCCCCATGGCAGTATCCCCATGCAGCTCCAAGCAGAGCACACGTGCATGCAGACACTCCTGCTTTAACCTGGAATGGAACCCTGTTCCCCACAGGCTGCCTGAGTCCCCAGTTTAGCTGACCTTGCCGCATCTCAGCCCACTGGGGTCTGCCTGAGCCCACGGGATCACCCACGATGGCTCACTGAAGGTTCCAGAGGATAATTCCCTCTGCTCAGCAACCACCCTCCCACAGGGTTGGGAGAGGAAGCCTGGATACTCACCACGAAGCACCCTTGGGCCAGGAACATGCCAGACATGCCTGGGATGCTGCAGGTTGGTTTTGGAGGCAACCCCACCAGTTAAAGAGGTTCAACTACTTGTCCTGGTATCTTTATGCAGCAGACTGAGCCAGAGCTGGATTAATTATATTATGCCATGATTGAGGCTGTTGCTAGGCTACAGCCCCAGTCCCTAAACCCATCCTACTGCAGGATTTCTCCACCATCACTCATCTAGCTGCTCCAGGGGATCCCAAAGGACAGGGAAACACCATGGGCTCTCCAAGCAGCTGGACCCTTGGATGTGGGGACATTGCAGGCAGCAAACCCATCATGCCCCCAGCCCAGCCCTTGCCCAGGTTCATCCTGTGCCAGGGTTGGGGGCAGCAAGGCTGCCCCCCAGAGCCTCCAAGAGCTTTACATATTAATTTTGTGTCCTGCTAAAATTCAAGTTCCAATGACATTTTCATGTTCACTGCTGGGAGGAAGGAAGCAAATTCCCACCCTGGGCCTTGGCCAAGCCAAGGAAAGACTTGTCATGACTTTATGGGAGCAACAGAAATAGGGCAAAGCTGCATCCCTCAAAGGGCACCATCAGGGCACTCCTTGCATGTGGCCCTTGTCATTGACCATGGGAAATTAAGAAGGCTGGGTTACCCTGGTAACAAAGGCTACAGCTGTGGAAAAGACCAGTCCATCCCAGGGTCAGTAGGAGAGGGATTTTATGGGAATCATTAAGAACCAGCCCTGGCACGATCTCCTGTGGACTGGCAAGACTACAGAGAGATGAACTCTGAGGGGAACTCGTGCCAAGAATGGCACAGCCAGGTAATGGCCTGTGGAGCAGGGACAGAGCCCCACTGGTAAAGCGCTGTGAAGAGGGAGCAGCACTTAAAACAAGTGCCCTGGCTAAGTAACAAATCAGCATAAATTGTCCAGGAATAAATCTGGATGGCAGTGATCAGAGAGCACCTGAGCCCCAGGGCAGACGGTGATGGACAGCTTTCCACAGGGATCATAAAATCAGAGTGGTGTGGGTTGGAAGGGTCGTTAAAGATAAGCTGGTTTCAACCACTTGCTATGGGCAGGGAAACAGCTGGAGTGGGGGTGGCACGAACCGCAGGGACCTGTCTGCTTGTCCTAGTGCTGGTTCCCTACCTGGGGTTTGACAGGAACCAGCCACAGGCCAGGTATCAATCATGGTCTTTGGCACAGGCCCTGCAGCACTGGGGCATGTGGCTCAGCAGCTTGGATCCCCTGCAGGGAGGAGTTTTGTGACAACCACTACGACAGGCCAATATAAGGAAGAGCTTTTTCAGCAGGCTGGGCCAGCCACCTGTGCCAAGGAGACCTGGGCCATCAGGAAGACAATGCACATAGAAGGGATCCTGGGGGCAGCAGGCACAGGACAGAGAAGGTGGGCAGCTTCATGCCATAGGTGCAAGGCAGCTGGAAGGCCTCCCCAAAACTGGGTCCCAGCTGAGGAGCCACGAGGCTGTCAGGCAGGGTGGAGCCCACCGAGCTCAGGTCAGTGTCAGTGCACTCAGAGTCTAACTGCACCAACAGCCCTTCACAGCACCCACTGTCCCCTCACAGCACCCAGAGCCTCTCACAGCACCCACTGTCCCCTCACAGCACCCACAGCCCTTCACAGCACCCACTCTCCCCTCACAGCTCCTCACAGCAGCTGCATTGTCACAGCTGGGAGCTGCCGAGTGACAACAGCTGTGAACTGTCATGCTGGGTTGTCCCACTCCAGGGATGGGTGTGGAAAGGAATACTCTCCAAATAAACACCTGCAGAGAATGGGGCAGCACCTGGGTCATCCTGGCTGGGAGGACACAATGAGTGAGAGCAGGGGCCCTTGGAGTTCTCTCCTGGCTTATCCCAAGTGCTCTGGCTCCAAGCTGGTAGTGGATGCCAAGACACTTTGGTGGCCCTGGAGATCCCAGGCAGCCAGGGAAGCAGATACTACCCTGGATGGATGAGGCTCTCCATGCTGTGCTGGGTAACCAGCTCCAGCCAAAATGCAGTGGTAAATCTGCACTTTTCCCTCCTACTGCTCCAAACCCAGCCCCTGCAGCTCTGGCCAGCACTAGCTCCAAGAAACTGTGGCTCCTCAGCCTTAAGCTCTTGATGTTTTTTTTTTTTTTTTTTTGGATGACTGATAAAACCAAAAGCAAATACTCTAGTACCTGCAGCGATGCTTGCAGTAACTATTTATATCATTGTGATCCTGCAGAAGCTTCCCCATAATGACAGGCACGTACACACTTTTTATATTTAGCTTCTTTGAAAGGATGGCATGGGAAAGCCTGGCTCAAACAAGGCCTATCTCCTTCTCCTCTGCCTCATGCTTCCTGGCTCTGGATCACAGCTCATGCTGTAGCCCAAACCAGTTCAAATGGAAGGTGTCCCTGCCCATGGCAGGAGACTGGAATGAGATGAGCTTTAAGGTCTCTTCCAATCTAAATCAGGCTGAGATTCAGTGTGTATTATAAAAAGGGCCTCTTTGCTGCTCTTCCCTTCCATGCTCCCATTTTACCCACAAGGTGGGATTTCTCTGGCCTTGCTGCCGAAGCCAATCCATGCCACACACACTCCTGGGGCTCCAGTGTTAAGTAGAGCCAGCTTGCGCATCTGCTTTTCTCTTCTACAGAAGTGTTTTGGAGCGGAATGACTCATCTTTGCTTGTTTTTGCCTCAGCTCCTTGTGCTGACAAGCTGCAGGGAACGTGGAGGCTCCTATGGCAGCAAACCTGGCACAGGAGCCCGACACACCGAGGCCAGCACCGGTGTCCGCAGGTGCCTATACTGGCACCTGACCAGAACTCTTGCACCCTCTACACTGTGGGAAGCAACTGCTCACTCAGGGCTGATGTCAGTTTTGGGGAAAGAACTCATGGTTTTTATGTTCAGCTCTTTTTTGCAATGGTTTTTAATTCAGCGCCCCGTCCCACGAGGTGGGAACACAGCAGCACAAGGAGGGACACAGTTCCTGAGCCCAGGCACAGGGGCTCTGGGGTAGAAGGAGATGTGCAGAGACTGGTGTACAACAGAGCTTTATAGTCAGAATGGACTGTACCAGGGTTTTTCAATGCAAAAATGGAACATGACCCAAAATCCTGATGGAACAGAAGCTCTTTCGGGACCACGGCAACTGAGGCTTGAGCTCCCACTTGCTTTTGCCCAAAATAGGCCACAAACTGGTCTTGTCTCAATCTTCCTTTTCCTCCCCGGACGTGGAAAGTTTGAACTGTCCCATGCAATTCTCCTACAGTGCCACGTGGAATGCTCAGAGGCGGCAAGTGCTAATGGCAGACAGACCTGAACAACATACTGCTCATGCAGCAAAAAACCAGCTTGTTTTATAGGGAAATGGTTACAAGTGCATTTTGGGCGCAAGAAAAATGGAGCAGGAAATGCCTGCTGGTCAAGACAGCTCTGGAGTGGTTAATGGATCTAAAGAACACATTGCTTTATAGGGATGCAGAAGGAAAACTCCAGTTTGGATTTCATGGCTGACATTTTACAAAAGAAAGGGATAGGGAGAAAAAAATCAAACCTCCAATCAACTTAAAAGCAAGAGAGGAATGTAACACACAGGACCTGGAGGAAGCTTTACCATCTGAGCTGAGCAAGGGACTCCAGACCCAAACCAGGAGGGGCACAGAGAACTGACCAGCTCCATCAAACACAGCGGCTGCTCACAGACACAGGTGAGTGCCAACGGGTGGCTGTAGTGCCCATCCAATGGCTGCTGAGCAGGTACTAATCCATGGGTTTAAGTTCAAAACAAAAACTAAAAGGCTTCCCAAACTGATGGGACAGAGGAGGCTCTCTTCTTGGGGCAGGAAAAGCAGCATGCTGGCTGGTTGGCAGCAGGATGGACAGAAACTGGAGCAGGATGGAAGCTGCTGAGCTGCAGTGCTGGTCCCTCTTGGCACAGAGCAGCAGCTGGGGTTTACAGCCTGACTGGAAAATGCCTGAGAAGCAAATGCCTTCCCATACCAACACTGCCCTGTTGCCAGTTCTGAAGCTCTGGATATCTTCATTTTCATATGGAGTCATGTCCCTGAGAGGTCCCAGCAGCAGGGGATTCTGGAATATGCAAATTCAAGGGTGAGAAATGCAGAAAAGCACTGATTTTTCTCTCTCTTTCAGGTTGCTTTGCACTTTTCATTGCTTTCCCAAACTGCATAGCAGCTTACGTGTAGTGTCTGAGACACTGGCGCCACGGAAATCAATGGGCTTCATGAATTCCAACAGCAGAACCAGTGAGGGCTAATTAAGCTGCTGTGCAGAAAGGTCCCATTCAAAGGACTTCAACAATCACACTCTCTCTCTCTCTCTCTCTCTCACATTATTCCTGTGCCTGCTGCTTTAGAGAGCTGTACCATAGCATGATCTGCTTGACTTAAAGCTCATCAACTGCTGGGTGAAGCAATGGCCAATATCACCTTTCTCCTTAATAAAATAGGAAGGATAAGAAGACTTGAGACAGTCGAGCATGATGCGTTCATGCGGCATGTTTTGTTGCAGTCCTCTTAACAAGACAGGAATTTCAGGTGTGCAGGAGTGGAATGCAGCAGGGACGGAGCAGGTGACAGATCCCCTTGCCCCACAGCCTGCCAGTCACCTGATGGGGGCATCTCTGGAAGGAGAAAACCCGACAGCCTGACAGCAGGCCTGGGAGCCATGCCCTGAACCTTCCCCTGGCTCATGTACATCTCAGCTGGGTTTTCTTTGTGTAACGATGCACCAGAGCAGCACACACAGATGTAAAGCTTTTGTTTTGCTCACTCTGGTTTGAGAGACTACACAGCAAAGGGTTAAAGCTTTACACATCTGTGCCTGTCCTGGGGTGACTCGTCAGAGAAGATGGAGACAGCCATGGTGCAGAGTCCACTTGCAGCCAAACTACAGCTCCTCATAGTCCCCCCCGCCCCGTGGTTTGCTCATGCTGGCTCCTCCTCCACCAAGAAAAGCCTCAAGTTCATCTATCTCGCTGCTTTTCTCCTTGCTCTTCTTTTTCTTTTTCTTTTTCTCTTTCTCCTCTTTGCTCTCCTCCTTCTCTTTGCTCTTCTTGTGTTTGCTCTTCTTTTTCACTGACTTGTCCTCTTCCTGCAAAGTGAGAACATCATTATTAGCAAATTCTCTGAGTGTGCCTGTGACCCAGGATGTACTGCCCTGACACCTGGCTCTGAAGAATGGTTTGGGCTGGAAAGCACCTAGTCCAACCCCCGTGCCATGGGCAGGGATGTCTTCAACTGGCTCAGGAATCTTACTCAGGTTGAAGCACCGAAGACCCTTCTGCGAGTTTGGACAGAAAAGCAGACAGACCATTTGGGTTATACAGGGCACTGGTCTGTCAGACAGTTTGTGCCCAACAATACCATGGTACTGGACAGGCTTAAATGGCACACACAAAGTCTCCTACAGACTTCCTTCACTAACCCTGAGATGTCTGTTGTGGGCACCCCTCTGCTTGAAAAATTGTGGTGCTATGAACACAGTCCAGCAGAGAGGCACTGCTCTGCCTCATCATGTATTTCACAAACTCACACACTCCATTTTCAAAATTCAACTGCTCTACAAGTTTGCTTTGAAGTTCAGTGGTCTGCAGAGCCTAGGAGGCACAGATCAGAGCTGCAGGATGAGCATGGAAAGGAGTCCACCAAGTCCCAGGAGGATACCACAGAAGGCCACCTCTGGTTTTGGCAGATGGGTAACAGGCAGAACTGAGGAATTAAACAGTACCTCTTTGCTTTTCTTTTTCTTCTTCTTTTTCTCCTTAGAGGCTTGTTTATCTGTTAAAACAAAAACCCCACCCTATTCTGTTTAATCAATTTAAATGATAAACGCTGCAATTCTGCCCTGGCCCCATTTCTGAGAACAAAATGCTCCATCCTAGGCATCCATGGGCAAAGGCAAGGCCAGCACCCCTTTGGAAACCAACACAGGCCCCAGCACACACACCCTGACTCAGCCATACCTATCTTGTTTAATTATGCACATAATATGATCTGTGTGATGAACACATAGCATTCACTGTGTCACAGCTACTAGGAAACACATCTAGAGACTAGCTCTACAAACTGGTCCAAAGGCCAAATTTGGGACTGGACTGTTATTTCCAGAACTGAAGAGCTCCTGAGAACAGTTCCCCTCTGATGGAAATCCTCCCAGGCATCTTCTCTGAGGACGACTGAGGACATGGTATCAAGAAATGGGACATCCTGGCAGGCCAACACTCACTGTTGCTCACACAGTGTATTTAAATTACATCCCCAATGCATTCCTGCTGCAGCCCTGCTCTACAGGAGTGAATACTTTCACACTATCAAACAAGTCCAAGAGTCCATCCCAGTCACACATGTGTCACACATGACTATGGCTGATGACTTGGCTGCTGAGTGCTCACTGCCTTTGCACAAAACCTCTTTGAACAAGGGAGTACCTGCTTGGCTGCTTCACAAAAGACTTCATGACAGCACCACTTTTCACATGTGCTGTTTGACTGTCACTCTTACCTACACACGCCTTTTTCCTCAGCTGATGTGTAAATGCAGCCATCGAGAAGCCCAACTGCCAGTCAAGCTCCAATCACTGACGACCAAGAGATGGTTTTATATTTATCACCAAAAGTGGAGATAGGAGGAACCCACATTTAATTATTTAAGAATCTAAACTGAAGTTAAATTATTGACCTGGGCCTTTGCAGATGCACTTACAGCTATTTCAAGCTCTGCTGTTCAGCAGCTCAGAGTGACAAGCTGATGGAACCATGGCAGCCTGTGACACCTTCCTCACACTTTTGGAACAGCTATTCAAGGAGCTCTCTCTGGTGCTGCTCACAGCTTTTTTCCTTCCTTAAATCTTTAACTTCCCATCTTTCATGCTGACATTGGGGCAGGTCTACAGGAAGTTGCTTTGCAGTAATGCCTAGACAGCAGGAATTATTTGCACGAGTAGGATTTGTTCCCTCAGGGAATAGGAGGCGAAAAATAAAGTCTGAGTAATGCTTAGGTTGTGATCAGGATCCCACCCCATCTTTCCCAAAAACAGAAGAGGAAATTGGCAGGGTATATATTAGAGCATTTTGTTCAAGTTGATCAAAATTCTGGAGGGGGTGGACACCGCAATGCAATGCTGAACACCACTTCCCAAGCATACAGGGCTAAGCAGGAAGGCTTACATAGCAGCAGCTTGTGAAAGATGTGCTTCTGCTTACAGCTGGGACAAAAATAACCCATGGCTGGCGCCAGGGACAAGCCAAGTTCTCCTCCTCATGGGGAAAAACTTAAAAGCTATTTATGCTGTGTTAAACCAGATTACAGACTCACATAGGGCACTGCATTAAGTTAGAGGGTATTTTATTTAGTGCAAATTGGTTTGCTGACACCCTAGAAAGACTTTGGAAAAACCAGATGTCTGACACACAAAAGCAGCAAGAGTGGAAATAAGGTGTGAGCTTTACCTTCCTCGCTGCTCTCCTTGGGACCAGCTTCTTCCAAACCCAAGCCAAAAAGATCTGAGTCATTTTTCAGTTTAAAGGAGGGGACTATTGATTTCGCAGGTTGGGGCGGCTTTGCCAGTGAGGTATCATCATCAGATATTTCAGAGAGATCTTCCCGCACTGGGAATTCATCCTAGAGATGAGCAAAGGCAGACAACACTGACAAATGCTTCAACCAAAATCTCTAACCATTTTGCAAACAAAAATGTCAGATGTCAGCAGGTGGGGAGGAGGGAAGGAAATGGCAGCTGAACTGAGCTGTTATTGCCTGGAAATCAATGTCCTGGATCTTATGAGCTCTAATTTTTGCCTTGGTAAAATGCCTCAGTTGCACTGCTACGGGCAAGGGTGTTCTGAGAACTTCACACTGGGGCTGCTGAAATCAAATTCACAATATAAAGGGATTAAATGAGACCTTCAACTCTGTTAGCTCACCAGCATCAGCTTTCTCCTGCCCTGGGAAGGCACCTCTGTTCTGGGAAAATCCAATCTAATAGACTGAAAACTCCCCTGCAGCCCTGAGCAACAAATGCTTTCTGCTGTGCAGCTCTGTGGGTCTCAGGTGCCAGGACAGCAGGGCTGAGGAAGCAGAGTGTGGCTGCAGAATAATTACCTTCATCAAGCCCAAAGGGAATGTGCTCCCAAGGCAAATCTACCCCTTCAATGTGGGCTAAAAGCCAGGATGCTGCAGACCCTGGAAATTACCCCAAAATCCTCCATCTCTGCATGACAGGAATGGAAATTCAGTTTAACAATCTTCTGATACCTGCCAACTGATCCTCTTCAGAATCTGTTATCCAACCTTTCCTTGTATCCTTGTACATGGATGGAACATGGCCCTGCTGTGCTGCTGGTCAGGCAGTGCCTCCACCTTGCTAATGGGGATGGCTGTACTGGTTTGCCTGACCAGTACACCCTGCAGTGGGAAAGCATTCACATGCTATGGTGCATTCCCTGGGTTAGGCATTCCCTGACACTGCTGCTTCCTCATCAATCCCTTCTCACTGGCACATGCCAGAGATGGAAACTTGCTCCAAATACTTTTACTTTCATATGAAATTGTCAAGAAAAGCAGGAAGTGAAGATGCAAAATGAATGGAAAACGTACTTAATAAACAGCATGAGGAAGTTCAGAGAAACTGGGACAACAGCCCTTTCTACAGGATTCCAGAATGATGCAAATACAGGGAAACCCCCTGAACCAGACATCAGGACACTTTGAACAGCCACTGCCCATCTCAAATCACTGCTAGCAGTTTCTAGAGATTGCTCTGCAGGTTCTGAGTACAGGTCACCAAAATGAGGGATATCTCAAGCAATGCAGCAAGTTCTGACCAGTTCAGAGAAGTGGGGCAGGAGAAGTGTCTTCTCCACCTGTAATACAGGCCAGGTGTGAGGGGACTCCTGGCATATTTGTTTTAGCAGACACCTGCTGGCACATGCTGAATGTCACAGACCTTACAGCTACCTCTGCTGTCCTGGAAAGTCCTTCCCAAGCAGATCTTCCTTCTTCCCTTTAAGCTTTCCCAAGCAAATTTTGTGATGGCCTTTTATTGCTGGATTAACTGCAAGGAGCTCACCCTTTCTGGCAGAGACACCGTTCTGCATGTTAAAGTTCACGCGAAAATCCAGTAGCTTTGCGTTTTGTACCTCCCACACTGCTGGACTGGCTGAGTAAACAGCACAGTAAAACACACAAGCACAAACCTTGTTTGTGTTTGTAAACACAAACCTCATGTCAGGGAAGAGGAGATGAGGGAAAGGTTCTTCCCCCAGAGGGTGCTGGGCACTGCCCAGGCTCCCCAGGGAATGGGCACGGCCCCAAGGCTGCCAGAGCTCCAGGAGCCTTTGGACAGCACTGCCAGGCATGCAGAGGGTGGGATTGTTGGGGTGTCTGTGCAGGGACAGGGGTTGGACTCAATGATTCTTCTGGGTCCCTTTCAACTCCGAGTATTCTATGGATCTGTGATTCCATGGGGTTCTTGCTGCCATGTGGCTTCCACACTCAGAGCTTCCACACTCAGAGCATTGCTGGGTTTGTGCTCACATCAGTCACTGCAGGTTGCTTAGCACCTGCCTTGCTACAACTGCTGCTGAGGGAGGGGAAAGCAGATGAAGGCTCTGCTCAGGGAAATGCCTCAACCCTTCCAGCTCAGCTCGGCAGAGCTCACAGCAACATGGACTTTGTTATTTACCATTTTTTTCTTCTGGCTGTCAGAATCCTCACTTTCAAAGTCTGGGTCATCCATAACAAATGAGAGCATCTGAGTAGCTATTGGTCCCTCTTGATCACTGTCAGACTCCTCTGGCTTCTCCTCTTTGACCACTTTCTGCTTGAAAGCAAGTCCTTTGCTTTGGGCAGTGGCCTTTGAGGCCTGGGCTGCTGCTGTGGGGGCAGCAGCAGGAACTGCCAGGCTCGTGTTGCCCTTGCTGCTGCTGGTTCGTTCAGACCCAGAACAGGGAGCTAAACTGTCAGGAGGCTTCGGGTCAGTTGCTTTGGTCAAAATTGCTTCCTTCTGGGGTTTCAGAGAATATCTGGAAGACCTGAGAAGAAAGAAGTTGTCAGAGCCTGTTCCCCCCTATTCTGTGGATAAAAGCACAGTTAACAGCTGAACCTGCCTTGAGGCATCGTCCATACCACTGGGAAAGGCAATGGTACCCATAGGGGTGTGAGGTCAAACACCACTCAGGCTGAGGATAACCCTCATGTCCCTAACCCTAACCCTCATCCCACTGTGGTATGTGGAGAACATGACCCAGCTTATCGTTTCCCAGCACAGGGTGTGGTGAGTGACTCCACTCCCTTTACCCAAGACTTGACTCCTCTCTCCTTCCCACACCACCACAAACAGCCACTCTGGTTCGCAGTTCCAGGGTCTTGTTCAAACTTGAGGAAAAGCAGGCAGATATTCCCCTGCAGAACTGTCCCAGTGGCACAGGAGTGCAGTGCTCCAAGACATGGGGCAGGACACACCACACATAGGAGTTACACCTACAGTAACTACAGCCCCAGCTCACAGCTGAGACAGAGACACCAAGACTTCCCAGAGGCCACACACAGTCAGTGGCAGGATGGATGAGAGGTCCAGGTTTGCCAGCACACTTCAGTCTGTGCTCTGTACCTTTTTTTTTCCTGCTCTGTGTTTTTGTCTCCTTCAGATATGAGGATGACCTTAGAGTCCTTCACCTCTTCCTCCTCCTCCTCACTGGAGAGGGTGATGTTCTTGCTGGGCACCCGTTCTGCTGCCAGCACTGGTCTGTTGGGGATTTTGTCATCCAGATCCAGGTCATCTTGGAAACCTGCCACCATGGGGTTACCTCCAGGCACCTCTCCATCACTGCAACACAGAGAATGATCAGACACAGCACCCTAGGAGGTGCTGGACAGACATGCCTCCCCCTGCACAAAGACTGAGCTTATACAGCCAATTTCAGGGGACGCGTCCTCAGCCTGGAGCAGCTGATGATTAAAAGGGTTGGAGCACCTCTGCTCTGGAGACAGGCTGAAAACAGGGATAGCTAAGCCTGAAGACGAGAAGGCTCTGGGGAGATATTAGAACCCCTTCCAATACCTAAAGGGGCTCCAACAGAGCTGGAAAGAGACTTTGAACAAGGGCCAGGAGGGACAGGACGAGGGGAATGGCTTTAAGCTGAAGGAGGGCAGGGTTAGACAGGATATCAGGAAGGAATTATTCCCTGTGAGGGTGCTGAGGCCCAGGTTGCCCAGAGAGGTTGTGGTTGCCCTTGGATCCCTGGAAGTGTCCAAGGCCAGGTTGGACAGAGCTTGGAGTAACCTGAGATAGCAGAAGGTGTCCCTGCCCATGGAAGGGGGTAGAACTGAATGGGCTTTAAGGTCCCTTCCAACACAAACTAGTTGGTGATTCTGTGCACTGGCAGCCTTCCCCTGCTACTGCCCAGCTCAGGCTGGGCCTTTTCCCTGCAGGCTGCAGCAGTGGCACGAGCCCTGCACTGAAAGGGCCACAGCAGGATGTGTCACAGAGCAGTTGCTGCCCCTCAAGCTGGAAATGAGTGGCTGGAGAAGGTGAGCCTCAGAAGTACAGAGAAGCCTGTGGCCACAGCTCCATCAGAACATGGAGTTCCATCCACCATGCAAGGATCAGTCAGTCAAACCACGGGAACTGCCTGTCTTCACCCATCCTGTAATTAAACCTGATCATACACTGTCATTGCTATTCACTGGCAGCTATTAGCTTCCTGGAATAATTTCTATTTCTGCGGTGCTCCCTGAAGGAGGCAGATACACAGACACCACAGCCAAGATTTAACATTGCCCAAATTAAATTAACCTAAGGACACGCAGCCAGAGCTGGGAGTCTGTCAACTTCCCTGGATGTAGCACAGTTCTATATTCAGAGGCAGCTTGAGAGAGCTTTGCAGCTGAAATTGTGGATTCTTGTCTGAATGTCCCTAGGACTCAATTTTAACACTCTGAAAAATTTGCTCATATCAGGAATATAGCTGTTTTCCCCAGGCTCATTTGATGAGCCTTTGCCATCACCTTTCCTTGTTCTATTTGTTTCATCCACAAGAGATACCCAGCTCCTTCCTCATAACCCCATACATAAGTCTCTGTCCTTTTAACAATGCCACCTGGATTGTACAAGCACAGTCTCCTTTTTACACAAAGACAAAAAAACATATAACAGCTTGGAACAGATTAGATTGTAGAGACGTAAACAAAAGCCTAAAATCCTTTAACTGGAAGTAGGTGGTGTTCCCAGTCATTAGCACAGGACAAGCACTGGAAGACAGTGGAGTATGGTGTGCTGGTGAGATGAGAAATACCCTAAACACAGTGGAGATAATGGCAACTGCTCACTCTGGGTCCTCTACATGGCTGGGTACTGCTTGACAATAGTTTTAAAGAGTTAATACATCTGCCAACAGACAATGGAGTTGTTTGCAACAATGGGACACCATGCCGATGACATCTAGTGCAGCTCAGTGACCACAACCAGTGCTTGTCTGGGCTGGAGTGCTAAGACCAGGGCCAGCATCAGGGCCTCCCTCTGCTCTGGGCATGGGTACCTCTGCTCTCAGTGCCCTACTGAGCAGGGTGAGGCTGCTGAAGAGCCCCTTCATCTAACTAACACTGCTGCTCTCACACCATGCCAGGATGGAGGCACACAGCCCAGCCACACAAAGGAGAGGAAAACTGCTGCCCAAGCAGCCCCCAAGGCTGGAGGGACGATAAGTGAGTGATTCCTGAGGTTTTCAAAGGACTGGCAGGGTTTCCTCTTGAAATGCACTGAAAGGAAAATGGAGTTGAATCCTAAAAATGGCAGGATATTATTCTAGAACTAGATACACTGCCTTTCTTTAACACATCATTGCTCTATTAGGCAGAGGGGCTCTTAAGAGATTGCTGCCACTGTCCTTTCACACTCCACACAGACCTGCAGCCTTTCCAGCTTTCTCAGTGCAAATGGGTGTACACCCCCATGTGTACATCCCCTTGCCAAAGTGGGTCACGTCCCTTCACAGTGAGAATCCTGCCTCCATCTCCAGCCAACACAGATCACTGAGCAACAGTGTAAGAGCAGAGCAGTGGAGTGAATATACATCAGGAAAATCACGGCTGCAGTATAAACAGGCTCTGACAAGGCAAAACTAGGATCAGCTTGTGGTCCTGAGGTTCCAGCTGGAAGGAAGGCGAAGCATGCAAACCCAAGCACATTGCACCACTCCCTCCAGCCCTTGAAGCACTGCCAAGCTGGCATGAGCACTGCACAAGTGTGTCTGCAGGTGAAGGTACTCCCCAAAAATGATGCTGTTCACCGAGGTCTGCTCTGAGCTAGTGACCACAGAGCCTGCTGGGGTGTCCTCCGTGAGCCTCCAGTGTGTCACAGATTGGCTGCTGGGGAGGAAACAAACCCTGATGCAACCTGAGCTCACAGCCTCAAATCTGTCAGCCCCTGGAGCTCAAGGGCTCTTGCCACATCCTTTTTGGGGGCTAAAGAAAGAGAAAAAAAATCCAAGCTCTAATAAAGCAGATAAGCTGAGGGAATCCCATGCTGCAGGATGAGCCTGCATGGCTGCTCTAGATGTTGGTCTTCTGCTGTGAACCTTGGTTTCCCTTCCTTGGGCTAGCACAGCTGGGCATCATGGAATCCATAAAAGATCCATAAAAGCAAAACATAATCGCTTCAAAGACCTTCAGATGTAAGGATACAGAAATTTAATCCATGTTTAAGATACATGTCCAAGGATGCAGAAAAGAAAGATCAGGAACACTGTCAGGTAAAGCATAAACTGGCTTTCAGACACCTTTAGCCCCCCCCCCCCTAGATGTAGCAATGTATCTGAATAACTTGGGCCATTCTGTGTACCAGCCAAACTGCAGTTTGACAAGCCACCTGCAGTCTTGTTTTCAAAGTTCTCAGGAATTCATCAAGGCTACTGAGACAACAACAGGACTAAAAATAAGAAAGAAGAGCCTGAGAAACTGTCTACAAAAATGCAAAACCTAGATAGAGGACACACAATGTGATGATGGACACTTGATCAATTAGGTGTCCTGAAGGACGTGTGCCTGCCTCGTGAACACCTGGCTTGGCCAATCAAGAGACACCTGCACGTGTGGACAGTAGTGCAAGAATCTGTAACTGGAGTTTAACGTAAACAATAGTTCGGCTTCTGTTGAAATTTTATTGATTCTGTTATTCAGTTGTCCATTTTCCCTGTACCCAAGGACTCAGGCCAGCCTGACCCAGCAGGAACCAAGGGTGAGATGCTTTGGAGCCAGATTAGGTCCTCTGGTGCACTCACATCCATGGTGGCTCAGGGCATCAGGCTTAAGAGCAGCAAATTAAGTTCTGAAACAGTAAATTGGGAGATTAAAATACCTTCCTAATTAACTGGCCAGGAAACTGATTCTGGAGTTCTTTATTGCAAGTCAGAGAACATGCCATTGAACAAAACTTGGGACTCCACTGCAGGCTTGGGGCATGCCAAGTTGAACAAGGTGCCTCTACTGCCAAAAAGGCCAATGGTGTCCTGGTCTTCATGAGGCAAAGCACTACCAACAGGTCAGGGAGGTGATCCTGCCCCTCTGCTCTGCACTTGTGAGGCTACAGCTGGAGTCCAGTGTCCAGCTCTGGGTGCTCCTCAGTAAAGAGGGACATGGGCACAGCACAGAGAGTGTGAATCCAGTTGAAGGGCCATGAGGATGATTAACTGACTGGAGCATTGCTCACATGAGGAAGGGCTCTCCCACATCAAAGCCAGGACTGCTTAGCTTGGAGAAGGCTTGGGAGGTAAATACCTTATAAAGGTATTTAAACAGCTGAAGGACGTACAAAGAAGATGGAAACAGGCTCCTTTTGGTGCTGCTCAGTGCCAGTACAAAAGGCAAGGGACACAGACTGTAACTCAGGAGATTCCCCATGAACATCAGGAAACACTTTTTCCACTGAGAGCATGCCTGAGCACTGCCATAGGTTGCCAGAGAGGTTGTAGATTCTCCATCCATGGAGATACTCAAAAACCATCTGGAAACAGTTCTGGGAAACCAATTCTGAGTGGCCCAGGATGAGGGGCAGGTTGAACTGGACGACCCCCAAGCTGCCTTCCAACCCTGTGAATGTACCTCAGCTCCACACATGAAACCTCAGTACAATGAGGCATTCTCAGAGCTCCCTGCAGGACTCTTGCTCACAGTCACTGAGGCAATTCCTCTTATTTGGGTAGGAGAAGTAACTTCAGAAATTCTCAAAACATGGCCCATTCTTCTGCCACATCTTCAACGACACTTCAGTTCTGGAACCTACCCTTGGCTCCAGCACACCAAGGCAAGCTGGTGAGCTGTGTAAGCTCAACATTCAGGTATCTGCTTCAAAATGAGCATGAGACCTGAAGGCATCTTGCTGGGACATCTCAGCCCTTGCTCCTCACTCAGATACAGGGGAAAAGCAACTTCCTGGATTCCATTTTTTTTAAAACCAAGAAAATCTCCCCAAAGCTTGAGCGATTTCACAGATCTACTGTGTTCTTTAGGTCAGAGATAAATTTCTGCAGCAGATTTTGTGGGAATTACAACCACCTCCTCACTGCAGCAGAAGCTGATTATTGAGGACGGTGCTTACAGAACTAAAATTTTGTTCCTGGCTACTGTGGGGCTGCAACTGGCATCCTGAAAGAAAACAGTTAAATCAGGTGATGGTCAGAACCACATCTGCATCTCTGAATTTCTGCACATCTGGCTTATTCTAGTAGGCCCTTTTTGGCAAGAAACAGAATGGAAATTGCCAGACCACTGAGAAAACTGTGTGATACATAGAAGAAACCAGAGCAAGCCATGGATGTCAGGTTGCAGAGGAGTAACGAGCATGTGAATGTGCAGGGATGTGCTGCAACATCTCCCATGGAAACAGTGCTGTTGTGACTGCACTGGGTCTCACTGTGAGGAAAGGATGAACTCTAAACAAAGAAGCAGGGCTCTCACATCCCTGTCCGACGTCTGACTTTTTATACAGTTTAACACTTACTTGCTTCTACTGACTGACACTCTGGAGCAGAGAAGCCTTTGTGAAGGATCAGCCTCCCTCCCACAGCAGAACTGCAGCTCCAGAGCTCTGAGGGCACCTCAGGACCCAGTCCATCAGAAGATCATCCTTGGCTCTTCTGACAATTCCTTGTTAAACCCAGAAAAACACCTCAGCTCTGCCACAGCCATGAGCAAGACGCTTTGTAGGCCAGCATGCTGCCAGCAACCACCACTTTTTTCTTGCCTTTTTTTGTTTTAATAAAACGTCCACGTGTTCTGCCATCACAAGGGATGATGATTCAGGCTGACCTGCATTACACAGGGACTGAGGCTCACACAGAGCACTGATTTAAAGTTGCTGTGGTTGAAGTAGAGAACACTAGGTCATGACAAAGATGTCAAAAGATGCAGAATCCACCACATTCACAGATGAGCAGTGTCAGCACTTAATTACTCTCCTGGTTAATCCAGTGTTGATGACAAGAGACAGAAGGCAAGGAATATTCTGAGCAGAGGGATATAGAGCCTGAGAGTATGCTTAGGTCACCTCTTAAGAGACAGTCTGCTTTCGGACAGCTCACTGCACATCTTCTTGTCTGAGCAGCTCAGTATATACAATCCCCTTTCCTTTTTTTTTTGGTTAAAAAAAATCAAAGCCAGGAAAAGAAAAAGAGGGAAAAAAAAGAAGAAAATCCAGCTTATGGCATAAGCACAGATCTGCCATTTTGAGATAATTATAGAATCACAGACTGGTTTGGGTTGGAAGGGACCTTAAAGCTCAGCTTGTTCCAACCCCCTGCACTGAGCAGGGACATTTTCAATTGGATCAGGTTGCTCAAAGCCCTGTCCAGCCAGACTGGGAATATTTCCAGGGATGAGGCATCCACTTCTTTGGGCAACCTGTGCCAGGGCCTCCACCACTCTTGTTGTCAAAAACTTCTTCCTTATACCTGGTCTGAACCTCCCCTCTTTTAGTTTAAAACCATCATTTCTTGTCCTACTGCAATAGGCCCTGTTAAAACCTCTGTCCTCATCTTCCCTTAAATACTCAAAGGTCACAATAACATCTCCCCAGAGCCTTCTCCTCTCCAGGTGAACATCCCCAGCTCAGCTCCAGAGCAGAGGGTTTCCAGGTCTTGGAGCATCTCTATGGCCTGCTCTGGACTCTCTACAGCAGCTCTACATCCTCCCGATGGCTGGAGGCAACTCTGCAGGTGGGGTCTCACCTGAGCAGGGCAGAACTCCCTCTTCCCTGCTGCCCACACTGGGGATCAGCCCAGGGCACGGGTAGTGTCAGGGCTGAAGGAGGTCCAGCTCTCACGATCAGCACCCCCAAGTCCTTCTCCCTAGGGCTGCTCTCAATCCCTTCACCCTGCAGCCTGGATTGATCCCAGAGGTTGCCCCAACCCAGGTGCAACAACTTGATCTTGGCCTTGGCAAACCGCATGAGGTTCCCATGGGCCACTTTTCATGTTTTCCAGGTTCTGGATGACATCCTGTCCTTCAGTAGTGTCACCCACACCACTCAGCTTGGTGTTGTTGATAAACCTGCTGAGGGTGCCCTCAAATCCCCCCGTGTCATGGATGAAGTCCATGTCCCAGTACAGATCCTGAGGGACATCACCCATCTTCAACTGGACATTGAACCATAGATCACTACTCTCTGGATGTGAATATCCAACCCATTCCATATCACCCATCAAATTTGCATCTCTCCAATTTAGCGAGAAAATGCTGAGAAGAAATACTAGACAAAGAGAAAAAGAAAGGTACCCCCTAAGAGTTTTTTGGATTCTCAACTGCAACCATGCAGTGACACTCCCAAAGGAGCATGACCTCCATCCTTCCTTCAGAATCCCACAGAGCTATGGAGTATCCCCAAGTGTCCTCCACCAAACCCTAAACCCCTTTATAGTGCCTCAGGATGACATTACCAGGTCACAGAGGAGCTTGGCCAAAAGTTGTCCCTCTGCAGAAGGAAAATATTAATTAAGCAAAACATAATATCCCTGCAAAGTGCACTATGCTCTAGAAGGAAAATATCTCAAATGATTTGGTGTGTTCGGCCAGAAGGAAAATCCCTTCCTGATCCAAAGGGCCCAGTGGTTTAATCTGAACACAAAGCAAGACAGCAACACCAGGAAGGTGATAATCTGCTTTTCCTCCTTCTGAGGGAGCAGTGTCTTCACTAAATGGGAGACAGTGAATGCTATGACTGACCATAGGACAGCCAGAAAGCCTCTGGGGCAGCTAACTGTTCTAGAGTCACTGAATGGTTGCACCATGTTAGCCAGGCTGCACATTCAGGTGTGTCCCTGTGCCACCCTCCTTTTCTTACCTTTCACTATCCACATGGTGTTTGGCCTGTGGTTTCCCTTTGTCTTTCTGTGGCGCTGGGTCTTCCAGAAAGCTGTGGTCCAGGCTGTCCTCAGGAACAAAGTCCTCCACACTCTGTACCTTGGCAGGGACTACAGCGGGGGGAGGAGTGGCAGCAGCAGGATCTGCATTAGCAACAGGAGTTGTAAAACATGGGTGTCACCACAAGCGAGACAGAAATTGGCTTTTTCCAGATCTGTGCTGCCCAGGGTGGCAGCAGCCATGAGACAGGACCTTGGCTCCATAGTGAGGGAAGAGGAAGGTTATGAACAGGGTATAAACCAGCCCAGAGTCTGACATGAAGGCATTCACAGATCATGGTTGCTGTGGTTTAGAATGCACCAGGCTGACCCAGGCTCTTAGACTGAAAACCTCCCTGGCAAGGGCTGGCTCTGCTCTCCAGGGAATGCTATGACTGACTGTACCACAGGTTTTATTACACCTGTGCTATGTGGACTGCTCCTGGGGGATGTCCCTTCACTATTCTCTTATCTTTTCCAGACTGTTCAGTTAACCCACTCCTATCCTCTTGCTTTTTTCAGCTGTAACTGTCCAAGGCAGAATTGTTCACACTATGCTTTTAGATGTTCTGTGTAAACAAAAAGCTCAAGAGCTACCTCAAATAGAGACTGACTTTAATACAGTCCCATCTTCAAGGTATCAGGATGAAAACTCAGGAAATTAGCATAACTAAGCATAACTAAGAAGCCTGAAGTGATTAACCTTTCTAGAATTTGCAATACTCAATTTTTTCCCTCTGCTCATGCTGAACTTCACATCTAGACTTTTATTTTGGGTGAAACAAGACTTGTGCCTTTTTTTTCTACATTTTGCTCTCCTTAGCACAACTTTCAGATCACTTTTGCATACAAACACTACATACAAACATACATACAAACAGAGAGTAGCACTGGTGTAAGCTAAACCACAGCCAAAAGAATTACTACTCCAAGACTTCAACAGAAAGCTTAAATAGCAGCTCCAAGAAAACCCAAGTATTACTTGGTAACAATGATTTTTCAGCTGCTTTCCAGTGAATTGGTCCCTGGGTACATTCCAGTGGCCCTTGGCACACTACTGAAACCTTGCAACACAGACACATCAGCTCTTCCTGGCTGCCTTTTGCAACTGCCCCTAAGCATTCTGAGATATCAGGGCTGAAAGTCACAAGCCCAAAACAGCTGTCAAGCTAAGAAGGAGTTAAAACAGGAGAAGAAAAAGAAAAACCCCAAATCCAATCACTGTAACATTGGTAGTAGACCATTTGTCTTTTTTTCTACAGATCAAAATGACGAAGGTTTTTTTTACTCACATGGAATTTCTAACATCTGCTCCCCTCCTTGGTTTTTGTTTTCTCTGGGTAGGAAGAGTCATAAACAAACCAAAATGGGTGCATTGTGTTATATCTGAGAAGAGGCACGGGATGGAGAACACCATGTGGCAGACCTAAAACCAGACCATTTCTACATCTACATCTACATCTACATCTACATCTACATCTACATCTACAAATTGCAACCCATGTCCCCAGCACCACCTCCTTTCTCTCTCTGGGTGTCTCAGGAGCACTGTAAGCCAGTGTGAGAGGAAAGGTATTTCCAAAGGGTGACTCAAACCATGTCATGATTTTTAGGCAGTGCCAGCTCTGCAGCTCCAGTTAGCTCTGCTAACAAAGTGCATGTGACAGGCAAATTATGGTCCAGGTCAGTAAAATTACATGCAACAAACCCTTGATGCCTCTGCCTGGCACTCTGTCCGGCAGGGTGCTGACCGAGGGCTGTGCTGCTCTGCTGAGTACTAGTGTTGAGGCAGCAGCCAAGGGCTCCCTCCTCCCAGACCTGCTCTGAAGGAGCAGACTTCCCCAGAGGGGGATCTGCTGCGGAGCCTGGACCTACGTGACCATTTCTGGCTGAATAACCTTTAAAACCAGCACTCTGCTTCTCTCTGTTATGCACAGGAGCCCCTCCAGACTGCCACATGTGTACGTGGACGGCACTTCAAGTAGCTTCTCCGGTAATTTTTTTGATATTCAAGAGGTATTTTTGCTCCTAGTAAGAACCTGACATTTTATTTATTCTATTAGTGTCTCCCATGTGTTCCAGATCTTCCTCTAAAGCATGCTACAGCCACCACCCAGCTGGCTGGGCACAGTCACTATCTAGCACAGCGACAAACCAAAACACTGATCAGGAGAAAATAGAGAATGACAGCCCAAGTCTCCCTGGACACCCGCTGCACATGCATGGCGCCTGTGGCCTTCACACACCTGTCTGGTGAGCCTCTTGCAGGGAAAAAATGAAATGAAAACTGGAAGGGTTTCATTTTGACCTATGGGTCACATTCTGCCAGCATAGGTCACCAGCACCTACCTGGCTGGGGAGGAGTGGGCTCGGCTGCAGGGGATGTCCCAAAGAGCCGCGCAATGATGCCACGCTTGGGTGGGGGGGCAGTGGCCAGAGGGGCCACGGGAGCTGTGGTGGGCGCGGGGGGCTGCGGGGCCTCGGGTGCAGGCGCTGGTGAGAAGGATGGGGTGGGGTCAGGAGAGATGGTGGTGCTTGTGGCAAGTGGCAGTGGCGGCTGCGGGGTGCTGGGGCTGGAGCTGCCTGTTGATGTGGAGCTCGGAGGTACGATGGGTGACTGGGAGCCAGAGGAGGGGCTCTGCCCGTTTGTTGCTAGTGGTGATGTGTGTCCTTGGCTTCGGGCTTCCATCATTTCCAGGAAGCTGTGGGGGAAGATAAATAACAAATATAAGTAAGGGTGAATCTCAGAATCCCAAACTGTTTTGGGTCAGGAGGGACATTAAAGCTCATGTGATTCCAACCCCTGCCATGGGCAGGGACACCTTCCGCTAGGCCACGTTTCTTCAAGTCCAACCTGGCCTTGGAAATTTCCAGGGATACAGGGACAGCCACAACTTCTCTGAGCAACCTATGCCAGGGCCTCCCCACACCCACAGGGAAGAATTTCTTCCCATCCAACCCTGCCAGTTTAAAATCACTGCCTCTTGTCCTGTCACTACCTGCCCATATAAAAAGTCCCTCTCCCTCCTTTATATAACCCTTTTCATCTGGCTGTGTGCTGAGCTGGCAAAGTATGGGTCGGCTTCCAGCTGGGTGTGGGAGGGTATGGATCTGCTTCCAGTGACACTCTGTCTCCCTGGGTCACACCAAATCTGGTTTACCCACACGAGCTGAACGCATCCCATCTGCACTGAGGTGTGGAGAATCCCAACCTGCTCTGCACTGCAGGATGAAACCTGTATTTGCAACACTACTAGGAACTCCCTGAATACACAGACTATAACAACATGCCAGGGCTTGAAATACAACCTGAAGTCAGTTGTTGTGATGTTGCCATCAGTTAGACATATATCTCTAAAGAAGTAAGTGCAGTAAGAATGGCACATTTTTAGATTCTGCAGAAAAGATCTTGAGTACATCACAGTACAGAATACTCAAGACAACCACTATAATAACCTCTTCATCAGACAAGAATGGATCTGAGAGGAGAATCCTTGAACATTAAAAGAAAAGAGCTGTCCTGAGGGCTCAGAGAAGACTGACTGCCATTACCCTTCTTGCAGATCCACATACAGGCTTCTCTTCTCCCCTGCACACACGCTTCCTCTGTGTGAGCAGCCCTGGAGCCAAGCAGCAGGAATTCTGGAGCAAGTTATGGTCCTGGCTGAGTTCCTGACTGGAAGAACATTAAAGCCTGTACCACTATAGATTGAAAAGATCTTTCCTTTTCCAAAAGAAACCCAAGCCTAATCCAAGCCTCCCTCTGCAGCCCGCAGGGTCAGCAGCCTGTTTCACACACTGTGTGCAGAAAAACGTGGACAGAGACAAGTTCTTGCCATGAAATGGTCTGAAAAACAGATCTGCCACATGCTGCACAGCTAAGAGATACAGAGAGGACACCCAAAATGAAGCATCCTGTATAGTAGCCAGCACATCCCGATCTTGCCTCTCATTTCATTAAGCTTAATGAATTTGTGCACAGAGGCTCTGGATTCAGCTGGTTCTGCAAAATACACTTTGGCTGTGCTCCAGGCAATGAGAGTGTGAAGGGAGAGCCTCCTCTCCCACACAGAGCATGACCTCGTCCTTCAGGGACCTGAGCCAGCCAGAACCTTCCGTGGACTGACTGCTGAGCAGAACGCAAACAGTGGGGGCTAAGAGACTCTAAGCCTTGAGATATGATTTCCTATTTTAAGGCAGTAACCTGATATACTTTTAAGGAACAAAGTAATATACTTTGTGACCAGCAGTGTCTGGAGCCCTAGGGAACAATAGCCCCAGGAAGCTGTTACTTGAATTGGAAAACCAGCAGTCCTTTCTAACTAAATAACTGGCTAAAGTGGAGATCAAGGGCAGCACTGAAAAGCAGAATTAGTGAGGCAACATTAACAGACAGGGACAAGATACAAATAGAACTGGATGATCCCAAGTAACAGAAATAGGAAGAAATTCAACAGTACAAAGAAAATCATCATCTATTCAAGGGTGAGGAAAAGTGTTCTTTCTCCCAGTTCTCTACATGAGAATGGCTGGGAAAGACTCACCTCACTCATTCCCGGAAGTCTGGACTAAGGACTGCAATCCCAACCATGCCAGAGCCTGGCTGTCACATGCTGTCCATTGATATCCAACCTACACCTGCCCTGACACAGTTCCAGCCATTCCTGGGTCCTGTCCCAGATCAGAGAGCAGAGATTGCTGCTGTCCCTCTGCTATCCCTTGTCAGGAAGCTGCAGATTGTCAAGGCACCCACATCAGTGCCACACTGTGGTGGCCTCACTGATGCTTCCACCAGGATGTGGGTCAATACTATGTGCCTCTTCCACCCAGAACACTGGCTACACCAACATGAGCTCCCAGCAGTGCTGAGCTCAGAGCATGTGACGCAGCATCCAGTCCCCATCCTCCCTCTCCTGGGGTGAGCTGTGCAACAACGTGTTCCACTGAAAACGATGTATGGATTTGTCATGCACCAGAGAGAAAACATAAAGGAGTTTAACTCCTGCACTGAGCTCTGTGTAGACTGCATCAGGTTGGTTTGGAAGGTGCACAATACATCACACACGCTGCAAGAACGCAATAGTGTGTGCTCGATACTTCTCTGTCACTGTGCTCTCCCTCCTGAGGAGGGAAGCCATGGCTCAGCATCCCCAAGCAGGGTAAGCATGGCGTCTGTGGGGTGGGAAAGGCAAACCACGAGCCCTGCAATTCAGCCTTCGTCCAACAAAGCAAAGGCTCTTTATCTCCAAACCATGTGAATTCCCATGGCCTGCAAAGCAGTTTGAGAGCTTTGCCTGCATGCGATATGCAACTCCTTGGCTCCACACCACATGAGCTGAGTGCTGAATTCTGCCATTCCTCCCCTCACAGCTTTGATCCAGGGCTTCTGGTGAGCCAAAGACAGGAGAGCTGAACAGCACTGCTTTGTGGTACTCACTCCTCCTCCCAAGACCCACTCAGCATTAAAGACTCCTGCCTCCCAACTCTGAGGAGAGATTAATCCTGTTCCTGTTTATAGCAACAGCAACCCTGGATGGAAGCCTGCAAGCCTGGGCACTGCTGCACCCAGCAGCCAAGGTACTGCTGCCAGCAGTACTTGCTCTCCTGACTGTGCTGGGCTCCCTGACTGTCTGTGGGAACACCTAAACCACTAACACTGCATGAAACCAGAATGAACAACCTCTGAGCCTCAGGTTGCTGAGTCCCAGCTCAGCAACCTGCTGACTCAGGTAGGATAAGATGATTGTACACTGAAGATTTGGGAACAAGGATACACAAAGAATGCTTAAGAGTCACACCAGGATACAGAATATGAAGCTCAAAGAGTAGTTAGAACTGGACTCAACAACGCACAGGAAACTCTTAACAATACCGGAGTATTTGAAGATTTACTGTATGTGGTTCTATCAAAGCTGCCCATTTTGGAAACAACCTGCTTTGTTCTGGGAAAGTAGCCAGCTCCAGAGGGAGGGAAGGCTGTGACTACCACCTGCTTCTCCTCCAAAAACGCATGAAATTTAAGAGCTGGAGGAAAAAAACCCAGCTACATAGCTGAAGTATAAAGAGTGTCATCCTTCCCTCCAGCGCAACTGGAGTGGGGCATAAAACACACGCAGGCTTTGTCTGCACCTGTGCTCCTGTACCTTTGTCACCTGTGGTGTGTGAAGGGCATAAAAACAGGACACGGCAAGTTCTTTAATAGGAAGATACACATGGTTACTTAGGGACAGCACAACACAAACTCTTAGCCCAGCATAGTACTGAGGACAGCTGTGATATGTGTGCTTCATGTCACCTCCATCTAGACACGTGGGCCAAGCCTTGTGCTGTGACACTGGGGAAATCAGGGTGGTCTGACACTGGTTCTACACGGGCTGCATAAACCAGCTCTGATGTGTTTTTATAGTCAGATCTTCTGTGAGGGAGATGGGTGGAAAACCAGCACACATGAAATGCTGCCAGCAAGCTCGCAGTAATTTCCAGGATGGAGGTGTCTAAGCATCCTCCACACTTTGAAAATACTACATAATGCATGAATGCTTTCTCTGGCTTTACACACACTCCTCAGAAGGCACAAGTGTGGCTGTTTTGGGAACACATCGGGCCAAACCTGCCATGTGCCTGTTTTTTCTCAGATTCTATACAATCTGTCCATTCCTCATTCTATCCATCAGTCCTTTGGAAAAAGACTCACTCAAAACCTTACTGTGGAATAAGCAGTTTTGTGCCCACACTGGATGGAGCAGACCAAATCCTACTAAAGCACAAGGTAAACTCACACCTGAGCACCTTTATTCTGCTGGGATACAGAGACTGCAAATATACCATGCACATCCAGGTGGGTTATCTGTCCTCACCCACAGGGGCTCCTTATTTGCCTTTCAATTCTTCCATTACAGACCAAGTAACAAGTCCATAACATCCTCAAACTCCTGAATAATTCACTGGTGGTTGGACCTGCTCACAAGAGGAGACTTCTATGCAATTTTAAAGACAAACATGCTCCGTGGGAACAAAAACTCATCAGGGCCTGAGGTTACTGTTGCTCTGCTCCCAGGGCGAACACAAAAACCACAAAAGGACTTGTTAACCTCTCAATTCCTAAAATTGTCAGTGCTTGTGTTCATTTAATATTGAAGACGGAAACAGTCTAAAGCTTTTTGGCTCCTGGTTCTAACGTGCTGTGATAAACTGTTCAAGTGTATTTCATGTGGCAAGAAAGGCTCTGGGTTATTTTATTAATTGTGAAAATCAAGATTAATCGGCTGGATGACATAATTTTAACTGGGGTTAGTGAGGGTTAGCTTTCCACATGCTTGTTTTGGGCTCATTAAAGGTATTGCCCCAATCCCCCTAGCCCAGGTCCCTGAATGTGGAATCAATGGCCAAGAAAGTTTAATTCCTGCTGTTGTCCTGTTTTCCACCCGACAAAATGGATGCAGCAGGATAACTCTCTGCTCCATAAAATACAGGACATGCTCCATGTCCCCACTTCTCTAGCAAGACGGACCAATGAAGGCTTAGATGCACTTAATTCTGAACGCATCTCCAAAAAACATGACCTAGATAGAGTCCCATTCCAGGCTGGGTACAGGCTCGCTCCTGACCTGTCTGATGATCACAAGGATTCACAGCAAGTGGAAAAGATAAAAGTGGGGCAAGGGGAAGAGAAAGCAGGAGTGGGTTTATTTTCCAAACTGGCAATTCAGCCTGTAGCTGGTGTCATTCTGGACCTGTATTTCCATACAATGGAGGATGCCAGAGAACAGCTACAGCAGCAGCTCCTCCTGCCACTGTGCGGGTGTTACTCAGCACCACGGTCTTGCTGAAATTATGAGCCATGCTCAGTGTGGAAAAAAACAACCAGGCAAATAAAACCCCAACCCCCAGACAATGCCTCTGCAGTGACTAAAGCTGTCCCTGTAGGGAATGTGTCTCCCCAAAGCAGAGTCCTCAGCAGGGCAGCCCAAATGCCTGTCTGCAGTCACTGATCTGGCACCCACATGGTGAGAAGAGACAGCCTCAAGTTGTGCCAGGGGAGGTTTAGATTGAGTATTGGGGAAAATTTCTTCACTAAAAGGGCTGTCCAGCCCTGGCACCCTTCTCTGGGGGAATGGGCACATTGAACATAAACAAGTTTTCCTTGAAAGCAGACAATAAGCTGGGTACAATTAAAAATGGAGAAATGGAGCAATTAGGTACAAATTCAGAACATCATAAAAGTTGTTATTGTTTGATTAAAAAAAATTCAAGAACTCAAAAAGGGCTGAAATGTTCTTTTGGCAGCATTGAAAATGTAAAGTCTGAAAGCACAGGGACAGTACCCGAGCCAGATGTGTGTCAGGCAGTGAGGAGCCTAAACACAGGGAAAGAACTGGAAGCAGACCATGTCTCTGCACAGGCACATCCAGGCAGTGGCTGCCCAGGCTGGCTTATATAAGGCAGAAGAGGCAGCATTGTGTGCCACCTCGTGTTGTCTCTGGGATCCACATTTTGGATAAGTGACGTTTTGTCCTCAGGTCCACCCCCCGCTGCAGCAGGAGGAAGAGTTCTTGCTCTCTTTCTGTTCTCACTGAGCCAAATTTAGCACTGGTCATTGTGACAGAGCAGATACCAGACTGCTCAAGGGTGAAGGGAATAATCGAGATGTCCTAGCACTGTCACCTCACTATGCTCCATGGCCTGATTTTATGGCAGGAGAGCAGAAATGGCTTCTGAGGATGTGCTGCAGCAGCCACACCATGGCCTGTGGCCCCAAATACCTGTGGGCTTCTCCTCTTGCTGTGCAATTTGAGTGACCCACAGCAGAACTCCTAGTGCTGTCTTAACTGAAGCAACTAATACAAAGGCCTTGTGACAGGAGATGTGACAGGTGAGGGTCGGGTTCCTCTACCAAGTAACAAGTAATAAAAAGGAAAAAGCAAAAGAGGCCTCAAGTTGTACCAGAGGAGGTTCAGGCTGGACTGGATATTAGGGAACACTTCTTCACAAAAAGGGCAGTCAGACTTTGGAACAGGCTGCCCTGGTAGCAGTGGAGCTATCATTCCTGAGAGTGTTTGAAAAACATGCGGATGTAGCACTTGGGGACATGGTTGGGTGGTGGCTTTGGCAGTGCTGGGTTAACAGCTGCACTTGATCTTAGAGGGTTTTTCCAACCCTAAGGATTACACAGTTCTGTGATCTGTCAAGGGTCACCAAGTCACACTGCACCAATACACATGCAGTGCACAACAGGGCGAGTGGCAGCAGTCAATGTACCAGGTGTTCAATTGGACATTCACTGATGCAGCATATTAAACCTGGTAATCCCAAAATAATGGGCATTTGACAAGCATGGATGCAAGGACCTTCCCAAGCCCTAATAACGACCACTGCAGACCTGCCTTGATGCTGCAGTCTCTGATTCCCATCACATAATGTTGTGTTCACACGTACTCTGTTTCCCAGCCTGAACTGTTTACTAAGGTTGAGACTTCATTCAAATGTTCTCTGACATATGAATGTGACTATTTCTTTAAATTAGGTCTTTGGCTATAAAACTTGAGCCTGGAGACCTACAGCAGGGATAAAAATTGAGTGTAAGAAGTGCATACCTTTTAACTCCGGGGCTGAAGTAACCCCTTTGCAGCTCATCTGTCCCACAGAGGTGCCACTTAAACAAACAGACTCTCTGTTTCTACCTGGGGTACAGAGAAAAACCTTAAAACTCCTAAAATAGCACTCTTAGTCAGTGATCAAAGTACTGAGACAAAGTACTGCCTGGTGCTTTTCTTCTGGAATCCATGCCTCTAGCCAGGAAGCATCCAGGACTATTTTAAAGCTCTTTCTCTACAAAAATGTTGTTTTCTGAAAGTGAGGAACTTTGGCCTCATGAACATATGAACATGCAGGAGCTGGCCAGCTGCATAAGGATGTAATTTTATTTGGTAAACCAGAATTCCAGAGAAAAATATTGCTTTTAATTTTAGCAACTCCTCTTTTGTCAGGCTCTGATATTTCTGAGGCTGTGTTAAGCTAACCTGCAGCCTGACAGTGCCAACAGCCTCCCAGTAGAGAAGTGTGGTCACACTGGGTGGAACAATCCAGTCTAATACCTGTTGCTGGAACTAGGAGGTCTGGCCACCCCTCCACCACTACCATGCTGCTGCTGCCTTTAAGATCTAAGATCTCTTATCAGAGCCAGCCCAACACAGACTAACTCTGAGGTAGACATAGCAAAGATATATTTCACAGTCACAGAATCTCAAACTAGTTTGGGTTGGATGGGACCTTAAAGCTCATCTCACTCCATGCCCCTGCCACAGGCAGGGACACCTTTCACTGGACCAGGCTGCTCCAAGCCCCATCCAACCTGTTTTTCTGCTGGATTTGTAAGCTGAAGTCACACATATGGAGACCCAGCACAGGCTAAAGCTGGTGGAAGGGCAAGAGGTGATGAAGCAGCAAGATCTTGTGCTGTGAGTTTGAAATAGCTCTGCCAACTCCTGATTCTATTAGCTATCCTCCCATTACTGAAGCAGTACAAACAAAAATATGGGAAACCATCTGACAGCACAGCCCACACAGCCCAGTCCTTTGTGTAGGGACATCAAGAGAAGTGCTGAAGGCATGAGGTGACCAACTAGCTCCTCAGGAGGAGAATGAGGTGAATGCCCTGGAAACAGCACCGGTTTGTGTGAATTGGGGTATTTCAATGCTCTCCAAGGAAAACATGCTGAACAAGGTTATAGCACTTGAAACCTATCTGAAAAATGCTTTTTCAAATGCCTGTACATGAATATTTCATAACCATCGATTCCAATTTCCAAACAAAGCTGCCTGTAAATAATCTTTCTTCAGTATGTTCTGAGGGTGACTTTTCTGGCTTGCACACCACTGCAGCAAAGGCCTTGTGATGGGAATTCACGGAACATGGATTCCTGTTCACTGTGCTATAGGTGTAATGGCTTTGTGGGGCTAAAAGCTGGCAAACACCATTACAAGCAGCCAAGCACACAGCTAGGGCACAGAACAGACACAGGGCAGAGGAACCAGCCACTATTTCAATCCAGAAATACACCGAGGAGTTCAGAAGTGCTCAAAGGGAACAAAAGACAGCAGTGTTACTGCTATTACTTTCTGCTGTCATAAGACACACAATACACAGGAGTGCAACAGCCAGGAGAGGAACCAACTTGTGCGCTGAGCAGCTGAGAGATGGAAATAACTCCTTCCAGTACTTTATCTACTTCAGCATATGCTTGCTCCAGGTGTGCTGCTCAGCCCCACCTGCCCTGCCCTCGTCTCCCCTCCCCAGTCACATGCCCGTAGGAACCAGACTGTCTCACAGGGATTCCCCAGGTGCATGCTTTACTTCAGGTGATGCCATTCAAAGCAGCATTTTATCCTAAAGATCCCTAAATGTTACTTGCCAGACCCTTCAACGTGGCCACATGCCACAGCTGGGGCTGCCCAACATTCATGTGATACACAAAACAGTTAGAAAAGACAGCTCAGTGACATACAGTTCGTAGTTTTGGTCTTCAGTCTCTTGCTGCACTGACAGCTCCTCCAGAGTTGCATCAATATCCAGCTGATTTGTCTCCAGCTGCCGTAGTAACGTCTCCCTCTGAGGAAAGAAAAACAAGCTGTGTCTGAGCAGAAGGGTCACTGTAACAGATCTCTGCATTGAGATCCTGTGTCATCGCTTTACTACAGCAACACATCCACCAGGAGCCCTGGCCCTGATCATGGTGTCCATTTAAATACAGAACACAAAGGGAAAGAGAATAAAAAGTAGATAATCCATAAAGTCTGTGTGTAAGAAGCATCTTCTTCTGTGAGCTGTTCTCAGCCATAAATCAATAATGTGTTTTTTCAGACACCACAGCAGCAGTTACATTTGGAGAACGCATTCAGCTCCTGCAGAGATCAGTCGTGCAACCCATTCACTCAGGCCTTTGATTTTCCCTGTGCTAAATCAACCCCTCTGGGAGCAGGACTCAGCTGATGCAAAGCCTCCCATTATTTTTATTTTTTTGCTGTTGGGTTGGATGAGGGAGCACAACCTGCCAACACAGTGACATTTCAGAAGTCTTTGCCCCTCCAGCTGCTGTTCCACAGATGGGGGATAGACACCCTAGCTCATTTCCAATGGGAAATGAGTTGACCGCACTAACGTAATCCAGGACTGCTCCACTCAGTCCTTTCTTTCCCACGTTTCCCACAGAACTCAAACAAAAACCTCAGCTGAGGGGAAGGGCTGGCTTAACAGACTCCCTGCTCCCGACATCCAGACAAGCAGCAAGGAGAGATCAATAACCACAGGCACAGCCAGCTCCCTCAAGGGCTGCAGCCCTGCAGGGCTGACACAGCATCCATTCCTGCAGAAACATCATTCTAGATCCCCTGGACAAGACTAGAGCTTCAGTGGTGCAAATCCTGCCCCACAGGCCCAGCCCCTCCGCTCAGCTGGCTAGAATACAGATAGGCACTGGCCATGCCAATTGTCTCACCTCCTGTATTTTGGAGTTTTGGAGTCAGAAGCCACAATGTTCAGTGCCAGAGGGCATCAATCCTCCCTCTCCCACTGCCTATGCATTGGGTGGCGCAAAAGCAGGGTCAGCTTGTGCTGAGCTGGGCTGGTGACTCCCAGCCCTGCACAGTCCCTGTTACTGCAGGTCTGCCGTGCTGCAGGCTGCATCCCTGCCTAGGCAGGAGGACATGCAAGAGAAACCTCAGGCTTCCTCCAAACTGTCAAGGTTTTTGCTTTGATAACTGCCTTATCCTCCAAATACATTTCGGCTTTGCTCTGACAAATGTTTTTGAAGGCTAGCATCAATAACCATGGTGAATTCTTAATTCCCTGTCTGATAACACTTGAACTCACTGCAGAAAGATCCCATCAGGTTAAAAGCCCAAAAGGAAATCTATTACATAATTCCCAGAATAAAATCCATCTGAAAAGACAAACATTTGCATGGAGCGATGGTGTTCAGTCTCTACATGCGCATGCTGCTGGCATTATGGTTTCATAGATGTGACAACTTTAAAGCTATCAAGACACTGTACAAGTTTGAAAGGCAATTAACTCATCTGGCTCACACAAACCACACTGAGTGCTGTGTTCCAGGGAATGGTCACAGCACAGCCTGAGCCCTCCATGGAGCAACTGATTTATATCAAATTCTACTATGACTGAAATCAGCAAAAAAGATTTAATTCATTTTTATTTTGTACTGTAAGACTAGGTGATTCATCACAGCTGATAACCCTAATTTACTGGAAGACGTAGCCCATCTTGAAATTTAAGGGCTTCTGTGATAATTTAAGCTAATCTACTGCTTCCAAGGCATATAGAGTCTTCATGTTTACCTTTGCCATTGTGTTAAGAGCTTGGAGCAATCCCTCTTTTCTTTGCTGAGTAATTTTTATCCATCACTTTCAAGTGCTCTCTGCAGATATAACCTTGACTTTAATTAACATGTATGCATGGAATTATGAAGTCATTACTTAATGCCAATTCCTTTATTGTCATTTACAGACAAGAAAGATTCAGCAAAATATGCTATTCATATTTAAAGTTGCTACACTAATCAGAAGTACTATTAAGGACTTCAAATTCTAGATTTTAGAATTCAAGAAAACCAAGATCTCAGAAGTAGTAGACATCATCATTTTATATTATTCATGCAGTATAAGCAAAAATGAGACAAAAAGGGCAAGTCTGCTGCTTCTTTGTCCCCAGTGTTGGGGGTTAGGTTTCTTTTCTTTTTCACCTATAGAATTTTTTCCCAAGGGTTGCTTGGCAGCTAATGGCTGGGTACTTATCAGTGCTCAGCTGAAACAAAAAAAGATGGACCCTGGCATTTGGCTACACCCTTTGTCTGCGAGTTTCTCTCGTGGTGGGGGGAGAAAGACGGGGCTGGAGGGCAGCTTCACTTTTTGGTGTGGTCTGCGTCGAGAGCAGACTGAGCTGCCGTTGCTGCGTAGGTTTCTCACTGGCACCACCGGGATCTGATCCTGAAGAGAGCAACCATCATCTGCTCGTGTGCCCAGGAAAATCCTGATTCCTCCTTTTGCTGCCCTGCTGGAGCTGTCTCAGTCCTGTCCCACTGCCTCGGCGCTGTTTTAGAGCTGCTCTGCACCGCGGGCCCGCACTGCCCTCCCTGCCAGACATCCCTGCCCTCCAGTGACCACCGACGGAGCTCCGAACTTCACCCAATCCACCAGCCCGGGATACCCCGCCGTTCCAGCTTGGTACCTTTTTTTTAGAGTCCCCAGAGACCAGACTGCCCCGGGTTTTGTAGGACCAAGCTCCGTGAAGGTCCCTGGTTCTGTTTTTCGCTATTAATTGCTGTAGTTGTTGTTTGTTTGCCTTGTTATACCTATTAGTAAAGAACTGTTATTCCTATCCCCATATCTCTGCCTGAGAGCCGTTTTAATTTTTTTTCTAAATTATAATAATTTGAGGGAAGAGAATTTGAATTATCCATCCCAAGAGAGGCCCTGCCTCTCTTTAGCAGATACCTGTCTTTTTTCAAAACCAAGACACCCAGTTTCCTAAGACAGGTGAAATACATGCTGAACAAATTAGCTGAACAAACAGAGACAGAAGGGCTACTGCTTTCCATTGCTTACCTTAGGCTCTTTGATGATGACTTTAATTAGACTTGTCTATTAAACAAGTGGTGTGCCTTGCTTACCCTTTGGCACTGAGACATACACCAGTTTTATTTATTTCAATTTCCACAGATCACAATAAATCAAGAATATATATTTAACAAAGAGAGAGTTGCAATCAATTTTGTTCAAATTCATCACTACTAACAAATTTCCAAATACTTAAAAAATATGTTCTATTTTATCATGCTGGTTATTAAAATATTAAAGAAACAGCTTATTTTTTGCAACGACCCAAAAGAAGGAAATAAATCATGTGCTAGAGACCAGTGCTTTGGCCGAAAGCCACTTGCAAGGGATTCCTGGGAAAAGGCAATTTCAGCTGTCTGCAGAATGCTGTCTCCTTCCAGCGCAGCATCTGGAAGCCTGGGTGAGCTGATCGCATTTGCGGGCCACCAGCAATACCTACAGCTAAACTGCATCCTCAAGTTTGCCAATCCTGCCCCTGGAAAGGAACTGATAATTGAAGATCGCAGGCTGACAGAGAGAAGGTGCTCTGTACTGGGGGTATGGATTTCAGTCCCTGCTTTCTCCATGGAAGATGCATGACTGTAAACTGAGCACAGGAACATGCCACTGAAAACCACATACTGACTCCAACCCTGCTGAGGGACAGCCTGGGACCTTGGATGCAGCTGGACCACTCTCCCTGTGGAGGGCAGGCTGAGGGACACAGAAACCTTTGAGGCTGATTAAATCCTATGTGCATTTTATACCAGGCAGCATCCCTCTCCTTTAATCCTGTGCTGCTCCAAGGGGAAAAAGTTTCTAGAGCCTGATACTGGCAAGAATCTCTGAAGGAATAAGAAAAACCTTCAGGAATTAAGTCTAGATGTGATTTTCCTACAAATTTCAGTTCATGCTGCACTGGATGTTGAACAGGGTCAGCCCCGGTCCCTGTGCACTGCAACACAAGGTTCCCAGTGAGTGTCTGGGAGCAGTGAAGTGTCCCAAAGCAGCTACTGTGGAGCAGGCATGAGGCACTGCCCATAAACCTGTGACACAAGTGCAAGGGACACTGGAAAAACCAGTGCAGCCCATCTTGGGTGAAGTTTGACATCAAGTACAGCCCCAAAACCTGGGTGGAAGCAACCAAAAGCCTCCAAATATGCAGTGTCATAAACCCAACCATTTTACCAGCAGCATGCTGGCAGATTTCAATCTTCTCCACTGAGCAGCAGGTTGGATTTATAGCTCAGATTTCTACAACTTCCTCATCAAAAAATTGTTTGACTTGTTTCACTGAGGTTTTATACATTCAGTACTCTTATCCTGGTTCTTTCTGCTCTGCAGCCTGAGGACCTGGTAACATCCATTAATACATCTCAGCTCCTTCTGAACTGGCAATTCACTGGTGATTATTTATATAAAAATACACACAGACACTTAAATTACTGGTGAAAGATAATCAAGATCAACTGCCTGCGTTTTTCTCATCAAATAGAAAACAATGACACAACATTATATGTGCCCTCAAAAAGCATAAGCTATCGATCCCAAAGGACCCCCATAGGATCACCTCAAAAGCTGATCTTCTAAAGGCTGACAGATGAGAATCTCACCCTTCACAGCCTTTGCGCTTCCCTCAGCCCTCCCAAGAATCCTCAGATACAAAGGAAATATGAGACTGGATCCATGTGAACAGGATCCGAGCTCATGTATCTCATATTTAATGCCCTTTACCATTAGGTCAAAGAGTTTCAGCAAACAGAGGTTCCTGAACTACTCAGATAATGGACAAATCTCTTCTCATCTGAGTTCCAACTGAACAGAATTGAAATCCAAAGTCTAACAAATGTGTGTATTTCACATTTTTGACTTGGTAACTGCATCACTGGATGCCATCTTCATGCCAGTGAAAATGGAGCCTTTCTCCAGAGGTCAGCACTGGGGACTCAGCATAGCTGACCTCTTGCAACCAGAGACATGTTTAAGCCAGTTACAGGCACCAATGTTCTGATGTAATTTTGTTGCATCAACTCTAACAACAAGAATGTACTCAGGATCCTTTAACAGCAAATGAAACCCCAAATACCAAATTCCTGCCTTAGAGAGGAAGCAAATCCAATCTGTCCCACACACCCAACACATCAGGATAACATCCCTGCCTTACCTGCAGCTGCAAGAAGGGGATGTTGAAGAACTTGTGCAAGTACTTGAGGCCAAAGCTGTTCTTCATGGAAGACTCAGCATAGCGGAAATAAGAGGAGCCGGGAGGCCTGTGCCAAGCAGAGAGGAGAACACTGTAACCAGCACACCCTGCAGACCCTGCACAGGACTGAGTTACACACCAGGAACCACCCTACAAGCCAGCTTCCCAGCCTGAAATGTAGCCCAGGAGGTCATTCTGCTTGGACTCCTTATTTAGTGTGCAGCCAAAATTCCCAATGAAGGGTGGCAGAAGGTGGCTGTTGGTGTGTGACAGTGTCATGTGCCTGTCAGGCTAAGAAATGCCCTGTCAGGACACTGGGATGTTGATTTCCTAAAATGGGGATTCACAGCTTTACAAGCTGTTCATTTCACAGTGAAGGTTTTTGTTTTAAAACCACAACTGAATTGACAGAAATCGTATACAGAAAATAATTTGTAAAGAAATTATTTCATCATGGATAAAATCTTAAAATTGACACCATTTATTTCTTTGTGCCTGACACAGGCATAAACAAATAAGAGACGAGGAGAATGAAGAAAGTACCTTAAAAATATAAAACTACATAAAAAGGTACAATCTACTGAATCTTGACCAACAAATACTATTTTATACCATATAACAGAGCACCTCAGATCTCTGCTTAAGGGAAATGCTTGTCTGGCTGGCAAGGGACATGTGACTTGGCTGTGCCCTGCAAGTGCTGTGTGGGGGATGCTCAGAGACAGAGCAAGGACACAGCTGCACTGGCTGGTTCTTGTGTAGCTCAATCACTTGGAGCAGAGCTGTGCCATGGGGAGAAGATTCTCTTACAGGAGGACTATCCAGAAAGAAGACAACTTGTTGAGAACAGTACCTCTGAAAGGCACATGCTGCCAGGCAGCCCCTGTTTCCAAGAGCATGGCAAACGATCTGCTCCAGATCAAAGGGCCCGTGGTGTCAGCAGATGCTGCTTATGAGACACGGAGAGTTCTGGGAGCCAAAGGCAGGCACAGGACAGAGAACACATGTGACAGGGATGTGAAACACGGCAGTGACACGGTTACTGATGGGTGATGGCAGGGAGCAGCTGAGGCCTGCTGCCCTGCCCACTGACCTCTCACCTGTTCAGGTTGTCAATGAGGTCCCGCACGTCACCAGGCAGGATGACCCGGTGCTCCCCCATGTCCCGGTAATTCCCAAGCACACACACTGGAACGTGGGTCGGCACTTTAGGAAGCTCCCTCAGAATATAGTTAAATGTCCTTCATCAGCGAGGAGAGAGAGACAGATGAGACTGTTAGCAGTCTCAAAAGACTGTTAGCGGTCTCAAATCACAAAGGAAAAAAAATCAACAAGAATTTTTTTTTCCAAAATCCTTTCAAGTCTGTGGCTTCTTTACCCCATCAGAGAAATACATTAACCCTCAATATGTCTGGACGATTCTTTATACAAAAACAACATAAAAAGCTCAATAATCCAGTTTCACCAGGACCCTCACTTCTCCTACAGCAATCTGAGTCCTGCAAAATGGTGTGGGGTCACCAAAAGGAAAGGATTCCCTCCCTTCAGCTGTCCACAGGCTCACTGGCCCACACCAAATCTGAACAACATCAGCCTAAACATAAGGCAGGAGCTCTCACTCCCTCCTCTTTCCACTCTGGATTCCTGATTTCTCTCACCCTCCTCAGATGTGCAACATCAACAGTTCATTAATTCTGTAGATTCATGCAGCCTGGGGCCTCTAAATAATCCTTAGTAATACCAGTTTCCTAGGAATTTCTCACTAGCATTCTCCTCTCCCTTGGGTTCTGGGGAGCATGGGTTTGCAACATGCACTTTGCAACTGTGATAGCACTAATTATCAAGCCTCAGCCAGCAGCATATCAGCAATTGCAGCACACAACCCACTGGGACACTGCTTGTTAGGATCAAGTCCAGGAGAGGAGTGTATTAAAAAGCCACATCACAAGATAAAGCTTTTCTTTTAAAGGATACAAGCTTGCTTCAACACATTAGGCTGGTTATCAGCTTCCAAATCCAACTGGGAATCTGGCAATCTGGAAGTCATTTGTTTTGCTGGAACAAGGGAGAATCACATGGTACCAGTAAAGGTCTCTTACCATTGTTTGGTAATGTCAAACATCATCACTACACCATTGCAATTCTTATAGACATCCAGGAACTCTGCATCCAGAGCCATTTCCGATTCTGCCTGAGGAAATAAAGGCAAAGAAGCAGTAAATAACTGGATTCAACTTCAGGCTGATACAGAACACAATGGATACCGTACTGATTGGGCAAACTTCCTAAAGTGACAACCACTGTAGTGAGTACCCGTGGACTTCACACCATTAACACTGAAATAAGATACTTGGTGGTTCCCACCTTCCATTTCCCATAGGAACAGGACATGAAGCACCTGACAGTCTCTGACAGCACATGCTAAAACCCACTTCTATCCTCTCCCCTGTGCTCCCAAATCCTGTGTTGGCAAGAGAACTCCATACAAATCACAGAGTGGAGGACAGAGGACACAGCTCCCATTCCATCTTTTTCCTGACCCAGATATTGGCTCTACTCCTAATGCTTCTGGTGTCCAAAAGCAGGAGGTAGTTTGTCCCATAAAGGGCTGACAGGATTAGTACCTAATTGGCTTTCATCACTTGGACTCTGCATACTGCTAAGTCCAAACAGTACTGGTCCCACCTCAGGCTCCATGGCTCCTGCTGGAATTTGGTGCGCCTGAAACAATTCTCACTCATTTCCCAGGAGTGGAAAATGCACCCAACATTTGCAAAGGAAGAAGCAGCTGTGGTAACTGTTCTCATAAAGGCTTTTCCCATGTGAGAATATTTTGAGGAAAATTCTTGTCATCTGAGCCTGAGCAGATGGGCACCAGTGGGAGTGTAACAGCCCAGCCCAAGAGGAGCGGCCAGAGCAGGGCATCTTCAGGCCCCTCAAGAAGGCCCTGACAAAAGGAGTTTCTGCCTCTGCCCACAGGCAGACAGGTACAAAGCTGCTGAGCAAACATCTGGGGCACAGTCATTACCAGTGACAGAATGGAAAGCAGCAGGGAAGTTGCAGTCAGGGCAGGAGAAGGGCTGAAATACACAGAGTAAAGAATGAAGTGCATCAGTGATCCCACTGTCCTTCATCCGCCTTCCAGGCTGGCCTTAGAGCAGGAACAAATATAGAACTTGCTCCCCATGGACCAGAAGTGGACAAGAGGCCTCAGACCTCTGAACTCTAGGTGACTCACCTCCTGAGGGTCATTCTCCAGTTTTAAACCATCTCCTCGTTTTTTGCATTTTCCTTAAAAAGAATTGTAAAAAACATAAGAAAGCATTAGACTGGGCGAAGAACTGGAGGATGGGTCTGGATAGGTGCACAGCAGTTTGAACACAACCTTAAAGCAGATTCTACTTCTACTGTAAGCCTGGGAGATGAGGAGGGATGGGATAGGTATGCCCTGCCTAAGAATCCCAGCCAGTTTATTCAAAAACAAACAGTAAAGCAATCCAATACCAGACAGAACTTATGCATGAAGAAATCCAAGAGAAATCAAATAAACTGTGGGAAGTGAGCTGTGGAGATGGAGAGAAGGCCTACATGTGCTCCAAAGGCCAGAGCCAGAGGGTCAGGTCTGGTCCTCACTAGTGAAGGTGCAGAAAAGAAATCCTCCAGCATCACCCAAAGCTACAAAAATAAGCCAGGGAGCAGGTACAACTCTGATTAGACTCCCAGTGTGCAAGAAGTGCAAGAAGCAACGTGCCTAATGTTTGTAGAAGACACTAGAAAACCACTCTAGAGACTTGCCCTGCAGTCCCACAGCCATGATCTCACCTGCAGGAATCTATAGGTTTCTCTCCAACTCATCTGCTTCCTCTAAGGCAGTTAAACGGCAGCCCCTGAGGCTTCTCTCTTTCCTTAGATCTTAGGGAGGCATTTTCTGACATTTTAAAGTACCACTGGCATTTAACTCAGCACCCCAGAAAAGGAGTGTTTTTAAACTTCAGCCTCCCTGAAACCTTTGTATCAAATCAGTTACACACTAACTGTGTTTCCAAATCTTATAGCCTGGAGTCTCAGCAGAGAGGTATATCTGTACCTATCAGTGTGGCCACCAGCTGACATGATTTTCTGGTGTAGGCACTTGGCTCTAAGGATTACCAGGAGTCCCAACATCTTCTGTCATCTACTGCCAAAGAGGTTTAGTGTGGACACACCATGAAAAAAATCTAGCCTCTTGTTTCAACTGAATGTTCTGAGTTTCCAGAATTTTATTAATGATAAGCACTGCACAAAGAATAACCTTGCAAGATCAGGAGTTATGTTTGACAGATACCGAGTATCTCCCAGATGTTACTGACAGCAGTTAAGTACTTCTAAAATAGCTTTGTTGTGTATTTGCTATGTCTAAATAATGAAGAGTTAACTAAATTATACTGGCACAGTCTTGGAATTCCTTCTCATCACTTCTAGAAATTTCCTGTGTTGCTGACAACAGAAGGTGCTGGCAGCTCATATGCACCTCCAAAAACCCTCCCATTGACTCTATAAAAGACTCTGTAACACTGAGGACCAAAAGAGCTTCCACTTCCATCAGCTCTTAACTCTGCTGAATCATATGTGGGATTCAGGGTTCTGCCAGATGCTGCATGTGAAACAGGGTTTGCTTTTCCTGCACACAGCTCAAGGATAAACAGTAAGAAAATACAATTATTCAGAAAAGCTTTAACACTGAAGGCGGTGTTAACTTTACAGGAGGTGGTTCTGGTGGGTGCTTCTGTGCATCACTGCAAAATGTTTGCCCCACTCATGTCATCTTATTGCTGACATCTGAAAGTAGCAGAAATATTAATCTTCATCCCTCCTCATTTTGGGCAATGTGTTTCCCTGAGGGACCCAAGTATGGGCTCAGATTCTTCCCCATGCAGATGAAGGTGTGGGATTGTCTAGGCCATGCGTGTCTTTTCCCACTTCAATTCATTTCAAGTCAGTGACATTTGTGTGGCTCCTCTGAACATCCAAACACTGCTATTTCTGCAGTTACTGCTAAATTATGCTTGGCATGACCTAAATTTCTAGGTATTAAAAGAGAAGCCCAAGCAACCACAAATACTCTCCATCATTCCTCCCATCGTGAGCAATGAAGGTGTCTGTCTAACCTGGACACATTTACAGCCAGTGCTTTGAGACATAATATACAACCCGCACACCTCTCCCTGCTCATGGTTTTCTGTGTGTATCCAGAGGAATGAGTAATATTCTTGCATGCTGCTCATCAGTGCTGCAAAGGAGGTCACCTCAAAGGAGTCATAGAGCTGAAAAGCGCATGTGTGTACAGATTCATGCACAGGCTCTATTTTTGGAACCCAAACTGCAGGATGAACCAGACAAAGATAAGATCTATGCAGTGAAAAGATGCCATTCAGTCTGTAAAGGCAAGGGCACAGTGAGGATTGTGTCACTGTACGTATGAGGTCCAGATTTTGAGGTTGTACTGATGTGTAATGGAGGAGCTTCAATCAGAGAACACGGGTGTCCGTGCTGCAATGGCTCAGGTCCTCCTTCTAGAACAATGGCTGCTCCTCATTTAGAGGCATAAGAGCAACACTGGCACTAAATACACTTGGCAGCAGTGCCCTGGAATCTACACAACAGCTCCTACTGGACACTGAGGTTCTGATCATCACTTGAGTCTCTGCAGCAGTATGTACCATCAGTTTTGCTGCAGGATAGAAGGATTCAGTACAGCTTGCCAACAAACGCTGTCCAGCATGCAAGGGGGCTGCTTCTCTTCACCAGTCAGAAATACTTATCTGGAATATGTGCATCCCTTGGGACATCTGAAAAGAAAAGAAATATGAACTCTGATCTTTCCTTCTTGCAGCATGTGTCTGGGAGGCAGAGGGGTGAAGGTGCAGCAAGGAGGATAGGAACCTTCAATAGAAGGGAAAGCGTTTGTCTATCTTGTGGACAACAGAAAAAAAAATGATTTGATGCCTTCAGTCATGTTTCAGAAAATATGTGGGAACCAAAGTGGCAGAAGTTACAAGACAGGAATTCATAACTGTTCCTGAATCCCCTGCATTCGAGCAGCTTCTCTGCATTCAGGATCTATTATAGCTTTATGACCTGCAGCAGTTACACAACTTGCTGCAAAGCCAAAAAGATGAGTCAGGATTGTGACTTTTGCTAAGAGAGATCTTTCCTGTGCTCTGTCAGTTCCAAGAGCAGCAAACGAGATGATATTTACTACACACGCCACACAATATCCAATACCATCCACAGCTGGAGGCAAGCTCATCTTGGGAAGATTTTAACAGATGGAACCTTCCAGACATGATCCCAAATCCCTGAGCAGACCCACAGAGAATGCAGCAGGCAGCAAGGAAGTCTGGACTCCAGGGAGTCTGCACATTTAAAAAAAGAATCCCAAATAGTCAAGAACAAGCCCAGAGGAGCAGCACAGTCTGACAGCTGCCATTCCCCACTGCCTCACCACACTAACCAACCTCACAGCTTTTCAGCTTTCACAACAAACTTCCCTACATTTCCAAATTATCATCTGGATGCTAAATAACCAATACCAAGCTAAGTCACTGTCCAAGCAGGGCCAGCAGAGCTGCCTCTGTATCCCAGTGAATTCTGGAGGGAAAACCCACCAGAGGGAAATCCACCCGGGCATTGCTGAACCAGCAAGGACAGGGAGCACACCTCTGGGAGCACCAGGAGAAACACCACTCAGGAAAATCATCGTTAACTTCAGCCCAGAAATGAACATCAAGTTTTCAGAGTGCAACTCCTGCAATTCCCCCCAGCCCCCTGTGACTGCAGAACAGCAGCACTGCTCAGCAGGGGAGAGCCCAGAGCTGCTTTACACAACTGAAGCTGAAAACTGCAGTTCATGGATGCACCTGTTAAACTACAACCCACATCAGGGCTTTCAACAGTTTCCCACATCATTTAAACAGAGGTCTCCTAATTTCCTCTGAAAATGAAATGGGGAAATGCTGGTGAAAGAATTTTAGCCTGGAAGACTTCATGCTGAAATGTGTGTTCAGAACATGCATTTTTTTGACCGTTTCAAATCCAGCCTGATAAATGCAGTGTTCTGCCCAACTCTAAATATACACACGAGCCAGGATCTGATATGCAAGGGGGAAAAAAGGAGGATCAGGTCTTGTCAGCACTATGCTACAGCAGCACTGGATACTTTACTACTGCAAGTCTACACTCCAGTGTGGCTCTCACCCAAAGCATGACGCAGGAGGATTTTTTGTCCTAAGCATATAGAAGGAAACCAAAAATGTCATAACATTAGGATAAAAACTATATATGAGCAAGCATTTAATGCTTAATATGAACATTTTCCTAAAGTTATGCTTATCAGGAATCCACAATGCTATGGCAATAGGAAAGTATTTGATTTCATTAACATCCTGATGATCTGATTTTTACACTGCACTGATGGAGCACAACTGATTGCAAAAAAATACATATCTGTGGTCCATAAGAACGGATCTTAACAGAATGAACTTCATTTCAAAAGAATATATAGTGAAAGGAAGAGAGTCCTTTATGATTTCTAACATAGGCTCCGCTGTCAGACATTAAAGCAGAACCAGAAGAGCTGTTATCAACATCTGTGCATAGCACATCCCACCCCCTTCGCCAAAAAAACAAGTTGAGAAGATGACTCTGCTCAGAGAAGCTATTCACAGGAATAAATGCTGGAACCACATGATCCCCGAATTAAATGTCTATTTATTCATACCAAAGCTGCAAGGCAGCGAGAACACAGATGTTTTGCTCAGATTCCAGCCCTCCACTTGTTATCCCAGAATCTGAAAGCCAAACTGTAATCACACTGACTTCAGCAATAACTCTGGCCGAAGCAAAGTTTTGTCTACCCTGTGGAAACTGGAGTTTAAAACACTAAAAAGATAAAGTGCTCAGGATTTTCATTTGAAGTTCCTGGCTCAAGTTTAACCTGAAGGCTCCGTTAGGTATCTGAACTAGAGGTGCTACTGCTAATTGTCTTTCTTTTTTCCCTATTTCAAATACAGTTCAGCTAACATGAAAAAGGACATTTCTCCTTTTCCCACTCCCTATTGTATTTTTAGTTTTTGGTGTAACACAAGCGTAAGTTGAACAGGTGGTGCCTCTGAGATGCCACTCTGCTGAAGAATGCCTGAGAACACGGATTCCAGCCAAGGCTGCAGGAAAGGCAGCATCAGACAAACCATCAAAGTTTGTGTTTTGATGATTGTGGTCAACAAATTTGACAGACACCAAACAAGAAGCATCACTCACAGAGCAAGAGCTGCTCACCTGTGCAGCTGCTTTCCTGACCATATTGACATACTAAATCAGGAGCCTGGCTGGTACTAAACTGCTACAGTACAGCCAGTCTGCAGCTGCACAGATAAATCTGGCTATAAGAAACCCAATTTGGCTCTCCTAGTTTGATAAACAAGTCCCTAGGTGAACAACCATAGGACAGATTTAAACTCAAACAAAGACTTCAACCAACCCCTTCCCACCCTAAATGCAGATGTATCACTGGCCAGGTGGTGTTAAGACCCAGACCAATCAGTTGTCTAGATCCATGAGTTTTGAACTCCCTGTATAAGAAGGTTCTGAACAATAATACAGGCTGTTTTTCTTATAATCAAGAGGACTCGAGACATGATTTCTGTCTCCAACCTATGACCACACGTAACACTAAACATCTCTTAGAAGCCAAACAACATCTGCGTTCAGGGCTACAGAATGGGTTGTGCAGATTTACATCTAGATCCCAACCCCTTCCAGGAACAGATTCCACTGCATCCCAGTCTGCACTGCATCCAGACTGTCTTCACAGATGTTATGGGGTTTGGTTTTACTCTTTACAAAACAAAAGTTTATACTCTGATAAAAATTGAAAACTAACGAAAAATGTATTTATATATTGTAAAATTTTCCTTGGCTAAGCATTTAGAAAATGTTTTGGAATGCACACATTGCATTTTCTGTCCTAGTGAATTTAAGTTATTGGCTTCTTTTTCATCCTTTCCCCCTGCATACATTACCCACTGCAGCCACGGTTTTACCAATTTAACATTAGAATGCCTTCACAAAAGCAGCTCAACACAAACTTTTATAACCAGAACAAAAAACTCATAATCTGTCTAAACATACAGGAAACCATAAAGGGGAGAAGGTGAAGTTTATTCTAAAGCTCAGAGAATTGGAATACACAGAGCGGCAGGTGCTTCATCTGTCCTAAGCATGTGGAACAACTGCTTCTGAACACTGGGTTTGATCTGAAGTTCAGATTCCAGGTACTGGGTTCTAGCATAGGAGACTCACCTCTCCTTCCCTTATTCTTTCAGGAAGTGATATAATAAATACAGATTTTTTTTTTTTTTTTAAAGCAGAAGTAAGCAGGTATTTCTGAATTCCATGTAAGTTTTTAATGAATCTCCATTAGAAAGAAAGTTATAAATTTTACCTTTGTCCACTACATCCCAGACTTCAACTTTCACAATGTCATCAGTGGCTGGAAGCACAACAGAATACAAAGGGTTAGAAGGTTAAAACACCCATGACTCAGAGAGCCCAACCCAAAGCTAGCATGGAGGTAATGTCAAAGCATAGAAATGTCAAAAGAAAAGCAAATTCTGTGCAAGAAGAAAACCCAGCCATAAGAAGGCAGTGAGCTGCTGAAGGAGCAAGCTGTCCACCAAAACCATGCTGTCAAAAGAACTTCATATATACTCTTAGTCACATAAGTGATGGCTGGATTTCCTTGCAGGTTCGTGTCAAGTTTGAAGCATGTTTTAAGTATTTTGTGTAGACTCTTTTCATAACATACAGAGGTTTACAAAGCCTTTCAAAAAAAGATAAAAATCTAATTTTGAGGATAAAGTCTGGTTTATAAACAAGGTATACAACCAGCAAAAGGAATACACACATTTAAGAAAGATTAATCATGGCATTTCCACGTAAACATGACAGCCTGTGCAGACAGTTCTGCAGCTACAGAAACCCGCTCTCTCTGCATATTTCCAGGTGCATTTTGTGAGAAATAAGGTCTAACCAGCAATTTTGCTTCCTATTGAACTGCAGCATCAATAAATTATAACCAGCAACATCTATTTGAGTTGCTAAAATCTGAAGCAAGACATGCAGAATTCTAACTCCAGTGATTGCTGGTACCCACGCGCAGCCAATTCACGTTCAGGTGGCGTGAAGGTTGAGCAGCTATGGTTCAATGTTTCCATGGAATCCAAATAAGTAGTCTGATTTTCAGGAAGTCGTTCCAAGAAACATCTGCTTTTTGGAAATGTTATAGGCTTTGAAGTAAAAGCTTGTACTTGGAGTAGCTCTGAACATAAACTTGGCATAGGAGGACAATGCCTCAGAGTAGAAAATAACATCGTAGGATGGTGTAGATGAGTTTATCTAAGTGTCATTATCAAACCAGGAAGCATTTTCTATACAGAACTCGCTCTTGGCTTAATTAAATGTTTCAAAATGTTGTACAGACAGATTATGAATAAAGGAAAACTTTGATCCTTTGCTTCCAGAGAAAGACTGTTTTTCACTCATACATAAGGCAAAACCAGCCTCTGTTTTCCTTACAGTAATTCCTGCTTATCTTCCCATGCGCCAGCTTGGCAGGAGGCACTGGATGAACAGAAGACTCCCCTGGGTCAGCCCACACAGTGCTTTGCAGGACTGAAAGCACATGGGGAGTACAGTATCCACAGCCCAAAAACTTCTGCTCAAACCACTACACCCCACTAATTAACTCAGTCCCTCAATATTTCTACAAATAATCAAACCAGGTAGGCTAAAGTCCAACCTGTGAATCACTCACCTGGCATCCAGCTGAGCCAGCACCTCCCCGCAAGCACTGGCATTGCAGGAGCTCTCCCTGTGCCCCTGCAGGTGCTAGGACACAGACCAGCTACTGGAGGTCTGTCCCTGATTCCTGCCCTGCAGTTGGCAAGGCAATCCCAGTGCCTTTCCACAATCAAGGCTTGCTGCAAAAGGGCAGGAGATATCTGCATTCCCCAAGTTTTGCATGGGCTCAGGAGGAGCCCAGGAGGTTGCCTGCTCTTTCCAGAAGTGCCATGTGAAGCAGTACATCAGGACTAACAGTTCAGAGAAGTGAGCCCTTGGGGTGAAAAGGCTCACCTTTCGGGTGACCCAGGGCCTAGCACTGGCACTTTGCTCCTGAGCTCTCTGCCTCCTTCCCAACAGCCAAACACACCCTCAGTTAGGATGTGTTCACCTGCTGAGCAATTCCCACAGAACTGACACCCTGCTGAGCAGCAGCAGTAGTCCTGGCAGCTGGGGAGCTGAACTCCCTGACCCCACCGACCTGCTTTAGACCCTTCTAAAGGGCTGAGGGGAAGGACAGAATTTCTCAAAGAAAACGACTGCACGAGACCCATGAAAACCGTATTTCCACATTTTTCCTGCTAGCTCACACCCAGGAAGTTCTTCCCTTTCATCACTAGTGTCATTCCTGATTTTCCTGATCATGCAAGAGGATAATTGCTTTAGTGCTGCTGCATTGGCTTTGGTGTGTGACTCATACCCAGCAGCATCTCACTCGAAGGAGCTCTGTGGCAGCAAAAAGAATGCCAATTTATCCTTTCAACTCCCTAGCTTGGATTATCACAAACCATGATCAAAGCACTCCAAAGATCTGTCCTGAGCTGCTATCTGACCAGATACTCCATGACCAGCGGTACACCAAACACTGCTTTCCCATAAAATGACGGAGAGCCATGAAAAGGCTCCAACTGCAAAAAAGCTCATTTAAAAATAAGAATTATCACATTATGCGTGGGTTCATCACCAGGAACTCACAGGCCCTCAGACACTTTTTACCCTCATTCAATGACAGGATTCACTTCCTATGCTCTGCATCACAAATCCTACAGTGCAAAGCAATGCTGCCATCCCTCATGCACTCAAAGGATCAGAGCACAACTATTTGTCAATTTTTATTTCAGACTCCTTTTCCCAGGCTGCCAAACAGCGAATAAAATTGGTGACCAGTAAAATCCAAAAAAGTGTTCTTTAGGGTCAGGAATGGTAATTCCTTACTTGGACACAAAAATTACAAATACCCATTACAACGGGCACAGAAAAGCAACTTTGTTCATTCTGAATAAGAAATAACCCAGATTCCGCTATTATTAATAATATTATTATTAATTCCTTCAGTCTAAAATTTCTGAAGGTGCTACATTTTGCATCTAAAATGGAATTCTTCAAAGACCAACGTAAGAATCCTTCAATATTTGACAATGATTTAATTAGTATCTGTAAATATTTGCCACCAGCTACCTCATAATGTTTATTCAAGGTAGCCTGACAGCATGAACATAGGAAAAACAAACTTTATTTTTCCTCTAAAGATTAACTTGGCCAACAGGGCAGGATTTAGACCTGAACCAAGTACTCTGAGGGCCCACATCACCAATCTTGGATGGAAACTTTTCACAGCAGGAAACAGATTTCACAATGTCTTTAAAATGGGGGTTACTTTTTGAAATGTATCTTAAGAAAGTCAATGGCAAAATTCCTATATTAGTCGCAATTATTACTAAGACAATGGTATACAGTGTTTTTTACAATGTAAAGGGAACATAAATGGAAAGCACAGTTTCAGGTACAGCTTTGCAGGTAGTTTTACAAGGTCAGCAACACTTTATCTTGAGAAAAGTCCACCAGCATCTGTACACACTGCTGTCAGCTCTGGCCAGGGAGCTCTACAGAAATGCAGCACACCAAGGTTAGAAGTAGGCCCTAGAAATAACCTATACACTAGGGTCTCAGCACACAGCAAAGCCAGCCTCAGGTGTAGGTGTTTTCTACCCCCGGATTGCATCAGTGTTGTAAAAGCAGTGCCTGAGCCTTGGCTCAGGGAAAGAAATGCAGACACAGGTGAGATGACTCGTTCTTCCTCCAAACACCTTTTTGCATGTACACGTTTTGTACCTGTTTGTGGATACAGTTAGATAGGAAGAAGCCTCCTAAAATAAATGCCAGACTCCCAGGCTGTATCCAACACAAGTGTTGTGCTACCTGCACCCATGAGAGAGGAAATCCAACTCTGATGCTTTAACCCATGATACTGCAGAAAGCCACAATTAACACTCAGTGCATTCTTTACACTTGGGTATCTAGGAAAGAGGAATTTAAAGAGGAATTTTATTTCTTACTCTGATCTAAGTCTGTTTAGGCTGAAGCATTCAAATTTGATTTTGGAAATAGTTTCCACCATCCAACTTGTAAACTCTGTGTTCATTCCTCAGTAACTGATGTGCTGGCATCCTGAGAGAAAGGAAGAGGAGTGAGGGGAAGGATGCCACAGCTAACATACACCATGCCAGAGGTTTGGCTGCAGATGGGAAACACCTCTGTGTGACCACAGAAGATCTGCTGGTGAACACATACTGTGGCTTTGTGAGCATTACCATGAGATTGAGCATGATGGTATCACCTGGTAATTCAAATTTGATGATGAATCAGACACAACACTCATATTTTATGCTCTCCCCATTGCACAGGATGTTCTCCCAGCTGGGAGGAGATGGGCAGTACCTGATTAAACAGACTATCAGAGTGAAGCAGATGGACAATGTCTGATAATGACAAACAACTGCTGACCTTTTTTGTACAGTATACTCAGTCTTACAGGGAGCTTTCATACTGAATCAGGGGTTCATCCAACAAGGTTGTGGCATTCTTGATCAGCATCCCAGAAGTTGGGCTTAATGCACTGTTGAATCACAACCTTATGCAATTTCAGTGCCTGCAGTGTCTTTTCCAGGTGGGAGGCAGGGCTTTCACAGCTGCTTGCAACCAGTAAAATAAAAATTAAAACCCTATCTGATCACTCAGACTGCAACAAGAACTTAAAAAAGGCACTGGCACTTCTGTGCTTCAGTAAGCCAGCCTAGAGCTAACAGTACTACAATAATTTTTGAAATCTTCCCCAGTCACCAGATGCTCTTTATATTTTCATCAGTGAAATCCACTTTGCACCATGTATCCCCTTCTAGGCAACACAGTAACACCCAGAGCAGAGTGGGCCTCAGAGACAGATTTATACAATAACCCCTCCTCACTGACATGTCAAGCATATTACAAAGATTTCAAATACTTTAGACCACCTATTAAACACTCTCCCTTGGATTGTGGCTTCCAAAGACATATTCTTTAGCACTTATAACACAGAGCGTCTGACAAAATTAAAAACATGACTGAAAAACTATGAATAATAAATTAAAAAGAGTGATGAGAGACCATTTTGTCTTCCAAGCAGAGAAGAAAGGAGCAAATGAGGCTGTGGTGAAATTTTCTCCCCCAAGGCACTGTCCCATGACTGTCACTTCCTCCACCCTCTTCGATCTTACTTTTGTAATTCCAGTGGATGCTGGTGACTTGGATCTCCTGAGTTGGAATATATTCCTCAATAAATTTCTTTCCCTGCAGTCGGTGCCAGAGTGTGGTTTTACCAGTGTTCCTGTCCCCCCGGATGACAATTTTCACTGGAGAAAAGAACAAGCAGACAAATAAAGTGATTAAACACAACTTGAAGAATGCTGTGAAAAGCATGCTAACTCTTTGCAAGCATTTTTCAGATGTAATTAGTCCTCCCATACTATACAGGCAAGATGGGGTTCGTTAGAAAACATGAGCGTCAGTCATTTAAATCAGTGTTTATTGAATAACTCACACCAGCTCAGTAGAATGAACCAACAGCAAGGTTGAATCTTCAGAATCTGCACAATTCCAGCCAGCTGAGCTTCTGCTCTGTGATGGACACACTTGACCCCTTAAGCAAACCAGCAGCAGTTTGGTTCAGGCTTTAAAGGAAGCAAAGGCCTGAGCCATGGCTGGACCAAGAATTCCTCTAGGAGAGACAGAGAGGAGCAGTGACACAGCCAGCATTGGTGCTCATGAGCTTGGGACACCACACTAACCATGGATTAACACAAGAATACCAGGTGGCTTTTCCAAAACTCATTTATCATGGAACAAAGATAGATGTGAGTACAAGGATTCTCCTGCACATCCTCCCCATTGAACGTTATCATTTCGTCAATACGACAGATGGGATGAGCCTTCCATGAGCTCTCCGTGCCCAGCAGTGTGACTGCAAGGTGGGGAACACCTCTTAAGGTTCTTCTCGAGGCAGAGACCTTTTACTCCTGACAGATCAGCAGTCTAATCTAAGCTTTCTAAACTGTGGCTAGATTGTCTGCCTGTGAGTCTCCCCTTCAACTGGGACACCTCTCTAGATCTGAGGTCCTTTACCTGCGAATAAGAGATCCCTCCTTGCCCAACAGATCCTCAGAAAGGAACTGATGGCATGTGGAATTAATACTAATGAAATTGATGCTCAGTATTAATTATTATAAACTCTGTATAGATAATTCCATTAGACATAAACTGTACAAGTCCAAGTCTGAGACTAAGATTGGACCCAGGAGCACCTACGCTCCATCAGTTTAAAAAGGGTGAACCATGTACCTCAACAGGAGGGTCTTTGTGTCACTCATTACACCTCAATTCTAACTCGATTTTCCTTGGGGTGTTCCATGCATGTGGTCAGTAACAGACTGAATTTTGCCACTGACCTTTGTCAGAACAATATCATATCTAGACCACTTTTGCTTGTACAGCTGCTGCTCATTCTTTAAGTGATCTAAATCACCCATTTGCAACAACCTCCCATCCTCCTGCCTTCTCTACCTCTCCCTGACCCTTATTCCCACTTTGCCCTTGCTGGCCTTTTCTGCCAGGCTCTCCCTTCCACTACCTCCTCTATCATTCCCTTTCGCCTTAAACACTTCTCATACCTTGAGAGAACAGAATCACAGAATGATTTAGGTTGGAAAGGACCTTTAAGATCAACTATTCCAACATTCCCTCAGCACCACCAAGGCCACCAATAAACAGTGCCCCCAGGTACCACATCCACATGGTTTTTAAATCCCTACAGGGACAGGGACTCCACCACTGCCCTGAGCAGCCTGTGCCAGGGCTGGACAGCCCTTTCTGCGAAGAAATTTTCCCTAATAGCCAATCTAAACCTCACCATGCACAACCTGAGGTTGTTTCCCTTGGTTACCTGGTAGAGGAGGCTGACCCTCACCTGGCTATGGCCTCCTGTCACCCAGCCCTTGTGTCGATTGCTTCAGTTTAGACAGAAACTCCAAACTCTTCCAAGGAAGAGCAAGTGTCCAAAACATCAAAAATTGTGGCAATTAATATCATGAACTTTCCAGAGTCAATTCAAATGTTATCTTATTCTTTCTGAAACTACACTACCTATTATTTTCTAAATTTTCTGTTACGTTGTGGGTTTTTTTTTAATGCCATCTTTTTTTTTTTACTGGCAACCACTAGATTTACTGGCAATCTAGTAATGGCTACTAGAAAACATAAGCTGACCAAATTGAATTTTTATTCTTGTGTTTTGATTTGGAGCTATGATCCCCTGGAACGTGGGCCACCTCAGACATCTAATGGCAGTCATTAGCATTAGGTTGTGCATCATCATTTGGGCAAGGAGATCTGAGACAGAAGGCTGCCTTCTGCTGCAGTTCAGGAGCTGCTGCAAGCATTTCAGAGAAGATCTGAAGAGGTCAACTTGAAGATAAAGCACACAAAGTCTGTGGAGGAATTCTGTCTGTCGCTACAGTTTCAATGCACTTTTGTTGTAGTACACAGAGGTTTATTCTTTCTCAGAGCTGTTTATTCTTTTTCAAAATTACTTACCACACCAGGATAATAATGGCAAAAATGTATTTACAGGCTGACTTCACTTAAAGGTCCCAGAGCATCTCTGCAGACACAACAAACCAGTTCCTACATTTCTTGTCACCTTGTGTGTGATTCTTTCCTACTTACAGATGGTAAAACAATTGATAGAACATTCCTTTGATTTTTTGGAAATATGAAGCCAGCCCACGGCATAGGCAGAGTGAGACTCCATTTGTCCCCTGTCAAACCCAAACCTCTCCAAATGCTCTCACTGCCTGCCCTAAAATATTCAAATTCATATCCTCCCCCTGCCCTGGAATGCAGCATGAGATACTAAAACAGTGAGTTTTAAGGGACAAATAGACCCTTCCTTAAGAGTCAGGCTGCTCTCAAGGTGCACTTTCAGGATCACTACCAGATGATGTGGTTGTGAGCTCTCTCCAGAAGGGCCAGTCTCACCTCATGCCAACACCATTTTTTATGCACTTAAACATGGAGCTGGATCAAGAAACTTAACTGGCTGAGAAATAATCATTATTTCAAAATTACCCATTTTCAGTTTTCTTCTCTAGCTCCAGTGCCCAGCTGAATGAGCAGCCTGAGCAACACATGGGAGGCACGCCTGGAGTGCAAGAGAATCCCCCCAGCCCTTTTCAGCTCATGTTTATATCAGTGAGAGGTGCTTGTGGCACCAGATGCTCAGTCTGAGCAGGTCCAAGAGCCCCTTCCAGCTCCAGCACTGTCCACTAGGATCTCTCTTCTCCTACATAGTGCACAAGTTCTCACTGACTCTTTTCCTGAAAAAGAAAAAGTCTTTAAAAACAGAACAGGAAAAAGGCAAGTGACACAAATCACTTCTAGGAAAGTGAAGTCTGTATTTGGGACTTTGGCTGGGGCAGATGTGCTCAGTGACAGGCACCTGCAAGGCAGGAAGGCCTGACTGAGCTTCCAAGCACACCCAGGCTGGTGCATCATAGGCCTGCGCTGTGGCTGAATGTGGAAAGAGGAACAGTAATTACAGGTGAGGTTAATGCTATCAAGTAAAACTGTTGCCTTATTTTGATTTGAAGTTAAATCAGTACTTGCTGCAAACAGCCAGAGGTTTGTAGCAAAGACAGGAAAATTATCTGTGGGGAGAAGGGTAGGGATGGCGAATAGATCAAGGGGCAAGGAAAAAGCTAAACAATCACTTTATGCATACTGTCATTGCATCAGGAAAACCAGAGGGATTTCCATTCTCCAGATGGGGAAACAGAAGCAGAGCAGTGATAATGCAGGCCCAGAGAACAGGTCTGAGACCAACTCAGAACTAGAAATCAGGATTCCCAGCCCACATTCCTCCAGGACTCTGCAGCAAAGATCCCGAAACTAATAACCCCACTGAGAGAATCATAACATTACCCTCATTAAGGTCTTTGGGATTTCAACTGAAATGCTTTGAGCTTGTTCTACTGCAAAAAGCAGCACCACCTGCTCTGCAGACCCTCCCCAAGCACACTTCCCATAGGCACAGGCCAGCAGCAGGCAAAGCAGGGCTGGCACGTGCTGCATAAACACCTGTGTCAGCCATAGGAGAAAACAAGAGAAGGTGGGAAGTGGCAGGAAGAGGAGAAGCCTTCCTTTTGGGAGTTGTGTTGAATGAAAATACTTAACAACGAGTCCGGGAACTACAACTCCCAAGGCAACACAAAAGAAGTAAGGACGATAATGCTTACTAAAAAGGTACAATGGTATTAGTTAAGTTTTGTATTTTAAGGAATAAGTTAGGCAGAAAAATTAATAAGGAGAGGGAGTGGGGGGAATTCTTGGAGCTACTGCCTTTGGTATCCTAGCACTGGTGACTGCTCAGCCTGTGCTGCAGGCACACACAGTAGTGGGGTTTGTCAAGTGACACACCGGATGCAGTGTGTAAAGCCCAGAGCAAGGGTTCCCATGTCTGGGGAAGAGAATGGCTGGATACTTGGCACCTCCATGTCTTTTGTTCCTCTCCCTGATCAACAAATCCCAGGACCATTGTTTGCCCATCACTGTCTTACATAAATGGTCATGTTTGAGCACCCTGGTGCTCAAAATTACATTCTGCAACTGCTCTTATTTGTTCAAACAAGCACTGCTGCCAAAGGCATGAGAGGCACTTCCTCTTACTCTGTTGCCGTGCACCCTCACAGGGCCAGCACAACCCTTGGAACAGCCATGCAGCACACCTGACCCAGGGTATCCCAAGCAGGAAAACAAGAGCAAATTTTCACCAAAGATTGGTTCCCCACCCCTAGCATCATAATCCCTTATAAACATTCCAGCCATGACATGCATGACATTTTCATGTCATTTTCAGCTCTGTGCTTTCTGAGTGCTCAGGGAACTCTGGTGTTAACTGGATGTGAACCACAGCAGCTCCACGTAGATGGTACGGAGTGTGTGTGTTCTGGAATGCAGTATGGAAATGCTTTTGTTTTACAGTAGGATGTCCCAAGCAAAGGACATGATTGCTGCCAAAAGCTGGTACTGGTCTCTGCCCTGATAATTTCATTAGAAATCTAAACCTTCCCACCCCGGAATGCTCTTCCTTTTGAAAAGTTGACTGTGTAGGAGAGGGACCATCAAAAGAAATCATTTGGGTTCAACTTAGTGCTCTATTCTACCCAGGATCTGTAACCATCAGTGCCATTAAAACACTTCACAGCCTTCAGCATCACCTCAAACACGGGGCTGCCTGTTACAAGATGTACCTGAGAGCTGCAGGGCTGGCACAGCAGGGGCTGCTCTGAGCCCAGGGAGGCACCCAGAGCCAGGTACAAAGCCTGTGTCCCAGCCTGCTTTACCAGTGAGCAACCCAAGGTATTCTCAGCACACTATATTTCTGGGAAGGAAACAGGCTTCATTCAGGATCTGTAGTGTTCTAATGCAGCAAAGAAACATTTCTGTAAAACAAATCACAGCATCCTTTGGTTTAGGTTTAGATGGTTTCAGGGAAACAGAGGAGTTGTAAAGATCTTTGTGCTAATGGTGGCTCCAAACCACATCCTGCACTCCTCTGCTGAATGTCAGGAATTTGCTAAGAAAGGAGAATTAGCAATCCACAGGATTTGCAGTTCTGCCCGTCCTGAGCAATGGCCCTTGTAATGACATTCCTTCACAGCCCACCTTTAAATGAGACCACCTCACCCTGCTGGAACATTCCCCATCTCCCCAGTGCCATGGCTATGGGGGGTACTTAGAAGCCCTTTGGTAAGCCAGCCTGTATCTCCTATAAATATTATAGAACACTGATGCTGGGAAGAGTTACTATGGAGATTGGAAAGCTTGCCTTAAGGCAGTGACAGAAAGCTGCCGTTTTCAGCTATAAAGCAGTAACTAGAACACAAATCCTGGTAAGACAGAGCACAAACCGAAAACCTTTCCTGAGGCTTTCACTAGTAAGACAAAAAGCAGCAAAGCTACAGTTAGCATTTTTGGCCTTGCACGAATGGCAGGCAGGTGCCCTTCTACAGGCCTGGCACAATGCAGTCATCACAGAGCAGAGCTGGTCCCATCCCATGCCAGCAGGATGCAGCGGATCCCTTCTGCCTACAGCACAAACCTCCCGTCTGAGAAGTCAGCTCCTGGCTCTTACATAATTCACAAGTCTGTATTAGCTACCTGATCTCTGGCATTCAGCTACCTGTGCAGCATGCAGGTCTTCTGGGCTGTGACCACATGAAGCCTCTGCACAAACCAATAGTCTGAGACCAGCAGATCTCCAGTACGTGTGTAAGGATGCAGTGCTGTGTTCCACGGCAGTACCTTCATTCTCATGCGCATCTTTCACTGGAAATCCAGTCTCAACAATCACACTGCTGCTTTTCACATTCAGGACATGCTTGCTAAGACACAAATTTTATAAATTAAACAGCACTAGCATATCTGCAGATGCACGATGGATAAAGGCACCAAATGCTCTTTCTAGTAAAGCAGAGCACTTCAAAACCTCAGTCCCAAAGCACAGCCAACTGCCACAATATTAAACAAAAAAAAAGACACTCCAAAACCCAAAGTGTAATTTCTCCATCACATTCTGTTTCAGATCAAGATCCAACAGAAGCTCTATTCCTCCAACACATATGCCTTTACAGAAATTATCCTGTGCCACGTTTACAAATCAGTCTTTTTCCCACCTGCCAATCTCTCAGCTTTCTGCAATCTGCCTCCCCTGCCTGCCTGGATCCACACAGACGAGCTGGTACTCGCAGCGCTCTCTGGAACCAGCTCTATTTTCAGCAGGAATGACACAACTGCTGTCCCTGTCTCACAATTGTTACTTTGGGACATACTTCACATACTTGCAGTGCCCTCCTGAAACACTGTATTAGAAATCACGTTTACTGAAATCCAAGGGAAAAAGGCAGCCCTAAGCCTCAACACTGAGAGGAAAAGAATTCTGAAAGCGTTCCTCGAGAAAAGAGCAAATATATCAGTTGCAGAAAAGACAGGATGAAATGATGTACCAAGGGCACACAGAGGTGTTCACTGTTCGCCTTTTATTAAAGCCCTTTTTAATACTCTTATCATACAACCACTAAAGTTTAATTACAAACACCATTATCCTGTGCTGCAGGGAAGGTCACCCACGCACTCGGGGGAGTGACCCTCTTGATGCTCGAACTGACACAAACGGATGTACCAGGCACTCTCTCCTGTGCCACAGCCGGCAGGCAGCGCTCAGGGACGCTGCTGCACCGCGGGTCCCGAATCCTGCACCGAAACAGAAAAGTTTCCCATCCCTCACTCCTCCCACGAGCTCCAACATCTAATTCCAAACTTGGCTTTGAGTGAATACGGATAAAAGCACCAACCTGCACAAATAAAGTACACGCACTCCCAGCCCCTCTACGGTCCCCGGGCACCCCAAGGGGCGCCAGACAGGACCGTCCGCCTCCCCCACGGGCTGGCCGAGCCACCTCGGCCCAGCGCTCCAACTCACTGTTATACTGGACTCCCTTGGCGAACCTCCTCTGCAGCGCCTGGTTCATGGACTGCAGCCCCGCAGGGATGTTTTTGTCGCGGACCGCAGCCTGGTCCGAGCCCACCAGCTTCTTCAGGGCCGAGAACATCTTCGTGGTCCCAAACCTGCACCCCAGGGAACGCGCCAAGCGCGGGCTCAGGGGCCGGGCGGCCGCGGCGGAGGCACGGGGCGGCTCAGGGCTGCGGCGGGGCCGGCCCGGCCATGCGGGGCAGAGGTGTGCGGGCCTGGCCCGGCAGGAGGAAGCTGCGCCGGGGGAGGAGGGACACTATCGGGGCATGTCCCGGCGCGGGCCGGTGGAGCCGATGCCGGAGAACGGCGCGGGGCGGTGGGGCCAGGCCGCTCAGCCCCCCCGGCGGCCAGTGTCGGGGGCCGGGCGTGGGGAGCGAGGGCGGTGCGCGGTTCCCGCCGCCGCCATCTTAGCTCTTCCGCCTCACCGCGGGGAGCCGTGGCACGCGCGGCGCGGGTACGGGGGCCGGTGGGGGACATAAGGGCGCGGAACGCGGTTGCCGCGGGGACTCGCGGGAACAGCCGTGGCCTCCTCGAAGGCCGAGTCGCCCGAGCCCCCCGCAGCGTGACCCCCATAACCCTGGCCATGCCCTCCTGGAACCGCCACAGCCCCCCAAGACTCTCGTAATCCCTCCTTGGCAGCTTCACAGCCCCTAGCCGTGAGCCCCATAACCCCTCACGAAGCCACCGCACCATCCCTGGGACCACCCTCAAAACACCTCTAGTCCCTTCCTGGGATCCCTAACCCCTGGGACTGCCATAACCCGTGTCGTCCGCTCCTGTGCCAGCCCCATTTTCCCCTGACCCTCACATAGCCCCGTAACTCTTCTGTGACCCCTCAGGGTCCTCTCTGACACGCCACAATCTCATGCTGCAAACCCCATATAATTCGAGATTGTGCCGTGATTGCCCCCCCCTCCCCGTGCCCCCCCATCTCGGCCACACACGGGTCTCCCCGGTCCCACCGTGACCCCGAGCTAAATGCAATCATTCACCTTTAGGGAGGAGCAGACTACCCTCCCTTGTTGTCCCCTTCCTGGCAGCCCATCCCCTGGGAAGTGGGGGCTGGACTCCATCCAGCGGGACCCCTGAACCTCTCAGTGGCCCCCGGGCCACCCTGGCCCTGTGTGGGAGAGGGCAGCGGCCTGAGGAAAGGTCAGAGACTCAGTGGGGATAACCCAATAACCCCACGGAGGTGGGGACACCCACCAGGGAGGCCAAAGAGGACCCCACAGCATCCCTTGCCCCTCCTGCGCCCCTCACCCCGCTCCCCACCAGCTTGAGTATTGACACTGGGCTCTTTGGTCACATGAGAGACATTTACTGCTGTAGATATTTCCTGTGCTGCCACAGCTGCCAGCAGCATCCTGCAGGATCCTGATGCTGGGTGTCTGCCCCTCATCCTCTGTCTGCATCAGTTTGAGAGATGCAGGAACTCTTCATCCTCTGCAAGTGGAGAGACACAGCAGGTGATGGACAGACCCCTAGACCCCTCATCACCCTGCAGTCACAGACAATGGATGCTGCTTTCCACTTTGTCCCCGCCAGCAATGGTGGATGAGAGCAGCAGCCTAGACCATCTCTGCATATCTATGTCCTGCACTTTGTATCCCATCACAAGCCATGGTGACATTAATGTACTTTATATTGCTGGCAGGGATTATAAAAGGTGGGTTCTGCCCTAAGACAGGCTCCATCTCCCATCCGTGGGGTCAGGCCAAGTTCCCAGCTCCTGCCCTCCTGGGAGCAGGCTCGCAAAGGGCTGGATATGGTAGAAGACGCCTCAGTCACCCGTCTCTGCAGGAAGGTTTCCTCTGCCACACTCCTAACAACCTGGTCATCACTTCCCCTGAGGGCTGAGTGGTGCCTGTTGTGTCCCCAAGGAGGTTCACTGGCTGGAGCTGGGGGGCCTGGCAAGTGTCACACCCCCAACAGGAACCCTGGGTTGGTCCTTAGTTGGTGCCAGGGTTCCCACCCCCTCAAATTTTTCAGCCCAGGGCTTGTTGCCTCCACTGCTCCCCACTGCACCCCAACCGGCCTGGGGACATTCCCTCTCTCATCAAGACCACACTGAACTTCAGTTATGACCTCAGTATGTCTGCAGCCTGCCCAGCCCCACTGTGCCATAGTGTCTCTGAGTTAATGGCTGTATTCCCTAACCAAGACAGATTCCTCCTAGGCACAGTACAAAACCACCTCATACCCATCATGGACCCATGACAAACTCACCCCAGCCCAAGGACACACCCATCCTGGGTACATCCTGACCCAGAATGACCCATCCCAGGCAGAGCACAAAACCAATCCAGACCCATTCCAGAGCCAGACTGATCCTGAACCCATGACAAACCCATCCCAGGCCCACAATGGACCCATCCTGGACCCATCCAGAGTCAGGACAGACCCATCCAGAACCAGCACAGCCTTGTCCCCACGCCAGGCAGACCCAGTGCAGGACAGGAGGTGGTGCAGGCTGCTGCCTTGGAGTGGGGAGCCAAGGGGAATACCTGCCAGCTGAGGAGCCCCACAGTACTCCTTGCACTCCTTCTCCGAGTAGAACTGGTTCCCGTTGCCCTTGCAGCTCCCATAGCTGAAGGTGATGCACTTGCCCTGGGCTGCATCGAAGGCCCAGCGTGTCACCAGTGCCTGGCAGGGACCTGGGACAATGGGCAGCCTGCAGGCAGCTGCAGGGACAGGAGCTGCATGAGGCGGGGGTCCAGGGACCCTCACACCTCCCACCTCCCATGCATGCCAGACACATGGCATTCAAGGCAATGCTCAGATCCTTTGTGATGCATCAGCAAAGGCACCCCCAGTGCCCCAGCCCAGCCAGGATTCTCACCCTCAGTCCGGCATGCCTGCAGACACTCCTTTTCTGAGTAGAAGTTGTTGCCGTTGCCCAGACAGCCTCCATAGAGGAAAGTTTCACAGGCCATGGAGGAGGAGTTGTAGAAGAAGCGGGAGAGCATCCCACTGCAGGGCCCGGGGTCCCGGCTCAGCCGGCATGAGTCTGTGGACCAGCACACCATGGGTCACAGGCAAACGGGAGTGCAGGCCAGGGGGGTCCCGATGCAGCCCCGTCCCCTGGGACCTACCTTCCTTATTACCAGTGTAAGTGAGCAGGGGTCCTGCGGCTGAGCCCTCCTCCAGGGGCAGGACTGCTCTCCGTGCCCTCTGCACCAGTAAGAAAACATAGAGCTGCCATCAGTCCCTGCCTGTGGGACCTGCTGCCCACCCCATTGCCCTCAGGGTGGGCTGTGTCAGGGGCACCTCAGGCTCCAACCCTCCTCTGTGCTCCCAGCATGTCTCCAGTCACTGATCTTGGGTCTGCAGGCAGTGATCCCTCCACACCTCATGATCTTCCCAGCCCTGTGCTCTTCCAAGGTGGGGTCCACAATCCCAGGTTGTGGATGAAGACACTCAAAATGCTGAAGTCATGCCCTGTGCTGGGGTTGTGCCTCAATGGTGTGTTACCTGCTCTTGAGTCTACTGGGTTGTTTCTCCTATGAAAGTTCCATTTCCCCTGGAAAATCTTTCAACATTCAACCCTGAGAGGCTGGGAGGTGCTGAGTGATGGAAGTTGAAGGACCAGTGGGTGCTTAGCTTCCCCATCCCTGGAGAAGGGGCCTACCACCTGGCTGGGACACACACAAACAGGCAAGGAGCAAGGAAACACTTTAAGCAACCTTCATGCTTAAAAAATCAGATTAGGAAAAGGCTTCCACTTGGAAATAAGTTCTTGTGCCCAGCTGGCCACCAGGACCCTCCCCCTGCAGCCTGCACCTGCCTTGCCCCCATCCTTGCAGGCAAAGCCCATCAGCAGAGGTGGAAGAGCCACTGCCCAAACAACATGTCCTGCCCATGGAGCCTTCTCCCTAGACACCTGATCTCCAGTGAGTTTGGCTTGGAAGGGATGACTCTGGCCTTGATCCATTTCAGAAGATCCCAGCTGGCCCACTCACCTGGGGAGCATTTTCAGTCTCCTGAGGAACACATTCACCTGGCCCAGGAGCAGGAGAGAAGATATGCAGTGTGAGAGGTGTTCTGACAAACTCACCTCAGTGAGTCCAGCCCCGTGCACATGCAGGACCCTGGGCAAGGGGACACCCTCCCAGTTCCACCCAAAGTTCTTCCCCTCTTTCTGCTTTCCACCTCCCACTCACAGAAGCACTATCCAAAAATGCCCATACCTCCCTCCATCTCCCTGAAATCCCTACATCCCCCTGGGTCACCCCAAAATCCTACCCCCCTCCTCCCCCCTGCCCCCCACCTGGCATCACGCTAGCTGCGTCTGAACTGCAGACTGAGCAAGGAGCCTCCCAGGTGCTGGCAGCACCCAGCCTGGGGACCAGACACAAGTGTCCAATGCCCTCATCCCAGCACAGTGGTGTGGTTGCATTGAGCTGACAGCCCAGCATGGACCCCTTTGACTGGAAGCTGATTTCTCTGGTGGAATCCTGATTGATACATGGCCTTATTTCCTTTTCATCCCGTGCTACCAAAGCATTTGTCTCTCCTCCCTCCCTCCTGACCATCCCCCATCTCCCCAGCTTGGCAGACCCAGAAGGAGCAGCTGGAGTGCTCTGGCAGCACATGCCCCGTGGGAGGTTACCTCTGTTGGCCAGGTTGAAGATGGAGTCTTTGGGGATGCCCATCTCCAGAGCGAGCTGATGGAAAGACTCAATGAGGTCGTCCTGCAGCTCCGGACTCCTCCCTGGGAAAGAGAATGGCCTGTGAGCAGGGTTGGTGAAGGAGTGCAGCCCCCAAGCACTCACTGAGCTCAGGTGGCTGCAGGCACGTGCAACACCAGCCTCCTGGTCCTTCCCAACATAGGATCAGGAAAGCGAAGATCGAGCCCAGCCATTGACCCAGCACTGCTATGTCCACCCTAAAATATGTCCCTAAGCCCCATATCTACATGTTTTTTTAACCCTTCCAGGCACAGTGATGTCACTGCTTCCCTGGGCAGCCTGTTGTTCTTGACCAGCCTTGACCAAGGGCTTGGACGAAGTGGGTTTAATGTTTCTTAATCATGGAAGACAGCATCTCCTGCCACTTCAGGGCTGGGTTTCCTCTAAGCAGGTATCACCACCTTCATCCCAAACACCTTGCTGGTTTGGATGTTCAGTGCCTGATGTGGCTCTCATGGAGCCATGAGACTCCACCTCTGCCATGCCAAAGATGAGTTGATCCAAGCCACCATTTCCAAAGCCTGTGGTCAGGTCCCTTAAGGCCAAGGGAGCTGACAGACCCTTAAGTGGTGTTTTTCAGCTATGAGGGTCATAGCTAAGGTTCAACCTAGAGCCTGCTTGCCCTCAAGTGCCATGGCCAGACATACCATACAGCTTCAAGGTGGTGCTTGGACCAAAACTGCTTTTCTTCTCGATCAGAATGACAGCATATTCTTCATAATTGGTACGGAGCACATAGGACTGGATAGACATATCCCATTCTGGGTGAGACAGATACAGAGATGTCATTCCTGCCCCTCACAGTGAGATGGAGCAATGTAGGACAGCCTCAAAGCTGGGGACTGAAATCAGGCATCTAATTAAAAAGTTAGGATTTTTGGGAAGCAAACTCACATACAACCATGACTCCATTTAGGCTCACCAGTCTCTTAGCTGAGGGGATTGGAAACCGAGAGCTGTGAACAACTGATACACCACTAATGCTCCTGAAGTGTGGCTGGTCCCTGCCCCAGCTTGGGACCCTGTGGACAGGAGTGACCTGCAACATCTCATTATCCTGTGGCTATACAGGGACAGTGCTCAAACAGCCCTTTCCCTGCAGCTTTACTCTATACTTTGGCTGGAAATGACCCAAACTGTGGAGTGGCCTCTGAGCCCTGCTTTTCTGAACCCTTTCCACCTCTGCCAGCTGTCCCCAGAGTTGGTCCCCATCTCCTAGCCATGCCTCAGCCCAACTCACTGGGATTGTAGTAGGTGTATTTGCCAGGGGTGCTGGTCTTCTGGTACTCCCCTGAGACTTGTGTGCAGTCACCTTGCCTGGAGAGAGGAGAAAACAATCAGCTACTTGGAGGGATTCTTTTCCCTGGTTATGGCACAAAAATCAAGTCTGGGGCACCAAGGCCACAGTGCAGGATCCCTGAAATCACGCTGCGGGTATTTGAGGCCCGGGTATTTGAGCCCAATCCATCCCCTCCTCAGGGCTTGGATGTCAGACAGAGCAAGTAACCCCCATGTCTGTCCCAGCCCCTGGGAGAGGGAGCACCCCTGCATGGGGTATCTTTGGAGGAGGCTCAAGCACCTCCAGCAGCACTCCCAGCAGTGCCCCATACCGCAGCCTGGTGCTGGTAGTGCTGATCTGGTCAGCACTGGGGCCAGGGCCCAGCACCAATGTGCCCATGCTGAATTTCTCCTTGTAGTTCTTCATCCATTTGCAGGTTGTGCCGACGGCAATGTCAAACCACTTCCCGTACATCTGCAGGGAGAAGAGAGAGATGTCTGCACAGTGAAGCCCTCCTCACCAAGCTGGGTCATCATTTGGTTTTGTCCAGAGTTGAAATACTCCTGACCCAGTGAGGTCACTGGGAGGTGATGATGCAGGATGCAGAGGCCAGAGCTGCTGCAGGGTTTGGGAAGTGTATTGGCACTGAGCAGAATTTTCCTTGGTTCCCTGATTAGGAGGCAGGGCTGGAGGCATCAGGTTGGCATCCCCCCATGTATACCACTGAGACCCAGACCTGGGCACACATGCAGGGCTGGATAAAGCCTGGCAGGGGCCAGGGTGTGTTATGGGGGATCTCACAGGCAGCCTGCATCCCACAGAAATCCTGCATGCTGAACCACAGACATTCCAAAGGACTCACCTGCCCTGGTGCTCGGACTGCAGCTGTCCTGCCTGGGGTTTGCCAGGATGAGGCCACCCCAGAGGCAGGCACCTCCTGAGTGGCACCCAGAGAGTGCCACACTCCCAATGCTTGTCCTGCACAGCCTGGCATGGGCATGGGCATTATTGCCCTTTTTTCCCGGAGGAAAATGGAAGATATCTTACCCCCTCCCTTTTGCCCCCAGAATTAAGGGACCGCAAACTGCCATTACCCGCTCAGCCTCAAAATTCTCCTGCACTTGGATATCTTCATCGTGATCTCCGATGGGGGTTCCACAAGCCACAGTGAAGAGGAGGAGGGAAAGGAGACCCCAAATAATCATGGCTGGTGGCTTCGGAGTGCTGCTGAGCCTCAGCACTCCAGTGGGATCCTGGACTCTGCGCTGCCCCCACTGTGCAGCACTGTGACCTTCAGACCAGGGCCAGTGGGGCCAGCCTGCGGGGGGGCTGCCGGGGGAGGTGGGGTGTACGGCCCGGGGAGCACCACTGCCCTTGGCGATGGTGGGGATTTGCAGGGAGCTGTGTGGGGTGCAGGAGAGGAGAAGAGCACCCTCCCAGCCACACCAGGCTGAGCTCCTCACCCTTGCCTGTTCCTACACCATGGGACCAGGAGCTGTCTTTCTCCTTTATTCTGTGTTGGGATTCATATTCCTGCTCTGTCATCCAAAAGAAGGAGCCCCAGCCCCGACAGACCAGCCTGACCCTGTGATGGGGAGAGCACTGAGGGATGCCCAGCGCTTACCCCAGGCTATCTAATCAGTGTCCATAGGGAACAGAGTCTGAATTTCCTGCTCCCCTTTTGGACCCCTTCCAGGCAGTTCCAAGCTGATGGCCAACATCCAGGATCCAGCTGGGTGTGACCCATCCCACAGTCAAGGGTCCCTGGGCCGGGAGGAGCGGGAAATGCTGGGCCATTCTCAATCCTTCCCAGCAGTGTTTGCCTTCATGGGATGATTAACAGAAACCAAACAGCCCGAGAGAAGTTGCAAACAGAGCAAAGGGCAGGAGCCCCTCTGCAGGTGGCCACGGCCCAATATTTGTAGAGAAGGGCCAGAGCTGGAGGCACACTGAAAGTCAGCCGGACTTTCACCCTCCACTCCCCCGTGGCCACTGACGAACCCTTGGAAAACGACCAGCAGGTGCTGCTGCCCGGGCACGGGGCTGCGAGATAGCGGTGGAACTGGCAGAGACAGCCTGGACATCTCCACAAACAGATTTTCCTGCCACATTCCGGTGTGTCGGGAGCGCAGGGCAGACGCGGACATGCGGCACAGGCGCCTTCGGTATCCCCCTTCCTCCTCACCCCGCCTACTCTCTCTGGACGAGCATTCCCGGAGCAGCAAAACCCTGGGCTCCAGCCCCAAGCCAGAAGTCACTCCCCAGGGTCCCCACGCGGGGTCCCCGCTGCGCCGGTCTCTCCATCACTAGGTGGCAGCCGGCGGTAAGGAATGACAGCCGGTTCCCCTGAAACCCCTTCCTGGGGTCTGGGCAGCAATGGGCATGAGGGAAACTTGTACTTAGAGGAGGCTTGTAAAAGACAGGGAGGGTGACTTTTTACACGGGCAGATAGCGGTAGGACAAGGGGCAACTATTTTAAAGTAAGAGAGGAGATATTTATATTAGATATTAGGAAGTAATTGTTCCCTATGAGGCTGGGGAGGCCCTGGCACAGGATGCCCAGAGAAGCTATGGCTGCCTCATTCCTGGAAATGTCCAAGGCCAGGTTGGACAGGGCTTGGAGCACTCTGGGATAGTGGAAGATGTCCCTGGCCATGGCAGGGGCATGGAACTGAATGAGCTTTAATGTCCCTTGCAACCCAAACCAGTCTGGAATTCTATGACTTGCAAAAGGACATGGTTATCAGAGAAACCTCAGAAGACACTGCCTTGTGTCCTGTGGGTCAAGGAATACTTGGGAGCACATCTCTGATGCTCCCCACACAGGAAAGTTGAGTGTTCAGCAAAGGGCAAAGCAAAAGGAGACAAAGCTGGACCCATGAGGGAAGAACAACCCAGATCTGAAGGCTGCAACAGACCCAAATCACCCCTGGCTCACAGGAGGCCTGGGGGAGGGTGCACAGAGATGTCCCTGATGGAAGCAGGATGGGACTGGCTCCATCTTTGGCCCAGAGAGTCGTGTTCCTCTCCCAGTGTGTCCCTTGGCACTCACCACACATCAGACCTAGAGGGCAGCTGCCAAGCTGCCGGTGCAGCACTGCTGGGCTCCTGATGGGTGGCAACAGCCTGTGGTGGCCTGTGTGTCAAGACTGGTGCTCAACCACATCTGGACACATGGAACAGCAAGAGGGATGGATGGTAGAGTGAGAGAACAGCTGGTTCCCTACAGCTGTTCTCTAGAACATCCCTTGGGTATGGCTCTGCAGGTGCAGAGGTGCAACCTCCACCTGACTGGGGTGGCACTTGGAGCAGCATCTCAGAGTGGAGATGGCACAGCCCTATGTCCAGCCGGTAGCTGTGTCAGCACACTCGGGTTGGGTGTTGGTGTGCCACTGGGTATCCCATGTGTGCTTTGAGCTGCCTGATCTCTGTGTTTCCAGCCAGAAGCAGCAACCAGGCCTCTCTGTGCCCGCAGATGTGGGGACACATCTGCCCACACGTCTGTCTGCACAGCTCTTCCTTGCCTGGCCCCTCCACCCCAAAACCCCGGAAGCCTTCCCATGCATGCCCAGGGGGCGATGCCGCCCTGTCCCCGTCCCGGCGTTCGGCCCGTGTCCGAGCCGCCGCTCGGCTGCCCGGCCGTGCAGATGCTCCTCCGCCGCGCCGGGTCGCACCCTCCACCCTCACGTGCGTCTGCTTTTTGTGTCCTCGCTGCGGGTCGGGCTCTACCCCGTCTCTCCCGTCCCTCCGCCGCCCGCGCCCCCCGGCGCAGCCCCCACCGGAGCCAGCCACACACACAAGTGAACTTTTCTGCGTTTTCCAGCAATTAAAAAGAATAAAGCAACAGTTGTCTCCAGGCAGGGCATGGATCCTGGTGACCCTGATTTTCTGTGTGGCTGGGCAGGGTGAATAGGGCTATTGAGACCCCGATGACTGGCATCTCCACTCCAGGATTGTCTCCCCTTCCAAGTCCCCCTCCCCGCGCTCTCCTCCTCCCTACCCTCCTCCTCGCTTTTAATTTCCTTCCTGCAGAGAGCTGCTCATCCCCTTCCCATTGGCCAAAGGCCTGAAAGGGAATGGAGGAGACAAGGGAAGGATTAAAGACGTTCTGCAGGCAGTCTGAATACAAGATGCACCGGCTGGGAAAGAATGAAGGCTTAGTGGGGCACCAGATCAGACCCGCCTCCGCTGCATTCAACCCGACCTGCATTCCTGCATTGCTAAGCAGGGACCTTTCTCTCCGGCCAAACCCTCGGAGGGACGCCCTGGACCCCTGTCCCACCTGCTGCCGAAGATAGACCTGCCCAGGATGGTCTTACCACACCCCTCAAGGTGCAGTCACGGTGGAAGACAGCAGTGCTGTGGTGTTTGCAGGTCCCCTGGGTCAGCCCATCTCGCTCAGGACTCAATGTCCCCAGCCAGTCCCACAAGGATGAGGAGGCAGCTGAGGCAGCCTTTGGAGCAGTCTGGGAGAAACGTGGGGCAATACATGCCCCTGGGATGTTCCCAGCCTTCACCCCCACAGAGCTATGGGCCTCATCCTGCAGGGCTGGAGGCTTTGGAGCTCAAAGGAAGGCTGGAGTCTACAGCAGGGTGGAGTCTGTTAGACCTGGAGAAGGGCTGGAGCACTTCCAGCCACTGCCTTGGCAGCAGAGATGAGGGTGCCCAGTGCTTGTTAACTGTGTTGTTTCTGAGAAGATCCCCTAAACCCCCACAGTGTTCCCTGCCCTTCTCAGCACCTCCCAGGGCCGTTGCAGGTCAAGGTGCAAATGGGGCTGCTCTGGCGGCAGGTTTGGGGCAGGTGCATTCCCTGCTGGTCCTCAGGAAGGACTGGAGCAGAGTGAGATGGTGGGTGAGCTTAGGGTGACACTGGAAATGAGGGGCCCCCGAGGGCAATGGTGGACCATGGTGGACCATGGTGGACCATGGTGGACAATGGCAAACCGGTCACTGACCCATGGAGAGACACATAGGGAGTTACCCAGGAGCAGGACTGTGGTGTTGGCAACATCTGGGGCTTTCCATGCCTCTCCATGCCAGGTCAACCCTTCATGTCCTGCCTCAGGTGAGGCACAGGTAGAAGGGAGGAGGGAGAGCTCTGGTCAAAGCAGTGTGGTACAGGTGCTCACTGCCTCTGCCCAAGGACACTCCAGGGATGCTGGAGCAGCACAGCCCCTACTTGTTTCTGACGGGCTGGGTCAATCTGTAGTTTGCATGCGAGTTCCCCATGGGAGGGACCTTCTCCATGAACTGGAAATTTGAGGCTGACTCCTGGCTAAAGCTGGTTTCCTTCATGGGATAGGGGAAATTGCTCTCAGAAACTTCTTGGTGTCCCTGCTGACATTCACTCCAGAGAGCTGATTTCTGGGAGAACACATGCCTTGTGAAGCCCGGAAAGGTCCCAGAGTGAAAAAGATTCTCCCTGGCCTGAGGAGCTGGGTGGTCTGCACTGGGAAGCAAGGATGGGGTGGATCAGCCAAGTCCTACAGCCCCAAAACCTCACCTGTGAAGGCACCTCAGGGACCACACACTGAGGAGCAACTCAGGGAGCCGGGGATCCCATGCAGGGACACACTCCAGGCACTGCTCACACAGCTTTGGGCTCCCACACTGCAGGGACAGGGGTCTGAGCTCCTGTGTGCCGTGTCCCATGTAGTGGTTAATTTCATTCTCAGTTTCCTGAGGATTGTCCCACCTCTCCCTATTTTCTGATCTAGATCTCTTGCTGGTCTGGTGCCTGATGTACCCCAAATCTGTGCAGCACCTGCAGTGGTCAAACTGGAACCCTGGTGACCAGATAAACATGAATGTAGCAGCTCAGGGTGGGATATGGCTGAGCCCATGGAGATGGCCTGTCAGGGCAGTCTTGATCACCTTCCAGACTCCTCATTGTACTGGTGCACAGCAGGATTCAGGCATCAAAAGACAGCACTGAATGCCAGCTGAAACACTTCAGGGTGCCCATGACACCTGGGATGGCTCCAGAACAGAGATCAGGAAGGACATGCCAAGACATCACAAAGCAGTAAAATAAGTTTAGGGAAGCTCTTTGTGCTGCCATCCTTCTCCTTCTTCCACAGATGCCACCTCAGATGGACCCCTATGGTCAGAGCTGAATCCCACCACACTGACCAAGCTGTGCAGGAGGGTCCCAGGTATTGCTACCTCCTGAGCACTGCAGGTGACCATCATGGTCTCCAGAGTCCAGTTGGCATCATTCATTCCTAACACATTAAATCCATGAATTCAAAAGATTTTTCAGTATTTGGTACTAAAAGCCCCATCTCCTGGAGTTCTGTGTTTCCAGCAGCAACTTAGTCCCTGAGAAGAGCATGAAATCCTTCCTAGAGGTGAGCGTCCATTTCCATCCCAGAAGGTAGAAGGAGAAAATGCCCACCTATTTTTCCTCCAGAGAAGAGTTCCATCCTTTCAGGCATCCCGCCAACAGTCCCAGCAGTTGATAGAGAGCCAACTGCACATCCACCTCTATCCCTGCCTCCTCCTGCTCAGGGAACAAGATCTGTGGTCTTTGCACCAGAAAGCTGCTCTGACTTCAGGGCAAAATAAGCACAGTGGGTATGAAATCATCAGTTTTGATATAAAGCACCTGCTCTGCTGGAAAGGCACCAGCCGTGGTGAGACAGTGGTGGCTGGTCATTGCTCAGGGACTGGTGAGCACCATCACAGTGCTCTTGGCTGTGCCTGGCCCAGCAGAAGCACTCTCCCTCCTCACCCATCACCAGGATCAAGAGAGCTGCCCTTCCCTGGGGGTGATCTTCACCGCCCTCCAATCTGGGTGTCCCCATTGCCCTGTCATTGCTTTAGCACTCCCCAGCACTGTCAGTGGGCAGGAAATGTGGGGGTCCCCATCCTGCTGCACTCCCAGGCTCCAGTGCAGCCCCCATCAGCTGCCTGCAGGAAACAGGGGCTCCATGCCACTGGAGAAGCCCAAGAGTCCCATGTGGGGAAGAGCCTTAGATCTCAGGGGAAAGACAACTGCTTTGCCTGTGCAGTGCCAGAGGCTTTTGTCCTCCCTCTGCTGAGCCCAGGGGTCAGAGCCGGGTGATTCCCAACCCAGAGGGGATGGAGAGCCCTTCCCTCCGCCAGGGCCGATGGAGAGAGACCACGGGGCTTTCTCTTTAATGCAATGCTATGAATACTCGGGGTCTTTCTGCTCGCTGTTTAATGGATTTGAATGTGAAAAGGTGCTGGAATTGGGAAGAGGGGAAGAGAGGGGGGGAGGCCAGGCCTCTTTGTTCAGGGATGCTGCTCCAGCCTTGGATTTATTTAGCATTTGGAGGGCTCTGGGGTCTTTCTCTCCTCCCCAGCCCTGCAAAGGCTTGCTCCCTTTTCTGCCTCATGCTTATTAGCATAGCAGCTGCTCAGGAGAGGGGCTAAGCAGGAGAAAAGGATCGAGGCGTCCGGGAAATGAATAGGAGGGAAAAAAATAGCTTAAAAGGACAGAGGCTTTGAATAAGGGGGAGCAGTGAGTGGAAAATGGGACGGGGGCAGCTCAGAATTGTCCCTGTAGCTGTGAATGTGAGCAAGGAGAAAAGTGGGGACCCACTGTGGATAGGCTTCCTGTCTGGGCACTGTGCTGCCTGTCAAGGCTTGATCCTGGCACTGTGGCATCAGGCAAGGGCTGCCTTATGCCCCCCAGCTCCTGGGCAAGTGCCCCCAGGAATGATGTTGCTCCATTATGCAGGAAGGAGAAACCTCTTCCCAAAACTTCTGCAGCTGCCGTGTTCCTCTGCCACCATGAGCACTCATCTTCAGGTGCCCAGGGAGAGGTGACCTCTGGGTCTCACCCTGGGTGGGACACAGACCTGTAGGTTCAGTGGAATTTTTGGCTTTTTTTTTTTTTTTTGTTAACGGTTTTTCTTCCTGAGAAGAAATGGTCAAGAAGGGCCAAATCGTGGTTTGTCTGGTTTTGGGGAAGACAGTGGATAGGGTTTGGATCTGCAAGGGTGGAAGGTGCTTGGCTGGAGGGGTTGAGGGATGGCAGAGGACCTAGGGGGATCACTGGGGACATAAAGGGGTGGAAGAATGCAGGGAGAGGGGCTGGCTGGGAGGGATGTGGAATAGTGGCCTGATAGGATGGATGGGTATGGGACAGGTAGAAGAATGGAGAGAGGCAAAGCTGGACAACTGGAGCGATAATGGGGTTGGATGTGGGTGGGACAACTATTTTAACTGGAAACTCCTCATTCAGGCTGACTCTAAGAGTGTTCTGTTGCTGGGAGCAGACCCTGAGGGCAAGCCAAGGAGAGCAGCATCTCCAGCAGCACTGTCAGGTGATGGCAGATCTCAGCCCAGCTGAGCTGGTGGTGTCCTCCTGGCTCTTTTTAGGAAGAGGGTCCCCAGCAGGGGAAAATTCCCCAACCAGCTGCATGTTTATCCCAGTAGGATGGCTATGGCTCTTCTGACCCCTCCTCAGTGGGGCATGGAGGATGCGGACAGGAGCACAAAGCAGTGTCAGAGTGGGCCCAGTGAGCAGAGCCTTGCACAGCACTGGCTGGAGGGGACATGGACAGAGGGGACATTGGCTGACCAACACTCGGTGGCTCTGCTGTGATGCATTTAGGGGGCAGCTGAGGCTGAGCCTTCACAGAGAGCCTGAGCAGCACCCTGGGACTGATGCTTTGTGCTCTGAAATATGACAGCACAATGAACAGATCCTGGCTTCAAATGAATCCTGCAACCAAGGAGAGCCTCTGCTTGGAAACAGTGACTCTGCAGCCTCCTCTCACCCCAAGACTGCCATGTCTATTCTTGTTTCCTCCAGATGAAAAATCCCTTCTCACCCATATGCAGTCCCCAGCAATGCTCTCACACATGAATGCAGTTGCGCAAACAGGCTCTGAATGTGCGCAGCCCTCAAGGTTTCCTATCCGGGACTAGACTGTGATGTCTCAGTGTTGTCACCCCTCCAGCTGGAGCAGGAGCTGGGTGGCAGCTCCCTAGACTCCTAAACTACTCAGTCAATTATGCCTAAACTACTCAGTCACCCAGTGGCTGGAGGGCTTTCCCTGGAGTAGTGGAAGAGCTGGAGGCACCAGTTTCGGTGTGCCCTGAGGGATTTCCTGAGTGCCCCATCCCATGCCCAGTCTGCCCCTTGGAGAGGACTGCTGGATTTCCAGAAGCCCATCATCCTTGGGGAACTCACAGGTGCTGTGACACTTACTGGGTCTCCTGCTGGAGGCTTTGGTTTGGAGGATGCATACGGGGGACAGGACCTCTGCACCCAGTCCCAGCACCAAATACTGCAGCAGCTTTGGGTTAGCAGTAAATACAGGCTGAAACCATAAGCTGTCCTGCATGATGCGCTGAGGACGCTGGTGCTGCTGACCATCCATCCATCCATCCATCCATCCATCCATCCATCCATCCATCAATCCATCCACAGGGATGGATCCCAGAATGCCTTGGGATGGCAGCCTGAGCCACCGGCTCCTCACTGGCACTGAACAGAAGTTGATTGTGATTTTTTTTTGTTAAAAAAGGTAACTCCTCTTTGGACCATTGGGCTGCAGCATTATCATAGTCGTACAAATGCCCAACAAAGCATCTATTTAAAATATCCTGAATTTTGATTACAGCCTGTCCCCTCTTGCTCACCCACTCGCTGTCTTTCTCATTCATTACTTACTGTGTTAAGCTCCCTGAAATTCAAATAAAATCCCACCTCCTCCCCTGCATCCATATGCAATGGCTGATTCAGCGCTGATGGCCGGGCTTGACGGATGAAGGGTGATAGAAGAGAAGACAAAGCTGTCAAACCTCACTGGGCTGTGTTGACTTCCCATCGCCCCCCAGCCGGAGGGGAGCCTGATCCATCTGGTTTGAAGTCAGCAGCACAAACAAAAGCAAAAGACAATGGCAGGAAGCACTTGAAAGTTCAAATTCTTGCTTTGGTTTCTCTTGGAACAACAGCACCTACGTAATGCGGCTGACAGACAATAACACACAGCCAAGGACAGGCAAAAATGCCAGAAGAATGTGCTTACACCACCAAACCATCCAATATTTTTGTGTTATTGGAACAAAAATAGAAAAGGGAAAGAAAAAAATAGGGGGAAAAAAAGGCTTTGAAGTTCCTAGATTTCTTGGACATGGTTTCTGTAGAGGAAAGCTGCAAAGTGGGATGGCCCTGGGCCTTGGGAGCAGCTTGGCACCAGGGCAGCTGCTCGCCAGGGTGCTCAGTCCCTAGGGCTGGGGCTCAGCTGTGCCCTCAGCACATTTCCACTGCCAGGGCCATCACATATGGGGAACACAGAGGGGCTTTTCTGGGCCTGGCTCCAAGGGGGTGTCCAAATAAGGGGCTGCTGGAGACCCCAGCCCTGTGGGGAGAGGAGCCACACACAGAAATATTGTGTTTCCCCAGAAAAACCTATCTTTGAGGTGGTGACTGGCCCAGCCCAGCTCTTTGGGGCCCTGGGACAAGGTGAAAGGTGAGAAGCTGCAGGGCTGAGCCAAGCCAGGTGAGCCCAGCTCTGTGAAATCCCAGTGCAGGCACCAGGATGAGGTTTCGCAGCATTCCAAGCACAGAGGGATGAGGCTGGGATTATTTCCAGCCACAGGTGTAGCCCCATGTGCCCTGGGGAGCACAGCCACTGTGAGGTCTGGTGGCACAGGCTGGTGGTCAATGTCACACAGTGCCATGGCTGGAGAGGGGAGCGGTGCTTGCTCCACACCCCCAACAGACTGGGAGTCAGCAGCTGCCGCAGGACCCTGGGTGAAGGACCCACAGGACCACCAGTGGTTGTGACTGATGGTTTTGGCATCATCTTTTTTCTCCTACTCAAAGCCATCCAGGTCACTTTGTGCCTGTATTGTCCACAGCGGGCTGCTGCCCGGGTGGCTGAGTGTTCCCAGGGTACCTGGGGACACCAGCTATGTTTGTGCCAGGCACTGGCCTATGCTGGCAGCATATGGCATGGGGCTTGGCACATTGGAGTGGAGTTTGGCCAACCTAGAAAGGTCACTCTGAGCATTTTCTCCAGGTTTCCTCCCCACTGTGTTTGCAGGACACCACTCCTTTCATCCCTGGGAACCCACATCCAGAGCCAAACTGAGCACGGCAAAAATTTCCCTGGGATTAAGGCATTTGCACAGCTGGCAGAATTACTGATAGAGAAAAAGCCTCATCTGACCCCCCACTAGTGCCAGTGAGGGAGGCTTGCCTGCATCATGCCTTCAAGCCTCATCTGACCCCCCACTAGTGCCAGCGAGGGAGGCTTGCCTGCATCATGCCTTCAAAGCCCTGGTCTCGGGCAGGGACCAGCAGTGCAGGCACAGAGCTCCCTCTGCTCTTCCCTTCCCAGAGCAGCTGGGTTCTGCTGGGAAAGCCTCCAGAGAAGGGCTTGGCCCTGCTGGGCGCTTCTCCACTCTAAGCCATGCCAGAGGACAGAGATGCCTTTGGGGATGGAGAGGCCATGCTGACCCTCACTCTATGGCCCTTCCTTGGGGCAGGTGAAAACACCATTGATCCCATCCCCACAGCCTGAGGGGCCTCAAACCTTTGCTCTAGCCCAGGCTGGAATCAAAATCTGGGAATATTCACAGGGAGCTGCAGCCCCAAAAAGGCACCCCAAATTCCCCATCCCAGGACTAGCTGCTGAGCTCTCCCCTCACTCCCTAGGGTCAAGTAGCTTTAGGAATGTCTCCAACAGCACATGCCCATGCAGCAGAAGGGTTTGGTGAATCATCACCCCTCTACCAGCTTCTGAATGCTGGGATGGGGCAAGCCAGGACATCCTTGAGCCTAGGGAACTTCCTCCAGCCTGTGGGAAGGAGCCACACTTCCCCCCAGTCCATCCCAGCCATCCCCCTCCAGATGTTTAGTTTGCATCCAAACCCAGAACAGCTCCAGGTTTGACACTAGAAGAGATACCAGCCACCCCCCACCACAGGAAACATCCAGCATTGCCAATAACCACGTGGAAAAGAACAAACAAAACAGCCTTGGGATTTTTTTATAAAAAGATCAATGAAAAATTTATTTATAAATTTCACACTCTGGGGCTACACATCTATATCATACACTCAGGAATATGCTGTACTGTACAGACTTTATCCAGTTAGAAATGATCATATAGTGACCCACATACAGCTTCAATATAAGCCTAAAAATTCTTAACATTAATTAACATAATTAAAAAAGGTATTCGCATCTAAAGAAAAATCTACAGAAAAACTCCTTTCTGGAGCAATCTGTGCATCAGCTTCAATGTCTGCTTATTTCACTGACATTATCAATATATTCTTCTTACAAAAATAATAATAATAATTAAAAAGATGACTGCTGGAAGGCAACCAGTCATGCATGAAACAGCCTTCCCCACCTGCCTCTTTTTTTTTTTCTTGTACTCCCCGTTTTGGCGTGAAGGGTCAGCAGCATGATGAGCCAACAAGGGGGGCGGGGGGACCCTCATTTCAATTTGAATCAATCTGCATCCCTTTTACTTCTCAGGATCAAGAGAGACGGGGGTATGGGGGTTGCATAGAAAATTGAAACTCTAGGGACTAGGAAGGGCAGCAGCTTTTCAGTAAAATACAAAGGGATGTAAAAATACATCAACTCACAATTTCAGAGCAAACCCCCTTCCCTGACGTACAGTTTCCCAAAAATCTCAGTGTGTCTAAAGCTCCAGGAGGCTGGAAAGGAACAATGCTTTTCTTAAACAACTCACCCAGCAATTCACACAGGAGATTCACAGTCTTAATAGGTATTTTATAAAAATATAAATATGGGTTACATCATGTTGTCTTTACAACACTGGACAGAGCTCCCTTTAGACTGGGTTTATAACCAAGACTTCTTTTTAAAAATCCATCTAGAACTTGGCTTTACAATACACTTTTCAATATCATGTCATAAATGTTATGACATTTCATTGTGGCAAATCCATTTACGTAAAAAAAAAATGTGCAACCATCTGGTAACAACGATAAAACCTCACTAGGAAAGGTCTTGTTCCCACCCCGTAACTATCGCACAGAAGCACCAGTGGAAGTGCTGGACACCCCCTTCCATGCTCACAGAAAGACTTCGGCCAAGCAGTTCCTTACAAATTACAGCATCAACAGTAGACACTTTTGACAGGGCTTTTTTTTCTCTTTTTCTTCCTTAAATCTGGAGCTTTTGAAATCATCTCAAATTGTTGAAGTGGACAAAGAACAAAAACAAACAAAAAACCCAACAAAACAAACAACTGCAGGTGAAACCATCAGAAATAAAGCAGAATATTCAGTGCAATGGGAAATAATCAGGGTAGACTCTAGTTTTGTTTTTTTTTTTTTTTTTTTTAAGACTAGGAAAAGAAAGGAAGAACAACAAAAAAAGCATATATCCCAAACCATATCTTTGAAACACTCACCACTAACTTCAAACAAAACCAGGCTCACAATCTTCACCCAAAAATATATACAGACATGATAAATAGGTAAGACACAACCCCAATAAACCAGCAGGTAACTATTTTCTTTTCTCTTTTTTAATCAGAATGGTTTGGATGCAGGGAGCAAGAGAGGAAAGAGCAGGGAGATGGCAGTAATATGGATGGCTTTAGTGCAGACGAGGAGAAGAGGGCTGAAAGACCAGCAGGAGAAAGGAGACTTCTGAACTTCTCCGCATTTTCCAAGTGGATGTTCTTGTGCCATAGCAATAAAAAAGCAGCATTTGTGATTATACGTGCAGTCACTTCAAAATGCGCCTTCGGGTGGCTCATTCTGCTTCTTCCCTTTCCTTTATAAAGATATATAAAGCGGGATATATATCTCCTATAAAAGGCAGGTGAGTGTACGTACATCAAGTGAACCGTTCTGCATTGAGAAGTGTTATCCAAGTTTCACCAAAAGAAAAAAATAAAAGTTCCCAAACTTTTTTCAGTAGTTTTCCAGCATCTCTGTAGGCAGCAGAGAGCGCTCGCGCCTCTTTTCTGTGCAAAAGCAAATCCTCTGCCTCTAGAGTTTATTTCACGTTTTTTAAAAAGAAAAAAACAGTCCAGGATTTGCTAATCCCCCTTTACACACAAAACCACAAGGACTCAATGTCTTTTCCTGGGATCTCACGTGTGCTAAACAGATTTGTGGAGTGGGTGAGGATGCAGACTTTCTTCAGACACCCCAGGAAGAAGCGAAGCAGGAAACCCAACGCAAAATCAACCAAACCCAAGAGCAATTGGGGTGAAAAAACCACGTCTGTCATAATCCAACGGAGTTGCCGTGACAAAAAAAAAAAAGTCAGCAGTGGGAAAACACTGGGAGAACCTTGGAGAGGAAGAAGACTTTCCCGCTCTTCCTCGCCAGGAAGGCCGCAGCCGGCCGGGAGCCTCAGCCCACAGACGGGGCATCGGACCCGGGGCTGGCACCAGAGAGGGGACCCCAGCACCAATGGGGGTCTGCAGGGTGGCTTTTAAAGGGGCGTTGAAATGAATTCGTTTCTGAGCCAGAACACTTAAAATGGGAGGGTCGGGAGCGAGGAGGGCGCGGAGGGGGATTAAATATTAGCAGAGAGGGAACGGGGGCTGTTAAAGCATCTGCCCAGATGTCAGACTGAAACAGTGAATACTGTGAGTGCAGCCGAGGTAGATGAAGGAAAAAAAAAAAACAACACGTTACAGTAGGAACCAACCCTTGGAAAATTAAAAAAAAAAACAACCAAAAAAACAACCAAAAAACCTTAAAAATGTAAAAGCGGTGGCGTGTTCTGCGTGGGGCCCTAAATCTTCGCCAAACCCCACCCCAGGCGGGGGCGGGAGCAGCTCTGGCGGCCGGGGGAGCAGGGAGGGTTCCCGGCTTCACCGGGGTGCGGGAGCCGACATCACCGGGGGAACGCGGGTGGGAGGCGCCCAGCATCACCAGGCGAGAGGAGCTGGGGGCAGCTCCCCGGCATCACCGGGCGCCGGCAGAGTATTTGGCCTTGGTGATCAGGTAGAGGACGATGTCCTGGTGGCCCCCGAAGGCGGCGATGTGCAGGGCGCTCCAGCCATCGCGGTTGGCCAGGCGGATGTCGGCGCCGAACTTGACCAGGAGCTTGACGAGCTCGAGGTTGCCGTCGATGACGGACTGATGCAGCGCCGTCTGCCCCTCGGGCCCGAAGGAGTTGACGTTGAACTCGCAGTTCGTCATGTTCTGTAGCAGCGACTGCAGCTCCTTGGTGTTGCCGCGCCGCACCGCCTCCTGGAACACCCGCTGGCTGGGGGGCGGCGGCGGCGCAGCGCACGGCGACACCTCGCTCTGGCTCATGCCGCCGCCTCGGCCCCGCCGCCCCGCATGGACGGCGACGGCGGCGCCCGCCCGGGCATGCGGCGGCGGCGGGCGGGCGGTGCTGCGGCCGCTGCCGGGGCTGGGCTGTGGTGCCGCCGCCGCGCCGCGCCCCGGCCCGGCGCTCCCGCGCTCACTGCTCCGCTGCCCGCGCTCGGCGCCTCTGCAGCGCCCCGGCCCGCACGCGCCTTTTACCCACCCTTTTATTTGCATAACAATGGCACGGCAGTGACGCGCAGCTGGGGCGGGGCCGCCCTCCGCGCGCCTATTGGTCTGAACGGAAGAGGGAGGCGTGGCAGAGAGGGGAGGACACGCCCCCTCTACGGGACGAGCAGGAGGGGAGCGCGCGCTGCGAAGGAGGGAGGGGGCGATGGGGGGCGCTCCCGCCTCGGCTTCGCTCGGCCCCGCTCGGCCCCGTTCGGGGCTGCGCTCGCGGCTCCGCTCGGCTCCGTTCGGTTCCGTCCGGCCCGGCTCGGCTCGGCTCGGCTCGGCTCGGCTCGGCTCGGCTCGGCTCGGCTCGGCTCGGCTCGGCTCGGCTCGGGCCCCCCAGCCGGGACCTGCAAAAATGACGGCCACCAAGGGGCTGCGGTTACCCCCGATTTGGGGTGACACCGTGTTGCTGTGGGTTTGTGTCCCCATGAGCCGACAGGAACGGGTCACGGAGCAGAATGGGGCGTTCAGCTCGAGGGGTCCAGCCCCTCTGCGGGCTCCCAAGGGGGACTGCATCGGGTTTCAGGGACCCACGGGTGAGATTGATTTAAGGGGGAAAAGATGCAGCCCCCACCATGTACTGCCAGCCCTGGAGGGGCTCAGTTCGGCTGCCCGGGGCTTTATCCGGGGTCGGACCCGCTGCCCAGCCGAGGACCACGTTCCTGGCGCGGGAGCGCTGGGAGCTGTGGACACCACAGGGAGGCGGAAAAATGAGGGAAAAAATCTCGAAAACAGTGCATCAAACAGAAACGGTGCTGGGGGGGCCCTCCGACGGGGCCCCCCTCTTTTTCCCATTTGGTCCCCGGGGAGCAAACGGCGGGTCCAGGTGGGAAGCGGCGCTCCCGAGCCAGCTCCCACTGCCTCCCGGGCATTTGGTCGGTAGGAAAGGGCGGGAGGTGCGGAGAAAGAGGAAGGAGCATGTCATAAACCGAGATGACAGCAGCCACGCCGGGGCAGCTGGGTGGCAAGCTGCTGTCACCTGGCATTGCTGGAGTGTTCTTTTGGGGAGGGAAAGGGAGAAATCCGCCAACTGCTAAATTCAGACTCTGCCGATAAAATGTGCTATCACGGAGTGTCTCCCGCACAGCTGGAGGACAGTGGCCTTGAGCTCCAAGTGTGACTTGCCCCACGGCCTGTTTCCATGGCTTTTCCCAGCAGCTGGAGTAGCCTGGGAACACTCCTGCCCCATCTGGGTCCTTCTAATCCCTCCTGGATTTAGGCTGTAAGGAGTTGTTGAAGCAGCTCCTCATTGTCCTCCCATAAATTGCTTAGAAAATTCCTTTTCTAAGTCAATTTCTGCAGCTAGTTCTTGTCATCCCTATCCCCATTCCTATCCCATTGCCATCTTTACATCCATCCTCGTCTCCATGCCCATGTCCCCATCTCCTTCCCATCCTTGTCTCCACCCTTATCCTATGCCCATGCACACCCTCATCTCCATCCCCATCCCCATCCCCATCCCCGTCTCAATCCACATCCCCGTCTCAGTCCACATCCCCATCTTCTCACCCGTGCCTATCCGATGCCCATCTCATCCCAATCTCTATCCCAATTCCGGTCTGAATGGTGTCTGTCCGACTGTTTGGCTTCCCCAGGCCAGAGCTCTCCCCATCACACCTCTCTAATGTGAGTGTGTTGCAGTCCATCGTTCTCATGGAATAGGAGGGATTGATTGGAATGTTACTGCAGCTGGGGGCTGCAGACACCCCCTCTGCTCTCCTGTGCCTGTGCAGCATTCTCCCAAGATGTCCCTGTGCCGTTGGGACGTGGGGCCTCTGCAGCACTGGCAGGGGGCACTGAGATGGGCTCAGGGCTTGAACTCTGGGGGTCCGTGCAGGAGCCAGATTTGCCTGAGGACAGTGAAGAGGAGCCTCTGTCCCGTTCCCCTGAGGGCCCCGTGCCGGGCAGCAGGCGGTGGCTCTGTCCCCATCACTCCAACCATGGTGTCAGCGGGGTCACCAGCGGCAATCCCTGTCCTGTCTCCTGTGTCGGCTCGCCGCGGTGAGCGTCGGGACATGCGACTCACGTCCGACTCACGGGAGCTCACGTTGTGCCCGGGGGCCAGCACAGCCCAGCAGTGCAAACAGCGTGCGGGCAGCGCCGGAGTCACCGCAGTCCCAGGCACTTATCCCAGCAAACCCATCACGACAAATTTGGAAAAGGGAAGGCAGTGGGGTCGTGCAGCAGCTTTGCCGGACCTATGTGCGGTGGCCCGGTTGTCGGGGCTCCGCTCTTCCTGGCGTGCCATCTCGTTCTTACTCCTAAATATCCTGCGACAGCCGATTTTGTGTCTTCTTCACTGGCCGTATCCTGCGAGGTGTGGGAGCCCTGTGAGCGAGCCATGGGAGAGTGGGAATTGCTCACACCTCCCCGGTCTGGAGCTTGGCCAAAGTTACATCCTCGCAAGCAAATCTGCATTTGCCAGTGACACTGGTGAGAAAAAGAACCCGGGCAGGGACCCAGCCATGTAAATGTTCGGGACTGGCAGGTGGGGGCAGGACTCGGCCTGGGAACAGGGCCAAAGAGGGAGGGGAAAGAGCAAAAAAGCAGGGTGGAAAAACGGAAAATAAAAAGACAAATTTGAAAAGCTGCGTTTCAACTCCAGTTTGTGCCGAGCTCTGTAATCGGAGAGGAGCCGGGAGCAGTGTGGCGGCCAGGCCAGTCTCCCTGCACGGCTCTGCTGCCCGCCGGCTGCGAAGGGGCTGTCAGGGGCCGCGGCTGGTGCTGGGAGGCCCCTGCCCTCGCTTTATGGGGCCCTGGAAAACCAGTAGTCCCACCCAGTGATTTACCCGCTCTCTTCTGAGGCGAGGGGAAGACGTGGCGGGAGGCGGGGAAGGGCCCCAGAGCTGCGATGCCTTAAGCGAACGGTCACGCCGAGAGGCGCGGAACAATTTCCCCTCCTCAGGAGACGTGACGGCCAAATTTCCCCGTGCCCGTGAGAGCCTGCGGGAGGGAGAAGGGCCGGCTGCCACCGGCATAGCCGACGGGGCTCAGAGTCGTCCTGGGGCTGGGCACGCTGGACTGGGCACGTCGCAGCCCTCTTCCAAAAAATCCCAGCGGGAAATGCCCGTCCTCCCGGCCAGGCGGACACGGCAGCAAGAGTCCAGCCACCCGCCGAGGCCTCCTTGCAGGGAGCCGGAGAGCCGGGGGGACGGATCCGGGGCAGGCGGCGAGGGGGCGTGCCCCCACTTAATTCATTAAAATGTGTCGGAGAGCGTGGGAAAGACGGGAGCTTTTCTTCCCAGCGCAGAGCCCCAGCAAAAGGCGTGCGACGGAGAGCGCCCTGCCCGCTCGGCTCCCCGGAGCCGGAGGAAGCGCGGAAGTTTCCTCCACTGCTAGCCACGCCGGCGCTTTGCCTCCCGACTTTTTGGCAAAGCGGCTGCCGGAGCGCCGGTGGGGAAACGCGGGGCTCGGTCAATGCCGCCCGCCCCACCGCGGAGATGTGGGGATGCAGGGAGCCCACCTGGGGCTTTGGCTGCTGCGTGGGAACAGTCTCCCTTGAGCGGATTCACCTCTGGGGGCAAGAAAGGGGATCCCTGTCCCTGGTGGGGAAGAGGTCGATGGGGGTTTTAGGGGACACCCGTCCACCGTGTGGTCTGAGAGCTGCACAAGCAGGGGCGTGGCCGTGGGATTGGCCTCGTGCTCTCCCTACGGACACATCACGCATCAGGAGCCTTTGGTGGCACCCAGACTGTGCCTGGGTGGGCTGGGACCTTGCCAGCCCTGCAGGCAGAGCTCCTGAGGCCAGAGCTGGGGGTTTGCAACAGAAACCTCATGCTCTTGTGGTGAGGACATGTGTGGGTGCCCTGTGTCCTCTGCAGGGAGCACAGCACCACAAGAAAATCTCTCACAAGTGGTTTGGGAAGTTCTGTGGACAAGGGATCCTCCTGGGACTCCCACACCACAGGGGCCACTGCAGGAACATGGGGACTGCCACTTCCCATGGATGTGACTGTAGATGCTTCTCTGCATGGTCCCTCCCTCGCAGCCTATGACAAACAGGATTTAAAACCTGAGTGAGACTCAAGCAGGGTCGTAACATTTCACATAGTCGTTGTCCTCTGGGGAGCACACAGGAAGGGGTGTCTCTGGAAGGGATGGAGGACATGATGCTGGGCTGTACAGTTTGGGTTATCACACTGCAGCTTGGCCTTTAACCAGTCCAGTGCCCCATCTTTTCAGTCCTTATCCTGCTGGAAATGCTGCAGCTCTTCTGAGGTAGCCTATGGTCTCAGTGTCTGACAGCACAAAAATGCTCCTGGAGCAAAAGGCCACCAGCTGGGACACACTTGGAGCTGGAGAATTCCTGCCTGGTGCCACAGACAGGGATCTTTGGCTGCACCAGTGTGTCAGTGCTGCCAGGCCATGTCGAGGCATCCCCTTGACTGATGTCCCCGTGGCCATTAAGCACATATTCTCCAAACTTCCATGGCTCTAGCTCGTGTTCTGCTAAACTGACATCATCACATGTCCTGACCTGGTGTGCTGGCAGCTGTTTGTGGGGCTTCTGGTCCTGGAAAACTGGCATGTGGAGGGACCATATCTTTACTTTGCAGGTGCTGATAGAGTTGGTTGGAGGCACAGACCTTGGTTTTATGTACCCTGGGTCAACCTCCCCACCTTTGGGCCATAATTATCTTGTCCTGGATCATCTGAATGAGCTCCAGGATTGAATCCAGTGTCGGTGCATGGTTTTGGTGCCAGGAAATTGTCTTCTCCTGAGACACATGGTTCTTGGGGCCACTTACCACAGAATCACAGACTGATTTGGGTTGGAAGTGATCTTTAAAACTCATCTTGTCACACCCCCTCCCATAGGCAGGGACACCTTCCACTATCCCAGCTTGCTCCAAGCCCTGTCTATTCTGGCTTTGGACACTTCCAGGGACAGGGCAGCCACAGCTGCTCTGGGCAATCTGTTTGGTTGCACTGCATGGCCATCCCTTTGTGGTGGCTGCAGGATGGAGACATGTAACCCCACTTCTCCCACTGTGCAGTTCCCCCAGAAGACTCATTACAGCCCACCAGGAGTGGCCTCTGTACCTGCTGACTGCTCCGTGGGGACAACCCTGGGATTGAAGCAGGCTCGGAGGTAACATGGCTGTAGCCCCCATGGGACACATGCCTGGTGAGTGATAGAAGCTCATTTGCCTAAGGGTCATGCCCGCATATTGGCAGGTTGATGGGAAGGGTCTGGTCCCAGCCTATTCCCCAGGGAGCAAACATCCCCTGATTGATAGGAATGTCCCCCCTTGACAGACACCTCTCTCCTCTCCCCTCACTGGGAGCAGCAGTGGGAGCTGCTCCCCTGCCCTGTGGGAGCAGCGTTCCCACGGTGTGGGGCAGCACAAGGGTCAGAGCTCACAGCCAGCTTGGGCTGGATCTGTGTCCAAAACCACATTGGTTTGTTTGAAAATGGCAGCTGAGCAACTGGGAGCTCAACTGGAGCATCCAGCTGGAAAAGTGGCTCCAGGATGAGGATGAGCAGTGGTACAGCTCATCATCCTCTTCCCGTGCCTTGCTGGCTGCCTTAGGGACCAACCAGCCCTAGTTCAAGGCACAATATCACGCCAGGGAACCCTGAGCTGATTTCTGTGAGCCAGTCAAATATGTGGCGAGGTTTCCGCTCCAGATTACAGGAGGAAGGAAGTTTGCTCGGAAGGGGATGGGGATAAGGTGGGGGAGAAGGAAGGGAAGTGCATTCCTGCCTGATGAGGAACAATGTTGATATATTCATTTGTAAACTAAAGCTGGTTTGAGCGTCAAATACCTTGTCCCTGGAAAACTCTGAAGGATGTGCGGGAGTATACAAGGGGAGGAGAGGAACCGTCTGACATCCAATGCAACGTGTGGTTCCCAGGGCTGAGGGATGGATGCTGCTCAGCCAGATCTCATTCATGATAAAGAGCAATAAAACCCTTCTTCAGTGCTCTTTTATCCTAGCGTCCCCTCATGACCACATCCTGTCATGCAAAGGCAGGAGCTGAGCACAGGTGGAGCAACTGGGGGACCCATGGGCTCTGGAGTGGGCAGCCCACCCAAAGTGCTCATCCCTGCCAGAATACTGCTGGGGCTGCCTTTCCCACACAGGATCAAACGGCTCCATAAAACCAAGGAGGGCTCATTACTGCCCTACTAAATGTTAAACATTAGTATGACACAGACAATGGGATCTTGTAATTTTTTTTTTCAAACAGCCAGATAAGGAAACAATATTGTAAGCTGATTAGAAAGCTGCTTTAATTCCCTTTGATATGTATCCACCATTCAAAACTGGACAATTTATTAGCTCCTGGATGCTCCTCAAGGCTGATCTGATGTGGAATTTGCTGTTGACCGTGTCTATGACTGGAGGTGACCTTGCTGCACACTTCCCACCACGGCACCACCTCCTGCAGTCAGCAGGAAGGAAGAGGTGCTATGCTGGGTCCCAGCCACTGCCCCTGTCCCCAGGAGCTGGATGGAATCCTCTAAGACCTGTTTCGTGTCATGTTGACAGGTACACACCACTTGCTGGATTCTGCCCTGGGTTGGTGTCCTAGAACAAGTTCCATTGAAGGGACCCCACCCTAGCACAGCCCTGACTGGGGACTGCCCTGACTGTAAGCACAAGAGCTCACCCCTAAATTGGGGGAGTAGTGGCAAACAAATGTAAAACCACAGCTTTGGAAAAACCAGCAAGCAGAGGCCAGAAGTGCCCATGAGTGGTCAGATGTGCATGTGACTCAGCAGCTTCCCCTAAACAAGGCCGGGAAAGGTTCATCCCATTTTGAAGAGGTTTGTTTCATGGCATTATGAAGCAGCGCATACTGTGGGGGCCAGCAGTTGGAGGGTCTGCATCATTCCTGCTTTGCCTCATCCCCAGTTTCTGCCCTCCCAGAGCAAACCCTGAAGAAGCAGGATGCTGACACAAGGATGAGTCTGTGTGGAGCCTGGGGGGCTTGGGCTGCTCAGTGCCCAGAAGTGGCAGTGTGGGGATGGTTGCCTTTTAGAGTCACTTGTGCCAATTAATGCTCAGGCATTATTATTATGGATCCTATGGGAAAGAAGAATATTAAAAATGGAATTGTTTTTTTCTTTTACTAAAGCATTGAGCCAGAGGGTAAGATGTCCCTGGGAGGAAGAAGCCCCTAGCACCATGTGGCCAGGAGCTTTGGAAGAGGGAAAATGAGTCCTGCGCTGCAGCATGAGCTGCCTGGGCAGGTGCTTTGTTGTCCCATAAATGTCACACCTCGGCCAAGAGCTCCTCAGGCCCTCTCAACAATAACAGCAGGGCCTGGCAGTTAAACTAGATTAGAGGAGGAATTTTGCAGCTGCTCCTCTGTTCAGGATGCAATGGTGTGAGCCTGGCCATGGATTGGGAGGCACTGGACAACAGCCCACTGGAGCTGCAGGACCTGGCCTGGGATCTCCATGGCACATGCAGCCTCCTCTAGATGCTGGCCAGTCCCACCAGTGATGCCAGCTCCTGGTATTGGTGGGCCCACACACATCACGGCCTCTCCTGTGCACCCTGCACAGAGCCTGGGCACAGGGCTGTCCCGAGGCACCTCCCCAGGGAAGGAAGAGGCTGGCAGCTTTGGCACCAGTGAGACTCTGCCCAGGACCAGCCTGGCCCTGCTGGGGCATCGCAGGCCCCAGCACAGGGGTTGCAGGTGCCAGTGGGCATCATAGTGCACCCAGAGATTTCCCTGAGTCCAGCAATGCTCGGCCTCCGCAGACTTCCATGCCTGCACCCACCAGCTGCCTCCAAGGAGTGCAGGGTCAGGCTGAGCAAGATGCTGGGGATGGGTTGAGGTGTGGCACGTGTCCCACACACTGGGAATGCTCAGGATCCTCTCTGTCCTGTGCTGCCGTTGGGGATGCAGCTCCTGTTCTCCATGAGTTAGTGGGCAGAGGAGCACTGGGGTGTGTGGGTGTGGTGGGGTCAGCACTGTTGGGGTGGTGGTTTTGGTCAGCAGAGCTCTGCCACCATCTTGACATGCGTAGTTTGGAGACGGGCAGAAATAAAGCAAAGAGTCCATTCTTAAGCCACCTCTGCTTTAATGATCTCATGGAGGCCACATATTTTTGGGCTGTTGCAAACCACTGGTGCACCTGTGACAGTGCTCTCTGTGGTGGATCCCAAAATGAGAGCTCCTCCCTCCGTACTTCCAGCCTCTCTCTGGAAACTCAAGGCCCAAAATTTGCTGAGGTTCTCCAGGCAGTCCCTGTTCTCCTGTGGAGCCCCTGTGCTTCCGCTCAGCTCAGTTCAGCTCAGCTCAGCTCATAGACACTCTGTATGTCCCCAGAGGCCACAAGAACATCCTGAAACTGGGAGACGACCCGTCCAAAATGAGACCCCTCCCAAAACACTTTCCCACAGCGGGTGCAGCAGTAGAAGTCGGTGAGCTTGGCTCTGTCCAGCACCCCGGGGGGGATGGCAGTGACCTGCAGGACCGTGTCCCTTGCTAACACCACGGCTGCCCCACACTGCTCCATCCCCTGTGCCTGCTCGCCGTGTGGGGTGCAGCCAGGCTGGGCCGTGTCACAAACTGGCATGGTGACATCGCAGCTCTGGCTCCCCGGGCAGCCTGTGGAGAGAGGAGACAGCAGATAAACCATCAGTCAGGAATGATGAGCGGAATCTGTGCTCAACCACTTGAGCAACCCTTGTGAGGGTCATCCCAGCAGGGGTTCAGGCTCTGCCCTGCATCCCAGGGAGGAGAACGCCCTGAATTTGGGAGATGGTGGTTGGTCACCAGCATCCAGCAGCTGCCTGCCCTGAGTGTGGAACCCATGCAGCCACTTGCTCCCCTGCAGCCGCCTGGCACCTCCTGCAGTTCCTTTGCTGTATCTTGGGGTCTGTTCCAGTCTGGGTAACAGCACCAGTGCTGCTGCTGTTCTGGGTGCAGTGATTTTCCCTCCCTGTCACAGGTCCAGGCCAGGCTGCTCTTGGAGCGTGGCTGTGCCCCCAACCCCTGGCTGCATTATGGGGCAAACAAACAGCAGAGAAGCCCTTACTGCAGCTTTAATTAAACCACCACTGTGATCAGCTGCTAACGGTACCTGCGATTCTCCGTGCCTGCCCTCGGACACGGGGCTTCGGGCTGTGCGTGACCCCATCCCCAGAGTGTGACCCCCCCACCTCCCACCACATACCCTGAGCAAGGGGCACAGTGGCGCGGGGCCGGGTCCCCTGAGCTGTCCCCATAGGCCCCGGTTCTGTCCCCCGGGGCAGAGGACCGCTGCCATCTCACACCGAGTGCCCGGACCCGGGAGTTTCGCACCTGGCGAGGGCTCCCCCGCCTGCAGCAGGGGCACGGCAGGTCCCTGGATCAGGGCAGCGGAAGCCAAGGGCTGAGCTGCCTCCCATCCATCAGGGAGCCTGGCTGCCGGGAACAGGCTGCAGTTATTGTTGTGGGATGACTCCGTTTTGGCGGGGGGGGGAGTCAGTCCTGCCCAGACCAATTAAGACAACAAAAGGTATCCTGCATCACTCCAGCTGCACCTCTGGGGCATCCACCCGACCCTTTTCAGGATCATAGGGACCCTGTCAGGAGCCAGCTGGGACTGAGATGGACACCAGCATTTCCAGCTGGCCGTTCCCTGCATCCCAGCGCCGTCAGGAGCTGGGACATGCTGGGGATTACCATGGGGCTAGGGACAGCCCTGAAACGGCCATCCCATCCTAGCAGAGTCACCCCCAAGCTGTGCAGCAGGGTCTGAGCCTGCCCATCACACGAGCAGAAAGAGCCACAGCCCAGGGGAAGCATGGAAGGATCAGCTCGTACCAGCCCCTGGTTCAGGGGAGTTCCCCAGACCCACCCCCCAAGACCTTCCACACCTCCCCAGGGAAGATGACCAGCCCGAGCTGGTGGGGCATGGTCACCCCCAGTTCCCAGCACACAAAAAGCCATGCTCAGGGTCATAGCTGTCACTGGAGATGTTCTCAGGGGTGATTTGCAGGCCAGCCCTTCACCACCGCATTCCCCAGCAGCAGAGCTTGTTTGGGGTTTGCTGCCACAGCACAAGAGGAAGTAGCCCCAAGCCCCATCCAAGACACTGGGCAAGAGTTGGGTTCACCAGGGATGTGCCTTGGGCAAGTGCTCCATGGCCCCACTCATGGATTGGCCTTTCCTTCACCCCCTGCATCTGCTTTGGACAGTGGCGTCTATACTTAAAGGGAAAACAATTATCTAAATTTCCCATTTTCTCCAGTTTTTGGGAAGTGGTGAAACACCCAGGCTGCTCTTGGGAGATTTTTGAGCCACTCAGAGCAGGGATGTGGAGGAGTCCACTTCCCAGGGCTTCCTCCAGGATAAAGCCTGCCAGCGGGTGGCAGACCCCCATGGCAGGAACAGGGGCTCTGTCCTCACCCTGTTCCCATCTCCCTCTGCCCTGTGCCACTCCTGTGTTTGGTGGCATTGGGGTGGCCTCAGCCTGGGCACCCTTTTTTCTCCTATCCTCCCTGCTCTCAAGCACCAGATTCCGAAGGGAGGGACATCGACCTTGGGTGGGACTTTTAGATCCAATGCAATGGAAATGACAGTGCCAGCACCCAGCACCCATGGCCAACAGCTTTCCCCATCATGGAGCCTAAAACTTCCCTGGCCAGAACATGGCACCAGGACACTGACAGGACACTGACATTCTGTGTGCCTGCAGGGGTACAGAGTAATTCACTCTCTTCCAACACACTCCCTCTGCTGTCCTGCTGCTGGTGGGCAAAGCCAATGGGAGACTTCTCCTTCCCTGCACGGGGGGATGGGAAACCTCCAGCTCCCCCAAACACTCCAATCCCCTAGGCTCGTGGGAAAAAGGCAGGCAGGGAGGGAAAGTTCATCCCTTAAAAGCCTGAGGAGAGAAAGGCCATGATGGTCACCCTGTAGTTTTGCCTTTACTTGCACCAGCCCCCTCCTAATTGTGGCTCTTCAAAGGGTTGAAAATGCTATATCACTTCAAAGTGACCATTTCTGAATGGGAGCTTGTAAAAGCCCTTCTCCCCCTCCCACCAAATTCTTCCCAGGGCTTTTGAAGATGCCTGGGCTCTCCTCACCAACAGGGTGAAAGGGCCACCAGGCGCCAGGCACAGGGATGCCAGCCGGGCACGCGGGAAAACTGAGCTGGGAAAGGCTGGATCCCCCAGAAAAACAGGAGTTTCCTGGGGAAAGGGGGGGAGGGTGGATTGCAAGGGTTATTTAATCCCCTTTCAGACAGGCAGAGGCCTCCCCAGTGGAGCCACAGCTCCCTTGAGATTGCAGCCCATCTTGCCTGGATGCTGCACACCCTGGAGTTACACCAGAGATGGAGCAAAAGGCATGTGTAGTGTGCATGGGGCCGCAGGGAGCCCAGTGTGTCTTTCCAGTGTGCTGGGAGCTTGTCAGCTCTGTGGCTTACAGAGCTCCGCAACGTTCACACCAAAGGCTGGATTCCCACCGCATCCCCGTGGAGGAGAAAGGAAAGCGATTCCTTACCGAATCGATTTGAAACACTTCTTGGGAACTAATAATCCCATTATAAAACATCTTGAAAATAAAACCCCCCTTCGCCTCTCACTCACCTCTCCCCCTCTTAGCTGGGTCACCCTGGGGATGACAGAGCCTGGGTGAGGGGCTGAGCCCTGCAGTCCCCAGCCCCCCAAGGCTGAGCACCCCCACGTGAGTGCTGCAGAGCTCCATGGGCAGCAAGAGTCGTTCCCTGGCACTGTCCCCAACTGGGCAGTGCTTAGCACAAGAGCCATCTTCTCCTGGCCTCGCATGTGCTGCCCACTCACAGCTCCTGCTCACCCCTGCTCGCCTGTGGGAGTGAATCCCACAAGAACAGCAAAAACCGCTGCTGTTCCCACCATGACGTCTCATGGCCAGCAAATGCTGCCATGTCCAGGGGAGAGTGGATGCTGCAGGACCCTCATTCTGCTTATTTCTGCATCAAGTTCTTTCCTGAGCTGAGCAGGGCCACTCTGAGTGGTGGGATCCCACCTCTGCATGCACTTGTCACCTCTGCAGCAGCCCCGCTTTGTGCTCAAGCCCCTGCTGTATGCCCCAGGGTGGGGTGGCCCCACGTTCCACAAGGTGGGTGCAGCAGGAGCTCCACAGCCTGGATTGGATCCCCTTTCTTCAGACCCCAGTCACCAGCACCAAGACAGTGGGGCAGACCCATGCCAGAGGCCCATCCCACACCCTGGGCACTGAGCAGGCTCTGGGCAGTCCAACGGTCCAGCAGTCCCTTCACCTGGGTGGACATGGCAGCATCCAGGATCCACAGCCACAGGGATCACTCTGGTAGTCCCACAAAAACACTGAACTATTGCCACAGGAAGGCTGTGGGGGCAAAGTGACTTGTCTCAAGATAGGGATGAGACAGGAGCTGCAGCTCCATGTGCCCCACTGCAAGGTCCTGCTCATGGACATGGGGTTGAGCCCAGTGGGATGGACATGGGACAGGACATGGGCTGCCTGCTGTGGGCAAGGGCATGCACATTCCCCCACACAGAGGGGCTCTTAGTGGGGGTCACATTGAAAGGCCACTGTGATGGTGACACTGGTGACCTGTAGTCCCTGTAGACCTCCAGCCTATTCTGTCAGCTGCAGTGCTGGAGTGCTGGGTCAGCATTACTAGGACAGCACTGGAACTTCCATAGAAGGACAGGGGGGCACAGCAGGGCTTGGGAAGCTGGGACAGAGCAGGATTGGAGCAAACCTCCTTTGAACCTGTGCCCATTTCCCTTCCCCAGCCCACACAGCCCTGATTTAGCTGGGAACAACCTGTCCCCACTGTATGAGCCCTGGGCACCCTCAGGTTTTCAGTGTCAGGGTGGTAGCCAACAACTTCCCAGGGAACCAGGTACTTCTGCCCAAAATCCTGCCCCACGGGCCCTGTTTCTGGCCCAGGTCCCTCTGTGTCACCCCAGCCCAAACCAAGGCCTTGGGGCAAGGAGCTGGGTGCCTGTCCCAGCTGGCTCAGGCAAGCACCTGGCAGCTCCTGCTGCTTCTGGAAAGGCTGTGGGTCTGGCAGCCCCATGCCAGCCCCGAACCCTGTGGCAGCCCCAAGGCCTGCGCCCGTGCCGAGCCCTGCACCGGCCACAGCCAGAGCCATCACAACGGTGTGCGTGTGCAGGCTCGGCTGCAGACAGGGCTGGGGGGTTTGGGAGAAAGCTCACAGCTTTGTCGAGGCTTTGCACAAGGCTGAACACAGACCTGGGAGCATTCTTGAAGTACAAAGGTGCATGGGAAACCTCTGCCACGGTGAGAGATCAGCCTGATAAGAGGAGTTACGAGCATGAGAAATGTGCTGATTGCAGGGCACTGAAGATGCCTGGTTATCTTTTCCTCCTCGATAAGGCAGATAAGCAAAGGACAAAGGACCTGGGATTGTGCAACCTGGGCTGCAGCAGCCTGGCCATGATCTTAAGATGTTCCCAGGGTGGAGGAGGGAGGATGAGTTCAAGCAAGAGGCAGCTCCAGCTACTCTCATCTCCCCATGCTGCTGTGAAGAGAACACTGCAATGCCCTGTACCCAGTGCTGGGCAGCAGCACGCAATGGTCCCCGGCTCTGAATGGCCCCCAGCTCCTTCACAGGGCATACTGTGATCAGCTCCCCTGTCAGCAGGCACAGCAGAGGTCTGCAAACCAGCAGACACAACAATGTCACCGGGTCCCAGCCCTGCCATGCTTGTCCGTATGATCAAGTGAAACTCCACTGAAGAGGGAAAGCTGGCAGAGCATGACCCAGCTGAGCCAGGGGGGTGTTTGTGGCTGGTCTCACCACTACAGCCCCTGGTCCCATCCCTGCCCCTCTTGAGCACCTGAGGGTGCTCCTGTTACTTCATTGCACCCTGGAGAAGAGAGAGCCTAAATGCATGGGGCTGTTGAAGGAGGCAGGAGATCCCCTGGATCCCAGGGTGCAACCCCTCAGGAACCATGAAGAAGTGTTCAGAGCAGCTTAAGACAATGGGGATGCCTTGGCCCCACAAACTGAGTCTGGTACAAGGTAGTGAGGATCCGTGGGTGCAAGAATGCTCCTGGGACAGCACAGGGATCTATCCCACACCTTTCCCACATGGCAACAGGACAACTGTGAAGCTCACAGCAAAGCCAAATACTGTAGATCAGGGAAGCCTCCAGCCGTAGGGCTTTGGGCATGCAGAGGCCTCTTCCTGCCGTCCATCAGAGCTCCCTGGCTAAGGGGAGTGGGTCCCACCAGCCCATGCTCTCCGCTGCCCCAGTGTGGTGGCTGTAGAGGAGGGACTGTCCTGCTGCCACCCTAGCCTGGAGCCACTGCCCAGCCTTCCCCACACTGTGGTCTGCATCTCTTCCTCCTGCCTGCCTTGTGCTGTCTCTGCCAGCTTTTCCCCAGGCTCAGGGTGGAGCCAAGGGCTGAGAAGGGAAAGAAACCCCAAGTCACTGCTCAAACTGGAAACGGCAAGGTGAGTTCCCGAGCTGCCTGATGCCATCCTGCCACCCAGTGCAGGGACACTCCAGCTGCTCCTCCAGCCATCCCTGGGGCCATCCAGGACTTACCCTGCACCTGTGTCCAGAGCCCCAGCGCTGGCAGCTGGTCAGGGAGGGTGCCCACCCAGCATGGGAGTTGAGGCTCCACCATGCCTGGTCAGCACCACAGACCCAAGAGTGGCAGGATCCATTGTTTTCGTCTGTTGCAGCACATTTTAGATGGTGAGGGGAGATTTTACAATTAAATTTGCCTCCTCTGTTTGGCAACTCCCAACCTCATGGAATGTGCTAAATCCTTGCCTTTCCCAGAGACCAGATTTCATCTGGCAGAGCACCCACTGAGCTCTGGGGCCCCGTGCCAGCTGGTTTCACTGCATTGACTAAGCAAGAGTTCCCCTAGACAGACGAGAGCCTGTGACACAGCCCACTCCCTTGGGTCACTTGGGAGCCACAATCTGTCACTGCCTCTGTCACTGTCAAGCGAGGACTTGCCTGTGCCCCATGGTGACCCACAGCCCTGCTCCCTTCTCTGCCCTAGTCTGCTCCAGGCACCTGAGCTGCTCAGAACATCCCACTGGGAAAGAGACATCACAGGGCAAAGTTGTCTGGGTTTGAAACTATTTGCAGCACTTTTGTCAAAGCTCTCATGCAGGCTGTGTCAAGGAATATGTTCACTAAAACCTGTGAAAGTCCTAGGTCCAAGAAAGAGTGAGCTATTACAGGATGAATAATTAGCCTTTCATCACTTGGCAGCTCTGCAATAAAAATCCAGGAGCCAAATGAAACAGCACTGGCCTGTGGCTGTCTGCAGCTGGACCACAAGACTTGGAAGCACCTGGGCCAGATGCAGACTTGTGTTGAGGGGTGGTCCTGAAGGATGTGTCCTCATCACCCTTCTGCCCCAGCACCTACCAGCTCCTCTCTGGAGAGGGGAAGTCCCTGTGGGAGGAGGTTCCTTCCTCGCCTGGAAGCAGGAGTGGGGAAAAGGCATTTTTTTGACAAGCAGCAGCACCTGGCCATGGTCTGGGCCATGCACAGGGGCATGACAGGGACAACAATGACAGGCCTGGGCTGGAGTCAGGGGACAGGGGACAGTCCTGGTGTGGGGCTGTAGGTCCTGAACACCCCATGCCGTGTGTTGGACTATGACAAGGGCAGAGCAGGTCCTGCTACCAACCCCTTCAGCATGAAAATGCAAGGGTAATCAGGGAACAGGTGAGATTTTCCTTATGGACCCACTTCTGTGACTACCCAGCCTGTCGCAATGCCACTACTGTCCCCACCAAGCAATGGCAGGACACTGTCAGCACACCCTTCCCGTTTGTCTTCTTTGAAACCTGACCCAAAGTGGGACATTTTGGAGCAACCTAGTCAAGCTCACACTAATGCTTGCAATCCCCACAGCTCCTAGCAAAATCCAAAGAGAAATGGAAAGCCAAGGATGGGGCCAGAGCCTTGGATCACAGGGGCAAGTCCCCAGGAGTTTTCACTTTGGATGGGTGCTGGTGCCCTGCTGTGCCCACCTGTCTGGGAATCACAGCTTCTGTTTCATTTCTCCACCAACCCTCTGGGGATGCTGTAGCACCTTTGGTCCCTGCTCCTGCCTGCTCCAGGGCAGAGGATGTTCCCCATTGGAGGATGCTGCTTGATAAGGTCATGAGCGACATCACCAGCACAGGGGTCCCAGCTGCTCCTTCCCCATGAACACCCCCAGGTACATGGAGGACTCAGCAGGAGATGGGATGGCCCGATGGGGACATGGGGTGTTACAGATGAGGTGTAAAGAGTAGAGCAAGGTGGTCCCCGAAGAGTCTGTGTGGAGGAGACATGGTGCTGCGTGAGACCCTCCCAGCTCCATCAACCTCATCATGAAGGGGGAAGGGGAAATGGCTCACTCTGAACACAAACCACGGCATTTCTATTTCCCATACTCTGAAACTGGCTGAACTGGCCTGTCTGGTCTCTGGGTACACACGCAGAGAGCGCCCTCACCAGAGAAACCGCTGGGGAGGATGTCCCGGCTTTGGGGAAGCACAGCACTGCCAGGATGCCGGCAGTGGGCACCATGGGAAGGTACCATGGGAAAAGCCGCCCCACCACGTTCCTCATCGCCAGAGCCACACGTGCAGCTCCCAGCAAAGCCACAGCCGGCCAGGAGTGCCCGGCAGCTGCCACTTCCCTCTGCTCCCTGCTGTCAGCAGACGGGGAAGTGATGCACAAAAGGGCTGGGGGCAGGGCCTGGGCTAGGTTGGAGCAGCCAGAGCGTCATATTCCCATTCCAGTGTGCCTGCAGTGGGTGTTGTTTGCCACTAAAATGTGTCTCCCTGTGGGAAGGAGTGTGTGTGGGTCAATGCAACTCAGGGCATGGCACGGAGGAGCCTTCCCTCCCCTGAGCCTATTGGAGCCTGGCTGGGCAGGTGGCACTGACTCAGCCCCCTGCAGCCTGATCTAATTCAAGAGGCACTGGGCAGGTGAGGAAGGCACTGTGAGCAGCCCCAGCCAGGAGGCATTTCACCACCCAAGCTGAGTTTTTCACGTTCAGGTGATGGCCTCAGGCTGTCACTTGAGCTACTGTTGGCATGTCACCAACACTCAACCCACCCCCATCACCCCGCCCCGGCTGGGTAATCCCATGGCACGACCCTGTTTTGCAGGGCAGGACAGGGCAGCCAGGGCAGAGACATGAAATGGACTTGAAAGAGTTCTGCGGGTCTGCACCCCATGGCAGGTTGATAGCAGGGCACCCCCACCCCCCTCTGAGAAACCCCCAGGCCTAGGGGATGGTCCTGCTCTGTCCAGGGCAGTGAGTCCCAGGGAAGGGCACAGGAGTGGGGATCATGCCCAACTGTGGACACCCACCTACTCACCTGTACTGTGCTTCCCTGACACTTGTCTGCTGCCCTCCACCAGCTGCCTCATCCTCTCCCGTGAGACCTTCAGGTACTTGTTGCAATTGCACACCTGAGAGAAGAGAGGGGGAGATCAGTGAGGTGGTTATTGTGCTCCCCGGGCACCTCCTGCCTGCCCAGGGCACAAACCTATGCTGGGCACCCCTGGCACAGGTTGGGCAGCCTGCATCACATGCACCACAGCAGGGAAACCAGGCAAGACCTGTACCGAGCAGGAACAGGCACCAGCCACAAGTCCAAGAACCTCCTCCCGGGAGTGCTCCCTCTGTGTGTGTTCAGCCATGTCTCCAGCCAGGCTGCCAGCACTGCTGCCCACCCTGGCTCCCTGGCCAGAAAACACCGGCAACGAGGCTGCCTGAAAGCATCAAGCAGATACTCAAAGTCTGGGCTGTGGCTTCAAGATTTGATCTCTCTTGTCTGACAGAGTCTGGGGAGGATAGCTGTGGACCCCAAAACACTCTGGGCTCTCATTTGGCTCTGCTTGGCTTGGCTCTGCTGCAGCACTGTGAACACTGAGTCACACTTTCTACCCCGCCTTTTGTTTGCCAAAATGTACCCAGACAGGTCTCTGAGTGCCTGCATGTGCCAGGTGCTGGACCCCAAGGAGTTCCCCAAATCCCACTGCTAGGGAGCACCCAGGGATGGTGCCTGGAGCTAAGCACAAGGTGCAGCTGGCAGCCAAACACACTTGCCCGGAGTGAACAGCACTAAAGCTCCCCGGGAGCATCGCAGCTGGCTCCCTTGACACCTTCCTTCCCTCCCCTCCCTCCTGGGCTGGGAGCTGGTTGCTAGGATGTGCTGCAACACCTTTTGTCAGCTGTTTGTTTTGAGGGGCTGTTTTCTGCTGGCAGAGCATTCCCAGCACACTGCACGCAAGGCAAGGTGGGAGAGAGGTGAGCAACTTCACCAACCAGAAAAAGTCAGTTCCTTGCCAGGGGATTTGCTCCAGAGCCTGTTGAAACCAGAAAGGTTTTCCCAGCTCCCAGTCAGGCCCTGGTGTGGGCTGGCGGCCACACTGCTGGTTTGGGGCTGGAGCAGTGCCGGGTTCATGGCATGGGGCAGTGATGGCCCTGCTCCCACACAGCTGCTTGCAGGAGGAATGGTGCAGGGTGATTTGTTTGGAAACAAGCTTGCCACCATGTCCTGGCTCTGTCTTGCAGCAGGAAGTGATTCCCATTGGCAGCCTCCACAAAACCAGCACATGCTCCCCATCCTTTGGCCAGAAAGGACACCTGGGCTCAGTTCCCTGAGGCAGAGCAGCAGCATAAACACACAGAGATGGACAAGGGGTGATCTTGGAAGCACCTAAATGATATGGAAGACACTGCATCATTTTTTTAAAAATTTTGCAGCAATCCTCTGACTTGCATAGCAGCATCAGGGAACAACCCTTCAAGCAACTGAGGACAGAGCCCTGCACTGCTCCTTGCTCATGCTGGGGACAAGATGAGAGAACTGATACCATAGGAGACTGAGCATGTTCCCCTGCCCTGAGCAGGGCAAATCCCTCCTCGGTCTCACCCTCAAACCCAGGGACCTGGGAAATGCACCTGAGTGAAAGCCCAGGGAAGCAGAATGATGCTGTGATTTGTGCGAATCTGAATTTCTGCGGACCCTGACCAGACGTTAGATGGTCCCTTTGAGGCCTGAGGACATCCCAGCTTGCACAGGTTGGACCTAGAGCCAAGATGCCACCCCCTGACAGGCATCCACACGCTCACAGGGATCTGTGGGATTGCAGCAGGCAGGCAGAGGGGATGGGCAGTTGCTGAGGACATGTGCTGTTCCCACTCTCATGACAGTGACAATGGGCTGCATGCTGGAGAGGGATGTTGAGCCTGGAGGAGTAGGGGATAGCACCTCTTGGGCATGGTGGCAGCACTGGAGAGTCAGAGGTTTCCAGAAAACTCCCAAACCATCTGTCCATTGAACTGCCAGCCAGGAGGGTGCAGCAGGGTGCAAGGGCACCGTCCTCCCCTGCCCTCCCTGCTGGCATGGATACACAGGGGCTCTTCTGCCCCCTGTCACACACCAAACCCCCCAGCATGCCCAGCCTTGGCAGCTTGGAGCCCACAAGGTTCTTGAGCAGCAGTGCCAGCATGCTGGGCACAGGCTTCTTGTCCTGCTTGGGTGCACAGAGTGACCTTGCATGAATTCCTCTGCTTCTCTAAAGCTCACGACTATTGTGAATTAGGGGCAGTTCACTCCCTGGGCCAGGGATGCCCAGGAGCACAGGGGTATTTTGGCATTTCCCACTCTTTGGGTCTGCTGGGTGCTGCCAAGAGGCCCTGTGCCTCATGCCACCTCCCCAGCCTCTGGGCCTTCACCACCTTCAGCTTCCCAAAAAACAGTACAAGCTCAGGAGCCAGATAAACCACTTAAGCAGCAGTGGCAATTAGCTGTAATAAAAAATTGCAATTAATTTTTTTTAATGCCTTGCCAAAATGAGCCAACAGAGATGAACAGAGCAGGAAAGGCTGCCACCTCCACAGGCTGGGCTGCATGGCTGCTTTGCAGGAACCAGTGGTGGCCTCAGGTTTGATGCTTGGCTCCTAGGGATGTGGAGCAGTTTTTTGTGTGGATCTTTTGTATATAGGGTAGGGAAATGGGGAGCTTCTCTGCTGGAGAAGGGATGGTTTTTCCTTCTCAGGAAAGTTTGGTTTCTACAGATCCATCATGGCAGTATTAATTGTGCCCCCCCAAATCTTCATTAGGTGAATCAGCAGGAGATGGTGGCACCTTGGAACACTGCCTGGGGTGCAGGTGCTGTGAGCAGCAGCCATGACCTGACAGAGAAGGGTTTGGCATGTCTGAACATCTCAGGGTCCCCCCAGCCCCTGTGCCAGGCTCAGGGTGGGGGTGGCAGCTTCTGCCCATGCCCCAGTCCTGCTGGGGGGATGATGTGCTGACTGGGCTGAATGCAGGGGCTCTACTCACGTCATCCTGCCTGGTCTCAGGGATGAGGAAAGGGCAGAGTCCAGTTTGGGATGAGGGGTCTGGGAGGTTGCAGCCCCCACAGTCTTCTGAGTGCCACCCAGTCCGCTGACAGTGATGTCCCTGTGGCACAGTAGGGTGCTTGATGCCCCTGAGGGGCTGGGGTGTCGGATGCCCCTGTGACACAGTGGGGTGCCCGATGCCCCGAGGCAGTGGGTTGCAGGGCAGCAGCGGGCACACCTCGGAGGAGAAGCATCCCTGCCTTTCTCACGCTGGGGCAGTCCGTGCCAGCACATGCTTAGTCACTGGTAAATCCCAGCCGAGATCTGCTCTGCCCTCTGTGAAATGGATCTTGGCTGCACCCCCGCTGAAGCAATCCCGGCGCTCGGGAGCCATGGCGGGCGCGCTTTCCCACGGCAGCCCGGCCCCCGGCTCCCCGTGTGAATCAGCCTGGCCCGGGCAGCGCCGGGTGCCCCTGCTCAGCGCACGTGAGCGCAGCGGACCGGCGAGTCCCTGCTCCGATCCCCTCGGCAGCAGGGGCGATGGAGCTGCTGTGGAATTGAGGCTCCCTGGGCTGGGGGACACGACGGTGACATTTCCCCTTCGTTCCCAGGCTCTGCTGCCACATCCATGGCAAGGATGAGGAGGAGGTGCAGCTCATCTCAGATGAAGCCGTGGTCCCCGCTGCAGTCCCTCACTGTAGTCCCCTCTCCCTGTGCCTGTCTGCACATCCTGGTCGAGGTGCTGCACCTCGTGTGGGGCACCGCAACCTCCACACCCGTGTGCTCCCCCGCAGGAGCTCAGGCCAGCATCCACAGGGACATGGCAGCCCAGCCAGCTCTGTGCTGTCAACACCAAGGTGTGACATGGGGATTAGAAGGGGTGATGTCATTGGATTGAGACTGTGTTGACATCACTGGTGTGGATTTGTGGACCCTGAGCCCGGCAAGGTGCTTGTCCCCAGCCCCAGCAGCTTGAGCCCCCCCGGCCTGTGCCACCAAGGAGGATGAGGCAGGTGAAATGTCCTTTTGCAATGCTGGCAGCCCAGATGGCACCTTGTTTTTGTTTAGGATGATCCCTGCCTCTCCCAGCCCTCCTGGCTGGGCATTTCAGCAGCAGTGATGCACGAACCTCCCAGGACTCAAGGGACTGGATGCTTGAGCCTGGAGCTCCAGGGCCATCTCAGCATCCCATCTTCTTTCTGTACCTCCACCAATGGAGCTGAGAAGCTGAAAGAACTCAAGCTCAGCAGATAACAGGAGCTGAATCTTTGGTGGCTCCAAAAGGGCTGCAGAACTCAGTGTAAGCTTGGCTAAGGCTGGCAGCATGAGCTCAGGTGGATATAGGCTGGTACCCAAAACACATGGAAGATGAGCAGCTCAGACAGCATTGCAGTTAGTTTTCTTTCTTCCTTTGATATCTCTAAAAGCTGCATTTCCAAAGTGCTTTGAGTCACCTTGGTGATGCTGGCCACCCTGAAATGGCCTCTGGGCCTTAGGGTTCCTTCTACCTGCTCTACTGACAAACGTCACAGGCCAACGTCACTGAGGGATCTCCTTGGCAGGGGTTTTACCAGTGAGACACAGCTCTGCCTGGAGAGCTCCTGGCTTGGGAAATCAGCAGTGTATCAAACCTGCTGTAAAGGACAACAGTGCCCAGTGTGAACTCTTTGGGGCAATTCAGGGCAGCTCATGTCAGGACAATTCCTTGGGCGTCTTCTGCTCACTATATATCACAGGACTACTCAACAGCCACCTGCAGTGACATCTCTTTTCCTACTCACCGCCTACCCTCTCTTCTTTCTCCCTCTCTCCAAGATGGATATCACCTGGTGAAAGGGCCACTCCTCTGGATGGATGTTGCAACTCTCACTCTGGTTGTGAAAGCACAGCCCTTGAGCATCCAGGAGTTTCTTTCAGGGACTTATTGAGACTTAGCACAGGCTGCCCTCTATTGCCTCCAAGACCAGGAGCTATGGATCTGCCTCTGCACACCTCCTGCCTACAACCCAAAGCAGAGTGCCCAGGAAGGTGGGAGATAGTGGGAAGAGCAGTGAAAGAAAACCAGGTAACAACCCAGCAGATGTGAAGCAGAGTTCAGGAGCTGAAAATGCTCATCGACCCACATGTCTATTTTCTCACATTTTTCCCAAATGACTTCAGCTGCCCTTGCTGCACCCACAACTTTGACCTTCAGACACTCTCCTCTTCCTCCAGCAATGCTCTGCCCTGTAGCACCTTCAAGGTCCTTGCACAAAGAGTAGGAAACTCAGCAATTCAGCCCACTGGAGATCTCCACACCCTGTGGGTGCAAAGGCCACCTCCGGATGCAGTGCTGGAGACAGCCATCTCTCCAAGGGGATTTTCAGAGAGCAAGTGGCTGGGGTTTTCCCTTCCCCTTTAGGCCAAGAGCTTTCCTCACTGGTCTTCTGATCACCAGTGCCTGGGAATCATAAAGGTGCACATTGCTGCTCCTGCTCTGTTGCAATGCTCTGTCCTTGGGTACCAGCAAGCCCCCCAGCAGCAGAGGAGATGCTGAGTGTGTCAGCCAGGTCCTTCCAGAGAACAAAGGATGTTGTGCATGCAACAGCCCTAAGTGCCACAGGATCTGCCTGCCAGGGCTGGGAGTTGGGCTGTGATTCTCCCAAACGGAAATGCAGCCTGGGCATCCTCCACCAAACCTGCCTGCACATCCAGCAGCAGGGATTTTATGGCTGTCTGAGCTCAGTAACATGCTGCCAGTAGAAACACAGGGCTGCCAGTGGGATCCTGGCATCAGGGGCTGTTTGGTTCACAAAGAGGGAAGGGCTCTGTTTATTGAATCATTAACATCACTTCCCTCACTGCCAGCCAGGTACTCTGAGAGGTCTCTTAGGCAAGTGCTGACCTAGCCCAACCCTGCTAAGCTGGTAAGATGACATGGATCCCATGCCAGCCTGGTACTGCGTTCCCACTGCTTTCTCTGCTCCCGCTTTGCTATTAGTCATCCGTCTCTGGAAGGTTTCTCATGCATAATAAAGTGTTTCAACACTTGCATAAGCCAATCCTTCTCATCAGGGGTGACCTGCTGCATTTCCTAACACTTTCCCTAGGCAGTCCTCCCAACTGCCACAAAATATGGAGTTAAAACATGAAGTTTTCTATCTCCCTCGAGGCAAAAGGTGTGGGAAATCGAACAGATAAGAATGTCTTTAATTAGTATCATTTGCATAAGCTCTGGGAAAGGCTCATCTGACAGCTACAAGGGCCTTGCTTGTCTGGGAGCATCAGCCACAGCTGAAACAGGCAGATTAGTGGAGCTCCTCTGACTGGGAAGCTCGTGAGAGTCAGGGTGACGGAGCCTTGGAGGCTGCATGGGTACCCCAGCTCCTGCTGACTCCTCCTTGGGGCACCCCAGCTGCCACTACCTCCTTGTCCGTGCACCCTAGCTGCTACTGGCTCCTTTTCAGGTTCCCCTAGCTCCCACTGGCTTGTTAGGGCACCCTCTTCTCCATTTCCACCTCCCAGTTTGCAGCTGCTCTGAGCAAAGAGGTGACTTGTGGGCTGTGGTGAAGGACAGGGGTGGGAAGAGAGGAAGGAAGCACAGGTATGGAGGCTGTGGAGCAGGCTCGGCATGCAGCAGGGATGGGAGCAGGCTGTGCGGCCTCTGCTTTTCTCTCCCCCTGCTGCACTTGTGCTCCCTTGAGCGCAGACGCTGCCAGTCCCCAACCACAAACCCCATCCCGCTGCCGTCACTGCCAGGGGTGACAACAAAAGCCATTTTCAGTACCTCAAGGCCTTTGCAGTGATGAGAATCTCACCCCACACTACACCTAAACCCACATGCAAAGCTGAATTTCCCAGAGGAAAATTATTATGCTCAACCCGCCTCCCATTGCACACATCCCCCCTTGAATTCCTCCAGCTGCCTCTCAGCCACCTCAAGTCTCACTTGTTCATCTTCCCTCCCAGCTGGGCTGAGTGCCCCAAAAAGCTGAAGCTGCCACAGCACCCTTGACCCAACCTTCACTTGTAGCCGCGAGCCCTGTTTATACAGCACCAAGCACACGGGTGCTGCTCTGGGACAGGCTAACAGCAAGTTTAATAACAAAGCAAACCAGTAATAACTGCCTCCTAATGAGGTTATGCAGCGTCCCTGAAGACTTGGCTTTAGGGTGAGCTCTGTGCCAGGAGCTGCCAGGGCCGGGGTGTGAGCTGTCCCGTCCCACCCTCCTGACTGTGGTGCCTCTGCTCCTCCAGCCCTACGCCAGCACCTTCCTGCCTTGTAAATGTGCTTCATGTTTTGGCACCAGAAATTGAAGAGGTCATGGAGATACATTTTCTGCCCTTGAGTGTCAAAACCCTGGAAACTGCAAAGGGATGAAGCTTTTCTCTGTCTAGAGGATCCCCATGCCCAGGTCATTGACAGTCAGGCACCGGCACTGCTCTTCCTCCCCTGAGGGCTTGCTGGCTGTGCTGTGAGCTGGGTTCCTGCCTGAGCCAGGCCCCAGGAATCCCCATGGCAGCTCATGAAGCCTCTTCCCTGCTGCACCTTCCCCTGGACATGCAGCATAGCTGGGAGCTCTGTCCTTTGCTCCTGGGGCTGGACAAGCTTTAAGAAATTATCTTTATTGTGTATTAAGCAACAGCCACCCTTATTCTGGGCCCTTCTGGCTTTCCCTGGCAGCTGTCTTCCCTCTGATTGAGGTCCTGGGACAAGCTGTGTAATGTATGTCAGGAGCTTGTTGCCCTGCCCTGTGCTGAGTCCTTGGAGCTGTGTCTGGCTGGAAGCTGTACCCTCAGCTCTCAGCTTTTCCCCAGAGCAGTTTTCATCCCCGTAAAAGTGGCCAGGGCCGCCCTGGGCCAGGTGGCTGTCCAGCTCTGCTCCTCCATGGCCATCTGGTCCCCAAGCATCCTGCTGCCCTCTCCTCTGCCTTCCCTGGGAAGGCCTGGGGCTGCCCCGGGCTGGTTCCCCAGGCCAGCACTGCAGCTGAGTGGGGTGAGGGTGCTTGGGCAGAGGCAGAACCAGGGAAGTTGGGCTCATGTTTCAGCTTCTATTTTTATCTGGGAACCCAAGTCTGCTGTGCAGAGATCCCCAGGGACACACTGCTTTCCCCAGCTGGAGCCAGATAACCATCGGAGCATTACCTGCCCTTCCCTGTCTCCGTGCCTCTGGGTAGAGGACAGCATCAACCAAGGCACTGGGACATCCTTCTGGCTGCTGGTGTGCTGTGGCAGGAGGGTAGGAGCTGTGGAGCAGCTCTGCAGGCCAGGTCCCTTTGCCTCCAGCTGCTCTGAGGCTGGAATACTTCATCACAGCTAACCCTTGGAGCTGCACAGCAGCCCTGCCACACTCTCACCAGGCCACCACCCTGGTCAGCAGCTAACTGTTGGTGTCCCTTCTCAAGCTGGACTTTAGTTCTGTGCCAGGGGAGTGGGATGCTCAGGGCCTGGGGTCACGCTTGCAGCCCCCAACCCACCAGGTGCTCTGCGGGAGCCCATGCTAAGGCCCCATCCCTTTCCATTCGTTAAAGCAAATAAACCTGATTTAGCATCCAGAGCTGCAGGAAAATGGGAACTTGAGCCACCCCAGGCCGAGCAGCTCGTATGTAGCTGCAGGTTGTCCAGGGCAGACGTTGGGCTTACAGACCAGAGAGCTGGCTCCCGGCATGGGAACATGGTGTAGGAGCCTAGACTCTAGTCCTGGGCAATGCCAGTGAGCAAGAGGGCACAGCTGGGAGGAGGTAAGCCCCCATCCCGATGGGCAGTGCCTGCTGCTTTAATTGAGGGGGGAGAGTAGGAGCTGCCGCAGAAAACGGGAATATTAAAATAAAAAACAAAACAAAAAAAACCACCAACAAAAAAACCACCAAAAAAAACCACGTGAGAAAGGAAACCCGAGCGAGGCCTGGAGCAATCTACCCAATCCAGCGGAAACAATGGCCCAGGAAGAAAAACCAGTTTCTACACAAGAGCTAGAATAGGCTGGGAATGCTGGAGGAGGGGCAGGAGGCTCTCAGCACAAACAAGCCAGGCATCATGCGGCTGCGCTGCCCGGGGAACGATGCCCCTTCCCAGAGTGGGGGACCCCTAATCATTCTGGGTTGGGCTGGGCTGGGCTGGGCTGGGCTGGGCTGGCACCCACCCCGGGGATGGACAGCCAGGAACAGCAGCTCGGGCTGGCGGGGTTCAGCACCCAGGCTGGGCTGGGCTGCATTTAGTGCTCAAACTGAGCTAAACTCCCCGGTTTAAGTCATCTGAGCTCAGCATCCAGGCTGGGATCAGCCACTGGTCTGAGATTAGACCTGAAAATGGGATTAGAACCGTTTTGCTCGGGATTAACCCACATTTTGAGATTAGCCCCCAGGCTGGGCTCACTTCCAGGCAGGGTTTATTCTAGGATAGGCTCATCTCCAAACTAAGCTCATCCCCGGGATGGGCTGATCCTCAGACTAAGCTCAGCCTCAGGATGGGATGATCCCCAGGGTGAGCTCATCCCCAACAGGGCTCATCCCCAGGCTGAGCTCACCCCAAAGAGCTGCAGAACACACGGAGCTGCCAGCTGGGCTCCCCCAGGCTGGTGGGACATAGTGGACAGGTGCCCTTCAGGAAAAGTGGCACTGCTGCCAGCTTGGCCACCTCCTCACCTCCCCAGATCCCACTGTGGGAATGCTCACTGTCCCTCTGGTCAGCACACCCTGGCAGGCAAATCCTTGGCTGTGGGATGGGGAAAGCCCAGGTAGACAAATCGGATCCAGTATGGTCCAGAGGCTGGTGCCTGCCCTGGCCATGGGCACCAGCGCTGGATCCAACCCCTTGGCTGTGTGGCAAGAGTTGGGATACGCCAGGGGGTTGTGCTCCCCACAGCTGTGAGGGCTGCATAGTTTCATTTTGAAGCAGAATCTTAAACTCCTAAAATCAAAACCACCATCATGATCCTCACCATGTGCAGTCTGGCTGTGCCACTGGCACTGGAGGGGGTATTTGGCCCCCCAGCCCAGCACTCACTGCTGAGGCTGAGGACTGATGGTGTCCCCAGAATATGGCCACTGATTTATCCTGGTCTGGTACCAATTCTCACTTTGGGGATGGTCCCTGTGAGCATGGGCCTACTCCAAAAACTGTCACCACCTCAGCACAAAGAGTGTAAGGAGAGAGCCAGAGAGAAAAGGCAGATCCTATCCTAACAGGGTCCAAAAGGGCTGCAGTACCCTATGCTTGGCCAAGAAGGACTCTGGGAACAAGCTGGGGCTCGGGAGGTGTTGTGGAGTGTGCCACACTGATGGGGACATCCCTGAGCCAAGGACTCCCAGGACCCTGGAGTCCTGGGCAGTGGGCAGGGGGATGCTTCCAGGCAGCCCATGGGCAGGTGAGGAGAAAGAGGAGGAGCCCTATGCTGTGGTGGGTTTCTTTGCCCAGTGTCTCACTGCATGTGCCTGCATGTGTGTCTTCTCCCTAGACAACCCCTTGTGGAGTGGGATTTACTCTCGTCACCTCTGGGATGAAGGCTGGCTGGGTGTGGCTGTAGGACATGCCACGAGTGAAGGTCCATGGGCCATGTGCTGCCCAACATTTACTGAGAAACCTTTGGTAGGGCAAGGGTGGACAAAGGGTGGATTTGGGTGAGTACCAGGCTGCTGCGTCCATCTGAGGCCAGGGCTTAATGTACCCTGAGGGTGCAGCTCTTCCCACAGTTAGCAGAGCCTGATGCTGCACAGCTGGGATCAGGCAGCATTCCAGCACAGAGGGGCTCACAGGGACCACCACCTCCTTTGAGATCAACTATCTGCATCTCGTACTGAGGGAAAACACCAGCACTTCACTCTCAACTTCTCCAAAAGTCTCCCCAAAGCAATCTCAGAGAGAAACCACTGTGGCTGCTAACTGGGACCAGCAAGAGGAAAACCCTGGGAGCAGGGGAAGAGCTGCTGCTGCCAGAGTAAGAACAAACCCCAGGAAACCTCTGGCATTTATTCCCCACATTCCCAGCCTGACACCTCCCAGATGTGTTAACATGACCCCAGCGTGTTGGTGACACGTGGGGTCACCATGGTGTGATGGGGGGCCCAACCCCTCCACAGCTCCTCACCACAGCAGTAGGGGGTGCAGGGAGTGATCTACAGCATCATAGGCTTGTGTCACACACAAATAAAAGGTAAAAAGGGGAAATAATAGGGCATTTTTTTTGGCTCTTGCTGGGCTCAAGGGAGTTGCTCTCTATTGTTTTAGTGGCCAAGTGGAGGAGGCAAAGCTGGGGCAGATGACAGGAGTGACCTGACCCTGCCACACTTGGGTTTGCCCTTTCCTTGACAGCCAGGATGTGGGCAGGTGAGTGGTGGCAGAACTGTAATTCCATCCCGCAGAAAAAAATACCTGCGAATGGAAAATGCTGATGGGAAATTTGTGGGGGTGAAGTTGGGGAAGAAAAGCGTATGCTTCATTCCTCTCCAGCTTCCTTGGGATGGTGGCTGTGCTCCCCAGGGCCCTCCCAGTGCCCAGGGTGTGATGGAGAGGGCTGAGGATCCTGTCCTGCCACCTTGCTGCCTTCACCAGCTGGGCAGGGCTGAGCATCTTCCCCTCCATTCCCATTGTGCAGGAATGGGACTGAGGTCTGAGTCCTGCTGGGGTCTGTGAAATGAAATCTGATCCGTGTGGATTGCACCTTCAGAAACACCTGGGTGAGGGACTCTCACAGGCACTGCTGTGTGTCCAGGTCCCATCCTGCTGAACCCTGGCGTCTGTCATGTGCATGGCCAGCACATTGCCTGCTTGTGGCCACACCAGAGCAGGGCATCTCGGGCTCATCCCAGCGTCTGAACACAGAGGGATGTCCTCTCCTGCAGACACCTCCCTGTGTCCCCTCTCTTGCAGCACCGCCCCGAAGCACCGAGGAAGAGCCGTGCTCCCATCCCCGGCTCCCTCCCAGGTACTGCAAGGGCACCGCGCCAGCAGCCGATGAGAAAGTTCGGGTCGGGGCGAGCACAGGGAGAGGCTCATAAAGGGCTCTTTGTGCCGCAGGTCTCCCCCGGCTGTGCATACGGAGTGTGCGGCCCCATAGCAAAATGCAGCCCAGAAATATGACAAGACATCTTTTTCCCAGGCTGCTGTTAAGCTCTAATTAAACATTTCAGCACACTCGAGCGAGGCCAAGTCTGCTTCTCAGGCGTGGGCCATCCCAGCTGGAAATCATCCCCTCTGGTGTGAGTGGGCTGCTGCAGGTTGACCCAGAAAGATGCTCCTTGGGCGTAGGGATTATGTGAACCCACACACCAGAGGGGACAACCTGCTCCTCTCCAACCCCTCCATACCAGCATGGGTTCACTGCTGCCTCCCACTCTGGAGGAGGCATCCAGGCTGCAACAACTGGAGAAGGGGACATGCAGACAGTGCCACCCCTGGCACTTGTGCACTCCCCACCTGAGCAGCAGCCCAAGGTGCACAGCCTGCAGGGGCAAGAGGCAGCAGCTCCTTCAAGAGACGCTGTCAGAAAATCTAGGGAGGCTAGAATTGTTACCCTGCTATTTTAAAGAATGAAAGATAAAGACAAGAGCACAAAAGAGATGAGCAGGGAAGCCAGGTGGTTCCAGGAGTGAGGAGCCCTGTAAGGCAACAGTCTGGGGCACAGCAGCTTGGAGACCCCCCCTAAAATCACCTGGACACCCAGGATGGGTCTCATGACAATGAGCTGGCACAGCTCTCCACATTATTAAACACTGACTTTGGCCATTAATTGCAGTAATTCCTCACCACCTTGTTTCTAGCAAGCACAGGGCAGATGCCAAAATATCCCACCCCTGATGCTCTAGTGTCTGACTCAGCCTCATGGAGAGCCTGAACAACTCATGGTGGCTCTGAACTACTGCTCTGCAGCCTTGTCCCACCTGAGCACAGCCCAGTGGGAGCAGCACAGCCAGAATAGGCAGTGCTGGAGGCTGGGGAGCTGCTTGTTTTCCATGGGCAACCTCAGCATCACAACCAGGTCATCCAGGAAAGGATTACTCCAAAAATGTGCCATTTCTGAGATCAGTAAGTGGTGGGAAGGTATCTGCCCTGAGACTCGGAGCAGTGTGACAGACCAAGCAATGATACATGTAATTTGGCATCCCATGGGGTGGAATTTGGCAGAACTGGTCTCTCCTGCTCTGAGAACATTCCAGCTTCTGCATGGGCAGTCTGAATTGAACTCCCTCAATACATACAGCAACCATGGGTTTAATCCAGCTCTGCCCCCTCAGTTAGACAAGCAGCAGCAGCTTCTGGGGGAGCTTCATCCTGGCCCATTGAGGCCCCAGGGCCAAGGTTCCTGTCACTGTGCTGGAAATCACCCCTGGGAACCCTCACCCTGGTGTTTTGCCTGCCCTCACTGGATGCTCACCCCTAAGAAAATGGCAACACCGACCTATATCTGGTCCCCCCGATGGCATGTGACTGTGCATGGCTGACTGCCCTGAAGGGGGTCACAGCCACATGCAGGACTGTCCCTAGGTGTCACACGCTCACAGGGTTCTCCTTTACTGCAGCAAAATGTGGAGAGAGGCTGGATTTAGGAAGAAATCTTGACTTTTCTAGGAAAAGCAAGGCAGGTAGCAGGGTCTTCACATCGTTCCTGTGCAGCACCTGGGCTGTGCTGCTCTGTCCAGGCTTTGTGGGATGTATCTGCCCCTGAATCCTGATCTACTGAGGGTGCCCCAGTTCTAGCACAGACACGGCTTACAGGCAGCAAGGGAGGTGAGCCGTGGGGACACTGACTGATGACTGTGCCCCCAAGCAGCACACATGCCAAGGCAGCTCATCCCTATAGCCCCCCAGAGATCCCATCCCCACTGGGCACCACAACCCACACCCTCCCTGTCCGCCCACAGCTGGGGAGATTGTGACACCACGAGCCGGTGACAGGGAGCCAGATCCTGGACTATTGTCCGACGGTGTCCCAGGCTCTTCTACCGGCTGGGAGTGCCAGTGGGGTGGGATCAGGGTGCGAGGGAAGCGGGGACAAAGGCGTTGCACCGCCCTTCTCCTCCTCCCTGAGCTTGGCAAGGCAGGGGGACTCTGGGAAGGGAAAAATATTCCCAAGGCGAAGGTGTTAAACACCCTTCTCCCATGCTGCTCTCACCTCTCAGTCCCGGGGGTGTGAGAATCAGACTCTATTATCCCCTCCCTAGGAACTAACATACTGTACTAACCTTTTCACATGAAAGCTATGCTCTGTTTGCCAACAAAAGCCGACGCTTGGTTCCCAGGAGTGGGAAAAACCCAACCCCACGGCACTGAGCGGGAGACTCCGGGGCCAGCCCACCCCACCTGCCCCCAGACCCTCCAGCTTGGCGGGTGTGAGGGGTGGCAGGGGCTCTGCAGGTGGGGGTCAGCTGGGTGTAGACCGCTCCCTCCCCAGGGTGAGGGATCCTTCTTCCCGGCCCAAGGGTGCCTGGGGTCTCCCTGGCCTGTCTCCCCTGTAGAGAGGTGGATGGGGCGGAAGGTGGGGACTCCCTGCCCTGGGGTCTGCACTGCAGGGAGCCCTTCCCCACCGGGGCACACTGCCCCAGCTGTCTCCTCTCCCATCGCTGGCAGACCCTCATCAGCTCCCCCAGACTCCCTCGGAGCAGTTTGCAGAGCTCAAACTGGTTCTTCTCCCCCCACTGACCAAAGCAGGTCAGATTTTGCAATGTCTGAAACTCCCGCTCGCTTTCAAGCTACCCTGAAAGGTGGGAAGCAAGACTGTGAAAGCATCACTGGGCCATGGAAAAACCCATCTGCACAACAGCTGAGCCCCAGCTCAGCATTCAGAGTGGCCAGATGAGCACTGAGCACAGCAGTTCTGGACTCCCTGGGAACCTGGCAGCAGCAGGGATGGGACAGACATCACCTGGAACTGGCCTCAGACACTGGCAGACGTCTTCTGAGGAGATGAACAGTTAGAGTAGCAGCCTCCTCACTCAAGTTTTTAATTAGGCAAGACCTGTCTAGGGCATCGCAGCTGCTCAGTGCTGACATAAAGAAATGGCCAGAGGAGAGGTCTTGAAGTGAAAAGGGTTTTTCTGATTTTTTCACATTTTTTCACAGGCAGAGTGCCTGCTCTGCCTCATTTATGGCTGGACAACAGAAAAACCCTGGCTGCAGACCAGCCCTAGCAGAGTCATGCTGCCCCTGCAGCTCCTAGACTCCCAAGTGACCTCCATGAGTATTTCCACAGCTGCCCGCACAGAATCCTCAGGAAGGGATCCTCAGTGTGCATCCTCAGCAGTGAAGCAGCCACTATACCAGTGTGCCCAGAGCTGCCCCATTTCTCTGAGGTAGTCACAGCTCATAGGGGAGCCTTCTGTTTTCCCTTCTGATGTGGTGGAACACAGTGGGCTTGAGAGGTGCGAAGGCCACAGCAGATGCTGAATACCAGAGGAGCCCCACATCCTCAGGACACATCCCTGCAAGACCCTACAAATTCCAGATTCTCATGTTGCCTTGGAACCTCAGCTAGGTCCATGCTTCTAATGAGGGAAGCAGGAGGAAGGAGGGATGAATCCTTTTCCCTCCTCTGTTGTTTCCTTCCATGCCTACCTCCACCTCCAGTCAGCTCTGGAGGCAACTTCCTCCCTGACCTCACAACCTTCCTGCTCCAAAGGGCTGGGAGGCTTTTCCAGGTCCCCCAATGAGTTGCTGGCCCACTGCAGCAATAGGGAAACCCTCTGCTGCCCCAGCTCCATCAGCGGGTCCCGCTGCAGACAGGCAGGTGGGTTCTGCATCGCTTTCATGTTTATTGGCCCCAGCCCACTGAGCTGTTTCACATGGGCTGTCAGTGACAGCTTCCAGAGCCTGGAGAGCTGTCCTGCTGCTGTGGATCCTGCAGAGGTGCCTTTGGCCTCATGCTGCTTTGCAAAGTAATTGAATTAAAGCCGGTGAATCACTTTGGTGCTGCCTGGCTGCTCCTCTATGCATGGGTGCAGTGGCCCGGGGTGGCCCAGAGCACACACAGGGCCTCTTTGGGCTGCTCTTTTTAGAGGGTGATTTCTCCTCTCAGTTGCTGCAGTCAGATTTGGGTCATCAGATTTGATCTAAATATGTCAGAGGACTGGAATCCACAGGGAGCAAAGGCACAATAATGCAGGCTCTGTCCCAGTGTGATTCTGGGCTGGTTTTAAAAGCTCTTGGTTCACTCTCAGTGTCCTGGGAAACCTGGGGCAGATTTAGTTCCTCACCTGACACAGGTGCCTTTGTGCTTCGGAAGTGAGGGCAAAGCCTGCCATACCCTGACACGTGTCCATGTGATGGAGACAAACACGTGGGTGAGCTGTTGCTGCCTGTCCCTGGTTCAGAAGCACCTTTGAGCCAGGAACTGAGTCAGGGCTATGGCTGTGAGGCTTAGGGCAAGGTGAAAAGAGCACCCTAATCCTTACCCAGCATTAGGGGCAGATGAGGCAAGAGGAGGGAGAGTTGGTGCAGAGGGGAGGTGCAGAGTGGAGTTGGGACCCTTGTCCTTTGGGCCACTGTCCTCAGGCTTCCCAGTGCCAACTGAACCCCGTGGGTCCTGAAAGGATTGGTGTTTTCCAGGGAGGAGCTGGCAGAGCACTGTCAGCCGCAGCTGTGAGAGAGGAGCTGCAAGGGTTTGTCCAGTGTCTTCATCCCAGCCCAGTTGCCCAGACCTGCTCCCCAGCTCTAGACATCCAGTGGGTCCAGGGTGGGCCACGCACAGAGTGGTCCCCAGGGCAGATGACAGCCCTGGACCTGCTGGGAGAGCAGTGATAAACAGGAGAGGAGACACAAACAGAGGGCTGGTTAGAGGGCAGCTCTGGATTTTCTGCTTCCCCACCTGAGGTCTGCCTGAACCCAATCAAGGAGGTCCAGAACCAACCAAACCACTCTGAGGCAATGAAATTGCAGACACAACAGTTTAACCTGCAACAGGAGACTCCCTCAATTTTTCAAGCCAGTCCATGCAGGGATGAGCACATTGCAGTCTGGGTCATGCAAAAGCCAAGCTGGAGACCTGTCTGGCTCCATCAGCATCTTCACCCAGCTCTCTGTGGGTCCCTGAAGCCTAGTCCCTACCTCTTGTGCCAGGGATCGGTGCCCTGTTCCTCACTGCCTTTTGTTTGTGGCCACAGCCAGTCAGGGCCCCTGGCCACCACAAATCCTGCAGCCTGGCAGAACTCTGGGACACACAGGGCCAGGGCTGGAGGATAAACCCCTCTGAGCTCTGCCTGAGCTGCTGGGGTGAGCAGACTTGGGGTTTGCCCTGAAGGTAGCAGCTGGGTAGGAACTGCTCCTGCTCAACCCCATTTCATGGGTACCTGCATGGTTGAGGCACCTCAAAGCCTCAGACCCTTGCACAAGCTCTTGCATCCAAAAGTGATACAAAGAAATAAAAAATGGACTTTCATCAGGTCCCTGCGGAGAATATTTTGGGAGCAGTAGCTGGCCATTTGGTCTTGGACACTCAGCTTCAAAGCCCAAGGCACATCAAAGTCCAAACCTCCAAGTCAGAGGCTTCCTGGAGAAGGCGAGGCTGCCCGTCTGTTAATGTCAGCCTCTGCTTCTCCCTGCCCTGCAGGAGCCTCTGGGAACACACGGCTCCAGTGCGGGAGGTTAAAGGGGCCTCTGGAGCAGAGCATCCGCAGCAGCCCAGAGGACACCTGCGTGGCTCATGGTGACTCTGACTGTCCCCAGGATTCCCACAACTTCTGTCTCAGGCAAAGAGGATACTATTATTCCCCATGATAAAAATTATTAAAGGAGAGATCATTCTACCCCCTGCAGCCCTTCTCCTTCAGCAGACACCCCAGAGTCTCCCCTCCTCCCTGCAGCACCCTGATGGATGCTCAGCCTGGAGCCGGGAAGGGACCCTGGGAACGCCTGGCGCTGGTTGCCGCTGTCCTGCTGTGCGGCAGAGATGAGAGGAAAAACAACTCTCGGGGCTTCCCCTCTCCTCCGTGCTCGCCCGCCACGGCCCCGCCGGCTCTTTCATCTCCCGGCCCGCGGCTCTTTCATCTCCGACCGAGGTGCGATCGGGCTACTCTGGCCGCCCCCGCCCCTGCACCGCCCGGTACCGCCTTTGGCCCGGCGCTGACGCGGCCAAATGGCCGCTGGCCCGTCAGGCCCCGGGAGGGGATGACGCTGGGCACCGGTCACCTCTGCACTCACTGCCTAAGTGCTCAGCACCCCCACTCCCACTTTTTTCAGAGGTCTTTCAGAAAAACCCTGGCTGCAGACCAGCCCTAGCAGAGTCATGCTGCCCCTGCAGCTCCTAGACTCCCAAGTGACCTCCATGAGTATTTCCACAGCTGCCCGCACAGAATCCTCAGGAAGGGATCCTCAGTGTGCATCCTCAGCAGTGAAGCAGCCACTATACCAGTGTGCCCAGAGCTGCCCCATTTCTCTGAGGTAGTCACAGCTCATAGGGGAGCCTTCTGTTTTCCCTTCTGATGTGGTGGAACACAGACATAGGACCTGCCCGTAGTAAATATTTGTTACTCTCACCTTTGCCTCCCTGCTGCACACAAAGCCTGTTGGTCGACATCCATATACACGTCGATATAGCTGTTTAGACCATTTGGTTCAGCTTCTTTGAGCTTTTTGACCCTGTGAGGATCCCAGAGCCATGCTGGAGCCTTTGACAACAAAATTTGGCTTCAGAGGAGAAGCAAGGGCTGGGAGCAAGTCCCAGCCTTGGTGCTCAGCTCCTTTTTTGAGCCTGGGCTGGTGGATACACCATACAGAGCCCAGCCAGGACTAGTTGCAGGGCTCAAGGTCACCTTCAGCTCCTCACTGTCAGGTCACAGGGGGAAAAGGAGGGATTTTCCCAGCAGGCTCCCTTCCTGGCGTACTGCCTGTCCCCAGATGCTCCGTGTTGCTGCTCCAGCCTCAGCACCAGATGCAAAACAGCTGATCCTCATTTGACTGCTCCAGGCAGCTTCACTGCACTAGCCTACAGTGCTCTTGGGGAAATTCCCTAACTGGCCTCTTCCTGAAAAGAGGCCAGAGCAGGAGCTGGACCAAGGGTCAGGCCAGTCCCAGGCCCTTCTCCCACCTGTCTTGGGGTCTCCAGGTGCAGATGAAAAGCATCAGGATGAAGGATGCTCAACATACCGGCAGGTGTGAGGTGGGGCAGGAGTGGACACCACAGTCATCCTTGGGACTCACAGGGCTGGGTGGTCATGCTCTCAATCCAGCAGACATTTCCTAGAAGGAATTTTTTGGCAGGCTCACCCCTTTCCTCTGGGAAATTTCTCTGATAACAGTGGGGCTGAGATAAAGAAAAAGCACCTTCCACGTTCCCACCCAGCTGTCTGCAGGAGGATCCATCCCACCTGGCTGAGATGGTTTGCACAGGGAGAGCAGAGCTCAGCTCCTGGGGACCCCGTGAGCATCCCTGCTTGCCTCGGTAGACATGGGACGGGGCTGGGACCACTCTGGGCTGGCTGCTCAGGTTCCCACGTCCCTCCTTGACGTCACCCCAAAAGCACCGAGTGAAAGGGGGGCCCTCGGGCGCTGGACAATAGCGCTTTCCTTCCCATCAATAGCGGCAAGAGCCACGCTGGGCTGACACGGAACTGTGCACAACAAAAGCCAGTGTCCGAACAAATCTTCTCAGGCGCTGGGTTCCCCCGGGTGACCCGGGGTTAGCCTGGACTTTTGCTCCCGCCCGGCCCTCCGGAGCAGGAATGTCCCTCCGTGCTGCGCCATGGCTGGTTCCCACGCTTCCAACCTGCTTTCCTATTTATCAGCAACCAGCCTCTAATCCCCTTTGTGAAGGCCTGATTCAAGCTCAGCACAATGTGGCAAAAAGGGAGGGGGTGGGTGGGAGAGGGAAGGGAAAACGGCCCCAGAGAATGAAAATAAAACCCTTTACCTTTTCCCCCAACCCTGATGTTGAGTCCCTAGAGACTTTTCAGGCTGTCACCTCCCTGAGCAGTGCCAGGCTATGGCAGGGTGCAGGCCCAGCTGGATAGAAGGAGCTACTGGTGGGATGTGCTATGGTTAAGGAACAAGTAAACACACACATTGAAAAATCCACTTGGTTACCCTTACAGGTTACTTCAGCTTTGCTGGCCACTGCTTTCACATGATTAGATATTAGGATTTTTTTTTTTTCCACAGAAAGGGTTGTCAAGGCCTGAAACAGGCTGCCCAGGGCAGTGGTGGACTTAGCATCCCTGGCATGTGAGAACATGGTTTAGTGGTGAACATGGTGGTTGTAACAGTTGGGCTTGATGATCTTAAAGGTCTTTTCCAACCTTAACAGTTCCAAGATTCAGTGATTCTATGACTTCCTCCATCAGGTATGTGCCTGGTCTCTTCATGTGCTCCCAATAAGATGGAGGTGTGTGCTGGAACATCACTGGAGGGTGTCTAGAGGGAATGTTCTGATTCACTCCTGTTCAGCCACCTCACTGCAGCTCCTCCCTGCTCCCACATCCTCTCTGCTCACAAACTTCCTTTGGAGGAATAATCCAGTGGAATTTTCCCAGCTCTGGGTGTGATGCTTCATGCAGGGCTCCATCCTCCCTGGGGCTGATCCCCTTGACCAGATCCTGTTTGCTTTAGGAGAGGATTCACAAGCCCTTCCCCAGATGACTTTGGAACAAAACAGTTTCCAAAGGCTGTGCTACTTACAAATGAGGGGTTTCGAGCTTTTGTCCCAAATCCAATGCTGTTTTCTTTGCAAACGGCAGGGGAAAAACGTAAAAGCAGAAGAGCTGACCTCAAATGCTAATCTTGTTAGGTTAAACTCTTCGCTAAACAGATGGAGGCGCAAAGCAATGGGATTTTTTTTCTTTCCAAGGAAGGGGTTAGGCTTGGAGGGCATGGAGGTCATTCCAGGCAAACTGGCAGGTTTGCTCTTTGTGTCACAAGAGCAGGAGGAAAGTGAAGGGGCACAAATGCTCCCAGCTGAGCTGGTCTGGTGGTCTCACAGGATGAAGCCCCCAAGCCTTGCTCTCAGTTATTCAGAGCCAGCACAAGGCCAAGGCACCCCAAAAGGGGCATACTGCCAAAGACTCCATTGCTCCCCAGGGCCACACCATCTCAGCATTTCCCATGGAAGATCCTCCCAAGAGCCACTCTATGGCTACTCCAATGCTCAGCCCTTTTGGAGCACTGGAAGGGTGACATCTCCACAGAGCCAAGCCTCACCTTTCCCCGAGCTTTCTGTAGGAAGGAGAGGAAAGCCAAGGTCCCTGTGGGCAGGGAGGCTGCTGGTACTAGAGCCTCTACTACAGTTGGAGGCTCTAGTAAAGATGGAGGGTGGTGTGTCCCCATCCTGCTCTCCCTGTGCTCCTCACCAGGCAGGGCTAGCAGGGGATGTGGGCTTGTCTCTCCTGGGATGTGGGCTTGTCTCTTCCAGCCCAGGGGCAAAGGCTCTACTCTGGGCCGTGCTGTGCTCCAGGTCAATGATTGCTCCCAAATCCCTGCCCTTCCTGCATGTGCAAGCACATCCTCAGTCTGCCTTTACCTTGGTGAATCCCTGGGCTACTCTGGAGGGCACATGAGATGAAGCAACAGCAGAAACAAAACCACAAAAATATGAAGAATTGGTCAAAAACCCCAAATGACACTGTCCGGATATGACAAACTGACAGCCAGACAGAAGGAACCACCCTCAGGGGTCCACCACAAACAGGATCTGCTCCCGAATGGCAGCAAGGGATGTGGGAAGGAAAGGGAGGAGGTCCTCAGTGTGGTCAAGGAGAGGCCAGCTATGAGAGGTGAGACCACCATGACGCTGAAGCCAGTAAGATGTGAGATCTCCTCCTGCAGCACACCCAGCCCAGGTTTAGTGACCTTGGAGGCAGAGGACCAAGCCAGACAACCACCTAAAGTACTCAAAAAGGCTACAAATTTTAGGCCTCAGTCTAGAGGACTCTGTACTGCTCCTAAGACACAGGATAACCATGTGTTGGACCTGCAGAGGTGGGCATGAAATTCCTTGTTTTAAAATAAATGCTAAAGAGAGGGTGCTGATGAGGTGTCCTGTTTGTCCTAGAGCACTATCAGCCTGTCTGAGCACCACCCAGAACTGGAGCCTAACAAAGACTGTGGGAAGTTAGGACAGACAAATCCCTGCTCAAGTGGCTGCTTCCAGCCAGCACCCACAGCAGCACAGCCAGCAGTGCCCACAGCTGCCCCTGCAGGGCTCCTGCTCTGCCCAGTCCATCCCAAAGCCACCCTGTTGACTGAAGCTTGTTGGGGACAAGGGTCACCTCGACTGCTCAGTCTGGACCCCCATCTGCCTGGGTCTGCTGGCACTGAGCGGCAGGGACTAGGCACTCCTGGAGCCACCGGGAGGAAACTTCCACCAGAAGTATTGCCAAGATCAGGACGGATCTCTTGGTGCCAGTTGAGATGAGCTCTGCCAGCTGCTCCCACCTGGCTCCCCCGGCTCCAGCCGTGAGGCCCGCAGCCTCCTCCTGCTGGGCCGGCCCACGCGGGGCTCTGTGAGGCCCCGGGGGCCGCAGCCACGCTGACCACATGAGCAGTGGGGTGGCTGCAGGCAGCCTCTTTCACTGCTGTGATGTGACCATGCTCCCAGCAGGAGCCTTCACACCCCGGCCCCATGTCACCCGGCGTGGTCCAGGCTGGGAATTCGCTGTGGTGTGTCCTTCCCCCCTGGCATTTAAAACAAACAGGAGATGTGAAAACATAGCATCTAGAAAAATGTGAGAAGATGAAAACAAAAAGGCGAAGTGGCTGCAGAGCTCAGAGGCTCGACTGGGGCTCAACGAGGCTGTGGCAGTAAATAAATAACAGTCCTGGTGTGCGGGGATTTGTCACCTCACTGTGTCCCACTGCCCAAGCACTGTGAGAGACACAGTGGCCACAGGATCACAGCAGAACCAGCAAAGGGACAGAAGGAAAGAGGAGCAGCGAGCCTGCCACATGGCAGGAGCTCAGACTCCCATATGGGGGTTGGCTCCATCAGACCAGGTGTCCCTGCCATGCCAGACCCCACGCCAAGGGCTGGCACCAGCACCAGCGCTAGGGAGAGCTACAGTGCCACCCATCCTGCTGGGGATGAGGCCATGGGGATGTGTGTGAATTCCCACCATGGCTGTGACACTGAAACCCTGCCACGAGCAAAAGCCAAAGGTACGAGGTGCACCCAGCTCTGCAGGGAGGTTTGCTGGAGGCATGAGAGGAGTTGGGGCCAGGGCCCCAGTGATGCCCTACTGCTCCTCCCGCAAGTGGGCTGGTGAGGCGCTGTCTTTATGCTGTCAGCAATAACCAATTTGCCACTTCTTTGCCTGTACTACACTCACAGAAGCAGCCAGGCAGTGTGAGGGGAGTAGGGACAGCATTTAGACACACCAGCTCAGTTCTCTGCTCCATTTCCCAACTCCACCACACACAGCACAGACCCCAGGCACAGGACTCAGAATTGCACTGAGTTTGGTATTCAGCTGCATCCTGCACTTGGGACTCCTTCCTTGTCTGTTGGAGAGACACCAGCTGAGGACAATAATTCCCATCAGCAGTTAGGGCTATCAGGGATCAAATTCCTCTCCAAGCTACAGCTGTGGGTGAATAGCCCAGACTGAAGCACCAGACACTTCCAAGTGTCCGGGAAGGTGAGTAAACCCTCATGAACTACAGATCTGTCAGTGGCTGGTTCCTGGGAGCAGGGTCTCTGGTAGGAACTCAGTGCCACACAGAGCTGACATAGTTCTGGCACCTGCCAGCCACCACTGCAGGTCCCTCCAGGGTACAGGGGCTGCTCTGGAGTGCCCCAAGTCCCAAAACACATGCACTTCCTACTCTCCAGTGTCTTCAGCCCCTCTATTCAAACCAAATTAATTTTACCTGTGTTTTTCCAGCCATAAGCACTCTGCAATCAGGCTGGAGCTGGGATGCTTGATCAGACAGGGAAGGTGATGTTTAGGCTCCAGGAGAGGCAGGGACATCCCAGAGCTCTCTCCAGCCCAAAGGACATGGTCCAGGACATGTGTCCACCACAGCATGGGAGCCAGACCAGCATTTGGGGCACAACAGGCTCAGTATTTGTGCTGAGCCCATTTCTTGGCCTTATTTCCAGAGTCTCTCTCACTGTGCAAGTTGTTAGAAGACTTGGAGATGATGGACTTGGGACCACACCAGACATGGTTTCTTCCACACAGTAAGTCTATTCCCCCATTATTTTTAACAAACAGAGAAGCAACTTCTCAAAACTAGGAAAAAAGACTACTGTCTTTTAAAAACTATTATTTTTTGTTCTCTGAGCATTTTCCCAGAGAAGAAATCAGAAATGAGGAACCTCCTATGTCAGACAGCACCATAAATGTCTCTTGCTATTCTGCAAAGTCTGAAAGGAAAATGCCATCACTTGAGCCCCAGGAGACATCATGTGCACCCCAGTACAAAAAGCCAGGCCCCAGGCCAAACCTGCTGTCTTGGGAAGCTGTGACACCCAGCTCTGAAAGCCAGGCCTGGGGTCTCCTGAGGACATGAGTCATGAAAAGCTGTTGGATGAGAATCCTGTGGCTTGGCAGGCTTAAATGTAATTCCTACCTGAGCATCCATGTGCTGCGCAAGCATTACCCACAGCCTGCACTTCCCCTGCTCTGGAGCCACCTCACAGGGGTGGGCTGGGGTTGGATGCCTCCAAAGCCTTTCCTTTCCCAGGGAAATGTAGATGTGAGATGTCAAAAGATTGAGTGAAACATCAGGGCTGGAAGAGGTTTTTCATTGGACAAAGATGGGGTGACCATCCCATTACAAACTGATGAAGAGAGGGACACCAGCCAAGCCTGAGCCGGAGGAGACTGCAAAACAAGATGAGAAATTCTCACGTGCCGTGAGGAACCATCCTCATCTCTCACATAAGAGGAAACTTATTGGGTGGCAATAGTATTTGTCAGGGAGAGAAAAATTTGGAAAGAACCTCCTGAAATTAGAAAGCACATTGATGACAATCATAAGCATTCCAGTAGGGTCAACAAACAAAACACCCAAGCTGGTGGCTCATTCTGCACAGCCCAAACTCCAAAATCTTCCTGAGCAGGAAGAAAATCTCTATTGCTGTGTTCCCCATGGTTCCATTATTGGTCTTGTCAATGGAAAGCTAATGAAGATAAAAGGTCCTGGATGACCAGCACAGTCCAGGGCAGCTTCTGCCCAAATCAACTTGAACAGCTACTACTATTGTCAAAGAAAGGGCTTTGCTCCACATTTTGTGACTTGCAGCAGCCCACAACCTTCTGGATAATGCTTCTTTCAGCTCATAATTTCCTCATTGACTTTTCCACTTTGTGGGGACATCACACAGACTTTTGTGCACTAGTGGTTGTGTGCAATGATTTCAATTTTGGAAGTGTGAGGGAGCCTCCAGTGTCCAGATAAGTCTGTCCTTTTCCCATACAGGGACAGATCTTCCTCACAGCAGCAATTTTGGTAAACACGGACATCTCCCCCAACTTACCCATGAGAAATGTTTCCCCAGGGTGGAGAACCTGACCCTTTCCCACAAAGTCCACTGCAATTGGAGACTCTTGGACATTTTAAACATTTTGAACAGTCATTTTTAATGGATTCTCTGGTCTGCCTCTCTATGAAGATAATTTTAATCAGGCAAAGCTCTGCAAAGCAGCTGCAGAGGCGAGAGCTGATAGGCAATGCAGAAGTGGCTGAGACAGTGACCTGCGTGGGAGTGACTTGCTCTGATTTCACCCAGCATACAAAATATTCCCTTCTCCTTCATGACAGACACAACTTCTTATTTTTCATTGTGGAAAAGGCCATTTAAGGCCACTTTCTGGTGATGGCTGGGGAGTGACAAACAGGGGGTTTTACTGCCCTGCATGCTCCCTGGGTTATCTGCACTGAGTCTCGTGCTCTGTTAGCTGCTCAGTCCCATGGTCCTGCTGCATCTTCCACCTCCTAAAGGGATTGGAGCTGTCCCCTTCTGGGGACTGCTGTGGGCACTGGTGGTGTGAGGGGTTTCAGCAGCACTCCTGGATGTCCCAATTCCGCCCTCAGTGTGATGCTGAGGACTTTGCTAGATCCCTCCCCACCACAGCAGTTACATGAGATGGGCACAGCACAACTTTCATGTGCTCTTAACTGCCAGCAAAACCTGCACCAGAAACATGATTGTCAGAGGCAGAAGAGTCCCCCTGAACCTCCTTTTCTCCAGGCTGAGCCCCCGCCAGCTCCCTCAGCCACTCCTGGTGCTTCACCCCCCTCCCCAGCTCTGTTCCCTTCTGTGGACATGCTCCAGCCCCTTAAAGCCTTTCTGTCATGAGAATCCCAAAACTGAACCCAAGACTTGAGGTGTGGCCTGACCAGTGCCCAGTACAGGAACACATTGTCCTCCTCTGTCCTTTCAGGCAAGGACATTGTCAAATTCTTCTACCTGATTTGGGTTCCTGAAGAGCCTGATTAGGGGGAACTGGCAGGGGCAGATGGGCAAAGAGCACCAAGGACGTCTGTGAGGAAGGGCTCTGACTGCCCAATGTGGGCACACATATTGTCACAAGCACTGCAAGAAATGTGAATTTCCTTCTTTAAAGCAATTTTTTCCTTCCAGGCATTGGGGGCATTTTTCTTCTGGTTTGGAAAACTTTCACTTTGCTTTAGAGATGGTTGAAAATCAAGACAGGTTTCCCAGAATTTTGGGAGTAAACCCCATCATTCTTAGCACTGATACCTGACTGAAAGAGTAATGCCTATTTGTAGATTCCCCAGGAAAATCAAGCAAAATCCATCCTGCAGGTGAGGTTAGGAGGGACTGTGAAGGGGCTGGGGACTCCCAGCTCCTCAGGAGCTCTTGCTCCCACCTCAGCCCTACTTCCTAAGCTCCTCCACTAAGCCCCCTCCTTCTGCTCACCCTGCTTAGCACCTACTGAGACATTTGCTTTCCCATTCCCTGGCGCCTGCAGCCACAGGCAGCCACAACCCTTTGCTATGGCCCTACAATCCCATCGGGTCCCCAAAATCTCGCGGAGGCAAGGGGGCTGGGCTGGGCTGGGGGATGTCTCCCTGTGACTAGGCTGTCCTGTCCCTGAGGGAGGGGCCCTCCGGGAGCCCCCATCACCCAGCACAGAGCAAAATCCCAGCCAGCCCAGAGGCACGAGCGGGTGCTCCAGCTTTTAATGCAGTGCACCAAGATCTCCGCGGAGCGGGGAGTGAGTGGGCTCCGCCCGGGCACAGCGGGTGCCACCCCACTGCCCTGCGTGCCCCTGGCAGGCAGGGTCCCTCCCGAGAGAAGGGCAGAAAACAGCTGAAAACAAACAAACAGTCGGAGTTAATGGGGCGGCAGTTATTTTTGGCCTAGAGGGAGTTCACACACTCTGTGTTGTTTTAGCAAATAGCTGTAAATGGAGCTGGCGGTGCGGGGAGCGGGCTGGCTCCGGGCGCTGGGAAGAGCCGGGCTTGGTGCGCTGGTGCTAACAGGAAACCGAGAGCCTCAGCTCGCTTCGCACCCCGCCGGCATCGCACTTCTATTGTTACCACATCCTTCGGAGGCCACATCAGAGGGGAGCCGAGGAGGCGGGGCAGGGGGGCAGGGCCCGTGGGAAGGTGGCTCTGAGCTCTGTCCCCCGGCGGGAGGGGACAGCCCGTGCAGCCCGGCACGGCGAGGACGGGCCGTGGCGGAGGTGGCCGCAGGGATAATGCAAAAGCCGTGTTGCCATCGCTGTTGTCACCCCAGGGCCGGGCGAGGGGACGCAGGATGGGCTCTGGACCCAACCACCACCGCCCCAGTGCCGACCAAGGCTGCTGTTCTCCGGCCCCCCCACGACAGTGTCGACATCACCCTGGGCCAAACGCCTCAGGAGAAAGGCACTTTCCCATGGAGATGCATCCTGCAGGAGAGCCAGCTTTGCCTAATGCCCTGCCTAGGATGCTTGGGCCTTTGCACGTGCTTACATGCAAAATTAAACATTTTCTTCACACCTGGGGTTTTTTAAAGAGTGATTACGCTCCCGGATGTCTGGGATAGGAGGCCAGGTGGCTGCAGAGGGTATCAGTGGCACTGGCTGAACTGGTCTGACTCCATAAACCAGAAAGGCTTTGTACAGGCAGAAAGCAAAAGCCATCAGAAAACCACATAAAATCAAGCCACATATCATCTCAGTAAGAGACAGATAGTTAGAAATACTCCCCCTTGCACAGTCTGTAATCTCAGAGCAATAACACTTGAAAATAAAAGCCAGCAGCTGCAGGACCAGGGGCCGGGATACAGGGGCTGAGGGGTGGCATCAGGCTCATGGCACAAATTCTGCACTGATGTCAGTTTAAATCTGTGGGTGACATTTCCCTGGGGACCTGTCCAGGGTATGGGAAACCAGGGACGCACAGCTCCAGTGAGGGAAGGGTGGAGAAGGGACTGGAGCCCCAGGAGAGGCTGAGGGACCTGGGAAAGGGGCTTAACCTGGAGAAAAGGAGGCTCAGGGGGCCCCTCTGGCTCTGCACAACTCCCTGACAGGAGGGGGCAGTCAGATGGGGTTGGGTTCAGCAGATGAAGCTGAATACTGGTAATCCAGGTGCTGGCCAGAAAACGGGCTGTGAACTCAGCACTGCAGGCAAAGCTGGCATAGCAGAGAGTGGCAGGGCACAGCCAAGGAATGCTGGTGCCAGCATCCCCCTGCTAGCTCTTGCTCTCTGGAATGGAAGCAAGCACTTCCAGGGCTGAGGAGGGCTGAATGTGGTTGCAGGAAGAGGAGAAGGATGCTGTGATGCTGGAGGCAGAAGGCAGCACCCAATACCATGGCAGGGAGCAGCCCTGCTCCAGCAGCTTCAGTGCTAAAATATCTCTTGCATAATTTCAGGGTTTTAGTGGGGGTTTGGCTGTGGGGAAATGCCCAAAATGACTGTCTAGGGGATGATTTTCCTCTAAGTTTTTAATTTGTACACTCAGAACTGAAGGTCTTTGTGGAACAGCCCTTCCATTTGGGCTCCATCCAGTCCCCCCAGCATGGCCAAGGCAAGCCCCATTCCCAGCCCTCTGTGTGCAGATCACAAAATCACAGAAGCAGAGACTGGTTTGGGTTGGAAGAGACCTTGAAGCTCATCTCGTTCCACCCCATGCAATGGGCAGGGACACCTTTCACCAGACCGGGTTGCTCCAAGCCCCATCCAGCCTGTCATGCATCCAGTGCAGGAGTCTAGATGACTGACAACAGACTTATCTTGTGCTCAAATGCTTCCAGTGCCAGGAAAAGGCATTTGTACCAGCTGTGGCCATGGCTCAGCATCCATGCAGTCCCCCAGAAGGCCTGACAGTGGCTCCTGGAGTCATGGGGCAAGAGCTGCCAGTCCTGCCAGTCCTAGGACTTCATCTGCTTCCCTAGAGAGGACCTGCTGCTTCCTGCTGCCATGGGAAACAGGGGTCACTTCTGTTGGATGATCTCATCAAACTTTGGTTATATCTACAATACAGATCCCAAACCCACTGTTTGTAAGCCCATAAAAGGCTTCCTTTGGGGGAGATAAGAATTGAAGACAACTGGCCTTAATGGTGTTGGAGAGATTGATGGGATCACCTTAGAAGAATTTATTGGAGGGCTTTTTTAGTGAGCAAATCATTAGTAGATTTATCTGCTTTTAGCAGATACTTGCTGTTTTATGGCCTTAGTGAAATTGCTTTCTAGGGTTTTTAATAAATCGTGATTCTGCCCTTGTTCCTGGGGCCCGCCCTTGAGTTCTCTGCCCTGGGCATTGCGAGTGGAAGGCAAGACTGTTAGGGTCACCCTTATTTTTAAGGGACATATCATTCAGAAAAGGAGCAGAAAAGGCGGAACAAGCCTGGTGAAAAGCAGGGCTCTGAGAAATTCATGTACAACCCCAGCAAAGCCCAAAGCCCTGGAGGGATCACAGGGCAGCAGCTCTCTGGGCCAGAGCCCTTTTCTAGGGAAAGCAGCTCATCTATGTCCACAGGGAAAACATCCCTTCCAGATGCCTTTCCCAAGAGATCCCTTTCCGCAGGCAGCTTCCAGTGCTTCCCCACTTCCAGGACCTGGAACCCCTGAATCCCCTGAATCCCTGAATCCCCTGAACCCCTGAATCCCCTCCCAGGCCAGGGGCTCCCTGGGCCCCCTATGGCTCCTCTGGCAGTGGGGACTTCAGCATGGCCAGAGCACCTGGGTGGCTACCAAGGGACTGACCCCTGACCCCCTGCATCCCCCTGCACTCCCCAGGCCCTGCCCATGGCCAGGCTCTGCTGACCCAGGAGCTCTGGTGAGACCCAGCACACTTACATCACTGAGCTCAGACATGAGCTCTGCTGGGCCCAGCCTTGCACCCAATTCCGGGGAAGGGGAGCTCCACAGGAGGGAAAGGGGGTGGGGAATTGGCAGGGCCTGAGACTGTTACACGGCAATGGAGAAAAAGGAGCAGAAATTGCTACAGTCCCAGCTGAGCAGATGCTGTGCTGGAACTGCACATGGGGACACATCTGTCCCTCACATGGGAAGTGCCAGCTGGGAACATCTCTGGGAAGGCTGGGGAGAGGGACATGCTCTGCCCAGGAGCAGCCCCAGGAAGAAGCACTGGCACAAATCTATCAACAGGGTCATTAAGCAGCCAGAAAGGGGCTATGGGGGATGTAACTGCTTGTGGGAAAAGCAAAATCCCAAGCAGTTGTGTCAGGAGCTGGCCCCAGCCAGGTCACACTGTGGCCCAGCCCCCAGCCCTGAGCGAAATGTTCCCTCGTGGACAGGGACCTTTCTGGGTGCTGATGACATCAACCCAACCCTGAACAGAGCCATGGTGACTCTCCTAGGAGAATTCTGGTATTTTCCTGAGGTCTGGGACTCCCAGTGAATAAGCAACGGTGCCAGGGGCCCATTGCCAGTGAGAGGTGAGCAGCCAGGCATGTGCTGCTCCAAGGGCTGGGGGCGGTACAGCCGAGCTCCCGCAAAACCAGCCCCTCACTCTTCATCTCCCCAGCTGTTCAGTGAAGCAAAACCTCATTTCCAGGGCCAGGGTGTCCTTTAGTTTGTTTTAATTAAGCATGAACACTACCAAAGTCTCCAGTAAAATTTCACAGCCTCAGCACAATACAGTGGGATCTAATATATATAAATATATATATATATACACACACTTAGATACTATAGCTATCTATCTATCTATCTATCTATCTATCTCATGAACTAATATCTGTATCTATTAACAATTTTAATACACTTTCGTACAATAAAGACAATAGTGCTTTAATGTGGGAAGGGGATTTTTAGAACAAGACCCCCCTGGCACTCAGGAAGTACCACTTTTCCCTCCAAATGGTTCAGGCTCCAGCAGAGCTGATTTCTCCTGGGACAGACCATCCTGTGTGTGGATTTTGCTGGCAAAGGGTGGCTGAAAAGAAAACAGTCCCAGAGTTCACAAGGTCTGTGAGAAGAGTCGGAGGCCGGAGCTGCACATGCTGAGTCGTTAGTGGCTTTTGTTGCTAATTGGGCGCAGGCTGCCAAGCTGGACTTATTCCAGTGGAAAAAGGAATCTCTTCCCTGCTTTTTCCCTGGACAATTCAAAGGTCAGACACCTTAAAAGCCTGTACAACTATTTAAAACTTTTGATGTTGTACTTAAAAGTTTTGCTGTGGAGCCCCCATCCCACCACTTTGCTTCCCCCCGCTGTGAAATTCCCTCTGGCTTAAAAATTCCCAGTTTGTCCCAGTCCTGCTCCATGCCTGCTACCAGACCCAGCCCATGCCAAACGTCTGCTAAGATGTTCTTTGGTTCTTGGTGGCACATTGGGACACCTTGAATTTTTTTATCCATGCCTCTGACTCCTCCAGGAAAGCAGGAGATGTAGCTTCACCAGCCAGCTGTCCTACTTGATAAAATTCATGCAGACCAGCAGCACCTACATTTTTCCCATTATTTCCCTGGAGAGAGGGTAGAATCATAAATCATACGTCTCTAGAAATGGGTAATGCCTATTTCTAACAGGGTACCCTACCTAACAGGGTAACATGGAGGAGAAGCACCCATTGTTTTAAAAAAGCTGGTGCAGGAATACCCAAGTGTTGCTTGTCTGAAGATGGGGCCCCTGTGTGCCAAGGCTGGCAGAGGTGGGGTGGGGGTCCTGCTAGGCTGGTTCAGTGCATGGCTCCCACCCCCAGCACATGGCACAGCTGCATTTCCCTCCCTGCTGGTGACCAAAAGGCTTTTGTGGATCTGAGTGGTGGGATCTGCAACATCCCTGTCCCTACAGGGGAGAGGGACAGAGCTAGGGACTTTGAGGACCAACAGGAGCCATCCCATGGGTCGTGGAGGGGACACACAGAGCCCTGCTTGCCATGCAGGGAAAGCAGACCTCCACCGAGCAGACATCTGCTGGGGAAGCCCATCCTGGGGCCTAGGCATCCTCCTACCAGAGATAGGAGCTGTCTTGGTTTAGACAGGAGCCACTGGGAAAACAAACGCTGATGGGTCCTCGCTACATTGTGGGAATCAGCCTCGCTGGCTCCCTCGTTTTTATTTGCAGTAGTGAAGATAACAAACCCAGGGTGTTGTGGGAAACAGGAAGACCTTATCTCCCATCCCAGGCTGCTTCTCCTGCCACAGCCTTGTTTTTTTTCTTTTTCCATTCATCCCTGATATCACATGATTCGGGTCAGCAGAGAGGGCTGTGCTCTGCTGCTCTGTGAGCACCACCGAGCCCCTGAGCACCTGGATGGCACTAAGAAGATTGGTTTATTACCAGGATCATAGAATCATCACACACTTTGGGTTGGATGGGACCCCCACAGTGACCAGGGACATCTTCCACTGGATCAGGTTTCTCAGAGGCACATCTAGTCTGACCTTGAATGTTTCCTGGAACAGGGCAGCCACCACCTCTCTAGGAAACCTGTGCCAATGTTTCACCACTCTCATTGTAGAAAAATCCATGGATAGACCCACAGGTGCATCCTTAAGGGGCCTCCAGGAGCACGGTGGATGCCACAGTTGCTGGCAGGGCTGTCTGCTCAGGTCAACCCTCAGCCTTGCATGTGCCAAAGAAAAGTGCTGAAACAGGAGGTTTTGGAGCAGCCAACTCCTCAGCAGATAAGGACTGTGACAGTAGTAGGGCTAGAAATACTGAAATTCCAGATGAAAGTGACTCACAGCTTGTGAGCTGCAGCTGCGCTTCCAAAAAACAGCTAGAAAAAGGGACAGTTCTGCCATTTGCAGGCTTCAGCCCTTAAGCTCCCCCCAAGCCTGGAAATGAGGATGCTATTGTTGGATTTCCAATAAAAACACATTGACTCCCTTGATTTGGTAACAGTTGAGCACTTCACCTCATCACTACAATGTGGGCTGGAACCGACTCTATCAGGCATTTTAGTAGAGAACACCCTAGTGCTTCAGTGTTAGAGCAAAGTATCTCACAAATCAGGACTAAACTCAGACCCTGAATCTCTGTTCAGATTCTGAGCAAAGCCCCTGGTGATGCTATGCTAAGCCTGGCATTGGTGATGTCCGTGTGAAGGGCAGGTGCCCAGCTCCAGCTTCCAGTGCCAAGATGCTTCATGGCAGGGCCTGGCAGGGAGCACACTGCCTGGGCAGAGTTGAGAGCTCTGCCAGGTCCCCAGCCTCAGCAGCCAACCCAGGAGTGAAATATTGCTGTGGGACCCATGGGGACACAGGATTTCAGCCCTACATCTTGTTCATCCTGGCAAAGAAGCCCTACTGAGAGAGGTCCCAATTGGGAACTCACAGGAGGCAGAACCTAGCCTTGTGTTGTTCCACTTCTCTTACACCTCATGTCTAACCAGGCAAGGGCAGAGTGTGATGCCACTGGCAGCATCTCCACCTTCCTGCATCTTGGCTTGGCCCCTGCCCCCTGTGTGGGGGTAACAGAGACATCTCTGCTGGCTCAGGATTTATCGATAGTGACTGGGATGAAACCACCAGGGAAGGAGGGAGATGACAAGAAAGCATACTGACCCGGGCGAGGAGGGGAGAAGGGGATTAAAGGGAGGGATTAGCAGGGAGAAAACCGCAGGTCATCCTCAGTGAGAAAGAAATGAGGCAGCAGCAGCAGAGGCAGCTCTGCCTGGCTGCCCCAGCTGCCCCCAGCCTGGCTCCCAGCAGCGGCACCTCCTTTGTGTCTGCTGTGACCCAGGGATTATGAGTGTGGGAATGGGGCCGCAGGTACCCTGTGGTCACAAAGGCCTGGGAAGAGCTGGGGAGGAGGAAAAGCAGGAAGAAAGGAATGGCTCCTGCTGTGGCTCTTCACTGGGAGGCTGCTGGGTGCAGGGCTGGGGCAGAGGATGTCCCTCCTGCTCACCCTATGCTTGGCTCTCTGTTGGAAGCACCTCAGAGCTGCTGGGGCCAAAGCAGAGCCAGCACACAGGACTGTCCCCTAAGAAGCTTTGATCGTCTCCCACCACAGTGAAGGAAATCAAAAAACCTGGTAAGTGAGAGCTCTCTGAGCGCAGCCCCAGTGGGAGCTTGGGCAGGGACCAGACTGGTGCACCTGATGGGATGCCTGAGGGTGCTCCTCACTGTGCGGGGAATGCTCAGTCTGGGTGAGGCTCCATGTCCTGATGTGGGCATTTCGTCTTCACCCACCAGGCTCTGGAGACCTCAAAGACTCAAAACATCCTCCCAAGCCTTCCTTTTCCTTTTCTCCCCACTCTCCAGGCAAGAGCCAAGTCGTGCATGTGGAGCATCCTGGAGTCCCTCCTGGGACATGGCCGAACCATGGGGACCACAGCTGAGGGAGCAGAAAAGGTTTGGCAGGAGCATCAGTTCCCAGAACGTGTCAGAAAGATCAGCCCATGAATAATGACTAATTAGGAAATGTCTGTCATGATTATTATCCTAATAATACTGGTAAGAAAGGCTCCTTACCTTAGGTAAAAATGGATGTTGGCTCCAATAGTCCCCAAACACAACAACCCACTGTGGGAAACTCCAGACTTTAGTAAAAACAAATAGTCTCAAGTTTGCACAGGAGATTTTATTTTTAAATAAGCCAAAGATGAGCAATTTTTCAGGGAGCTCTGGAACCTGTGAGCTGGTAAGGCCAAGGGGGAGGCAGGAGGGGATGCTCTGCCAGGGGTGGCCACTGTCTCCATCCAGGAACTCAGCCCCCTGTCCTGGCTTGGCTGAATTTCCCCATCACTCAGTCTCCTTATGGGACAGCAACAGCCAAACCCAATCACAAATCTTCCATTAAAACAACGAAGTGAAGCATAAAGCCGTGGAAAGGCATCAGGTGATCCCATTCATCCTGCCTGGACTTGATACCAACCCACAGCAAAACTGAAGACAATGGGCTGTGCATTCTGGTCAGTGTCCTGGCTGCATACTCGGGTATCTAACTGCATTTTGCAATTCAATGGGATCACTGTTAATCAGTTGCTAAAGTATATTGGAAACAGAGAGGTTAATATGAAGTAAAGTTTTGAATATATAAAAGTTTCCTGGAAAGACATTCCCAAGTGATACAATGCTGTAATGTGATACAAAGGGATACAATCTTGCTCTGATGAACAGGAATTTTTCTAATCTGGCTCCAAAGCCATTTGTCTACATGCTACTCCTCAGGCTTTCCAGTAACTCCCATTAGCTTCAGGAGCTCAACCCAAAGGATTAGGAAGTAGATTACCTAAAACTTGCAAAATCAAAAGTGCTCCATAATTGAACTGTGCTGTCACAGGGACCACCACAGGGATCTTCCTTTGTGGATCAAGGAAAAGGAGGCTTCTCCAGTTGGACTGAATATTTTTCAGCTACGACATCAACCCAAAACCAGTCCATTTTTATCAAGGAATCACTGAGCACAGCTGTAGCCATGCAACTGGAAAGTGAAGAAACCAGTGTTGCCCTGAGCTAAATACTCAGAGACAACAAATAATGAGGGTTCAAATAGTATTTGGAAAATGCTGTCAGGGACACACTGGGTGGGATAGTTAGGGTGTCTGTGCAGGGCCAGGAGCTGGACTTGATGATCCTTGTGGGTTCCTTTCAACTCAGGATATTTTAGGATTTGAATCTGAAAGAAATTGTACCATGCAATTGGGAGTTTCAAAGCACAGAGAGCAAGAGGGGCTCTGGGACTCCTCTGTGTCGCCTGCAGTTGTGAGGTCCCTCTGTGTGCTGTGGCACTGGAGAGCAGGAGAGCTCATGATTTTGGGTCCTCATGCTCAGGGAGGATCTGGCGCTCAGACACTTGCCAAGGCTGAGGCCAGTGCTCAGCTTTCCCTCTTCTCCACACCTGACCTCAGCAGGGATGTCAAGCCTGTACCTGTGTCAGGCTCTCAGCAAGGGCTTCTCCAGCTCATTAAGTGCACAATTAGAAGTAATCAGAATTAAAATATTGAGCAGTGGGAACCAAGCACCAGCCTGCTCTCTTCTTTCTAAAAATCCCTGGAAGTGCTCAAGGCCAGGTTGGATGCCCTTGGAGCAACCTGGTCTAGTGGAAGGTGTGCCTGCCGTGCCAGTGGGGTGGGATGAGATGAGGTCAACCCAAGCGAGTCTGTGATTCTTTTATGCCGGTGATTCCATGGGAAGCACCTTCCCCAAAGAGAGACATAAAAGTGTGTCCAACTCTGGCACTTTGAGCTCTTGCAGCAGAGGCAGGGCACCACCACATCCTGGCCCATCCCAAACACTCCAACCAGACCCAGAGTCCTCGTGCCAGAAGGTCACTCATGACTGGTGGCAGATCCCTGGGCATAGGCATACCACGGCTCTGGTGTCTCTTAGGGGAGGTCAGGTGATGCTCACTGCAAAGCATGCACTTCGTCTCATGCATGGTGACTAATTCCATCATTCAAAGAGCTGACGACAACATGATGAAAACAAGTGGAGCAATCAGGAAGGAAGTTAAAAATAGTCCTGATGTGGCACTGTGTCAAGCACTCATGTTTAGATTTTAATTTTATTTTTTTATTCCAAGTTTCTTTGATAAAATATTTTCCCATGCTGACTACCCTTGGAACATCCCCTCCATCACAGCATTCCTGACAGATGAGCCAGGCTGTTGCAGAGTCTATGCCAGAGCTGTATTGCCTCTGTTCCATGATTCTCAACTCCCACATCCACACCTCTGGGACCTGGAAGTCATTAATCAATGCACACCAGTTGGGAATGTACCTCTGAGGGCAGAAGCTTCATATTGGGCACAGAATGGGAAGGAAATCATAGAATCAGGGACTTGTTAGGGTTGGAAAATACCTCTAAGATCATCAAACCCAATCATCAACCCAGCATACAACCATGTTCACCAAACTGTGTCCTCAGGTATCACATTCACACAGTTTTTGAACACTTCCAGGGATGATAACTCTTCCACTGCCCTGGGCAGGCCATTCCAATGCTTTAGAACCTTTTCCATGAAGAAAATTTGCCTAATATCCAATTTAAACCTCCCCGGCACCATTTGAAGTCATTTCCTCTTGTCCTGTCCTTTCTCCCCTGGGAGCACATCTCAACTGCCCTGGCTGTCCCCTCCTGTCAGGGAGTTGTGTGGAGCCAGAAGGGCCCCCCTGAACCTCCTTTTCTCCAGGCTGAGCCCCTTTCCCAGCTCCCTCAGCTGCTCCTGGGGCTCCAGACCCTTCCACAGATCTGTTCCATTGTCTGGACTCACTCCAGCCCCTCAAAGTCTTTCAGGCAGGGAGAGGCCCACAGTAGAGCCTCTGACATCCAGCACCAGCCTTGCAGCAAAGCTCTGCTTGGCTCCTGGCCCTGCAGGTAAGATTCTCAGCAGGGAGGTTTTCTGGATGTGAGACTCAATGATCTTGGTAGAAAGTGGCTGTTTCTGTCCCACTCTTTCCAAGTTCTGCATTCATTGGAAACACCTGAAGGAAAATAATAATCTGATTTGATCTTTGAACAAAAATTGTTTTTTCTTGTTTTAAAACTGCAAATCTAAATTGCAGTTTTTTAATTGCCTTTCTCACCATGAGCAATTATTTGCATTTGGGGTTTCCTTCAATTTTTTTCTTTTTTCCCTTTCAGACTTTTCTGTTACTGCAGGCACAGGTTCCAGGCAGAAGCTGCCGAAGTCTAAACATGCAAAATTCCTGAGTTCATAAATAGGAAACACACCTCTGTCCACAGCTTTCTGCCCCGCCCCCCCTTATCACCTATGCAGGAAACCCAGGCACTCATAGCCTCTGGACTGAGAGGGAGGCATTAAAATCCTGTTTGTTAAAATTGTTAAAAGAAATCCAAGGATGGAGGACTCCTGAAAACAGCATTTACAAGGAAGAATATATGTCAGGCAGTTGGGTACTTCTATGGAGGCGCAGAGGTGTGACTGGTATCAGTGATACACTGAATGAGTGTGATGCCAGCCTGTGCCATGACTCTGCAGGGAGGAGATGCTCAGCTCAAAGCAGGGTTGAGGATGAAGCAGCCACATACACCACAAATATTTAAATTTCCTCTGACAGTGTAGACAGGGAAGTGGTGACCACCCAGGGTGGGAAGAAGGTATTATGATGCAGTTACTGAAAGAGAATAAATCTGCCTTCACAAAGGAATGGAGAAAGCCCAGACTCAAGGAATATCTTCAGAAGATTCCTGCAGCAGGTACAGTCCCCCTGCTGTGGAGGACAGCCTGAGGTGACCATCCAGAGGCCAAGATCACCCATCCTCATCCATCATTCCTACAGGCAATGGAGAGAAATGTTTTGAGCTCCTGCTCTGTCTTGAACATGGGATTTAGAGGCCCAGGAGGGACCTGGTCTCCCTCTGGGTGGCAGAGAGGCCTGAACAATTCACTCTCATGGATAAATCATAGAACGGTTTCGGTTGGAAGGGGCTTTATAGCCAGTCTTGTTCCATCCTCTGCCATGGGCAGGGACACCTTCCATTAGACCAGGTTGCTCCAAGCCCTGTCCAGCCTGGCCTTGGACACTTCCATACAGGGAAGAGTTTCCTCCTAATATCTGACATAAAACTCTCCTATTTTAGCTTTAAACCATTCCCCCTTGTACTATCATTGTCTCCCTTTGCAAGAAGTCACTCTCCATCTTTTCCAGCTTGGAGACATCTCCAGTGGGGATGGCTGAAGCTCAGCCACAGGACTCCAGCCTCTTTCTCTTGGCCACATCACTGCTCCTCACTCCATATTACCCTATTTCCATCCACCAATGTTGCCTCCGGTGTGTGGCTTTCACCAAAGGCAAAGAGAGTCCAGCTTGACCATCTGAAAGGTACCTGGAGAGACATACCCCCTAGGCCCTGGAGAAAGACTCTCCCTTTAAGGAGAAAGGCAATACCCTCTGTGCAGGGATCTGTGCTTGTTTTGTCATGGGACACATTACCCTGAACCCAAAAGAGGAAGGAAAAAGGGGGGTGGGGGGAGCTTTTGCCTTTCTGGTGGGAACAGTGCTTGAACTAACTTTGTTTCCCTTGGGGAAAGGCACCAAAATAACAGAGGAAGGGGGTGTAGTGTGGGGATGGAGCTAAAAAGGCTGTGTAATCTGCCTGGGAAAAAACATGCTCCCAACAGTGCTTGTCAGCCCAGCGGCAGCAGCGTGGCTGCCCGTGCCCGAGGGGACACAGCTCCAGGGGCATGATTCCTGGGGACATGGCTCATGGGCATAAGGCTCCTGGGGGACACACACAGCTACTGGGGACATGGCTCCTAGGGACATGGCTGCTGGAGGATTGTTTTATTCCCCTCTGTATTTTATTACCGTCAGAGCTGTGTTGGACAGGTGGAGAGATGCTGTTATGGGCTCTCAGACTGCCTATGAAATCCATTTCCCTTTTCAACTTTAATACCTACAGCAAATCAGTTTAATAAATATCTTCCCGAGTCCTTGGTGCAATTAGTAACGACAGCAATGCAAAGAAGCCCAAGCCTATGTGGGTTCAGGACATGATGCTCTCTCTGGCCTGGGGAGTCCTTCTTCATGAATTTAGGCTGGAAGATATTCCACAAACCTACCAGCTCATATCTGGCATCTGTCCTCTTCTGAGCTGAAGTAAGATTTAAAAAATAGTCCTAGCTAAGGAGCGCCCCCTTTTTATTTTTTTTTTTTTTTTTTGTTCAAGAGAAATGAGAACTGGAAGAGTTTCAGTAACTATAGATGTTTCTCCAGCAGCTTCTCTTCCACAAGTAAATGATTTGCATCCTTAATGAGGGGACATGTCACCACATCTACTGAGGTGTATGTGTAAGTCCCATCCCATATCCAACAAGTCTTGTTACACAGGACAATAGCCATGGGACTGGACTGTGGGGCTCATCTTGGACCAGTCTCCAGTGCCTGGTTTGTCTCCCAGCATTATCCCTGGGCTTTTACAAATTGACTTATAATGAACTAAATCAGTTTTTTTCTGGGGATTAATTTAGGACTCAGTATTCTGCCACAAGGCTTTGGACAAATGGCCTATTAGATTTTTGCTTTCTGCCTTTGATGAAGTCTTTAAGTAGCTGTTTCCAGTTTGTTTCCTTAAAAAGCACATAAAATCTCTGCCCTGTTTCTTTATTTCACAAGTGTTTTCACCAGCTCTTGGCTTGTGCTCCCCTTCCCTCTGAGCCACAGCCTTGGCTCCCCACCTGCGCAGGTGTTGCTGTTTTGAGCAGCAAACAAAGCTGTGTGTCAGCACCCAAAGGGGAAACCTCTTCTGCTTTTAGGAGTGCTGGGCGGCAGGAGAGACAGAGGCCTTGGAGATAGGAAAGATCCAGGAATCTCTTGGAGCAATTTGGCCCAGGGCTCTCACAGCCTGTGGCAGGAGGCTCCCCCTGCTCCCAGGGCACCTCTCTCCCCATGCTGGGGGAACTTGCCCACCTCCCTGCTCCTCTTCCTTCCATGAGCTTTCTCATTCCTTGGCATTTCATTCTCTTGCAAAGCCTTGTCCCTCATAGGTGGGGAAGTGACAGCGCTGGCAGTGACAAGTGACACGGGACAAGGCAAGGCCAGTGTCTGGACACTGCCACATCACATTCGTTGTGTTCCTTGCTCTGCTGGATTCCACCCTCCTGCTGCACCCCTGTCTCACTGTCCCAGCTGTCTGTGCACTCGGCCCTGGGGCAGGAGGGCTCCCAGGCAGCTGCTTGTGTTCCTAAGCATGGATACTTCTCTCTCACATGCAAAGCAGAGAGACTGGTGTTGGATTGGGAACAGATAAGGAATGGCTGAGGCAAATCCGTCTGCGCCTTTCGGTGCCAGCCCAGCACCACCCTCCCAGCTAAGGTGCTGTGATAAAAATTCAGAGGATTTGGGTGCAGACAGGGGGGCAGGGACCACATCTGCATCCCAAGCTGTCCTTGTGTTGCTCTGTGGTGATGGAGAAAGCTGGACCTGTGCCCCTTTGCTTTCCATGGGACATGGACCTGCCCAGGTCACTGAGTTAGATTCCCCATTGGTGGAGGGAAAGGGAAGGGACAAGGAATCTCCCTCCCGTGCTGTGCTTGGGAAGCAGAAGGGGTTGCTTGACCATGGTGCTCTCTCACAGCTCTCCTGGCACATCTCTGGCTCTGGCATGTCCCCAGTGCTGGCATGTTTCTGCCTCTGGCTGTCACCACTGCCCTGAGGTCCCCCCAAGCACACAGTGCTGTGCTCTGATAAAGAGTTAAGGCGCTCTTGGAGGCAGTTCTGTGAGAACATTTCTCAGAGGGCAGTGCACTTTTATTCCAAATAATTTTCCATTCCATTTATATCTATATCATAGGAGGTGGCTGTGGGGTCTGAATTTTCCATCACCCCAGACCTCATTTTCCTGCCTGGGCCTGACCCCTGCTCAGCTTCCCCAAGAATAACAGGGAAAAGTTCAACAGGAGCAAAAGGGCCACCAGGCTGAGCTCCCACTGCTGCAGGCACCCAATTAGGCTCCCTTTGTTAACAGAAGACATTATATATACAGAACATACACATTTATATGCATATATTATACACATTATATAGGACAGAATATACACATTTATATGTATATGGGAAAGCCCTGGGAAGAAGTGTACATGGAAGGGGATTTCCAATCAAATAGGGCAGGACTGGAGCTCCGAGCACATGCTGCAATCTGGGCTGGGTTCTATCATCACCTGTTTTCATAGCTTTATACTTGAATTTCAATAGCAAAGTGACAAAGATAAAAAACAAAATTGTTAAGGGCAAAAGAGGCAAAACCTCTAAGTAGCAGATATGACAGAGAACATCATCACAGGTATGGATGAGTTATTATATGTGCTTCTGAGTGACATCACTTGATAATGGAGATATTAGGGTTTGCTACTTGGACAGTGGTGATATTATCCTTTCTGCTAAAAATTGTCGCTCTGGTTTTTGAAGCCTTCTGATGTTTACATTCTTGGAGTCAAGAGTTTCCACACTTTTCACCAAAACATTATGTGTTTCTCACATTCTTTCTTGGAGGAGGGGAAAATTGACAGACTGTTCACCTGGCCAGTGTGGTTTAAAGAAGCGATTTCATCCTCCAATCCACTCTCACTTTAGAGAATCTATAAATTCTGAAAAACTGTAAATAAAGCTCTCTTTTTTGCCTTAGGCGACTGAGCATGTGGTGTGTGCTCATTTCATGTCCTAGTGTGACAAAAAATGTTTTGATTTTAAAATATAATTCTTATTTAAAATTTTTTTATTATGCTCAGAGACCTGTCCAACCTGGCCTAGAACACTTCCAGGGATGGGGCTTCTGGACACCAGAGTGTGATATCTCCTCTTAATCCAGCCACTGCTTTCCCCAGACAGGGCATACCTAACCCCAGTAAATGCGCCAAGGTTCTTTACCTGGCAGACCAGTGGTTCCCCACAGGAGACCCCAGGGATGTGCTCCTGTTGCCAGGGGCCATGGTTTGTGGCTTGTGTTTTCCCCCCAAGGACTGCACTGTCCAGCAGCACCAACTTCCTTATCACAGGTGGAGGCAGAAAATGTGTGTCAGAAAAACTAGTTTATAAAAATGCCAGCTTAATCAGATGAGCTTCCATATAGCTTATGGGGAAGGGCAACATCTCATGGAAACCCTGACTGGTTTTGCTGCTTCATCACTCTCAGCTGATGGACTTTTTATTACAAATGGCTGTGTCCAGTGTGCACTTCTGAAAGCACTGGAGAAGATTTTCAGTTCCCAGTAGGCTTGCAGTGTTAGAAAGTCTCAGTTACCTGTTCTTCCCATTTCCTTCCCGCAGAGCTTCCTCCTGCCTCCCCCCAGAGGGCTCCAGGCACTGGAAGTAGTCAAGCTCATGTGAACAGCACCAGGTCCCAGGGATCAGCATGGGACAGAAAGGTCCTTCCTTCAACATCTGTTCATTCAGGCACATGACACCTATGGCATGTTTTACAACTCTGCTTTCCCAGCAGGAGTTACAGAGTTCACATCACTGAACTTTGACCAGTCACACTCAGCTTTTTGATTGCACACCCAGTGAACAGCCATGTCCTACCCCCTTTGGCTCCATCAGGACCTTCCTCCCTTTGCTGCCAAGGAAGAAATTGCTCCAGCACTGGCTCTGCATGAAACAGTGGTTTCTTGTTTAATTAATGAATTATGTGACATAATTTTTAGCTTCTGCACCTGCCTACTTCTCTGTTTAGCGCACATGTACTGCAATGTCAGGGCTATGGATCCTCTTAGGTACCAAAGCTGCCAGTCAGATACAGAAACCCCCACAGAGATGGTGCCTGAGGCTGGCTTAGAGGTGCTGAAATAAAGACTGAGAGAAAAAGAAACTGAAAGAAATGAGCATGGAAAACTCATGGGCAAAAGCAGGGGAAGGGAAAAAGCCAACAGATGCCTGGATGTGATGCTCTACACCCCGCTGTGATGGGAGCTCTCCTCTCCATGGAACACTCCTCTCTGTGGGTCCAGCAGCTCCTGATGGCCATTCCTCTGCTTAAATCAGAAGTAAAATACTGAGAAATGCATCTGCTATCTCCACAATCCCATCATGAAAACACCTGCTGGCTGAAAGGGCCATACCTGACAGGGGATGTGTCTGTCCTGTGGTCAGCAGTGTGACCATGGGAAGGGACACTGCCTAAGCTGGCACCTGACAAGCTACAAACTCCTGAATTTTGAGTTGAGCCTGCTGCCAGGATGCCAGCATCCTCACAGCCCTGCACATCTCCACATTCCCACAAACCTCAGAGAGCTGGGCAGCTTTGCTATGGAAACAGGAGCTGACAAGCTGGGATGGCTGGATCCAAACCACAGACCCAGTGACTCCAAATGAGCTTTCTGAGGAGCTGGGTGAGTGATAATGACTGCTGACAACATTGCAGTGTCAGCTCACATACAGATTCTTACTTACAGCCTCAAAGGACCCCAACGCAGAATTTAAGCTGAACCAGAAACTGCCAAACTTGTAAATTCCTCCCCAGGCTGCTAAAGACATTTAAAATGATACTTGCAGAGTTGTCTCAGTCTTCCCTCACTCCATAACAAGTTTTTTCCATGACAGAGGTTCTCTGGGCATGCTGGTCACTGCCGACAGACACAGCTCCCACAACTCAGATCATCACAGACTGATTTGGGTTGGGAGGGACCTGAACGACCCTCTCATTCCACTGCCTGCCACGGGCAGAGACACCTCCCACTAGATGAGATGCAACTCATATCACTCCACTGCTGCACAGGTGCCACCACAAATCATCCTGTACTTCCTGAACAAGACTTTGGGGATGGTTGTGGGTGCATCCTTGCAGCTGGCTGCTTCTTGAGCCCCCTGATTCTGAGAGTTCTGACCTGGCTGCAGCCACTTGTAGACCACACCTCACAGGTGCTGAGGTGATGGGAAGTCAGAGGAAATGTTGCCATTCTTAGCAGAGTTCTATAATTCAGAATTTTCAGTAACTCCGCAAGATTCATGAAGTGGAAACAAAACCAAGTGTGTTGCTGAGTGCAGAGGGGTTGAGGAACACAAGGACTCACAGCTTGTAAAGCTGATGGTGCTTGTAACCATGAATAACCTCAGCTCTGCTTTGGGTTTGATTCCATCCCCAGAGGACATGGTTCTCCCACTGTCAGGTGTCTGACTGGATGTCAGCCCAGCTATGTGTGAACGTGTTCCCTGAGCCACACTTGCTCCCCATGGCAAGATCCCCACATCTGCAGCTCCAGATGCAGCTCAGCACAGGAGCTGAACAAATCACAGGTAATGTCACCCCAAACTGCAGTAGCAGAAGGAAGGGGGGAGCACCCAATCCCACACCAGCTGCAGTGTTTGCTTTCCTAACTCAAACCAACTCGAACTGCCCACTCTTTATCTTCTGGGGCAGGGAAGGGAGTCCTGGACATCTTCCTTCTTGACATGGAGGTTGTCAAGTTGGCAGAGAAATACTAAACATTTCCCTAAACTTCCTAAATATCAAGAAAATATTTACAGGTCCCACTTGTGCTGAGCTGAGCTGCCAGCCCCAAGGGCAAACCCGCACCCTCATCTGGTGCTGCCTGGCACGCTCAGAGCAATCCGTTTTATTAAACATTTGTGGTTTTCCTGCTGAAAAATCCAGTGGAAGATTAATGCCAAAAAGTGACTCCTCTGGGGCTGAAACTGTCAGGGAGCCAGGACACAGGGAAGGATGGAGCCTGCCTGTCTATTCCTTCCCTAGTGTTTTACAGCTGGAGAGATCAGCCCAAGCCCGGCCAGGACTGCAGCAGGGTTAGGGCTAATGCTGACCATGCTCTCGGGACACAAGAAAATTTCAAGCTCTCATTTGTGAATGTTTCACTGGCAAATAAATTCATATAAAACCTTTTGCCATGTATGTTGTTTCTTTTTTTTTTTTTGCTTTAAAACAGGATCACTATGGTGTCCAAATTTCTTCAGGCTGCAGTCATAGCTTTTCAATGCCTGCAGCTGCTGAAGTCCTTGTGCTAGGCATGGAAATGGGCTGGGCACAGAGCTCAGCTGCTGGGGGGCTCCCAGCAGGGCTGAAGTCATGCCGTGGTGCAGGCAGGGCAGGCAGGCTGGCAGCAGGAGTGGTGCCATCCCGGGCTGGTGGTGCCATGTCCTGCCTGGACACTGCCCTGGCCTGGCCTGCACGTGGGCAGCAGTGCCTCACCACAGTACTAGCCCTCAGTTATTTTCAGCTTCAACTATTACATATTAATGAAGGTTTTCTAATGAGCTGTTTAAACAGTAATTACAGGCTGGCACTGAAGAGGGAGATAAGTCTTGTGGGTATCTTGCCCAGAAAGAAAAGACTTGATAAGAAAGAAGTGAATGATTTTCTTCTGGCACCAATTCCAACGAGGAATTATCCCCTTGATACCACACTGTTTAATCAGGAGCAGGCTGAAAAAAACACTTGACAGTGGCAGGCAATGAATGGGCCACTTTCCCAGCATTTTCCAAGGGAAGGCTGGAGGCTTTATGCCAGTACCTGAGATAGGAGATGATCCAGATAGTCCTGAAAGCTCATTTGATTTACATAAAACAATCATCAATGTTTCTTTTTTAAAAGCTTCACATAGATTGAATGATCATCAGCTTTGTTTCCTAATGGGTTCCCTTCACAGCTGTTTAAGGGGCCTAGGTGTTACTTATTTCAGGTGTTGGGCTCCAGTGACTGAAATGTTGACCAGGAGCTCAGCGTGTCCCGGCTGTGCTGAGCAGGGGTTTGGCTAGAGCAGTTCTCCCTCGGCAATTACAGCAAACAGATGAGCTGAGCAGCGACAATGGTGCAGGGCAAGATGACTCACAGTCTTGGCTGAAAACTGTCTGGTTACCCTCTGATGTTGTCGGAGAGTTAAGTAAGCTCGAGCATTTTAATAGGTTTATTTTCTCACCATTCTACTGCCTCAGGTGATCCTTTGTGTTGCAACACAAAATACAGTATCATGGGATTATTAAAAAAAGAAAGGGCCATGCTCAAACCATCATTTTCTTCTGTCACCCTCTACCAGTGCCAGTGTCTGGTAGGGATGCTGGCACAGGGTGCACACAGCAAATAATGCAAAGGGGTTCGGCAGAGGGCAGAACTAACAGCCAGGAGGGATTCTTTGAAGGCTGGAGCATTACTCATGCCCTGTAGCCAGGAAAGATAACTGTGCAGCAGGGCACAGGGACTGAGCCTAGTGCCCACATGGGCATGGGGAGCACAGCCAGGACACCTCAAGGGTGCAGCCCTGGCAATAGGAGCACATGGCCCTTCAGTAACTGGCAAAGGCAAAAGAAACCCTGCAAACCTGTGCTCTGCCCAGGCACACCCTGGGGACAGATCCCATTTCTGAGAAGCCCTGAGCATGGGGTAGAAGGGACTGTGTTACCCAGGCTGGGCTTTACTCTCACAATGCCTTGTCCCCTAGTCCTGACATGAACTGAGGTGGAATTTTCTTCCATCAGGACAAGGTGTGGAAAACTTTTCAGGGGGATTTAGAGCCTTCATCTAATTTGCAGACTGGCTTCACTCACGGCACTTTGCACCTTCACTCCTGATGCTCTTGGCTCAGCTCCAGTCTCTCCTCCCCTGCCAGGGAATAGCAGGAATAGCCCTTCTCCACAGCCCCCCACTCCAAGGTCTCCTCCTGAATGACAGCATCTTCATTTCCCTGATCTGCCTGCGAATTTTCCTGCAGCTCCCATCTGTCTGTTTGGGACCAGAACTTGTCACTCTAATCACACAGGGATAAATCAAAGACCATTCCAGCCCAGGGAAAGGCTGGGAAGGACACTCACTGGGCACTGATGTTCAGGGTACAGCTTCATGGTACAGCAGAGCCAGCCTCAAAGCTTTCTGCTGGCAAGGAGGGACATTTCAGCAGCTCCACCTTCCCTGAACCACTCCCTAGTGCTTGCTCACATCCTTGGACTGGTCCTGGCACAACCTCAGATCCCACAGGAGCCATTCCCCTTGCAAAAATGGAAATATTCTCCCTCTTTCCAGTATTTCAGAGCACTCAAGCAGCTTCCTGGCTGGTCAGAGGTACCTCCAGAGAGCACGGGCTCAGCAGAGCACACCTGGGAAAGCAGAGGTGGAGCAGCAGCAATGAGTTAAAGTGAGTCAGGTAATCCCATGAGATCATTTCCTGCGAGATGGAAAGGACAGCAGGGAACAGGAGAATGAATCCTCCCCATCCTTCAAGAACAAACACACTCAGCACATCGGGGGACACGGAGGCCACGTCACAACATCCCACAGCAAAAACGGGGCCTTTGCCTCACGTTTGGTTTCTGCACCATCACCCCACAATAGGCTCTGGATGCAGCCGCACATCTCGGGGAACAGCAGCACTGCTTCCCCTCCTCTCCTCCCTCTGCCCACTTCAGGTCCTCCAGGGCTGACTCATGCTCTGGAGCCTTTTGTGTTTCTGAATTTGCTGGACTCTAGGTGACTGTCACGTCCACACCAGAGCAGAAATCCAGCTGCACATCCCCTGTGCATCACTCCTTGACTCCTCATTTCATTACATTCCTTGTTTTCCTTTTCTGAAGGGACTCCTGTTCTTTGTGTGCAATTTCCCCAAACTCCTTTATTTTGATGATTTCCAATTACAGGTAATCACCAAATTTCATTAGCAATTTGTATGTTTTGTGCCAAGATCATTAAAAATGTCAAACAACAAGGCCAATTTTTGAGAAGCCCATCTAGCACAGTCCTCACAGCCTAGCATCTTCTTCTCCCAAAATTATTCTCCTTTACTGCAGACCAGACAACTTGGATGAATCCTGTCTGCTTTGTCAAGACGTTCAGGTTTTTTATCATACTGTGGCATCATTTACTTTCAGAAAATCTGTATCTCATCCATTTTCCATGTTCTTAATTATTCTCTGTTTTAATCTTTATTCTGAAGCTTTGCATACTCACAGATTCAGACTAACAGATACCTACGTTGAATACCCTCTCCCTCCCAAATCCACAGGCCTTGTTTGCTGTTCTCCAGCAAAACAACCCAACACCCGAGCTTTGACAGATTTATTATAAACCCTTCTTCCATGACTTCAGCTCTATGTGAGCCCTTTCTCATTCCTGGAGGAGAAGCTGGCTGTTCCTACCTGATTCCATGCTCAAAGCTCCTTGACTGCTGATTCCTTGTTGTTTGTGGCACTTCCCATTCCCAGGCACTTGTCACCCTCCTCTCTCCCCTTTGGTCAGTGTTCCCAGTGACACCAAAAACACAGGGAAAGTTTTCATGTTATTTTTTTTGAAACTATACATAGATTATCCTATGTCTCTGTCCCATCCTCAGCACATACCAGCCCCACTTCTCCTTTCCCGCTTCCCCTTTCATTTGTGTCTGGATAGTTTCCAAGAGTTGGGCAACCCATTCTTTGCTATTTCCTTCAATAACCTTGGCAAGAATGGATTTTGCCATACTTTCAGACTTGCCTGCTTCACAAAAATTGCAAAAATTCCTCTTTAGTACCATTTCTTTCTCTGTTGCCTGTGGACTCCCAGACCTCTCTCAACAGCATTTTCTTTTCCCAGCCACTGTCCCCGGAGCCTATTCCTTGCCCCTGCAGACCCTCCGGCCCTGCCTCACCAGCATGGGAAGCAAGCATGAGGCAGGAGGGAGCTGCTGATGACTCACAGCCTTCCTGGCTGCAAGGCCATGGCCATCCTGTATGTGTGGAGCCAGAGGAGCCGGAGCCTTTGCAGGAGAGGTTTAATTCCACCTCAGAGCTGGCAGGTGGGCACAGCTGTCCTGCCAGAGGGAACAGTGAGCCTCAAAACCTGCTCAAAGTGCCCCATCTCACACCTGGTTATCAGAGGAGCTGCTTGGGTGGGTGCTTGTGTCCACCCTGTGCAGCTCCAGGGACCAGGGCAGATTCCTGGAATCTCACAGAACTTGATAACCATCACTATTATTTTTAGTTCTTTCCTTTCAGCCTCTCTCCAAAGCAGGCTGAGGCTGTGCAAGCTGTGCAGCACGGAGCGCCTGCAGTGCAAACCCACAAATATCCACAAAATTGGAGGAAAGAGGTAGGCGGGAGGAGGGAAACCCTAGGAACTTGCCCTGGGAAACAGCTCTGTGCCAGATTTCCTTACTGCAGGAAGAGTGCCCCGGTCACCACGAAAGGCTTTCCAAGCCTGCCAGAGGGTCCTGCCCACATCCTGGCTCATGGATGCCCCAGGTCTCCCCAGGAAGGGAGCAAATCCCCCGGGAGCAGGACTCCAAACCTGTACTTCTGCAAAAAGTCACTCCTCTGGAGCACCTTTCCTGCACAGCTCTCCCCTCTGGCAGGAGGAGACACAGGAGCCTCAGTTGGTTGCATGCTCCAAGCCACAGGCTCCTGGTGCACCAGGCTTGGGGTTTTGCTACCTAAGGAGACGTTTACCAGAGAGGAGCAGATGAAAGTGCTTCAAAAGAGGACTAGAAACATTGCAGCTCTTGGAACAGCTCCAGCCTTGGCTGGGAAGTTGAGACATGCCTTGGAGGGGATGAGAGTCCCCTTGGAAGATAATCAGAGATTTTGAGTCTCTCCTACTTTCTTCTGTTTACAAAGTCAGGGAAACCAGAAAGTTGGTTCTCCACCCTCACCCCACACAACAGCCTCTGCGCATGGCAGGACTGAGGAACACCTTGATGGGAGGCTCCAGACGGCCCTCAGAAGTGACTGTGGGGGAAGCAGGGTTGGGCTGCAGGGGAGTTTCCAAAGCTCCACTGTGGCCAAGAGCAGGACATTGACGTGCAGTGCTGGATAGATCTCCCTTCCTAAGGATTTGTCCCCACCACAGGGCACACATCTCATGGGCATGCATTATACTGGGGCAATGGAGCCCTTGGAGCATGAGGGAAGACCACTCTGAAATCTTTTGCTCAGCCGGAGCTGCTCAGAGATGGCCCATGGTGGGGCAACTGCCTGGCACACTCCCCCCTCAGCCTCACACTGGTCTCTGTCACAGCACAGGGACCTGCCCATGTCTGCCACCTCTCAGAGCTCCTGCAGTGCTCTACGGGCACAGCCACACTGGCTGGAAGGGCCCCTCTGGAGCAACAAGTCCCATATCCATGAACCACTGGCTGTGCATCCTGGCTGTTCTGCATGGCTACACTACAGTTTGAAGAATCACAGAATGTCCTGAGCTGGAAGGGACCCACCAGGATCACCCAGTCCAACTCCTGTTCCTGCAAAGACACCCCAAAAATCCCACCCTGTGCATCTCTGGCAGTGGTGTCCAAATGCTGCTGGAGCTCTGGCAGCCTCGAATGGTGTGGTGAGGTCCCCTCTCAGAACCCCCCTCTCCTCTCTGAACAGGCCAAGTGATCCCAGCTGCTTCTCGTATGGCTTTCCCCTGTGATCCTGCAACAGGCAAGCTGCACTGGACGAATATTCCTGAGAGAGAGTATTTAACAGCCAGAGTTAATAGCTCCATGCATGCCTGGGGTACATCCTTCCCTCTCCATACATTTCCCTTCACTACCTTAACTGAATAAGAAACCCCAACATGTCTCACAATCTCAAGCTCCTGCAACTCCTGGCAAATGGAGTAAATCTAATGCCCAGCAGCAGAGGAATTAAACACCGGTGGCATGCAGGTGGCTGTGCCTGCTCCGTGCTTCATGACCAGAGAAACATCCTTCTCTGCAAAATGCTGGGGGTTCCCAGTAAGAGGTCTTGGGTGGAGAAATCCAAGCAAAACCCCCAGAGCAGTTTAGGGACCTGAGATGCTTCCACAGAGGCTGCTCCCTAGTGACATTTCCTCCTGGTTTGAACCTCACACTGCATCTTGTAGGCAGCAAAATCCCTCAATTCATGAAGTCCCAGGGTCTTTCGGCTATGTCCATGTTGGACGGAAAAACAGAATCAGGTTCCTCAGGAGAAGGAGAAAAAACAGACACAAACTCAGGGAATAACTGGAGCCTGATAATATATTATTCATATGTGATGTTTACATAAAGAAGTAAAGGTCACACACTGACTAAATAACTTGGTCTGAGGGCAGCCAAGAGACACGCACAGCCTCCCCTGGCACCTTACAGGGCCCAGAGCCATCACTTAAACTTCACGGGCTTCAGTTTCCCTGTTTCTACCGGCAGCTGTAGGAACCTGGTTATCTTCCAGAGGCATGGAGAGACATCATTACCAGTGGCAAGAAAGTGGCTTGAGAGCCTCCAAGGGCTTGAGCAACACTAGAGGTTACTGCATGGAGCCTGAGCTGCACTAGCCAGCCAAGCACTCAGCCAAGAGGGAAAGTTCAGTCCCTGCTGCCAGCACTTGGCAGACTGAGCAAGCACTGGCTGAGGCTGTTCAGCCCAGCTGTGCTGCCTTGGACCTCCCCCAGCTCCCACAAACACAACTGTGAAAGGAGGGAGAGAGGCTTCAAGTGCAGCAGATTCCCCTGGCACTGCCGTGGGAAGCTTCCAGCTCTCTTCACTGCTCCTATTAAGAACTCTTTTTCAGCCAGGACACTCTTCCAGCAGCAGTGCACAGAGACAGAGATCCATGGCAAGGCAGGAACATGAACTCACAGGCTGGAAAAGGCTTGGACACTCATTTTCCCATACAGGGAAACACTACATACTCCCTTTACCCAGAGATGCAGATACACCATCATGTTGCTCCCCTAAATCTGAGGCTGCCCTGTGCCTGTCTTGTTCCCAGGCAGTGCTTTGCTCTCTAAGGGGTGAGTAAGGACTCAGACATGCAAATCCACAGGCAAGCATGTGCGTGTTGCAACATGGAGGAGGCTGCTCAGCCCAGGGACTTGGCTCCTCCTGTGAACAGCTACAGGGAACAGGCTCATGAAAAACCTAAGTCTCCAAATATTTTATTTTGATCCATGAGCCTGGCAAGATCTTCTGTGAACATCCACTTGGTTGGGACTACATGGGCCTCAGAGGAAGAAAGGGGAGTGGTGGGAAGTCAGAGACAGACTTGAGCTTGGGCTTGGGTTTGGGAGGACTTTCACTCTTTCTAAATAAACATAGAAGCCTTGATGTTTAAGGACGAAAAGCTTTTCTACTTGTGTTTCTTGGTTTGTGTGTTTGAGCAAAGGTTTCTTGGACATCTGCCAGCCTGACTGAAAAACTGGAGATCAGTAACAAGGTGAATGCATCTCACTCGGCACGGATCAGAGCAGGGCAAGAGGTACCAGCTGGTAAGATGGGATGGAGCAAGACACATCCAATTTTGGCTACAAAACGTCAGAGAACCATAGAATGCCCCATTCCTGGAAGTGTTCAAGGCCAGGTTGGATGGAGCTTGGAGGCACCTGGGATAGTGGAAGGTGTCCCTACCCATGTCAGGCGGTAGAACGAGATGAGCTTTAAAGTCCCTTCCAAAGCAAACAGTCTGTAATTCCATGATTCTTTGAGTGATAACTGGTGAGACATTGCTCAGCTCAGCACCCAGAACATCACCTCTGTGGGACATGGATTCAAGACATGCTTGTTTGCTCAGGTGCCAGTCTGTGCATGACACTGGTGGCTGGTGTTGGTGACCATTGGGACAGCCCCTGGTACCTGCAGTGTCCTGCAATAACTCTGCTGAGCACAGCATCTTTGAATCCAGGCTGTCAGCACAGGCACACAGAAATGGGATGTAAGAAAAGAGAAAGAGGCCAGAATCTTCCAGGGAAAATCCAGAAAAGTCCATGGATGTAAAGAGCCGAGAAGAGCTGAGACAGTGGGAACATGAAGTCTGCCAACTGCCCTTCTGCCCTGAGATTTGAAATCCAAAGGAGGTCCCGGTGGGATTGAGAGGCGAGCTCACACCAGGGTAACAATGGCTGCCGCCCATCCATGTGGCTGCAGTGGCCACATTGCAAACCAGTGAAGTTACAGCTCCAGAGAGGTGCAGAACATGACATGGAAATTGCTGCCACTGGGATCCCAGTACCCTCCAGTTAGGTGCATTTTGTGATTATTGACCTTACAGAGGAAGTCCAGGCTGAGGAAATAAGTTTATTTATTCCATGTCTCCATAAGAAATGCTGGTTATTTCTGCTGAATTAGGCTGCTTTCCTTCCTGCCCAGAGTGGAATGAGGCCAGAGCCATGTCCAGAGTCCAAGCCTCAGCTATGGCTCCATGGAATGGATTATTTATTTCTGTAGCTGAACACTAGATACATCACTGATACAGAGACACTTGGATGAGCCTCAAACCCTCTCTCTTTATTCTTCTTTCCTCACTTTTTTTAGATGTACAGAACAGCAGCAACAGGCAAATGGTTTTGTTATTTGGGAAACCTTCTTGGCAGACACACTCATCAGGGCGGACTCAAGTGACCTCTCATTCCTTACTCTATGTTGGAAATTTCTGTAGCTGTCTCATATCTGGAAGAAAAATATTTGTTCTCCTGTCAGCCTTGGAGTTTGTACTTTTACATTCTCCCAAATCCAAGGAGAAGCAACGAAAAGCTTGAAGAAGTAAGGGGATGGACAGTGATTCCACAGTAGCACGACCACACCATCATCTCTCCAGCTAAACCCTCCATCTCCACCCAAGCTGCTCAGCTGCTTCTGCTCACAAGAACCTCTGGGGACAAGGTCTTGTTTTCCCTGTCTGGTCACCTGTTGGAGAGCCACATCCTTTTAATGACTCATCTCTGAGTTGCTCAAAATGATGTTTTCCTATCTGACCCCACCAAGGTTTCACAGAAGCACAGTCTGGTTTGGGTTAGAAGGGACCCTAAACTCAGCCCATTCCATGCCCTGCTGTTGGCATGGACAACTTCCATTATCCCAGGTTCCTCCAAACCCTGTCCAACCTGGCCTTGGACACTTCCAGGGATCCAGGGGCAGCCACAGCTTCTCTGTGCACCCTGTGCCAGGGCCTCTCCACCCTCACAAGAAAGGATTTCTTCCTAATGTTTCTTTCCATCATTTCAGGATCTCCAGACCATGTTCAAACCAGACTCTGGTTCAAAGGAGAAAGGTGAAAGTACAGATATTAGAGCTTTAACAATCAAGATCTCCAGCCATGCTGGTACTTGATGGTAGTGTCCATCATAGCAGCTCTCCCTGTCCCTGTTTCTGTCTCTGTCCCAGTGGATGTGGCTGTTGCTGCTCCAGTGGGAATCAGTACTTCCAGTTAATATGGCTGGGATTTTGTGGAGTTGGGTACTCAAACCTCACAAAGCTCCAAACCACTTCAAGTCCCTGACCCAGGTGAGTTGTTGGAAATGCCCATGGAAGGCAGCGCTGCAGCTGTGCTGTGCTGGGAAAAGGGGCCGGGCGGTGCTGCTGCAGGCCTGGCAGTGAGTGCTGTCCCTGGCAGGAAGCTGTTTGTCTGTGAGGCAAGAAAACAAGGAGGTTTTGGAGATGGCAATCCCATGCAGCTTCTCACTGATTTTCCCAGCTACTGATCCAAGAGCGCCTGTGTTTACTTCCAGCCTTCCTCTCTGCTCTGCTGCCAAGCAGCCTTGCTGACCGGACACGAAGTGCTCCACCAGGAAAAGCGAAGTGCTCCACCAGGAAAAGCGCTGGGCTGGATCAGATAAAAAGGCCATTGCACAGAGACACTCTGGTGGCATTAACCCTGCACTACCTGGTCCCAGGACTGTGGCAGCACAGCCATCCCCACTTATTTCCCAGTCTCTGCTCCCATGATAAAAGTTGTTGTCCCTGGGGCTGATTCCAGCTGCTGTCACACTCCTCAGTATGACAGCAGCTGGAATCCTGCCTGTGTGGCACTGAGATGCTTGCAGAGAGGGAGTGTGGACCTGTCACGTGTGGCTCTGGGTTCAGACCCATGTGCTGGCTGCAGTGCCTCTGTCACAGCAGGGTGACAGAGGGACATGGGAGATGGTGTTGTGCCTGTGGGAACCGCAGTGCAGCCAGACTGACTTCACCAGGGTCTTTGGTCACTAGTCTGAGAATGCTTTCAAGGAGCAAATGAGGTGGGACTGCTCCACAGGTCATGGTGGCTCATGAGAAACAGGCTGTGGATTGATAGGCTCTGGCTCAGCAGCTCCTCTGCCAAAAGCAGGGGCAGTGCTGCTTCCTTGGGCTGTCCAGGCACAGTGGCACACTGGGCATGGCTGTGGGCACTCACTGCCAGGACCTTCTCCCAAAGGCATCACCCTCAGGGGCAGCAGGAAAGGAAGAAGGCTTAGAGCATCGGGACTGCCTCTGGCACAGCTTTGCCTCTCAGCCTGGCGGTGTCCTCTCCCCATTTCCTGGCTCCAAAGCCATCACTCCCCCAGGTCCATATGCTCTCCATGGCACAGGGGGCCACTGTCCATGAGAGCACCACCACGCGTGCGATCTTGGACTCCACTTGGCTGGAGAGGGGAGGCAGGGAAGCAAATAGCAATTAAAAAAAATGCATTTAATGGTCAGAAAATGCTTCTTCTGCAATTCTCTGCAGAAGATCATAGGAGCATGGGATCATTAAGGTTGAAAAAGCCCCCAGAGATCATGAGTCCAACCACTAATCCAGCACTGCCAAGACCCATGTGCCCAAGTGCCATATTCACATACTTTTTGAACACTTCCAGGGATGTTGGATCCACCCTGCCCTGGGCAGCTTGTTCCAATGCCTGACCATTCTTTCTGTGAAGAAATTTTTCCTAATATCTGATCTAAACCACCCTTGGTTCAACTTGGGGTGTTTCCTCTTGTCCCATTGCTTGTTATTTGGGAGAAGATACCGACTCCATTTGACCACAGCCTCCTGTCAGGGAGTTGTAGAGAGGCAGGTGGGAAATATCCCTGTGAATAAGGTTACACTGAAGTGACAGTCTAATAGAGTGTGGAAAGAAATCTCTAAGCAATCCCTTCTCCCCACCTAATTCACCATCTTTATTTAGTTATCCCAAATGTTCCAGTATAACATATATGATATACATATATTTTACATACATTTCTATTTCTATTTCTATTTCTATTTCTATTTCTATTTCTATTTCTATTTCTATTTCTATTTCTATTTCTATTTCTATTTCTATTTCTATTTCTATTTCTATTTCTATCTATATCTATATCTGTATCTATCTATCTATATATGTATACTTCCTTAACCTGCAATTATTGTGTTTCCTTTTCCCTGCTGAGGCATTCTTCTCCCTGGTCCCAGCATGGAGGTGATCAGAAGGCAAATGGAGGGGAAAGAACCTCTGTTTTTCCTCAGCTCCGTTCCCAAACCAAGCTCCATCTGAAGTGAGAAACTCCAATGTTTCCATCACGCGAGAAACCAGACCTGAATTCCAGCAAAGAATTTGGTGGAGTCACAGCTGGCTGAGCAGGGAGTGACATGCAGCCACCAAAAACTCATTCTGGCCATGTCTGCCCAAGTTCACATGCACTTTGCCTTCCCTGTGTTTCAAGCAGGATAAGGAGTATTTTCCAGTGCCCTCCTCTTACACAGGCCCCTATTGCTGTACTGACTGGCTGGGGCAGCAGTTCACCTCAGCCTGCTCTTAACTCTTACAAGGGACCAACCATTGCATTAAGCCAATGCATCCAAACACAAATCCTGCCTGGGCTTGAGGACTGGAGCAGTAGAAGGGCCATCACCAGTGTTTGGTTGCCAAAATCAAGGGCTGAGCTGCATCCCCAGTCACCACTCCTATCTCCTTGGCTTAAGGCAAGCTGTACCCAGGCTTTGCAGATTCACCCCCATCCCAGTGAGCAGCAGAATTACTGATGCAGCAGAACTTCTGCACACCAACACCTGTCCGGGTAGAGGTAGGAGGCTTCCTTTTCTTGAAGAATACTTGAAAAAAAAATCTATTTAACAACTTTGCCGTACTTTAGTTGGACTGCTAGTCCTGCTCTGCTAGTCCCTCCCAGTGCTCCTGCACACAAGCTTGGGTCTGCAAGGAAGGGATCTTGTGTTTGACATCCATGTTATTGTGCTTTGCTCAGTCTCATGCTTGCTGGCCTGGGGCCAGCAGCAAAAGGACATAACCTTGAGCTGGGCTGGACCCTGCCGTTCCCAGCCACTGAAGTGGGAGAGGGGCTGGAGCAGGAAGAACAAGGAGGCAGCTTTTCCCTTTCTTTGGGTGGTGATCCCCTAGCAGCACACACATTTCTGACTCAGTGCCAGGGTGGACAGTGGGCAGCCCCAGGGGAGCCAGCGCCAGGTCCTGAAGGCTCCACTGCGGCTGGGAGGAAACTGCAGCTGCCTGTGAAGGGTGATACGAGGCTCTGACTCAGCTGGCAGCACCCATGGACTCAGCCACGGATACATCCTCACAGAACCAGCCCTGGAGTCCACAAGGAGCTGCACTGGGAACAGCTCAGCACCAGGTCTGCTCTGGGGTTGCAGTTTTGCATTTCTCCCAGTCCCCCAACCTGCACTGAACCACGCTGTGCTGAGGCTGCAGCTCCAGCTGCAGAGACCAAAGCATCCAGCCCACACTTCAAGGATGTGCATTTCCTCTCTAAGCTTCCTCCAAGCCCTCCTACTTGCTACCCCACCATGCCCATCCCCATCACTCTCACAACTGGAGGTTGGTGAGGAATTATTGGGAAACAGAATCATGGGATCATCATGGAAAAAACATTTGAGATCATAAAGTCCAACTTCTCCCCCAGCACTGCCAAGCCCACTAACCCAAACTGCCACATCCACCCTGGATGGTGACTGTACCAGTGACTCTGAGCAGCCTGTTCCAGGGCTTGACAGCTCTTTCCATGCAGAATTTTTTCCTAAATACTGGTCAGGGGATGCTCTGGGAACAAATGTCTGGCCTCAAATGAGGCAGTAGTTTTTTGAGAATCAAAAAAAGCAATGCCGAGGCCATATATGAATTACAAAAACTGTAGCAAGGTCTGCTAGGGTTTAAGGTCTGTAACTGCTGATGGCTCTGCTGCAGCAAGACCATCTTCTGCCATATCTTGACCATATTCTGTGTAATTCCTGGGCAATGGTTTTAAACTGAAGGAGGGTTGATTTAGATTACTTATTAGGAAGAAGTTTTTACAATGAGGGTGGTGAGGCCCTGGCACAGGCTGGACAAATAAGCTGTGGCTGCTCCATCCCTGGAGTTGTCCAAGACCAGGTTGGATGGGGCTTGGAGCAATGTGGTCTAGTGCCTGTGGTAGGAGGGTTGGAACGAGATGAGTTTTAAAGGTCCCTTCCAACCCAAGCCAGTCTGGGATTTGACGATTCTCAAGACAGGAGGTAAAACCTGCTCCTGAGCAGGCACAGTGTCTACCTACCACACTCCAGAGACAAGAATCTTGTGCAAGAAGCTACACAAGATTCCACCCATTTTTAACAGGATTGGCTTCACAGAGATGGTCCTGACCGGCTTCAGGTCAAGCATGCCTGGCTCTGCCCGCCAAGGTCATGGAAGCAGCAAACATCAGCCATTCCTCACTTGGTACCATGGCACAAGGGAGGAAGCCTGGGCAGGGCAGGGACCCTGAGCAGGGCAGGGACCCTGGGCAGAACCAGGACCCTGAGCAGGACAGGGACCCTGGGCAGGAGAGGGACCCTGAGCAGGACAGGGACCCTGGGCAGGACAAGGACCCTGAGCAGTACAAGGACCCTGAGCAGGACAGGGACCCTGGGCAGGAGAAGGACCCTGGGCAGGACAAGGACCCTGAGCAGTACAAGGACCCTGAGCAGGACAAGGACCCTGGGCAGGACAAGGACCCTGGGCAGGACAAGGACCCTGAGCAGGACAGGGATCCTAGGCAGGGCAGGGATCCTGGGCAAGCTCTGTCTCCTGGCTCAAGGCTGCCCCTGGAAAATCTGCCTGCTTCACTTGGCTCAGCTTGGCTCCACTCACATGTGGGCACAGAAGAGCTTGGGAATGGGGACCCAGGGTCCCAGCAGCAGCAATCACGGAAGGACACACCTGGCCTGGGACACTTGCAGATGAGACAGGAAGGGATTACACATATCCCACCGCTCCAAACATGCGTTCCCCTTGAACAAAGCCGTTCCTGCCTCTGCGTGCAGCCGGGGCTGGGAATGGGCTCCCAGCTGCTCTGGGGACGCTGTGGATCACTTTTCCACTGTCAGCACCTGCTTAGAGGTTAGTTCCTATGACCTTCAGAGTAATGCCGTATCACGGTTTTACTGCCCTGAGAAAGAGATGGGGATGATAAACCAGGACGATGCCGAGAAACCCCGGCCCTCCCCCCGATCCTTCCAGCCCCAGCAGACGTGGCCTCTCCGGGCGCCTGGGCCTGTCCTGCAAGCCGAGTCCCCTGAGGGTGGCCTGCATGCACTCTCTCCCACCAAACTGCAGACCAGGCAGGAATAATATGGACACATATTTTTAGCAGCAGAAAATTATTTCTCTTACAGAAGGAATATTTCCATGCTGGGCTTTTTCCCTTCTCTTATCAAAGATTGTATATTTAGAGCGTGAGAACTCTACCTCACACAAACAGCTGCTGCCAAGGCCTGTGCTCAGGCAGGGAGCCACTGCTGGCCTCTCAGATCTGCCCCTTTTTGGGACCAAACCCCCCATCTTCACTTGACAAGTGGGAACTCCCAAAGGGGGAACTGAGTTTGGGATATTGTGTGAAAAGAAAGGGAAAAGGCACTCCAGAGTTATCAATTAGCATTTTTGTGAAGTTATGGCTGCAGAGCTGTAGGAAACATGGGGCAGGACTGTGAGCCCTGACACAGCCACCAGCAGCAGCTCAGGCTTCACCGCTTCCCCTCTGGCTGCAGGTGCACAAGGGATCCCAAGGGACAGCTGGAACAGTTGGAGACATCCCCAGGGCCATCTGGCTGTTAAAACACACTGCACTTGCCAGCAGAGTGTTTCACCCAAAGAGTGGCTTTACAGGCTGCCCTGAACAGGGCCTGTGAATGAAAGGCTATGGGTGCTCAAAGCCCCTTCTTACCATGGATGCATGTACCAGGTTAGATGGAGCTGGGTGACAAAGCACAGCACCCTCTGCTTTCCCATCCCTCTGGCATGCTGGAGGGTCGGTAGCCCTGCCTTCCTACCTGCCTCCCTGTCTGCTTCCCTGCCTGCTTGGCCCTGCTGGAAGGTGCTCTCTGGCAAGGAAGGCACAGCTAGCCAGTGGCCCTGGACTGCAGCTATGGAGGTTTCTCATTCCTAGAGAGGAGGATGATTTCACAGTCCAACCATGTCAAACATCTCTGCAATTTTTGGAGTTTGTCATGGATGAGCTGTTAGGCACTGCTGGATCCACATGCCCTGCTCTGAGAGGGAGTGAGCCAGAACAGCTCCTCATGGTCAATGGACCCAACTCCTTCCCGTGGCCCCTCTAAGGCAGATTTAACGCATTTCAAACAAAAATGCATCAAATGCTGTATTTCCACACTGAACATGGGGATTTCATGGTCCGGGTGACTTTCATGACATCAAGATTGATATGGACTCTTAATTATAGGTAACAGTTGCTGTATGCAACCCCAGGATGAGGACTGCACATCTTGGATGTCTGCCTGGATTTGCCCCTCTCAGCCTGGCCCTGTTTATTTTATTCACATCTCTGCTTGGGCATCACTCTCCCAATAAGAACAACATGTCGAGTCATCAGGCTTCTTGCAAATCGTGGCCCTGTGCCTTCTCACCTGCCTGGCATAACTCCAACAGCAGCATGGGAATGGAAACAGATCCATCTGCTCCAGCACTCATCCTTCATCAGCAGGGGCTGTGGTGTGGAGGCAAAACCTGCATCAAGCAGCACATGCAGTGACCCAGGCATGTTTCAGTCATTTCAGACAAGGAGTGACACCCAGTAAAGACATCACCTGCCATCAGACACCCTGGGTCTTGTACCAGCTTGGGCATCTGCAGTGCAACACAGGATCTTAGAATCACAGAAAGCTTAAAGGTGGGAGAGCCAAACACACAGAGAACATTGCTCAGTGGCTCTTCTCTAAGGAGAGGCTCTCAGGAGAGCCCAGGAAATGAGGGATGGACAGAGATGGACACTGCTGGCTGCTGAAAGCCTGAGGTCAAGGGACAAAGTAGGAGACTGGAAAGCATTTACACATTTCTCATGACCTGAATTTCAAAGAAAAGTGGCTTGGCTAGGACCAACAGGCTGAAACTCAAGCCCTGGGTTCATCCTGGAACAGGGATCTGGACAGTTTGGGCTCCCTCGAAGCAGCGAGTGGCCAGGCTGAGCCAGTGGGCAAGGCTGTGGATGAGGGAGTGATGGCTGGCAGAGCAGCAGAGGGCCAGACAGATATTTCAGGAACCAAGGAATCCCAGCTACTCCTGCCTGAACTCTTTCATCTGAAAAATGCTTCACATGGAGGTATGGGAGGGAAAAGCAAGAAGTGATAGCCAAAAAATAGAAGGAAAAGCAGATGCATGCTTGGGACAGGGTTTGAATTGAAAACCCAGACAGTGGGAGTGTTAAAATGAAATTTCCAGGCAGATGCCTTCTCTCCTGTGAGACCAGGAACAAACCATCTTGTGCTGGGAGATGCACGTCCACACACATCTGCCTTTGGATATTTCCAAACCTGCTTACTGCCCAGTCTTTGTGCAGAGGGAGGGTCCATTCCGCTGGCACTGCTCTTCCCTTGTTATCTCTTATTGTGGTGTTATTACCCCAAGGACATTTTAGGTGCTTGGGAAGACAGTCCCTGGGCATGTGCTCCAAGAGCCAGGAGGAGCAGCAAGTTTTTCCACAGGGGAAAAACTTTTCCATGGCCCTGTGTTGCTGTGGTCACTGAGAGGCATGAACTCAGGAGCTCTGAAACACCCTGGATGTTTCAGGTTAAGCCTGAAGGCTGGATGAAATAAAAGGATTGTTTTTACTGCTCATCTCACCTGTGCACGCAGAACTAGTGTGAAAATTCCTGGTGTGAGGGGGAAGAGCCCAACCCATCCTGTTCCCCCTGGCAGTCACCCGTCCCCTGTAGGGTGGTGGCACTGAGAAGTGGCAGGGGCAGGCTGGGGGATGTGCTGAGGGAGCAGGATGAGGGCAGAGCTTCTGTCTGGCCAGCCGAGGCTTGGCGCTGCAGCTGCAGCTGACAGCTGCAACAGGAATCAGCTGGGTTGGATGGCGGGAGCAGAGCAAGAAGGGTTTCCAGGATGAGAGGCCAAGAGGGAAGCAAGGTCTCTCATGAGATGGAAGAGCTGAGTCTGGGGGAGGTCTTCCTGTGATAACCATCACTGAAGGGCTGGGGTTACCCTGTGACAGAGGATGGGGAGGTGGAATGAGGGGTCAAGTTCTCTGTGAAGAGTGTTCAGAAAGGATCAAGAGAGTGAAATCAAGGTGTTAAGACACAGTCCCTGTACAAACAGTCCCTGGCACTTTGGGGGTGAATACCTTCTGCCAGTCTGCAGGAGCCTCCAGGCAGCACACAGGGGAGAGAAAAGCTTAATTCAACATAAACCAGACAGGTGCAATCAGCAGCACCTTGCCCTGTGCCTGGGTCTGGAGTTCATTTATGCTCCACTTAGTTGTTCTGCAGACAATGACCTTTGCTTGCTTGGGATCTGTTGTTTCACTTGTCCTGCCATGGCAGAAGTTTGATGTGTGAATGTAAGGGTCATATCCAGCAGTTCACTCTGAATTTTTCCTACTGCACCACTAAATCCTTGCTGACATGCAAGTTAGGAAAATCCCATGCAGTCTCCACCACATGAAGCCCCACGGGGCAGGCACCAAGGGACTATTGTCTTTCTGGAAGGATGAGAAACTCATTACCCGTGCAGATGGCCTGGCTCTTCAGGTCTCTCGCCTCGAATGCCAGCCCAGCAAAGGCCACGGGCTCTCTGAGATTACAGCTACTTGGAGTTACTTGAGGTTACATAAAACATGGATGCATTAATAACACAGTGGTTGGTGCATGCCCACTGCAGAGCAGGGGTGACCCTCAGGCTTAACTGGAGCCCATGTGCTAGTTTTTGGATGGCTTCCATCAGCATCAACAGCTAGGCTCTGCGGAGTGGCCAAGGGCAGCTCAGATGTTGTGTCTGTGCTCCAGCACCCACCCACGGGCTCCCTCCAGCACTGGGAGAATGAAGGGCTGCTCCCACCAGGATGGGGCTGCCATGTCTGTAGGAGGCGAGACCTGCAAGCACGGCTGTGGTTTCCCAGCCCTCTCCTCCTTTCTGCTGCACCCATCACCACCTGGCCTCCAGCACCTCGTATTGCAAAGGATCCCCTTTATGAGAGTAAATTAAAGGTGTGATAGGCAAGGAGACACATTTCCGAAGGCAAGGAGCAGCCTGCCTGTCTGGGAGTGGGGAGAGGGTTGCAGCAGAATTCCCTGAGCATGGGGCAGGGTGTCTGCATGGCTCTTACTCCCCTCAGGAAGGAGGAACAACAGGGAGAAGAACTCACTCGGACAAAAGATAAACAGACCAGTGAGATAGTGAACGCAAAAGTTGCTAATTAACCTCAAATTGCTGCGGAAAGGACTCAAAGTGGAGCGCTCCCTCTGGAAGGAGAGCAGACACGGCTGTCCCAGCACATCTGCTGCCACAGCCCTGCTCTGCACTGCAGCACCTGGGGCTGTTTTCCTCTCAGGAAGCCTGAGCTGTCCTGGGTGCGAAAGCAGGAGTCAGCAATCTGAAAAGGAGCAGCACTTGCTCTTCCCTCAGACCAAACCTTGTTTGGGTTCAACAAGGACAGGCTGGACCCTTTGGTGTCCCCCAGCAGAGACCCTCTCCCTGGCACCACGCAGAGCACTGGCAGGAGCTGTGTCCAGCTGAGCTCCCTCACAATAGCAGTGCACTGCCAGCAAACCTCCTGTGCTGCAGCACTGCTAAACCCAGAATAGCCCAGTCCAGAATCCAGCCCTCGTCCCTGTGGAGCATGTTTCATACTCTGCAAGATGGGGAGATTTACAGAAGGGGATGAAGCACAGTTCCCTCGGGCTAAGGAAATAAATGAGGGAGAAGAATTAAAGTGATCGCTCAAACTCAAGAGCCAGTCAGGAACAATCTGTGCTCCTTGGAGCAGGAAATGACACTCACTGAGTCAGCATCTGGGTGCATGTCAGGACGGATTAGGAGCCTGTCAGGAGTTAGACATCAGCTTTACAGGATGATTACATGTGATGGGGCTGCTGTGGGCTCTGGACACCAGAAGCCCCATTGCTGGTACTGCAGCCCCAGAGCAGCTGCCATTCTCCTGCAATACACTCTTCTTTCTCCACTGAAGGTCCTCAAAAACTGACACCAGCTGCGATGTTGGATTTGGCTGCAAACCAGGGCAGGTTTTCAAGTGCAGCATCTGGTGAAGCTCAGGGATGTGATCTCCCTACTTGGTCTATGAGGTGCCAGGCTGCGTCTGCTCCTGTCAGATCCAGCTGTATCTGAGGGTTATGGGGTAATTGCCATCGTGCAATACTCAAGGACAGGTTTTGGCACCAGTTGTAATGGCTTTAACACTTTCTGGGTTTGTTGGTCTAGACACACACTCTTAGGTTTGGTGCTGTCCCAATATTTTTGGAGAAAGAGGGTTTACAAATAAACCCTTCACCTGCAGATGAGGGGTAGGGTTTCCTCACCTTTCACCATGAGAGATATAGGGCTGTAGGAAGGCAACACTGAGGCAGCCAAGTACACTGGGACCCCAACACAACGATGTGGAGCTGCTGGAGCGAGTCTGGAGGAGATCATGGAGATGCTCCAAGGGCTGGAGCCTCTCTGCTCTGGAGCCAGGCTGGGAGACCTGGGGCTGTTTAGCCTGGAGAAGGCTCCAGGGAGAGCTCAGAGCCCCTGCCAGGGCCTAAAGCAGCTGCAGGAGAGCTGGAGAGGGACTTGGGACAAGGGATGGAGGGACAGGACACAGGGAATGGCTTCGGGCAGGGTTAGATGGGATATTGGGCAGGAATTGTTCCCTGGGAGGGTGGACAGGCCCTGGCACAGGGTGCCCAGAGAAGATGTGGCTGCCCCTGCATCCCTGGAAGTGTCCAAGGCCAGGCTGGATGGGGCTTGGAGCACATTGGGACAATGGAAGGTATTCCTGCCCAGGTAGGGGTGGGACTGGATTGGCTTTAAGGTCCCTTCCAGTCCAAAGCAGTCTGGGATTCTGTGATTACTTTTACCATTCTGTACTGGATTTTATTTTCATAACATTTGTGGTGGGGGCTGGATATTTTCTGCAAAAGGGATACAGTTTCTCACCCGTGGTTTTCTTTGTGGTGGAAAGGAGTCTTAGGAAGTTCAATCTAGCTGATCTCCACTGCTATGGTCTCCCTTCATGCTGTGGAGTACCCTTACATTTTCTTTATTGATTCCTGGAAACTCCCAAATTCTTGCCTATAAACACATTTGGAGAGCAAGTAAGTCCACGTTATGGTAGCAGCCTAATGCTTTCAACTTCTGGGCTTCAATCCTGCTGGCTGAGCTCGTTGCTCACACTCGAATGGTGCAGCACAAGCCTAAAAGCAGAAAAACCCTCCTAGAGATATGACACCGAGCCTCAGCAAATCCTGAAGAGTTGTGGTGGACTCAAGAGTGTTTTATCACAGACGAAAATCCCTCTAAACAAATACTTTTTCTGTATACTTTCTATATGTAATAACATATAGACTGTTTTCAGTGCAGAATAAGACACCTGGATCTTCTCACTAAGGTAAAGCACCTGCTTTTCTACCTCTTACCCAAATATCTTAAAGTACTGAGTGGATCACAGAAGCTCTCCCAAAACCTGGTGGAGAGAGACAGGGACTTGTAGCACGCCACTCACATCCCCCCTGTGCCTCAGAGCTCATGGAAGTTGTCTAATTGTGAGGAGTCCAAACTTTGGGGACATAAATGTCACCAAAAGGATCCTCAATGGCAAAGGCAGCCTCTGCACTTAGTTCAAAAGGATCTCAGTCGAACTCCAAGAAACATTTCATATAAGCACTCACAGCCCTTTTCCTGTTCAGATCAAACTCATATCAATCCTATATCAATGCCAGGGATGCCCTGAGGTCCTTTCTCACCTCTGACGTTAAAGGATTCCAGCTAATTTTCCTCTTTTAGTTGTTCAAGCCTTTTGAGGAAAAATACAGTGAGGTCAGCAGCAAAATAGCAAACGTTTTACCCCTTTATGTGGGCTGAACTACTTTGCTGGGATGAGACACCCTCTTGGAATAGGACACCCTCCTGCTGCGATGGAACACTCTGCTGGGATGGGACATTCTCCTGGTGTGATAGGACACCCTCCTGGTGGGGTGGGACGCCCTGCTAGGATGGGACACCCTGCTGGAAGGGGATACCCTCCTGAGATGGGACACCTTCCTGGTGGGGTGGCACACTCTCCTGGGATGGGACATCCCTCCTGGGATGACTGCAGCCCAGAGAGGCCGTGCTTGGCTGGTGGCAGTGGTGCCAGGAGCCTGCCATGGGCAATAGGAGCCCTTTGTCTCATCTGCCAGTTCACAGTGCTGAGGTATCTGGCGTGACACAACCAGAGTAACCCAAAGGGACAGTTTAGAGAAGGATAGTAAAGTGATAGATAATGGAAAAAATACCCAGCTCTGGAGAAGTAACAAATGGGGAACTGGCTGTCCCACCTGGCAAACAAAGCTTGGACACTTACAGACACTCTGGAGCACAATCTGCCCATAAAGGGGCCCTGACTGAACACCCTAAATGTTCTGATTTATATAAACACAGAAGCTATCAAAAGCTCATCAAATTTTAAATGCTCTAAAACTATTTTAAAGCTTTCTGTGATAGTTTAAACTCTCCCCAGGAAACACCCATTGTCTGAGGCAACATGCTTTCTCTTGTCCCACCCTGAGACCAGAGTGTCCCATTTGTCTCTCCCACGGAGGAGATCCTACTCATGAACCCACTCTCAGCAATGCAGGGACCGGCACATGAATTTAAGGATGTACTGAGGCCTCCTTGTCCTAGGCAGGACTCTGCTCCATCTCCCAGGGTACACCAATGTTTCTGCTGAAACATTATCCAGCACTAGATCATATTCCAGTTTAAAAAAAGCACTGAGAAAATAAGGAAGCATCCCACTATCTGTCATAAAACAATAATTGATTGTGCAATCAATGGATGAAGCTCTGGTAAATGACTTGGGTATGTGGCAACTATGGAAGAGAAAAGTTTGGATGTGAACAGTCCCACTAGCTGAGAACATTCTCACACCTGAGTAGGAATGGGAATGAGGCTCAGCACAGCTCACAACTGCCATCACTGCTTTACTTCCTAAACTTCACTTTCTTTTATTTGGGAAAACAACCACAAAATTAAAGCAAGCAAATAAAACAAACAAACCATCCTTATCTTAGAAAAATCCCAACGTCATGCTGAAGAGAGATAAGAAATGGTGGAGCAGTTATTTTCCTGCTGTCGATGAGAGCCGTAAGTGTTACACGGCAAGAAAAACAAACACTCCCTGTCGGATGGGAGAAAATGTTTCTTCTCAGTTGGAGAAAGAAAAACACAAAGCAGCTCAACTGCATCCCTAAAATTGTGCAATTTACTTTGCATATTTGGCAGCAAAAGTAGAAGAAGCAGTTTATAATCCAGGGTTTTCATGCAAATGACAGGTTCTTGGGTTCTTGAAGGAGCACTTCATTTTGGTATGCTTTTTTAATTAACATTCTCACAGTACGTTAGAATTAAAGGAACACCACCAGCAGAAAACTCACTGAGTGAGCATTTCAGGGCCTGGTGCCCCAGCAATCTCTAGACTGGCTGTAATTGAGGTACATCAGGGAACCAAAAACTCCCTGGATGGTTTGGGATTTATATGGATTACTGCAGCATTTTCTGTTCAGCAAATTTCCCCATGTGCCTTGGCCAGGTAAGTTCTCCCCTTCCCAGAGCAGCAGGAGACAAGGACCAGGCAGAAATCCATGACCCATCTGAAGGCTGTAGATCTGCAATACCTGGGTTTGCTTTTCTTTAGCATTTCACTAGAAAGATGTGAATTGCTGTATATTTAATTATTTTTAGACGTTAATCCAAACCACAATAAGGTGGAAATTATGTATAAATCAACCTGAAAAGTTCCTTTTTCTGCCACAAGAGTTGGCTCTGTGCTTCAAGATATGGAACAGCTGGTGTGAAACACATAGAGAGAGACTGAAAAGGGCACTGCCTGCCTGCAAAAACAGTTCAGAATTGGCAAGAGTATCCCAAAGAAGACAATTTTTCAGGAAGGAGCCATATGAGGCAGCTCCCCAAGCAGCAAAGGGAACCAATTCCACTGGCTTCAGAAAGGAAGGGGAAAAAAACCAACAGGGAAGTGAAACTGTGACAATTTTTAAGTCCTGGGGACAGAATCCTGTGACTGGGCACAGTCCTGTGTCATATAAAAGGTGTGGGAAAGTGCTGAAGCCTTGGTTACACTCACATTTCTGGCTTCAAAAATAGCCTGAGAACCAAACCATGACTTCAGAGCCGGTGCAGCTCCCAGGGGAACGCTGCCAGGAGGGGCCGAGCCCCCGGACACCCACACCCGGCCAGGGCACCGGGACCCTCCCTGCCTCCCTCCCTCCCTGCCGTGCCACGGGACAGCCCCGAGTGCCCTGGGATTCCAGCCCTGGCCCGAGCACCTGGCTGCAATCAGACGGGAATTTAAGCTCCAGAGTTAATGGCTGGAGAAGTCCCGGTGAGTGAGGCATTTTCCAATTACCTCATCCAGCCTATCCAACGCTGCGCCGGCTTTGTAAACTCAATGAAACCGCATACAAATTACACTGACACTAAGAACAACATTGCACAGGCTGCCCTTTGCTGTGCTCTCCAGGTTTGCTCTGTTTACAACTATGTTTACTGCCCTCATCTCCCCACATTACTCAGGCTCCAACACGAGACGTAAACAGGCAAAAATTTGGCTATTGCTTCTGAGGGCATGATTTTTAATGAGTTCTGATGGGGAATGAGAATGAACTAGATTTTTTTTCAGAATTGCCTGGGCTGCTGGAGCAGTGTGTGCCCTGTCAGAGAACAGCTCAAGTGCCTTGGAGGGTGTCGTGTGTCCCTCTGTCCTGGTGCTGAGCTCACAGCTCTCTGCCGTGGGACAACACATATTTCTAATCCACAGAACTCTTCTCCCTGCATGGCTGGAGCTCGTCAATGTCCCACCTGGACAGAGTCCATCAGAGCATCATGCACAGCTGTGGGGAAGCAGGACCTTGCCAGGCACAGCCCTCGATCCTGGTGGCACCAGCTCCGTGACCCCTCTGTGTGGAGCCGGTGGCTCAGCCACCAGCATGGAAAGCAGCTTATGCCATACCAGAGCCATACCTGTGTCAGGCAAGGCACAGGCTGCAACAAACAGCAGTCATTGCCAAGGGAAAGATGGAAAATCTCCAAAAACCAAATATCATTTATACCTACACAAACTAGCTAGGCTGCTCAGCCCCTGAGCTCACTGCCAGAATTACAGAAATACAGAATGGTTGGAAGGACCTTAAAGATCATCTTGTTTGGCCCTCTGCCATGGGCAGGAACAACTTCCACTATCCCACATTGCTCCAAGCCCTATCCAACTTCCCCTTGGACATTTCCAGGGATCCAGAGGCAGCCACAGCTTCTCTGGGCACCCTGTCTCACTGCCCTCAGAGGGAACAATTCCTTCCCACTATCCCATCCATCCCTGCCCTCTGGCAGTGGGAAGCCATTCCTCCTTTTCCTGTCCCTCCAGTCTCTGGTCCAAAGCCCCTCTCCAGATCCCCTGTGGGCACCACAGAGACACAAGAAACCTTGAGAAGCACTGGCTCCATGCTTCTGGGGTGGAAAGATTGAGTCCCCAAAACACAATGTGCATGTGGCCCTGCTCCCAAGTCCTGCATGCCACAGGAGCAGGTGGTACTCCACACACACCAGTGAGTTTGACACTGCAAACTGGGTGTCCCTGCAGTGGGGGAACGGCAGCCCTGGCACTTTGTCACGGTGCCACCACTTGCACAGACACCTGCCCTCACAGTGCACTGCAAGTGGAGGGGCACTTAAAAGACAGCAAGGACATCCATCAACATATGCAAAAAATAACAAGGAGGCTTCAAACCAGATGCATCCATCAGCTTCAGATACTGTCACACAGTTCAGCTCCCTCATGTTACAGCCAGGTCATACTCCATGTCCCCAGGCTGCTTCCACATGGGTGAAGTGACAATGACACTTCAGGAAAGGGAATAGTGAAGCAACTGTTGGTTTCTTGCAGGCACAGTGATCCTCTGAAGGGCTCTCTGAAGGCCTGGGTCTGTGTTAGTCCTTGTTCCCTTTTGTGCCAGCTCAGGGTGCTCTTCCCCCCAGCCCAGCGCACCCCACTCTCATGTTTCTGCTGACACAGCAGTTTGTTGGCTGCTGTGGTAAAGCATTCCAGTGAATTTGTGTTTGTGTTGCATGCAATGCTGCAAAAGGACAAATTGTTCGTCCTTTTTTAAAAAAAGATTTTCTTTGCATGCCTTAAGTAGCTAAATGCAGTTTCCCTTCTTCTCATTGCTTCAGCAGTGAGTGAGCACCTGCTCAGCACACACCACCTTCCAAGTACTTTTCTAGAAGTGATTTTGAAAAATAAGAGTCTTTCAAAGCTCCAAAAAAAGCAACAGCATTTCCTGTTCAGAAAAGCACAGCATTAACTGAAAAGATGACTCCTGCTAGGGAAGAGGAGCACAGACAGCACTAGATGCTAGATGCAGCTAATGGGGACTGGAATAATAGTGGAATGGGAAAGGCATTGCAAGGACCGGTCTCTCTGTGGCCTTGGACCATCCATCCTTGTGACTTCTGGGGCCACTGTGGCTGACAGATATTTTAAGCTGCAGCTGACAGCAGTAAGCAGTAAGTAAGGGCTGGTCTGCCCTGTGACATGAGCTCAAAGCCAGACAGCTCAAGGCTGGCCACCAGCATGGGCTCAGGTTCTGGAGGCCCACAAAGGTCAATAGCCTTTGGTTTCCCTCTTCCATATGAAAGGGAAGAGCTGAGGAAAGATGCATGTTCTGGTATGATCTGAAACACTATGGATCAGAGCCCTGGCTAGTGAGCACAGGCACTATCAGACAGTTGTCACGAAGATTCCAGCAGTTCATCCTTTTAGGCTCCACACTGTTGCTGCTGGTCACAGGCTGTGTGACACAAACAGGAAAAAGTGTCCTTTCCAGACCTACCCTCCATCCCTTTGGGCTGGAGGCTCTTGGAGCTCAGGGAGCTGGATGCTGTATTTTTCCTGGCATGTAAGAGATGGCACCACAGCTGGTGAGTTCCTTTATTCTGTCCCCTCCATCACTGGCTCTTGCTTTCCCTGTCTGTTCAAGCTTGGAACCAAGCAGTGCCTGACGTGTGACACACGGCACTTAGAATGAGGAAGGGGAATGAACATTCGGTCACTCTTTTTCCAGTGACCTCATCACTATGGTTAAAAAGGGGGAACTGAGAGAAGCTTTGTGGTCTAATACATAGAAATACATATATTCCTTAGAAACAGAGTTTTGAAATGCATGTGCAATGGCATACATCATTTACATGGACAGATGCCATGACTTGTTGCTCAAATCAGGTCTCTGCATTCAGAAACTGTTTGCTAATTGGGTGTCTGTTCATGCGTGGATTCACATTCCCAGCGCATGTTTGCACTTGCCACGGTAACTCCCTGCAGGAATCAGGCACACCTTGTTTGTACACCCTTACCCAGACAGTTGCATATTTGGCACGACTGTGCAGTCCAGAGAGCATTTATGAATGAATTAAATCACAGAATCAAATGCTTGGGGAAAGGACAGGCAAGAAGCAGCTGTGCTTTGTATCACTCAGGATTAAAAATACAGAGGATTGGCATCTTCCAGCCTCTCCTCAAGCACACTCTGTTCAGCATTTTCCCCTCTGGATGCTAAATAGAAGAGCTGTCAGAACACAGTTACCTTCAGCATGGGAGTTAAATGGGAAAGTCTCTGCATGCGCTGACCTAAACTGGCCTAACGAATTCTAGTATATAATTCTTAAAGCTACTATTGCCAGCATTATTTCCATGTATCCAGCTGGTTCCAGCTGCTCTCAGCCAGCCTGAGACTCAGACTGCCTTCTCAGCCAGCAGTCCTTCTCAGAGCCACTCACTGAAATTACAGATCATTCAATTTCAAAACCAATTAAATGTAATTAGAGGAATTTCTACAACCATTCCCTTTATGGGGTGCACAGGAATGATCTGTGATTCATCACTGCTGGTACTCTTGAAAAGGATGTGAAAGACTTTCTAAGAAGGAAAAAAATTCCATCAAGACAAATTTGCTTCCATTTTCCCCTTCTTTTATCTAGGGAAAGTACCTAACACAAACACTGGGTCTTCAGTCGAGTGCAGGGGAATTCAGAGTGTGTTTCTGGTTCTATGTCAGACAAAGGCCTGGGGACCTTTTGGCCACTGCCAGTGAAACTCTCTGTGGTGACACAGCAAAAGCAGTTAGAGAGCTGTCAGTGACACCGGATGAGCCCAGTTTGTGTCCCAGCTGGCTCAGTGGAAAGTAGCAGGTCTAGCCCTTGCCTGGCTGTGGCCAGCAGTGAGCCTGACGTGACCACAGGGAGTGGGCAGGATTTCTCACAAAATACCTTTGTTTTAAGAACTCAGGCCCACGTGTCTCCCCTTCCCAAGCACCACAGCTTACACTGAGCTCATCTGCATCCCCCAAACCTCAGTGCCCCTGGGCTGCCCCCACAGCCCTGCTCCAGAGCCCTACTGGAATTCAAACTCGATGAATTCAGCACAAATACTCTGTATTTTCAAAAGCAACCAGAAAAGTTTTGTGATCCAGTGAGAGCTTATGCCCACTGTCCTAAGGCTGGCTGCCTTGCCTAATCTCACCCTTGTTTCAGAGGAAGGTAGCCCCTTCCCAAAGAGAGGCTGGAGCTGGGCCAGTGCCAAGGATGGAGATCAGATGTTGTCGTGATCATGGTTCCCAGCTCCTCACCTGCAGAAAGGTGTTTGAAAGGGAGAGAGAAAATAGCTCGCCAACAGAGAGCAGGGCCTCCTGTGGTGGGTTCGGGTAGCTCTTCCTGCTGCTGCATCAGCATTCCCACCTGCAAGCCTTTGGCAAAGTGCACTGGCCTATACTGGTGCAGCACTGGCCTATACCGGTACAGCACTGGCCTATACTGGTACAGCAGCATTCGGAACTTCCCTGGGTGGGCAGGCACTGGTATTACTTGGGGACAAATGTCTGTGGATTATGCTATGGATTTGGCTGTTCCTTCAGCGAGGAGAGCTTCTGTGTAACACGAAGTACTACTGCCACATGCCTGTGCTTTGATGCAGATTTTTCCTGAATGTTTTGCAGTCCTCTTTCCTATTTTGATAAAAGAAAGTTACTTTCAAAAGTAAAGGCTTATAATTTCTGGTGATCTAAACAGATGTGACTTGACAAAGGGGTCCATTGTAGGGCTATGTTAGTGCTTTATTTTTTAATGATGAAGGCTTTGCTTGTTTGTTATGGTGAGAAGTAGTTTCCCCTCCAGATAGCCCCTTGAGAAATTCATGAGAGAAAATCCAGACTGTGGAAAGTATGGCTTGAAAGGAATTTGAAACAACATGACAGGGGCAGCAAATCATCATGAAAATCCTATGAGAGAAAGCCTGGGCTCATGCCCACCTCCAGCCCCCAGCTCCAGGTGAGCTGTCTGGCTGTGACTGTGCCCAGCAATCAGAACCATCAGTCAGGCAAAGCTGTATGTCTTTCTGGAGACCCACAAAGCAAGGTTGAACTTGCCCAGAGGAGGCTGGTCTGAGCCAAAGACAAAACAATTCGTGAAAGAGGGAAACCACGGTCAAGGTAAGGAGGGAAGAACTGGCAGCAGAACCCGCTGCCATTGCGCAACTGGCTTAATCAGACACAGATACAGATGCAAACCACCCGTGAAGGCTTCAGAGAAGTTTACATTTCAGCTGGGTTTCACAGCTGGACAGGGATGGCTTCACATGCAAAGCTGATTTCTCCAGGCTGCAGCTCTGGAGAGGGGTAACCCCTGTAGTGCCTCTGAAAAGCTCCAGTTTCTGACTCTTAGTCAGTGTTGCTCCCTTTCTTTGCAGGCTTCTTTCCATGCACGTGCTGACGTGCTCTGCTATACTGTAATTCAAACACAGTTCAGTAAATTTCAGTTCTCATTTAAGACTTCATTTTTGAAGATAGCAGAATAGTTTGGGTTCATGTCAGAACAGTTTTAAGGCCTCCAGCATCAAAAACAATCTGTCATAAATCTAAAACTACCAGCTTTTCAGGGAGGAGATGTGAGGTGACAAGACATTTCACAGAGAGAAAGATCGTGAGATTGGGCTTCAAGCTCCATTTGCATTTTTTCCATGGTTACCTAATGCTGGACCCAGTAATTTGAGCCGAATCACCTCGAGGAGTTTTATCTAATGGTCCCCCCCAGGCAGGGTCTCACAGCCCTCAGCAGAGCTCATGTCTCCCTGCTTGCTGCAGAGGTGATTCTAATGGCAGGATCTCCACCCAGAACAGCACACCCCAAACTTTTGCATGTTGCCTTTCCGGAGCTGAGCCACAGCCATGGCTGGATCTGGCCCCACAGGGCACACAGGGAGGAAGATAAGCATGAGCACAATGAATCCACCAAACTGCCAGAGTGCAGGAAATTGGCCAATTATCCAGCCCTGATTTTTAGCAGAGACCATACAAAGGGATCTGAGAAGATCACAGAAAAGGAAAGAAAGGCAACTATCAGGGAAAACAAAAGTGTGGTGAACTGTGAGTGAGTGTTTATGACCATCCTCTGAAGGGTTGTTCCTAGCCTGGCTTATAACTATTGACTGAATGTCGGGATTATTTAGGCGAACTTGTTAAAATAAGCCAAAAAAATTAGTAGATAAAACTGACAATGCTTCTAAATCAGAGCAGCTTTGTGTGGTGTATGGACTGGTGTCCTTGAACACCATGGGGCCATAGAAGGGACGGGGGCAGGAGTGGTGGGCTCATCTCTGGGCATCATCTGGCCCCCCTCCCTGATATTCCTATAGAACTACTGGCCATGGCATTCAGTGTCCATCAAACCTCAACACATGGGCAGAGCAGGATGTGTCAAAATCAGTCAAAACAGATAGAGAGGAGGAGCCCAGCACCTAGCAGAGATACAATGGCTCTGTGCAGACAGGCCCTCACTTACACTGCTGCTGGGCTGAAAAAATTATCACAAAATACCCACTGAAGAATTCCTTTTCCTGTCTGATTTTGTAAACACAAGTTCAGCACAGAAGACTCCATGGGATAAGATGGTTTTGATGACTTCCAGCTGCACATACACTCTACAGACTCACTTCCCAAACAGCCCATTATCACTGTGCAGGCAGTTCATTTATTTGCTGAGAATTCTCACTTAAAAAAACTAATCAGGCAGGATTTATTTCCCTCTGATAAGGCACAGGAGGGCACGGTGAAGGGTCTGGCTCCTGCTGGTTGTCAGGCTCCTTGTCTGGAGGTTAATGTCAAGCTAACACCAGACCAGGGCTCTGACGTGTCCCTCAGCCCCCATGTGCTGGAAGTCTGTCTCTGGAAGCTGGGGCTCTGCCAGCAATGTTTTCACAGTAGATGAGAAGGGTCAGCTCATTGCCTTGGTTTCTCCAGGAGTAAAAGTGAGATATTGCAGCCAAGCAGTCAAAAGGATGCAAAGGTGGGAGTCCACCACTGTCAGGAATAGTGTGAGGCCTTAACCGAATACAGCATCACATCCCAGAGCACCTGGAGCTGCCACTGGAGGATTTTGGGACAGTGGATTAGGGCCTGTACAGACAATCTAAAGCTCTTCTCCCTGCACTGGCCCAATCATATCATCCTGGGGAAGCAGTACCAGGACTTGCTGCAGGGCTCAGCCCACTCTTGCTTGGGAAGGAGCAGTTAGCGGGGCAGAGCTCCCCAACACAAGGCCTAGATCCATGGAGACCCAAGATCATCATTGGCATATGTATCTTCTCCAGGGCTCCAAAATCTCTGTCAGCAAACACAAAGCAACTGGAAGGGAAAGGAAAAAAAAAAAAAATAGACTAAAAGCCTGTGTTTGAAATATGCTTTGTTTTTTTTTTTTTTTAAAAATCCAGGATCCCATCCAGCTTGAAAAAGGAGGTGAGCACTGACAAAAGCTCTTTCTTTTTTGCATTGGTTCAAGAAGAAAATACTCTAAAAATATATATTCTTCTGAGGTTCTGATACTGCCTCTAGCCCTCATTTTTGGCAGGCTGGGAGCAGGTCACAGTAGTGTTCTCATCCCTGGCCCACAGCCCCTCTCCTTAATCCTTTCCAGCCTGCACGGGGATCTTCCTCCCCCACACCCCCTCCTGCAGCGTCCTCCATCCAGCATTTAAGTCTTGGCACAGTGGCCCCCACACCCTCTTCTGGGGGACACCTCCCTCAGCCTTGTGTCTCCCCAGTCTCTGAAAATAGAAATATCAGTCTCACAAGACAGTGTGGGGTGAACCAGGGGCTTTGTGGGGTAATGACATCCCCTGACCACCAGCAAGGACATGAGAATGGAGTCCAGGGGCCTGGGGCAACATGGTCTAGTGGAAGGTGTCCATGCCTATGGCAAGGGGTGGAACTGGACAATGTTTAAGGTCCCTTCCAAACCAAACCAGTCTGAGATTCTATGGAAGAGCAGCCAAGAACTTTTCTCAGTCCTTCTAGGGTCTGAAGACTCTCAAATGAAGTGCTGCTCTTTACCAGCCACCAATGCTCCCCAAAAATGCCTGAGAGGTTAATTCCCATCAGGGCTGGTGCTCTCTGCTCTCAGCACAGAGGGGCTGGTTTATCATGGTCTCTCACTGAAGCTGCCATTTTGCAGTCAGGGCTGTGCCTGGCATCAGCCAAGGGGTCTCTGCTGCAGTTCCTGAAGACACAAACTTGCCCCCCATTTTTTCTTGGCTGCACTGACTGTGAAGGTTGAAGCGTCAAAGGCCGACTGCCAAGTGTTATGGTGTGAAGCCATTTTCCATTTAAAGCTCTTGTTTTTCATGGTTTATAAGTTCCCATTCCCCGCCTCCATTCCTTTGGGTTGGGATTTGTCATGCTTGTCCTTAACCCAGGGGAGAATTTCTTTAGGAAAGTTTGATGGTATAAGTAGCAGCAATTCCTCATCTGGCTTTCGTCATGGAAGATAACAGACATTCACAGAAAGTCACTGCCTCTGTGAGTGAAGCAGCAGCAAGGAGAACTGCCCCCAGCCCGGCACAAGCCCAATCTCACATGTCCCAGGGTCTTCCAGGAGTAAATCCAGCAGCAATTCCCGTACTTGGACAAGGACAAACACCCACCCAAACATAAGCATTAATTGCAGCCCACAGGGCTGGTTTGCACATGGCTGAGCATGAGGATGTGAGCAGCAGCAGCTCACTGAGACATTTTCTGGGTGCATCCTGGGTGCCGGTGGAAATTCCAAACCTTTGAGGCATCAATTTCCTGCACAGGAAATGGCTGGGGGGGTGGTGGTGGGGGTCTTGTGGATGAAAAGCTCCACATTCCTTGGCCACACACGCTGGGACCCAGAAACCCCCTGCCCTGGGCTGATCCCAGCAGGGGAGGGGGATTCTGCCCCTCTGCCCAGTCAGGTGATACCCCACCTGCAGAGCTGCCCCAGCCCTGGGGTCCAGCACAGGGAAAATGTGGAACTGTAGAGTGAGTTCAGAGGAAGCCACAGGGATGTTCCAAGGGCTGGAGCCCCTCTGCTCTGGAGCCAGGCTGGGAGACCTGGGGCTGTTTAGCCTGGAGAAGGCTCCAGGGAGAGCTCAGAGCCCCTGCCAGGGCCTAAAGCAGCTGCAGGAGAGCTGGAGAGGGACTTGGGACAAGGGATGGAGGGACAGGACACAGGGAATGGCTTCGGGCAGGGTTAGATGGGATATTGGGCAGGAATTGTTCCCTGGGAGGGTGGGCAGGCCCTGGCACAGAGGGACCAGAGCAGCTGTGGCTGCCCCTGGATCCCTGGCCATGTCCAAAGCCAGGTTGGACACTGGGGCTTGGAGCAGCCTGGGACAGTGAAAGGTGTCCCTGCCCATGGCAGGGGGTGGGACTGGATGGGCTTTAAGGCCTCTGATCACCCAAGCCAGCCTGGGAGTCTATAATATAATCAGAGCCAGCTCTGTTGGCCATGCGGATACAAACTCCCTGTGCACTCCACCACTGCTCTGTGCCAGCTCCCATGCAGCAGAAGACATAAAGTAACTTTGCTTTTTGATTAAAAAACCAACCAAACAAAAGAGCAAAGAATGTAGCTGCAGACAACTGATGTATTATGACTGAAATTTCAAACAAACAAGGTGTGCAAATGTGCTCAAATATGCAAAATAAATCCCACTCTGTCCCACCTGCATCCCATGGCTCACACTTCCCTGTGCGCTTCCCAGGCTGAAGCGAAGCAGAAAGGGGTTTCATCAGCATCCATGAAAAATACAGTTTTGAACATCCCAATTTTGTTTGGTTTAAATCTTAACCATAATGTTTATACTAATGGGTTTTTTTCTAATTTATTTTCATTTAAACATATGCACAAGAGTAAAATAAAATCATGCTAGGCTATTTGAAAAACAAAAGCCACAGACCAGATAAAGAAGATAGATGACATCTTTCCTGTGGAGAAATGGCTGGGGGTCACCAGGCACTGACACAAGAAACAAAAATTTGTTTCTACACCAAGGAACAATAAGAAGGCCTTTAAACATTTTGACAAGGAGTTGTGAAGGCAGAGTGGGGGGTGAACTCCACAGGAAGGAATGATTCCTCACTCTTCCACCTAAGCACAAAAACAAGCACACAAAAGAAACATAAAAACCCACAACCCTGTCTCGGTTCTGTAGGAAAAAGTATTTTTCGTGATCTGAAACAGCATGTTGCTTTTTCAGATCCTTTAATTTATTTACCAAACACGGCATCTCCCCACAGATTTGAAGGTTAATCACATCAGTCTTCGTTCTGCTGTCACACTAATGGCACCAAAGTGCCATTAAATCCCCAGTGGTGGGAGGATGCACCATGCTGGTACCTGGCCTGTCCCAATAATTAATCACAGGATTTCTCAGTGAGCCATTACCCAGGAACAGCCAGCCCCAAACTCTCCCCTTCTGGAGCTGAAAGGGCCAATCCCAGGTGAAGCAGACAAAAAGAAATGCCAAAGGCTGATTACAGCAAGAACTTGAAGCTTGAAGGGGACTCCTGGGACTCCCAAGGGGAAACACAACTTAGCCCCACAGCACTATCAGGCCAGGCAAAGCAGGGAATGACTGGGAAAAATGAGCCAATCTGGGACAGTTTCTCTTCTGGTCCAGTGGTATTGCGGCATTCCACTGCCTCTTACTGTCACAGAGGCACTTTTGTGTTCTCACCTTCTCAGGAAGGTCAGGACTCTGCAGCTTGCTGGCTAGACTGGTCTCCTCACACTCTCCCTTTTGACTTCATCCTTGTTTTTACAGAATAAATTCCACAGGGGAATCATCTGCCTTTTTGCCCTGAGCTTGTGCTTCACTCTCCATATTGTTACTACCCTGCTACCAGCACTGTTCCTCAGGAACATCAGCCCCTGCAGGCTGGGGTAGGCCCCCTGTTTGCTGGATCTCACTGGTTTCCTAGGGATAATGTGGAAAGCAAGCAAGAGTAACTCAAAGATACACCCAACTGGCATCATCCAGGCAGACCCAGCACAGGCTGGAGCCTCATGCTGAAGAGAGATCAGCCAGTGATGGCCACATTGCTGAGCCATATCTTCCTTATTTAAACCGATATCAGTTACAGGTCACAGACAGGAAATCCAGTCCCAGTGCTACTGGGGGCAGACTGCTCCCACAGCCTGATGCTGCTGTTCACTGAAGAATTTCTGTGACCTCTTGGCTCCAGCTCCTCCCATGGAGAGGCAAGGTGAGGGGGAGAGAAGAGCAGGAGCAGCTCAGCAGATTCAGGGCTGTTCCCAGTCTTATGAGCTCCACTTCCAGTCTCAGCTGCTGAACTACTGGGACTCAGGGAAAGGCTGAGCTTTCATGGGAAAAGAAAGCAATTCTGTCTTTTCCTGATCATCTACAAACAAAAGATTGTTTAATACTAAAAGTAAAAGACAAAGTTGCTTTGCCTCAACTCAGTATTACATTTTAAATTCTCATAATTTTTTATTTTACCTCACCGTTTTTAACTGTTTGGTGTTAACCACACGAAACCTTTCCGCCATGGCTCTTGTGACCAGAGCAGAGTGCACTGTGTATTAGAGGAAACAAAATGCCCAGTTAAAGATTTGTAGCCACTCCAGATAAAAGAAGAGGGATATTTAATTAGAGTGGCCCTTCTCTAGATCATGTCCAAACCACATCAAATACATACAAATACTGACTGCAGGAAATTAAAACTGGAGACTTAAAACCATGAAAAAATCAAGGAATTCTCACGCTTAACTTTGTCCTTTGACTCTCAAGATCTTCTTTCCTGATCCGCTTTCCTAAAAAAAACAAAAAGTGAGTTGATCTGCCAAATCAAGCCCTGTCCTCACCTCTGGATGCCCGCACAGCCCAGCAGCAATAGGCTCCCTCTCTTCATCACTGCCCTTTTGGATGTCCAGTACCACAGGATTTCTCCAGACAGGAGCAGTTGAATCAGTGCAGCTAAAAAGCCTTGGCTCACAAGCCAGCTCCCCTCCCCTCGCTGAAAATTTGGGTGAATGATGCCTCTCCTACCCTTGCAGGACATCCCAGGTTGCTCACAGCTCTCTGGGGAGCTGCTCTGCTGAGCTATGCTGAACAAGACCTTTGATTCCTCTTGGGGCATCTGTGCAGGGAATTGGTGGAATCACTGTCCCTGGCAATGTTCAAAAGATGTGTAGATGTGGCACTTGGGGACATAGTTTAGTGCTGGGCTTGGCAGTGCTGGGGAAACTGTTGCACTTGATGATCTCAGAGATCTTTTCCTACAGTAATGTTTCTATGAAAATATTCAGATAAAAATCAGTGCAGAATTAGGAGACTGCAGTAAACAAGAACAAACAAAATAATTTTGGATTGTCAGTTGTTCATCTAATGCCAGTCACATCGGAAAAGTCACCCTCCAATTGTACTGTGACAGTGTCAGAGGGAGGGACATAGCATTTCCACCCCGGAGAGCCAAAGGATGAAGATGGGGAGGATGCTGAGTGAAGGGATACCAGAATCAAGCAGCTTGGGACAATAATTTCACGTTTCATACCAATGTCCACCCTGCTTATCTTTGCTGAGCACAAACCAGAGGTGCTGGCCCGGCTGATGAGCCTCGACTGGCTCCACCACAATACAGCAGGCACTGCTGCTCTTCCAAGAGGAGATAAACTGTCAAGTGAATTGGAGAGTAACTATCCAGATGCAAATGAATTCATTGCTATGCAACTGATAGGGCTCAGGCCTGGTTTAGTGCAGGATGGAGTCAGGTTTGGAGAGCTCTCTCAATGGCTAAAGAATTTATAACCTGTATTCATGGCCCTCTGTAAAGGGCCACCTGACAATGCCAGCGCTGGCAGCATTGTTCCTTTTGAAGGGCTCCACCACTCCACCCCCACTCCTCTGCCCCCAGTTTACTCCCTTCCTCCCTGGATCCCCCACAACCCCTCCACACCCTTCCCCATCGCACAGGAAGAAAGCTGGGGGGAGGTGACCTCCGCAGCAGAATTTGCTATTCACGTTCCGTTCCCCCTCACAAATCCTTAACTTCTTGCCTCTTTTAAATCTTTTTTCTCTTGAGAAAGAAAAGATCAAAGGGCTTGGGGGCTGATGCTTTCTGAATTAGGCGCTTCTTGCCATGGGAAAACAGTGATGGGGATGGGCTACACAAAGATGTTTGAGACTGTGGTTGGGGGAGAGCCCAGAAGATGGGACTTTCCTCCATGGAAGTACTTTCTGGAAGCCTTCACTAAGCAGCCCTGGAAGGAAGATGCAGCTCTCCAGCATCAGTCCCAGACTGTGGGGCTGCAACAAGAGTATGTTTTATTTCAGGTCACACATGAATTGCCTTAATGTCTTCCAGGAGTGAGGAGGGAGATCAGGAGTGTGTCCTGGGCTGGATGGCCCACAGGCACCATCAGCATATGCCTCCAGTAGTCACTAGAGCACAGGACCAGTGTGGAACTTGTCTGAAGGTCACTCATTTCTCCTCTGGCTCCTCAGGAATGCATTAAGAGAAGGAAAAGTAGATACACCCACATGACTGCTCCAAGCACAGGGAAAAGACTACTGACCTGAGTGGGTCCCTGGTCCCAAAAAGACAAATGATTCTGCTCCATATTTTCACATGATCCATCAGGATATGGAGGAGAGTTTCCATGCTCACAGAGGAGTGATGCAAAATAATCCCGTTTTCCCACCTGACGATGAGCGTTTATCTCAAGGCAGGACTTTGAGGTCTCCAAGTATCTTACCAGGAAATACGGATTTTTCCCTGATTCAGTAATCCAGTTTGACACTGGCTGGCTGTCTTCTGCCAAGGAAGATGAGTCACAAAGCAGAACCCACACACAAATAATAGACTTGCACCAAAGCACTGATATCAAATATTTCAGGGAAAAAATGCTCTTGGCCTAAAGGTTTATGTGAGTTTCCAGCTGGAGATGGAACTTCAAAGCAGAGGCTTGAATCCCTAAGGAGGGAACTAGGCTCCTGAGAAACCTTTAATCATTATTGCTTCAACAAACAGCACACAAACAATCTCCTGTTTGGAGGTCTCCTTCTCCTGGGAAGTAGCTGGTTGACACTCATGATTTGGAAAAAAATGTTACCTAGGCTTGAAGGGCTGATCTGAATGGCATTTTTTACTCTAAGACTGAATTCAAGGCTTGCTGGCACAGAAGTGGGAATCTGCAAAGGCTATTCAACTGCACAGGTTCAGCCCACCATCTCCTTTTCTCACAGCTATCCCTCTTTTCCCACTCATCTATGCTGTGACACCTCCTGGACCCTTCAGAAGGAGGCTGGGTCACCAGGGCCTGGTTTTTCTCTGACACTTCTGCTCCAGTCCCTGCTTTGCATTTGGCTTCTCCAAGAGCTCTCATGGGCTTAGGAGTCCCCTCATGGGCCACTGTCCTCTTCCAGCAGGTCCTGGCCCCTTGTATTCCACAACAAATGAATCATCCTTATCCAAAGCTTATTCCCTCTTTAATTTTCAAACTTCTGATCTCACCAAGAAATGCTTCTCCAGAGCCTTCAAATTCACCATAGAATCCCCTGAGCTGGAAGGGCCCCACCAGGATCATCCAGTCCAGCACCTGTCCCTGCACAGACACCCCAACAATCCCACCCTGGCCATCCCTGGCAGTGCTGTCCAAAGGCTCCTGGAGCTCTGGCAGTCTCGGGGCCGTGCCCATTCCCTGGGGAGCCTGGGCACCCTCTGGGGGAAGAACCTTTTTCTGATAGCCACCCTAAACCACTTCTGACACCAGCATCAAGCAGCTCAGGCACAACAGTCTCACTGTCCCTCCAGTTCTGGGATGCACAGCACAGGACAGGATTATATTAATATTAAATTATTTTTGGAACAGCCTTACTTGTACGGCACTGCTCCCAGCTCATTTCTTGGCCAGTTTACACCCAAACCCACGGGCCTGAGCCCATGTCAGGAGTCTGTCTCTGGGCCCTAATGACCACATGTGCACTCTCCCTTCGCATTTAGCAAATCCTGACTCAGCTCTCTACTGTGAGATTAAAATCTGCTCCATGTGTTGCATTGTAGGTCCCGAAAGGGTTTCACAGACACACACCATGAACACCCTGCAGCACCCCCAGCACTGTGACAAATGACAGGTCTTACAGCAACCCTGACAATTCACATGACTTCTCTGCCTTCCAAGCTGGGTTCCTGACACAGACTTTAAGAATGTTTTTCCTCTGTAGGCTCAACAAATGCCTGAAAACCGCTGGCAAGCCAAGGGAAACAGCTGCCTCCCTTCAGAGCTGAACTACTTTCACCACCACCCCCAAAACCAAGCACAGGAGTGTTCTCATTACTAGAGAGGATAAGTGTTTGTGCTGAAAGAAAAATGTAAATTGCTTTAAGAAAGGCCAAATTAGCACAAGTGACCCACAACCAGAAAGGCAAAAATTCTCCAGTGGAGATTTAAAGGCAGTTGAAATGTCTCTGTAAATTAACTCCAAGGCTGTCCTGACGACAGAGCTCTTCTTGCACTTGGGCTACGATCCCTATAAACCAGGTGTCGTTCCAAAGCATTTCTGATTAATTTTGCTCTAGTGCTCAGGAAAAAAATGCAAAATGTCACCATAATAAAACTGCCACATGTCTGTTCTCTCCAATCACACAGAGCTTTCATGTCTCCCTCGTGCTCCCAGCTTTGCCCGTATGCTGCAAACCAGTCCTTGGCATTTCTGTTGAGCCCTGGGTGGCTGTTGAGCCAGACTAACAATCCTGTGGTGCTCAGTGAAGGTTCTGTGACACAGCCCCAGAGAGGTAAATAAGACACCCAGCAGTACAGCAAATCCAGCAGCAAAGCTTCTGCTCCAGGACCACAGGCAGGGGAGGGAGGTGATGCAAAGCCTCACCCAGGGCAGCCCAGGGAGTCAGGGCACATGTCTACAAAAAAATTAAACATTTCAAACTGCCTTGTTCTTGCTGGCTTTAGGCAGGACAGGTGCTGCCTGCCAGTGCTTTAGACACATCAGTCACATGCTGTCCCCTTCCAGCTGGCACTGGGATAAGTGACCCTGACCATGACACCAGTGGACAGCACACAACTCACTCCCAGCCTGACCACAGCCAGGGACAGTGCCAAGGATCACTCCTCTCCAGCTGTCACCCCAGGCAACCTGCACCCAGGCCTCTGAGGAGGGAAAACTCCTTTTTACACAGGTCTGAGCCATCCTAAGCACCTGTGTAGGTGTCAAGTTCTCCTAGTTTTTCTTTGACTAGTCAGTAAGGACTCTGTTTTTTTCCACACGCACTCAGAAACCCAGCAGCTCAGAAGTGCTTTCCACGGAATATTACAGACCTAAAGTACCCAAAGTGTGGGCAGCAGGTCAGGGGAGGTGGTTCTCCCCCACTGCTCTGGTGAGACCCCACCTGCAGAGCCGCCTCCAGCCCCAGGGTCTCAGCACAGGAGGGACCTGGAGCTGCTGGAGGCAGTCCAGAGGAGGCCATGGAGCTGCTCCAAGGGCTGGAGCCCCTCTGCTCTGGAGCCAGGCTGGGAGAGCTGTGGGTGTTCACCTGGAGAAGATTCCAGGGAGAGCTCAGAACCCCTTCTAGTGCCTAAAGGGGCTCCGGGAGAGCTGGCGAGGGACTTGGGACAAGGGATGGAGGTACAGGACAAGAGGGAATGGCTTCCCACTGCCAGAGGGCAGGGTTATATAGGATATTAGGAAGGAATTGTTCCCTGGGAGGGTGATGAGGCCCTGGCACAGGGTGCCCAGAGAAGCTGTGGCTGCCCTTGGATCCCTGGAAGTGTCCAAGGCCAGGTTGGACAGGGCTTGGAGCAGCCTGGGAGAGTGGAAAGTTTCCCTGCCCATGGCTGGGGTGGGACTGGATGGGCTTTAAGGTCACCTCCAACCCAAACCAGTCTGAAATTCTGTGATTATCAATCTGTCATGAGGTCAGAAGAATGTATACTAGCAGAAATAGCATCGGGAAGATGTAAACCTCAGAACCTGCACCAGAAACCTGCATTTATCAGTTGTTTTTATCCAGACAGGAGACAGCAATAAATTGATTGATAACTACAAGCACAAGCAAGATATGGACTGCTGGAGCCAGTCCAGAGCAGGCCTTGGAGGTGTTCTGAGGGCTGGAAACTCTCTGTTATAGAGAAAGGCTGGGAGATCTGCGGGTGCTCAGCCTGGATAAGAGTAGGCTCTGAGGTGACCTTATTGAGGCATTTCAGTGTCTAAAGGGAGCTTGTAAAATATAGTTTTTACACTGGCAGACAGCGACAGAACAAGGGGGGGACAGTGTTCTGTCCTGAAAAAGGAAAAAAAGGAGAGATTTGTGTTTGATATTAGAAAGAAATTCTTCCCTGTGAGCGTGATGAGGCCCTGGCACAGGGTGCCCAGAGAAGCTGTGGCTGCCCCTGGATCCCTGGAAGTGTCCAAGCCAGGTTGGCCATGGCTTCGAGCAACCTGAGATACTGGGAGGTGTCCCTGTCCATGACAGGAGGTGGGACTGGATGAGCTAGCTTTAAGGCCACATACAACCCAAGCCAGTCTGGGATTCTGTGAATTCAACCTTCCAAACTCTGAAAATCTCCAGTGAGCACCTTGATGAACTTTAATGAAGATGCAAATAAAGGTTTGGTGACTGAGACAGAATTATTCTCAGCTGCCCAGAGGAGAGGGATACATGAGTCCCACTGATCTCAGTGGGAACTGGGTTTCTCATGTCCTAGAAACCACCAAAATATCCACATAAAGTAAAATTCCTCTTGGTAATAGGTTTGTACATTCTTCACTCTCAGAGGAAAGCCCTAAAGGACATTTAGCAGGTCTCTGCAATGCCTGGGTGACCCTGCCTGCTGTGAGACAGCTCCAGCGCCCAGCCCAGAGGTGGCACTGCCAATGTGCCACCTGGAATGCACTTCTGGAACTGCCCAGCTGTGCTCCACTGGCATCCCCAGGGCAGGCAGAAGTCCTCACACTGTCCCCATCCAGGGGAGCAGAGAGTAGGAGACTAAGAGACAGGGTGTGGAGGTGTGGTGGTGTGGAGGTGCTCTCAACACATCAGCCCCAGCTCCCAATGGAGTGGGCACATCACAAGTTCAGGCCTGCTCAGTGTCCCTGGTGCCCTGAGCAGCATGCTCTGACCTGTGGAGAACACCTCCTCTGGCTTTTCCTCCTCACTCCTGTCTCATCTCTGTTTCCTCACTACCCATTAGGTGATGTGTTTACAGCAGCATCCATCACCACACCATCCAAGGAAGACAGAAAGCTCCCAAAGGCCAAATTTCCTTCCCAGCTTTGTAATTTTGCTTTTGCATTTCAATTATTTTCGTGACAACTGGCTGGGGAGGTTGAAGCTGGGTGGAGCAGGCAGTGAGCAAGGAGCAGAGCTGCTGTTACTGCACACATCTGCTGTTCTCCAACAGCAGCTTGGAAAGGCAGACTCACAGCTCTTGTCCCAGTGTGCTCAGTCTCCCTTAACCATGAGGAAATAGTTTCCCGTAAAAGCCCAGGGGCCTGTAGAAGAGCCTCTTCAACTTCCAAAACCCATTAACTTCACCCTCTTCTAACTGCCCTAGCTGGGAAGGACTTGGGAACTAAGCTCTCCAGCAGAAGAGCAGGTGCTGGGGCAGCCCTGGGCAGTGTCCCCATGCCCTGACACCTCTGCAGTATGGGCTCTGCTATGGTGGCTGCTCTGGTGAGCCCAGCTGGAAAGTGATGGCTTTCCACAGCCACAGAGAATTTCCTGGAAGAGCAGCACGGCAAGCCCAGTCCTGGATGGCGCCGTGCTGCAGGACTCCCTCTCCCTGTCTGGAACTTCTCCATCCCAACAGCAAGTTCAGAAAATAACGTAATGAAAACAGGCTTCTTTTTTACACATTTTTTCTTTTTTTTTTTCCATTGCTCATTTTACTTTACTGAGCTACTGCATACAGAGCTGAATCTTTATTTTGGCTGCTGTCCTTTTGCAATATCATTACCCGCGCGCAGAGGAAAAGCCCTCTGGAGATTACCAATCCAAACAGGCCCTTGTTTTATCTACAACTATTTGAGTACATGACCTCAGATAACCCCATGGCCAACTGTGTGCCAAATTCAAACTGCAGCCATGGGAACTTAAAATACAGAGAAGATTTTCCAGCTCCCCTCCAAAAGGAAGGCGCTGAGTGTCTCACTCTGCTTGGGCTGATGGGGTCAGGGAGTCTGGCTGTACCTGCGGGGCCCTGGCCAAGGGGCCACGGTTGCACTGCCATGCCACGGATTAACCTCCACCCAGGAAGCTGCACACATGACTGACCCCTCCTACACATACAGTCACTGTCCCCTCCTCTTCTCAGCCTCTTCTCAGGGCTCTGCAAGAGCTTTGGATTACTGGAAAGACAAAAAGCTGCACTTGGGCCAGCAGCCTCATCTGTAAGGCTGTGTTTGGATTCCTCTGGACAGGGGAGATTTTCATCTTCATTAGCTGCTGTTCACAGCCACATCCACCATTATTCACTGGGTCAGAGCCTCCTGCTCTCTACTGCTGCTTACAAATCTAAATAAATAAATTAATCTGTTACTTTGAATGAAGTTCAGAAGAATTTGGCAGCCAGTGTTTCACAGATAAGAAGTGCATGTGTGTGCCTCACTCTGCAAGTCCTTGGAAACAGAAGCTCAGAGAATTTAGGCATCAGAATCAGGGATGAGAATTTTTCACAGCAGGTCCCGATTTGCATTTTCTCCCCAGGTCAATACTTCCTCATGCATGCATTAATATAAAGGAGGAGAATCACAGAATCCCCACTGGTTTGGGTTGGAAGGCTTACCACATTCCAACCCTTGCCATGGGCAGGGACACCTCCCACTATCCCAGGTTGCTCCAAGCCCTGTCCAGCCTGGTGTGGGACAATTCCAGGGATCATGGGGCAGCCACAGCTTCTCTGGGCATTCTGTGCCAGGGCCTCTCCATCCCCACAGAGAAGAATTTTATCCTAATATCCCACCTAACCTTGCCTTCCTTCAGCTTAAGGCCATTTTCCGTTGTTCTAACACTACATGCACTTGTGAAAAGCCTCCATCCAGGGAATGTGTCACTGATGTTGGAGACAGGAATGGGCCAAGAACACATTGAGATAATGCAGCAGCAGCCAAAGTTTATTGTTGGGAGTCTCCTTTTATAGGCGCTTCAAATTTCCTGCGCTTTACACACATGATTGGCTATGGGTCTTAACTCCACCCAGCTCACCGGCCAATGATAGGGGTGCATTCATGATTCAAAGGGATTGGCTGAGGTCCCCTGTTTGAACTGGAATCTGACCTATCATTATCGTGTCCAGGGACTTGTTTACTTCTATTCTCTAATGAGCTAGGCTGGTCGAGTTGGTGTCTGTTAGGCCAATCTATCTGTGCAGCTTACAGACCAGCTGAGGCAGTCACAGTTCCCGCTTTTCTGTTTAAAAAGTGTGAAGTGTTCTTTGTCATCCTCTGCGGAGCTCCTTGCAGATAAGATGACAAAGACAGTATGATGACACAAATGATAAACCTAGTTTGAATAAGACTTTCCACCCAACTGGACAAGCCTAGCCTCTCCCAGTCAGTGATGTATCCCATATATCACTGAAGATGTAACATTCATTCCCAGGAGCTGTCAGGAAGGATTATTAACAATACAGGTTTTCAAACTGGCATGCTGTGGGCTCATTACTTGGAAATTACAAACTTACAACTTAACTTTATAAACAGGAAACAATTCAATTTTGGAACAATGAGAAAACCAACTAACAGGAGGGACAACTTGTCTAGTTCAGGTTTGTGATTCATGTCCTTAAATAGATAAAATCCTTAAGTCCTCATATATTTAAATATATAAAATCCTTCCAATAGTGTCAAGTGATTTAGGGTATAGAGAGCACCAGGCATTCCCCCTTTTTCTGTTTAAAAAGCATACGTTTTAAAATGCCATGTGGGAAACACCAGTGTGATGCAACACACCCCAGAACTGGCGGAGTCATTTCATGTTTAGTGAGGTATACAACTGCTTTTGAAAGCACCATTTATCAAACCAATTCAAAATCATCAAAGGAAACATCTCCTTGTCTTAGTTAAGTTTTACAGGTCATATCCTGGTATATGAGTAAAAGTGACATATCCCTGTATCAGTAATGTCCTTAAAAATATGTGATTCTCGAGGTATTTGAGTGAAGTCATAAGTGAACTATCACTCCAAGGGTCCCACAGATGATTTAAGGTGTATACTGGGGCTTTCGGATTTCCCTTGTGACGCTTCTTTGCTTAATAACATCATTCAGGGGTATTTGTAGAATCCCTTTGCATAGTTGTAATACCAAAAAACATAGTGTAAGGTAAGAGATGACACACTGTAAGTTTTCTAGAAGTTAGAGGTATTGGTGTTAATTTAACATAATCCTTGTGATTTGTAGAGGTAGTAAACACAATGCTGGCTTAATTAAATATGGGCAATAATATCTGGCAGAAAGGTTTCAGATCTTGGTTTCAGTTTCATTACAAAGTGTGTCCAGTCAGATATAAGGGGGGTAAAGTCCAGGTAATATTATCATGTGGATGGACATATGTACAAAGCCTTGAGACAGAAAATTTAAGTTTAGACTTTGTTAATTATTACTGGTGGATTAAGAGTGCTTTGGTTGATCTGATTTGGTTTTTTTCATGCAGCATAGCCACATAAAGAGAAGTCCAAGAGAGATGGCAACAATTCCACAAAGCAGACTTTCATCACAGCTGTGTAGGTCATAAGCATGCTGATGCCGCTGTCACGGCTGGCTCGGAGGTTGTGTTAGGCTCTGGCAGCAGACTGTGGTTGCTAGGCAATGCAGTTTGTCGGTGGTGGTGCTGGGTTTGAGTCACAGTGGGAGCACGGCTCTGGTCCATTTAAAGGGGCTTGGCTGTGCTATTGCCTCCCCCTGCTGCTGCAGGAGGCAGAAATGGGATTTTTGCTAGCTATTGGAAGACCTTCTGGCCTCGGGGAGCTGTGGCCATGGCCCCTGCTGGGACAGAAAGGTGGGAGAAGGTCATTGTCTCTCACCCAGTCCCAGTGTGGTGGATTTTCAGGGCTCCCTAAGGTGGTGGCTTTTGGGGTGGCTGAATCTGCCCATATCAGGCAGAAAACTACAGTGCCGCACTGACTCAATAGCAGTGAAGGTGTCTTCTCCAGTATATGTCGAGTCTTTCAGTGGTGTATGTGCCAGGGGCTGCTTCAGCCCAGGTAGTGGCAGAACACGTGCAGCGGCGCCAGCTTTGGGATTCTCTGATCCACTGCTAGTTCTGGGTATTGTGTTCCTTTGGCATCCAGGTACCTCTGACGACTCGTTTCCCAGACCCACCCACGAGTTACAGTGACAGCTGGGCACACCCACCCACAGGAGGCTGGGTCAAAGGTCCGGTCCTGGAACCGTGGCAAACAGCTCCAGGAGGAGGCGGTCCAAACACATCTGTGGTGGCAGGGGGTGTGTGTATGTCCAGTGTGTGCGGATCGAATGGCCGTGCAGGCGCACTCGATGCAGCTGCAGTATGCCTGTTCAGTGTGGTTCTGCAGCCGCTTGGCTTGGCTGCAGGGCACTCTGATGCCAAAATGTCCTGGCACGGGGCAGCTTTGCAGCTCCATGCGGTTTCACGGTGTGATGTGGCTGCTCTGCCCATCCTCCTCCTGCCGCCTTGCCTGTTGCCCCTTCTTGCCACATGCCTAAGTGGGCAGTGCCCATGGTGTCCCCTCTGCCATCCTCGTTCTCCAACTGCCTTAGCAAGTTCGTTACAAGCCTCCACGGCTTTGTAACATTAAAAAAAGGAGTCCATACCTGGACAAAAGGGTCTTTCAGTACCAAAGCCCATGCTCCCATGTTCCTGGTGACATCTTCTATTAACAAAGGGGTCCAGACCAAACATGGCTCTCCATGCTGCTCCTCTAAGCAGCTCAAAGACTGCTGGTAGCTATTCCTCGCTGCCCCTTTGTCTCCCCACTCTACCCACGGCAGCTGTTGGATCACGTCGGTGGTCACCGATTGTCGCTGATGTTGGAGACAGGAATGGGCCAAGAACACACTGAGATAATGCAGCAGCAGCCAAAGTTTATTGTTGGGAGTCTCTTTTTATAGGTGCTTCAAATTTCCCGTGCTTACACACATGATTGGCTATGGGTCTTAACTCCGCCCAGCTCACCGGCCAATGATAGGGGTGCATTCATGATTCAAAGGGATTGGCTGAGGTCCCCTGTTTGAACTGGAATCTGACCTATCATTATCGTGTCCAGGGACTTGTTTACTTCTATTCTCTAATGAGCTAGGCTGGTCGAGTTGGTGTCTGTTAGGCCAATCTATCTGTGCAGCTTACAGACCAGCTGAGGCTGTCACAGGAATGAATCTTAGAGCTGAATGCAAGCACAGACGAAAAAATTCTGAGCTTTAGGAACAGCACAGGAATTTGGTCTTGACAGTCTCCAGATCAGTTTCTGACACTGTCACACTGAACGTGCCCATGTTATTTCCCATTGGGAACCAACCCTGTGGGTAGGGCACAGCCCAGTGATCCCTGGGGGTGGATCTGTTTCTCCTCACTGGGGTTGTTGTGTCTGTGGGATGGGACACTGACCCTCGGGCTGGGCTGACAACAACTGCTCATTCCACAGGTGGCTCTCCCAGCCACCACCACTCGCTTCCTGGGGCCTGCCAGGCTTCCCAGGACCAGTCAGGCTTCCAGGGGTACCCAGGCTTGCCAGGACACCCAGGCTTCCTGGGGCCCAGCACAGAAACACAGAGCTTTAAATAAACGTTTTTGCAGAGGCAGTGTCCCATGGGGTGGAAGGGAGGATGAAACCCCAGGAATTGCTTTGGCCTCTGGAGCAGCCCTGATGCTCCAGACCAAGCCTGGGTCTGGGATCTGGGTCTGGTACCTTGCTGGCAGGGAGGCTGATCACACCCGCCCAGGGCAGATTTTGACGGTATGCAACTGTACATTCACATGCATTATCCAGAGACCTTTGCATTTCAAGGCTGTTGTTATTTTGATCTTCACAACCTCTGGAAAAAATGAGTTCAATTAAGTCTCATCATTAGGAATTTGCATAAGGTCACTTCAAGGCTTCATGCATTTCCTCCAGTTCAGATCTCAGTGCTCTTGGTGTTTCCCCTCCTCACTTATAACCCCATTGCTGCAGGGCATTCCAAGTAAATAATCCACCACCAGTTTCCTCTCTTCAGCAACAAGCATCGAATTTTTCATTCAGGCTAAATAAAGCTTCAACTGCTCTGTACAGCAGCAGCCCAGTTAAAGGTACATCATCACTTGCAGAGAGGGTAGCTTTCCCCTCAATTAAAAAAAAAGCAAAAAAAATTATTTTGATAAGAAAACATATTAATTTGGACTCTGTTAGTGGGAGGAAAGAATTAGTTGCATTTGGCAGCACAAGTGCAAGCAATGAACCAATTCTTACATATTCTCTGGCAAATTCATTTGCAAAGCACGAAGAGCCCTTTTCACTTGGAATAATGGAGAAACACCCTTGGAAGCTGTGAGCTGTGCTCAGCCACAGCAGGGCTGTGTTGAGGGGCACATGAGCTCTGTGCTGCTGCAGAAGCTGGGGTGTCTGGACACAGGGATAAGCACCCACCTAACTTTGAGCTGAAGCTCAAATTTCAGCTAATCAGATTTTGAACTTCTAGGAGGGTCCTAATTGAATGGGTATCACCAGGGTAGGACTGATCCTCTAGCCCCAGTGCTGGGGCTTCATCTCCTGAGCCAGAAGCAGGCAGTGCTGGAACCGAGGGGGCTCCTGGAGAGCCCTGTGGGCACCGGCCACATTGTCCCTGTTTGGCCAGAGCTGGGCACCAGATGCTGGGGTGTGCTGGCCAGAGTGCCCTGAGCCCTCGGCTCGCAGGGCTCCAGCCAGCACAAGTCCGTGCTGACCCAGCGCAGACAGAGCCCTGCTGCTCCCTCCCCTCCCCGCACATCTGGGCAGCTGCAGAGCCAGCTAGACTGGGGAGCTGAGCTGGGATAAAATTAACCATCTGGTTTTGACAGGCCCGTTTCAACTGGGATCAGTTCCCTCATCCTGTGGCCCTGCAGTTAAATGAGCACTTGTGCTGGGACGAGGGGGGTGAGAGAGGGGCTGGGACAGGGAGCAGAGGCCCAGCTCCATCCGCTGCACTGGCAGCCTACACCGACTTAAAACTCTCATGAAATCCTGGCAGAAACATCCCTGTCCCATTTCCAACAGACCCTCAGGGACCATCCAGTGTTCTTCTGGCTCTCCTTTGCAAATGGCTTGTAGGAGCTGGGCCCACTGAGACCATTCACTCTCCTAATTGCACCCATAAACATCATTGCACCATCACTGCACCCTGGGGGCGGGTGAATCTTGTCCTGTCTCTGACACAGACCCTGGCTTAAGTTTTCAAAGCCTTTCATGTTTTTCCAAAAGGGCATTTTCAACATTAAAACACAATAATGCCTCAAACTAGTGGGGATCTTTCCACCTAACCTTTTCCCTCTATTTATTCCATGTCCTCTACTGACACAGCTATCTCTCTCCTGCTAAGCAACGGGCTCTGTACGCATGGATGACTCTTTGCAACTGAAAAAATAACTTGGCTGATGCAGCTTAGGTAGGAGAATCTGAGTGTGTGCATTCCTTCTGCGGCTGGCCCCAGGAAAAGGACACCCTGCCACTTCCAAACCTGGGAGGTCTTTGAGAGCTTGGCAGCAGTCCCCTGGGAGGCCCGTCATTAGCCATTTCAAACTGGCTGTAGTGCAGCACTGAATGGGAGCGCTGGACAAAGCCCCGCCGACCTATCAGTCAGGAAAGGCTCCCGGGCCTGGCAGGGGCTGTTAACAGTAACAATGATGACAATATAGCTGGGATTTTCAGGGGTGGGGACTTCAAAGAAGCCCTAAAGAGGTATTTTTATTAAGGAGTAAGAAAGCAGCTGAGTATTGTTTTTGGCATTAAAGATGAATATGAATGTTACTGCGGTAAGTCACAGATCAGCGACAGCATAAATTGGCACTGATTTAAATATGCATGAGCTGCCTTTCTGTGTTTCTCCCATTCCATCGGGCCTGCAGAACCTGGGCAAAACAGCAGCCCTTGGACCTTCCCTCATGGACCCTGGAATGCTCCAGTGCTTATGAACAGCAAGGAGCAGCCAGCAAGCCCCTTAACAGTGACTGTGAGGTGCCACTGCTGTGACCACAAATCGATACCACACTGGAGTGTCAGCTCAGAGCTCCAGCCTGAGCCCTGGCTTCCCCCCAGCCTCTCCCCCAGCTCAAACTGGGAGCGAACCTCAGTCTCTCTGGGCAGGAATCACAGACACCATGGCTACAGGCAGGAGATCAGGAGGGGCTGTTGGTCAGCTGGGACCTTTCCACATTTAAACTCCAAATCTGTGATTCCTTGGGGGTGAAAATGAAGATGATCATAAAGAAAAGTATCAGTGGGACACCACAAAAGGCTCCTCTGACAGCAAGTCCTTCTCCTAACAATGAGGATTTACTGATTACTCTGCTGGTTTTGCATGGATCATGATGATGGCCTGAGAACAGGAGTGCACTGATAACAGCCTCGAATTGTGCTGGGGAGTTTCAGATATCAGACAGAATGGTCAGGCATTGAAACAGGCTGCCCAGCCTAGAGGGATTTAAGAGGTGTGGATGTGGCACTTTGGGACATGGTGGCCATGGCAGCGCTGGAGAGAATGGTTGGATTTGATGATCTTGGAGGACTTTTCCAACTTTAATTATTCTGTGAAAAACTGTTAGAAGCATATTCTGTCAGCAGCCATGGCCTGTCCTCACCAGTCTGGCTGAGGTGACCGAAAGGCTCCCCAGAGCCAGACCTCACACCCTCCTCTCAGGTGACCTGTTGGCTTTGCCAGGTCAGGTTTTGGAGCCCTGTGCGGCTCAGGAGCTCCATCCAACTGTAACCACCTGTGGTTTGTGTCCCTTTGAGCTGAGCCCGGGGCCAGCTTTTCCCCCCAAGAGTCCAAGTCCAGAGGTATCATATCCAGCCAGCAGGGAGAGAGTGCCCGCAGGGTTTGTGGCACAGATTGACTTTCACACCTCGCTGGCCACACAGAAGAAACCCAATCTAAACCGCGTAACTTTGCATAACCGATTATTTTCACTGGGGTAATCTGAGCCTGCCAGTAAATGCCAGTAAATGCGGCTGATCCAGAGAAGGCCCTGCTCTGGGGAGGAACGGCCCCATAGCTGTGGGCAGCCAGAGCTGGCCAGGCCAGGGACGCTGGTCCTGGCTGTGGGTAGGTTTGGTCCTGGGAGCTGAGGCTCAACCCTTTGCCACAGGGCTGTCTGCATGGAGGGAAGCACAAACAACTTCTGAGTGCCCAACTCCTTTGCACAGTCAGTGACTAGAGTGTGCAAAGCCATACCGAGGGAAGCAGAACAGTGAGGCAGACCAGGGGGCAAGAGCTGTCTAGCTTTACTTGATGTCTTCTTAACTTTCTTTTCCACAGTGCTCCAGATATTTTGAGAGGCTTCAGCTTTCAGGCTGATTCCCCAGTAATCTAATATCCCTGCACACTGATCACTCCATGCTGTCACCATTCACATGACCTTATATACATTATACCTCCTCTGACTCCTCTGTCACCAACTTCCCTCTCTCCAACCTCCAGCTCATTTCTTCCTGCCAGGACCAAGCTCAGTGATCTCCCCTTCTTTAAAGTCCATGAAATTAGACTGTCAAATTAAAACCCCAACACCTGGAGAGGTTACTGGTCCACCCACACCTCTGCAGGGCACCCAACCAGGACTGGGCTGCTGGAAGTGGAACAGTCCATACTATCAGTACACCTGAGATGTATCTTGTTTCTGAGATCCCTTGTCACTACAAGGCACAGATCCAGCTGTGGAGGGGAACTCCCATTTCAGCCAGATCAGTCTCAACATCTGGCTGCCCATGTGCCCCCTCCCCAGGTGTGAGCTGCAAATGTGAGGGGTGGACAAGTAGGCAGGAGACAAGGGCTGCAGGACACCTTTAACCACAGCATTTTAACATGCAGTAAGAAAAATAAACCAGCCTGTGCTCACCTCAGATATCAGCCTCTCTCCCACTTCACTAAAATGCCTCAGCAGGGACAGCTCTCCCAGAAACCCTCAAGAGAAAAGCTGAGGTGGGAATGGGAATAGAGAAGCTTTTGGGCGTGAGACAAAACCAGGCTTTCATCTGCATCCTGTCCCAGCACCTCCATGAATAAAAGGGTGATCAGACTGTGTGTCTTATATTAGGACAAGTAAATCACCCAAATCCCCTTATCCAGAGAAGAGATGATGACTCACAAGGAGCGTGCCTTGAATGTTACATTTTCCACCTTTGCCAAAACTCCTACGCTGCCATTTCTCCCTCTAAGCTTGCTTAGCCAGATCCTACCTTGGGCTTAGCTGCATTTCATCACAGTAGCTGCAAAATATCCTCTTCCTCAAGACTGACACAACACATGATTAGAGAAACTCATTTAAAGGCTTTCTGTCTCTGTTTTCACCAGGATACTGCTGTGGCTGTCCCTGTTTCTGTGTCTCTGTTTCTATGTAGTCCCTGGGTGAAAGGGTTTGCACAAACACAAAATGGTCTCTTCCATCCAGCCACTCATTCAGACCAGATGCACCTTGTGGGGACAAGGCTTTCCTTCCTGGAAAGGCCAAAGAGCCCCATAGAAGTTGCTGACCATCATCACCAGCTGGAAATGCCTTTGCAGCAGTAGGTGCCGAAGACAGTCCTGCACCACATCTCACCAGGAACCACAGACACAGTTTTGGCACAGGGAGTCACCTCATCCAATTAATACCATGAATAACAGATACAGGCTGGTTTATGCCATAGGAAGTGACACAGTTTAATGCCTAAAGGTCTTCAGATAAATGCTGCTGAGCAATTACAGATTTGGCAAACTCTACACAGAAACCAAGTATGTGCAGCTCAGCCTATGGTGATTCCAAGAAAGGCTCCAAACACACCTGGAGGTCCCACATTCCTCCTCTGAAGGAACAGAAGTCTGCTGCTGGCACTGCTGTGGACCTGGGAGCGCTGCAGAGCTGTGCAGTCCCCATGAAGCACGTAGTAGGAGTTAGTGGCATTTGCAACCATGGGACAATGGTTTTGTGCAGGATTCTCAACAGGAAAACATTGCCCTGATAATCACAGCACTGGAGCTCCTCTGCTCAGGAACCAGGCTGGGAGAGCTGAGAGTGTTCAGCCTGGAGAAGGCTCCAGCGAGACCTCAGAGCCCCTTCCAGGGCCTAAAGGGGTTCCAGGAGAGCTGGAGAGGGACCTGGGACAAGGGATGGAGGGACAGGACAAGGGGGACTGCCAGAGGGCAGGGATAGATGGGATATTGGGAAGGAATTGTTCTCTGTGAGGGTGGACAGGCCCAGGGTGCCTGTTACATGTGGTCATAGGTTGGAGACAGAAATCATGACTCGAGTCCTCTTGATTGTGAGACAAACAGCCTGTATTATTGTTCAGAACCTTCTTATACAGGGAGTTCAAAACTCATGGATCTAGACAACTGATTGGTCTGGGTCTTAACACTGCCCAGCTTCCTGGCCAGTGATACATCTGCATTTAAGGTGGGAAGGGGTTGGTTGAGATTTTTGTTTGAGTTTAAATCTATCCTCTGGTTGTTCACCTTATTTATCAAACTAGGAGAGCCAAATTGGGTTTTTTATTATAGCCAGATTTATCTGTGCAGATACAGACTATCAGTACTGTGACAGGTGCCCAGAGGAGCTGTGGCTGGCCCTGGGTCCCTGGAAGTGTCCAAGGCCAGGCTGGAAAAGGCTTGGAGTACCCTGGGATAGTGGGAGGTGTTCCTGCCCATGGCAGGGGGTGGCACTGGATGGGCTTTTTAGGTCCTTCCAACCCAAAGCATTCCATGATCTTTGTGCTGCTCTGGCGAGTCCTCACCCCGACTCAAACATTGGATGCTTGCCAAGCCCTCAGCATGACATACAAACAAAGAACATTATAAGGGCACCAATGTCAAAAAGGAGGAGAAATGACACAGTGCATAAAACATGGGAATTTTGACTTCTTGACACAGTCAGTACACTGAACTATGACCTCAGGAGGCACAGGAGACTGGAAACTAACAGAACTTAAATTGGCTAAAAATCTCTTGTTTTCTCATGACATTTGAGAGAAACCATGGGGACAGTTTCCTCAGGACACATGGGAGTTAGACCTGTGTCACTGCCTTCTACAGAGAGTTCCTCATTTTCCTTACAGTCACTTCATCACTGTCACCCACTGACCCTTCACTACTTTCTCCCAGTGCACCAGCATCTCTGCTGACCAATGCACTTCATAGTCTGCCCAAACCCCTGAGAGGAAGAAAAAGCCTGGTACAGGCTGTATAAAAGGACATTTACTCTGTACTACACTGTGTCTTCTTTTCTATGCTAGTCTGAATACAAGTGCTGTTTTCACTGCCAATCGTTGTTTGCTTGTACTGTTTCCACTGGCTAAAACCAGCATTTTTCCAGCTAGTGTTTCCCTTCAGAAAAAACCCACACATTCATACCTTTCTTGCATTTAGCACAGGACAACAAAACTGGTTCCCAGGAATAAGGATGGCTTCCTCAAAACAAAACATTTGCTGTCAGCTGAGGTTTGACCTCTAATGGCTAATTTAGCATCATCATTTTGAGCACTGGCATACATAACACTGTGAAAAATTAACAGCTTCCCCCCCCCCCCCCCGCCGAAGTTTAATTTCCGCCTGCAGCTTTGCAAGTGAAAAAAAAAAAGAACTGAAATAAATACCCAAACCAAAACCTTGGGTACAGTCTCTCACATACATCCACAAAGAGAATCTCAAGACAAAGATCTGTAAGAGAAATTTCACTGGAAACCAAGCTTTTGCAGACACTGAGAAAGAAAGACTGCAACATGAGACAGTCTTCCTTGAAGAAACACAGCTGATCCCAGCTGATCCCAGCTCCGACTGCCACTGGGCTGTGTAAAACATAAACTTCACGCTAACCCTATGAAAATAGTCAACATGAGAGAGAGACAACAGTCTGCTCTGAGCTGCTGAAAGGGGAAAAAAACCTCTCAGGCTGTCATTCTCCCCTTGCTGTGACCTTCATGCTCCACTTAATTTCTGAAGATACTGAAATCTTGGCAGGGAAATGTACAGTCTGTGGGAACCACGCAGTGCCGGCCGGGCTTGGTGCTGAGAATTAGGTCCAGTCGAGCCCTTTTTTAGGGGACTCTGAGTTTTATGTGGCCAGCAGCACAGGGCTAAGCAAACTCCAGGCTGAGAATTTTACAGAATTGGTGCTGTGTACACTTACAGCACCATGTGTATCATGTTGCAGAGCCATCACGGACAGAATGCTGTCCCCATGCCTGGCAACCATGAGTTGGGGCTTGCTCAGTGTCCACTGAAATCTCCAGTGCTGAAAGGGGTTCCAGGAGAGCTGGAGAGTCACCTGAGACAAGGACCTGGAGTGGCAGGAAACAAGGAATGGCTTCCCACTGCCAGAGGGCAGGCTTAGATGGGATATTAGGAAAAAATTCTTCCTTTTGTGTGTGGGGAGGCCCTGGCACAGGTCACCCTGGCACAGGATGTGGCTGCCCCTGGATCCCTGGAAGTGTCCAAGGCCAGGTGGGACATTGGGGCTTGGAGCATCCTGGGATAGTGGGAGGTGTCCCTGCCCATGGCAGGAGTGTTGGAACTGGATGAGCTTTAAGGTCCCTTTTGACCCAAAGCAGTCCCTGATCTTCGTGCTGCTTTGGGGTGTCCCCACCCCCTGTGGGTAACAGTGACTGCTCACTACGAGCTCTCACTATCATTTATAAATCATTAGAGGTTAGCAAAGACTCAAAAGAAGCAGAATTTGCCATGACAAATTATCCCAGGGTCTGATAGTATTTAATGACTGCCGTGTAGAGCCACTCTACACAAAGAGCTCTGTCCCTCTCTCAGTGAGGCACGGTGCCAGGGTGAGGAGCACTCACCACTCAGCCACTCAGCCAGCCCTGGACAAGTACCTCTGGAGGGCAATTTGCTCCCTCAACAGTGTCTGTTGGAGCAAAATAATACCAGCTGTGCCTCCTGGCTGGAGCCGCTGCAGCACAGGCTGCAGATTACATTGGAATTGCCAAACCCAGGATAAACAATAAGATTAAGAGGGCCTCACCCTTTGTGTTGAACAATTGCACTCTTGAAGCAAGAAATCACAGCCCAGTCGTGGGCAGGCACCGGGCTGAGCCTGAGTTTGGGTGACTGGGGAGGAGTAAGCAGCTCACTCACACATCTGGGGAAACCACAGATGCTCTTAATCACAGGTTTTCCTGACCTGTAGGCACTGACAAATTGCATCCTATGGATGAACCTTTTATTAAACCACAGAGGGTTTCCAAATGATATTCTCTTTCTCAGCATTTCCAAGTCATTGAAATCCAGCACATGTGACCCTTCTTAATTCTTCATTTAGAAGGTGACAATGTGCTTTCCAAAGAGATTTCAGGGATGAAAGGAAGTAAATAGGGATGTGATGTTGCATCCGTGGAAGGCAACTCAAAAGCTGAACCAGGGGCTAAGAGAACTGACATTTCCAAATTCTTTGATGATGTCTCAGCCCCACTGGAGCTGAAGATGCTTTTTGTCCTGAGTGACTCCCAAGGCCAACCCCCTGCTCTCTGCTGGGGCAGAAACACCTCATGAAATACACAGTTTAAATCTTACTGGTTTTTCTCTGCGAATGGGGAAGGATGACTGGTATTTTAAAATGAATAAAATGACTGTTGCTCAGGCCAAGAAAGGTGACCACAAAGCGAAATTGCCCTGGTTCCACTTCCATGCCACACTGGAGCAGGAGATAGCTGCTCAGCTCACAAGTGAGTGAGAAAGACGATGCCTAGCAGTTCTCATCATCGCCTGGGCCGACAGAGCAACCCACATAAAAGGAAGAAAAAAGCCTGCTGATCAGATTGGTGTGACAGAGGCTCATGAGAGACACGCACATTTTCAATCTAAACGACAGCTTGAGGGATCTATATTACTAATTATCAATTAATATTGCCAGAGTTCCCAGGCTGGCTTCAAAGGTTCCCGCAAAGTGCCCCAAGTACAGGGTTCCCATCTCATCATAAGGCCTTTTTCTTTGTCCCTGCTAAATGGATCGCTCCATCCTAGGCTCCCTCTGCATAAATCAGCTTGCACATGATGAGCTTTGCAGCAATGAAATTTGTTACCTTAACCACAAAAAACCAGAAACATTTGCTGCAACTGTTAGAATGCTTTTGCACCTAATTAAAAAAAAAAAAAAAAGAGAAAAAAAAAGGTGGTTTCTTCTCTTCCTCCCCCTCCTCCCCACCTACTCCTAATTCCATGCTAACACCTTTGTAAAGGTTGGGGTGAGTAGTTTGGAAACTGAAAGAGCAGGGAAGGGGGGGGCAAAAAAAGTAGAAAAATATATTAGATCTCCAGACAATGAAATTGAGCAGCTATCTCTCACATCCTGCAGTGCTCAGGCTGAGGTCATAAGTTAAACAGGACATCAGAATAGGTGATGTAATTTGCTTATTTAGGATCAGAGCATTCAGTGAAGTGCAAGAGACAACCTATTTGAATGTGCAGATAATCCCCCCATCAATATGGGGCTGTTCAGACACACAAACTGCAGCTGGAGCCTGGGATTTTTTCCCTGCACATTTATTTTTGCAGGGGATATAATTGCCATCATTTTTCCTCGCAGGAAAACCTTGAAACCTCACCTGGGATCAGCCTCCTGTTGCGTTAGGTATTGTTCAAGCGGGGTCCCTGCCCCGGCCAGCTTAAAGGCTAAAGGGTCAAGTCAAACAGAGGGTGGGAAAGGAAAGAGAGGCCTGGGGGAGGTGGGGGTGGCACAGCAGCTCCGCAGGACCCGGGTCCCCCAGCCCGCTCCCCCCTCGTACCCGAGCAAAGCCTCAGACCCAGAACTGAGCTGAACAGAAGCTACACTTTTAAGTAAAGCTCAGCACAGCTTTTTTGCAGATGTACAGGCCCTCCTAGTTCCAAACCCAGCTGCAGAGCCTCACACCAGGGAGGGTTTTACAGAAGTTAGAAACTTTTAACCACAAGGTTCTTCCAGATTCCAGGAGGAATTTCCTGGTGAGCCCAGACAACACTGAACACAGTTGACCCTTCAAGACATAGTGGCAAACCCTTGTGATATAAGGACGTAAAGCTAACAACTTGCAGTGTTTATCTCCTCAGTTTATCACCATCCAAGCCGGGATTCCTCCCTGTCTGCAGCCCTGCTCACCCCAAGCCTGTCAGCCCTGCGCCTCCACTAATCTGCTTTCACACCAGTGTTCTTTCACTGACACAAGTTGGCTGGGTCAGACACCTCAGCCATGGGAAATGAAATGTCCTGGGCCCTTGGGCTCACCAAGCAGTCAGTGACAAGGCCCTTGTACAGTGGCAAGTCCAGAGGTGTAGCCCACACCTGCTTTGGGTGGACCTTCAATCACATGGCACGGAAAAGCATAAGTCACTCCAGTCATCCAGGTAATGGATCCTGCCAAAACATGGCTATTCCCAAGAGTTTCTTTAAGAGACTGGAATGACATGGAGTTCAAATCCTCCTGCTGTCCCACCAGGCCTTACCCAAGTGTCACAGCAGGATGTCCCAAAGAGGGACAGCACCAGACACTGCTGTGAATGGATGGACCTGGGAGAAGAGCTGAATTTCACCCCACTACAAAATGACCCTGCTGTCAGCTATCTGTGCCCATGACTGGAGCCACATTCTTTAGCAGGTTTGGGTGTTTTTTTCTTCTTTAACTGGTAGTTTTGTGTTAGAACCTCCTCCAAGCTATGGAAAGCACAGAATCACTGATATCCTGGGTGAGTCAGGCTGTGAGCTGACCCTAAGGTTGCGCACAACAGTCCCAAACAACTCCACAGAGATCTTCCTAACTACTGTAAAGGTTCAGTGTGTTGAATTGGTCATGTCTGGACACCCCAAGCATTATTTCACACTGTTCCTTCCTGAAGGAAGTATTTCATCTATCTGAAAAGAAGAAAAATACAAGATACTCAAATGTGTGCAGAGGTGACAGGCTTGTGACATTTGCATTTCAAATAGAAGGAATGGGTTTGTAACATTTTAAGGCTATGAAATGCAGAACTTCTATAGGGGTTTTTTGCATGTCACCAAAAGATGGAATTAATCTTATTTTAACTCAGCCCCACTAAAACGTTCCTCGCCAAAGGCAGCACCAGGCCCAGCTACAGCTACTGTGCAGGGCTGGCTTTGCCAGGATCATCACTGAGTCCTTACAATGCAGCACTTAAGGAACACATGGAATGAAGAGGTCATTCCTGCACTGTCATTGACACCTTTGGCAGCAGTCCCACTCCTACAGCCTTTAACTGGAGTGACCAAGCTGAAGCCCAGCACAAGTGGGAGCAGAATTGCTAGCAACCCCTGGATGACACTCCCTGTGCACTTGCTGCTCTAGGTCAGACAGAGGTAACCAGTATTGGCCATTGTTTTAACAGAAGAAACAGCAGTATTTTGGCAGGGTTACAAAGCAAGCCCATTCTTTACATCTGCAAAAGAGACCCCGTCCGCCCCTGCTGGGGGAGTTGGCAGAGGAAACATATTTTCCAGCAGTTTTGGGTACAACATTGAATCTGGACCTATTTTTACCATGTGCTCTGCACTACATGCATTAATTGTTACGACAACATTTGCTGCCATATTCACTCCAGTCATTTACAGAACAGAAGCCCAGGAGACAAAACAAGCCCCTGCTCCATGAGACAGAGGGAGCAGGCAGGATGCCACATTGCTTCCTGTGACACACAGCCAGGGCTGATGGCACAGATGACCCATAACATGCTGGTAGCTCAGGCCCAGCTCTGCAGAAGAGGGAGGAGAGAAGCCCAGCTCATGGATCAGTACTGCCCATCCTACTCCTCCTGCCTAGCACAGACACAGCAGGACCCGGCTCTTTCTGGAGCCCTGATGGTGTGCCCACCATGTTCCCCCACTGCAGGGGAAGCCAAAACTCTTTGCCACCACTCTGCCACCCCTCAGCAAAGTGCTCTGCAAGGAGGGGCAGAGCTCAGAGCAGTCTGGGAGCCCCGAAGCCTGTGACCCAGCCCCAGAGCGGCACAGACAGGCTGGCAAGCACAGCTCAGCAATTTCAGGATCTGGCCTCCATCCTAATTAAGCCAAATTAGGTTTGCAAATAATGAGGATGTTTTAGGAAGGATGTACAAAAGAACTGCTAAAGTCTCTCTAGGCCAGGGAGGTGCAGAGCACCCTCCTGAAGGCAGAAATTGCCATTGTTGATGTGGGCTGTCAGTTTTCCACAGTGCTGGAGGATGATCCTGCTTCCTGTGCTGCCCACGGCTCCCCTTGCACATAAGCCCGGAAAGTGCAGCTGGGAGAGCTGGGATTCTTCTCTAGAGTATCAGAAGCACATCAGCCAAACTTGTGCTGTCTGCAGAGAGAGCTCAGCAAAATCAGCTCCAAAATGCCAAGGCCTTAAATGAAAGTAAATACGATTCAGAACAGGGAGAAGTTTGACAAATCAGCATCTACCTATGCTGAGGGGTATAAAACATGCAGCTGTTCCACCACCACAAGTTACTGGGAATGCATTTCTCCTGGAAGTGAGAGAGAACACTTAATATATATTCCTAGCCAGATTGATTACCCCTATTTATATTGTAAACTAAGACAGCATGTACTAAACCCATAGAGTTAACCAGTTCCAGACCCCAGATCTTGGGTGAGGGGTCACTTTTCCATCATCTGCTGCACAGTCGAATGCATTTATTAGAGAGCACAGAGTTTCCTGCAGCATGGTTTTGTGTGTGTGTGCGCTTATTTTTGTGGTATTTCAACAACCATCAGAAGGAACACTGCTATTTTATGGGATGTCAGGGAATCGGAGAATCCACGAGGTTTTTTAAAGGTTTGTTTAAAACAGCCAAGAAGCCAGTGTGCCACTATAAATATATGTACGTATAACAACTGCAATCTGTTCTGGGACAGTAAAACCACAGGACTGAAGGCAGTATCCCATAGCTGAATATATCCACTTATCCTGCAGTAAGATGAACCCCTGTTCTGTGGATCTGACCCTCAGGGAATTTCATCAGTGTCCTCTCACAGCCAACCTGCCCAGCTGGACAACTCTCATTTGCTCTCTAAGTAGTTTGTCTGCTTCCAGTTCCAGATCCAGTTTCAACATCTGACAGCAGATAAAAACTGAGGAGCAGGACATGCTCTTTGGTGTGTCTGCTCCTACACCACTTGTGCAATTCCACTGTGCCAGGAGACCCCAGATCTCCACCATGAGGCATCGAGCCAGACGCACTGGCTTGTTTATCCCTAAGAAAAAGCTAATTTTCTAACCAACTTGCTTCTTTTTCTCTCTTTAAACACTGATAAGATGAAAGATGTTGAAGTTCCCTATTGGTTTATATTGCAGTTTGGGAAGGGATAGGTTTCGGCATGTTGCTGTAACAAATACAAGAGTGAAATTGGAAGAGATGGTGATTTGAGCCAACACAATTAAAATTTATTCTTAACAGCAATCCACAGATATCCAATGCCAAACACAATCTGGAGTCATTAACTAGCATGGACATGAATTAACCTAATAGCTTCTGGAAAAAAAAAGAAGTCCTATGAAAAAATCCTCCTATTAAAGTAATTAAGTGTTAACAGAATCACAGAGCCATAATTAAACATGGTTCGTAATTAAAACAGCATGTGTCCTAGACAGAGAACACAGCAACAAAGAGAGTCTAACCAGGACAGCTGATGCCAAAACACATGCCAAGTACCAAAAATCAGAAAAACAGGTGAGTTTCTAGCAAAGCTGCAGATGCAGAGCCTCTGATCCTCTGACTGAGCCCTCAGCACTGTGACAGATGTGACTGCACTCAGAACTCCTCATGGCTTGGCCAGGTGCTGCCAAAGTTCAAGCAGAACTCTTGGGAACCAGGAAGACACCAAGTGCAAGGCCCAGAACACTGAGGCAGCGCAGGGAGCAGTGAGCGACTGGGAGCCGGGGCTCGAGCCAGCCTCGTCCTACCTGGCAGCGGCTGAAGATGTCACTCAGGGACACCTGCACGTTGAAGTGCTTCAGCACCTGCAGCGCCTGTTCCTTCGCCTTCTCAGAGCAGTTCACAGAGAAACACCTTCCTTCTCCCACCTGGGAGCGCAGCTGCAAACCAGAGATATCAGTGAGGCCAAGCATCAGGGCATACTCTTGTCTTGGTTTGAATTCTGAATAATGCTTGGAGTTAGTATGTGTTTACAGTCTGAATTCTGGTCTGAGCAGCACAACTGGTAACCTAACAGCCACTGCTGCAGGGTACAGGACTTGACTCTGACTCCTGAAGCACTGCATGATTTCATGTGTATGAAACGTGATTTAGGCTGGAGAAGGGGAGGCTCAGGAGGGACCTTCTCACTCTCTACAACTCCCTGACAGGAGGGTGATGCCAGGGGGGTTGCCCTCTTCCCCCAGCTAACAAGTGACACAACAAGAGGAAACGGCCTCAAGATGCTCCAAAGGAGATTTAGATTGGATTTCAGGGAACATTTCTTCACAGAAAGGTGGTCAGGCATTGGAATTAGCTGTCTAGGAAGGTGGTGGAGTCATCTCTAGAAGTGTTCAAGAGTAGTCCAGATATGGCACTTGGAGACATGGTTTAGTGGCGACCACAGTGGTGGTGCTGGGTTAATAGCTGGACTTGATCATCCTAAAAGTCTTTTCCAACCTTAACAATTTCATGATTTTACTCTATAGAATATACCCAATCCCATCAACTCATAATTTGGTGAGGTGGTACTGACAGGGGCAGCAAAGGGAAACTGAATTCAATCCCAGCTTTCTGATGAAACTTGGACAGATCCCACAGAGTGTGCCAAAGCACAATGATGGAAACAATGTTCAGTGACTACTTCAACCCCTCTGATTCACACAAACGTTTCACCTGGAGTTCCCTGATGGCCAAGAAATTTGAAGGGATTGATATGGGCAGTCCCTCAATATTTGTTTCACACTCTGCAGAGAAGCCTGCATCTGGGAATGAGCACTGGGAAGTCCCAGACACATCTTCATGACTCTGCTAAGGACTCATAGGAGTGGGACCAGCTACACACCAGTAAAGGAACCTGGCAGAGCTATCTCGTCCTTGTGGAGGGCATCCAAAAGCAAGGGAACCGAGGGAAGCAGACATTTCCCAGTAGTATTGTATCTGGAAGTAGTTATTTTCCTTTTGCAATTCCTACACAGTACTTTGAGGTTAGAGCTCTGCCAAACAAGATGATGCTGGATGCTGAATTCCCTATTCCTCCAGCTGTAGGCTCAAGGAACCTGCAGGGTGGCTGGTGGCTGCAGGTGGCTGCAGGCTGCAGACCTGCCTCACAGTGTCTCATTATGGGGAGAGTTTTATTCCACACTCAGATTTTCACTCAGATTGCAGATAGGAAATCAGCAATCCCTATTCTGTAAATATTCTGACTGGCTGCCTGAGTAGCTGGGAGATTTTATACTGATAGTTTGTGACAAAGAAGTCCTGTACCCTGGCTCATGTGAACAAAATTTTGGCTCATCCAGAACAGTTTCACTCTTCCAAATGGTTTTTTGGGCAGTAAAAAATTGCAAAGGACTGGCAGCAGGACATCACAGCATTGCAAGCACTGACTTAGCAGGTTCAGCACTGTATTTTGAAGCGTGTCTGTGAACAGCTCTGAACACCTGGTGCTGAGGGCAAGATTGTGCTTTGCTTTGGCTTTTCTGTTTATCTATAGCAACACAAAACCACTCCAGCTTCCAACAGATCCATGCTTGGGGCCCTCCAATCTCTCCCTTTCAAGCCTGAAGAAATGTCCCTCAGGGCTGAAACTCTCTCAGTATGGAGCCAGCCAGCAAGCAAGAATCTCTGGGATAAAAAGCACAGGAACTGAGCTACCTTTCACCTGCCAGTGAGGCCAGACAGAAACACTCGGTTTGGATTGCTTGGCTTGACTTCCACCCCTGCCCCCAATGGAGAGCAATTGCTCTCCCCACTGATGCAGGACTGAGAGTAAGTATAAAAAAGCATTACACCCCAAGCCTTGGTGGTTGAGAACAGCAAGCCTCTGAAGACCCTAAATGTAGCCTTTAGTGGAGAAAACATGAAAAATCAAGCCAGCTGTTGCATTCATGTCTGACCTTTCCTCTTGTCTCCCCTGCACACCCCAGACCACGCAATGATCAGTGCCAGAAACACGCCAGCAGCTCGTAACACTCACAGTCTGATATGGGAGTCCAGAGGTCAAAATGACTCTTCCTTCCTGTCGGGCAATCTGGAAAAAACAGTAAAAATCCAAATGAACAGGGGCTGAAGTTATACTGAGTTCAAGCTTTACTTGCAGTCACAGAAGAGAGAAGGTGAACTGGAGATATCAAGTGTTTCTCTCAGTGTCAGTTCATACCTGGCCAAGATTTCCTGACAGGAAAAGCAGCTCAGGGTATGGCTCACCCCTCGTCCCCTCCCTGCCAGTCCCTGCCTCGTCTCCCATGTGCTGGAACAAGCTGCTGGTGCCTCTACCACAGATGGCCCAGGGAACCATTCCACCTTGAAACAATCCTATCCAAAACCAGTATTTCTTTTTTTCCCTTAACCCAGACTATTTCTATTTCCCCAGTCTGGCTCACAAGGAAGGAAACAGTTCTGCTGCACTGGGGAAAAAGTAAAAAAACCTAAGCAGGTAATTCCAGAAAAAAAATGTACCATGAAATGTGTCTGCAAAGTTCATACCCTCAACAAAAAATGCTCCTTAGAGAAGGAGAGTGTTATTGTCCTGGCAACCCAACACACAGGAATTATGCACTTTTCCAGGCTGCATCTTCTGTACAGTTTATCACCTCCTGACTTGCAATGCTGAGCTTTTGTCAGAGATCTGGTCCTTCAAGTGGGAGGTCTGTGCTGAATTACCAGGGAACTCATCACCTGCCCTGCTGACCTTCACCCAGGGCCAGGGACACTGCAGAGGGGTTGGTACCAAACGGAGACACTAAATCTGGAGCTGCAAGGGAGAAGTGTGACTGACCTTCCTTCATATGACTGAATGACACCCCTCCCTCCCATTCCTCACCCTCCTGGTGGAGGGACAGAGCCTCATGGCTGCACCAATGGAAAGATTCCTAAGGATTCCCATGTGAACAAGGACTCAGCTCTGATCCTGCTGACAAGAGATGAGTGCTTTGAAGTAGGCACAAGGTTATTTCTCTCCTCTAGCTTGGATTCTGTTGGAAGCCCTCATGTTTTTCATTGACTCCAGATGTGTGTCATGGAGGTCTCTCATCTGGTTCAGAGTGCAGCAGCTCTCCCTGGATCCCTCTCTACCCTTGGCAGGAAGACACATTTGGAATCAGAGTCCTGCTGCACTTCCCAGAGAGACACCAGTGAGCACAGCCAGGGAACACCAGAAAAACCAACCATGACTTTTAAGCTCTGTCTTGGGTAGTCATTCTCTTAAGACTCACTGGACCTATGGCAACAGGAAACAAGGGGGAGAAGGTTCTGAAGGCCCTGTGCAGGCAGCTAAACAGCCTGTTTTTTCCTTTTTTCCTCTTCCTGAGCTTTTAGGTATCTGCTTCTCTCCTTTACTTGTGAAGTCACTCTTTGGCTGAAAGTTCTGCAATGAGAAAGCGATTGGCAACAACATCTAAAGCATCTTTCTACAGGCAAAATTACTGGATTTCTTTCAAAATCATCTCTCTCTCTCTCAATAAAGGAAAAAACCTCTAAGAACAGGAGCTTTGAAGGGGCACCACAGACACCCCATGCAGTCCTGCTGTTCAGCAGCCGCCACAGCACCCTTGTGGCACATTAGTGAGGGAAGTCTCATAAGGCAACAGCAAAAGGTCACCACAGGGAATTGCCGACAGGGGAAAAGGGATGTGAAATTCCTCCAGACCCATGTTTGCTTCAGGGTAAGTCTGAGGAGTTCACAGCTGGAACACTCCATTCTGACTTTCTGCATCCAGGGTTAATTAGTTCAAGCTTGATAAATCCCCTTATCTAAATGGCTCTGCAGAGACAGGCAAAGAACATCAAATAAAAAGGAGACAAGCAATAGCTCTTCCAACATGTTTTTCTGCCTCTGGAACAATGACTGGGAGAAGCACAGAGAGCCAGAAAAGCCATGTGATAGCACACATCTGACTGAGACCACAGAGGGTATGTGCTGGAGAAAAGGGCACAATTCCTTCTTTTCCTCCAAAAGCAACAAAGGAAGGCAGCAATGAGATCGTGGGGGGATATGTGGTCAGGGATGCAAACGAGAGGAAAAGAACACCCAGGGCAGCACTTTGGCATGGGCGTCAGGGACCTGTGCACAAGCCCAAGTGCTGCAGAGAGGGCACTGGCCTCAGTTTCACAATCTGTTACAAAGATAATATCAACTTCCGCTGAAAAAGGCTCAGAACTTCTGGATAGAAAGCACTCCCTAATCTGTTGGTATTACTGATTAGCCCTTAACGTGCCTGTCTGTTCAGCCAACTTCCATCCTGCAGAAATGAATGAACCCACAGGAATTACTGTCAGAGAGAGCTGGAAGGGCAGCGACTGAGAAGAGAGGGCAGAGAGAGCCCCTTTGTTTCCAAGCCAGCAACAGCAGCAGGATAATTCGTGACAACCTAAAGCATCCTGAACCAAGGCCAAAGGAGGTTCCAAAAAACAGCAGCACAAGGCTGTGGAATTGTAAGTTAAACTTTGCCAGGCCTGTGCAAGACACCTGGTGGGCAATGCCACATGTACTTGAAGAGCCAAACTGCAGTCCAGGGAAAGCTGTGTTCCCCTTGCAGTGATCCTGAACTGGGGCAAGCAAAACCCCGCTTCAGATCAAAAGAGAGTGGACAGAAAGTGTCTGCCCAAGGATATGTGCTGGGAAAGCATCCAGACAAGGATCTACTAGAGAAGGGGATCACAAAACCCAGTCCAAACCCAGAGCTTCTCCCTGTAATCCCAGGCTCTTTTAAAAGAGACAGTAAACCAAGAGCTTTACATCTCTGAGCACCCTCCCAGTGCTCCAGCCCTCACAGTATTGCAATCCTAAACTTCTCTTCAGCATTCCTGAAAAGTATAAATTGCACAGAATTTTCACAGGGTTTTGTAACATGGCCTTAAGTGTCACACCAAAACCATCCACCCAGTTTTGTTTGTGCAGATCCATTTGTATCAAGATCTCCAATGAAAGACCTTCTCCTCCTGCTGACCAAACATCAAAAGCCAAGTCTTGATCTTAAAAGCAACACAGCTCTTCATCTGCCCTCTGTGAATTTAGCTCCCCACTAGACTAAAAAGACCAGCAAACCTGGAGAATGTCATCTACATCAAAAATATGGAAAAAGCCAGTCAAAGCTGAGACAAGATCCAAGATTAGATTCCCCCATTTGGTGAAAATCTGCTCACTGCAGGATTAAAATCCCCTTTGTGTCACCTGGCTCCAAATCAGTCTAGGGCAATTTAGATCTGGGTGCACAATGCTCTATCTGGCTCCTGAGATCCATCCAGCCTGGTCCCCCTCTGCAACTCACGGGTTCACCTGGAGGTTTGGAGGGTAGGTGTAACCTTGCAAGAGAATCTTCCACAACATGGGAGGCTCAGGAAGCCAGTTTTACCTGCCTTCTGGTTATTAGCATACTTCAAAAGATACAAGGTTTGCCTTAGCATCAGATTATCCTTAGAGATGAGGATGATTTTGAAGACCACAAGCAAAGTCCATTAAAAAATTAAAGTAAACCAACCCAGAACTCAGCTGAAGCAGCTTTGAGATTCCACTGAGTCTCTTATTAGAAACCTAAAAGACTACCAACATTTTCTTAAAAAGTTTTGCTCTGCCCCTGAGGTACAAGATTGCAGGATCTACTGCAGTCACTCAGGCTGCTGGGTGATCCTGTATGGTTGGTATGAGGATCCCACTGCTTTGCCTGATTCTGCAAAATTGCAGAGAAAGTAGGAACATCCACTTTTCCATCTCCTTCCAATTACTTGGAAAACTCAAAAGATAGGTTTAAGATTCTCTGCAAAAAGAAGTTTGCAGAAGACAAGATGGAATCATAGAATAATTTGGTTTAGAAGGGATCTTTAAAAGGTCATCTTGTTCCAGCTCCCCTGCAGTGAGCAGGGACATTTTCAACTAGGTCAGGCTGCTCAGAGCCTCCATCCAACCTGACCTGGAATTTTCCAGGGATGGGGCATGAAAGACCTGGGTAGGAACACAACAGGCACAGGGCACAATTTTAAGTAAAGAAACTTGTATTAATTGCAAATAACGTGTTGCTTATAGGAGTAAGTGCAAAGGCAAAGGGTGGATCACCCAAAACCAGCACCTGTATGCACAAAACCTGCTGGATCCCAGAGATGGAATCTCTACATTCTTTATCCCATGGATTGCCTGGAGCTGGAGTCAGAGTCCCTGGGGAGGAATGGCTGGATGCACACAGCCCTTCTTCAGAGAGGCCACACAGCAGAGAGGCTTGGGCCAATCTGGGCCACTGCCCAAAGTCCTGCAAAGACCCTGCCCAAGGTGCAGGACTGAGCAGTGCTGCTGGGCAAGGATATGCTGGGGAAAGCAAGTGGTGGTTCCCACCAGCTCTCAATGCACAGGCTGCGAATAATGTCAGGTAAACGAGCTTGTTCAGCACATCTGGAACTAATTCCACCCCCAGCTGCAAACCTGCTGTGCCACAGCACATGCTACAGCAGGTAGGACAGCAAGGTAATATGGGAAAAACAGCACGGCCACCCCACCGAGTGAGAGGGCTTAATAAAACCACCCCCACTGTCCTTCTGAGAGGCTGCTGCTCATGGACAGGAGCTAAAATGCTTCTGTTAGGACAGCCTGTGGGTTCTTTGCCTTTCACATGAGGACAGTTTAACCAGAGACATTTTCAGTATGAATTTCCACTGTTTTTCCATTTCTAAAGATTTTCTGTACCTGCACTTACGACAGGCAACATTAATCTGTCATTTCTCCAGTCAAGTCCTAATTATATGACTCCATTAAATCACAGACTGCAAGCTGGTAGCATCTCACAGCAGATAAACAGAATTACAGAACCACAGATTCATTAAGGCTGGGAAAGATCTCCCAGGTCATCAAGTCCAGCCATTTACCCAGCACTGCCAACTCCACCACTAAATCTGGTCAGCCAGAGGGGATCCAGTGGATCGTAGTGCCAGAGTGCCACACCTCTGCAGATCCAGCATGACAAACTCACCACGACAAGTCCAAGATAAAATATTTAGTCAATAACAACAGCACAATATGAAGCAGAACACTGGACAAGGGTTTCACACCCATGCGAATGGGGGTTGCCAAACCAGTTTCTGCCACATGTGCTAGCTTCAACAAAAAAATAAATAAAATCCATAATTGCCCAAGCACAGCCAAGGAAGTTCTCAGGCTTTTAAGCTTGATCCCAAATAACAGTGGGTGAACGACCAGACCCATCTGCCCTCCAACACTTGAAGCTACTTTAACAAAGAAAAGGAATGAGAACAATAAGGAGGAAATGCCAGGTGTTGCAGCAGTTCTTAGCACAAGGAGAAGTGTAGTATGACCAATAACTCATTTTAGTGAAAAGACTTTAATGAAGAGACTAGTGCTGTACATTCTTAGGTGTTCCTAGTGACATTAGTTTGAGACTGTGCTGGGACAACACCCAAACCATCTGTCTAGTACTCAGTGACCAGGATCCGAACCCTCTGCTGGCCTTTGCAATAACATTACCAAGTTTTTGGGTGTAGAGTGGTCAACATTCAACTTTGATTCAATCAAGACCAGCCAGATATAAAACAGGGTGGGAGGAGTCTATTTTTATCTTTGATTATTCAAGCCCAGATCAAAGGCTCTGCAATAGAGTAACACTCCAAGGGCTTTTGATAGTGAAAGGATGTTTGTCCGGTCACCATAGAGAAAGCAATGTCAAACATCCTGTCCGTGGCACGATAAGGGATGGGGATGAGAAGTGGAGACGGGGCTCTGAGGGGAGGCACTGAGAACCAGTTTGTTTAAATAACTTGTGCAAGTTTGGCAGGGAGGAGATATTAATTATTTCTGCAGAAGTTAGAGTCTGCCACAGATTCAGGCAAAGCAGACATCTGAAGAGGAAACATGATGCACACCAGGCTGGGTGATCCATGCATATTTGATAACACACACTGTGTGGGCTGGATATCTCTGTTGACCCCCTTGAACGCAGGGAGGCCCTCTGGGAGACCTGGACAAATCAGAGAACTGGACAATCAGCAACCAGATGAAGTTCAACCAGGGAAAATGCCAGATTCCGCTCTTGGGATGGGGCAACCCTGGATATACAAACAAACTGGGGAATGAGATGCTGGAGAGCAGCACCAGGGGAGGGGACATGGGGGTCCTGGTTGACAGAAAGTTGAATGTGAGCCAGCAGTGCCCTGGAGCCAGGAGGGACATCTGTGTCCTGGGGGCATCAGGCCCAGCATCACAGGCTGGTCAAGGGAGGGGACTGTTCTGCTCTGCTCTGGGCTGGGGTGGCCTCACCTTGAGCCCTGAGGACAGTTTTGGGCACAATATAAGAAAGACATTACAGAGTGTCCAAAGGAGGACAAGGAAGATGGTGAAGGGCCGTGAGGGGAAGCTGTATGAGAAGTGGCTGAGGACACTTCTGTTCAGGCTGGAGAAAAGGAGACTGAGGGTAAATCTCACTGCAGCTACAACTTCCTGGTGAGGGGAAAAGGAGGGGCAGACACTGATCTCTGCTCTCTGCAACCAGGGACAGGACGTGAGGGAATGGCCTGAAATGGCCCTGCCCTGTCAGAGTAGGGTTGGATATCATGAAAAGGGCCTTCCCCCAGAGGGTGCTGGGCACTGCCCAGGCTCCCCAGGGAATGGGCACAGCCCCGAGGCTGCCAGAGCTCCAGGAGCGTTTGGACAGCACTGCCAGGGATGTCCAGGGTGGGATTGGTGGGGTGCTTGTGCAGGGCCAGAAGCTGTTCTCAACGGTCCTTGTGGGTCCTTTTCAGCTCAGGGAATTCTGTGATTCTGTGATCTGCACTCCTGGGATAGCAGAAATGTGTCTGAAATGAAGCAGCATTTGTCTCTCATGCAGTGGGCAGAGGAACAGAGTTGTTATTGGAGCCCAGAGCAGCACTCATGGTCCCCTCTTCCTTTCCCAAATATCACTGCAAGTTGTGGCAGATCACCTTTGAGTCACCTCACAAGGCCAGACAAGATGTTACATGGCCATTGATTAAGGACATTCTCCCTTCTGTACTGAACAGCCATCTTTGGATTATGGTTCTGCCCCACTGGCCTGGACACACAGCAGACAAATATCTTCCCTGTAAGCCCAGACTGGAGTGCATTAGAAATCTGTGAGTGTTGGCTCCTTTCACTGACTTTTCTCTTGTTGTAAACACACAGTTTCCCCAAAGACGCTTGGTCACATCTTTGGGGGTTGGAGATGATCTTTAAGGTCCCTTCCAAGCCAAACCAAACCATTCTGTGATTCTGTGCTCTTTACCCTCTACTTGTGTTCTTCTCATGACTTGAGCTGCCCCAGGTGCCAATGACACAGACACATGTAAGAGTGAGATCATAGCAGTTTCTGCTCCCCTCCTCTCTTCTGGAAATGCAGAACCAAGGCCATACATTACTGCAGGGACCAGTTCATTCCAGCTGACAGAGCTCGGGGTAACCCAAAGAGCTGGGACTCAGCACAGGGATGGAAGGAGAGACCCACAGGGCAGCTGAGAGCACCAGTGCAGCTTCCTAGTAAGCCTCATCACGTCCCCATAGAGATGGAAGCTGTAACTCACCTCAGCAGCTTTCCTGTGGTCATCCTCATTGTCCAGCAGCCGGACATCCACGCCCAGGCAGCGCAGGTAACGCCCCAGGCCCTGCAGCATGTTGTCACAGACCACGCTGAACTGCTGGGGGGAGATGGGGGCAGGGGGGCGTGAGGGCTCTGTTCTGGGTCCTTGGCATTCCTAGAGAAAGGCAGGAGATCCTTGAGAAGCAGAAGGCTGATTCTCAGTACATTTGTGTTTTTCCTCCCTGCGTTCATTCACCCACCACAGCACATCCAACTGCCTCCTTCCACCTGTGTCACCACTTCCCCATGCTCTGCAGCACCTCTAGATTCTCCTTCCCAACCTTTCCACATTGCCATCACCACCTGGGCAGGGGGCAGAATATGATGCGGCTAATTCTGTATTCGCCATTCTCTCTCTGACCAGCTGGCCACCTGATCCAGGGACCTGCAGGCTTTCCCTGGAGAAGTGCCAGCCTGGCCTCCAGTGCTCTGTGCAGACATTCATCTTCAAGAAGTCATAGAAACATAGTCAAGGCTGCTCTTTCCCTAAATTAGTCTGCAATTAATAAACATGTGCCAAAGCTATGATTCGGGACAGACAGAGAGAGAAACAGGTAGACAAAGCAATCATGTCAACTCTGTTATCTTTGGAAGGTTAAAAATGAATTCTGTTCATTTTATTTCAAATGTCTGCTGCTGGGGGAGTTCCTGCACTTGGAGGACTTTGGCTTTGGGAGGGTCCCAGAAGTACAATAGCTCAATTCATGGAGAAGGGAAGTTGTTAAGGAACTTCCAACGTCCAGCTTCTGACTCCAGGAACTTGAATCAGCTGGGATGACTGAAGGACACTGCCAGCAGCTATGCAGGGAGCCAGCACTGCAAATCAGCCCTGCAGGAGCTGGCCCCAAGCTGGGAATGCTGTGGCACACCAGGAAGCTCCACCTGGGCTCTCCATGGGAACCTCTCAGGTCCAGGAGCAACACTGGTGTGATACTGCAGCTCCCAGCAGCTGGTCCCTGCACCCAGGGCTCTGCAGCACTGGGCAGACTGGACTGTTACCAGCTCCTGCAGGACCCTGGTGTCTGTAGCTGTGACACCAGAGCATGGTGGCAAGGGATGGAGCTGCCCCCTGAAGCTGAGGCAGTTGGAGATGCTACCCCGGCTGCTGCTGCTGTTCAAACAGATGTGCAGGAACTGCAGCTGGCTTTCAGCCAGTGTTTATCCAGTGGCCAGCATTGTCAAACGGAGCTTTTTCTCATGTTTCATGCCAGCAGAGAGCAAAAAGCTTATAAAGGAGAATAGTCATTAGCCCCACTTCAAAGAGTGGACCAGGAAACACTGGGAAAGAGAGCTTGGAGTCCTGCAGGATGCAGCCAGGAGAAGTCTGCTTTTTTTGGTGCCCTAGACCAGGTTTTACCAATTCCCTCTCGGCTGATGAATCTGACTGTACAGAACACAAAGATGACTTGTGGGTTTTCAAGGTGACTGAAGCCTGAAGTGCTCACTTTTCCCACCTTTGCAGCAGTCACTCAGCGCTGCTGTAACACACAACATTCTCATGAACACATTGCTCAGGGAGCAGCTCCATGTTCTCCTGCCTGCTGAAGGCCAATGGATGCTGCATATTTACACACAGGTGGACACAGTCAGCAGCATCTCAGCCCAGCCATGGAAGGGGGCACTGACATCAGGAGCTTCACACACATTGGGGATCTTCAGGAAACACAGATACACATGGTGAGTCTCTTCAGGCAGTAACAAAATGGGATTTGTGCCAAGGTTTCCAAAGGTGCTCAAAACAATGAATGGTCCCATTGTAAATGTAAAACTTTATTACTGAGAGGCACCAGTCATGTTCCAAGATACTTAGGCAGAGTCGCATAGCTCTGGTGGAGTTTTAACGCTCTGTCACAACACAAACTTCTGGGAGAGGCCTCTCATGGAATGTGGTGGTGGGCAGGGAGGCAGAGACAAGCCTTCAGCAGAAAGGCATTTTTGATAGATCATTTGCTTTTAACTTCGCAGACTTCTACTCCAGACACAATAAAGAAGATATTCCCAGTGTGAAAGCAAGGTGTGGAAGTTTGGTAAAAAACAAAAGTAAGGAAGTAAGAGTTTTGAAACTCTAGCCACAGAATCCAAACCCAAAATGTGGAAGGAACATTTCCACGAGCAAGGCTCACTGGGCTTTGTGCACAGATCTGCACCCACACTGTGCAAAGACAAGTGAACGTCAAAGTGCAGGGAAAGCTGGACCCAGACAGGCCAAGGAGAGAGCACAGTGTCCCGGGAGGGAGGGGTGAGGAGGATGTTTGCTGCAAGAGTCCTGAGAACAGCCATGCACAGTGAATGGTGTGATTGAGAGCAGCAGTGTGTGATTTGCAGGGGTCTTGAGCAACAAGCAGCTCTTTGAAGATGTTTACAAACCTGTCCAGAAGGTGATGGTGCTTCTTGTTTATTCAACTGCTTCTTTGCCCTGGGTTTTTTGCTCTGTTTTCCCACCAGAATTTCTGTCAGGTCTGAACCCAGACCAAAGCTCTCGGGGTCCTTACAGAGCCTCTCATAGATCTCCAGCAAACAGAAGGCATCTGAAGCTGCAGGGAAGAGAATGTGAGCCTCAGCTCATATGAGGCTCATTCAAAAGTAACCAGAGGCTTTCCTGAGACAAGGAAGAGCCCCCACCTTTGTAAAAGCCACTGGGAACAACTGTAAGCTGCAACTCCCTCAGGTCATACCCTCAGCTCCAGAACTGACTCACTGAGCATCGCAGCTGAACCCACAGTCACAGAGGGTCAAGGCAGGAGCTCCTAAAGACAGGCTCTGCCATCTCCACTCTAACCCAATAACTCAATGCAAACTGCAGTGTGGCTCTTCCAACCACCAGGTAGCTCCAGCCAGCCCCTGTTCCTCACAGGAAGGAACACTGTCCCTGAGCCTGCCCACAGCTCCTTATCACACCTCTTGACAGGAAGGGAATTCCCCCAGTAGATGCAATATCTGAGCAAGTACTGCCCAAGCTGTTTGCAATCACCTGCCCACACTGACTGCCCTGTGCTGCTGCTCCCTGCAATGGCAACAGGAGAACTCTCCCAGCCAGTCTGACAAGTCCCAGTGATTAACTTTTGTGGGAACTGTGTCAGCTTCAAGGATAGTCGAATTTAACAAAAGGCTGGTTTGCATCAGCAGACTGTCCTTTGATGCACCAGGAAAAGATTTAGTCCCAGACTTCTGACTCTGGGGTAATCAGCAATAAACTCTATGGGTCCCTCCAACAGCCCTGAGTCTGTGCTGCAGTTCCTGACACGACATCTGCCCATTTCAAACCCAGCTCTAATAAGGACCTCACTGTGACAAATAAACACAGCATTTGTTTCCCAGGAAGGCTGTGAAATGAGGCAGAAGGAAGTGGACTTTCCTCCTTTCAGTTACTGAGAGGAGTTTCCACTGAGGTGATATTTCATCAGACAAAATCAGCAAAGCACAGGAATTCCTTCATAAGGGAAATAATGAATCACTGGACAGTTTAAACTTCAACCATTAAAGTCATTTCCTCAAAAGAACAAACAAAACATGTGCTGACTCCTCTGAACAGGAACTAATCTGCAAAGCCATTTTCTTCCTCTGCTACTTAACGACTTTCCTGGGGACAGAGCAGCCAAACACAGCCTGCCCTGGGCACCTGCAGCACCCAGCCAGGGCCAGACCTGCATAGAGGATCTGCTCCTCTCTTAGTGGCCGCTTCTCCCAGTTTGACAGCTGCTCTCTTTTATCCAGAGGCTTCCCCAGCACATGCTGCACAAGGAGGCTGAGTCCCTTCTCCAGCTGCCTGACCCCTTTCTCCTCGTGGTTGTGCTCCGTGGACAGTCCGTCGACCTTCCGGCTGTCCTTCCCCCACTGCAGCTGATGGAAACAAAAAGATAGAAACCACCTGGTTATGAAGCAGCTCCCAAACCACCTCGTGCTCCAGCTGGTGGGGCCAGGCATAGCCCTATCACATCCATCTCATGCCTGGCATATTGAACCCCGGCCCTCAGCCAAGGGCTGGGATGGCACGAGATAAACACAGCGTCGGGTTATTTGCTTAACAAACACACTTGCTGGAGAGAAATCTCTTCCATAGCCAAGGAAGGGAAAAAATTACATTCTTGTACAGCCCTGCACCAGAGCAGCAAGACTAGGATGAGGCTTCTTAGGGGTTTACAGGGTGCTCCCCATGCTAGAGGCTGCTGGGCATCCACTCAATAAAGGACCAGCAGTGGCAGTTCAGCATCTTTCTCCTCCTAGTCCTCGTGGGAAAAGGCATTCCTGTGACACCTTGGGCAGCCGCCCTCCCTGCAGCTGCCATTTCTCAGCTTAAATTGAGGCAATGGCTGTTGGCAGCTATGTTAGGCCCTGCAGCACTTCCCAGGTTAAGCAATCAATCCCAAAGATCTGCTTCACCTCAACCCACAGCCTCAAACACACTCTGTACATTTTACCCATTAAAATGGTTGTGCTGAACATTTTTGCAGACTGCTGAAAGCTTCTGTGTGCAAACCCAAGGACAGCTGTGCTTCAGCTAACCAGAAATTCATGTGCTGAATTCACCAGCAGCCCTCCTAGGAATATCAGAGTTCTGTACAAATCATTAACTCCATCATATCTGCTTCAATAATGCATGGCCTTGGAGTAGCAGAATTTCTACAAGAACTTTCTCTCCCTAAATGTAACTTGTGCTCAGAAACCTTGTCCTGGCTGAATGGAGCTGGGTCTCCAAGAGCTTTTCACAGCTTTTATAAAGGCTATGAAAAAGCTGCCAGTATCATAAGCTTTAACTTTTTAGTTGATTAAAACAAAATACATCTGTCTTCCTTTACAGAATCCCAACACCTCAAACCCTCTGGAGGAAATGGTCTCTTTACTCATGCAGCCATCTCCCTGCCAATCCAGGATGCAAACAGACAGTGCTATGAATTCAGGACAGTTATCCACCAGCACATGCAGGAGACATCGTTTCCCACATCTCCATGTGTTTATCCTTACTTGTTTGTCCACTGCAAGAAGATCCACTACACCTTGCATTTGCTTCTCCATGTCTTTCAGAGCAGAACATGTGGCTACAAGGCTGCTGAGGTCTCCAGACATCCCATAACCTGGAGACAAAAAAAGCCCAAATCACACAGGTAGGAAAACTCAAATTGTGGTTAATGCACTGCAGCTTCTTCTAGTTCAGAGTCAAAGCACTGACAAAATATTTATAAACATTGGTGGGAAGGTTCAGGGAACAAGGAACTAGCTCCTGTCTCTTCTGTGTCCAAGAGATGCTCCTGCAGATCAAGGGAGAAAACAGGTGGATGAAAAATGCTGAACTTAAGATCAACTTACTTAAAATATGAGAAACAGATTTATGAATTTGCCCTTGAAATCCAGGTTTAGCAGCTCCTGATAAAAGCCTCCAAAAACCAAGCATGGTAATTCAGAGATCCCTGGTGTCCAGCACAGCAGCTCTGGGGCAGGGAATGCACAACGAGACAGCTCTGCTCACCAGAATTACTTGAACCACTGAAGGCTAGGTGTCAGTTAGGGATTACTACAGACCTAGGACAATCCCAAGTCTGAGTGTGCAAGTTAAATGAGGACTCTTGGCTCTGACCTGAAATGGGGAGATATAATGGCATAGACCTGTGTCAGGGGAGGCTCAGGCTGGGTATCAGGGAAAGGTTCTTCCCCCAGAGGGTGCTGGGCACTGCCCAGGCTCCCCAGGGAATGGGCACGGCCCCAAGGCTGCCAGAGCTCCAGGAGCCTTTGGACAGCGCTGCCAGGGATGCCCAGGCTGGGATTGTTGGGGTGTCTGTGCAGGGACAGGGGTTGGACTGGATGATCCTGGTGGGTCTCTTCCAGCTCAGGATTTTCTGTGGTTTTCTGATCCTGTATTTCTATCATTCCCAGTTACAGTAGTCATTGCTTCCTGGCCTAGCAGTGCTTGAACACTCAGGGCTACAAAAGCTGGTTCCATGGCAAGTGGATTTAGGGAATGACAACACCAAGAGGATCTAGGAATGACAAAGATGACTGTCTTCAAAGGCTGTGTGAAGCCCCGAGGTGGGAAGGACAGAGGGGTGTTACCTAGTTTAGTGATGGCTGCGTCTGAATAGAGCATCTGGATGAAATGGGGAAGCTTCTCCTTCTCCCCCTCAGCCTCAGCTTGCTCAAGGAGCCGTGGCAGGTCCAACAGGAACACCTCATCCTTCAGTGCAAGTTGCAGGAGGGCGACACGGGGCTTCCCCACCATGCCAAAGGAAGGCTTCCACTCCATGTCCACACCAACGACCTGCCCAGGCTGCAACACAGACATTTTCTGCACCCAGAGCTTGCCTGCGCTTGAGAGCAGCAAGAAGTGTCTGTCCAGGACATGAACATTTTCTTCCCAGCACCTGTAGCTCTTTGTGCAAAATGCCACAGACACAGGGAACTCTGACAGCACCCGCGTCACCCACGGGAACCTTCTGTGGCACAATTCCTAACACCTTCCCCAAACCAGACCAGCCTAAAGGAGCAGCTGTTCTTGGCTTGGGAAGGTAGGCAGTGGATGGCAGTGGCCACATCCAGCTGTGTCTCAGCCTGGAGTTCCAGCTCCCTGACCTTGCCAGGCCAATCCCAGGTAACACTCACCTGCAGCACCTTCTCCCAGCACTGCAGTGTCTCCTCCCATGTCTGCAGAAAGTGAATATTATCCCGTGGAATAGGAAGCTGGTAATAGTCTTTCTTCTTACTGGACTCATAATTATCTGCTTTTGTGACCTCTTCTACCCTGCACAGAATCAGATGCAACTGCTTGAAGCCATGCAAAGCCAGGAGGAAATCCTGGATTGGAGGAAGAGGGTTAAGTTTTACTCCCCTTATTTCAGCCTGACCCTCTCTTTCCCCATGACACTCAGCTCTTTCTCAAGAGAAAATAAACTAATCAAAAAGATTCAGCTCCCTTGGACAGATCATGCATTTCTGGATAGTCTCCTTCCCACAGAGACTTGAAACGGTTAACTATTTGGGAAACTATTAGTAACCTTATGTTTGGGAGGCTGTGTGCCCAATTTTGCAGTGGAGCAGCTCTCCCTGCACAAACACTCTTTCCTGTGGGTTTGTGTGCGTGGGGAAGTCAATATTTGTGTAAAATATTTAATGAAGGTGTGCAGCCTCAGGTCTCCAGGAATATTCTCACCTGCAAAGTTTAGGAGCTCTGTGTGGTGTGACCAGAGACAGATGATGTCATTTATATGCTGGTGCCACCTTGTTGTGTGCAGTGTGAACTCCCTCTGGGAACCTGTGGCTGTGCTACTGAATAGGCAGGGCAGCCAGACTGTTTTATGGGATTCCATGGCTCTGCTGACTTTATAGCAGCTACCACAGCAGGTATCATGACTGGATGAGTAAATTGCAGTACAAAGGGGTTTATTTATCTGTCCCAGCTCCTCACACAAGGCAGAGCACATCCTCATCTGCCTTCCCTCCACAGCACAGGATTCCCACAGCACAGAGATGTAGTGATGGGTTTTATCTCTGGATGCGCAGTCTGTGACTCAGCCACACACCTGTGATCACCCCTTTGTGTTTTGAGGGCTTATTCCTCGTGGAAAAGCCTCCTGGCTCCCAACTGGCAGCTGCTGCGGCTTCAGGAGGGAGGAGGAGGGCAGCTCTAGCAGTTCTTTGTAGTGAGGCAGGAGCATGTCCAAGAAAGATGAGTTTCCTGTACTCCAAAAATGCCATGGACCTTCTGGAGAAGTGTTTTGAGGGTGATTACATCTGTGCTGTATTTTCTGAGGTGTCACAGCACCTGAACAAGTGCAGATCTGCACGAGGAGAAAGAGCAGATCCACAAAACCAGGATCCCTGAACATGAACTGTTCATGGCCACCTGTGAGACCCTCCGAAAATCATCAGCATAAAATAAAAAAAAAGATTAGTAAAACTTCGACAGGTCTGCAATCACCTCAATAAAATAGATAAATATTTGTACTGTTGATCTGGCAGAGGAAGTGTAAGAATCCCTAGCACCATGAAGCAATCTCACAGAGCTTCTGTGTACTCAGGATGAGTTTTAAATGCCCCTTTCACAGACATTTCCAGGCTTATGAGAAACAAATACAGCATGTGCAGGGCCACAATCCAAGTACACGGAGGAAGCCTTTGCAAACTTCTGTCCCCAAGGACGCATCACAGCAGACAATTTTAAGCAAATATACAGTGTTTGTACGACAAGCAATCTGCATGGAAAAGCCACGAAACAGGAGATTTACCTGTCCTGGATGTGCAGCTTCTGAAGCTCCTCAGCCACGGCCTGAGGCAGCATCGTGGGGGGCACCTGGCAGTGCCGCGCCCACCGCGCTGCCCCTCGCGCATCGCAGTGACGGAGCAGCAACTGCACCAGGTGTCCTTGGAGCCACCGATTCTCCCCAACTGTGCTCTGCAAGGGCAGTGGGGGAAGGCAGACTGTCAGTACAACTTCCATTGTGGGAGTTCCTCTCTCTTCAGGAGGCACCCTCGTTGTAAAAACCTTATTCCTTATATCTAATCTGAATCTCCCCTATTTTACTTCAAAACAATCAGCCCTTGTTCTGTTTCAACACGCCCTGCTAAAAAATCTGTCCCCATCTTTTTTATTAGCCTCCTTTAAGTACTGAAAGGTCTCCTTGGAGCCTTCTCCAGGCTGAGCACCCCCAGCTCTCTCAGCCTGTCTCCAGAGGAGTGGGGCTCAAGACCGTGGAGCATCTTCTTGGGATCACTTTCTTAGGATAGACATTCCATGTCTCTCCAGGGCAGATGGTGGTTTGGAGTCTTCTTCATCCTTGGAAGTATTTGCACAGATTGTTGGGATTGCCAGTCATCCATAGGTGGCAGGGAGGGCACATCAGCAAAGCTTTCCTAAGTGGTGTTCAGAGCCAAGAAAAGGTTGACATCACCCGCCAGCCCCTTGCCCCCAGTGCTGTGAGATGGGGGCTCTGGGACCCCCCAGCAGCAGACACAGAGACATGGGTGGAACCCAGGCTGGAAAGTGGTGTCACTCTGCATTGGAATTCAGCTGGATGAAATGTGCTGTGTGCGTCCCACATCCAGTTGGAGTGAATAATGATTGCATAAAGGAGTTCTTCCCTCTGTGTCTGTTCAAGGACCCTGGGAAGGTGAGAACTGAATCACTGCTTTGGGAAAAATGCACACTCAGGTGTCACTGTGTCATTCCCTGTGTTCACACCTGCGAACAGGGAGGGCACTTTAGGACATTCCCTACTCCCAGCTGTTCCTTGGAGGAAGGGAAATGCCTTGGCCCACTGCAGAGCCTGAGGGCACAAGCAAAACTAATCCTGCTTGTGGTTTAAACCCAAATCCCAGGTCTGGCCAGATCATGGCAGAGTGCCCATCCTGGCAGGGGTGAGCACCTCACTGCAAGGGGCAGTGACAGTCCCCACAGTGACAGCTGGATGCACCAGAGCTCTTCTGCCTCTTCCACCTCTGAGATGAGGTGTAAGAGGAGATACAAACACAGTGACACTGAGGGTCACACCAGCTCCATGGAGGGGGGAACTCCCCCGCTTCCTCCCAAGCCAACCTACATGTGCTGCAAACACCCCGAAGGCCCCACAGCCACATAGCAACTTCTCCTCTCTGACCTACTCTGGATCTGCCCTTGATGTTAGTATTGTCAAGAAAAATGCTAAAGCAAGCTGAAACCCTATGGTGGCCCAGGACCTGTAGCTCTAGTACTGGTACTACAAACGAGAATTTCAGAGGAGTGAAATGCTCAGATCTGCACTGGAAGTCCATCCCCATCCTGCCCACACCGCTGCCATCTGCCCTGTGCTGCCCATCTGCACTGCTCAAGGGCCCGGGTCTGCTCCCAGAGAGGGCAGCACCTTGCTCCCTCTGCCCAGCATGTAGGAACAGCTCCCAGCTGGGTGGGAGGCTGTGGCCATGGGGCCTCATTCCTCACATTCCTTCAGTAACTAAAAGGTGAGAAATGGTCTTCAAAGCAGACACAGAGATCAGGAAACAAATCTGTTGATGGCCCCAAGGTAAAAAGGAAGGAAAACAGAAAGCCAAAGAGAAAATAGAATGACCCCCACCCAGAGGTGCAGGAGGGGGCAGAGGCTCAAAACAGTTCAGAGGGATCTGGCACCCCAGGTAGCAGCAGCCTGCTCACAAAAACTGCTGCCTCGGCACTCTGTCTGCACCCTGGAGACTGCCAAATGCCAAACCACAGCTCTTCTCATGGATATGTGGAAGAACAGTTTTACTGCTGCTCCCAAGGGGCTGGGGACACAGCAGGAGCCAGGAGGAGCAGGACAGGGGTCCAGCAGCTCCCCAGGGGCTCCCTTCACACAGGAGGGAAGGGGCAGGGCAGGAAAAGGATAGGACACATTCTCCTGCTCATGCTTCTTGCCCTCTACATTTCCCCTGGCCATGCCTGTCCTGACCCTTGTGCCTCTCTCCCCTCTCTGCCTTCTGTGACTGAGCTCAGCCAAGCACTAAACATGTGAAGAGGGGCTGAGTTAAACCTTCCTGCACATCTGCCAAGCCACTTCTCAGAGTCCTTCCCAAAAAGAACATATTTTCTTACTAACATTGCAGAGCAATTCCCTCTTCTTGCTGCCTCTGTGTCCATCCTATTGTCTTCCTGTCTTTTTTCTAAAACACAAACTCTTTGGTGTTGGAGCTCTCTTCAGTTCACCCCGAGTCAATTCTTAATAAATTGCATTGTGGCAGCTTTATTTCTGGAAATAATGAGGTGCAGATTTTTTAAATATTATTTTAATGATAACAGATTTCTTCTTTCAACCACAAAAAACAACTCTGTAAAGAAGGTTAATCTCTCCAGAGATATCCCATCTTGCATTCTGAAACAGAAAACAGCTTTGTCTTTTTACTGAAAAAAAAGACAAAACCCCAACATTGCTCTAAAGGGGAAAGGCTTCCACCGCAACAGCTCTGCAAGAGGCAAGAATGTGGAAACTTTGGCCCCAGAAGATGTGGGCACAGATGCAGAGAGCATTGTTTCACCAGGGATGACATTTCATGTGCTTTGCTGTCAGTAAATAAACACTTCTCAAGAGGAAACTGGCACGGGTGTTCTGATCAACATCAGCGACACCTCCGAGCAGGAAAAGATTCCATAGAGCATAAAGCTTGTTTACATCCCTCTTGGAATTCTAGACATATCACACATTCTTTAATCCATAGGAGCACACAGAAACCCCTGACACCAACAATAATCCATGATTACAGCTTTCCACAGTGACAGCTGCAGATTTCCTACCCGTAAATCCTGTTCTCACCGCCAAGGCTTCACAAAGCTCACACCAACCACACAGGGCAAGCTCAGCAATGTCTTGACCTTAACCCATCAACCATTTCTCCATTGGTACCAATAATTTTGAAACCAAATATCCAATATCTCCCTTGGAAATCACCCTATCCAACCCTAGATCAGTTTTATCTGTATGTGTTAAGCTGCATTTCAGTTCCAGCCAGTTCTGCCCTTTGCCTCAACATCTCTTCCCAAAGAGGGATGTTATTCACATCACTGACATTGGCTATTTGCAGAGTCAGATTTTAATTTAACTTTGAATGTCTTGGCCAATTTCCCCTGTTTTCAAGTGCTTCCAGAGTCAACAAAAACCCCTCCAGCTAGTATAGAGAAAATGTCAAGGAGAATATCTTAGAGTCAGCAATTTTAAAAGGGGAAAAAGAAAAGACTTGAAAAGGACTTGAAAACCCCTATCAGCAGTGGAGGGCACTGACAGCACTGCTGACTTCCCTGTGGTGTGGCAGGTACAGACATCTGTGCTTAAACATTCCCTGAACATCCCACAGTGGTACTGTCACTAGCAACTTTATTGTATTTGTGCTCAAGGTTTCTGTTTCAAAGTTTCCATCATTTGTGCAGAATGGGGAGATGCTGCAGTGTCACCATCAGATGTCACTGAGGGAAACTCCTTGAAGCATAAGGGTGGAGGTGGGACCCTCAGAGCCAGCTTAGACCAGGGCCGCAGCCTGTTCCCTAAGGGGAGGGGGATCGTGCCTTCTGGAGAGCCTGAAGAAATCCTGGAATCCCAGACTGGTTTGAGTTGGAAGGGATCTTAAAGCCCATCCAGTTCCAGTCCCTGCAATGGGCAGGGACACCTTCCACTATTCCAGGGTGCTCCAAGCCCTGTCCAACCTGGCCTTCGGCACTTCTAAGGATTCAGGGGCAGCCACAGCTTCTCTGGGCACCCTGTGCCAGGGCTTCACCACACTCTCAGGAAGGTATTTCTCCCTAATGTCTAATCTAACCCTGCCCTCCTTCAGCTTAAGGCCATTTCCCCTTGTCCTGTCACTGTCTGCCCATGTGAAGTCCCTCACCCTCTTTCCCATAAATCCCCTTCAAGACTCAGTAGGCCACAATAAGGTCTCCCTGGAGTTTCTCTTCAGGCTGGACACCCCCAGCTCTACCAGCCTGGCTTCAGAGCAGAGAGGGTCCAGACCACCTCTGTGGCCTCCTCTGGACTCTCCAACAAGTGGTGCTGAGGACCTCAGAGCTGGACACCGTGCTCCAGGTAGAGTCTCACAAGGGCAGGGTGAAGGGGGGAAATACTCTCCCTTGGATAAAAGAGGCCAACTTTCTCTCCACTCCATTCTGAGCAAGGTTTCCTGTGAAAGCAGCAGTCACTCAGCCATGGCCACCACCCACAGCCAAAGCCTGAGAACACCTTGAGAACACGCTGCTTTCTCATCACTTGAGCTGCTCCCTTGCTCACAGGCACTGGGGACTCAGACGCACTAATTTATGAACTGGAGAAGAGCAAAATAGGCTCCATTGAGAGCCCAGCAGCCCGGCTTTCAGATAGCAATCAATGCGTCACTGCCAGAGCCACACTCCCAAGCTCCGGAGCCCATTACCACATCAATGTCGGGCAAGTGGGCTTGATCCTCCTTCACAAAGCTTCGGCACTTCGGCTCCCTGGGGCATGTTCACACTACCTCACTCCTGCTTTGTGAATTAGGACACTCAGCTTCCTGGCCTCCCAATGCCTCTTCCAAAAGGCAATTCAAAGGAGTCTAACTTAGGATATCACTGGCAGGGATCAAGGCAAAGGCAACTCTTAAAGTCAAATTGCCTCTGTACTGGGGCTCCTCACAGGGAGCTGATTGTTCTGGGCAACCTGGAGGAAGCTGCTGGTTTGTGGTGAGCAGCTGAACAATATTGTGTGACAGGATGCATCTGCTCCATGTTCCTGTGTGCCTCGCACAACCACGGCCAAGCTGCAGCCAGAAGAGTCACACCACACAGCTTCTCTGGTAAAGCTCACCCCCACAGGGGCTTTAAAGGTCCCTTCCAACCTAAACCACGCTGGGATTCCAGGAGATGGTCACTGGGTTGGAGCATGTGGAGAGGCTGAGGGAGCAGGGCTTGTTCAGCATAGGGAAAACCTGGCTGGATGTAGGGGAATATAATCCCCTCTTCAGGTTTATCAGGAGGGACCATTGACAAGATGGAGTCAGATCCTCCCAGAAATTCCAGCCAGGCCAGAAGGTTAAAAAATGGGACAGTGAGAGTGGCTAAGCACTGCCAACAGGCCCAGAGCAGCAGTGAACCAGGCACGGCACGGCAACACCTTGTCCCGCAAAGCTGGCCCTGCTCTGAGCAGAAGGGCAGAGATGAGCTCTCAGAGAAGAGCTAATTTCAAATTGAAATGAGGCTCTGATTGTGTGATTAGCAATGCCCTGCATTCCACAGGCTCCTCTCCACACAGACGGGTGGCTTCTTGCAGCAACTGCTGCTTTCAAGTCCCAAGCACCTCCCAGGCAAAGAACACCCAAGATCTCATTTACCCAAAATACGAGATGGTCCTGATCATGCTCAACAATACTACACAGAGATCCAAATACATTTCCTGCACTGGGATTCCTTCCAAATTTTTGTCAGGCAGTCCCCGAGGGAAGTAATTCATTTTCAACAGATGAAGTCATCATGTCTCCAAAATCTGCTCTGGCTGCCACAGATGTGAGCAGGTACAGAGCAGAGGGAAAGAACCAATACAGCTTTCAGAGGGAGATCTGGAGACAGGGAGTATTTTCAAAAAACACTGAGCAAGAGGTTGAGACACTTCCTTCAGCACATTGTTGGACATCCTCCATGGGCCCTCATGCAGGTCACAGAGCCACAGAACAGATGAACCTGCTGCTGGCAGCAGCTCCATGGCACAGGGCACGGACACTTCCCTCCACAGAGATGAAAGGCTCCAAACAGGATATTTCACTGAAGTGAATCTGGCAGGATCATTCCCAGATTTCACTTCAGTAGCTTCAGTAGTGGATAGCAATGTTTATTGGCTGGACAAAGCACAAATCCAAACAGAAATGGAGGACCATGGAATGTCCTGAGCTGGGGTGGAGTTACAAGAACCAGAGTGTCCAAGTCCTGGCCCAACAATCCCACCCTGAGCATCCCTGGCAGCACTGTCCAAACACACCTGGAGCTCTGGCAGCTCCACGGCCATGCCCATTCACTAGGGAGCCTGGGCAGTGCCCAGCACCCTCTGGGGGAAGAACCTTTTCCTGATATCCAACCAAAACCTCCCCAACAGATATTTAACAAGCTTAAGAGGGAAGATGCAATACTCTAGAGGGACATTGCTCCCATGTGCCCAAGGAACCGTCCAGCACAGAGTCCTCCAGACATTTCAGGACAGACTTCTTGATAAAGAGGGCACCATGGTACACAGGTGAGATGGCAAAGCTCATCCTGACACTGGATCCTACTCCCCACTGACTGAAAATTCTGCCCTAGAAAATCAGTTCTCACTGCCCAATTGGCCACTGCTGTTGCACAAAAGGTTTCAGGGAAGGGAATTTGTCCCATTGCTCCTGTCACTGCAGACGTCAGACAGATCTCCAGCGGAAGGCAGACTAGGGCTGTGCTGGGACCAGTCAGCAGTGCCAGTTGTCTTTGGGGCCACTGATCAATTCCTGGTCTTGTTCAGCAGTGTCAGCATAGCCTGACGCTCTGAGGACTTTCCCAGATCATAACCTCTTATTTTAACCCACAATTAACTCATTTTCCTCAATTACATCCCACAACTCCAGGTATGCTGATACACAAAATCACAACCCACCTGCAATACTTGTTCTCCCCTCCACTTAGCTGGTCAGGGAATAGCACAGGTGTAGCTCTGCAATGAGCTGTAGTGTCTGACTAACCCAACTAAAATAACCTTTGTTTGAAGAGAAAAGTATAACATCCATAAACCTGTTTAACATCCATAAACCCTCCAAAATACAATTTCATAGCAAATAGGCTAAAGTAATTTTACCCTAATTTTTTTTTTCAGATATAATTTTTTTTTTCCTTCTCTTCTGTGTGAAGTCTGCCCTGAGGGTCTATGCTTCCTCCCAAAATCCCTTTCTCACAACCACTGCAGAGGCACCTTTTGAATTCCAACCTAACCCTGGCCCCAGAGCTGTTGGATATTATTCATCCTAGGGATCAGCAAAGGACCAAGGACTTGGTCTGAATACATAAGCCACAGATTTTTGATTTTCTTCCAGATTTCTCACACCTCGGTCCCACGATGGCAGGCTGGAGATATTTTCTGGGAGCACTCCAGCACTTGGCAAGACTGAAGATGAATGAGTATGAGGAAATTGGCCAAACTCTTTCAGAGCAGTAGTGTGTTACTTATCACAGTAGATGCTTTGTCTAAGCCCAATGACACAGTGCATTGAAGACAAACTGGCAACCCTTATCTTCCCAGTGTATTTTGAAGTAGCATTTATCTCCACGTCTTTTGTCATCATGTCACACACACACGAATGAAGTGTCACAGGGCCAATGGCAAATCCTGCTCTCCAGTTTAAGGAAGTGGAGGCTCCCATCATGTACTGGGTGACCTGCACTGCTGCTGAGCCTTGCCGAGCCTCACTGAGCCTGGGCCTCCTGTGACCAAACATCATTTCTCTGGGCTTTCCAGCCTCAGAAGGTTTTTACAATCCAGGCACTTCCATAAATTTCTACAGAAGTCACCATCCCAAAACTCTACTCTGGTTTGTATCCTGGAGCATGGAAGCTTGCACAAGGAAAATACAGCTCTCTGCTAAGCTCTGTGGCTGGCTGAAGGGTACCTAGCCAATCTGAGCATCCCAAATTCCAGCGTGACATCGACTTGTGCTACAGGATCTGTCTGCAGGAATTCCACAGAGTGAGGAATTCCATGTGCTGCCAGAGCCAGGCCCACTGTGGGGATGGGGACAGGGCCCTGCAGCTCCATGTCACCATGGGGCTGCCAGAGCTGCAGGTGTGTGAAGGAGTGAAACCACTGCCTCTGTGCTTCTGCTGGGACCTGAACTCACAGGGTGACACCTCATTTGCTGGTTGGGATGTGCAGGAGCCGAGGTCATTCCAACGCCTTCTCAGTTTGTTTGGAGCCCTGGCATTAACCCTAATGAGCTAAACCAGTGTGCAATGAACCCACCAATAACTCCAGTAAGTGTTCTCATACCCAGTCACATACATCATCACATACATCATGAGAATCCATTTACTCTATTTGGGAAAAAAGTCTCCTCTTTTCTATTTAGGAAAGCCTTCAAAGTAAATAAGCAAAAATCCTGACAATGGAAATACTTGCTCAGGAGCACAAACTCTTCCCATCATTAGTATATGGAAAAAAGATGCCCATGGGACAAACATGGGTTACTACTGATTTCTGTTTTGCCATGCCCAAATCCCCCTGGTTCAAAGCCAAAGCAATAATCAGTATCTGTGCAAGATCTTTCCCAAAAGCAAAGCTTGGCAGTTAGTTTTTCTCTCCTTTAATCTCTTTTGGTACACTTCAGCTCCTAGTGATTTTTGTTCAGAAGGAGAAATGCTTGAGAGGGTTGACTGAATGAACTCTGAAATTCACACCCTGGCAAATTGGACTGATTTCCTAAATCCATAATTACGACATTCCTCAGAGATATGCATTCTTTCAGAGTGAACAAGGGAAGATTAGTTTCCTGTTTCTTCCCATTTACATGACTTCTCCTACAAGAAGAACTTTTTTTGTTTCTAAACAATCCTCTGTTTATGCGGTTCTCTTCTTGGCAGGGAACTGGGGAGCTAATCTTGCCTACAAGTATAATATAGCCAAACTATCAATTGCCAGCAGCCTGAGTATCTGTGTCCAAGGCAGTTGATTTGCACAGGCTTAAGAACCCAATATCTATCAGTGAGCACTCAGACAGGCACTGATCGATTACAGAGGGTTTAAATAATCTGGGATGATTATTGAATGGCTGGATCGCTTTACTGCTGGCTGGGTAAAAAGGGCAGAGATCATCTGTGTGTGTGTGAAAGCTGAAAACAGTGACACTGGGCAAAGGGAGCCCCCACACCTGCACAGCCCCAGGTCATAGCAGCTCCCACAGGGTGAGGGGCTCCTGCCATGGAGCTGCAGGTAAGAACTGGCTCCCACCTGCAAACAGAGTACATGCAGAGCCCTGTTGTTTGCTTTGGTGTTTATCAGTGAACCCATCCTCTCCTTCTGTGCTACCCTGGGAAGCAGGGCAAGCTCCGTGTCCCATTCTCCTTCCTGCCATTCCCTATTTGGCTGCATAGGGCAGTGTCAGGGCTCTTGGTGCTGGAGCAAAAGGAACATGAGGATTTGCCTGTTTGAAGTGAGCCTGTCCTCATTTTTACTCTGATACAAACAGGAATTGGGGATGTTCAGCTGGGAGAAGAGAAAGCTCTGGGAAGACCTTGTTGTGGCCCTTTGGTACCTGAAAGGAGCTTATAGAAAAGACAGAGTGACTTTATACGGAGGCAGTGACAGGGTGAGGGGGAACAGTTTTAAACTGACAGAAGGGAGATTTTTATTAGATATTAGGGAGAAATTCTTCCCTGTGAGGGAGGGGAGGCTCTGGCACAGAGTGCCCAGAGAAGCTGTAGCTGCCCTTGGATCCCTGGAAGTGCCTAAGGCCAGGTTGGATGGGGCTTGGAGCAACCTGGGATAGTGGAAGATGTCCCTGCCTACGGCAAGGGGGTTCGAACAAGATGATTTTTAAAGTCCCTTCCAACTCAAACCAGTCTGAGATTCTGTGACTTTTACCCTGTACTTGCTGCAGTTTGCAGTCACTAACAGGTATTATGGACACCACTCCTGACGCTGATTTTAAGGACCTGCTATGTTCCACATATTCCTGTAAGGTTTTGCTTGATCATCATTCCTGAACAGTTTCCTACTCCTAGGTTGCTTTTCCCACTTGGCAGAACTAAACCTCCCCCAGCACACCCCAGTGGAGTTGAACAGCCCACTGATGCTCTTAACTCCTTAATCTATTCCTGACCTCTCAAACTACAGCCATAAGCCAATTAGCTCTTCTTTATACCATACCAAATCTCCTTCTGATAAAGCTGTGCTGCCGAGTGAATGCCTGCTAGTGACAGAAATGTAATTACAGTGCTTAGCGGCATGCTGGCCCTGGCTGGTGACAGGGGCCTAAGGTCAGAATGCATCTCTAACACACCAAAACAATTTAAAGGAGATTTTTCCTCCCCAGTGTGTTCTCTCCAGTTTCCTCTCTTCACTCTCCAGTACTTAATTCATTTGCACATTAAGGCTATTTGGCCACCATTTTTAAGACTGAGGTCCTGAGCTTTCCAAGGACCCCTTGTCAATCCCTCCCTGAAGCATATGAAGAATCATACACCCAACTATGTCAATCCTCAGCTTGGCCCTGTAGATCCACACTTCAGTAAATGGGGGCTGATTTTCTAAAGTTATTGAACAAACACATCATACATCACTCCAGAGAAAATTTTGGCTGACTTTTAGAATTATTTTGGACATTTTTGACAATTTCGTAGATCGGACAATAAATGATGGCAGTTTGTCTTAGCTTCTTTGTATCTACTGTAATATTACACCAGAATTCATTAGCATCTTTCTGCTTAACCACAATTTATTTATCTAGCAGTGGCTGGATTTGTTATAAATAAAACTACTACAATTACAGTAGACACACCAGCCCTCCAGGTCTTACAGAGAATTAACACAGCCTAAGTCATGCGGGAAGTAGTTGGAAGTATTTACATTTAACTGTACACATTATCCTTTGACAGACTCTTCCTTAGCTGGGGAGGCACGGAACACGCTGCATGTTTGGCTTTTCCCATGTGCTTTTCCCACAGCAGCTGGGGGTTTGTTCAATGCAAAGTTCCCATTTCTCTTAGCCCAGTAGTGCAAACTTCATGAGTACAGATGCACATTTGCCTGCTCTCTCCCGAGAGCAGAATGCAGCTGCAGAACTGAACCACAGTCACGGAATCGGAGTATCCTGAGCTGGAAGGTAACCACAAGGATCATCGAGTCCAGCTTCTGAAATTACGGGATGCTGTTCCTGAGACAGCCACAGGCATGCCTGTTCTCTGCACCAGCCCCACCAGTCATCCTTTTGCTTTCCAGTAACTGGTGTTATTTCAGCTTCCAATCAATATATGACCCCATTGACAAACTGAACTGAAAAATGGAAGGAGATGGATACTTTGCCTCCCACTTTTCCTCCTACTACAAACAAGTTTGTTCATAGTTTAATATTCCCTTTAAACCATGTTGTGGCTGTGTGCTCTCCCCAGAGACCTCCAACAAGAATAGTGAATCCAAAGAAAATGGCACAGGGAAAAAGCAGAATGAGTGTCAAAGCACTGTCATCACCATTGAGCTCCTGCCAGTCCCTGAACAGGGGACAAAACGCAGGGAGAGGAATAGAAGGAGAAATGGGAGCTACAAGTAGACACTGGGTGAAGAAAGGCTGCCAGTTCTGACCTGAAACAAAACAATTCCCCCAGTCCTGACTTCCTAAGAGAGACAACAGACCTTAAACCTGTCACTACTCCAGGTATAAACACCAGCTGTTCTGCAAAGGGGAAAAGGGAAAGAAAAATCAAACCTTCTCTTTTCTGCAATGGCAGCTGTTAGGGAGCTGCTTAAAGATGTGGAAAGAGAAATGTAATTCTTTTGCAGATGGTTGAACTGGCAGACTGCAGGCAAAACCAGACCAGGTGCAGCCCCTGCATATTCATACACACCTGCATACTGGGAGGTGCTGGGCTCCCAGTGGCTCAGCACCTCAGCACAAGCACCACATACAGCACCACTGGTAGGACCATGAACATTTCTTTCAGCTGATGATTCTTCCCTGAGACTTCTAAGGCTAGAAGGAACAAAACAATCATCCACTGGTTTAATTTCCTGCTAAAGAAGTCCATAAGTACTAGCAGGGGACTCCGCATGTTGGCTGGTTAAATTCGTTTGGGTTTCCACCTTCCAGGAAAAGAGCCAGTCTGGGTTTGATGTTTGAGTGATGAAATCCATCCCGTCCCTGAATAAACACTTCTCTCCAAACAGAGAGAAAGATGATTTTGTATGCAGCCTTATATTGAAAGACATGTCCCTTATTAATCACCTCCAGAGCATCATTCCCATTTGCACAGCACACACTGTTTCATTCCCTATGCATATTCAGTTTCTCACACTGCAGAGATGTTGCTGTACTCAAAACAATAGAAAAGTCTCCCTAAACTCAGGGGTTCCAGGGAGGAACAGTAGATGTGGGTATTTGCAAACTGGTCTTTTTGACTCCTGGTCCTTACTCAAGACTCCTCAGAGCAGGGGTCCTGGCCAGGTGTTCTGACCACAAAAAAACCTTTGAAAAAATAAATGGCATTCTGCCCTTTAAAATCCCTTTAAAAATTCTGTCCTTGAGTGTAACAGTTTTTACATTTTATTCCAGAGGTAGCTGCGTTTTCATTGAGGTCAAAATGGTTCTGGTACAGAAAGAATCTTGGCATCAGACACTGCCATTTAGAAATTAATTGGTCAAATAAATAAGATTATATCAACTCCTTGCTGCAGTGGAAGGTAATTTACACCTATTAAGTACCAGGAATTGTCAATGTTTTTCCAATGTATTGCACAGAAAGAAGGGCAGATTTCTGAATATTGTCTGTAAATAGCGTGACAACCCTTGAACTGTAGTGGAACTGGAGTTCTGCATTTCCTAGGAATTACCAGCATCTGACCCCCACTCACCCAGAGAAGGAGCTGGCACAGTGCTTGATTTTCACAGTCAGAAATTTTAAAATAAGTTATGTCACTGTCCCAGCTGGAAGAGGACAGGGATCAGCTGCAGGCTCTCCCTGTGCAGAACACAGGAAACAGCTGCCCCCAAGGCCCATCTCTGCATCCTCACAAGCCCAGAAGAGACTGAGGAGCTGCAGGACAGGGGCTTGAGGAAAATGAGGGCACTTTTCTGGGAGGTGCATCCCTGCACCCTCCTCTCAATCCACCCACCAAGGTCAGAGTGGTCCCAACCAGTGCAGAATCAGAGAATCATGGAATGATTAAGGTAGAAAACACCCTGTAAGATCATCAAGTCCAACCATCAAGCCAGTACCAACCACATTCACCACTAAGCCATGTCCGCAAGTGCCACATCCACACATTTTTTGAACACTTCCAGAGATGGTGACCCCATCAGTGCCCTGGGCAGCCCATTCCAGTGCTTTACAGCCCCTTCCATGAAAAAAAAAATTCTAATATCTAATCTAGATATTCTCTGGTGCATCTTGAGGCTGTTTCCTCTCATCCTGAACAACAGGCCCCTGCTCCCCACAAGCACCCACAGAACAAGTGACATCTTTGCAAACAGCAGTGCTTTTCTGAGCACCAGATCTGGAAGGGTTTCAGATGGTTAATTTTGAGAAGTTAAGGGATAGTTTCCCTGTGCAAACACTAGCACAGAACAGTTTGGGATGTAGCAGCAAAACGCCCTTTGGCTTAAGGTGAATAAAAGTGAAAATCCCATTTCTACCCATTCCCTGTCCTGGACACCTCACGGTGGTTATAACACTGACAGTCCCAAATAAACCAACAGGTTTGAACCCTGCCCAGTGCTACTTCCAGTCACTGTCCCCAGCAAGAACTGCAGTGCTGGGCAGTGTCACCCAGTTCTGCTCCAGAGGAGGAGTTTCATTGCAGGAAAGGCCAAACAAACACATGGAGATTTCTTGGTGTAACTTCTTCATAGTTTTGAGACAACATTTTAAACTGATCTGGCACTGATCAGCCCAGCTGAGTCTAGAAGGGCCCAACTACAAGACCTTCAAAACACCAGTGAGAAAGCAGGGCAGCAGAACCATCCTATATCCAAGTTCTCTGTCAAACAGGGACATTTCAGGTTACCAAAATGCAGGTGTCTGGTGCTATTTCAGATGTCCTCGTGCTCCAGCTGCCTCCTGAGACAGAAATGTCCCTCAGCAGGGCCCTTGTCATGCTGCCAATCTCCGGCAAGTGTCTCAGAGTCTGACACCTAAACCCTGCCAGAGGTGATACCTGCCACCAGAGTCACATCCCTACCATGCTTCTCATTGATATCACAGTTCCTTTTGTGTTTACTTTTTGAAAGCCTGCATGGAAAAACTTCCATGGTGAAACTCCTTCCATGGCTTTTTAGTCATTTTGTCCTACAGAATGCCCAGGGGAACATCTGCCCTCCACAGCCCCTGCTACTAGCAGGACCACCCTGAACACATCTGAGCAGAGCCACAGACCAGCTGTGCTGGGCTTGCTCTGCCCAACTCAACCTTCTTTGTGCAGCTGCTGAAGGCAGGACAAACACAAAGCAGGCAAAAACAGCAGCACAAAGGGCACATAGAAAGCACACAGGAGCCTCATGCCCTGCCTCTTCTCCTCTGCCTATCTACCATCAATATCCTCCACACCTTCCCCTCTGCTTGTGAGGACAGGCACTCCCTGTGTTCCAGCAGCCCAGGAACCCTTAGGAAAGGAATGAAGAGCAAGCAGCTGGCACTGGGCACAGAGTCTCTCCCCCTCCCTCTGCCCTCCAGGCATCTCCTCTTGGAGAAGGTGCTGCATGGGGCAGCTCTCCTGGCTGACCAGGCCTGCAGCAGCCAGTGGGGATGAGGGCAGCCTTCTTAGGGTATGAAGAGGCTTGGATCCTTCTCCTTCCCCTCCTGCCTCCTCTGCCATCCCTGCCTGGACACTGGCTCAGCCACTGGGCACTGGCAGGCAGAGGGGGCAAAACCAGTTTACTACAGGGCTGGAAACAGCTTTTATTGGCCCCATAATTAACTCCTGAGTTTCTGCTGTTTATAGGACCAGTCAGGATCACACTTGGGATTCATCCCACAGAGGAGGAAGAGAAAAAATCTGTACTTGCACTGCCCAGGGTGAACAAAAGAAAATTCCAGTCCTAAAATGTCACTGGCCTGCAATGGCAAGCTCCAAGCAAGGACAGTCCCACCTTCACCAGAGTTTTGGTTTCTCTATAAATCCTGATATCTTTACCTATATAATCACTAGAGCTAGTCATACCAATATAATTTACGTCTTTTTTTTATGGCTGCAGCAAAGAATTTGAAAAAATTTGAAACTGAAAAATATCCCATGAGGACTTCCAACCTCTTTGAACTTCAAATTGAAAAAAGCATCCAAAAATGATCCAATAATTCTGACTGAGAGTTTGCCATTGTGGACTCTTTTGGGAGTTTTGGTTCCCATTCCTCCAGGTGACCAGAGATCACATTGTGTCTCATTCTCTGCCTCCTGTCCTTAATAGTGCCTGACCAGGCAAAGCTTGGGAGATCCAAACTTTACGTGAGCCTCAGCTGAACACAGGGATGGGACATGCAACACAAATGTCAGGGCTCCTCAGCTCCACAAGAAACCCAAGGAATTTTTTTGATCAAACACGTCAGGTAAAGGTGAAGCTCTAACCTTTTGTGAAATTGTTGCCCAGAGAAGCTGTGGCTGCTTCTGGATCCCTGGCAGTGTCCAAGGCCAGGTTGGACAGGGCTTGGAGCAGCCTGAGCTAGTGGGAAGTGTTCCTGCCCATGGCAGGGGGTGGCACTGGATGGACTTTTAGGTCCCTTCCAACCCAAACAAGTCTGGGATCCTGTGATTCTGTGAAGCTCTGAGTGAACTTTGTGCCATTCCCTCCTGTAAAGCCCAATCTTTCAAAACCAATGACATCCTGGACAATGTTAGTTGTTGCACTAAAAACCAAAACTTGCTCAAAGATCCTTCTTTTATTCCCTCCTTTCCCTGCCAGCAGCAGCCACCAGCCTGCACAGGTTGTTATTTCAGCTTCCTGCAGATGCACAGGTACAGACTCCCATCGCTTTCAAGTGATGCCAGAGACAGGGATCTCTGATAGCACCGAGTCAGGCTGATAACAGGCAAGTTTCAGCACCACTCAGCTGGTAATTGCACAGTTGTGAAAAACACTCTAGTTGGCAACAAGCAGGAAATAGAGAGTTTGGAATCGTTTGGAAAGCAGGATAACCCTCTGCCCCAGTGCAGCATGCAGCTCTGTGCTGTCAGGGCTTACCAGGCACCACACATGCACTTCCCAAAGATATCCTGAGCCTCTTGTCTCCAGAGTGAGATCCCACACTCCACCATCAACAGAGACCCCTTCCCTGCACACACCAAAGCACATCCTGACATGAGAATCATGGAATCTCCTGAGTGGAAGAGACCCAGAGGGATCATAATGTCCAGCCCCTGGAGTTGCATGGAAGAACCCAACAGTCCTCTTGCTTTGCTGGTGTGTCCAAACAGTGCCTGAGCCCTCAGATCATCAGCCTGGCCCGTTACCACTCAGACCCATGCTGACCCTTCAGATATATTTTCAGAAATCCCTAATGGCTGCAGAATTCAACCTGAGAGGAGTCACAGAACAGGAGCAAACACTCACCATGGGGCTACAATTCCATAGGGAAATCACGGACACATAAATAACCACTACTGGTTTATCACCATGGAATTTCGTGCTGTTTCATTGTCACATTTGTATTTATTCTAGGATCAGGCCAAACCAAAATTGCCTGAACTATCTTGCTTATATACCAAGAAAAACCCACCCTGCTCCCTTCTCCTTGAGCTGTTAAAATTGTGTCCTGCAGCACAAGACAGAGAGGTCACAACATCAATCACCTGTTGAAAATGGTCAGAGCATGCACAGGTAATCTAACATTTATCTCAGTTTCCTCACACACCTTGCTAGCTGCTGAGGAACAGCTTCTTTTCCCCCTTCCTTGTCATTACTCAATGTAAATACTTGTAGTGTTCACTTACAAGTAAGTGCAGGAAAGTAAAAGAAAGTACTTGGTAATCTTAACTAAATCACAGAATCACAGAGCCATGGAATATCCTGAGCTGGAAGGGACCCAGAAGGATCACTAAGGCCAACTCACGGCCCTGCACAGACACCCCAACTGTCCCACCCTGTGCATCCCTGAGAGGGCTGTCCAAACATTCTAGTTTTGCTCCAGCCAAACAAAAACATTTTCAAAGACAGAAAAGGAAGTAAAATACAAGTGTTCTCCCTTGCCCTTCCCTGCATTTACAATTTTGCTTCCAAAGTGTTGAGATAGTGCAGAACTGTGATAGCATGACTACAACATCCAGAGCTGGATATGCTAAAACATCTTAGAATAACCTCCAAGCAAACAACCCTGTAAAAAAAGGGAGAGGGAATGTCTTGGGTTGCAATATGTAACCAAAAATGTGTATTCTATTTTTCATCTGTTGAAAGCAGTTGGGTAGGTGTTCTTTTTTCTTTATCTCTTGTAAAACCCATTCCTCATAACTCCAGGGGGGAGGGAGCAGGAGCCTTCTACTAACAGGCCAGCTGTTAAAACCAGGTGGGGCAGTGTTCTTATCTCTTCCACCACCCATCCTCCCTCCAGGGGGATATCTTCTGTTAATGGGCCATTAGGGCTCACCACATGACTGATACAATTACATCATCCCATTGTGAGATGCTCCACCCAGTGGGGGGAGCCAAGCATTCCTATCTAGACAAAAGCTGAGAGTCAGAAACACCAGGGCAGCCGACTTTCCACTGGATTTCCCAGAGTAATAGTGGACCCATCTTGCCACCACTGGACACTTCTACAGGATCATCTCTACTCCAACAGAACCACATCTGTTAATCCAGGAGGATTTATTTTGGACTGCTTCAAACACCCTGACCAACAGGGTGTCAGGTTTTATTCTGATTCTGTCAGGGTTTCTAGGGTTTTTTTGTTTGTTTGCTTGGGTTTTTTTGTACTACTACATTTGTATTTTTAATATTCCTAGTAAAGAACTGTTATTCCTATTCCTATATCTTTGCCTGAAAGCTCCTAATTGCAAGATTATAATAATTTGGTGGGAGACGGTTTACATTCTCCATTCCAAGGGAAGCCCCAGCTTTCCCTGGCAGACACCTGTCTTTCCAAACCAAGGCAGGGAAATCCACACTCACCTGAATGTGGTCTCCCCAGTTCTCCTCAGTCATGGTTTTCTGAAAAGACAAAATCACTGCTGAGCCACCTTAGGAAAGGGAGGATGTTCCATACAGCAAACTAGAAATGAACACCTCATTGTCCCCACTGGAATCACCAAGGAATGCACCCTGGGACACACAGGACACCTCAGCTCTTCAGTGTCTCCAGCTGGAGCATGGCAGGACAGAGCTTGGATGGGGAAATTCAGGGAACTCTTACACCACAGCACATGAAGCATAAAAATTCTTATGCAGCTTGTCCCCAGACTGTCCATCTCTCCAGCCAGCCATGGGGAGCCATCCCAAGGCCTCCAGCCAAGGGAGGGATCTCGGGGGTCATCTGCAAGGCTGAGCCCTCGGAATATAAAAATATCATTTTTCTCAACAGTCAAATCATGAAAACTCCTCTGGAATCATGAGGTCTGGGAAAGGAAACTGGTAAGTTAATATTCCCATTTTAATGCAGTTCACAGCCAAACTTGGGGAGAAACTCAGAGGAGGACCTGCTCTCCACTCTGCCAATCAAGAACTGAATGAGACCCACCATGAATCTCACCGCAGAGCTGGCAGAGGAAACAGGGAGTGCCAGTGGCACTTTTATGGGAAGGTACAAGAGCAAACAGGGAGCAAGAGCCTCAAAAAAACCAGCTTTGAGATATCCAAGCATGTAATTTAAATATTAGTGAGATAAAGTAGCCATTTAACCAGAACTCAGACACAGCTGAGAATGGTAAACAGAGAGCACCGAAGAGCTCTCAGAAGGGACTGTGTCCAGAAACAGCTGCCAAGATACCTTAATGGAAGTAACTGGACAGCTTGGATACTTTAAATCAAGCAAATTCTCCAAAACAAAGGAAGTGGAAGGCCGGAGAGAGCAGAACACCAGATCACGAATCCATTCCCTCTGCTAAACAAATACACCTGGAGAAATGTTCTCTGCTCTCTCTGTGGATGACCAAGCTCCCTACAGTGATGTCATCCAACATTAAAGCTCTGAGATGCAGGAGGCTGAAGTGCTCCATCCTCCCCAGCTCCTCTGGCAGTGGTTTTGGCAGGCAGCAAAGACAGATCAGAGCCTTCCCTGATGGACTGGGAGGGCTTGGGAGCAGAACTTGAAAAAAAACTTGATCATAACCTATTGATACACTTCTATTATCTCAATTAAGTTATTAAAAATGTAAATGTAACAAAAATCCTCATTCCACACACACAACGCAGCATGTACCTCAGCAAATCTCTTGTAAAAGAGGTAATTCAGGGTTCTCAAGTGCCGCTGATTTATGACATTAGGGCAGAGAGCTGAAAGAAGGAAAAAGACATTTAAGTACACAGCATTTCCTGGAAGTTTTACTGTCTAGACATTACACTTTTCCTTCCCAAGTATCAGACTGGGTTTGTGGAAGGCAGGATGCCCTCACACTTGGAACAATGAGGGACAGACTCACACATTGTCAGCTTATCTCAACTATAAACTGTTATTTACACTTTCATCCGTGATTAGCAATGCTAATTCTCGGGTCTGATATCTCTGCTTCCACCAGCCCTGAACGATAAGATCCATTCCCTGGTTCAATATGCTCCACAGTCAATGACTTCACACCTTTAATTAGGCAGCACCCTCACACAGGCACCGCCTCAGTGTCTAAAGGCTGCATTCTTTCGGGTTTAATTGGACCTGTGTTGTTAATTCATTGAAGCAGTTGTGAACAGTTCATTCAGGATGTAAACTTGTGGCTGAAGTTTGTCCGATAAAACACAGATCCATGAAAGAGGCTCCACATCCATACAAAGAGGGTGGGGAATACTGTTTTGCTGAGTTAGCAAGCCACAGTTGTTGTTATTATTTTTATTGCTGTCACCCTCATTAGATTTGGCTCATTACAACTGCAAAACCCAAGATCTTCACGCAGCACATTGTTTTGAAATCCAGTGCAAGGAGAGATAAAGGCTGGAGATAAAAGACATGAAGTGGCATTAGCATAGGTATCTGTCAGTTCCTGCTGGATGCCGGGCTGCCTGAACAGGGAAAGGCTTCACCAAAGCCTTGCTAGGGCTTTCAGATGGGGCTAAAACCATCTCACTGGGAGCCAGAGGGAGCAGGGCCAGGACTCACAAACAGTCATGAAATTCTCTGTAGCCTCCCTTGAATTAGCACCCACAGGGAGAAACTGATTCCTCATCCCTTTGTGTGCCCCACACAGGGCATGCCCAAGGACTAAACCCCAGAAGAACAGTGATCTCTGCATATCAGAGCCTGCGATCAGAGGGGTGTGGATTGATGTCCCACTGGTTACAGCAGCTTCTTAGAGTGCCTTGAAGCATCACCTCATAATGTGATGGTTTCCATCTCAAACAGAAATGCTTAAAGTTGTTATTTGTAAATTAATCTTCCACAGTGTGACAACAAATCCTTCCCCTCAAAGCATCTGAGGAAATTATTGCAATTATCGAGCAGGATATTGCACCAGTAAATATGGTGATCTTTCCTCTGGATATTGTCACAATATCTGGAGGACAAATCATCAGCTCATGGGAAAGAACACTCTCTAAAGAATATAAGAGCAACATAAAAATTAGTAACACCACCATCTAATTTAATGTTTTCAAAGCTCTTCAGAAAGAACCATGACATGACCCCTCCATGCCACCCAAAAGATCCACTGAACAGCTTTTTCTTTGAGCTTCTAAAGGAAATACCCAAAGCACAGGCTCTGGCAGAAGTGGGGGAGTTGAATGCTTGGCTTCTGTGTGGAAAAGACAGAGAAACATGGATGGACTGGAAACATGCTTGAAGGTACTGGTGACATATTTTATTCTGATGGGGCAAAGGAATTGAGTTGGAATCTGAGTTTCTATATTTTATTACAAAAAACCAGAGAAGAATGTATCAAAAACACACAGAGAGGTTGGACAGAGAACAGACTGAGAGCAGCCCTGGGAGAGTGACTGGTGGGGGGTTGGTGAGAGCTGGACCTGCCCCAGCCCTGAACCCACACTGGGCTGAACCCCAGCGTGGGCAGCAGGGGAGGGGGCACTCTGCCCGTCTGCCCCTCTGCTCAGGTGAGACCCCACCTGCAGAGCTGCCCCAGCGCTGGGGCCCAGGTCCTGTTGGAATGGGTCCAGAGGAAGCCATGGAGCTGCTCCAAGAGCTGGAGCCCCTCTGCTCTGGAGCCAGGCTGGGAGAGCTGAGGGTGTTCAGCCTGGAGAAAGGAAGGCTCCAGAGAGAGCTCAGAGCCCCTGCCAGGGCCTAGACGGGCTCCAGGAGAGCTGGAGAGGGACTGGGGACAAGAGATGGAAGGACAGGACACAGGGAGTGGCTTCCCACTGCCAGAGGGCAGGGCTGGATGGGAGATTGGGCAGGAATTGTTCCCTGGGAGGGTGGACAGGCCCTGGCACAGGGTGCCCAGAGCAGCTGTGGCTGCCCCTGGATCCCTGGAAGTGCCCAAGGCCAGGTTGGACATTGGGGCTTGGAGCAGCCTGGGACAGTGGAAGGTGTCCCCTGCCCATGGCAGGGGTGGCACTGGATTGGCTTTAATGTCCATTCCAACTAAACCAGTCTAGATTCTGTGCAAAACATGAGGGTGAAAGGTAACTTGTTAAGAGAGACAATAGAATGGAGACCTGTACAGGTGGTTAACAACTGAGTTAAAACACTCTGGAGGAAAATCACCATGGAAGTCCCAGGGAAAAAAAGGGGATAACCTCCTGCTCTCCTCCAAAGGCATTCCTGTCAAGTTGTATACATCATTCCCTCATTTCTAACAGAGCATCTTCTGCCTGGTGAGGATCCCCAGGGCCCAGCTGGGGCTCTCAATGGTGACTGCCTAGACATGGGCTGGCAGGTCCTGGAGCCCTGAGGATGTGTGACCAGCTATGGATCACCTGTGCAGATGCAGCCGTCCAGAGCCAGCTGTGGGGCTCACCTGGGCAGATGCAGCCGTGCAGAGCCAGCTGTGGGGCTCACCTGGGCAGATGCAGCCGTGCAGAGCCAGCTGTGGGGCTCACCTGTGCAGATGTGGCCGTGCACAGCCCTCTCCTGCCCTCTGCTGCCCCTCAGCGCGGCACTCCCGGCAGCGCGGGGCCGGGTGGAGGCGGTGACACGGACAGAAATCCCACGTTAAACCAAACGGACAAATAGGTGTTCAAGCGAGGAAAACATTCCTTCTGGTTCATGTTAAAAAACCTCTGGAAGCCCACGGCAAACACTAGCTCCGCACCGGAGGTCCTCATCAGTCTCAGCCCCAGCACAGCCGCACCGGTACCGGGGTTCTCAGATAACCAACCCCTCTATCACCTCTGTCCCTCCACTCGGATCTCCCTCATTGGCACGGAGGCATTAAGCCCAACAGATGAGGCTGTTACACTTCTCTGAGCAGGATCTTTTCTACCTCAGACTTGGGAATTGTATAGGAAAAACATCACTGAGCTCTGTCTGTGTCCTGGCTGTGCCAAACCACAGCAGAGAACATACTCAACCATGCCAGCCCTGGGAAGGGGCCGTTCCCTCACTTCTGAGATTGTTTTGACTGAAACTTGCATTTGTAAAGTCGATCTCACAGGGTCTCCAAAGACTATTAAGTAATTAGCTTGGAAAAGCTACAGGCTCATTAAGCCAGAGCACACTGACCCAGGTGTAAGGAAAGACTCTATAAACCTCAATTTCCTCAATCACACACCACTTCTGCCCCATTTCTTACTTCCCCAATATGGGTAATCAAATTAAATCCACACACAGTTTATTGAAACACCTTTGGGATTGAGCAGAAAATCTCTCACTTCCCATGTTCTGTTTGGGAGTTAACAGGAATTCTGAAATACAGTTCTGAAAAAGAACAGGAGGACTAATCTAAGAGGATGGCTTTTTTTTTTTTTTTCCCCTGAAGTGTGAGATCTTTTTTTAATTGGGCCACCTCCTATCTGGCTCTGAAATTTAGGGCTGATAGTTCCCAGAAGTGTTCCAGGTCTCAGTTGCTGATGAACATCTCAGCTGTGCTTGGCAGTCAGTGTGATTTACTGTGAGTGGGCAAGAGTGAGCTCAGGCAGTGAAATCTCCAAGTCGATTTGGAACTGCAAGAACTGAGTCACACAAAAGTTTGCTTTCTCATACCCAGAAACCCCATCCTCCTCCAGCCTTTCTCACCAAAGCCACTTCCCTCCCTGCTGCTGCTCTCAGGCTCTCACAGCAAGTGGAAGTCACAGGGAGGAGACCGAAAGCAGCCGCAGCATCAGACGAGCCCAGGTGAGGTGACAAGAAGTATGAGCTCTACCTCACCACCAGCATTTGGGGGAGCTGCTCAGAACAAGAGAAATGAGGGTTTCTTTTATCTGCATGCTTTACCCAGCCTTTGCTTTTGTACCCAGCAAAGTACCCTGCTTACTTTTTGTGTACTTTTCCCTCCCAGTTAGACTTGCTTTCACTAAAGAATGGAGAAAGAACACCCAGAAATTCAGCAAAAGGGAGGAGAGAGATGGGAAGACAAAGAAAGCCGCATTATTTCAGCTGCCAGCATTTCCCAATTCAGTTCCAGCACGCCCAGCACTAAGGCAGCAATTCCTCTGCAGGTATTCATCCCCTTCCAAAGCACTTCCAAAGGAGACTGACAGCCACAGTTCAGAAATGTGTGAATTCCTGCTCATAATTACATGTGGTATGATGTAAAAAATAAACACCTACTGTCCTGTATGGGACTGTGGGAGTCACCTAGCACCCAGGCTTCAGCTGAAGTCCAAACCAGGTGCCTGTACCTCTCTCACACCAGCAGAGGTGGGCAGCCCTCTTGAGTAAGGACTTGCCCTGCACTACAGACACTGCTGTTTGCATGGGCGAAAGGGCTGGAAGAACATTTGTCTGGAAGGAATGGGATCTGTATTTACCCCAGGGAACCTCCTCACCAGTGAATGGCTGTGGAGGACCAGCAAGATCTGGCCATTATTATCAGCAGCTACAACATCTGGAAAGCATCACTAGGTCAAAGCACACTGCATCACACAGAGTGCACCTGAGCCCAAGACATGCTCCTCTCCTAGATTTTTCTTTTCCTTAATTACTACTTCTCAGGATTTTGCATGTGAACAGTTACATCATTTCACCTCTACCATTATATCATGCCCTTGGTGAAGCTTTCATAAGGAAAGGGGAACAACTCTTTTCTCTTCACAGATCATCAAAGACAACATAGCTGACTGAATGCCCACACTGTCAAGGAGGGAAAACTACTGAAAACTAATGAACTTCTGGGAAGCTTTTACTTTCTAAATAAATCATTCCCATGTGTCGGAGCTTTCATATGAACATGCTGGGTTTAATTATATCCACTTTTCCTCCAGTGAGGGTTTGAAAGGTTTACCTTGTTAACTTTGGACACCAGTCTGAAGATGGGAAGATTAATATGCAATACTGTTGCTGACAGGTGTAACAAGCCCACAATTTGTGGTTAGAAAACCCTTTTCAGTCCAAGAAAAGAGAATTGCATACCTTGGGTTGATGATGGAAACCTCTGCAGGGTAAAAGCTAACGGTGCACCTAAAAGGGTCTGGTGCAAGACCCCAGAGAGAAGGAAAAATCAACAGTCCCCACTAAGAACCAAAGCAAAGCAGATTTTGTTAGAGAGCTGCTGGTGAAGCTGCTGGTGAAGTGACGGAAAACGTGCCACTTCTCTTGCAAGGCTGCACAAGCCTTAAAATTCCCCCCACCAACTCTAGTTTATACAAAGAATACAAAGGGCTGTGAGGCTCCTGCTTCCCAAGGGTTATCTCCTCCCAGCTGAGGTACCCGCAGCTCAAGAAAACAGATCCCCAGTGAATGACTCGCCTCTTATGTGAGAGGAATGGAGTCATAACTCAGAGCTGACCATGGTGTGTTTATGCAGAGCCATGCTGAGGTCAGGATTTATTTCAGATCATGGCAGAAGCAGTCTATTAGTCACCAGCACTTCATTCTTCGACAGCACAAAGTGGTAATTCCCATAACTTAGCAGCTTTGTTTTTCAATATCATTAATTAAACTCTGAAATTCCCCAGGATAAATGACAGCAGAGATTCCTTGATGAACATGAAAGAAGACAAATTGACTTTGTTCTTTATTATGGAGAGAAAACTCCACAATATGCTGCAATATCCCATACCTGGGTCAACGTTGAATCTCTCCAGGAGCCTGAAGACCAGCTTGCTGAGCACTCTGCGGTTAAATTTTTCAGGTTTGTACCTGGACAGGCCTTGATATGGTCTGTAACAACCAAAAAGACACATCTGTGGCATCACCTAAAGAATGTTTCCCAAATAGCAGACATTGAACAGCAGAGGGATTGGGGTTTGCGGGATGTTGATAAGGACAGGCCCTTGCTTTCCCAAGGTACAGTGAAAAGCCAACAGCACAACCGCACAAATTTCAGTCAATCACTTGAAGCAAGTCCAGAGGCTCATTTTAAAGAAAGTGAGCAATTCCTTTTCATCTCTTTTTCAGAGCTGAAAGCAACTATTGCAGCTACACTGTGACTCTGACTGTGCTGCTGGCTCTGAGTGACAGGAGTTATTCGAGTGAGAGGCAATTCAGAAGTGAATGAGTTGATGAGCAAAGGAAGGTTAACCACTTGCATCTCTTGTTTTTCTGCCACTTCATCACAGTGTTATCTTCCTGCCAAACCTGTACAACCGATACTGAAAGTCACCCTTGTCTGCAGCAAAGCACGAGAGGCCAATCGCTCCAACCTCTGTGGAAGTTTTGATACTGCTCTGCTGCTGGAGTGTCCTGCACAGGTTTCATCCTGGCAGGAATGGAGCATCTGTCAATAACAAGGATTCCTCTGTCCTACAGGCTGGGCTGTTGGAGAAGGCTCTGGCACAGCCACCAGAATTTTCCCTTTTTCAGCTGGAAAGTCAATATACTGCACTCCCTTATGCTGGGGCACAACCACAGCCAGCCAGCCAGGGGACAGCCACACAGTGCTCTGGCAGCACCTTGGCTCCAGCTGTTTAGAAAGACAAGTGTTCCTACCTTGTGATGTCTCTGATATTGAAGCTAGGGTCACACCATGTGTCCAGGGTCTGCAAGAGCTTCCTCTGGAGCTCGGGATACTCTGCCACATAATCTTCCACCAAGTTAGCTTTGTCCTGGAGCAGTAGTGGGGTACACATCTAGGAGAAAGAATTATGTTAAAGCACCATGCCCTGCCTTTGATCCCCATGGAGCATGAGAGTGAGTCCCAACTCTGCCCAAGCCACCAGTGCTGCCTACAGGAGTGCTGTGACATTAGTAACACAAATATGAGCAAAACTTCAGTACAGCAAACTACTGATCTCTGCCTCAGTGATGAGCACAGCCAGGATCTCTGCCTCAGTGGCTGCAGCCAGAAAAAATGTATAAGAGGTGTAATGGGGGCTGAAAAAACACTCTGTGCCTAACCTTAATGTAAAGGTACACAACAGGGACTTCTTGGAAATAGAGTAAAGCCTCAGGTGAAAGGCAGCAGGACTTGGAGGGCCTTGATGGATCTCCTGCTAACAAAAGGTAGATCTCATGACAGAGGAACCTGCAAAGGATATGACTCACCTTCTCTACATCTTGATCTGGCTGTAATTTCAGTTTAATACTCAGTATGGCTGCCTAGAAAACATTAAAAAAAGTTGTGTATTTAGAAGAACCCTACAGTGGATAAATGGGCATTATTCCAAAGTGAAGTAAAAATGCTGTTATACACATTTTTATTGTGCTAATTATTTCTGTTACGTTGTCAAGCACAAATCCTGCAAACATTCGGCCACATTCATTCCACAAAGGTACAAGAACACTCCTGGCAGAGCTGCATATCCTGAGCAGCAACAACCCCTGGAGCAAAAATCAAAGATCAAGTTGTTGGGCAGAAAGCAAGTGAAGCACTTGGACAAAAACAGCTGGGGTGGATATTTACTATCAATGTCATGGTAAAAACACCTGACCCATCATACCTTTCTGAGAGAACTTTATCAGTCTCACTCTGCCTTTGAAGTTTTGTAAAACACTTGAACTTTGTGAAAGCAACTCAAGATTTTCAACACCCCGAAATCAAAAGGTTACAGTTTCTCTAATTCTTGAGTCACTCCATACCCATGAAAGCACCAGGGTCACCACAGGCAGCGAGATGGGAAGAACTATATTCTTCCCTTTCATGTGATCTCCAAATCCAAGACCTGCCATGTTCACAAACTGCCTCCAAATCAGGATCTTCTGGAACCTGCTGGAATGAAGCACAGGAACTCAAGCTCAGAAGAGCTGGTTCAGCCACTGCCTGTCCCATCCCAGCTGGGGACCACAGGAATGGATGAAGCTCTAACTGTGCACTGCTTGGGAGGCACAGGCATTAGGAGATAAGGATTTAGAGGAGGTAAGAGTGTCTCATTGCTCTAGTGTGTGAGAACACTTGGATCCCAAATACAGAATAAGCATTTAAAGGGTGGCTTTAACATAGTGCCTTGTGCCAGTAACTGGGGCAATCAGAGCAAGGAGCTTTGGTGCACCTCTGTGTGTTAGCGCTAAACTGGTAACCAGGAATGAGATGGCTGGACATCGAGTGTCCTTCCAACACCTCTGCCAAGTCAGGCTGCATTTTCCCAAAGGGCTGTAAGCAGTGCTGAAAAGATAGTTGTGGCCCTGCCAGATCATGCGTGCAGCACTGACCCATGATGGGATGGAATCCACTGAGCTCTCAAACGCCTGTTTATTCAGATGAGGATAAAACCAGTGTGGTAGGGCTTGGAGGAAAAGCTCTTCTCTTCCATAGGTTCCCTTGTTCTTGGTGATTGATTTTGATTTGAGAGAAAGACCAGGAAAATGATGCATTTGTCAAAATGGATGCATGTTAGAACTGTGGTATTTATTGGAATATAGAATCATAAAATGGTTTGGGTTGGACGGGGCCTTTAAAGCCCACTTAGATGCAACCCCCTAGCAGTGAGCAGGGATATCTTCAGGTGGATCTGGTTGCTCAGAGCTGCTGTCCAGCCTGACTTGGAATGTTTCCAGGGATGGGGCAGCCACAGCTTCTCTAGGCAACCTGTGCCAGGGCCTCATCACTCTCACTGTAAAAAAATCTCTTATATCTAATCTAAATCTCCCCTCTATTAATTTACAACCATCACCTCTTTTCCTACTACTCCAGGCCCTGCTAAAACGTTTGTCCCCATCTTCCTTATAGACCCCTTAACACATAAACAAAATGCAGCACCATTATGCATCACCTGCATGAAACTTTTCTGGAAAAAAAACCAGAAGAATAACCCAAGTAGGGGCAGGCACATGCCTTGAAATCCATTTCCTGTGATCACTTAAGTGCCACCTGAACTCAGCCCATCACTGGCAGCAAGTCCTGCAGAGCCACACAAGCACCACAAACACCTCACAGCTCATCCCTGCTCACAACAGCAGCAGTGGATTACGTTCCTTTCTGGGGAATTCATGCCTGTATTTCACCCACTGCATCACAGACCAAGTGTGCAAACGCAGAGAACCAACACATGCCATGGAAGTTCAGCTGCTCAATCCTACTGCCCCCTCAGAAGTGGGAAAATATCAGGTTTTTCTGTTTGTTTTGGGTTGGGTTTGGTTTTGGAGAAGTCTGAGTGGTTTATTTTTTTTTAACACTGCTTCATTGGAAGTCCAGGCTTCATTCAAAAGAAAAATCAAGAGGAGAACTGTAAGTGACAAAAAGAGGAATCACCATTAATGCAGAGACTGAACAGAAAGACACAGGAGCATTGCTCAGCCCAGCTAAACCTCAGCCAAACCTCTCCCTTACTCCAGACTTTAAAACTATTCCACAAATCAGAGGCAAAGAGCTGCTTCTTTCCTCTCACATTATCAGCTTAACAACACAATGTTCAAGCTGAGTGATTATTCTCAAGACAAAGGTTGTTATTTCTGGTGCAGACCTGAAAAAGGGGTTTGGGTCTCCAAAGCTTTGTCAGCTGGTTTTGCATTCCTCCCAGCTCAAGTTTGCTGAATTTAAAAAAAAAAAAAAATCATTAAAAAAAGAAGAACATACTTGCAACTCCCAAGGCCTCGTTTCACCATTTGATCTCATTAGTACCTCCTATTGTAGCCTTAGTTTTAACTGCAACATCTAATAGCTCCCTAATGGCTTTTTAATGTTCAGATTAACCTAATTGCAGCACTGTTATCTACATGGCAGAGGTTTATCTCCAGCTCTGCTAACTGTACAGGTGACTTAATCAGATGAACACGTGTGGTGGCAGGTTGGGTTTTCCTCTTTCCCTAGTTGGATATTCCACCCTGTCCCAAAGGGTGTAGAACAACAGATGTTCATTTGTCCAGAGTGTGGGGAGCCCTCCCTTCCCTGCCCAGGGCTGGCAGACTCAGCTCCCCCACAGCAGGCCTGGAGGACAGAGGAACTCCAATCACACAGAGATTCATGGAATCATCATGCTTGGAGAAGACCTCTAAGATCACCAAATCCAACCATCAACCCAACACCACCACAGTGTTAACTGCCAAACCATATCCCCAGGTACATCCACGTGTTTTTTTAACATCTCCAGGAATGGTGACTCCATTGCTCTGGGCAGCCTGGCCCAGTGCTTTACATAAGCTGGTTTTTAACAGCACTTTAGCACCCTCCACTCAAGTAGGTAACGGAGCAGGCAGAGCCATGGTGCTGCTGGCAGAGCCTCCCTGCAGCACAGAACACTCCTGGAGCAGGGCAGTTGCCTTGTCCATGCCTGAAGCTACACATGGAAGGAGAAGCATGAGCTGGGCCCTAGAAACAGGCACCAGGATGGATCAGGGTGCAGCTCCAGGGGCTGGGCTGAGCAGGAGGCCAGCAGAGATAACATCAGCCTGTTTACAATGGGAATAGTAAGAGAAGAGATATGAGTAACTGTAATAAAGATGAAAGTGCTTGGCAGCTGTGTCTGTGGTCTCAACTCTGAGCTATTTTAAGATTTTGTTTTGTTATTATCGTGTTTTGAATTGTTTCATTCTACAAACAAGTTTTGTGTAAAACGACCCTATTTTTAACAGTCAGTTTACAGCTGATAAGATCTCCAGCAAAGCAACACCTCATTCGTAGGCTCATTTTGACTCAGAAAACAAACATTTTAATGAGACCGAGCAGGCTGTAACTGAATGGGTGAGAAACCCCCTCCCCACCTGGAGCCAACATTCCCCATCTGCAGTGCTGAGCTGGAAGGCGAGCCAGGGAAGCTGGAATCTGGTAATCTCGTTCATCCAGCTGCAGATCCTCGGGCTGGATCAGCAAGGCTGCCCAAATCCTGAACAGCAGGTACCCCCCGACTTCACCAACTGATCAGTAAGAGCCAAAACCCGAGGCAGGATGCAGGAACATGGGCAAGCTCTGGGGAATGCTGAGATATTGACACCTATTAGGGTCTACTCACCCCCTCAAACCCCAAAGAGAATATTATTGTCATGGCTGGTGGTACAAGGAGCCTTTGCACAAAAATATTTCACCCACAGAGGGTTTCTAGCATAATCTAATAACAGCCATTATTATCATTATTGCAGCACGTAACAGTAAACCCCCACAGATGACAACAAACCTGGGGGAGGCTGGTCCCTCTCTTGCCTTGAACCCCCAAGTGTACATGGGAGAGGGATGTGATGAATGCACTGTTACTGCAGGAGAAAAGCTGATGGCCATTGCCTGATCCAACTCCAGTCCCAACTCCTGAGTTTCCTCATCCTTGGGGAGCTTCGGGCCATTCTTTGACTTAATGATGGTGAATGCAAAAATTCCATCTGGACATTTTGTAATAGTTTTGTCTCCCAAGGATAAATCCCTAAACACTACATTGAATTCCACCTAACCCACCAGTAGGTGCACTGACTAAAGCATGGGGGAAGTTTCCCAGACCTGACATGTTCAGGCCCAGCCATGAGCACCAGAACACTCCTGCAGTCACGCGAATGCAACACACGAGTATGGGAACGTGGGGAGTGCTCTGGAGTTAGCAGAGCCCGGACACCCTGCACCAATCTCGGCTTGTTTTGAACGCAGTTGGCTCTGTCTCATCGAAAAATGACTATTCTTTCCACGTACAGTACGAGGTGCAGGAAGCCACACAAGATCTTATCTGCAAGGGCATGTGCACTTGGGTGGTGTCTGCACTGACAATTTCTGCAATTTTCCCACGGTGGGGTTTGCAGCAGAGGAATTATCTCGTGCAGGAGAAGTGCTTAGAGTGCTGAGGCAGGACAGGCACCAGTGGTTGCTGATGACTCCTGCTCTTGGCTCTGCTGCAAGCAAGCTGGGACAGCACAAATGCAGATATGCCTGTGCCTGACTAAGTGCACTATTTCTGAACACATTGTGAGGGAATTTCTGAAAACCTAAATAAACGAAACAATGAATAAATGAAGGAGACTTTGCAGAGGAGGAACCAATGTCAACTCAAAGAAAATCACAGTGATCAAAGCTTGGATAATGGCAGAAATAACTGAGTAAAAGGCACACCAGGTATTAATCACTGGACACATCTGTTTTGTGTTTTGGAATCACTCATTTCAAACTTGTGGCTAATCAGCTTTGCTGAGCTCTCAGAGTGCATCACTGCACAGTGGATGACATCAGGTTCGATGGTTGATTGCTTCCTGCTCAAAGGGCACTTCATACACAGCTGTGGGAAAGTCTGTAGAAACCAAGGAAACACGACATTTCTCAGGTCCACACTCAAGAGACCAGGAAAGAGTGAGACCATCAACATGGAGCAGTGACAGGTTATTCCCCGCCAAAGACTCTGAGGTAAAGGGAGAGAAGTACAAGTCCCGGTTGAAAAATGCACAGGTGAGGAGAAAAGGGAACTGAAGCCAACCCACTCTGATTTGTGTCCCTCAGGTCACTCAGCAGATTTACATGGGGTTTAACTGCACAGCTCATTCTCTGAGCATTGCCCACCTCCACCAGACCCAGGCTCTGCAGAGCAGGATCTGCTGCACACCCCCAGGGCTGTCCCAGAGCCCAGAAATTCTGGCAGTAGGAGCAGAACTCTACCATCTCATTAATGACTCCCAGCAATGCTGAAGCTCCTTCCCAGCATTCCCCAGGCACAGCACAGGACAGAGGTGGCTCTGGAGGCTGGGAAGGGCAACAGTGGCCCATGGCCCATGGGCTGGCTCCCTCTGCTCCAGAGGGGCATCACTGGGCAGGCAACATGCCACTACAGTTGTCCTTTAGCAGCAGGGTATGTTCAGAGGAAAAAGAGGTGGATACTAAAACATCATCATCTTTATGGGAGAAGCAACTGCTGTAACATTTTTCTTGGGCTTCTTAGCTAATATGATTCTTAATTTAGAAGAAAAAAGGAAATACAAATGTACACGCTTTAAAATATAATAAGAACTGAACAAGCCTTTGTATAATTAAGGTGGTGAATGGAGATAAGAAGTAATATCAGAGACATTTTCCCTGAGCCTGAGAACAGCTCAGAAAAAGCCAGAGAGAAGAAATCCAAAATCTGATTATCTGTTAATGTGCTCAGTCAATGTTAACACTGATCTCTACTGACAGATTTGCAAAGATACACTGTGTGTAGTCCAGCACCATGGATGAAGTAGGGCTACAAAAACCAACACCCCTGACCCTGTTCAGAACATCCCTGCACTGAAACTGAAGGTCATGATGGGGATTGAACTGGCCATTTTTACACTTCTGAGCATTTGTGCTCCTTAAAGTTTAACACTGGTCAATCACACTTTCTATTATGTCTGTAGCAGTATTGCTGACAAAAAGTTGCAATTCTGTGTCTATACAGCTTTTTCTCTGGGTACTCCAACATATTTTATGTCAAAGTTTAACTGAACTCTACCAGATAACCCACATTATCTTAACAAAACATTTGAAAGAGCAAACACTAACCAAATTTAATATAAGAGCCTTCATTATTTGTAGAAATTGATGGATAAAACACTAGAAGAAAAAATACACTCTGCTTTTGAAAACAGAGAAATCTGAACGGACAGCAACTGGAAATCCTGTTAAAAATAAAATACTACTGGCTTCATCCAATATTCTTGTTTAAGATCCAAAGTGATGAAGGGGAGAGAACCTCTACGAATCACTGACACAGAGGCTGGAGTGGGAGGTCTCTCAGGCCCAGGAATATTTCTGGTTGTCAGAGGCTAAAAAGATTATTTATTGTTTCCTTCCTAAACCCAGCTCCACTGCCACCTGTTCAGAATTTACTATAAAGCTGTTAAACAAGATGAGAACTTTGATGCTGACTGTGAAAACAAGTTTCACTGTATCTGACCCGAGCAGCACTCACTGCTGATCCCTAAGCAAAGGAATTTGATTTTTCTCTTTAAGCACAGCTATCTTTTTACCTTTATAAGCTGTTTAAAAAATGTAAATAAAATAACTCAGTGGACAATAGAGGGCATTCATCCCCCAGAAAGACAGCCGCCAGCCTTAGACATGAAATATCGCAGCACATTAAGTCATGAGACCCCGCTAATCAAAGCTGACAGGGCCCTGAATGTGATTTCTGCTCAGACTTAGCGATATCATGGGGTACTGAAGCATGCACAGCCTGCCAGACTGCCCCTGTTCATGTGACAATGGCTTTTATTCCCCAAAGGGGCCTGCGAGTGACAAGAGTCCCCTTTGTCTCCGAGCTCCCGCATTTGCAGTGCAAGAGAGGTTCATTCAAGCAGCCCCAGACACTCTTTGAAAGGCTGAAGTGTAACATAAGATGACCATGAAACACTAGCTTGCCTTCTGCCTACCCCTCATTCTTCTCCAGCACAGCCTGGCCTATTCAGGGCCTCTCACAGCCCCGCTCGCGCTGCATTACCCCCGGTCTGCTGAATCCTGGCATTGTCCCGCCGGCACCCAGTGCCCTTCCCACACCAAAACAGGGTGTCCTTCCCACACCAAAACACCCAGAGCCCTTCCCTCATCAGAAACACCCAGCAGCCTCTCCAGACACACCAAATCCACCAGCACCCAGCACCCTCCTCACATCAAATCCACCCAGTGCTCTTCTCACACCAAATCCACTGGTATCCATTGCCCTTTCCACACTGCATCTATGCAGAGACTCCCCACACAGTATTCACCCAGGGCCCTTCTCAAAGAACACCCTCCTGCACCCAGCACCCTTCCTGCATAGTGTTCCCCAGCACCCTTCCCCACACTGCGACCCCTGGCTCCCATCGCCCTTCCCACACTGCATCCGCCCAGCAGCACGGCTGGGCTCTGGCACCTCTGGCACAGCCCAGGCTGAGGGTGGCATGGAACCGTGGCTGGCTTCAGAGGGGTTCTGGGAAGGGGACTGTGAAGGCTGCTGTGCTTCACTGGAACTCCCTGAGCGGGAATGCTGAACCCTCCCATCTCCCCATGCCACGGGGATGATGAGCAGAGCTGGGAGCCTCTTGCCCTGCTCAAAGCTCTCACTGCTCCTCCAGCAGCTGCACGCTCCCATCATGAAAGAAAGTTAAAACACCAGCAGCCCGACACCTCAAAAGTTCTACATCCCTGCTTTTCCCCAGCTCCCAGTATCTGCCTGTTTCCCTGCATCCCGGGAGCACAGTGCCATCAGCTGGCGCTGCTCCCCTGCAGGTGCCTCCTCAGCACAGTCCGTGCTGCTAAACCAGAATCATCACCTCCACCTGTCCCCAGTCCCCTCTCCTGTGCCCTGTGCCAGCACTGCCCTGAGCCCCCGGGCCCAGCCTCCGACCAGTTCCCCCAAATCCAGGCGTAAGGGAGGGCCAAAGGTGTTTCAGCAATAAACAACTGCCATGGCCATCCCCAGGGAGCTCTGGGATCTTGTTTTCCAAAGGGAATGTTCTCCAAAACCTCCATGAGGGAAAGGAGCCTTAACTCTCAGGGCAGAGGACATGAATGGTTTGCACATGACAGACAAAGGGAATAACCTGCTACAGAATAAATCACAGAATCCCGGACTGGTGTGTGTTGGAAGCGATCTTAAAGCCCATCCAGTCCCACCCCAGCCATGGGCAAGGACACTTTCCACTATCCCAGGCTGCTCTAAGCTCTGTCCAGCCTGGTCTTGGACACTTCTCTGGATCCAGGGGCAGCCACAGCTTCTCTGGGCACCCTGTGCCAGGGCCTCACCACACTCACAGGGAGAGACTTCTTCCCAATATCTCATCAAAATTTCTCCTCTTTTAGCTTAAAGTACTTGCACTTGTTCTTTCACTATCTGCTCATGAAAAATGTCATCTCCCTCTTTTTTTATAAGCCCTTGTAAGTAATGAACTGTAAAATGCTTGGTGTTTTATTGCAAATACAGCAAGAAAATAAATAATGGATTTCTGTCCTTTCACGTAAGAGACTGAAGAGCCAACAATCCTGCATGTGAGTCTGCTTCACTGCCCCAGCTGAGAGATGGGGAAGAGCAGGACAGATGGACACCCAGGGCCACTGCAATGCTCAGAGCCCCAGCTCCAGGTTGTTTAGGGTTAGTCTGACTTAGGTATGTTCAGTCCCCATGGGCAGTAAAAAACTTCCTGTTATTTTTGAAGAGAATTCTATTCATCCTTCTGGTAACAAAGAAAGCTAGAAGAAAGCTATGGCTGAGACTGAGAAGCTGTTGAGGTTTCCTGTTCTTCACACTGGGACTGAGCAGTAAAGGAGCTCTGCTGTGAAAGATGAAACAGAACAACTCTACAAAAAAAAATCACGAGCTTTCCAAAGCTGGATCTAGAAAGAACTGTATTTCTAATGAAAACAAACATCTTTGGAGCCATGAACCTAAAAATCCCACTTGAATGTCATCAAATAAGACATTTCTGTTGTAATTATCAAATATTCACATTCAAAAACTTTTTGAGCACAAGGCTAAGTCTCAACCTGGGAACTTCAAACAAAATACAAAATATCTTTGTTTCAGTATTGAAAGAAATCAATAAGAATGGGATTCCAGGATGTCACCTGGGAATTCAGCTTTATTGAAGAACAGAATTTTAAGAATGCTATTTGAGTTTTACTTTTCCTAAACAAGGTCAAGTTGTTACACATCATTCAAATGAACCATGCTTCTGGGAGAAAAACAAACCCTTTTGCCTTTAAAAAAGAAAGATCATAGAATGCTGGGAGGGACCTTCAAGTTCCATGCCCTGCCATGGGCAGGGACACCTTCCACTATCCCAGGTTGCTCCAAACCCTGTCTAGCCTGGTCTGGAACAATCTCAGGGATAGGGAAACCATGCTGGAGATACTGCAGTGCTGTAGAACAGGGTAAAGCACATCAGATCCTGGGTCTGGTGAACTCCTGCCTATGTCAACCACCCAGACACAGATACAAGAGGTGTTACACATTTGGAATATGAGCCTCAGTGGTAAAGAGGCTTCAAAACTCCTCCAACTGAGACCTAAGGTTGGGGCAATCACATGGGACCAGTGAGGTTTTCCAAGCTCTCTGGCTGCAGGTGGGCTAGACATAGCACAGCAGGTCTATGACCAAGGACTAAAATCCCTTCTTTTCTTGCTAAGGACAATGAAAACAAAAAAGAACACAACCATTGCCCTAAATTCTCCAAATTAAAGCCTATTAACCTATTATTCTCAAAGGTCAGCAAATGAGTGGAGGGAGGATTCCCTGGCTCTGTCCTTAGTCAGCAGCAAAGCCGAGGTTGAGCCCAGGCTGCTCCTGTACATGGGAAGAGCATGTTAAGCTGCAGCATTCACAGCGTGCAGCTGCTGGGATGAAATGGAATTCACATTGAAATGCATCCAAAAAAAAGGACACAGATGTTCACAGAGAGCTGGCAAGGTAAATTTATTTGAAAGACATGACCCACCTCTTTGTAATTGCCCTGGAGATAAAGATGACTGGCATGTTCAAGCAAATAGTTCCGGTCTGCTGTGTGGAGCTGGTAAATGCTAATCAGGGGGTCAAGCAGATTAGTTGGGCACTGGGAGAGCATTCCGAGCACACGGGCCTGCAGCTTCTTCAGCTTGGTGCCAGACTTCAAAAAACAACCAAATAACAATCAAACACAGGTTTGGTAAAAATGGCTGTGATTCAACGGTGGTTGAAAATGCAGCTTGTTTAAACACTGTAAGCAAATTCCTCTGGAAGGGATTCTCTGATTCCCCCATGGAGTCTGCAGGCAGAAATCAGAACAATATGATACACATTTTTTTCACAGTACCCACTTTAAGAACATGAAATATTTGTTGGGTAATTCTGGAGAAGGGATAAGGCCTTGTGCAAAAGTGAAATCTGAAACTGGAAAAATGCGCTCTGTGCTAACAGAGCTCTTCAGAAATTCTCCCCTCTAGTTCCCAGCAGAAAATCTTTGAATCCAGTGACTCCCCTCCAGGGAGATCTCACCTATCAGGCGTAAGAATTCCATTTTCATTCCCAGGCTTGCTGCTGGGTGCATGAAGGGTAGGGAAAGCAAAAGTATCATCAAAAGATGCACTGACACAGGTATTAATCCTTGTGTTCCCACATGATCATTCATTCATGACACAGGAATTTCAGTGCCAGTAGCACTTCACTGCACTTTGTCGATCCTGTAATGGCAGAGCTCAACATCTAACCAAAGCCATTTAGAAAAATGGGAAAGGAAGCAACACAAATATAAAAGTATCCTGCAGATCAGAGCCAAAAGCTTACAGGAAAGAGAAAATCTCAGTAGATCAGAATATCTGAAGGCAGAAGGAATGGTAAACATTAGGACATATAATCTAATGACCCAACTTTACAGAACTAATCATTCAATTGCTGAAAAGGCAGGCTGTTCCCATTTTCTGCATTCCCACCATATGGCAGGAATTAAGCCATCCTACAGTAACTGGCCTCTATTTGCAGAGCTGGAAGAACACACAGAGCAGATTTCTGAAACTGGGTTTCTCCTGACAGCAGGGATGTGGATTCCAGTGGGAGAGCCTCTGGCCTGGAAAGGCTGCAAGAGCAATGCTTGATCAAAGTGGTTTGATCTGGAGAGATGGAAATCCCAACTTTGGAGGGGAAACAGCTCTGGCAGCATAGCTACCAATATGATTTCATTTTCAGGCCAGCATGCCACAGATAGCAACATCTCACTGTGAGTTTCACACCTTGTCACACTCTGTATAAGGCTACAGAGAAGATACTGGACTTCGGAATAAAGTGAAACTAGAGATACTTGAGGAACATTAAAATCAATTGCTCTCTCCTCTCTCCCAGCTCTGTTGCTTTCTCTTTTTCTAACCTGTGGGACAGCAGGATGTCCTTTTATCCAAAGCTGCAGCTCCGTGGTGATGCAATACCCCAAGGAATGTCCTTTCCCTTTCCAATCACTGCTGCTCTCCAGCATGGCCAGGAGTCCTGCCAAAGGGTCCTCCAGTCTGGCAAAGCCCCGCCTGATTTCTTCCTTGAGCTGCCGAGATACAAAACCACATTGTCATGTACAAAAAGATTAGTGAATCCTCCCTTCCCCCAGCTGAACACAAAGCTTTATTTTTTTTTTCATTTAATCTATTCAGAGAGGTAACTGTTGCTATTCAGCCACCATCCGTGCCTCCAGTGACTTTTCATGTCATTACAGATTCCTTCATGGCTCACTGCACCTCCAACCCAATGGGAAAAGCAGCAATTGTCCACACTAATTATCCCATAAAGACAGAGAAGTTGTTCTGTGGGGCAGACAAAGGGGCTTGGGATTTGGGGGAGGGGGAGAAAAGAAGTGAGCTGGAGAGAGGGGTGTTATTGGAAAAATGGCAATATTGAAGGTAGAGAAGTGGGCTCAAAACCCCCCTGATGTTCTAAGATACCTGCAAGGAGTAGTACAAGAACCCCTCCTCATGGCTGCACCACAAACCTGCATATCTGACCTTATGCTCACTTCAGCCACAACAGTGCCCATAATCAGACTATCTGGGAGTCTCAAAATAGTTTGGATTTTACACTCAAAGTGAATGAAATATCTGAGTTCAAATTCTGTCAGATTGTCATCCTCCAAATCTGAGCTCCTTCCCCCAAAGCTCCCTGAGCACCTCCTGCCCCTGCACACCTCCATAAGCCTAAAGGCCCCACAAAGGGGCTCAGAACATGGGAAAACTCCATGCCATAAATCTTAGGAATCCCAGGGTGATGTGTTTAGAAATGTATAGGAATTGGACCCTCACTTTGTGAATATTAATAGGCTACTAACTCCCCATCTGGTAGAAGCGATAAATTATCAGTACTGAGCAATATCTCTATAATGTTTACATTAGAAGTAGTTTCCAAGGAGCTGGGAAGGTTGGCAGGGTGAGGAAGTGGCATCCTCAGTACCCACACAGGACCTCTTACTGCATGGTACATCACCAGCATGGAGCAGGGCGAGAGCAGAGACAGAAAACAAGAAATCACTGAGAGCAGCTGCTCTCCTTCTTTTCTGGCTAAAAAGCGAAATCCAAAAGATGCTCATTCCTGCTGCAGCCAGAACTTGTAATTTACTGGATTTCATGGCCCCATTTGGAGCTTCCAGTGGAAACAATATAAAGTTTGAAGAATGACATGGAAAACAAAATAAAATCTACAGAAAATTTGCCAATGAATTTTTTTGTTTTTTATTCATCGACAATTTTTACTGGAAGACAGCTGTTTCCCAGAGTGTCTTTCAAGTCTGGAAAGCCCACAGAACCTCTGGTTTATGACTGAAACTGTTTCTTTCTCACTAGGCTATCAAAGGCAGTATGAAAAAGTTGATGACTAATGGAGATGGGACTTTAGATAAGAGATTTCTCCCTGTAAGTAATTTTCCCTCTGGCAAGAGTTTGCAATGTTAAACACAGGGCTCCAATTTTGCTGGGAGATGCAGCAGAAGGCAAAGACAAGCTCTGATCCAACCACAAACATCCAATACAACAGCCAAAGGAAAACAAAGCAACTCGCCAACTCCACTGCACTGTTTGGAAATGGCCTTTTTCCCCCCAAAGCCCCACTTCAACACATTTGAAGCTTCCACCACCCTGCTCAGCTCCCCCTTGGTCTGGAATCTGAGCCTGGACTCTGGCAGTATGGGCTCCAGCAGACACCAGGTCCTGCTGGCACAGGCAGAGCAGCTCCCAGCACTGACACCATCACCAGCAGCACAAACTGTGTTCATCTGCACCGAGACTGGCCTTCGTTCCAGTGAGACTGTGATGAGCTGGGAAAAAGCTTCCTTCCAAAACTCCCAGCAAGCCTTCAGTTAGGGCATCTATAGTCTGAGGGGGAAAGGCAGAGAACAAAAGGGGCACCACAAGACACCTAAACCAGAGAGGAAAGAGTGCTGTGCTGTCTCGCTCTCCAGAGAGGGATTCTTCTCAAACTTTTTTTGTAATTGCCATTTCCATTTCAATCGATTCCCATGTCAGGGAATGCTCCTGGGGGATTTCTACAGCCTGACAAATAATGGGAATAGGAAAACGTTGCTGATGCTCAAACTACACACTCCTTGATTCAGCTTTGGTTGCCTGTTTCTAGTCTTGAAGCTCCAGGCAGTCTGCTGTTGCTTCCTGGTTATTCCCAAACTGTCATTCCTATGTAGGAAATTACCATTTCTTATACACATGTTCCAGAACTGGGGTCATGCCCTGGCAGACACATTCCTGCCCATCGTCACTGATTTGAGATCAAGGGGCTGATTTACCCCAGCTCATGGACAATACTGACCTACAGGCACACACAGCAAGAGGCAGAGATGGCATTGGGGCAGGCTGAGATGCACTTAAGTCAACTTATCCCAGTCATTTGGGCTGGACATTTGGGTGGCAGCAGCAGCACAACCTACCTGAGCTGCACACAGAGGGCAGAGCAGCCCAGCCCCTCAAAACAGAGTCCACACTTTCTGTGGGTGCACAGCCCTGGGCATGGATCAGCCTGCCCTGGTGACAGCATGACGGGCATGAGTCAGAACCCACTGGGACATTCCTGCTGTGTCCCACACATCAGCTGCGCCCACCACAGCCCTCCCCATTGCTCCAGAAAGGTTTTCCTTGGGCACCTTCCCAAGGAAAATCCAGGCTGAGAAACACCCTCCTGCCCAGCACACAGCCTGGAGGGGGAACACACCTACAAACCCCGCTGGGGACCTGCAAACCCCAGGTGCCACTGGGGTGACCCACAGAAAAAAGACATGGAGCTGTAGGAATGAATTTAAAGGAGTTGGTCTAAGGGTTAAGTTGGTCTGAGGGCTGGGGACCCTCTGCTCTGGAACCAGGCTGGGATAGCTGGGGGCGTTCAGCCTGGAGAAGGGAAGGCTCCAGGGAGAGCTCAAGAGCCCCTGCCAGGGCCTAAATGGGCTCCTGAAGAGCTGGACAAAGACTTTTAATAAGAACATGGAAGGACAGGACAAGAGGGAATGGCTTCTCACTGCCAGAGGGCAGGGATAGACTGGGGAGGAATTGTTCCCTGGGAGAGTAAAGAGGCCATGGCCCAGGGTACCCAGAGAAGGTGTGGCTGCCCCTGGATCTCTGGAAGTGTCCAAGGCCAGACTAGATGGGGCTTGGAGCAGCCTGGGATAGTGGAAGGTGTCCCTGCCCATGGCAGGGGGTGGGACTGGATGAGCTTTAAATTCCTTCCAACCTAAGCCAGTCTGTGATTCCATGGCTCCTAGGGATCCTCCAGCTTTTCCACTCCCAGCAGAATCGCTGCAGTGCTCTCTGCCAAAGGGTAAGTCCATGGGAGGCTTTGTCTTTTCCAGAGTATTTTTCTTCCCAATCAACATACACATCCCAGGGTACCCAGTGCAGATATTTTGATGATTTCTCTTTCCTGCTGTTGTTTTGTGGGATTAACTGCCCTCCAGACCTAAAGAATAATATTTTTTTCCTCCAATTCAAACCAAACTTGATGGAAAGCTCAAGGCTTCAGAGTTGCTGAGCTCAAGTCTCCGCCAGTGAGTGACCATTTGGAAATGCACCTCTTGCACTGGGTTTCCAGTTGTTTATTCCAGCTGGCAACCACAGACTATCAGTAATGGAAAATCTAAGAGCAGCAGCCCAGGACAGTGACAAAGAACTGCAGACACACAGGATGGAGCACGTCCACCAGGTCCTCAGCCACACTGGCCACTCCACACAGGACAAGCTCCACATGGTTATGTGGGAGCTGCAGGGCTCTGGGCCTTCTAGAAAACGAACCATCTCACTTCTGAACCTGCCTGAGCAGCACAGAGTTAAACATGGAAAACTCACCCCTCAGCTGATGCATCTGCTGGTTTCGTTAGTTTTCAAGCTTCCAAACTTAGATGAAATATATTTTACTGCCTATGAAAAATCTCCATGTAGAGCCCATAGGTTGCTGTATAAAAATACAGCACTAATTTTAGACAGCAGTGTAAATTGCATTCACCACTCTAAAAGGCAAAACCAAATCCGAAAAAAAATAAGAATACTTCAAATATGAAATCTTTGATATATCTGCTTGGCAAAAAGCACTTCTCTACCAAGTTCAACGCTCATTTTTTTCAGCTACTAGTAAGATTCTTCCCCCTCCCCCCAAGATTCTCCATTTAATGAACAAAAAAAGTGTTTAAAGCAAAACAGGAGCAATTTTGCTTTTCTTTCCTTCTGTAACTCAGCCCTGGAAACTTCTAGGAGCCCCTGAGCTGCTCCTCATCACACAAAGCTACCTTTTCTTTTCACTTGTAGCTGCAAATGCAGAGGCTCTTCCCCTGAGTGCTGGAATGAAAGCAGCCGTGAAGGATGGCAGGTCTGACCTGTGCCTGGACATGCTCTGCATCCAGAGGAACTGCTGTGTGCAGGGCTCAGCCTTACCTTCCCCAGCTCATGCTTTGTCCAGAGAAGCTGAAGGGTTTTCAGCAGTAGGAGTGGGTCCTGGCCTAGAGGAGGGGGAAGAGAGAGAGAAAAGGAGGGAGAAAAACAAAACAAAACAGATTTATTGGCTCTGTATAGGCAGCACAGACACACTGGGGCATTGTTTCACCCCAGAGAAATCAGCTACTCCATGCTGGAAACCACCAAGCTCCAACTGCCAGTCAGGATTAGTATGTAAAACCCTGCAGTCTGAAACTCTAACAAAATCACAGCCAGCAGCCAGGCACGGCTTTAAACTTTAACTAACCCTGTGGGTGCCTGCACTCCAAAGCTGTGCTGCTGCAGTTCCAGCCCTATCCTGCTACTTCTCCATGCCCTGTCCCACCCCCACCCTTCCCACAGGAAACCCAAGGGTCCTGGAAGAGCCAGCACCTTGCACAAGTCAGGAGAGATGATCAGCACAGGAGTTTTTAATGCATGGCTCTGCAGTTGGAAGCTCTTGGCAAGCTGGGGACGGAGGAGGGAGTGGATGACTTTGGGCCAGAATATGGACCTGGGTGTGCTCAGGGGTGCTGCCCTGCCAGGCTGGACAACGATGGGGCTGCAGTGGGATTCAGGCAAGAGGGTGCCTGAGGAAGAGGGAAGATGAAAGGCTGCTGTGATGAGTGGCAAGGCTAAACAAAGAGGGATCAAATATTTCAAAAGAAGGTTATTTGGAATTTTCCTTACTTTTTGCCTAGTTATTGCAGAACTTGCATTCAGTTGTTTTTTTGTGTGTTATCATTCCTCATACAGTCATTCATGATACCATTATTCATCATACCAATATTCATCACACCAGTACTTCTAAAGAAATTGTTTACGAATATTTCATTTTAAAAGTAGTAACATGTTTGATATCTGATTCTACTTAATTCACAACCATTTACTTACAAAACCACGATACAAAATATTCCAAATGAAAATCATCTGCAGCATCAACATTTTAAATGTGAAAAATGAATTTAAAAATCTGAATGAACTCTCCAAAACCACTCCTCCTAATGCAACTCCTCTTACATTTTCATACAGCCAAAAGAAAAATGTTAAACTGAAAAGGAGACTTCCTTTCAATCACCTTCTGTGTTTTACAATTCCTAAAGAGCTCATTTCCAAATGCTAGATTTCATGCTCAGTATCCCATCGCACTTCATATTTCAGGTCACAAAAAACTCCCTCAGCTGTGAAAGGCTCTACCTCATCCAGCTGAACTCTGAGGCACTGCATTTATAAAATATTTGAAGTAGCAAGCTGATTACTGGTTGAGCCAAGAGCATGATAATATTCCCATTATCCACTAACCTCTGAGAAACACCAGCCAAATTAAAAATGCCACATTTACAATTCACAAGATAATATTTTCTCTCATCTCTGGTTGTTCTGAAATGTTGAACTCTCCAAACACTGGCTGTTCTCAGCTACTGCTCCTACTTTGGAAAAAGAAAAGACTCCTTTTACACCAAAACAGAAGAAAAGCCAGATCTCTTCTCCCCAGTAAATTAGCAAATTACAGTGAAATTCAGTCCATGTGTGTGTGCATATCTGCACACTCTCCTCTTGGCCTGACTCCCAAAGAAATTTATACACATATAGGAAAAAAAAAGAGAATGCAATGCAGTGTGTAACCAAATACACTGTAAATCTGAGCTGTAATTAATGCAGGGAACAGGCTGGAATGATACAGGAAATAAGAGCAGTTAGGAGAGCAGTGTTTCACTTCAGATACAACCAATAATTCAACTTGTTAAAAAATTTCTAAACCTCAGTCAACAAACCCAGCCCTTTTCTTACTGGCTGTTTCCTACCTTACCTCCCTGCCACTGAAACCCGAGCTGATACAGCCAGAGGAAAACATCTCTGCAGTCAGTTTTAACCAGGTCAGTGATGCCAGCGTGGCACTGAGCAGCCATAGGTACACAGGACACCTTCCCTGCCACACAGCCGGGCTCTGAACATACCCAGAGGTGGGTTATTTCCACAGAGCACTCCTGGAGCATGCCACTTACTCTGGGCCCCTCAGCACAAGAGGGACACAGACCTGGTGGAGAAACTCCAGTGGAGAAGGCTCCAGGGAGACCTCAGAGCCCTTTCCAGGGCCTAAAGGGACTCCAGGAGAGCTGGAGAGGGACTTGGGACAAGGGATGGAGGGACAGGACAAGGGAAACGGCTTCACAATGACAGAGGGCAGGGACTGAACAAGGAGAGAAACTGAGAAATCTGCTGGTGTCTGCACAGGGCTGTTCCCTTCCTCACCTGGTGAGACTTCTGGGAATCTAAGGATGAGGCACAGTCAGGGGCTAAACATAACAAAATTACCCACAAGCAATTGCTCCCAGAGCCAGACATAAACAGTAGAGCAAACCCACCCCACACCCTTGTCTCATCCCACCAAGAGGAAGGACACTGCAGCTCATGCTGGACCTGAAGCTATTGCATCCAGTTACTCTCCAGATGAGATGGAAGATTGAAATGTGAAGGCCCACATTGTTTGGTCTTCTGAAAGAAATGAACAATTCATCTCCTCTGTCTCCTGCAGGACCTCTTTGGAGGACTGTCCTCCTCACAGTTCTCCTGGCACCCCTAAAGAGTGAAAAATTAGTGTCTTGACATGGATAATTAATCAATAACTACTGCTGTACTCTGGCAGGATACCAGACCAGTACCTACCCATCCACATCTGAGAAGGATGAAGAGAAGCAGCCATAAACTAATACCAGGACATCCAAGGAAAAACAACAGGACCATACAGGGAGTTTCATAAGCCTTCCAGAAAAACCTGGAGAGTGGGCGGCTGCTCCACACAGCAGGGAGTGAGGGAGAAGTACAAGGGAAGGAGGGATTAAGTGAAGTGACTGAAAACCAAGTGGTCAGAACTGAACCACAAGTGCATCTGGGCTCAGCTCTGGACAAGAACAAAGCAAGGATGGGGCATGGTGGCCAGAAAATCCCCATCATTCCCACCAAGGACACCCCGAAACTCCACTGCTAAAGAGAAGTTCAGTCCTGCAGAGAGTCCTATATCCTGAAGAGATATCCAGCTATTAGCAAGGGGCATTCAATGAGCAAAATAAAAACAAGGGTGCAAACCAGCAAAAAAACTGCAGTGTGGGAAATCAGAGAACACCAGATCTCCCTGCTCCAGCTGTGAGCAGCTGAGGAGGGTCAGGAGGCAGCTGAGCCCATCCAGTTCCTAGACTGAGCTCAAGAGAAAGTGCTCAGTCTGACAGTGACCCTTCACAGCTCCCATAAAAGGGCGTTGCAGACCCTAAAACAGTTGGAAAAGCCTCACCAAATTAGGGTTAGAGCACACTGTTTGAGATCTCAAAAAGACACATCTGCACTCAGTCCAACAAGACACAAAAAACCTCAAGTTTTGGCACTGACAGTTTCTCCCAATAGCATGATCCTGTTTTAAACATTTTACATTAATATATTTCCTTTGAACGTTTTTCATTCTGAAAATTAATGAGTTCTGCACTGAACCTGGTACCAAAATTGCAAATCAAATGTCTTCCAGTTCTCAAGATCTGTGGTTACATTTCAAAACCATATAAACCACAAAGCTTATATTTTTGAGTTAGAAAAGTGCCTTTGAGGAAAGCCATAAACTACTTTCTGTTCATTCTCTCAATTTCCTTTGTGCATCCATCACTCAAACCCTGCTGTGATTACAACAAAAGCAGTGCCTCGGGGCTGGTGAGGTAAGCACTGGATTTGCTGGTGAGGTTTGCAGTGGTGTCCTTGCAAAATTCTGATGCATTATTCACCAGTCCAGCTGAAATGTCCTGGGAAGAGAACCCTACATTCTGACTGAGCCTCCTTGTGTCTCTCACCTGAGGAAAGGGTAACATCCAACCCCAGAAGAGGGATTTCCCAAGGAAAAAAACCTCCTGACACTTTCTCTTTGTGCCCAAAGACATTAAATGCCAAAGCCATTGCGGCCCAAAACCTGGAAGAATTACAGTCAGCAGAAGAAGATACTGAATGAAAAAAAAGCAACCCCAAAGAAGGTGGAAAAAGTGAGTGAAATGCAAGGTCACAGCCCCCAAACTGTCACAACTGAAAGCCATGGACAGGAAAAGTCAAGAACAAAATATTTATGAATCACAAATTTATGGAATGACAAAATATCCTAAGTTTGAAGAGACCCACAGGGATCATCCAGTCCAGCCCCTGTCCCTGCACAGACACCCCACCAACCCCACCCTGGGCATCCCTGGCAGTGCTGTCCAAACACTTCTGGAGCTCTGGCAGCCTCGAGGCCATGCCCATTCCCTGGGAAGCCTGGGCAGTGCCCAGCACCCTCTGGGGGAAGAACCTTTCCCTGATCTCCAGCCTGAGCCTGCCCTGGCACAGCTCCAGCTGCTCCCTGGCTCCTGTTCCTGTCACAGCCAGCAGAGTTCGGCACTGTCCCTCTGCTGCCCTACAATGGTTATGTTTTCTTTAGGCAGCCAGCTTGTCCCTCTGCTCTGCAAGTTAACAGAATTTTAAAAAATGTTTAATGGAATATCCAACAAATCCAACTCAGTAAACAATCAGTGAATTTTTACTATTACTTACTGTTTTGTGTGCCTTCTGCCCCAATAAACCACTGGAATCTCTTCTCAGTGAAAACACCTGCCTATCTCAACACATTTTTGAGAGGTATTTCTTAAAGGAAAACTAAAATTCAAGGTATTTCCATGTCCCCCTTAGGGCAGTTGGCCCGTTTGGACTTTAAAATTCCAATACCTCAATGAAGACAATGCACAAGCTGGGGGTTTGGGTGAGCAGAGCCATTCACCTTGCTCCTGTTCCAGCAGCATGGGGGCACACCCATTCTGGGTCGTTTAAATTGCAGGTGAGGACAAAGAAATTGTGTGTTATGTGTGAATTAATCAAAGTCTCTTACCAAACCTAAGTTTGTCTTAATTTTGTTCAGAAGTGGCTGCAGCTCACACCCAGTTTGTGCTGGTTTTGCAGAAGAACAGGCACAATAAGAGGATCACTTGGAGCAAAAATGAATGGATACATTTTCTATTGCCCAAATTTGAACCTCTGAGGACAAGCTGATCTAATTAAAAAAGTACAAAATTTCTCTGTAGAAACCCACCGATTGTGACACCTTTCAGGTATTCATCCTGTGTCTCCATTAATGAGCAGAGGTAACATAAATAAACCTTTCAGTTTATTATTATGAGGAGTCAGCATAGTGATTGATCCCAATCTCCACTGACTGCAGTGATGAGCCCCCACTAAAGCCTGAAAGCAGCCAGAGGTGTTCCCTGCACTGCTCAAGTAGCAGTGCCTGCAGGGGCAGGGAATTCTGCCAGGACAGGCTGCTCCATTTCCACCACTGAATCCAATAGAGCCAAGTTTACAAGAGGATCAGATGTCACGAAACTATTTCATTTCAGAAACAATACATTGTTCTGCATTTCCAGAGCTCCAAGACTCTCTCCCCATCCCAGCAACCCCCTCCTTCACTGTGCCTGCCACAAAAGGCAAATATGCTTGAGAATGTCTAACTGTGCATTTAGCTGAACTCATACAGCAAGGAAATGAAGCAAGAAGATGGAGAGAGTCCTTCTTTATTTGGCCTGTCTGGCTCACTCCAGCCTTGGCTCAGTGTCCGGTTTCAGCTGCTGTTTTCTGATCCACAGAGCTTTGAACTCAGCTGCACCAAGTCCTTCAAGTCTCAGGAGGGAAGAAAACGCCTCAGCCACCACAGTCCTGAACTCCTCACACCACACACCTCCCCTGTAACTTTAACATTAAAGACAGCCTTTGGGAGAGATCTGGGAGTCCAGGTTCACCAAGGGAAAGAGAGGCATTTCTTACTTGTTTCTCCTGCTCTTCATCCACACATTTGGATTTCCCTTCTGCACTAATGCAATCAGTGGGACGATCTACACCAGACAGGAGGGGAAAATATCCCAAAACGCTCTGAGTTCCTTACATGTAAACCTGACTGTAAACATCGGCTCATTCTCAGTCACCAGAAACCTCATGTAAGATGAATCGTTACACATTTCTTCATTCATCAACCAGCTGTGACTGCTCTGTTTCTCCAGCCCTGTGATGACAGCCACCTCCTGCTTGCCAGGAGAGACACGAAGGCCCCTGCGGCCTCTCTACAGCAGATGAAGATTCCCACAGCTGGGACAGGTACTGAAATAAAGGGGTCAGCTAACACACTGCCACGAGGTGGCCCAGGCATCCCTGGGAACTGCAGAACCAGTTTAAGTTTTGTTCATAGGCCAGATGGAAAAGTCCCCCCGGAGTGATTACCCCAGCCTAGTTCTCTGCCTGTATCGAGAGCAGGGGCAAAGCTTTATTCCAATCCAACTGAGATGGTTGCTTCACTCAGCACAAGATCTTTTGCTTCACTTTAGGGAGGAGGTCAGAACCTAGAGGCTTATCTTTTTGTGGTTCTTTATCATCCTCCAGACAGACCTGGTTTAACAGAAACTTCTAACTCAGTGATGCACCTTGCAAGGTACAGGCCAGCAATTCCTCCATGAGCCTCTAGTTTGGATCTACTCTGTTAATGTGCCAACATGCAATCATGTATCACAGAATTAGTCCTATTGAATGTGTGTTCTCTAATATCCTTGCATAAGCTCACACCAAGCACACAACCACAGAATGGCTGGGGCTGCATCTGGCTCTGCAGGCAACACTCTTCTCATGTTCCTCATTTGGTTCTTCTAGACGAAAGCTAGAATTGCTCAGGTGCCATTAGCTGAGCCCACACTTTCCTGGGATCACTCTGTGAAGCCATACCTTGGTCTGTGCTGCTGACTACATCATTATTGAAAAGCCAGAATTAGGAGCTCAAACAGAAATATGGTGGAGAATGAAGTGCACAGGCAGAACATGGAGAAACTGCCCTGCTGAAGAGGGAAAAGGGAAACGAACAGTGTATTGAAAGACGTTTTTCTAGAAAAGAAGCCAGCCTTTCTCAATGGCAACAAAAATCATTCTCTAACTAAGGGCAAGTGAGATCCTTTCCATTCTGTGAAATTTGAGTTATGAAAACATAAAAGGAACCCTCAGCATTTGGCTGATACATGCTCAATTTCTAAGTGAGTCAGAAGTTCACATTCTTCTGCTGCAGCCTCCCAACTGAAAACAATCCCCACACTTCAAGCACAAGAATAATAAAGCACACATATGCTTCTTATAAAACAATCCTTACAAATAACCATGCCTTTTGTTTTTATAATGGCTAAAACTCATCATTTCCCCCCCAAAAAGCAAAGATCAAACAAAATGCACTCTCATTAAAAGAGAAGCCTCGCTTGGCTGAGCACAACAGGCAGTGACATTGTCCTCTTATTTTCTTAGTGCTTTTTGTCAATGGGGAGACCAGAGAGTTGCTCCCCAGGCTCTGTGGGGCAGGGCAGGCTCAGCACAGCCCCACCCCAGTGCTCCAAACAGGGGCTTTCCTCCTCTTCTCCCCACATAAGCCCTGAGAATACCCACATTCCTCTCCCTCCCAGAATGTACAGGCACCTGAGCAACAACAACAACACAGAATCCCAGTCTGATTTGGGCTGGAAAGCACCTTAAAGCTCATCCAGTGCCACCCCTGCCATGGGCAAGGACACCTTCCACTCTCCCAGGTTGCTTCAAGCCCTGTGTAACCTGGCCTTAGACACTGCCAGGGATCCAGAGGCAGCCACAGCTGCTCTGGGCACCCTGTGCCAGGGCCTCACCACCTCCCAGGGAACAATTCCTTCCCAATATCCCATCCATCCCTGCCCTCTGGCACGGGAAGCCATTCCCTGTGTCCTGTCCCTCCACCCCTTGTCCCCAGTCCCTCTCCAGCTCTCCTGGAGCCCGTCTAGGCCCTGGCAGGGGCTCTGAGCTCTCTCTGGAACCCTCTCTTCTCCAGGCTGAACAGCCTCAGCTCTCCCAGCCTGGCTCCAGAGCAGAGGGGCTCCAGCCCTCAGAGCAGCTCCATGGCCTCCTCTGGACTGGCTAAAGCAGCTCCAGGTCCTTCCTGTGCTGGGTCCCAGCACTGGGGCAGCTCTGCAGGTGGGGTCTCACCAGAGCAGAGCAGAGGGGCAGAATCCTCTCCCTCACAACACCTGGCCACCACACCCAGCATGGGAGCAGAGGGTGCTCTTCAGAGCTTGTACCAACAACAAATAAAAATGAAATCTCACAAAGGAGTCACCCAGCTCTGGGACATCCTCGCAGTGCCTAAGTTGACCCAGTCTGGGCAGCAGAAACTTCCCTTGCCCAGGAGTGAACAAGCCTGTCCCACATGGTCACCCTGAACTAGGTGTGACATCACTTCACCCAGAGGTCATTTCGGGACGCTTTCAGCACACCCTGGGCGGACAAGGAGAAGTGCAGCAACTTTTACAGAAATAGCAATTCTAAAAATAACACCAAGAGGTTGCTTTCTAGGCAGTTCATGAAATCGAGCTTCATAAAAGTCTAAAAATGTAACAATCATAAACCTTTTGCAGGTAATTGTCAACACTCTCACATGGTTTCCTCCTCTATCAGATGGGCTCTAACCCCAGTGTCAAGGGCTCTGCAGTACCAGCATGACCATCTCTGGCATGGGGACACACGTGGGAGGGGAGGACAGTACTGCAATTCCTCATTCCCTTCCCATTTTACACCTCTCCCTCCACCCTCGTGGCCAGACACAGCCAGAGGGGTGGCTCAAGGCCCTGAGCTTGGTGGATCCCCATCCTGACCAAACCAGGATTTGTACTATTGTGTTCAAAACTGTTTTGAAACAAAATCCACAGTTTCATCATACAGTTTTTCTTTTCCTTCAAAAATTCAGCCAGGCTACCCTTACTTCCTTTAGGCACCAGCTCCATACGTTTTTTCAGTGATGAAGAGAACTAGGTTTTGTTCCCATAAACCAACTCAGTGCTGAGGGAAGGGTGAGGACTGAGTCACCATGTTCCCGGAACAAGGACAACAATCAGTGCTGTGGAATGAGCCCTTCCTCACATCCCACTGTCCTGCCAACCCCTTCAGGCCAGGAACAGGAGGATCTGTCACAGCAAGGTTGCCAGTTAATGTCCTTACACAGAGTTAATGGCACTTTCACAGAAATGGAAATTCACTTCAAAAACATCTGAAACAGCACTTCAGAAAACTAACCATTTCTTCATTCAAACTTACCAATCCTGCAAAGAGGAAGAAAACTGATATTGTCCAGGATAAAAGGGGAAACTTCTTAATTATGTAAGAGACTGAGACTGCCAAGAACAGCAGCAGCCCCAGAAGACTCAAGCGCAGGATGGGAAAGAATCATCAGATCCAGACTACTATCATAGAGCTAAAATGGTATCTATTTTTTTGCCTCCAGACATCTCTGGAAATCCCCAAGTTCTAAACCTAACAACCTTTAACTGTGCGTCCTAAGTAGTTTTATATGAAAAAACCCACCTGGTAATTCTAAAGAGCTGTAGTACATATTTTGAAGCCGTTCAACTTTCTTATGAGAGCAGTAAGAATAGTTTGATTCTTGTATTAAAGACATTCTCATGCCAGTTCCTCACTTCAGCAGTACCACATATGCTGAATGGGAGCAGGGCCTCTCCCATTCCAAGACCAGTGTGTACAATGGTCATGCGGCTGAGCCAGCCAGGCCCTGGACAGAGCCAGAAGTGTTGGGCAATGGAGGAGTCACCAGCCTTGCAAGTGTTCAAAAAAGGTGAAGATGTGGCACCTGGGGACACGGTGACATGGACTCAGGTAAACAAAGTGGAGGAGACCCATCTGTCCAGGCTGAAAAAAGCTCTCCAGAGGCAGAGGAAAATTGCTGTTTTGCTTATGTTGAATAAAACAATGGCTAAACCCTTAAGTTAAAAGAATTTCCCCTTCCTCTGGCTAATTACGTCTCAGAGTGATAGATTAAAACTCCATCTCTGGTAGAATCTCAGACTAGTTTGTTTGAAGGGCCCTTAAAGATCATCTCATTCCAACTCCCCTGCCATGGGCAGGGACATCTTCCACTAGACCAGCACTGGCACTCAGCATTATCAGAACCTTCAAACAATGTGTTCTTCATTCATATTTCTGCTGCAGCTTTTGAAAATCCCACCTTGAGGTGCCAGGAACAGTTCCAATCACTCCCAAATCCTAAATCTGCTCCTTCCACACAGAGAGCTCTCCAGGTCACCCTTAAGTGATTGCAGAACAGCCAGGTGCTTTTCCCAAAGCCAGCTGGCTTAAGCCACTTGTCTCCAGGACATGCTGCAGATGTTACACACAGGCTCAGGCAGAACCTTGCCCAGTTCCTCACACCACACTCCCACTGACTACAGAGCTGCCTCTGAGCCCTTTCAATGCTCCTATCATCAAATCCATGGCCAAATAAAAGATCTCACTGCTACTTAAGACAAAAGTAGTGATGGCTGTTCCCTTCCAAAATTTATAGCTGCACCTCCTAGATAGAATAAAAACACCTTATTTTTGAGAGGTCCCGCACATTATAGTCATAGTTCTGGGGAGGCTAAGTGGAAAAGCCAGGATACCTGTCAGCTCAGCACCAATGTGTTTGAAGGGATTTGGTGGTTTCCATGGTGACAGGGAGGGTAAGGGGCTGCCTGGTTCCAGCTCTGACTGACGCACATCTCAAACAATCGCTCTCTTCCTGTTCGTATGGCACAAGAAAAACAGGATGCTGAGAGGTGTTTATCTGAGAGAGCGAGATAAGCAAGCGCTCTGTGAGTTCTCAAAGTATAGGAGTTCACCAATGAGATGTTATAGACTTTCTGTGGAAAAAAAAAATCCCACTGCTGCCATGCTGAACATGATTAAATTATGCATGGAAAGGTCCTTTCCCTTGGAATTCGCAGGAAACCGTGCAGAGCTGATATATGAGCCCTGAATACCAATGGAAGGTCTCTTTAGTGTGTGGTACTGAGTTACAGTGCTGAATGAAAGCAGAGAACCAGCTCAGTGTGGTATCTGCCAACCCAAGCCCTGCCCGGGGCCCACTGGGGGGGTGGGCTGGGGGGTGGGGGGGGTGCCACAGCCCTGGGGCGGCACAGAGAGCTCAGGCTGCTCTAAAGGGCTCTGTGCCCATGAGCACCAGTTCACAGGCACTTCTCAGGCCTCCTACCCAACCTGAGGCACTTCGCAGCATTTTAGATGTCCCCCAGTGCCTGAGAGGGAATCTGCTCACTTTTTATTCCAACTCCATCAGTGACAGAACTTGTAAACCACACAGTCAATAATTACCTGCTCTCTAATCACCATGAGCTGGTACAGCCCATCAGCACTCTGGGGTTTAGAACTGAAAATCTCATGTCCAAAAAGCAAAGCAGCATTGTCCAGGAGTGGTTCTGGAGCAGAGGAAGGCACCTTCACACCCCCATAACACGTGGGCACAGGCAATACCCCTGTCCAGAGGCTGGGCAAAGCCACGGCTGGAAACCAGGGCCTGGCTGGACATACTGGATCTGACCTGGTGTCACAGTGGCTTTAATGCATCTCTCCTGTTGATTTACAGAATCACAGAATCTCCTGAGCTGGAAGTGACTCACAAAGACCACGCAGTCCAACACCAGAATTCCAGCTGTACCAGTCTCATCTATGTGGCTACCAAAACCATCCCATCATAGCCAGGAATTGTTACAGCTCAGTTCTCTAAGAACAGGCCTGGTTACCAGAACCCTGTAAGAAAACAACAGCTGAGCTTTGCCATCTGTGTCATCCTCGCTGAAGGACACAGGGTAGGTCAGATCTGTATGAGAAAGTGGATTTCTGCTTTATGCAAATTTTGTTCTCCCAGTCATTGCACATATTTAAGACGGTATCAAAGGAACAAAATGGGAACCCAATCATTGTCTCTGGCTTGGCTGGCTTACAGATAACTCCCAACCTTTAATTCTAGGAAGTGAGTGGCCACGGAGCCTCCTGCCAGCCAAGGGCCCCCCTTTTTCCATCTGACTTGCTGTTTGTCTTGAAAGTAGCCAGGTTAAGACTGTCCCATTCAGCCTGCAGCTGAATGTGGGGCAGATGGAAAGAGGGAAAGGCAGACAGAGAGACACTGCAAAGACTGAGACAAAGCCTGGTGGTGGGATGAAAGAGCACAGAACGAAGGCCAAGCCAAACAAAGTTTTCCTTGAGTGATTACATCTGCCGGAGAGTTCCCAGCTTGCACTCTCCTTGCTGAGAAATTCTTTTAATTGTGTCTAGGACACTTTAAAAATCCCAAGAAAAGCTCCTCTGTAATCACTGGAGCTCTGAACTGTGTGAACTTTTGTTATGCTGAATTGCCGATAGCTCGCTGCAAACCTCTGCCACAGAAGCAGGGCTTTGCTGAGGGAGAGCCCTGGGGAGGGAAAACTGGTAATAAATCTCCATTACTTTTTTCCCAAGGAAAAACAAACAATTTAGACAAATTCTTCTACCTCTCAATGTCTGTATAGCTCAGTGCAAAGTGCATCCAGCAGAAAATGAAAAGAGATCTGTTCTCAGATTAGCCAAAATTAAGTAAGGTTAAATGAGCAATGTGTAGAGCCAAAGCCTACAGCTCTGTGAAAGGGGCACCTCTCAGGAGGCCAGCAGGGATGGTGGATGTTCCACAGCCACCAGAGCCACTCAGTGCTGGGTGAGGGAGGAGGGGAACTCTGGGGCAGGAGTGTATGGGAAGCACCTGCACCACACAGCACCACAAGGTGCCACAGGCAAGTCCTTGCAGATATGAAAATCAACACTTGTGAGCCAGAAAGACAGAAATATTAGGTAATCTTCAGGGGCCCTCATCTTGCCTTGGGCAGACACACTTCAGATGTTACCTGAATACCACTGCCCCGGGCTTCATATCATGGGTCCAAATCCCTTGTCTGTGGCAAACCTCCCTAATCTTCAAGCCCATTTTCACAGCATTAATTTCCCTCCACCCCTCACTGTGATAACCAGAAATGCCAGAGTTGACAGACTCCAAGCAACTCATTTCTCTCCTTCAGAACCCACACGTCTGCCTGCACACTCAGGTAACTGGGGATTTTTGTTTGCCACATGTGAGAGTCAGTCACTGGAGGCCACTACAAAGGCAAGGCTCAAAGTCAAAGACCAAATCAAAAATAAAAAGGTGGTTGAGCTGCCTCCATGGCCACAGTCACACAGCCCACCATGCTACAGGGTGGGGTACCCCAGTAAGGAGGGAACACCAATATGTCTGCGCCCCTAAAACAGCCACCCAAAGGTGGGCTTGGTGTGTGCACATTTCCTCAAGCACTTTGAATTAATACCTGGCTGTATTTCACCACTTGGCTGGTGCCAAGACATTCTCCTTAGGACATGAGCTGTCCAAATCCAAAGTGACTTGTTCTCATTAGAATCATGAAATATCCTGGGCTGGAAGGGACCCACCAGGATCATCCAGCCCAACCTCTGACACCACAACAGTCCCACCCTGGGCATCCCTGGCAGCGCTATCCAAAGGCTCCTGGAGCTCTGGCAGCCTTGAGGCTGTGCCCATTCCCTGGGGAGCCTGGGCAGTGCCCAGCACCCTCTGAGGGAAGAACCTTTCTCTGATCTCCAGCCTGACCCTGCCCTGGCACAGCTCCAGCCATTCCCTGAGTCCTGTCCCTGTCACAGAGAGCAGAGATTGGAGCTGCCTCTCTTCTTCACCTCCATAGAAAATGAACTTGGCCAAAACACAGATCTGCTCTTGCTGAGCCAGGGAATTGAAGCAACTCAGTGAAGGCTCCAAGGTATTAGCACAGGAGCAAAGAGGTGACTCATATGCCAGGACTGGGTGCAAGGGCATGAGAGAGAAGGGCAGGAGCAAGCTTTCTCTTGCAGCTGTGATTCAGCTGTTTGATCAGTGATCACTTCCACTTGCTCCATTCTGCCAGAACACACCTTTCCTAATCACACAGAATCACCATACTGATTGCACATCAGGTAGTGGCACCTATCCTTCAGTGACCTGACAGGTGCTGGGGTTTTATGTGCTCTGCCATGCAGAAGACAAGACTCCAGATGAAGGCAAACTCACACATCAGCCCCAGGACAGGATTTCTCAGCTTGCTGCTCATGGGGAGATATGAGCTGATCAGCACCCCATGGCCCTGGAGCAGAGTCAACAGCACTGCCAAAGGATGTCAATGCACAGGCGGCTGTCAGCATCATCCAGATTTGCTTTTTAAATAGTATGTCTTATAGAAACTTTAAAACAGTATCTGTAATTTTAGAACAGAATTTATCCTTACCATAGGCAGCCTTTCCTCCTCTACTCCCAGATCCTGCATTTCAGAAAGCACAGCACAGCCAGGATCATGCCATGTGGAAACACCAGCTCAGTGTTAGTTGAACAACACTTCAACAAGGCTGAAGGAAACCTCAATGGAGAGAAACATTAGATGTGGCTGAGGCAAGTGGGACAGTCAGACCAGGTGGCAGCTCAGAGACACAGAGCCTGATCAATACCTGATCAGGCCCCAGGTACAGGGAACAAACAGTTTGAGAGCCAAGGAGCACCATTTGAGAACACCCACTGCAATAATCCCAGTCCTCAAAACTATGGAGGGTTCCCTGAAAACCTCTGGTTTGCTGGGGAGAAGGTTGGGATTTTGTTTTATGCTTATTTGCCTCTTGTTTTTGTCCTGGTAGATAATATTAATTTCCAGTAACTGTTGACCAAAGTGGAAAAGGAGATTTAACAATAAATTGCAAGAGTCCATCACAAGTAATGGCAACTCATGTGCTCTTATGAAACAATAACACACCAACATAAAATAAATCAGTGCCTTAATTTAACAATGTAAATTACCCTCCCACCTGCTGTGACTCTCCATAAGGAGAAAAAGCTGGTGGCGTATTTACCAAGCTGTCTATCCCAGTCCCATTCTGCACTGGCCTCCTGCCCTGGGGTTAGACTGTAGGACTGTGTCATCTCTTGCACTCGTATGACCTAAGAAAGGGAATGTGGCCTTTTTCCCACAAGCTCAGAGTGAGAACATCATAAAAGCTGAACTTTAGCCCCCTTTTTGGGCAGGCAGCACAATAGCAAGGAGGATGCTGTTACTCCCCAGAGGCTCTGCTGCTGAAAAACATCACCGAGCTCAAGTAAAAGGTCAGTAGTTAGGATTGCATCTCTTGTTTTCTTCAGTTTTCCTCCTCCGTCAAAGGGAGTTCAACATTCTTTGCACAGCCCCCCCCCCCCCTCCTTCTGAGAAATGCAGGAAGGAAGTGCTTGCAAAATAGTTTAATTTAAAAGAAGGCACAATCACACACAGCAAACCCTGTTGCAGCTTCTGAGCAGGACTTGTCCACTGCTCCTAGTTCCCACTGCAGCACAAATGAGTTCCTGCCATGGCAGAGTGGTCCCTCCCTCTCCACACATACAGGCAGGATTGTGCTCCCAACACCTGGGCTGGAGAGCTGTGGCTATGTGCTGCAGGCAGCCCCTGCTCCCCCAGAGCACACAGCACATCTGCCCAGGGATCCAGGGCTGTGCAGCAAGGACAAGAAGGATGCAGGGAGCCCTGCAGCCTCCCAGGGCACTGCATGGTACCATGCACTAAAGGGCACAACCATGGTCCTGGGCTGCAGGACAGTGTCTCTCATAACTAGTACTTACTAGATTTCACAGGATGTTCTTCCATCAAGGCTTGTCATCTGAACCTTTCTAGGGCTTGGGAAGCTATTTGCTACAGTTGGATTTACCTTGACCCTTTTCTTCACTAGATTTATGTGAAAGAACCAGAGTAGGTGGAAGCAGCTGTTATACTCCATGCCTTTTTGCAAAGAGGAATGTAGAGACCAGCAGGCTATTCCTGGAAAACTCCTTCATTATCCATCAGTTTCTGCTGTATGACCACATATCCAATCTAAACATCATATTTCCAGGGACACAGTGTTTTTGTACCCCTGGGCAAGCAGCACTTACTATCACAAGCCTATTTCTTTGTCTTTTTCAAGACTCTGGCAGTCCCAAGGACTTCCCTTGAGCCATGAACCGCAACAGCCGCGTGTCAGGACAGGCTGGCAGTCCCTGCCTGCTCTCCCTTCGTTGAGAATTCCCAGTCCTCCCAGTCCAGTGTGCTGACATAAACCCCTTGGTGTCCGCAGCCCCTCCCAGCGCCTGCAGTGGATCAGGTCCTGTTCCAGTGTCCCACGTTTCCCTCATTGCTCATGGGTTCATCTCCAGCTGGCATTCTTGTACTTCATGGGACCCTGCCAACAAATCACAGTCCTGTCTCTTCTTTAACGTGTTGCTGTCAGAGTGCATCATTAGATTAATGAAATAACAATGAAATGAGTGCATGAAGGACCTGAGCAGAATCACACCCATGACCACTCAAGTGGTGCCTCCTTCCAAACAGGATGCCCAGGATAAGCAAACACACAATCAATTACTTTCTAGAAAGAAATTTAAAAATGCTGCATGCTGTTAACATGAGCACTTTCCCGTGTAGTCACACAGCTTCACAAAGGGGAAGATTAACACTTTCCCAAACAGGGAAATGAGAGTACCAAATGCCACCAGCAGGCTGGGGACTGGGGGACTGCAGCAGGACCTGAAACCAGGTTGCTGAGTTTGGCTTTTTTATTTTAAAGTTGACAGCTTCAACTTCCAGCATCTACACCCAGTACTGAGCATGGGGAACCCTGTTGATCTCTAGCTCTAGGCCAAATGGGTAAATTCTTTGGGTTGTTTTCATAACCATGCAGCCAGGGCTGCTGTTTATTATTCATCCCATCCTCAGTAACTTCTTACATTCTTTTCTTTTTCACTTGCTGTTGCTTATGTGCACTTCTGATAGATTTAAAAATAAGTGTTAGCACTGCAGAAACACCTTCAGCTTTAAAATGAGGGTTCCATAATCCTACATTCTTTAAAGACCTTAAATTAAAAAAAATTCTGTCCTGCAGAGTGTTAAGGAATTTACTGCTCACGTCATGCATGCTGCAAGCCCAGACAAAGGACAATAAAAATGTGAAACAGAGGAGAAGGAATGAAAGAATCCCAGAAAGCCACATCTGGCTGGGAAGAGGAAGTGCTCCTGCAGGTAGTCAGCACAGAGCCTGACCACTCTTTTAGTGAAAAAAAATTTTCTAATATCTAAGCTGAACCTCCTCTGACGCAACTAAGGCCGTTTTCCTTCTCCTGGCACAGGGCAAAAGAGACCAATCCACCACCTCACTACAACCTCCTTTCAGGTACTTGTAGGGAGAAATTCCCAGCTCAAGGTTTGTGAGGATACTAAAGCCATACTGAAAAATACAAACCCAAATAGTTGGTTTAAGGAATGGTTAAAAACAGGTTACAGAGCAGATAGATTTGAAAATATGACCCAAATATTGTAATGCAGCATTTAGACAAAAGCAATGATATAGGGAAAAAGATCCCAGTTCAGTTCTGAGCTTCTTCTTGGAGAGAACCCTATTCAGCAAAGGTGATCCAGTCAAAGGTGAGGCCCTTGCCTGACTTGGTTCCTCTTTCTTTAAGGCATCACAGATGGCTTTGCCTCAGCACTGCCCTGAAGGGCTGACAAAGCTCTGTCTCCATCCCAGTACGCACAATGACCCACACATCACCTGGGGTGCTCTGCACCCCAGAGCATCCCCAGCACCTCCTCGGCCCCAGGCCCCACCACCTGCCAGCACAGCAGCTCCTCAGCAAATATCAGCCCTTTGCCTCCTTTCCTCCCTTTCTAATTTGTTGAGATGCTTCTTTGACAGGGAACTTTGATTATTAAGATACTTAATGATAAAGGGAAAGGCAGCAAATGTGCAGTGTCTCCTGCCAGGCCCAGCCCCAGAGGAGGTCGGCTGGTGCTGGGCTCAAGGGCTGTGCTCCCATGCTCTGCTCCCAGGCTCTGCTCCCGGTGTTTATCCCAGCTGGGTGTTTTCCCGCCGCACTCTACGATTGTTTGGCTGGGCTGGTGATGGATGGTGGAGAGGACTGTGTCTGGAAATGCGCTCCCAAGCCGTCAGGAAGCTGAGGGGGCCTTTGCCAGCACTTCCTTCCTGCATATAAGGGGAGGACTGAATGGGAAAAACCTTGGCTGTCTCTCACCCTGAGAAAAGGTCTCCCCTTCCAGCTGGATTACAGTAACAATATTTTAATCTTTCACAAGATTATAATATCCTTCCTAAGTATAGCTCCAGTGGCAGCTCAGAGAATGAAATGAACCAACAATGTAAAACTAAATAGGTGGTGCTGGTAGCTGAACAAATGGAGGTCCAGATTGTAAGATCCCTATCTTCAGCCAGGATATAAATCAGCAGTGATCACATCTGTCTAATCCAAAACTGGACTCCAAGAGCAACCAGGACTAAGCACTTCAACAGGAGGTGTAAAATGCACATAAGTGATACATTGAAAATGTGTCCCTCTGGACAGACTCATTCCTGTGCCTGTTTTAAAGAGTGATCTAAACTCAAACCACAATATTTATTACATCTACAAAAAATAAGGCTGCAATGAGCAATATATGAATATTCTGACCAGACATTTCTCACAAGCACCCAGGATGCATTATAGAGACTTGAATGTCTTTTTCCCCAAACCCAGCCTCAAGGTCCTTCTGTGGATGATGGATGAATCCCCATGACATCCTGATGTGTCATCATCACCTGTTCACAGTAATAAAAGTACGTTCTGAATATTAGAGAATAGATATTCCATGCTACCACAGGAATTTTTCTAAAATTTTCCATTTTAGAGCCCTAGATTCAAACCCGTGGACAATGGCAAGGGCTTTAGCTTAGGCAGATGTTCAGAACCCCAAATTGCTCTGCCCCAGCCATGTGGCCTGGGACAGCCAGAGCCAGGCACATGGGTGGTGGCTCTGAGGACGCCTCTCCCTGCTGGCCCAACAAGGGGAGATGCCAGCAATCCCCTCATTTGTCTGTCTAAGTTTGCCCAAGTTGAGTCTGTAAAAAGGAGGAAGAAATTGTCGGGACTCTTGACAACAAAAGAAAACTCCCCAAACCTGTGAGCAGACAGTTCTCCTAACAGCCTCTATTTCTGCCAAAGACCTCAGACAAAAAAAACCTCACCCATGAACAAAGGGTGGGGAACAATGGGAACTGTCAAAAAATAGCCCTCATATCAGAGCTAAGAATCCCCCCTGACACTTCTAAAAAAGCCCAGGTTGAGCAGAGCCTGGGAGGCTGCAGGCACAGCCCCTGGCATCCACCTCTCCCAGCACAAACTGCCAGCAGCACTCAGTGAGGCTGAACTCCCACAGCCGAAGATGGCAATGGAAGAAGAGAGCAAATTTATGGCATGTCTGAGCCAGAAGTAACAAATTCCTGTCCATCCAATCTCTCCAGCAGGGACCCTGACCCTCGGACTTGATGGGACATACCTGACAATGGTGTGTGCACATCTTCCCTTACTGTAAAGGGAAACCAATTACCAAAGCAATTAATGAGAAAACTAAGTTATGGCAAATAGCAGAATGACTTGTCTAACATAGTAATAAAACCCTTGTGTTCTTCTGAACTGGTGAGAACTTATAAAAAAATTGCTAGAAAAATTTTCAACCTGGACTAGAATGCTAAGAATGCTGATATCCAGATGTGGGCAGGAAACCTCAAAGATCTAATAATCTTTATGGCATGCAATTTAGCATTGATTCACACATTTTGCTTTATTTGTGACTCAGCATTCTCCTCCAATAGCAGTAAGAAAATAAATGGAAAGCAAACCATGCTGAATGAAAACTCACTCGTGGGCTGATCACTTGCGTAACTGTCCTGATTCATCCTCCCAAAGGCGGCACCAGATCAGGATGCTGAGGTTGGAGGTCTAAACTCAGAGATGCAGGCCGAGCTCTCGCTTCTGGAAAGAAAAGGTAGAGTTACTGCCAAACTGCAGGAACTTCACCCTGTGTGAGAAAGGGAATATTTTGTGTGTGGTCTGTTGCCCTTGAATTTAGCAGGAGAGTGGAGAACCTACATTCATGTGCAACTTGGCGTAGGAGCCATAGGACACGTGCCTGAAGATCAGAGAATGCAGTGGTAAACTGAATCAAGTCAACCACAAAGCACTGGAAAGTGGCATCTGGGAGCCCACGGAAGGTAATATGTAGTTAAAAACATAGCTGGGTTCCTGGAATAGGCTGAGTTCCAGATTTGAACAGCACAAACAGGAGTCCCTAATGCTCTTCACTTGAGTAGCCAAACAAAACTTCTGCATGGGGTGAAGAGTTGGACTCGATAATCCTGAGGTCCTTTCCAACTCAGCAGATTCTATGACTCTATGCAAACCCCAGACCTACCTAACCCCAATCTGGACAAAGAGGCCATGTGAAAGCATGTTTTTGCCATAGTTACACAGCTCCTTCTCTTTGTTTGCTTGCCCTTCCACTGATCATCACATCTTGACTGTGGTAGAGTTCGGAACAGAACCCATGTCTCCCAAATCCCAGTCCAGTGCCTTAACCACCACATCCTTCCTGCTGAATCACACTGCAGGATTGTTTATCAGGAAGGAAATTCCCCCTCGAGAGCACTCACTCTGAGTGTGCTGGTGGAACACAAATGCTTAGAAAAACACAAACAGAGAGGCAATAACAACAAGTGAATGAAGTCCCTGTACTGGCTGGAGGCACAGCAGCACCTTGCTTTTCTTGAGTTGTGGAAGCGAGGCCCCATGGAGCAGGACAGGACACAGAACAAGCAGCGTATCCAGATGGCCTCCCAGGAACAGTCTCCTGCTCTCCACAGATGATCTATGACTCTGGAAGTCTCTCCCCCATATTTAGCATGAGGTGTATGCTGCTCAGGGTCATTCAAAAGATTTGGGTTCTCAGCAGGCACTGGGAGGGTCACCCTTGGGAGCAAAGCTGCCAAGTGCAAGCAGCTGTGGATGTGATCCAGAGGGTCAGAATTAACCTCAACATGTTGTGCAAGCAAAGGGACCTCGCTTTCTTTAAGGTGTTTAACTCCAAAATAAAAAAAAAAAGCAGGGTGTGTATGAGGAGAAGATACCAAAAATGGACCAAAGATGTTTTAGCCTAAACACACTTTACCCCATTGGTCTCCTAGAAAATAAAAAGGACTATAATTCATCTACTATCTGTTGAAAAATACAAACCCACTGAAATGGCAGATTCATTGTCCAGGACTCTGAAGAATTTGGATCTGCTCAGCAGTTGGGCAATTGAAAGAACTTCCCCATTCACAAGCAGTGGCTTTCCAGGTTGTGTCCCATGTGACCCCACCACAGTAACCAACAAACACAGGCCTGGGCAGATGGCAGAGCTTGGACTGAATCTCAGGACACCCCATTTAAATGTCGTTGTATGGGAATATCAGCAGAACCTGAGGACTCCTGGGTGATAGGGGACCAAAGCCTCCCTCTCAGCGGCATCCTGGGGTCACACCCAGATCTACAGGAGCTCTAACAAGCCCTGAGATGGGGCTTCTACTACAGTAGAAGTTTCTCACCAAAAGACACTTCGAGGCACTTCAATTCCTTTGAACAGTAAAAAACGTTACAATTTCTCCTCAGGGCTTCTTTTGACCTTGACATGATCTGAAACCCCTCAAGCCTTGCTTTTTGACATCATATGAGAGTAATTCAGGAATTAACATGAAATGTAATTCCATTGTTCTCCATTCAAAAGGCTATTCTCTCATTCCTTGCCTGCTATTTTTGGGGTCAGGATCCAGTTTGTAGCTTTTTCCATTAGGTCTAAATCAAGTGTGTCCAGAGGGAGAAGATAACTGCACATGCTCAGTCCTGCAGGATGCTGTAGTGTGCAGAGGTGGGTGATGGCCCACAAGAAGGCAACTGCTGGTATGGGTATCTCACACTTGGTTCAAAGAATTCCCTGTATGGAAATCCAGCATGGAGCAGCCAAAGTAAAAGGCTTCTGCAAAGAGCTGCCAAGCTGCTTCTCCAAAGACTGATGGCTTTTCTCCAGAGCAGGTGTGGTCACTGTTGAGCTCTTGATTTTGTGGCTAGTGCCATGCAGGACTGTTCTGCTTTATATTCCAGCCAAACGAGCTAAGGGTGCACACAGTCAGCCTGATGAACAGGAGGGATGGATGGAAGGATGGATGATGGATGGATGGATGGATGGATGGACGGACAGTGTCTGACACCTGCCCTGCCTGCAGCTCACACCTGCCCCAGGGACAAAGCAACCCTCAGGTATATGGGGACGGTGTGAACAGAGCATCCATTCTGCTTCCTCAGTAACAGCTGAGGCCATAGCCACCACCAGACAGGGAACTGGGGGCCACTGGTTTCCTTCTGAATGATTTCAGTTCAAGCAGAGCCATTTCTTGGGCTAGAGTGAACAAGGTGCTCCTGATCCATTCTGGGAAAAGCAGGAAGTCTCTCTCTTGACAGTCTGTTAACTCTCCATGGGATCAACTCTGGGTTGATATCTCAAGCTCTGCCTGAGCTGGTGCTTCCCTTAATGCTCAGAAATGTGGTGAAGTGACTGTATAAAAATTTTTCTCTCTCAGAAAATGTCCCCAAACAAAAAAGTAGGTTTCTATTCCGCCTGGGTATGGAAAAGATTTGAAAATGTGAAGTGAGAGTAACTTAAATCTTTAGAAACAAGAAAACAAACACTACAAAGCAGTACTTATTTGTAGGCCTCTCCATATGGGGATTTTGAAGCCTATTTCACATTTTTAAAACCTTCTTTTTATTGCTTTGGTGTTACAGAATATACAGGCACACAAGCAAAAGATATCACAGAATCACAGAAAATCCTGAGCTGGAAGAGACCCACCAGGACCATCCAGTCCAGTCTCTGTCCCTGCACAGACACGCCAACAATCCCACCCTGGGCATCCCTGGCAGCGCTGTCCAAAGGCTCCTGGAGCTCTGGCAGCCTCGGGGCTGTGCCCATTCCCTGGGGAGCCTGGGCAGTGCCCAGCACCCTCTGAGGGAAGAACCTTTCTCTGATCTCCAGCCTGACCCTGCCCTAGCACAGCTCCAGCCATTCCCTGAGTCCTGTCCCTGTCACAGAGAGCAAAGATTGGAGCTGCCCCTCAGGAGGAAACTGCATACATCTCCAGTGTTATGGACCCCTCCCAAGAAAAAACATGAGTTAGGAGATGGGTGAAGGAGCTGTAGTCCTAGGAGCGCCTGCAAAAGCATCCTCTGATGACTATGGGTGCATTTTCATTGGCTTTTACAGACTTTGAATTCTGTATTCAAACCCAGTTTAGCTTCAATTTAGCTCCCATCAGCTACAAACCCAGTACTTCACTCTTCACAATGCCCCAGGTAAGCTACACCAGTAAAAATCTCTGCTTAAATTCTAGCATCTCAGGCTGCAGTGTGTCATAAATAATCTGCCTCCTGAGCTCTTTCACAAGCTGTTTCTGTAGCATATGTTCTTTCAAAGCAGGCAGAAGTGATGAAGAGGCCGCAGTCTTTCTGCATCTCAGGTTGAAATGCAAATCACCATTCCACCTATTTTTACAGACTTCCCTTTATCACATAAATCTTTAACTACTCAGAAATAGAAACGTCACTTTGCTGTGATATGGATATAGAAAAAAAAAAACAACTGACACCAGCAAAAAATAAAAAAGAAAATTCAAACCAGACAGTGTTCAGCCAGTGCCTGCCATGACTCCAGGCCTGTGTGAAGAACCCTAGGCTACCACCCCTCCCCTCCAGAGCCCTGAAAGCAGCAGGGTTCCACAAGCTCCCATATGGACAGGGCTGCTCAGCACCACCAGGACCACTGGCACAGCAGAAGCAACGGGGCCAGGACACAACCCTGCCTCCTGTATCAATTCATTTGACTGGAGCTTATTCTAAGATCACTTCACTTGAATGGAATTTTTATTAAATTATTATTTTTTGATAATTCGTGGGAGTAATTTAATAATTTACCACCATCTGTGCCATAATAAGATTCATTGGAAATGCTGAGGACTCAAAGCAGAACATTCATGACAGAAGCCAGCAGAACCATGCTGCTCCAGAAAACACCCTCTGCCTCATTAGCTCGGACATTAAAACTGGAAAGCAGCTGACAAAACATCAACAGATGTCTGTCAAAGTCTGTTGGATCTTCAATGCCGTCCCCTCAGCATGGTGAAGCCTGCCAGCTTGATAGGAATGTATTTTTCGTGGAAGTCCCTGTCCAAGTTCCTAACATCAATAAGCAAATTATTGTGACCCCAAGGGCATCAGTACAACCTGAACCCCTGGAGGAAGCCCTGGATACCAGAGAATGTATCTCCCTGCATGCCTGCAGAGTTCCACGACCCAGCTCTCCCTGCTCATTTCACTCTTCTTACCCATCAATCACCTCCAGTCACTTGGAAAGCAAACCCTGGACACAGCCAGCACACCCGGACTGGCTTCGAGCAGTGTTGCCAAGGCCGTGCTGGCTCTGGGGTGGCTCTAGCCGTGCCGCAGCCCCGGAGGCTCGGCGGGTCGGGCTCCGGTGCCGCAGCCCCGGTGCTCCCTCGGTGCGGGGAGCGGAGCAGCCGCGGGGCTCTGGCACCCTCTGCCGACAAACCAGCGCGGGACTCCCTTGCTGAGCTTAACATGTTCTATCTGTTTGCTCAGATATTTCTGTAAAATTACACTGATCACAGCAGGCCCTTCCGCCCCGGGTTAGCTCTGGGAAGCGCGCACAGCCCGCACAGGGGCATGCCTTACTCTCCTGTCTCCGGGGTCACCTAGACCCCCCGGGTTACCTAAAACCCCTGGGATTTATCGTCCTTTCCACCTCCCAGCACTACCCAGCTCCCTGAAGGCAGCATCGATCCTCTCCCTTACTTCTGAAAGGTTTGTACCTCGGAGGGGACCTCAGCCACCTGAGGGAAGCATCCCTGGAAGGGAACTGTCCGAACCCTTCCAGTCCCACCCTTCTGATGCAAGATTCCCTCAGCAGTCTCCACGCCACCTGTGTCACACAGCAGCTGTGACCTCTCCCTCTCCCTGTGCACAGCACAGGAGCCGTGGCAGAGAAAGCCGGAGCGGTGCCTGACAGGGAGGCTCTATGCCACCCCATCCACCAAGGCAACCTGGCACTGAGAAAGGACGGGAGGTGACTACACACACTTTGGTCACATCTCCGACGTGTCCAAGCCCCAGTGTGTCACACAGAGATGCCTCAAGTTGCTGACTGTGACCAGTGACACCCACCCAGCTGAACCAAGGCACAGCGTCCTGACCCTGCTGTGTCGCAAGGGAAGGTTCCCGGGGAATAAGGAACACCAAGAACAGAAAATTCTGTGTACAGGCAACAGTGAAAAGGAAACATGATAGTTTGGGATGTGTTAACTTCAGAGGTTGATTTTCAGTCTTGTTATTGTCTGCATTTTTCTGATCCTTGCTTCTTCTGTAGTGGTGTGAAGGGAAGGCTGTGAGGAGGTAACAGCACACCCTGCGTAAGGCACAGAGGGCTCACAGGCCAAAAAGACTGGCACTTTCTAGTGCTATTTCAAATCCATGCAGGCTGTACTTAACCAGCCAAAGGTTTGCACTTCAGGAGAAAGAATCTCAAAAGATCATTTCACCTTCAAACCAGCACCTTAAACAAACCCCCCCCCAAACAAGGAACAACTTTGGAAATAGGCAATGCAGGATTTCTGCCAGAATCAAAGTGTAAACAAAATTTCTCAGCAAACAGAAAAATAGCTCAGTTGAAGACACTTTATGAATTTCATGCCAATTTTTGGCTACTATTGAATACCATTATAATATAGAAAAATTTGGAAAACCTTAAAATGTCAGGGGACTAAATAATCAGGGTGATTGTAACTGTAACATGTAAATCCTTCTTACCAGGAGATCCAGCAGAGTTACTTTAAATGCTGACAAGTCAGTCTCTCTTGAGCTCTCTCACATTAGAAGAGCTTACTTGGCTTGCTTTTTTCCTGTCCCAGAACAGCTTTGTTAACACTGTGAGCACAACTCCGCTGGGGACTCAATATAGGACTTCAGCACTTCCCAAACAGATCCAAGGCTGCATCAGTATGAGTACTTCAGACACTTTGACTGCTACCCAGCTCTTGGATTTCAAGTTCAGGCAGCAGTGTTAAGCCAGTATTACCAACATCTGTCCAGTGCTCTCCGATGGAGTGTTTGAATGTTCCCTTCTGGATCACTGAATAAGCTTTATTGTCTCTCATAAGCATATTCCCTTTTTTTTTTTTTTCAAACATGAAGCATCCTGTGGAGTATGACACTTCTAAAAGGCTTGGCTGGACAGGCTCTGGCAGCAGAGGCCATGGCAGCTGCAGCCCTCGTATCACCAGATGTTTGACCCACCTTGCCCTGACAGGACAGCACAGCTGGCTGGGTGCCTGCCTGCCCAAGGCCCCAGCTCATAGTACTGGCACATTAATGAGAACAGTGAGTGAAAGGACTTGTATAAAACCTATGAACTCTGGGCTAACACACAGCAAGGCACAAATGGCTGAGTGCCACTGCTGGGCAGGGTCACAGCAGTGACACAGGGACATGGGCTGAGCTCACCTCTGGATTAATCCCAAGCTTGGGGGTTGTCCCTAGGGATCACCCAGAGACACTGCAGTCACATCCCCACTGCACAGTTTTGGGAGTACAGCTGCGTTGGTAAAAGAGCAGTAAATGCAATCACCTCTTGACTGACACATGCTCCAGCAAATTCCCAGGTGAAACAGAAAGAATTTCATGAATCATGTCGTTTACAGAAGAAGGGAGCGAGGACGGTTTGTCTTTGATAAATGTATGTTTTTTCCCCCTTCTTCTTCTTCTTCTCCTTCTTTTTATTTAATAGTTTTGAAGCTTTCCTTCTCCCCAGGGTTTTGCTTGAAAATCTCCAGATGTAGATGTAACACTAAAAAAAAGCTTTTACAGGATGAATGAGTAATTTTAGAAATCTGCTAAATTTTCTCCATCTTCATTTGCTTCTCTCCCTGATTTCCCTTTCCATTCACTCACAGGAGCTGAAGCTCCACTGCATGGATTTCTCCTTGATCACTTTCACTCCAGACCATGTCTAACCACGAACCAAAGCAGAATAATCCAAGGATTTCCTTTCAAATCACCATTTCCTCTGTCTTCCCTGTTGCTAGCAAATCTCTCAGATCCCAACTGTCTGCAGCTCCTCATCTTCCACCCTGGCTGGGAGTTCCTTAGCAGCCGGAGCGGAGCCAGTAGCCCTGCAGCCTGCACAGGTCTCAGGTCACCCTCAGGGGCACGGACAGCTCCTTTACTTCTCCCAGAGACACTGCTACTACGCCTTGGAAACCATACCAGAATTCAGAAGTTCCACAAGCTATTGGCATTTTTATTTCCTTCCAAGTTCTTGTAATGTTTAACTCAGATCTCCTTCTGAGTTTTTTCTCCCCAAGATCTGATATACCGGGTCAACAACGAACAGCTACTTGTTTTAGTAAGTTTTGCCTCTTATTTAATTTCTGTTTGTCTTTTGCCCACATCATTGCTCATGAGTCCTCCCTTGTCCTGCAGGGAGTATCCTCGTTGGTGATGGCATCAAGGAGAGGAATGCTGGAGGACAGGGAAGGTGGAGAGGCAGGAGCTGCAGCACACAGTAGCTGCAACGTCTGGTAATGGGTGAACAGCTGGAGGAGACAGTGGCTTTGTTGTGGCTGAAGATCCTGACTGCTACTTGGAATATAAATTAAGGGATGACTGATTGCTGGTCTGAGACTTTGACCAGTAGCCCTCATTACAAGATCATGCCTTACAATGCACTGGTGGCTTTGTTTCCCCACCCTCTGGAAAGAGCTCTGTCCTGAGCAATCCCACCCACTGGCACCTGACGGAATGACACCTGTGCAATGTCCCTGTTGCCTCTCGTTCTTCCTGAAAAATCTTCATTTCACTGTCATCACCAGATGACCTCAAGGTCAATTAAGGTGGCTTATCAACTTCAATTAAGACTTTGTCAAGCACGAAGCCGGTACCTGCACCACACTCTTCTTGTACACTTCCTCACACTCACACCTAGGAGAAACAACATTCTGCTGGAATGCAGGAATAGTGTCCAATCCCATAAGGTCAGGACAAAGCCAAGTCACATTATTCACCACATACTATGCACTCACTTTTTATCTCTTCTCAAGCCCTGTCAGTGTTATCTCCATCATGCTTGATAATAAATTGCTTTCAAAACTCCTTCATGGCTAGTTGTTTCTCACGCTTTACATCCTGAACAAGCTTAGAGACCTTCTAAGCTCAGATCTAGAGATTTTCTCTAAGCTTTTTCAGAAGGTAAAGGGGCAGGGAAGCAGGTTCTGAATGCAGTGATTGATTAAGCCACCAGTGGGATTAACAAAGTCACTTTTGGTGGCATAAATGGCTTTTACAAGGGATGTTGGATTGTAATCAAATTTGTAGAAGATGATAGTTTAAATAAGGAGAGTCTTAAAATTGTAGTTTTGTTCTAGCAGCACTCCTGCAAGGACAGTACAGAGAAACCACTCCTGAAACTCTTGGGTCGGGAGCCACGTTTTTCCACATGTCTGGAAGATGGGTCTCCAGCAGCCTCCTCCTCGCCCTTTGGTTCTCCTTACAATGCACAAGCAAAGGCTTTACCTTGCAGCCTCCTCCTGCCTCACCCCTAATACTTGGGTCAGATTGGGGAACAGAGCTCTCCAGTTCAAAAGCTCAGGTTAATTTTCACAAGTGTTTTGAGCAGTGACATGCACAGCCACTGTGAAACATCTGCTCAGATCAGGAGATCTCAGTAGCTACAGACGTCTCCACCACTGTCTTCAGAAGTTGAGAAATATGCAGCCTTGCCCAGATTTTGGACTGTTCCATATCCACAAACATTATTTACCTGAAAGGTATGTGTTTTCTCAGTATGATTCATTAGCTGTAGTTAGAGTTGCAATGATCATGCTCTAATTTTTTGGAAAGTACTACAGTTTATGCATAACTTTAACCACCTTTTGAAAAACCTTTAAGTAGTGACGAATCAACCCATAAAATCATACAAATATCAGAACCAGCATATTATTCTCCTTTAGGCATGGGCAGGCATATCTGATTTTTGGCTGCCAAATGATTTGGCACCTGTACAACCGACAACAAAAAACAAAAACAAATTTTCAAAGCGAAACAGCAAAACTGTGGACAACCACTGGCAAGACTAGGATTCCTCCCCTTTGCATTTGGACATGAAATGCCATGTCTGCTCTGGGATTCTCTGATCTAATTCACTTGTTCACAGCACAGCAAGTCAGCTCCATCAAGATAGTTTGTGTCTGCATTTCTCTGCCACAAAGCCATGAGCATCTCTGCTGTAAAGCACAATGAACACACAAGTCCTCACTTGATCAAAGGAACAACTGGAAAGAGATCTCATCCAGTGGTTCTCTCCTGCCTCACTCCCCACTGGAGTCTTCAGATGCTACCAGAAACTGCAGGGGCTGAAAAGCAAACCAAAGGGAGCCCTGGGCCCTGGTGTCTCCTCTGGTGTCACCAGCCCAGCCAGCCCCACTGCTGGGGTGATCCTGAGTGACATCTGCTCGTGGTGGGCTCTGAATGACCAGGATACCACGTGCTGTTATCAGCACATCTCAGCTGAGTGAGAGATCAGTTCCTTGGGTTCCTCCCTAAGCCCCCAGCAGGCTGCACAGTGCACGGGGTCATCCAAAGGATGTGAGGGCAGCAGTGCTGGGTGTTCTGGCTAAAGTCACAACACAAGGGTGTTCTGCTGCATCTCCTTGGCTCCCCACTACTCATACCACATCTCTTTCACGGCCACACGCTGTCATGGAAGCTTTGACACCAGTATGAACGTGAGCAGCAGAGTAGTGTTTCTCCTGTCTATATTCCATGCCAGAGACGCAGCACAGAGCGGGGTAGGAAGCCCCAGCACAGCTCTCCCTGCACAATGAAGAGAGATCCCAGAGGGGCAATAAGCAGGAAAGACACAAGCTGAAAAGATCCAGCACAGCTGCTTGTCACTGTCCCATGTGTTCCTCGTCTTATCTGAGGTCACTTTGGATTCAGTGATGCCCTGACTGCACCTCTGCAGGGGATCCTTGTACCAAGCTCTGTATAACCCTGGGCTGCTGTAGTCCCTCTTCAGAGACTTCTCTCAGGCTAACAATGGAAATAAAGTGCAGGAAAATTGTTATTTAAACTCAGTCTTGGAGAGGAAATTTCTCACAGCCTGATGGCAGTTAAGGAAAACATTATTTGGTGGCTGAGGAAGCCACTGACTTGGTTCTCAAATAGGGCTGGATTAGGAAGAACCGCAACATCCCCCACTCTATGCAGGTAATCTTGGTTGCACAAGCACATTTGTCACTGTGCCTCTCAGCTTCTCCAAAGCTGAAGGGAGACAAAGAGGAAATCAGAGGAGACATGCTGAAAATGGAAAATTGCAACCTCCTAAAATTATTAATCACTCGAAATCACAATACCCTTTGTCAAAGTGTGGGTGGTGAAGTTGGCACAGCTCCTACCAAAGAGAAACTCGATCTTCGCTGGCACAACAGCAAGAAGCAGCATCCTGTGCTGATGAGATACTCGACCTGAATTTCTTTCAAGGTGCTTTTGCCACCTCTTTTAGCTCAAGTTTGTGGAAAACAGGAAGAGAGAAGCAGCCTGGGACAGCAGTCACCTGAACCAGAGACACCACAGGGGTGCAGCAAGAGGAAAGCTGCTCATTGACGGAAATTGAATGCTGTTTGTGTTTAGTGGGAGGAAGAACATCTAATAGAATGCTATGCATCACCCTAGGAAGCTGTAATAAGAATATAGAATCATGAAATAGCTTGGGTTGGAAGAGACCCTAAAGCTCATCTTGTTCTAGCCCTGCCATGGGCAAGGACACCCTCCACTATCCCAGGTTGCTCCAAGCCCTGTCTAGGAACACTTCCAGAGATGGGGCGCCCACAACGTCTCTGGGCAACAAGTAAGGCACAAACCTAGGACTCCAGAAACTTCCACGAGATTTGCAAGCAGCAGGGGTCAGCTGTGAAGTCCCTGCTCAGCTCCCCTGGGGCACTCTAAGCCCCACATTGAGGGGTAAAGAACAAGCAGAAAGAGGCCTCAAGAGCAGAGTCTGTGCCCTGATAACATCTTCACAGTTCCAGGCTGCAGCTACATTTGTACTCTTTAGCCTGTAGAAAGGTTTATTTTATACAGATTATTTCATTGAGAGTTGGGATACAATTGGCAGGCCTCTAAGACAGGAGCACAAAGAACACTAAGAGAACAAATGCCGCTGTCTCAGAGGGAGGAATTCTGCCCTCAGCTTCCCTCAGCTCCATCACTGTCCCTGCTGTCGGGAATGCCGAGGGTTATACAGCAGCCCAGGGTTATACAGAGCTTGGTACAAGGATCCCCTGCAGAGGTGCAGTCAGGGCATCACTGAATCCAAAGTGACCTCAGATAACTGCTGTCCTTGCCTGGAGCAGGCAGGATGCTGAAACGTGGCACAGCCTCCCCACTCTGCCCCACTCAGCACACAAAGAGGAAGCTGGTGATGGCAAGACCAGTAACTGGAAGCCACAATGACAGTCTGTCCCCAACGCCGGACAGTTAATCCTGATGCAATGCACAACCCCCCTGTGAATTTAAAACGCTTCCTCCAGCCCCCCTCTGGCTGTGGTCAAACAGCTGATGACACACACTCTGATAGAGCAGCAGGGTTTCTGCTGGGGCCACAGAACACTACAAAGCATGAAAAGTCTCCAAGAAAAAAAGTAACAGGAGGCTTAAACCTTAAAAAATAATACAGACACTAAGTGGCTTCTAATGTTGGCTTGAAAGTAAGATACAGCAACAAAACATTTTAGGTAGATTTCATTTTTAAAATTCCATTTTCTACAACATTATTTCTTATTACCCAGAATGTGTTGTGTGTAATTATTTGTGAGTATTAGGGTACAAAGGCAGATGCCAATTTAAACTCAAGCAAACTGCTGCAAGTTCAGCAGGACGTTAAATATAAATATTTCATGGCTGAGCTAAAATACTTTCTGAAGTATGGAATATTGATTTAAATTCTGTATACTCCTTGCTTTTGAGGAGTTACACAGATGACAATCAATGCTAACACCAACATTGCAATCTACTAGTTAAAGCCACTCTCTACTCATTACTACTGTATTCCAAATTGGGTTTTATAGTAAAATTCAGAAGCAAGATGAAGCCAGGCTAACACCGTACCCACAGCCGCTGCACACACTTGGAATTCCACCACTTCACACCCACTTGCCTATGCTTAATAATTATCTCATTACACAGATTCTCATTCTTGTTCAGTTCAAAGTCTGTGGAATTTAACCTGGCAATGCTTGTCACAGATTAAAAATTGAGAAGAAAGGAGCAAGGGAAAAGCTATAACAGTTAAGAGGACTAGTAATACCAGAATACACACATGAAAAAATAAGCGCTTCCAAGTATAAATCACATTGTCTCCCTCTTTCTGAATGCTCAGAACTAGTTCACAGGCAGCTAAATTATAATTCTGCTTCTCAGATAACAGAAACTCAATTTAATATGCTCAAAGTAAGCAGCTTTGAGACTCGGAACAGAACTCTGGAGACCTCTGGTGCTGCTCGGGAGAAAGCAAAAGCCCAGGGCTTGCAGGGAGGACGTGCCTGCTGTACTAAAAGGCAGATGCCTTCAGAGCACTGTATGTTCAGTCATCTCTTTATCAAACCCTTAACTAATTAAACAATCCCCTTGTCAAAGAGGACAGTCATTGTTTGTGTGACCGATGCCCTGTAAACATAATGGGATAATCTGCCTTTCTTCTTTTTCTCTCCCTCAACTCTTCCAAACAGCTGGGGGATGCGCTGCGTGCTCGCTGGGAAGACTCAGCTCATCTATCGTTCCCCCTGCTTGCGGCCGCACGCAGCATCAGAAGCCAAGCTTAGGACAATGATGCCTCAGACACTCCAACAATCCATCTGATCCTGTGCCATTGGAGAGTCCCCGGCTGGGGCAGGGCTGGGCAAACAATTGAGGGGGGAAAAGAAGGGATTCCTGGATAGAACTGACAGTTAAAACTGTATTGATCTACAATGGCAAACAATGCTCCAGCAAAAGCATTTCCAGCACTCTCCTTTGACCTGGTCCCAGGGAAGAAGGAGTCTGCAAACACCAAAGCTTTGGTCAGATGGCACCAGGCTTGCTTTCACATCTGCAGAGTACAGCAGCAAAAGCTGTTCTTCAGCTGCTGGGAGCTCAGCAAGTCCCACGTTCAAAGATTGCTCCAGCCCTGGGTACCCAAGGGAACAGCTCAGCTCACAGTAACCCCATCTGTGGATGGGTCATGACCAACAGCAGTTGCAGAGGGCAGCTATTTTCTCATGTGAAATGAGAACAGCGTTTCAGTAGGTTGAAAAATCCGAAAGTTTGCCCCTCTCTGTATTCCTGATGTGGGGGATATCTTCCCCACAGCCCACTCCGCTTGCCCCTGTCAGCAGAGGTACACAGCTCTGTCACCCCAGAGATAACCAGGACAAAAACCGTTCCCTGTCCCAGCCCTCCTTCATCAAAGTGTCTGTTTTCCTACTTAGACTACAGCAGCAGTCTCTACTGATTTACTGTAAGAAATTCAAACTACCCAGTACTTGAATTTTTGAATTAAAATGCAGTACCTGAAGCCAAAATTAATCACTATTACAAGGTGCAGATTTCATAGGGCTGTCAATCCCAGGAGGTGAAGCAGAAAGCAGGTGGGTAGGCAGCCCTTCCCTCCCAAGTGAGGCTCCTCGAGCCCTGGGGACACAGGCTGGTGTGGGCCTGATATTTCTGAGCCTGAGAGAATTTTTTAGCTTGCTAACAATTGTTAGCTCTTTCCCAAGGGAAACTTCTCAACAAGATCTTCTTTCTCAAAAACAATTTTGTAAAACAACATTTCTTTCTCATAACATTTTCTTGCTAGGTGGTGTTTTCTATTTCTGTAGTTTAACTAATAGAATTAGAGATGTGTCATTCCTATACACCAATCATATTAATTTTGTATCAGAATACCTTATAAAATAGGGGGAAAATAAAGATTTTCATTCTTTGCCTTCTGAGAATCTTAGAGTTTCTTTGTCTTTACTTTGTGTCCAACAGCAACAGGCTGGGACAGTCTGTCACTCTCCTCCAGTGTGCTTTGGTGGCAAAGGCTACACATGGCTCTACTGACCAGAACTGGTGACCATGGCGTCATTGATCTCAGGCCATTCACTTGTATGTGCTGGTTTGGCTAAGGAGGGAATGTCGTGTTTCTGTGAGGGGTGAAGAGAAGGCTGAATAATATCCAAATGTGAAAACTCTTCAGTGCCCATCAAACATGTGAAGTGGTCACAGCCCTGAGGCTGCCAGAGCTCCATAAGCCTTTGGACACTGTTCTCAGGGATACACAGGGTGGGATTGTTGGAGTGTCTGTGCAGGGGCAGGAGTTGGACTTGATGATCCCATTGGGTCCCTTCCAGCTCAGGGATTTTGGTGATTCTAACAGAAAGCTTGAGGTCCTCCACAGTCAAATGCATCCTCGGCTGTATTGTGCGAATTCCCAAATTCCCCAAACCTCCACTGACTCCCTGGGCAGTGCCTGACAGTGCCATTTCACCAGAGAATGGAGGACAAAGGGCTTAGCACAAGGACGAATCTGATCTTCTAAGCAACATACCCCCTCACAGCCCAGCTTTGGGGAAAAATCCCCTCCCCTGCTTCTCCACAGGACACTTCAGACAGGGTCGGCAACCTAGAGCCCCACTCCTGGCTAAAGGCAGAGTGAAACACCCCCACCCCATCACAGATCCACAAGGACAGAACAGAGTGACAAACTTCATCCATGTGCACACCCTTCTGAAGATGTGTCCCATCTTCCCTCAGCCCTACCTTGGAGAAGCTGCCCGTTGGCTTAAAGCTCCTCCAGAGGAGACACAACAGTGGTGTGCCCTGTGCTCAGCAGGGAATGAAACCCAGGAGACAGCACGTACAATGCAAAGTCTTTCTTTTTGCACCTCTTCTAAGCCACAGCAGGGAAAAAAAAATGCAAAACTGCTCTATTTTTAACCTACCACCAAGAGCAGAGCTATGTTCAAATCTGAACAAGTTCCTCATCTCAATCCAAGTTAAACGCAGCAAGCATAAAGCAGACATCCCAAATGGAATATATCAAAGCCAAAATGATGTTATCCTAGCAAAATTGCAACATTTTCCATATCTGTAACCAAAAAAATAACAATATCAGCCTTAAGGCTCTTTTTCTTGCTCTCTCCCTTGTTTGTTTTCTCCCTCCCCACCTCACCACTGCAGCCAAGTTTTAAACAATATCCATGAAAATAGCAGCTTTCAATCTGTTCCTGGAGCAGCCAAGTTAATGAGGCCACGCAGCATCCCAGGGCAGGCACTCCAGAGGGAAGGGCTCACACTGCTTGTTATTGCAGTCTGTGCTGCTCTCAAAAATGTAAAAGATTTCAAACTGGCAAGCACTTTCCTCTCTTTCTCCCCCAGTCTCCAAGTAAGAAAGAGTTCAGACTTCCAAACACATATTGTGGAAAGAATGAAGAACTTCTGGAAAAAATGAAAGACCAGTTTGCCTTTCTAAATTTAAAGATTTATAAATCAATGCAAATCTTTTTCAAAAAAGAAAAGCCAGCAGAACGCTCCTGCGAGTTCTAGCACAGCCATCAGAGAGTTGTAGAAACAAGTATCTGTTTTTCCTGACCTACATTTGCAGCCTGGCAGGAAATCAAAGTTCGTGTCAAATTACAGCAGATTTTGAACAGACTTGCATGTGCCCTCCAACCTCAGCTATTAAATCTGTTTGGGCCCAGGGAGTGAATGTTTGGTATGAAAGGTGCCATTTTCTACAGTGACACATGCCGGGTATTACGTGAATGCAGGCAGGTTGTCTTTTGCTTGTAACACTAAAAATGGGAATGGATTTTCCATAGGATTTGGTTCAACTAGAGACATTTTCCTTTCCTTGAACTGCTCTATACATTCTCTCCTATATTCACCATAAAAGCCATGTGGTTAAGCAGACACAACCACAAAAAAACAACATGGAGCTTTGTCCCCAAGGCCTGTCTATGGAATGGTTCCACAGGCGAGAGCTGCCTTTGTGGGCTGGGGCTGGGTGAACAACAGCACCCAGCAAACAGCACTGACGGCTAAGGAGAGAAGGGACCTACAGCCAGGACAGACAGGCAGCCAGGGACAGAGCACCCAAGAACAGGCTCTCACCTGCACCACTCCTCACCTCAGCACAGGCAGCAGTCCCTCGGCTTCTTGTTCTCTGAGTGGGGTTGTGCTTTAGCTGCCTCAGAGAGCAGCCTGTTCCTGCATTTGTGATTTCAAAAAGGGTCTGGCCCATGCCAGGCAATGGAAAAGGCTGCAGAAGTGCAAAGGTGACACACCACCACATTCACCCTTGGAAATAAACCCACTCTTTCTTGTATAGCATGAGAATTTTTTTCCACTCAATACCACTGAAGCAACTGCAGGGAGCTGGGAAATGAGGCTGCTACTGATCTAGTTCATGTTTGGTATTATTGCCAGGCCCTTATTCCTACAGATGCACCTTTATCACATTAGCCCAGTGACTCACGACCTGTCCCAGAAATCAAGGTCTGCAGTGAAGATGCTGAGTTCTTCCTACTTCCAACTGGCTTAAAAAACACAGCAGGGAAAGAAGGTCTAGTAATCTAGATTTTCCAAATACCCAGGGAAGACCTAACTGCATGGAATGCAAAGGCATGGACACCTGAGTCAGTTACACAAACCCCCATGCTCGGCATCTGCGATGATCTGGTTTAACATAAGCTTGCAAAAAGTGGGTGATGGAAACACAATGAAAGTTTCCTCTGTTTTCATGCCCATTGTCAGATTTCTGTCATTTCACAATGTCTATATTTCACTAAAATTAAAATCGCTGTGTTGCAAAACACATTCAAGACAAAAGTTTCAATTAAGCCCTTTAAAAGATGTTTTTCACAATCGTGGCAGAAATTCTTTAAAATTTCATCTTCCCCCAGCCAAGTCAAACGTGCCCAAAGAGGCTGCAGATGAAAACCCCCGGGAATGCACTGGCAGCAGAATTCCCACCTCTTCACATCCATGTGAACAAGAATTACCTATACTAACCAGCTCGAGCCTCAAAATCCCACTGAATTCCAATCACAGGCCGACATAAAGTAAAGTAGCCAGACATCCATCAGCAGCAATCTGAATAGCCCTTTTTGTGTTTTGGGGACTGCTGGTTTCACTTATGTTTTTTGATTTATATATAACTACAAAACTAATGAGATACTAATGAAAAGTGGGACATTATTAATTTGAGTTCTCCCCAGGAGGTTCAGGTTATTTCCAACAAGCATGCTGGTCATTAAAACAGGAGGTGATGGTTTTAAGAAGCTGAAACATGAACCTGTTCCCAAATGTGCATGATCTGAAGTGACACAGTGGTTTCTGCAGTTGACAGTTTTACTGCCTTCATCTACTTTATTTTGATCAGATAGATTTTTTTTAAACTGGTGACTTCTAAATAAATAATAAATATCTAATCTGTATATCAAGTAATATAGTTATTTTTAATAATTATTTTTTTAAAAGTCAACCCTCTGCATATTTGCTTCTTCCCTGCCCTAAACAAATCAAATATAAATAATGACTTTTGGACTAAAATATAAACTGTTTGCAACTGTTTTTTAAAAGTTGGATGGTATTTAATATTGAGAAACTAAGTAGATGCACAGATCATTAAAAGTATGTATCAGTACAGTTCTCCTTACTATTAAAAAAAAAAAGCTGGAGACCTCAGCTATCAGACACTTCCAAAGTGTACCCATGAAATACCAGGCAAAGTGACCCCTTTGAAAACCCTTTCCTTAGTGTCACACAAGTCTGTAGCACAGAAGTGAAGCTGCACACCTCTAAAGGTCTCTGGAATAATTTTTCCTCAACCATACACCTCCCATCTCTGATCTCCAGTGGGCCTCATGGAATATGTACAGAACCAAGAGTGCTTTGCATCACTGACTTTCACGAAGCATTTGAACTGCCTGTTCATCATGGCCAAGGCAGTGGGCTCACCAGTTACTGGAGGCAGGGACTCCAAACTGGCAGTGTTGGCTTTTCAGGATCACTTCAACCCCTGACCCCTCCAGACACAAACCAGAAATGCACCAACTACAAATTAGGGAGGGACAATTTTAGTAGTTCACTCATGAAAGCATATTCAGTTCCTGCCTTATGGCTGTATTACACAACCAAAATGTAAAAGCTTTTGATTCCAGAGTGAAGCTTCTCTGAGTTTAGGCTTGCCCAGTCACTCCCCTCCAGTTTCTTCTGGTGTCTCCTAAAGAACCAGGCTGGGAGAGCTGGGGGTATTTAGCCTAGAGAACAAAAGGCTCCATGGAGACCTCAGAGCCCTTCCAGGGCCTAAAGGAGCTCCAGGAGAGCTGGAGAGGGACTGGGGACAATGGATGGAGGGACAGGACACAGGGAATGGCTTCCCACTGCCAGAGAACAGGGAGAGACGAGATATTGGGAATGAATTGTTCCCTATGAGGGTGGGCAGGCCCTGGCACAGGGTGCCCAGAGCAGCTGTGTCTGCCCCTGGATTCCTGGAAGTGTCCAAGGCCAGGCTGGACAGGACTTGGAAGCAGGCTGGGAGAGTGGAAGGTGTCCCTGCCATGGCAGGGGGAAGCTGGATGGGCTTTAAGGTCCCTTCCAACCCAAACCATTCTGTGGTTCTACAATTCCTTCTCTTCCTAAATGCTACAAGTTGGATACTAAAGCATGTGTGTCATTCACGCATTCCATCCCAGTAAACAGCATCACCTGAGGCCTTCAGAGGAACAGACAGTTCAGTCTGCTAAGTCTTAAAGTACCATTTTCTTTCTGAAGACGATAAACAGTTCAGTAAGTGATCCTGCAGCATTCACTGAAGATGAATGTCCCACAAAGCAAGCACAAGAAAGATAAGTGGTTCCACCCATCCGAACAAACATTTCCTCCCAGTCACACCCTCTGCATATAAAAGCAGGAATCTTTCTAAACTCACTGAACAATTCTAGTGGAAGGTCACAAACAATAACAATGGATAATTAAAACAATCAGGCTTAGTATGACAAAAATTAAAAGTAAATTGCTCATCACTTTTTTAAACTGCCCAAGCCTCGGCAAGAAATGTTTTGGACAGAAGAGGATTTAAACTTGAAAGATTACAACAAGCTGCTGCTCCTCACCAAAAGAGAAGTCTCCCCACTCTTGGTGCTGTGGGATTCACTGTGGAGCAAAGGGATTTTGTGGGACAAAGGGAGACAGACTATAACAGTCTTGCTGAAGATGTAATATGTAAAGTATTACACACAGGAAGGAACCTCCAGGCTGAACACATCCATAGCTTGGAGCTGGCTCACAGCTCATCCCACCAGCACTGTCCTCCTGGACTGCCCCGCTCTGCTCTCAGTGTTCTTACCTTGAAGATATAGGAATAGGAGAGGTGTTGGGAATATCGTTAGGAAAAAAGAAAAAGGGAAGGGAAGGGAAGGGAAGGGAAGGGAAGGGAAGGGAAGGGAAGGGAAGGGAAGGGAAGGGAAGGGAAGGGAAGGGAAGGGAAGGGAAGGGAAGGGAAGGGAAGGGAAGGGAAGGGAAGGGAAGGGAAGGGAAGGGAAGGGAAGGGAAGGGAAGGGAAGGGAAGGGAAGGGAAGGGAAGGGAAGGGAAGGGAAGGGAAGGGAAGGGAAGGGAAGGGGAACAATTTTTCTTGAAAATAGAACCAGTATATTCATTTGGAGTTTTCTGTGAGGAATGAAATCAGATGAAGGTCAACTATAATTCTGCAGAATTACATCTGAATTTTTAAATTGAAACCTTCTTCACAAGTGCTGTCACCTTCAAAACAGAGGGAGATGCTCCAAAACATACCAGACTGAGACTGGAAGCCATGGGCTGAGAGTGTACCAGGCAGTGTTAGATCTAGTTTTTCATGGCAAACTGAAACACTGAGGGAGACAAGGTACTGCCACTGCCACGAGGCACATGCACACCTTCAGCTCTCAGGATCGGGGAGTTATTTCTTATTTTTTAAAGCACACAGCTTAATATATACCCAAGGGATACTGGTACAGCTGTGTTGTTCCATGTTTGTCATTGATCAGCTCTCAGTAAACTACCCCAACCAGATTGGTGGGAAAAATCATGGAAGATTTTAGGCAGAGCAGCGCATTTTAGATAATGGAGCTGAAGGAGAGATTTTGTGCCATTTAAAACTCCCCCTCTATTCACTGAGGTTGTTCTACAGGTTATAAACTACTTATCTGGCTCTTTCCTCCCTAAAGAAGATTTCCTCATCACAGCTCTCCTTCACCAGTCCTACTCCCTGACACTACCCTTACTGTTCTCTATTCCACAAATCCCTTCACTTTTTCCTTTCAGGGACAATTTAATTATAACTCTGGACATTGCACTGAGTGTGCTCAGCTTCCAGACAGCTGCCTCTGTCTGAGACCTCTATGGGGGAATTCAGAATATAAGTCAGGTTTTTGTAGAATGCAGAATTCCTTTTTCTCCTGGAACACACTGCTCCATGCCCTCTGCATCCCCTATCTGGGGTGACAAGTGAGGCACAGCTGTGACAGACAAGAGCCTTCTTAACTCCCCACTCCAGAGCACATCCATCTTCAACACTGGGAAAAGCAAAAGTTCTTGGGTGATAAAGGTCGGTATGTGGTCATGTAATTAAAGCCTGTCATAACTCACACCCACGTTGTAGCAGGTTGGTGGTGTGCAGGCATCCTTAGCTCTGGCATTTCCTCAGTTTAGGCTCTTTGCATTAGAAATCTAAATACTGTTTTTATCATACCGCACCATAAATTATTGTGAAGAAAAAGTAGCATCCCTAAAAACCAATTCTTCAGCATGAAAGCCCAGCTCAATGCCTTGCTAGAATGAAGCTACAATCCCTTGCTCCTCATTCACAGCCCAGCCCTGGGACAGCAGCACATCAGCAGGACAAGCCTGAGCACATGAGTACTCTCACTGTGCCTAAAATGCAGCACATGACGGAGCAGTACAGGTTGCACAAACCACAGCTCTGGAGAGAACCACTGGCTGAGATCAAAGACAGAAACTGGAAAGCAACTGGATTCCTGAAGGACTCAGGCTGACAAGGCCAGCATATTCACAGCAGTACAGATCCCAACAGCCTTTCTGTATTCTTAGAGCAGACAAATTGAGAATAATATTGATGCCATTAGAGGCAAGGGGAAGATAATGGCATTGTTCCCTGGTGATGATGTGTACCGGGTGTGCGGGCAGGATGGGGCAGCAACCACGGGGCTGGAGCAGAAGTGGTTGTTAAGGGAACAAGCAGGAAAGGTGAAACAATGGCTGAGATAAGAAGCATCTCAACAAAAACACACTAGACTTCGGGTTTATGCTGCAAGGAGTGGGAACTCAGCCCCTGCCCTGTGAGGTGTCACTATGCAGGTCAGGCTGGCAGGAGTGAAGGGAGCGGGGCCCAGCCTCAGAAGGAGACAGGCCTGGCGGGCAGCCGGAGCTGGGCTCTGCAGCCTCCCAAGCCAGACAGAAGAGGAATGTGGAAATCACAGAGTCCCAGACTGTTTTGGGTTGGAAGGGACCTTACAGCCCATCCAGTGCCACCTCAGCCATGGGCAAGGACACCTTCCACTGTCCCAGGCTGCTCCAAGCCCCATCCAGCCTGGCCTTGGACACTTCCAGGGATCCAGGGGCACAGAGTACACAGAGTGCACAGCTTCTCTGGGCACCCTGTGCCAGGACCTCACCACCGTCACAGGTGTTATAGATGGGTAATACGATGATTGGCGGTCACAATTAAGGCATGAATATTATGTGTATGTTATGAGAAGTTTTATTGATGTATAGTTATCCCATTGTGATATGTTCTCCCCATAGTCCTCCTTCCCCTCTCCCTCGTCTTGTCGTCACAGGACGGCCTTGATAGCCGGGGCATTTGGGGAGAGGGCTGGCTTGTTACTAACAGACGCGGCATGGCAACACTGCCCTCCAATCAAGATGTAACAAAGTGATCTCCACCAATGGATGGCAAAGAAGAAGTGGACTGACAAGACCTCGGGAGAGGGTAGAGGTACAAAAGGCAGAGCATCCATTTTGTAGATGAGCACATGGTGGTTTAGTTCCATGTGCTCCCAGCACTGCTTCTTCTCCTTATTCAGTCTTTTGTTGTATTTTGTTAAGGTTTAATAAAGCTTTAAAATTTTAAAAGTGAGTGTCGTTTCTCACACAGGGAACAATTCATTCCCAATATCCCATCTGACCTTGCCTTCTAGCAGTGGGAAGCGATTCCCTGTGTCCTGTCCCTCCACCCCTTGTCCTAAGTCCCCCTTGAACTCTTCTGGAGCCCCTTTTGGCCCTGGAAGGGGCCAAAAGTCTCCATAGAGTCTTCTGTTCTCCAGACCTAATCCCAATTCTCTCATCCTTTCTTCCTAGGACAGGACCTTCAGCCTGCTCTCTATCAAACTCTTCCTAACAGTTCCATGCACAGACCTTTCCCAGTCTTTGCTCTGTGGGCATCGTTGCAATCAGCTCCATAAAGGTAAAACTTTAGGATCTCTTACAAAGCAAGATTTCTTGGAAACAGCCAACTCCACTGTCACAAGACCCTGTTGAGTGACCTTCACCCAAAATCTCCTTCTTTCTAGGAATGAATGACAAATGCTCTGCCTGCCCTTGCTCTCACAGCTTGGTGCACAGGGTACACTTGGCAGTGGATCATCTGCTCCTGCAAGTCATGAGCTACAAATTGCAGAAACACACCAGGAGCTAAAATCAGTTTCCAAGAACAAAAACAGCTGCTATAGAAACAAAAGCCAAATATTCTCCTGGCTGCTGGCTGCATTTTTAAAAAAAATTTTGCTTAAAACAAAATTTTAAAAATCTGCTTGGAACACAAACAGTCTCTAGCTGAAAATGTGGTGTCTAGCCTGAAAAACAGAGGCTTGTGGACACCATGCCAACAGCACAGGATTCCCATGGACCTGGTGTTTCTCAAGCCCTTAATGTGGTTCAGTTTAGGCAAGTAGTTTCAGGATTCCAAGTTTAAAACCTACAACACACATCTGCAATTCATTCTAGTTTTTTATTTTATTTCTTACTTCTGCAACCAGCTCCAAATGGTTTTATGAGTTCTTGCAATCCGGTACTAATCAGTTAATCAGGGTGAGGAGTCCCCACTTCCTCCGAAGGGCTCCCTTTGCATTGGGAGCCAAGCTGTGCATTTCATCAGCTGTATTTTGCCAGAAACAACAACAACTACCTGATAAAATAAGACTGGAGTGCTGTATGCCTGATTACAGGACACAGAAAACTTCTAACACAGCACTGGGCATTTTCTACCCCTCTCCCATCAGCTCACCACATTAAACTGAAGTGACTCCTCTACTAACAAGACTAATTTCTCACTTTGGAGAAGGGGACTTCAAGAGACTTCAGGGAAAACTCGTGAGAAATTTTCATCCAGCTGTATGAAAAGAATTCCCATTCAAGAAACACCACTGGCTTAAAATCTTTAATGGAAGTGTCCCAAAAATCAGACAATCAGTATTTGCCTCCTGCACATCAGCTGTGTGAGATGAAATGCTGCAGACATGGCAAGTGAAGGCAGTTATTCTCAGAAGTGATTCTGAAATACAAATACAATCATCTCTGCTTCCCTGCTCTTCTTGTTTCTAATACAACACACACACTGCACTCCTGAGCTGTGGGTGCATCCCTTATCACCACTGCACAGGAACCCCCAGACCTCGGGCACAGCAAATAGAACATTCTTCTTGCTGAATGAAGACTTTTTTTAGGCAAAACAGCCAAAGACTAGCAATTCTGCTTCTGCCCTTATGAGTTTCTATTCAATTCTATCCAAGCTATTATGAGACCTTCACTAAAAAATCTTTCAGAAGCTCCTGTTTCTCTGCATAGCACACATGACAAGCACAGCTTCATCATTTGGGTGTCTGTTATTGCTATCCCGCTCATGACACATCTGGCTCTGATCAGCACAAATGGTGGATAAAGATTTCCCTTTCTTGGGGCTAAAGGACTGGTTGTTTCTTTCAGGCTTCACTAGACCAAACCAGTGATTCTGATGTGGTCGTATGGGAGCAGACAGGAGAGTGAGTTTGTGGTTCTGCCAGACTGTCCCAGGAATGACAACGCTACACCCAGAGAACAAATGCCTCCTCATCATCAGCTCAGACTAACAAATAGCTGATAATGGAAGGATAGACACTGGAGAAAAGTCCCTCCAGTTTCCTGTTTGAATAACACAACACTCCCTGCCTGATCTCACGGTCAACATCAGGCTTCATCCAGGCCAGCTTTAGTTTTTCTTTCATGCTTTACTGTTTACATCCTGCCTTCACCCTCCACATGTTTTCCATCACCAGCTCCTGAAGGTAAGTCATGAGCTTTGGCTGTTGCACAACACAACCTCTCCAGGGACCTTTGATATTCTCCTCCAGATGGCTGGGTGGACAATAACCTTCTTTCCATATCCTCTGCACTCTCAGATTCTGATTGACCAATTTGACCAAACTGAAAATGAAATACAGATATAATTCCTTGATTTTCTTTATTTTCATGCTGGAAAAGGTTAGAAAATTCTTGGGAGCAAGCTTGCATCAAGTATACAGTATGTCACTGAATTTGCTTGGCAGCCCTGCTATGGTGGCATGTTCTCAGGCAGTTGCACTTGTGATGTCAATAATGAGTGGCATGAAAACATTAGAGAATCAGAGAAAAGCAGCGCTGGAAGGGCTCTTACAAGCTCATCTAATCTTCCTCTCTCACCTCAAGGCAGAATTAACTCCATTTTCAACAGAAACTTACCTAAATCAAAGCTCTAAACCTTTACACTGATGTTTGAGAGCTCAAGAGAGAAAGTCTTTAATTGGTAAAATTAGCTAAAAAAAAAAAAAAAAAGAAAAAAAAAAAAGAAAACCAGAACCTGCAAGCCAGCATCAAACATGCTTCCAAGAGATCACCCTAAGTAATGAATCCTGTTTTATTAGTTAATAGAATCATATACATGACACAGAGTATCCTGATCTGGGAGGGACACACATGGAAGGGAGGAAGAGCAACTCCAAGGGAGCAGAATGCTGTCAGGAACAGCATGGCAACAGGCAGGAGTTTGTCCTCCACCTTCTGCCAGAACCAGATCTCACCCCTGGCTAATTATCACTGGGGCTACTTGTGCCAGTGCCCATCCTCAATCCATACCCTGGGGAAGAGCAGGAGGAGTTTCCTCCAAAGGAAAGGAGGCTGCAAAAGCAAAGGTGTTCAGCTGATCTGCAGGTCCTATGGAGTTTTTATGCTATGTACACTGGCTGGAACTGCAAGACTGTACAAACACTGATGTAAACAAGTTTAGACCACAGCTTTAATTAAAAAAAATAAAAAACCAAACAACAATAACCTCCCCATCACATCTGTTTGCAGCTGCACAGCATGCTCTGAGCTCTCTGGTGCTGGGGAGGAGCTGTGCTTTCAGTGCCCTTCTGCTAAAGAGAACATTGTGTTCCCTTCTGCAGGGGCTCTGAGAAGCCAGCATTTTTGCCCCTGTGAAAACCACATGCATGTAGCCCCCTTCTAGGCTACAACTTTTATGTATCCTGAAATGACTTCCCAGAGCGTTCTATGAAAAACCCTTCCGTTAACACAAATGTCTCAGCCAAGAACGGACTTTTCTGGATCTCGCTCACAGACTGCTACTAAAAATTGCTGCAACACATTTTTCCAGCCTCTAGGAATACTGCATGTGACTGCCTTTTATTTCTGTAAGGACTCTGCCCCAGGATCATTCTTAAAAACTACTTCCAGATCTTGGAAGCATCTCACAAGTAATGTCTGTCCAAAATCCCAATATTAGATTATCACTGTGCACAGTGAGTAAAAACTGAGACCTCTAGAAAAATGCTTACAAATATATGCTGAGGAGGATTACAGAGACTATAATGTGACCAAAATTTGATCAACATAACTTCACTAAAAGTTAACTCTAAATCATAGCTAGTGGAAACTGTCCCTGACTATGGCAGGGGGTTGGAACAAGATGATCATTAAGGTCCCTTCCAACCCAAACCAGCCTGTAGTTCTGTGATATCATTTATTCTCACCAACTCCCAGAATTTTTATATGACTCTTGGAACAGATGTCCAAGCTCCAGCTCAGAATGGTACTGCTGTACATGTCTCACTTCCTCTTGTTTGACAGAACAAATAAATAACAAATTAAATGTATCCTCCATGGGTACAACTGTTCCTCTATGATCCTGGGTGGGCAGTAAATAGCATTACCTTGCAATCAAGTAAGGGTTTTAAAAATGGATCAATGGTCTTTAGCAACTTTCAACACAACTTCTTCCAGTAGGAATTAACAGTACCTGGTATGAGTGTTTTAAGAAAGAAAGAGTACATGAAAGACAAAAAAACCTTTCCTGGTTTGCCATCAGCTGCAGTGGTGGTGACACAGCAGCTCCTGGCGCAAAGGGCAGCCAGAAAAGAACACTCATTTCCAGGAACGTCCTGACTGGAGAGTTTCAATCCTGTACAGTTCCTACCTGCACTTACAGCCAAGAAGAACAAAGTCGGGAACCCTCCTGACTGGCCCTTTACAACAAAATTCCTACTATGTTTGGACTAGTGGAGTCTCACGTGGCCTTGAATGACACGCAAGATCCCTCTTCCTGAAGGCTGCCATCAGTACTGGAGAACCCATGGATAACACTTGCTTGCCTGCACAGGATAGGCAGTGTCCTTTACAGCTCCACCTTCTGCAAATGAGGGATCATTAAAGAAAAGCAGAAGCTTAGGTTACCTAAAACTGCTGCATTTATAGCCTGAACAATACTCGGGGCCAATGGCACAAGTGAAGCAGTGCAATTGGTCTGACTGTTCTTGGAAACCCAGCCATCACTGCACTGAGGTAAATGGTTTACTGATTGTGTCTATGAAACCTGGGATTATTTCTGCACCTCGCTCAGTTCATTAACTTGGACAAAGAATCTCATGCCATTTCCCATCTGCAAAATGGGAAGGGTGTTTTTCCCCTGCCTCCATGTGGCACACTGAGGGTGCAGGGTACTGCAGACACTGCCAGAGCAGATCTCCCAAAGCCCTCATTGCCAGCACCTCCCCTTGGGAACAATGGTCCCTGGCTGCTGGGACCTTTTGGAATGCTGGCACAGACATGTTAAGGATTGTTGCATCACTCTTTTCAAAATGGGTCACTTCATAATCTCATGGCACAGGCCTTGTATTCCTTTCCAAAACCATGCATTTCACTGAGCACACACATCAGCTCTCACCTGAGTGCAGCCTAGGAAGGACCAGCCAGGGGTGCTTTTCCTCTGTACCAGCCTGGGCAAGAGGACTCATAGGAGAGAGAAGGGGCTTAATCTCATCCATCCCCATCACATGTACCTATGCCTTTCCTCCCTTGCAGAGGTCACCAGCCGAACAGGAGTGAGGAGCATTCCTCATCACACACTTTTCCAGTGAACATATGGACTGAAATATTTTACTTCATTCTGGTTCTTTCAAAGACTTTTTACAGGAGCAAAATTTTAGTTGCACAGAGAGAGTAACAAATTTAATTTCAGTTCCCACCTGCCATAGCTTATGCTGATAACCTCAGCCAAACATTATCACTTCTGAAGAAATATTATCATATAAGGCAGAGATAAAATAGATCAGTAAAAATAAACTGAAGGGGGAAAATTATTGCACTATTTAACCTTGTCAGAAAAGGGGAAGAAATATTCTGGAGGCGGCTCAATCACTACCAGTGCTCTTGCTGAAAGCCAAATTATTTTAACATACATGCTAAAAACAAAGATGGGATATGTTGTCCTAGCAAGCATTTCTGTCCACACTTGTGGGCAGAAACCCTCTGATGAAAACATAAAAAAGAATGAGTTACACATTAACTCCTCCATCTATCCCAGTACTCTGCTTTTAGATGTCAGTGCAACACAGGAGTCAGTGTCAAAGCTAACTGGTTTTTTAATCCTGAAACACTTTTCATACTGAGTTTGTGACATGACACTTACTTGCACATTTTTCTCTTGGTGTCAACTAGAGATTTACATTCTAAATTGGATGCTGATGAAAACAGAATCAACAACTTAATTCTTTAAGGTTGCGATTGGCTTCAATAAATTTAGTATTTTTTTTAAGTGATCAGTGAACCACAGACAGGTTCCTGAAAAATAAACCTTACCCAGACTAACAGAAAGAATGCATTTTGTTTTTTTAAAAAGTCTGTAAAATTCAGGTAAAACATCATCATTCAAAATCTTGTCATTAATATTTATTGAGAATCCTTTGGAAAGATGCTAATGCTGGCTCCATCTTTCTTAGACAACCCTAAAGAACTGAAAAATACATTAAAAAATTGAGCAGATGATCCTTGTTCAAATAATTTGGCAGAAGGCCACAGAAACAAAGTAACCCTCAATCTTACCAATGAAAAATAAAGGAAGTCTGAGAAAAAAAGTAAACTTAAGACATTGCAGAGAAATATTCTTAAATAAATGGGTAACCAAGACCATGTCATTGTGTGGTGGCTCCAGGGGATTCACAGAACACAAGGTGACACAGGTGCAGTGAAAATCTGTGCTCTGGGCTGCACATCTACAGTTGTACATGTGCAGTTGTGCTCCAGAAGCAGATCCCAGCTGTGTGTGACCTACATGCATCTCCTGAAACCTTGGCATCTCATCTCAAAAACAATGCTGTAGAGACTTCTTGAGCCAACACCATCACAGGATCTCCTGAGCTGGAAGAGACCCACAAGGATCAACTCCAACTCTTGGCCCTGCATAGACACCACAACAGTCCCACCCTGGGCATCCCTGGCAGTGCTGTCCAAACGCTCCTGGAGCTTTGGCAGCCTCGGGGCCGTGCCCATTCTCTGGGGAGCCTGGGCAGTGCCCAGCACCCTCTGGGGGAAGAACCTTTCCCTGATCTCCAGCCTGAGCCTGCCCTAGCACAGCTCCAGCCGTTCCCTGAGTCCTGTCCCTGTCACAGAGAGCAGAGATTGGAGCTGCCCCTTGGGATGAAGCTAGACTGTTCCAGGATCAGGAGACAGGTGGAAGCAGAACCTGAGCACAGTGGGAGACCCAACCTGAAAGGTGCAAGCTTCGACTTCACAGGCAATACCAAAGACTACACCAGCAGACAGGCATGGCAGCAAGGAAATGAACCAAGAGCAAAAGGTAGGCTGAGTATCTGGGAAAAAAAATATAAAGAATTAGTCTTCAGGGAAACAGTGGAAGCACTTTTGCGTGGGTATTTTATGAGAGACTGGGCACACCACCAACAAATGTACTGCAGGAAAGAATCAGACAATGGCAAGGAAATGGATTAAACATGTTAGCAAGACAATTTCCAGATCCAATTTCTGTGAAGAGAAGACCATGACCTCACCACTGGATTTGTGGTGTTGCCATTAAGTACTGCCCCATACAAGCCCCAAGTCCCTTACTTGCATGGGTATGGTCTTAAGACAGGCCACACCAAAGACTGAAAGGGATCTGGGAGTGTCTCTTCATTGTTATTTTATTTTCGTATTAATGATGGGTCAATTCATGTCCACAGATTTTGTAAGGCAGAATTCACCAGGGATACTGAGGAGGAGAAAACCAAGACACAGACTAAAGCTTTTGGGGAAAACAAGAGGGCTGAAGTTGATTAAAAGAAAAAAAAAAAGCCAGAGGAACATAATATTTAAAGACACATATGTGGGAGAGGCGACTCTTCCAAGGACACATGGCAGCAATGGAAACACAGAAAATGGTTAGCTGGCCAAACTGCTTTTCTGTATTTGTCTCATCCTTTCCAGTTCACTCCAGTTCAGGAGCACAGCAGAAGTGCCAGCAGCTTTTCCTTGTGTAAGGTTCCCATCACTGTAACAAGCACAGAATCTATTTCAGCACCAACCAGGATCTGATCAGGTCTCTGTGAAACACCGTCTGACATCTAAATCAGAGCAGCCACTGCAGATGCACCTGTGGGAGAAACCAAAGGCCAGAGCTTCCCTTTCACTTGCTTACTAATGCGGGTTGGCCACAACATCCAAATAAACAGGTGCTTACCAAAGGGATACATTGTTAAATCCAGGGATAAGCCTTCTGTAAACACACACTGGCCTATTAAAAACCCTTCCCCTCCTGCAGGAAGGAATTATTCGCTCATCGTGAATTTAGTGGCACCTCAGTGAAGCAGTCCAGAAATTGGCAGGATGGTGGATGGAGCTGATGTACTTGGCCATCGGGGCAGAGGACTGGAGCACAGCTGTCACGTTAAACCAACATCAAACACACAAACCTCATCTTAATATTCTGAGTTTCTGTCAGCTTTACACTGGCAGCTGTAGAGAATGAGGCACCCTGCTTTTGACCATGGGTTCATATAAACCCGCAACAGTATCTTAATATTTAACACTTTGGGTTGGAGACCAATCTTCTTGCCTAGAGATAATGATTTAAGACCCTAAGACCCTCTTTGATCTGTATTTCATCATGTCCTTATTTTTTGTCATCCCCCCCTCCTTTTTTTTTTCTTTTGGTGTTCCCCAAAGGCATCAGTCCTTTCTGTTAGCTCCTGGCTGGGTTACTGCAGGGAAGACCATGAAGATCCTTCATGGGATAGCAGAGCATTTCCTGCCTTCTCATGGCCCTTCCAGATAGAAGAATCATTGAGCCATGTCCTGTCTCCAAAGCTGGGCAATAGCAGATGCCAAGAGAATGTTAAAACAGAGCATATGTGAACAGATACTTCCCTGACACTCTCCCAGCCTCTAGAAATCTGCTAGACAGAGATGGAGATTGTGTTTGTAGAAGTGTTTGGTGATGGTTTTATTCCATCAATTTGTTCCGTTGTTTCTTGAATTCATATGAGCTTTAGTATTTGCACCACCCCACACCACAGCTTTCCACAACTCATCCATGGTGCATGAGAAGGTATCTCCTTATGATGGATCTAGAGAGACCTAAACCTTTTCACTGTTATTTTGAAGCTCCACAACTCTGGTATTAGAAGAGATTGGTCACAATCCCTCCCATCTCCTGTTCTTTATTTCTCTAATAACCAACTGTATGCAGAAGATGGGAGCCGCAACATCAAACCCAGCCCCATCCCACTGAAATGTCAGAAGAGCTGAAAAGCAGCTGAGAACAAAGAAACGAATTACAGAATTGAATGCTGAGAATGGACAGGCTTCTAAATTTGAGCCATTTTTCAGATGAACAAAGTTTTGATCAGCAGATATTTCAGGAACGATCAGATTTCATGAATATAAGGTTCTGGGGAAGTTTCCTTTCTTTTCTTTTGGCTATTGCATCAGATGAAAAACTTCAGCAATTTTTTTTGTTCCAATGTTTCCAGAAAAAGAACTGACACAAGCACATCAGATGAATCCTTTTCTGCAAGCAGGATCTGAACATGAATGGCTCTGGAAAGCTTTGGGATTTCCTGTATCCCAGGCACATGGCTCACCACATTTATTGATACCTCTGCAGGATTTGGAGAGATGAATGCTGAGTTCTGCTGGAGGCTGTAAGAGCGTTCAGATCTTGCTTTTCTTTCCATGAATTTCAGCAGTAGATGCTGAGACAATGGGATAAATCTTGTTATCTTTATGATAATAGAATCATCAGGCATTAATTGTAGCATCCACCAATAAACTTCTCTAGGTCATCTGCCCAAAGGCAGAAAAGAGTAAGGCTTCAGTTAAATAAATCTGCTGAAGCCCTCCATGCCTTTTTTCATTATTTTAATCTGTAGCCCAGTGATGAAAAAGAAGTCTTAAGCCTTGGAGAAACTGAATATGTACCTTCCTCTACACTTAATACTGCTGTTTCTTGAGGAGTTAATAATCAAATGAATAGAAGAGCTTTGAGTCTGCCACCAACATGGATTGTCATTTAAGTCCTTTCCAGTTATAAGAACAATGAGAGCATGTGCATGGAAAAGACTTAAGGGAGCCATATCCTTTTACCCTCCCACAGCTCTTTGGTCAAGGGCTCTCCAGGGAATTTGGCAGGTTGACAGCACTGGGAACATCCATGTCCTGCACTCAGCCACACAGAGCAGTGGGGAAGGAACATTGCCAGAAATTACAGACAGGCCTAATGCCAAGAGAGAGCTTAATCTTCAGCAACAGAGTTAAGTAAGAAAAGATCCTGGTTTCCATTTTATCTAGACTGTATTAACCAGAACTGACTATGCAACTGTAACCCAGCAAAGAAGGAAAGTTTATTGGTGTAAACAAACCAATACAATTTCCATGTCCCACTGATTCCAATATGCTCAAGGCCCCTTAAAGCACCTCACATCATTCTGCAAAATTTGCTTTTAAATTTTGAAGTTAAGAAATACTTGAAAGAAACACGGGTTTGGGGGCACTGTTAGGTCAGGCTCAAACCTACCTGATATCCTGCATTAATTGTGTTTTCTTACTTTTGCTCTGTTCAATATATGTGGATATTTGAAAAACACATTTTATTTCTATCCTGCACTTACTCCATATCTCGGTCATTAAATTAGGTAATGGAGTGATTTAGTAGCTTTGGTGTTGCTAAATTTTTATAGCTCCAGAAGGCAGAATGGATGCACTGGGGAACACCCAGGAAAACAAATAACACTTCTGCCAGTCACAGATCAATGAAAGAGGACCTCTATATTGCTCTCATTTTTTTTTATTCTTCATATTCCTTTGTACTTTTTAATGTTCATGAATGCTCCATAATCCAAGGCTGCATTTTAAGAATGCTTATAAATGACATAAATATTTCCTGGTAAGGTGAAGAATCTATATGAGCTAACAGGAAATAGAAGATATCCATCTTCCAAAGGATGAAACGGAGTTTCCATCTACAGTTGGTTCAATGGCACTTGGGTACCTGCCTGCTCCTTTTTGGCAATTAGAGGACCGGTAAGAATAAATGAAGCTTTAGGAGCACCAATGTACGCCTGCTTATTCCATTACTTTGGCAAGGACGGGTCCAAAACTACAAGAAATCTCCTTTCAGATCTCAGCTCACTTACACAGAGCACTTCAGTCATCATTTCCAGAACACAGGCATGTCCAGTTCTTGAAAGTTACACTGACACATGCACTGGCGACCAGAGGAGGGTGTCCTCTCTGCCTCAAAACCCACCCTGGGCTCACTGAAACAGATCCAGTACATATATCTACTGAACCATTTCAGCAAAATGTTGGCTAAGAGATACTGCATGATTTGTCAGCTAGAATGGACTGGAACCACCTCAGTATAGCCTCCTGTTGTATTCCACAGTTTCCCACCCCATCTCCAGGACAGCAGAGTCACCGGGATCCTGCCTGTCTCCTGCTGGGCAGGGCTGTCCAACCACATCCCCATGAGGTTTGGTACAAGCACAGATGGGAGGTGGAAGGAAAAATGAAGCATATTTGCTTTGCACCCCACTCTGCCTCAGGGGTTCTGGCAAATCTCCTTGCACATATGGCAGAGTTTGGTTTGTCCATGGTTAAACCACAGCAGCTTCTTGACAAGTACTATAACAACAATACAGGGAATGGAAACCAATGCCAGAAGAGACAGGAAATGGGGGAAGCAATTTCCAGTTGTTTACTAAATAGAAACATTTGACTTAATTGATTTGGGTTTAGCCAGGTCCTTTTTTGGCAGGGTATGCTGCCTCGTTTTCTCCTCTACTTTGTTTAAGACATCTGCTACAGTTACTCCTCTTGTCAAAGGACACACACTTCTAGGAGAGCCTTCATTTTTGGATACAACTCATGCCATATTAGACCCATACCCTAGACACTTCTCCCTGCTGGCTGCACAGATACTGGGCTGACCAGCCCTGCAGGGCACAGAGCCCCAGCAGATGTCAACCTTCACTCCCTCTCAGTGACTTCTCACTCCCTTAATCCAAAAACACAGTGTCTGGTCTCACCCCAGGCAATGGGAGGAGATGCAGGACTCAGGGTTTCACTCACAGACCCATAAGCAATCCAGTTCTGGACTAGAGCACCAGGAGGAGGGGTGGCATTTAAAACAGGACCCAAAAGAGACTAAAAAATCCAATGGAACACTGCACCACACACAGAGCACAGCAGCAGAAGGCCAATACTGAAATATGCGAACAAAACGGGTTGATTCCAAGCTATTTTCCACTCTAGAAAAGGCATAAATCATTATAAACCAGGCTTACAGAACTCAGACAACAGGACTGTAATGCCCTTGTGCTCTGAAATTGCTCAGAATTTCATAAAATTTTATCTCAGTAGATATTTCCTTGATGGAAATTGCAGACGGAATTACTTGAAAAAACTCCTTCATAAGCATTTCCTCCATTTCTCAAACACCTATGTTTTCCATACCCGGATGTGATTTTGGCATTCTCATTAAAATCGCTGAAAATGAGGCCAAGTTGAGAGCCCCTGAAAAACCTTCATTTGCAACTGCTCAGTGAAGAACAGCTAGAAGGTCAAACTTAAATTTCTTTGGAGGCCCTAAATTCCTGTTGCAGCCACAGCTATTGCTGTCACAAGGTACTACTGAACAGATTTCCTTCATCCCACTTGTGCCCTGCACGCCACAATGCAGGACTAGATACTGACCATGTGATGACATTTGAAGGTCATTTCTGTCCCCAGCAGCTACCACAGAACATTGCTGCACTCTTATCATCATCATCATGAAACCTGAATACACACCAGGGCAGGGAATCTAAATCCCTGCTCCTTCTGCCACCCTGGTCTTTTTATTGACCAACAGGTTCTCACATTCCAGCAGAAAGCTGACCTCAGCCAAGGGCTGGCAGATCACAGGTTACGCAAGTCTCTCCCTCTGTCACAAAAAGCAACACCTGCACCAGCACATCTTCTGCAGAACCTGGCACAGCAACACGGCCAGGGTTCTCACCCCATCACTAACAAACTGTGCTTTTGGTAGTATTTCCTTTGAGGAGAATCTTCAAAGTCACTCAGATTCCCTTACTCCTCAGCATCTCTTTTTCTATTGGGCACTCTGGGCAGCTTCCCTCAAAGGAAGCGCTAAAAATATTAATCTGCAAAACTGACTTGAATTCTCAGACGGGTTCTTTCTCACTTTGATGACCATCTTCTGATTTCACCTCTGAGCTGAACCTAAACAAAGTCCCACGTGCACCTGCCACACTGTCACAGGGTGATCATGCATCAGCAAACTCTATGAGGTCCTTCTGGAGCATCCCAACATCTCAACGTTACACAACATGGAATCAGTGAGGTGGGAAAAGACCTGGTCCAATGCTTGACAACCCTTTCTATGAAAAACATTTTCCTAATATCCAACCTAAATCTCCCCTGGCACAACATGAGGGCATTTCCTCTTGTCCTGTCACTTGTCAACTGGGAGAAGAGACCAACCAACAAGCTCCTGTCAGGGAGTTGTAGACAGCAACAAGGGAAAAACAAAGCCTTGTCTCCATCCGGCTTTTGGTACTTTGCACAGACAAGATGATGTTGGCCAACTTTAGCCAGGAACAATCAACAAGCTCCTGGAGCACCTCAAGGTTCTTCCCACACTCTGCAGGATTCTAGAACTGTTTTCTTGTTGTACATAAAGGCCACAGGCTTTGCTTCAGTACTGGGCTCTTCTAACTTCACTCCATTGTTCCTATTTCATTCACTTCTACAGGTGATGGAAAAACTGGGAACTACAGTCCCCCACAGGGTCTAGGAGAAGCGGTGCCAGTATGTGGGGGAGGGAGGGGCTACCTGTACACTGACTTAAGACCAAGTTAAAATAAAAGTGCACACCATAGAGGCTTGGAATTAGGGTTAGGGTTAGGGTTAGGGAACTAGAAAGGAGACTGTCCTAGGTTACAATGTAAAATTGTGCCCAAGGTATGTATTCTATCCCCATGAGCCGCTGGAGCCAAGGTGGGGCAGTGTTTTCCTTATCTTCTGTTAATGAGCCTAACAATGCCTTGCCCATAGATAACTTCCTCCGGGAGTTATCTCTGTTTAATGGGCCATCAAGGGCCCACTGCATGACTCAGAATGAGATCATCCCATTGTGAGATGCTCCGCCCAGGGGGAGGAGCCAAGCATTCCCACCTGGATAAATCCAGGGTTTGAGACAGCACAGGCAGCTTTTATCCACTGGACTTCCAGAGGACAAGAGCTACCAGACGTTTCTACAGGATCACTGCTTTGAAAAGACCATCTCATCTGGACTGCCACTACCACCCTAACACGGTGTCAGGTTGTATTCTGACAAATAAGCATGTTTTCACACAAAAGACAGGGAGCAAACATCCTCCATGTTAGGGCTCCCAGTAACTTCTTCCTGCAGTGATAAAACACTTCAATTCCCCAGACAGAATCAAAAGTAGGAAGTGTTTTACCTGCGCCATGGTAAGATCATGAGAAAAGGTGAGGGGACATGGGTTGCTTCAGGAGACAGAGGTGACTACTCCTTCCTGCCAGTTACCCCTTCACCAACACTTCTATGTCAGGCTTGCAAGTGCCTTAATCAACATGCAGCACATCTCCTCTCCAAAAAACTGGTTTTCTCAGCTTCAAATGTGAAATTAAAATCATCCTCAAGGAGGTCATGTGTGCAAGGCAGCCTATAGGAAATGGAACTTGCACACATGGAACTTATCACACACTCCCTTGTGTCATATCAACACACCAGCTTTGCAAATCTGCCCTAAATAAATCAGAACTGACAACACATTCTGTCTGAGGCCAGCAGAGCTGTGTAAGCCTAGCATGTACTTGGCAGGGGCTGGATTGTTCTCTCCACTTTTAACAAACAACTCTCTCATAAATGGAAAACTTGTGAATGTTCAAGTCTTGTGCTATGTTCAAATGTCTGGAGGATTGTACTCAGCAAAGCCTCCTGGAGGGATCAATTAATTGGCCTTCAAATTCCTAGACATGAAGCTGTAGGTTTCTTAAAAACTAGCAGGACATGACATGGCCACCTCACAATCCACACTGGGGACAGACACTGGTCTGGATTTTCTAGTTCCATTAAGTCTTCACCAACACATAAAAATAACACTTCAAAGATGTTTATTTTTACAAGTTACATTAGGTGAAGACTATAGCTGAGCAATATGGCTGAACACATATGGAAATGCTTAAGCAGCAGTTTTATTTTCTGTCCAAGCAGTCTGTGGACAAACACAATAAACTGAAGTTAAACTCAATGTACTATATGAAAACTCAATGTACTATATGAAAAGAAAAAAGACAAAGAAGTGTGTTTTCATAAAAAACATTTTTGTTGCTGTTGTTGTTTCTGTTTGGTAAGAGGAACATCTGAGAGGGGAGGGAGTACCTTGAAACAGGCAAGTACAGAAATAATAAAATGCAGTTCAGGAGAATAAGGCACTAAAGAGGAGCCTTCCCAGGTCAGATCACACCTTCACCTGGCCAGTGCCTCTCAGACAGTGGCCTAAGGGAGAGAACTGGGAGTTGTGTCCCCAGCTCATCCCTTGAATCTACAGCAGCCTTTAGATCTGACTATACCAAAGCTTCAAATTCCCTAAGATTTTGTTATTCCTCCATCCATTGCCTCCCTTAGGTCTCCTAAGACTCCCTTATCATTCTCATGGTAACTGCTCTCTGGTATAACAACCATCACTGCTACACTTTTTCTCACCTTTTAATCAGTCACTGGTTTGCTAAAGAACATTCTCTTATCCCCAGGAAAGCAGTTGCTCTAAGGTACTGTGACAAAGTACCGTTAGACAATCAGGACACCGTTAGACAGGTGTCAGGAACCGTTAGACAATCTGAGGACACCACACACACTGGAACACCCAAACCCAGATGTTTGTCCTTGAAGATTCCTCAAGTACAACCTCCTTTTACAAAAGACATGCTGACTCCTCCACATCCATATAAAATCAAGTGCCAACTCATTCTGATCTACATTATTCTTTGACAACGCTGCACAATACAAAGCTGCTCCCCAAGCTCCATGCAACTGCCTTGCATGTTGGCATCATATCAGCCCTGTCTGTATTCTAATAGGAGTGAGGAGATTTTAATTGAAAGGTTGCATACAAGTGTTAATTATTTAACAGTTCCTCTCCTGACTCCTTCCTAGGCCCTGACATCCTGGTCTCTGCAGGCAGGTATTGCTCACTGTGTTCTTAAATTCTTAAAATAGGGTTATAGATGAGTAATGCGATGGTTGGCGGTCACAATTAAGGGATGAATATTATGTGTATGTTATGAGAAGTTTTATTGATGTATAGTTATCCCATTGTGATATGTTCTCCCCATAGTCCTCCTTCCCCTCTCCCTCGTCTTGTCGTCACAGGACGGCCTTGATAGCCGGGGCATTTGGGGAGAGGGCTGGCTTGTTACTAACAGGCGCGGCATGGCAACACTGCCCTCCAATCAAGATGTAACAAAGTGATCTCCACCAATGGATGGCAAAGAAGGAGTTGATTGGCAGACTTTGGGAGAGGCCAAGGCTACCTGATGCAACACCCGGGGTATAAAAGGCACAGCAGCCATTTTGAGGGTGAGCACGTGGCAGTTTCGTCTCCTGCTCCCAGCGCTGTAATTTTCCTTATTCAGTAATTTTCTTGTATTTTGTGAAGGTTTAATAAATCTTTGAAATTTTAAGAGTGAGCATTGTTTCTCACATTAGTAGCTGGTTTGAGATGGGTTCTGGTAAGGAAATCAAGCACAATGTAGATGCCTCAGAAATTCAGTGTTTCTTTCTGCTCGTGATTTTTTACACCCTGGTATGCTGGTTTTGCATTGACTGACATGTAGTGAGGAGGGAATAAGCCACCCACAGAAATGGTTTTTTTTAAGAGAAGCTGCTAACAGCTTCCTCAGTGCCTGACAAAACCAATCAGTGACTAGGTTTGAAAACTGACACCTTGTTAAACCACTAGAAAGCTGAACATGCTGCTGCCAACACACATGTTAAAAATCTAACAAACCCCAGAAAAGCTCTCTTCTTCTTCTGGCCTGGGAACAGGTAACAGCCTCCTCCGTCCAACCGGGCTGGGCCCCTTCCCAGGGAGCCCGCCAGGGCCCCTCAGCCCGAGGGGTGGCTGAGGGGCCCTGTCCCGGTGGGCCTGGGCCCCAGCCGCTGTTAACATCCTGCTGCCCGGCTGCTTCCCCCAACTCCCCTCCAGCATGGGCCTGGCGGGGCCGAGCCGGACCAGGCCCTGCCTCTGCCGCAGTGCTTTTCTGGCCGAGCCCCAAGATCCTGGCACAGCCCGAGCACAGCCTGAATCTATCACCATGACTGCTTTGGCCATCACCTGGTAGAAACCATCATGACCACCACAGGCCCCAGGCAAGACAGTGATTCTTTCATTGAACAGATGAAATTTGCAGAGCACTGATCCTCTCTCAAGTGAGGGAAAAGGACAGAGTGAAGACATGTAGAGAAACAACATGAAGATAGTGAAGGAGGAGTCAAGTTCCAGATGGGAGGAAAATGAGAAGATGCCTTAGGCTGAAATTCTTTTGCAAGACTATGGTGATGGACTGTTGATACACTAGAATATCCCTTTAATTAATGAAAACAGTATGGGGAGATGGAGTGTTCAAATTGCAGATATGAGCAAAGGCATTCACGCTGAAACAAGAAGATGCTGAAGTAGCTGTGATCCCATGAGAAGCTTGAACAGAGAGGAAGATGAGAGTGATGGAGACCCTCTGCCCCCAGGGAAAGAAGACCTCTGTTCCCAGAGATGAAGATGATCTCAGAGACAGATGAAGAGAACCTTTGCTTTGAACTGCTCATCCTTAAAATAGTACCCCATGAGTTTGACATGGCCCATGAACGCAGCTGTGGGAAGGCTGCATGAGCTTAGGAGGGAGTTCACGAATGCAGATTTCTGGGCGGCTGCTATTCGTGAGAATTGAAGCCACAAGAGAACTGTTTTCTTGTGGAGAAGTCTCCATGACATGGCAAAAGAGACTCCTCTCCCTAAGAGAACTGATGAAAGACTGTTTTTAGAGATGGTCAACTGATCTAAGTCCTAAGGTTTTGTCTCTGTACATTGTCAGAGGGAAAGAAAAGAAGGTTGTGGGGGGGAGAAGTATTCTGAAGGTTTTATTCTGATTCTTTTTTTTTTCTTTCAGTTCTGTTTAAATAAAGTTTTCTTTATACACTTTAAGGTTTTGAACCTGCTTTGCTCTTCTCCTAATCCTATCTCGCAGCAGAAAGGGAGCAAATAATTCTAGTGGGTGCTCAACCCACCACATTATTTGGTGCATTGGCTGGGAAACTCAAATTGGCAAACTAAAACCACTACACCTGGTCTCCATGGGTTTCTTTTGGACATGACATGGGAAGATTTTGGACAAGCTTCTTATTCCCAACATATTTGGGAAAGAACTGTTACTTTAATACTTTCTGAAAGCCTTTGAAAGTGTTTATTCTTTTCTACTTTCCTCATAGTCATGACTTCAGCTTTTGGAAGGATGCCCCTGCCCCTCCAGCCTTCCTTCCCTTAACATCAGAACTTCTCTCTCTCACAGTAATTGATAGAATTGAGGCATTTCCTCTGCAGCACAGAGCCTTTAAATCAGCTTCAGCTCCCTACAAAGGTTTCACCCTTGTTACAGCTCCTTTCAGTTTCTTTTTAACCTGCTGCCTCATTCTGATATATTTTTCCTTTGCAAATCAAGGGATTTCACTTCACTGAAGTTTTTGGCTTACTGGGTTACTTCTGCAGGGTCTGTAACTGCACTTGTGTTCACTGGCAGTACGATTCTGTACCAAATTCTGCACAGTTCCCAGAAGAAAGTCAAAATTATCTTCCCCTCTCTAGATTCCTTCACCAGATGTTTCCCAAGGATGTCATTCTTGGACTGGGGTGCCAGTTTTCTCCCATTGTTTTCCTGTTTTAAAGCTCCATACTCCTTATTATTCTATACTTTTCCTATCTCGAAAAGCAGGTATTTCAGCTTATTGCTTGATTTATCATGCTGCGTTTTCTTTGTTCTACAGAAAATGTGAAAGCTAATTATGCTTCAAGAAAGGTAATTAGCATTTAGCTATTATTCATCATGTAAGTGCAGAATAATTGTTTGCATTGCTTTATTTTGTTGTCCTTAATAAATACATAAACATCCAGAAAGATGAATCCATAGGACAGATCCAGTTCTTCTCATACCAAGGAATTAAAAATAATTGCTCTCTTTGGAATTTCAAAATAAAATATATCACTGAATGAAACATTTTCTTTAGAACCTCAAAGAAAAGCAAGAAATTACAGGACCTTGCAAGCAGTTTATTTTCATTGCTCACTGAATAATAACTGTGACAGCTATTTAACCCTCACTCAACTCTTCCTGTTGATGTTGATGCTGATCATGTTTGACACCTCAAACCAGCACATCAGTAAGAAAATAGACTATAACTGAAAATTTCTCATTAAGTACGATTTTGTTTTTTAAACAGCTGTTATGGGAATAACACTTTTGTCCTGGTTTAGGGCAAATTTTGGAAGGAGACCTCCGAATGGGGTCCCTCTAGAAAGCAAATTCAAGCAGCTCCTCCCCCAGCTGGTTGGGGAAAAAACTTCCTTAGAGAAAAGTGGAAAAAACCTGTTTATTCAACAAGCAAAGGGTTCACGAGCATAAAAAAAAAAAAAATTGAACAGCCAAATCTCTTGCCGTTCTGAAGAGAGATGGCAAAATTGAGAAAATCCTTGCCATGGGTTGCAGCTCAGCTCACCCAGTCTCTTATCAGTCCCTCTGGTGCTGGAAAATGCCGTCCTGGGCCCCAGTGGGCAGCAGGTGTGAGCTCTCAGTGCTCCTCTGGGTTTTCCAGTCCAGAACAGGTTTAAACGGTTCCAAGAAAAAGAAAAAAAAGCAGTCCAGAGAACTTCTCTGCTTCTAGCTAAAAACTAACTAAAAAGCAAAGGAGAGCTCGCTGTCCGTCCGCAGACAACACAGTCCAGGAGCAGAATGTAGAGGAGTAAGTGCAGTTTCTAAAAATAAACCGCACGCTTCTTCTTTCCCCCACTTCACTCTCGGAACCAGTCTTAAAGGTGTAGAACTCAAAATCCAGCATAAACAGAACAGACAGTTGGGGATACAAGCATCATAAAGTCACCCCAGGACAACTGCCTTTAACTGCAGTGGGAAATGAGCAAGGTAAAGAAATTGCTGAAGACCTGAATGCTGGACAGAATGGTACAGATACATTTTCAGATCAAAGGCTAAATCCTCACAGAACAAAAGACAAAGTTACTGCAGAGAGAACAAAACGCATCAGCCCTAATGAGTGCACACACTCATTAAACGCACCAGCTGGCTGTACAGAGAGGTGTGAAATGGGATTTAGGTACCAGTCAGTATTCAATGCTACTGTTCCTTCAGCTGAGCCCCCCATTTCCCTCTCTCTGTTCCTGAAGCTGCTGAGGTTATGGAGACAATGATTCCCTTACTGTACTTGTACTTCTGTGACAGAATCACCTGAGCTGGAAAGGACCCACAAGGACCAGAGAGTTCAGCTCGTGGCCCTGCACAGACACCACAACAGTCCCACCCTGGGCATCCCTGGAGTGGTGTCCAAACCCTCCTGGAGCTCTGGCAGCCTCAGGGCTGTGCCCATTCCCTGGGGAGCCTGGACAGTGCCCAGCACCCTCTGGGGGAAGAACCTTTCCCTGATCTCCAACCTGAGCCTGGCTTGGCCCAGCTCCAGCTGTTCCCTGGGCCCTGTCCCCATCACAGAGAGCAGAGCTGCCCCTCTTTTTCCCTTCACCAGGAAGTTGTAACTATGATGATTCTCCCCTCAGTCTCCTCCAGGCTGAACAGACCAAGTGACTTGAGTGAAAACTACTCTTCTAAATCACACCAGAGAAGCCAAAGAACGTGCCAGGCCATTCTCCAGCACTGACTCAGCATCAGAAGGAGCCTGTAGTTACACATTTTCCAGGGTTTGAGTGTACACTATCCAGTCATGAGAACCGAGAAAGCCAAGATCCCAGCAAGCCAGACCCCACCACCTTCTATGGCCTCTGTTACTCAAAGGAGTTACAGTAATCCCAGGATAGGCTTTCCATCACAGCTCTGAGCAGGCTGCAAGGACAGTGCCTGACCCACCCCACACTCACACAGAGCTCTCCTGTTCAGGGTTCCAGCAGCGTGTTTGAGCTCACACCCTCATTTTCCATGTATCATCAAGTCTACCCTGTAGGATAACACATACCAAAGGTGGCATATTAGCATCAAAACAAAGCAAGACACCCTGGGAACAGGTTTGTGGGAGAGGGGAAATGTTTTACATCATCTCCCAGAGGAAGCTGATGGAATTCCCAATGCTCGGGACAAGGGGATTGGTAATGAGAGAGAAATAAATTCCTTCACCTCTGGGTTGAAATCCAAGTCAGGCTGGTAGTAGCCAAGACCCATTAGCTCAACATCTGCTAGTTGTTTGGCAGCCCATGTGAAGTGAGTTATATTCCTCAGTGTCCGCATCGCAGTCGCACTAATTGGCACCACATTGGCAATCTAAACACAGAGGTTAAGGTCTGAGCACACAGCAGGCAGCAACTCTGAGATCAGGCAGCTTCAGTTTGGAGGACACATGTGATAAATTATACTTCTGGTATATGGAACTCCATTTAATTGCCCCGCAATCCTGTCCTGCTCTCAGAATAAAACTGTAACTCCAGGCGAGCCAGCGAACTGTCAGCAATTCCTTGCCCAGCACACTGCTCCTGCAGCAGTAAGACACATTATTAGGTCCATTACCAGTCAAAGCAACTTAAACAACTGCTTAAATTTTAAGCAAAATGCTGTACAGCCTTAAGTTAAGTATGAACTAAAGCGTTTGGATAATAGTTATCAATATCCATAAAAACAGTATCTTTCCCTCAACTCCATTTTTTAATGGAAAAATGCAACACTCACTAAAAAGGCAGTAACAATATAATCTTATAGATCCCAAATAACAAGGCTCTTTTCTTTTTGTCTTTCCTTCTGTAGCTTTCCAATAAAGAGTGCACAGGACCAAAGCTGATTTTAAAATACAACCCATTAACTTTTAGAGAATTATTCTTTTTATTGCCCCATGGTAAAACGTTTCTCTCTGAGGAAAAAAAAAAAAAGTAGTTAGCTCATAATACATAGTAATAAAAGAAAATTGATTTTTCGTATCATCTGAATATGGCAACATAAAAAAAGTCTAAATTATGAAGGAAGGAAACTCATATTACAGTTTAGAAACTGCTCCTGATGTTTACACATCACTTCAGTTTAAAGAACTGCTTATGATGGGAACATGATGAAAGCTATGGAGCATGAAGGAAGATGGAAATGAAGCCAAAAGAAGCATCTTTGCCAGAACTCTACAAGAAAAGAGAATCAGAGTCAGTTAGTTTGGGAGGAGCCTCTGGAGTTTTTCAATCCAATCAGCTGCTCAAAGAATGGCCGACTTCAAAATGGGGTGGGGTTGCCCAAAGATATTGTAGATGAAAGCACAACATAGTACATAGTGCCTTGCAAAATCCACCTATAAAGAATTTTTTTTTTTTTTTTTGCAAGGCAAATCTCCTCTTCATTTACCACTGGTCTGGAAACTATTCCACTCTAAGCTGTTCTGAGAAGCAATAGGGCCAGCAGCCATGAGGAACAGGGATACACTGCAAAGAAAACAAACCTAATCTGAGCACCCAGTAGGAACAAGGGCTGAAGAACCTCAGATGCTAGAATGCAGACTTGAGGCCAGGACACTCCTAGAGAGCTTGGAAAGTCCAGTCCTCCCCAGATGTGTGTTTTATTTTATCTTACATTGGAGAGGTATGCTCAACCTGTGAGACAAAGACAGCAGTGACATAAGGCCAGTGTGCATGAAAACAAACCCAACCCCCAGTCTGCAATCCACAGCCACGCTCAAAGGAGGGGTTTTCCTTCTTGTGCAAGGAACACTAGAACAGTTCACAGCCAGGGGGTCGACAATCTCTCAGCTGCCTCATATGGGAACAGCCTGCTGCTTTGGCACAGCTCTGCCAGCACTTTTTGGCTCTGCCAACACTGCCTGGACTGGCTTTGCCAGCACTGCCTGGTCTGGCTCTGCCTGGCTCTGCCAACATTGCCTGGCCTGGCTCTGCCTGGCTCCGCCAGCACTGCCTGGCCTGGCTCCGCCAGCACTGCCTGGCTCTGCCAGCACTGCCTGGTCTAGCTCTGCCAGCTCTGCCTGCCTGGCCACTGACAAAGCCAGGCCAGTCTGACTCCCACCAAAAGGTGTTGCCAGTCCTCAGAGTCTGCACAAACTGTTGAGAATTCCGTCTTCTTTCCTCTCCCCCTCTGCTCTGCCCTCATGAGACCCCACCTGCAATGCTGTGCCCAGCTTTGGAGGCCTCAGCACTGAAAAGATGTGGAGCTGCTGGAGCCAATCCAGAGGAGGCCAGAGAGATGCTCCAAGGGCTGCAGCCCCTCTGCTCTGAAGCCAGGCTGGGAGAACTGGGGGTGTTCACCTAGAGAATTCTCCTTGGAGACCTTAGAGCCCCTTCCAGGGCCTAAAGAGGGCTTGTAAAAAGGAGGGAGATGGATTTTCTATGCAGGCAGGTAGTGACAGGACAAAGGGAAATGGCTTCATACTGCCAGAGAGTGGGATTAAATCAGATATTAGGAAGAAATTCTTCCCTGTGAGGGTGGTGAGGCCCTGGCACAGGGTGCCCAGAGAAGCTGTGGCTGCCCCTGGATCCCTGGAAGTGTCCAAGGCCAGGTTGGATGGGGCTTGGAGCAGCCTGGGATAGTGGAAGATGCCCATGGCAGGGGGTGGGACTGGATAAGCTTTAAGGTGCCTTCCAGCCCAAACCAGTCTGAAATTCTGTAATTCAAGATGGACCAAAGGATTTGATCTCTCCTTCCCCAGAGCTCCAATATGCCTGTCAGGCTATCCCTGCATCTGCCTCTGGCAGCAAGGACACAATCTTCTTCACTGTTTAAGACTTAAGGGTGGGCCTTTTTTTTACTCTCTTCTATACTTTTGAGGAGGAGAATAGGCTCATGCCACATTTTTTAAGTGCCAGATCAATTCCTTCTGTTTTAAGACACATTATTAGCATCTTCTTTTAAAATCACACCACTGCAAAGATTCTATTGACACTTGAGGCAGGAGCTGCTGTGCTGACATTTGCAAGAGAATTGAAGGGGGCTGTGATAACTGCCAGGAGTCCAGCATTAGCTGGAAGAAACCAGGCTGGCACCAAAAACGTCAATACTAGAACTGCTCTGTCTTTGGCCACATTCAAGTCCCAAGCTGCCAGTTCTAGAGGTGCTGAGGTGATTCAGCACTTATTCCTGATGCTGCAGGACTCAGTGGAGTGACAAGGCCAAGCAAATGTTATCATCATGTAATGTAGTGAGCTGCTTCACTGAGCAGCTCGCACATGCAATTCTGAACCCTCATGCAGGTATCAAGCAAGCATTTATACTCAAAATAAATGTTTTCTCACAAAACCAAGTATAGGAATAATACCAAACTTGTGAGTTTCCTGAGAGTAATTCCTCTCCATTTAGAAAACAGGAGGGGTCCAAGAAAGAACTTCTCTGCAGGGGAGGAAGGCAGGAAGGAAGGAAATGTGAATTACATACACCTCTAGATAAGTTCCCCTTTAGAAATAAGGAAGGAAATTAGAGTTAACTAAAAAGAGCATGTTTAGCATCACTGCACAAGGCTGGGGAAAAAAACTCAGAAATCTTGGCCAAAGATAATGCTGCCTCCTCCTGTCCCTGCCAGGCTTGCCACAGTCACTGGCCCAAGCAGAGGGGAAAGGGCCATTATTCACCCTTTTATAAGCACCACCACTTTGAAGTTACAAATCATAGTCACCATTTGATGACCACCTCTCCTTATATCTTCCTAGGTTTCTCTGTAATACGGCTGTTAAAAAAATGTGTTTTCACTTTTTTTATTATTATTAAAAAAGGATAAGTCATAACTGAGCAGAGACAAAGGCTCTGTTGATACAACAACATGTGGATTAAATCTGAAAGGAGAAAGAATACTGTTCTAATAAACTGACAATCCTGCTCAGAGGCCTTATATCCAGATTAGTGTAATAAATCACGAGGAAAGATTTCTCTTTGGCTGAAACAACCATTTATTTAGGCATGGAGCAAGAGTATTTTAAAATTGCTCTGGACAGTGTCCACAAAAGACTTTCTCTGGTTTTGTTCTTTTTTGTTTGTTCGTTTTCTGTTCAGTTTTAAGGATATATCCAAAGTTCTCCATTTGTTTTACTCAGAAATGGTTACTTTTTAGTGCTTAAACCTCTGACAAGTCAACCAGACAGTACTGGGCTCCTACAGAAACAAGAAAAAAAAAAAAAGAAAAAGAAAGGAAAAAGTGGTTCTTGCTCTATTACATCATTACATTAAGCAGAAAACTGCCCAAAATTTTCCCCATTATGCTCCTCTTGTGTGTTTTTACAGTTGTATTTGTTCCCTTAACCTCTATTAGCAGGGGCTTTTGCATTCTTATTTAAGCAGGAGACACTTTGCACTATTGCTGCTCTCCCCTATCACACACAAATTGTCACACAGTGGCTTCTGAGCCCAGCACAAGAACCTGCCCTATCAGAGCATCACTTTGGAGCAGATGACCAGCAGGGAGGGGCTCCAGAAACCTCAGTTACACCACCAGCTCCAAAACACTGCCCAGAACCAGCACTGGGCCTCCAGAGCCCCCTGTGCTGCTGGGCAAAAATCAGGGTTTGGCAGAACTTGAGTACAACACTGAACTGTAACTATAGATGGGACTCAGAACTGCAACCATGTTTGTTAATAAAAATCTAATTTGTACCTGGAGCTGATTTCAGAGCTAAAGCATCTACCGATTCCCCTTAACACATTGTGCTGTGGGGATAGCATTGGCCAACTCAGGCAAACACACCACCACAGAACACAGCTGGCTTCAAACAATGACAAAAACCAAAACATAATCACCATAAAATGAAACTTTCAATTCCACAGAACTGTTCTGTGAGAAAATTTCTAGGAGATATTACTCAAAACTGGAAGAAAGTGTTTTCCTACAAGCAGAGCTTCCTACAAGGGCTCCTCTTAAGTATGTTGTGTAATGTCCCTGGCTCCTGGATTACCATGGGTTTTTAGAACACCCAAACTGTGGTAAAACACAAGAGGGATCTGGATATGGGATGGAGGATAACACTAAAGGGGAGAAGATTTTGGCTGAAGCCTCTGCCATTCGCAGTGTCAGTCTTAAAGTCACTTACAGAAATCACAAGAGTATAAGAAACACTCTTCAAATCCATTAAAAACCAATCCTCAGTCCCACAGATGAGATGCTTTAAGCTCAGCAATTGTTTTTATCTCTGCCAGAGGAGTCCCTGTGTATTCCATTCTACCTTAAAATCCAGCTACCAGCCAGACAAATAAAAGGTTCCCCAGAAATTCCAGCTGATGCAGTCACTGGGAAGCCATCCCAGCCTGCTTCATCTGCTGCTGTATTCCCACTCCCTGAAAGAACCCAGGGGCCACACATCAACCCCGATCACGTCTGGGCTGCTGTGTCCCCCACCCACTCCCTTTGCCTAGAGCAGCTGTGCCACCCTCCAGGAGAGCAGTGGGAGCTGGGAAGTGCAGAGTGCCTGCCTTTATTCCAAAGCTGCTCTGCGAGGATGTCCAGCCCAACCCAGACCTGCCTGCAGGAGCTTTCACCCTGTGCCATCAGCTGCCTCACAGGCTGCAGGATCTCCCCAAATGCTGCTTCCCACACACCTGCAGCTGCCCACGTGGCTCAGCTCTGCTCCTGCTGCCTCCTCCTGTGCTCTCCCACAGAGCGAGGCTGGAGAACCCCTGAGCAGGAGTGGCTCCACTTTTCTTCTATCCAGGCAACCCCTCTTTGCCAAAAAAGCTACCAAGGGGATGGAAAGTTCTAGGGCGATAGAAAGGGAAAGTGCAAGAGGAGATTAAAAACTAGGAGAGGAAAAAGAAGACCTGACCAGGACTTTTTCTCATTATTCTGCTTTGATTGTGGATAATGAAGTCTCGTGGCCAACAGAGTCCAGAGAAGTCCTGCACTCCAAATTCAGGACTCCAAAGAAAGTGCTGTCTCCTGGCTGAAGCACAGAACCTGCTTTGATAAACCCTCCTGTGGTCAGTCTACTGTCCTTACCCTACGGACAATAAAGCTGCCCCTTGGAGTACAGCTCCCTGGCAGGACACACATGGCAGTCTGGAAAGAGCTCGTCAGTCAGCTGGACAGCTGGCTCTGTTCACAGCTGTCCCTGCTCTGTGACCTGTCACATCACCCCCATGCCTCCTCTCCCATCCTGGAGAGGCACAGGAGCATCCCAGAGAGTGGTGACAGAACCTAGCCACCACCTGCACCGCTCCCACAGCACTGGGAATTCAGAGGCTGAGTGGAGCCATATCTTAAAGCTGAGGTTTGTGTCCTGCAGGGATGGCTCCAGCCAAAGAAACACAGCCTGGGTTCTGCCAAGCCTCTCCAGGGTGGGGATGAGTCAGTGCTAATTGCTCAGGAGGCTTCTGGGTCCCACCAGTTTGGTTTGGTTTTCTAAAAGCAAAACAAGGTATGCTTGGACAAAGGTGAAATTATGTTTGTGTTTACAGACACTCTGATTCCTGCATATAAAAAATGCTGTTCCTTGGACAAAAAACGAAAAACATAAGGAAATCAAAAGTATGATCTAGCTCTATAATCTTGCCAGAACAGAAGTGCCACCAAAGCAGTTTAACAATAATCATTATCTTAAATTTGACTTCTCTGACTCCTGCTTTGTTCAATATTTTAATCATATTGTCAAAAAATTCTAAACCACTTCATACTTCAAAGCACATTTATATACATTGATTAATTCTCCCAAAAATCATTATCCTCTTTTTGACACAAGGAAAGTGAAAGGAGACACAACAAACTATTTGTCAAAGGTACAGACAGAACTGGTGGAAGGGCTGGTACTAAACCCCAAGAGTTTCTGAAGCACCTTATATTTTTATCAGGGATTGACTTTTTTAAAGATAATAGCAACCAAGAAAAAATATTCAAAATAGATATATATTTAGGATCAGGGCAGTTTATGGGGTAAAGGCCACAAGAAAAGCAAGTTCATTAATTTACATTTGGAAAACTGCAATGAATTATCGAATAAATTGTTGCTATGTTCCATATAGAGCACAAGCATGAAATCAGCCCACAGCATAGGCAGTCTTGCCTTGGACAACCAGTACCCAAGGTAATCCAGCTCCAGATTCCCACTTTCTGCTCTAGGGGCAAAAGGACGTTTGCAGCAGGATTTCTCTGGAGAGCTGGTGGGGAATGTGGCCGCTCAGCTCCCTGGGTGATTCCAGAGTGCCCTCTAATGAGGCTGCAGCGGCATTTCACACACACAAGGACACCAAAATGAGCCTTGTTTCTACTTGAAAATGGGAAAGCATGTGACAGACACTAACTGGTGACTGCTCTTGCACAGGTATTTTATACTGCCCTGCACTGTGCAAGCCCTCGTTGGTACATACCTCAGTAGGCTATAGAGAAAGATGGGAAAATTCACAGTTCTCTCATTCCAAGAGAAGAAAGGATACTGAGTCAGATGAAAGTTACCCAGTACAACTTTTTAAGATAAACTGAGTTTTACACAATCTGTAAGGAATTGCTGGGTAACTTTTCAACATATGATGTAGTTAAATCAAACTTCACAAAAATAAGTGAATATCATCAATGAAGTTCACAACTCAAAATGGAATCTCCTTGAATATATTCCTTAATGCACTGGTGTACCATAAAATACTGACTATTTGGTCTGCACCCAAGTGTGGTCACACAAACTACAGTGGCGGAACAAGGCTGGCTACAAATTCATACAGCAGACACATGGTTTATTGCCCAGTTCCCTTTCACCCACCCACATAAACTAATAAACCATCCTGCAAACCAAACAAGTTCTTACTGAGACACAAACCCCACACGGATCCTCAGAACAGAAATTCACTTTAATAATCTCAGCATCACATTGTCAGAATGTTCCTTGCCCTTGAAGCTGTACCTGCGGCAATGCCAGGAGAGCACAGCTGCTCAGTGTAGGCTCAGAAGAGTCACAGCAGTTCCTGTCCCCTCCCTCCCCACTGTCCTGCACCAAGGCATCCCATTTAGGTGTCACTCAACACCCCAGCTGGGAGCAGAAGGTGGAAATGATCCTTTCCCAAGCTCCTACAAGACAGAATGGAAAGGGGCAGAAGTTCCTGAAGCTGCACTGCCCCCATCCTGCCAGATGTGTGTCAGAAACCTCTGAACAGACCTGGAAAACTCAGCCCATGTGGCGAACTCACCCCGAGGGAGGATGCTGAAGGTCTCAGCTGCTGGACGATGTCTGAGGATCCCGCTGCCACCAGGAGCTGCAAGGAAGCAAACAAGCCTGTGAGCACTTGTACACCTGGCAACTCAACACCTCAGCAGGCACCGGGCTAATGCAGGCTGGGAGACAGACACTGGTAGGCATCACATTCTTCCTTGAACCCATCTCACATACTTGCCAACTTCTTTACTTCTTGCTAAGCATCTTTGCCATAATGTTAAGATTGTGAGATGCAAGGAGACCTCAGAGAAATCTGCAGCTCCCCCCCCGGGGGGCAGTGGAGGGGCAGCACCAATCTCTGCTCCCAGGGACAGGAGCTATGCCAAGGCAGGGTCAGGCTGGAGATCAGGAAAGGTTCTTCCCGCAGAGGGTGCTGGGCACTGCCCAGGCCCCCCAGGGAATGCGCACGGCCCCGAGGCTGCCAGAGCTCCAGGAGTGTTTGGACAGCGCTGCCAGGGATGCCCAGAGTGGGATTGTTGGGGTGTCTGTGCAGGGACAGGGGCTGGACTGGATGACCCCTGCAGGTCTCATCTAGCTCAGAGGATTCTGTTATTCCATTTGGGTCACCAAAGACTAAGAACACCTTACCAATGTGATGAGCCATGCAGGGAACCAGCACCTTGATCCACACAGGTTATCCACTTCAACAAGCACAGCACCTCCAGGAAAGCTCCACTCCATGCTTAGAATGGCCCAGTGGCCCATCACTGCTCACAAACACCCCCAGACAATGACACCCTCAGCTGTACATGTAACAAAAGCCTGCCCTGCTCTGGCTGAAACTTCAGCTTGAGCCTGTACAGCCCAACTGCACTGCCCTTCTCAAACAGCCAAACTCATTTCCTTTCAGTTTCGAACACTGGAAGATTCAAGTCGCCAAGGAATATTTTCCAAAACCGTACAGGCAATTGTATAACCCAAGAAACCCACGTGGAGCAGTTTGGTAGAGCCAGGATTTCCCAAGCAGTGCCGAGTCTCTCCAATGTGCTGGCTCACATGTTCAAACATTCCTCACAGCACTGCTACATTCCAGCCAACTCTCTTCCTGATAAAACAGCTTATTCCTTGAGGAGGTTCAGGCAGAGTTTGACATTACAAAGATCAGCAGTGAGCAAACAGTTTTGAAAAAGAGAGACTTTTCTTTCATGAACATGTAACCCAAACAAGGTTCAATGAATTGGTGTAAAATCAAAAATGATCAGAAAGTCTCTTTTGAACCAGACTTGCATCCTATTCAGCACAGAATAAAAAGTGTAGAAAAATGCAAGAGCAAATTAATCACTGAAATGAGTAAGTGAACCATAGTTGTATGCAGAGCTGTAAGGGTAACCGCTTGTTTGGTACTCTGCTTTTGAAGGCAAGATGAGCAACAGCCAAGAATAAATCACAATGTGTGGGTATCACAAACTATGGAATGAGCAAAAAAATAGCGTTACATTAACTAAAAGTCTAAAATGACAGCAGCCCCACATTTAGACTTAACATGAAGTGTGACCATACCTTTGGCAGAGCTGGAGATGTAATAAAGAGGAAATTATTTAAATGCGTTAAATCCATGTAGATCTGGAGTCTCTCCTGCCCTGGCTCAGTAACGTGGGACAAGGATCACAGCAATGTCCAGCCCAGCAACTTGCACAGGAGCCAGAGCTCACCTGTGCAGACACACCTCCAGCTTTGCCCTCCCAAACAGACTCAGAGATGGACCGAAGCACTGGGCAGAGAATTTGGCTGCTATATTATGACAGGAAAAAGAGGATTTGATTCATTTTTTATGTCAGTTGCTGCCATGACAAACAGAGGCAGGTATGGCCTGCAGGAACAGCAGCCCCAGAGCAGGACACCAACAGGAAACACTCCTGATATGCCACATTCAAATTGGTTTCTGTGCTGTTACTGTTCAAATGTTTACACAACAGAAATTCGACCTTTTTTTCCTTTGCTTAATTCTTCCATTCTTCTTATTTATATCTACTTTTTCTTCATTAGCAAATTCTTTCTTCACATTTACAGTGTGGCAAGTACAAGGAATACACAGCTTTGTCCATGGGATAGGGCCAGAGAAGGCACAGAACCCTCATGTGTTACAGGTGATCAGACAGAAGTTGAAGAGTTTTTAACTGCTACTAGTCTGACCAGATTCAAAACCACTTCATCTTTCTTTACCTGCATTTCCACCTATTCCTTGCAGAAGAAACTGCAAGGAGGATTATTCTGTAAGAATTAGCAACACATGAATTTTTTTTCTGCTGTAGAAATGTCTGACAGAAGCAATTGCCTCAACCCTCAAACAGGTCTATACCTGCTTAGAGGCAGCACCAGGGGCTGTGCCTAGAGCAAAGTCAGGTGGCAAAGCTGAGACTGAATAAGCTGTTAATGACACAAGCAGGGTTTATCTGATTTTCACCTGCAGCCCACAAAGCAAGATTTGCCCCAGTTCACCCAGCAGGGAGTTCACAGTCAGCACAAGTGGAAAAAGGACACTGAAAAAGCTCCTGACCTCAAACACCTGAACAAGGCTCTCACCTGTCAGGCCCAAGTTAATGCCATTTGGTCACATTGCAACACCAAGCCTCCATATGTATTCTGAAAGAGCCAAGGATTTTTGTCCTCTGGGAAAACAGCTTTCCAGATTTCCAATATCCCCAATATACACACCCCCTTCTTTCCTTTTATCTGCGAGATTTTTTCACGTTTATCACTGACGTCTGCCATAGTTCCTCCAACACTGTACCGATTACACATTCATACAGATGAGAGATGAACGTGTGAATCTACAGGATGTTCAGCCCTCGGCACATGTCCTGTTTCTGTTTATGTATTTCTGTTCCTCAGCTCCTCTGTGACCAGCCCTCCCTCCGGTGCCCCTAGTTACCAAGGGAGCTGCTTGAGGAGGCTGCCAGAGCACCAAGAATCCTCAGAGAGTTACAATAAAGTATATTTTTATTTAAAGACATATTACAGAGACTCAGTAATTAGCTTTTGAATTAAATTACTAAAACTTGGTTCAGAAGAACTCTCTTCATTCCAATAAAATGTCTGTCATTAGCCCAGAGGTGCCCTATGTCATTCCCTCTACTCCCAGGCCACATCACTGCACACATCAGCAAGTTATCTAATGCACATTTGGGTAAATTACTTATTCACAGGAGCAGCTGCTTTGGTTGTCTGAGTATAACCGAGCCTCTGTGAACTACCATCCACCTCTGCATGAGGATGCCGCTGCACCACTCAAGGCTCAGAACTCCCAGCACAGGCAGCACTCTCTGCTGCCTTTCGCCTCTCTCCACACTGCCTGTGGAGAATCCCACAAGTTGCACTTGTTCCAGCTGTGCCAATTGCTGTTTGCAGTGGAAGTGTTCAGCTTAGTCCTTCTGTGTGTGCCCATGCTCTGTGCAGCCCTGAGGGGCTCTGTGTGAGCCGCACTGCCACTGCCCCAACAGAGAGACAAGTGTTCTGCACTGCTGAACTGCAAACACGAGCAGAACTCTGTGCAGGTGAGTGGCAGCATTTCTACAGGCAGCACTGTTGTCTTAGGAATTCCAGACAGAGCTTTTCTGATGGAGCACTTACATTCCAGAAGATGCATTTTGCTGGTTTTGCTCCAAATGTTAAAATTTGATTGTTTCTGCCCTATTGCTTGCACAATTGCTGGCCTGGCCCCTGAGACTGCCCAGGAGCCTGCCCTGAACACACCTTCAGCATTGAGATCCTTCAGCTGAGGAGCTCCCAACTCTGACAGGTCTTCCCAAACTCCTCCTGTAATTACCCTCCACCACTGCTGGGAAATTGGGTCACATTTAACAGAATTTGTGTATCTCTGCCTCAGTTACTGGATGCCATTGTGCGCTTTGGAAAGGCTGACAAGATCCAGCTGTGAGATAACTTGCCACAGGCATGGATTTCCAGAGTGCCTGAGTCATTCCTCAACTCTTTTCTCTTGAACGTGCCTGAATAATCTGAACTTTTTTAGGGCTTGTTTTCCAGAACCAGAGCATTTCTGTGGCCTGTCCTGAACTCCCCAGTATTTCCCTATCTCACTCGACAGCTTCTGGAACCAGAGATACCCTGGTAGCCCGTTCTAACCACATGCACATACATGGTCGCTACAGCTTGATTTTCTTTAGAAAAAACTGAAAACCACAGACACAATCAACTCCTCCCCCACCAGTGCAGTTCAAATTGTGCCACTGATGCACCTGTGTCCTGCCAGTCCCCCTCCACCCCCACCAGTGGCTGTGCTGGAAAGCTGTTATGGTATCAAGATCCTCCTGGCATGTGGAACCACCCAGCCAGGCACACCAGGCCAGGCCACAGCAGCAGCACCTTGTCCCTGCCACATCCCCTCTGTGTCTGCAGGTACCCTGAACAGCAAAGGTTGCACACCTGCTTTGGGCTCAGCCAGGGACTGAACTAAGGTGCGGGAAGCAGCTGGCTCCCACTCATCCATGGCTTCCATTTATCAGCTGAGGTATGGTTTGTCCTGAGGCCACTCTTAAACTTTGTATGGCAACACCACTTTGTTTAATTAAGTTGTCAAGTTTCAATTCCTTGGAAAATCCAAGTACATGCTTCTAAGCATTCATCAGTTGACTCGGAAATATGCTGAAATATTGCTTCCTTCCCAAGAAGGAACACCAGTGGGACGAACTCCTTTCCAACCACATGTGGTTTAGCCTTTAACCTCTACATTCATTGCACCTGCAGGATCTAATTATACACAAAATTTTACCTGCTCATTTTATTCCACTCCTGCTGCTGACATGATGTTAACATTCTTTTCCTAAACCACATTTTATCTTTCCAAGTGTGGACAATTCTCGCGGTACTTTCAATCCCACTGACTCTTCTTTCCCATTCTCTGCAACACTTCGAATCAGTGGCAGGGAGACCAACCAGTTTGTTTCAAACTGAAATCCTCCAGTTCCACCGCCGTCTGGCGCAGGGCTGCCGCGGATTTCTTTGGTTTGTTAAGATGTAATTAACTCGCTCAAGCCGGTGTGGCAGCTGTAACTCCCTCCCGCCGCCCCGCGGAAATGAAAGCGCAATCAGCACTAATTCTGACCCCGCTCCCCAGACGCACGGGCTCCTCGCCCAGCCCCTCGGCCTGGCCCAACCCCTCAGCCTGGCCTAGCCCAGCCCGCTTTGCCGCACCGGCACGGCCCCGCCGACCCCGGAGCCGCTCGTGGCGTGATGCGGACACCCGGAGCGCCCCCGCCGCCCGCTCGCCGCTGCTCTCGGCTTCCGAGGCTGCACGTCGGCCGCTCCGGTGCGGGCTGCACGGGCTGGGCCTGGCCCCGCTCCCTCGGGCCCGCCCGGGACTCACCTGACACCGCCCGCGCCGCCGGTCCGCCGCTCACAGCCTTCCCCGCCGCTCCGTGCCACACACCCCAGTGGCCCCGGAACGTCTCGCGCGCGGCGCCGCGCCCCCATCGGTCTCCTGTTCCGGAGCACCGACGCGCAGCGCCGCCAGGGGGCGATGTCGCCCACGGGAGCGCGAGAGCCCGAGGGGCGGGGCGGGGCAGGGGGCTCTACCGTATTTACCAGAGTACGGTGCCGCCTCTGCCTACCGTACTTACTGTAGTTAACTCTGCCTACTGTACTTACTGTAGTTAACTCGCATTTACATGGCCGTGAGACTATCTACTATATTAAATTTACATTAAATATTTTATTCAAAGAAGCTTTCAAAACGGTATTTTGGCTGCAGTAGCGCCGGCCGTGGGCTTGCTTCTGGCGGCTGATCAGGTGCTTTCTGGTGCCCCCAGCAAGCAGCAGGTAGCCCGCTGAGGTGCCCGCTCAGGTATGGCCGCCCCCCTCACCGGTCTGTCCGGCCGAGTCAGGCCGCCTGCCGCGGTCGGTGTCCTATTCCGGGGTCTGTGTCCCTTTCCGGAGTCCGTGTTCCCCTCCCCGCCCCGCCCCTCCCAGGTCCATGTCCCATTCCGGGCTCCCTGTCCCCCCTTCCTGGTCCATGTCCCATTATGGGGTCCGTGTCGCATTACGGGCTCAGTGTCTCCTCCCGCCGCCCAGGGGAGGAGCGGAGCGGGCAGAGGTGGCCGCGCTTCCCCGCCCCGGCAGGTGAGGCGCAGGTGCGGCCCCGCTGCCGCCCCTCTTCCGCCCCGTTCCCTGGTGCCCGCAGCCCCGCAGCCCGGCCATGGCGTACCGGGAGCTGGTGCGGCGCTGGCACGAGGCCGTGCGGGCGGCGGACCGCGGGCACTGGGACGCTGCCCTGGACACCTTCGGCGGCATCGCGGAACCTCCGGCCAGGATCTGCTTCAACATGGGCTGCGTGCAGCTGCTGGCCGGGCGGCCCGAGGCGGCCCTGAGGGTGAGCGGGCCGGGGAGCACTGGCGGAACGGGGCGATCCCGGGGGTGGGCGGCTTGGTTCCCTCGGATCCGTCTCGGAGGGAATGATGCTGAAACTAGATTTGAAATCCAGCGTTTCGTGTCCTGCGTGTCCAGCGGGAATGCGAACGGGTATGTTGAAGGGTGAATGGTTTTAGGAAAAGGTTTAGCAGAGTGAAGAGTAGAAAAGTGGAAACGGTTGAAGTTTAAAAGGCGGATGTGGCCCTTGAGGACACGGTTCAGTGGTGAACTCCGTGATGGCGGGTTAACAGTTGGACTTGATCACTGAGGCCTTTTCCAACCTTAATGTTTCAGTGATTCCATGGTTCTCTAAATACTGTGAAAATCCAGATCAGTGGGCAGAATCATTTTGAAACAAGAGACAGAGAGTACTTAGATACTAAAAACTGCATCTGGCAAGGTACTTCAAGTTTTGTTTAAGCTAAATCAGTTAAAATCATGTTCTTTAGGTGAACTTAGCTCACTGTCATGTGAAAACCACACCTCTAAAGCTCAGCCTGGCTGATTCCAAGTGAAGACCTCAACCCACTGGACATGCATAATAAATTTAAAATCTATTATAGCTTTAAATCAAAGCAGGAAAAAGATTGTCCAATAGCCATTCCATAGGCATGGCTTTAGACATGAGATGAATGTATTTTGAAAGTACAAATATGTTGTTTGGCAGTGGAGACTGCCAGAACAAAGCTGCTGTGCTGGAAAATCACTGTCCTTGGGAAGGGAGAGGAGGTGCCCTGAGGAAAAGCCTTTTTGTGACAGCACCTGGCATGTCTGCACATCCATCCATCCATCCATCCATCCATCCATCCATCCATCCATCCATCCATCCATCCATCCATCCATCTATCTCCATTGAGGAGATGCAGATAAACCTTTCCTCAAACAGCGTAAGGAAGAGCTGAGGCTATGCTGGAGGGGCTGGGGCAGCACTGTGGAGCCCTGGGCAGGGCAGTGGCTGTTCGGGACACAGTGAGCACATGGCAGTGGTGCCATGGAGACGAGGGAGAGAGCTCAGGAGAGATTTCTGAGCGCCAATCAAGGGACAGTGACTGGGAAGAAGCTCAGCTCTACTTCCACATGGATCAGCGGTGAGTTGTTATTTCATTTATGGCCCAGTGAGGCAGACATTCCAGCATAGGGTTGCTCCATGTGGGGTCATGGAGACTCATTTTCACCTGCAGTGCTGTTCCTGTTCAGGCAGGGTCAGGGATGGCTGGGCTTTCAGCAGTTGTTATCCCCACAAGGTGTCTGCAGTGGTAAGGGAAGGAGCACACCCCTGCTGCCACCTCAAGAGGACTCTTGGCTCTCCCAGCATGCTGAACTATGAGCTGCTGCCAGCTTTGCAAGCACTGCCTGTATTTAGCTGGGGCACTGAAGCAGAATTACTGACTTAGAGGCCATTGTAGGAAGCCCTGCAGCTTCCTCCCTCGCACCCTCTCATCACCTCAGCCTTCCCCAGCCTGGCCAGTCCCGCTGCTCCCACTGTCCTGGCCAACTCTGCTTCAGGCTACAGTTTTCCCATTTTAAGTAACCCAATGGCCAATGCATCTCATTTATGTCCAGTCCATTGTAGCAAGGAGGGGTAAAAGCCTGAAGCTCAGCTCACACAGTGCCAAGACCTGAAAGATGACTGGGAGCTGTGTCTGTCCCCTCGGAGCTGGACAGGAGCCCAGGGATTGCCTCTGTGAGGGCAGCTGGGATGTGGCTGACTGTGTGTGTCAGTGCCCAGGCACTGACAGGACAGATCCCAGCTGATCCCTGGGATGTGCCTCTGTTTTTCTCCTCAGGCATTTGATAAAACCATTGAGAAGGACAATTCCCTGGCTGTGGGCTACTTCCAGAGAGGTTTTGTCCACCTGCAGCTGGAAATGTGAGTGAGGTGCAGTCTTTGTTCTCTCCTTTCAGTCCTGCTTTATTCCTAAACTGAAATGATTCTCTGATTCCAAAATTCACTTCTTCCAGCAACCTTACAGGTTCACAGGGTCTGCTTTAGCCTTGGAAACCCTGCCACAGGTCAGCAAGTCTTAGCTCTGATAAGAGCTGCAAAACTCTGGGATGCCAGAGGTGGCTGGCACACGACATTGCTGTCCGCTACACACAGAGACTCTACAATGTTATGTTGCCATTTAGATTTTCTTTAGAAATTAAAAAAAAATATAATTGTGCTGTTTGGTGTGTCTTCACATGAGACTGGCCTTCCTAAAAATGCAGCCTGCACACTCTGCTGCCAGCAGACTTTGGGGGCCTGATCTCTGTCTCACTGATAAAATATTGAGATTGCTCCAGAAGTGTCATGGGATTGATTACTCATTGTTTCCACATTTAAATCACAGTGACATCCTCTTCAGGGAGCTGAGTGAAGTATTTTACAGATCTTGTCTTACCTTTGAGCTCAGTTATTTTTTTTCCTGTTGTTTTCCCCATATTTTCCAGACCTTAATCTCCACAAAATGCTTGCCTTTATTTCTGGGAAGGAGGTAAAGTGAGCAGTTCTGGCTTCTCTAGTGGAGGGGCTGTGCCTGGGGCGGGTGGAGCCCTAGGCTGGGCTCTCTGGAGCTGCTCCACCACCAGCAGAAGCAAATGTGCCCCAAGCATACCCACTGCAGCAGAGCTGGCAGCTGCCTCCTGCCCAAAGGGCTGATGGCCTCCAGTGTTCCTCTGGAAACATCCTCAGGAGGCTGATGGCCTCCTTCATCAGAAGCTGCTCCCATCCACCCACACCCACCTGGGCACCTTCTCTTGGTCGGGGGCCCACTGCACAGCCCTTCCTGGGCCCTTTCTTTCACCACCTGCAGCCTCAGTGGGCACCTGCATGGATTTCAGTTGCATAGCTGGTGTAAATTCAGACTAATTCCTTCCTTATCCTCAGAGGTTCTCTCAATTTCTAAATGCTGATGTTCTAAATTTTGAGTTTCTCAGTTCTGATAGTCTGGCCATGTGTGTGCCCTCCCTGGTTCCCATCAGCTGGGTTCCCAGCCCTCAGTCCTTCCGAGACGTGCTGGGACTGGCAGGGAGCTCCCAGCAGTGGGTAATCTTCATAATTTACAAAGATGACACATCTCTGATGCAGCTCTCCTTCCACAGGCTGCAAAGCAGAATACATATTGTTTGCTAGTGTGATTTTTAAGCTTCTTAAACAGACTCCAGCTTTTTTAGGCTCAGTCTCTTGTGTCACTTCTGTGTTGCAGGTATGAAGAAGCTCTCTCTGACTATCACATGGCCTTCAGTCACCTAAGACAAAATCCTTTCATCGATTACAAGCAGCTGGGGCTGAGGCATATCCTCTATGCCTGGGAGGTAAGAGTCAGCCTGGCTCAGCAATCCTTCCCCACTGTTGGAGGTGTCAGAAGCAGGCATGAGTGACCCAAGACGTTTTCAAGAAAGTACATTAGAACAGTACAAATATTCTGCTGGTACTTTTTTTAAAGTAGCATAATCATAAAAGTTGTAAACCAATATAATCTCTGGAAAGTTTAGCAAATGATGCAGTTTGAAAAGTAAAATTGTTCTGAGCAGATGCACAGGAAATTGTGTATTGAGGCATTTTTATCTACTCTGTATGAAAACAAAGTGGTGGCTACCCCATCCCTGGAAGTGTCTAAGGCCAGGTTGGATGGGGCTTGGAGCAACCTGGTCTATAGAAGGTATCCCTGCCTGTGGCAGGGGTGGAACTGGGAGCTTTGGGTCCTTCCCAACCCAAACTAGTCTGAGATTCCGTGTAATATGTACACTTGCATGCCTGTAAATACACATGTAAATTTAGTGCACTCCTCAGCTCTGAAAGAGTTGAAGCATTGACAAATGAGTACAGAGCTGATGCATAATGCAGACTTCAGGAAATTCAGGCATAAAAGCCTCTTTCCAACTGCAGCAACTGATCTTAATATTGCCTCTTTGCCTGAACTTACACCCTGTGCTCAGGCTGTGTTTGTAATGCTTCATCCTGCATCTCTTACTGTCACACAGAGCCAACCTGCCAATCCTGTTCAAGGAAGCTCAAAGGCTGAACTGGTTGTAAATTTTTGTCATATTTGGTCATATGTGAAGGATTCCTAGAAACTGTCCTTCACTGGAAGGGTTTATTTTGTTTTCTCTGAGTCCACACACACAGATTGAAAAGCAGATATAGGAAAGAGGATTTAACTCCTTACTTCCATGAGAGTGAAGAGTCATTGTGTAACTCCAGTCAAGCATCTCAGGCAGTTTTCATGCACCTTATACCTGGCAGGAGGAAGCTATCCATGGCATCCATGGTATTACCCAAACCTCCCTGGCTTTAACAGCTTCAGTGCCACAGCGCTGCCTTCCCTTGGAAGTGAGCAGTTCCCTGGGGAAGGGGCAGGGCTCAGGAGTGTCCCGAGGAGGCTGGGGCTTTTCCTGGTGTGAACACATGACCCCTCACCCCAGTCATCAACAGGACATGAGCTGGCACTGTGCTGGCCCTCCAAACTTGGTATCAGCATCCTCATTCGATTGTATCGCATTCATACCTAGAGCTCATTTTTCAAAATACACAACCATCATCCTCCAGCAGAACTGTGCCATCAGCTTTCCCCATGCATGGCCTCTCACATGCTGCAGCTGATCTTGTGAGAGATACATGCATGGTTTGAAAACCCAGAAATATTTGTCTCTTGCAAGGCTGTGACACTTCTGACTGAGTAAGAACTGCTGCCTTGCCTCCCAAGAGGACCCACCCCTGTAGTTCCTGTACATGCTCATGGTTGCCATTCCCCACACTCCCAAACAGTCTTCTACTGTCCTGATTAAGGAGTAAAGGAAAAGCATCCTATGAGCTCCAGCCTTGTCCTGAGCAGGGCGTACAGCCAGGTAAACACCTCAATTCCCAGCTGATAACCCTATCACAGGAGATAAGGAGCTGTCTGACAGTGCTCTGCCTGTGGCCCAGCAGTTTTCCCACACACTGAGCACTGGCCAGTGACAGGGAGAGCTCTCCCACTCTCAATATAGACCACAGCTCCCTAACACCCTGTCTGCAACACTCCCACAGCCTGCACTTCCCCAGGAACAGACTGACGTGCTGCTGAAGGGTGACAAGCTACAGCTGACAATTTGCACATTCACAGCTCCCCACAACATGAAATAGTTTCAGTTATTTTGCAGTGACAGGAGGTCAGGATTACAAAAATCATTACCTAGTTGCATGCAGAAGGAAACCCAAGAAAATCTGCCTGGCCTTTTGGATGCAGAAAGGACCAGATTTAAACAGTGTAGTACCAGAGTCTTCACCTGCTGTCCCCATGTCTCTCCTCACCTTGACCAGCAGCTCCAGCACACCCAAGCTTTTATTTTTTCCTTTCTGATTCTGAAATTCTCCCATCTGTGCTGCTCAGAGTGCTCCTCCTGTTGCTGAATTTTTGGTGTTTTAGTGCCTGTCCCTGTTTCTTGGCTGAGTTCAGGAGGATATGTTGGATGTCTCCTGGTTCTGGCCCTCTTTGAGTCCCTTCCCTGTGCCCACTCCAGGTGCTGTACAGCACCGCAGCAGTGCAGTGCCACCTGCAGCAGTGGCAGGAGGCCAGAGTCACCCTAGAGAAGGCTGTTGTGTGGAGACCTGAAAGAAGAACAGCAATCTTGGAGCTGGCCCTTGAGCGGGTGCAGGTAAGGCCACCTCTGTGAGTTCCTGGGTGTGTGCATCGGGCTTCAGCTCAGGGATGTGTGCTAAAAGTTGTCTGTGTTCCTGACACCTGCATGTTCGTGCCATCCCCCCACCTGCTTGGCCACCTGCTAGCACAGTCTAAGCTATTTGTACATGATGCTCTGCCAAACCAGTGCTTCAGGTGATCAAGGAACTCCATCACCTCCAGGTGCTTCACTGCCCAGAAACACCATAGTGGAGAATTTTGGGATGACCTCTGAGGCTGGGGACATGGCTTCCTGGTCCCTCATGTTCAGGAGCTCAGTTCCATTTGTACTTGTCCTGCAAAACCAGTTGCCTTGGCAGTGTTTCAAATGCAGAACCCCTACAAGTGCAGGTCTGGAGAGTCTCCATTTTCATGGCACTGGCTGGCTTTTTTTGAGTCCCTTTGGACTCAGAAACAATTGGTGGCAGCTCAGATATTAATGTCAATCACTTTTACAGCGCAAGTAGGGTGTGAGTGTTTCTAGTGCTGCTTCTAAGTAAAAGTTTCCTGTTAGACTCCTTTATGATCTGGAAACATTTGCAGATTTCTGATTAACTCTTCCTGAGGGATTCATTAGTTTATTACCTTCATACTTTATAACAGATTCATACTTTGTTTTTGATGTGATCATCTCTTCTGGCATCACATTTGTGCTTTTCCAGTGTATTATTTGTATTTGCTGTTAGCATGCTACTCTATGGCTGAACAGAAAACATTTGAAGTCAAGCAGAAAAGCTTGTTTGGAAGATTAGTTTGATAAATCTTCCTGCACTGCCCCCCTTCCCACCCACCCCATGCCAGCAGTGTCAGTCCTTGCCTCCACACTGGGGAGGGGCTGCTGAGCTCTCCGTTTGTTCATGCTTTTGTGGAGTCTGAGTGGCCTTTGTCGAGTTCACAGCTGAAATTTTTGCCCCCAATGTTTTCCTGGAGCTGCTCTTGCACACCTAAGCTGTATTTGCTTTTTAGTGCTCTGATATTTCATTCAATGTGAATTGATGGCTTTTCTTTTACCTGCTTTCCCTGCCCCAGGACCACCTGTTTTTAGAGCCCATGCTGGTTCCCCTTGGGGAACTTTTCAGACCACGGAAGAAGGAAGTTGAGCAGCTGGATTCAAAAGATTTCCTGGGTAAACCCAAGGTAACAGACATGTAATTTTCACGATTAACAGCAGCAGAAAAAAAGTCTTGCCTCTGCCATCTCCAGAGAGCATTACTGTGCAGGGACCAGAGCAGGATGGGCAGAGCTTGCAGCCAGTCCAGGCAGTCAGAACACAGTAGCCAAAATCTGTTAGAATCGCCACCCCTTCTACCAAAAAATGTCTTCAGCACTAAAATACCCTCCCAATCTTGGTCACTTTAAAGTCTGAGAGGGCTGAGCAGGTACTCTGGGAACCTGTGGTTGCCCTTTTGCTGACAATGACGTTTTTAAGAGGGCACGTTGTCCCAGCATGCTGCTGCTCAGTCCTGCATTCCCAGGGGGACAGGTGGGCAGTGACCAGTGCAGTCAGAGCAGAGAGCTCCAAAACAAATAAAGGAAAGGGAAAGTAATAAATTAACATAATTCTAAAGAAACCTTGGAAAGACTAAAAAACTGGGACACAAATGGTTGAATCTGTCTTGGGAATCCTCTCCCACTCTGTGCACAGCTCCACATTTTGCCTGATCTTGGGATGCCAGAAGGAAATGGATCTGAGCAGATAATCTTGGATGAAGTTTGGAGGTCTCTTCGTCCAGCCTAGATTCACTCGTTGCTTTGTTCTCCGACAGGTGATCTCATCCATCAATCCCAACGATGAGTACATTGGGTTCGAGCCTCTCAGGCCTCAGGTGAGCAGGACAGGGGAAAGGAGGAATGGAGCTGTTGTGGAGCTCCAGAAAGGGGCTCAGATCCAAACCATCAGGGGAAGAGTGGACTCTTGGTAAAACCAGTGTAATACCAGCCTGGATCCTTGGGGATGTTCAGAGCCAGGCTCAGCACTGGCTGTAAGGGACTTAGTGATGAGAACCTCCAGCCTTTTAAAGATGCATTTTTTGGCTCTTCACCATGTCAAAACAGCAGTGCTTCACTGTGCTCAGCCTGTCTCTGCTCATCACTTCAGTAAACGTGTCACTGTCACCACCAGCTGCCTCACACTGTGCTGGGAGTTCTTTGGATCCAAGGGAGGGGGAAGAGATTGTGTTACTTCCTGATGAGATAAAGAGGGAGGAGAAGGAAGACAAAGTACATCCTGGTAAGGTGTGGAGCAGCAGACTTTTTCTGGGTGGTGTGGAGTGACAAATGGGGTCAAGAGTAAAGATGAAACAGCACAGTCAGGAGGTAAGGTGGCACTGCTGCTGTAAGAGGCACTGTTACAAACAGATCCTGTTGTTTCTCCCACAGAAACAGGGCTTTTATGAACCCAGTGCCGATGCTCTGCGGTGAGTGTTCAGTCCCACTTTGGTCTTGCCCTTCTCTCACTACTGTTCAGAAAGTCTTTTGTTCTCCATCGTCTTTTGTATCAAGAGTCCAAAGGATCCACACCCACTTCTCACCAGGGGTGGAGTGAATGACAAACACACAAAGGCTTCTGTGGCTGCAAAGGACACTGCAGGTCCCTGGCACCTCTGCAAGAGCCTGTGGACAGTTTGTAGGACTTGATTCAGTAGCCTTGGGAGACAGGCATGGATTGTGGCATGCCTGAGGAATGGAAGCAGACAGAGGTGTGGGACCTGCCCAGGTCTGTGGCAGAGGATGCTCAGCTTTCCCATCTTAAGTCCCAGAACAATTCCAAATACTCACAAGCCCTAATGTCCTGAGCCAAAACCATGTTCAAACCCCAAGAAAGTAATTTGTTTCGGTGATATTGCACCAGCAGTTCTTCAGGGCTGTGTTGAATAATTGTTTTGATCTTGACAGTGTTTATCAGTACAATGAAGATTCAGCTACATTTGGCAAATCAGTGTTTTCCAAGCCCCTTTTGTTCCCAGTTGGACCAAAGAGCAGCAATGGAAATCATGATTTCCCAACACCCACCACACCTTGCAGCCCATGCCATTTGGGGTTGGGGCGGTGTGGTGGCTCAGAGCCATCAGCACCCATGCCTCAGGCCGGTGCAGCGCTCTCATCTGCCCATAGGGATGCCGAGTCCGGCTACCACCGGGTGGTGTCCCGGTACCGCCCCGAGGAGCCGGCAGGGCTGGAGGTGTTGCCCGGGAGCCTGGTGTTTGTGCTGAGCAGAGCAGCAGACGGCTGGGCCACGGCCATCCACGACGGGCAGGTAAGGGACACAGCCCTGTGGGCAGGTGAGGGATGCAGCCCCGTGGGTAGGGAAAGGACACAGCTATGCGGACAGGGAAGGGACACAGCCCTGTGAGAAGGTAAGAGACATAGCTCTGTGGGCAGGGTTTGGCCCCAGCCGCCTGAGCACAGTCTTCAGGAGGTCCTTTTCACACCCCTCAGATTTCCTAACACTGGGCTCTCACCGGCCTCTGCCATTCACCTCTGTAGATCCACAAGGGTGGCTTTTGGGCTCTCCACCATACAGGATCCTATTGTGGAGTTGGAAGATACCAGATCTCACCAAGGACCACCATTTAGAGCAGGATTTATCCCCTGAGAGCTCTAATGGAGCTGAGGAGACAGGCTGGTCCATACCTGGTGTGTAGTGCTTCTGTTGAATGAACTTTGGGAAGGTCCAAGGACGGTTTCAAGCTGTACAGGCAGGTTTTATGAAGGGCTCTAGAGAAGTCCTAAGGACTGAGAGCCCAGCAAATCTGACATCTTCCTGTCAGGCCATGGAGCTGTAGTGTAAACAGACTGAATAGAAACAGATAAACACAACATGGGAAATCTTTTGTTGGCAGAGGCCATTTCTCACCTGTCTGCTTCAGTTCTTGAAAGAGCCATTGTATAACTGGATTAGGTTCAGTGAATGTATTACCTGACTATCTTTCAAAAAAGTCACAAGATCCTTCATAAGACCACTATAAACCAGTGAGGTGTTTGAGCAAGAGAGGCAGTGCTCTGAGGACTGGTAAAAATACAGAATTAAAAGTTGAGTATAAATGAACAGGTTTTTCTTCCCTTCATTTTTAAAAAGAAAGGATGTCTCCACAGCAAATCCTCTGTGACACAAGCATTTACCATATTCCTAAGTGATATAGGAATAGGGGAAGAACCTGAAGCATCTAGAGCTAACAGGAACAGTTACACAAGTATTTGGATAGGCTGGTTGACTGCTCAGTGAAGTGCCAGGAGAAATTCAATGTAGAAAAAATAAAAATAGACTCTCAACAGAAAAGAAAGCATTGTAAGCAAAAAAATTGCAATGCTCGGTTGAAATGAGCAGCAGTGATTGTCAGAAGACACAGAAACACTGCTGGACTGGTATCCCTGGGCATCCTTGCTGCTCTCTGCCTGAGCATCTGTCTTGCGCGTAGGGGATTTGGTGGGTGTTTGGCCTGTTCCACTGCAGCCACTCCAGCAGCAGCTCTGCTCCCAGCAGGAAAAGCTGCAGAACTTGGATTTGGCCCAGCAGCCTGTGAGCACTGGGCACTTGGGTGGCTAGGGGTGACTGCAGCCCCCCGGCATATGCATGTGGCCACAGGGTGACAGGCAGTGCTGGGGTTGGGCTGGGGTCACTGGGCTCCTCTCTCACCGTGCTCTGCTCTGTATCCCTCTGCAGAAGCTGCACATCCCAAGCTCTCTCCTGGAGCCTGCCTCAAGGGTGGATAAATGGGTGAGCTGCCAACCTTGCAACCAGGGGGAGGGAGGGACCAAGGCATACATTTGGGACATTTATCTGTAAGATTATCACAGGATAGGACAACTCTGTAAGAGAAACATAGAGTGTGAAACACGGAGACTATTGACTAAAGACCAAGTGCTCTTGAATGGGAACAACAGAAGAGTTAGGAGTAGGAAAAATCCCTTTGACTCAGGAGAACTTTATCTCCCTACTTCACCACAGGCATAACCACATATTATCCCAATCATTTTCCATCTGAACTGAGTGTGGAAGGGTACAGCTCAGCCCCCTGTTTCCTGTGAGGGAGTTTTCAAGCACATGGTTGTTTTGATGTAGCTATGATTTTTTAAATTGTCATTTTTCCCCTCCAAATGAATCCCTGGTACACATATGGGCGTTTGCGCCATGGATGTGTCACTGTGAATCAGCCCAAGTGGGGAGAGCCCTCAGAACAGGGAAGTGTCCTGAAACGTCTGCCCGCAAGAGCCTGAGTGCTCCACCTCATCCAGCTATTCAATGAGCAGCTCTACCTGGGGCTCTCCCTGGGGTTACACCCACAAATCTGTGGCGGGCTGCAGCCTGTCACACACCAGCCTTGTCCAGGTTCCTGTGCTTTCTGCCCTCTCCTTTCTGATGCTGTTCTGTTGCAGAAGATCAGCACTGGGATTCCCCTTCCTCCTGCCCAGGTGCCTCCCAGCCACCTCCACGTGAAGCAGAAGCCAGGTAATCCCTGGGCAGGGACCTCAGTGGGTGCCCAAACCCTGCCCTTTAGGGGGCATGAGGAGGTGGTGGCCCTACTGCAGTCTCTGCTGACTGCAGGGCAGTTCCCTTGCCTTTGTGCTGTTCTGCAGATCCTACTGGGGAAGAAAATGCCTCTGCCAATGATGCCAGTGCCCACATGGACTCTAAGGTGAGGTGTTCCACAGGCTGAAGCTGGCACAGCCTCAGGAGACCAGGGCTGGGAAAAGTGCAAGATTCTTGCCCAGAATTCCTAAGCAGCTCCCAAATCACTGGGAAGAAACCTCCTCCCTCTGACCACTTTTCCATTCTAAAGAGAGGCTCTCATGTGGTCTTTCCTCCTAGTTTGTGACTATCCCACTTTGTGAGACAGCCCAAGGTTGACCTGTTGCCACCCTCTGAAGCAACAGGGGCACTGAATTCATCAGAGTTCTTGTGCACATGCTTTACAGCTCACTTCGCAGTTGTCTTTGAACATCCTGCTGTCCTGTCCCTCCTCTTCCTGTGTCCCATTTTCTGTTCCAATCAGTCTGGATAGCACAGTTCATTCAAATTTGCCCTGTTGGTTAATGTCCTCTGAGGCATTTCCATGCCATTGCCAGCCCCTGCATGTGATGGCCCTGGAATGACTCCTGTGGCCCTCTGGGGACACGACCTCTGTCCCTCAGGTGCAAGTCAGCTCTGCCACCCCTCTTTTTAGGGCTTTTGGGGTCATTTTTTCAGGTATAGCTCAGTCAGAACAGCAACACAACAAAGGAATGTGGCTGCTCTTCTCCAGCTGGTAGGAGGAATTGGGGCTCTGCTCATACAATTTTGGGTTTAGGAGGTACCTGTAAAATCAGAATCAAAACCAGAATTCCTTGGTCACAGGAGGAACATTTGATCCCAGGCTATGAATCCAGAGTTCCCCCTTTGAAATTCAGGTCTGCATTTTGATGTTCTACCATGACATGGCAGCACAGAGAGGGGGGTGTCTGTGTCACCTCTCTTGGTATGAGAGCAGATATTGTTGGTTGGGTTTGTTAGAGTCAGTCGTGGTTCTTCTTAGTCCATGAGCTTCATAGTCAGTCTGGGTTCTTCCCCCAGTGGGTGCTGGGCACTGCCCAGGCTCCCCAGAAAATGGGCACGGCCCTGAGGCTGCCAGAGCTCCAGGAGCGTTTGGACAGCGCTGCCAGGGATGCCCAGAGTGGGATTGTTGGGGTCTCTTTGCTGGGACAGGGGCTGAACTCAATGATCCCTGTGGGTCCCTCCAGCTCAGGATACTCTGATTCTCCACTCAGACTGACCCTGTCTCCCCACAGATCCCCCCGAGGTGCGGGGAGGCCTCCACGGGCGCAGCCAGGCCGGCGGTGCTGCAGCTGCACTGCGAGTGTTCACTGGTGCTGCAGGCGGCTGAGGCCCCAGCCCTGCCAGCCCTGCGGGCCCTGCTGCAGGACAGGCTGGCTCAGCAGGCACAGCGGGGCACGCTCAGGTACGGGCCTGTGGGGTGTGATGGGGCAGTAGCCATTCCCCTCAGGACACAGGAGCTTCTGGGCTCCTGGGAACGTGTATCTGGGCCCAAAACCCTGGATCCAGCAAAGATGTGAGCACACAGTCTGCCTAGAGGGCAAACCTCACCGTGGCCTTTGGGCTGGACAACAGTGAGATCCTTGTAGGGAAGCACATGCTGTTCCTCTTGTAATCCCCTCCCAGTACATAAAGGGCTCAGGGGAGGCTGGAGAGGGATTTATGACAAAGGCATGGAGTGACAGGACAAGGGGGAATGGCTTCAAACTGACAGAGGGCAGGGTTGGATGGGATATTAGGAAGAAATCCTTTAATTTAAGAGTGGTGAGGCCCTGGCACAGGTTGCCCACAGAGATTGTGGATTCCTCATCTGTTCAAGGCCAGACTGGACGGGGCTTAGAGCAACCTGGCGTAGTGAAAGATTCTCTGCCCATGGCAGGGGGTTGAAACTAAATTATCTTTAAGGCCATTCCAAGCTTAAACCATTCTATGACCCTATGATTCTATGGGCCTTGGAAGCCTAAAAGATCTTTCCTAGGAAACTGTAACCTGGTCAAGAAAAAGGAAGAACAGAAGGAAAAACTCTGTGTAGATGCAGCTGCCACAGATTGTTTTTTGTCCTGGTCAACTCAGCTTTTGCAGTAACAAGGATCAATGCAGAGCAATCTGGAACTCACGCAGAAGATCCTGGGGTGAGGTCTCCCTGATTGGGACACCCCTTGGAACACACAGTGGCATCAGGAGAGTTTAGGATCTTTCCCTCAAGTTCGTGTGTGAGGAGGTGACAGTGTCACTCCCCACAGTGCCATTTCTGCCCGCTGAGCATGTGGGGTGGCCCCATGTCACTGTGCAATGGGACAAACTCAGAGCTGGCCTGCAAAGGGGACTGTGAGGACTGAGGGTGACAGAGGGCTGGGCTTGCCTCCAAGTTTGGCTTTAAAAGAGATGATTTGCTCAGCATTAATGAACCCTTGCAGCTACAGGCTCCTGGATGGCACAGAGGTAGGGACAGTGTCACGACAGGAGGACCTGGGGAAGGTGTGGCAGCAGCTGATGGATGGCAGGATGACACTCTGCTGCCAGGTACGTGGGCTGGGATGTCTCTGCTGGGCTGAGCTCCAGTCTCTGCTTTGCTTTGCAACCTGCATGCTGGCTTTTTCCTGCAGGATTCGGACTCCCACTCGGGCAGACCTGTTCTCTACCGGATGCTGGCTCAGCACTCTTACCTAGCACAGGGACCAGGGGACCTGGAGTTCTGCAAGGGAGATGTGCTGGATATCCTCTCAGAAGGTAGCTCTGCAGTCCTGTTGCTGGGCCAGGCTTTTGGAGTCTGCTGTGGGGAGGCACTGGGGAAAATGTGGCCTCCCCAGTGCTGTCTCAGGTTCATACTCTTCAGGAGTTAATAGGCTTGCACTGGGTTTTGCCCAGAGTTAAATTCCAGCCATGAAAATTCTCACTAACCCCACTCATATGGGCCAGGGCTCATTCCCAATTCTTTATGTTTTCCAGTGAATGAGGACTGGCTGGAAGGACGCTGCAATGGCAAGACTGGCATCTTCCCCAAATGCTTTGCCACTCAGACCAGCTGTGGTGCTGCCTTCCTATAGCAAACAGGAGCCTTTTCCTGCCTGACTGAACCCAGGGGTGGGAGACACTAGTCCCAGCTCATTTGGGCCCCAGCTAGCACAGCCAGGAGCTCTGCTGTACCTAGGCAGGGGATATGTCCCACTCAGATCCATGGGGTCAGTTCCAGCAGTGATGGCATTTCCTATAGCTTGTTCCCTGACCTGGCATTTTTACCTCGTGCTTACACCGCTGAAGATGTGTCTGTGCAGAGCAGAGAGCAGGGAGAGGGCTCCAGGGTTTGGCTGTGGGAATTGTCCATGTGGTAGCTCAGGCTGCTGGGTAGAAAGAGGTTTCCCTGGGTGGGAAGAGGTTCTCCTGGCCAGAAGTCTTCATCCTCTCTCCGTCGTTGCTCATGTTGAGGCTGGGAAGGCTGAGTCTCACTCCCAAAGCCAAGGGTGGCTGGCTGGGAGCAGGGGGCAGAGCCCTGTTTCCCAGGCCCTCAGGTCACATAACTTTATCTCCACCAGCCAAAGGTGCTGCTCTTTCAAAAGGCTTTTGGAACCAGTTTGCAGTGGGATTAATGGGATAACACCATGAGTTAGGACCAGTGTCTTCAACAGCAAATAGTCTATGGACCTGACCATTCCTTGGTGAGATGCCTTGGGCACTTTCCTTAAGCCCTAAGGCCAAGGTGGGATCTTGGAACACAGAGATGAGGCAGTTGAGGAAATCCCCACTGCTCAAAGCAGCTCTGGGCTGCGGGAGAGTCCTGGAGGCCCTGGGGAAAGGGGTGGCTGGGAAGTGCAGTGCTGGGCTGGTGCTGCAAGGACTGAAAGCCCTGTCCAGTTCCTGCAGCTGGGCTGGGCTCTGCTGATCTAAATAAAACACTCAAGTGCCTGGAGCTGGAACCTGTTCTGGATTTGGTGTCTTGACAAAACTTGTCTATGTAACTTGAATATAAAATAAACCCTGAGCCAGAGTTGGCAACTCTTAAATCAACTTCCACTTGTGTTTTTCTGCTGAGATATGCCAGTAAGTATTTTTAAAGACAGCTGACGGTGTCTTTGGGAAGAGATTCTGTCACATACTACTAAAATATTGCACATCTTGCATAGGGCAGGATACAGATGATGTCATCCCTCTGCTCCGAGTTAGGTGCCCACCACAGCTCTCCGTTGCCAGTTGCATCCCAGGACTGTTGGAAGAGTAGCCCAGCAGGACTGGGAATGCCAAGGAAACTGCTAGGCTGAGAAGTGACATTCATATTTGAAAAACAAAACTGATTTTATTTCTAGTTTGAATTTTTCTGACTTCATCGAGCCAGCAAGTCTCAATCAGCTTTTGGCAGTCAGATTAAAGGAGTCTTCCTCTTGGAGAGAGATCAAGACACCTTTGTCATCTTTCACATTCACAGAGATGACCCAGTCAGATCTCCTGGGAAATGGAGATGGGTCTAATGCCTTCATTCTTCTCCACTTTCCACCTCTTCTGCACCACTTCCCTGCCCAGTTTAGTGGGCAGGATGCCTCTAGGCAGGAGGCCAGGAGCTACTTTTTTTTCCAGAAACAGTGTAGGAAGACAGCCACCAGGCCTGCCACGATGGCCAGCACAAGGAAGGAGACAGCCCCTGCCCACAGGCCGGGCTGGTGGCCCTTGACCTGCTGCAGAGCCTCAGCGGGGATCATGTTGGTGAAGTTCAGCATGAAGCCCAGTGTCCACCCGATGTCTGTGTTTGCTGCCTGAGGGGAGACAGCAGAGGGCATCATCCAAAAGCACCTCTCCCAGGCACCAGCAGCTTGGTGTGAGGGACTGAGGGACCACGTGAGTTGTCCCAGCTGCTGTTTCACACTGGGACCAGGCTGTGATGAACCTGATCTTGCCAGCAGCAGTTGCACAAAGAGCTTTCCTGTCTCCCCCTCCCCTAGGGCTAAGAGACAGCTGAACATGGATGACTGTTCTGATCCAGGTGTGCCTCTGTGACCTGCACATGATTTTGGATCTGAGCTTTCCTCCACCCCCATAATCCTAATCTGGCTGCAGAATCAGTAAGATTGGAAAAGACCTTTCAGATTGAGTCCAGCTATCAGCCCAGTACCACCACAATGTTCATCACTAAGCCATGTCCTCATGTGCCACATCCATATGTTGTTTGAACACTTCCTGGGATGGCGACTCCACCACTGCCCTGGGCAGCATGTTCCAAAGCCTGAACCTTTCCATGAAAAAACCATTCCTAGTACCTAACTAAGCTTCCCCTGGCACAACTTGAGGCTGTCTCCTCTCATTCTGGAAATATTCTGGCCGAGCCATGCTCTGGTTCAAAGTGGTCATGGGGCCACCATCACCTCTCTGGTAACAACATCAGAGACCAAAGTGGCCAAATCCTGCTCTGCTTTTCCCTGACCCCCTTAAAATCAGTTACATTCACATCAGGGAAAGTGAGACATGAGCTGGGTCAGAGGTTTGTGGGCGCCTAAGAGAGAACACAGCTCTCCTGGGATCCCTGGGGAGCAGTCATGAAACAGGGACACATTTCTGGCACAGAGGACTCCAGCGATGCTGGTCCTGAACATATGCATCCTTTCCTGCTGCCCACAGGTGTTTACCTGCCTGCTGAAGTGGATGTTGCTCCAGGTGTGCTCACTGAACTTGTAGCCATCGAGCAGCAGTGTCAGAATGTAAACAGCCACGGAGCAGTAGGTGTGCAGGTACTTCAAAGCCTGCGGGAAGCTCTGCACCAGCTGTGAGGCCATCAGGGACACAGCGCAACAAGGAATGAAAGAGATGCTCAGAAACCCTCCCTAGCCCAGGGAACAGCAGGGCTTGTGCTCCAAGGGCAGAGATTTGGGACAGGATAAGCACAAGTCTCCTGGCTGCCCTTCACAGGCCTCTCACCTCTGTCCAGTTCCTCCTGCAGAAGGACAGGACTGTGGTGTTGACTTCACTCAGAGACTGCTGGCGGGTGAGGTTCAGGAAGTGAAAGGTATAGTAGAACCCAGCAAAGGCCTGGGGGGCAAGGGGGGCAAGGGGACATGGTGAAAACCATAATTCCTTTTTCACCTGAGAAAAGACCCCCTCTTACCTAGGGAGAGATTCCCAAGTAATTCCCAGGGTTCTGCATCTGGCACCCTTTTGATGGTCTACCAGAAAGTCTCAGAGCTAGCTGACAACCCTGGGGCTACTCTTACTCTCTGAGCTAGCACAGACATGCTCCCTCAGACAAGGTCTTCCCATTCCCTTCAGGGAAGGATGGGACATGGCAGGAGGCATAGAAGAGCACTGAGCATAGAAGAGGTTAAAACCAGCTCTGAGGATCCCTCTCTCCCCACCCCTTTCCACAATCAGTGGCAGTGGAGACTGCCAATCTCTGTCTTCACCCTCCTCCAGGGACGGGGACGGAGGCTGCTTACAAAGAACTGTCCCCGCACGGGGGGCTGATACACCCCATTGAACCCGCACGGCCACTGCGCCCCGCAGCTGAAGTTGAAGAGTCTCTGGATGGCCGTGCCACATGCGGCTGGCTCCCCTGTCCCCATCACCGTGAGGACAAGGCCAGGGTTGGCTGAGCTTGGTGCATGCACACAGGGGCTGTTGTAGAGCTCTGCCACGGTGAGGTTCTCCTGGTACCCCCGTGGGTAGCAGGGGTGGGAGATCTGGGCACTCGAGCTGGCCTGGAGAGAGACAGAGCCATTAATGTGGCTGTGATGCCACTGAGACGCACAGCCCATCCCACAGAGCAGGACCTACACCCCAGGAGGAATGGATGCATCCCTCCTGTGAGCTCCCTGAGCATCCCTGGCTCCCACAGCACTGGGCTCTGGTTCTGTCCCAGGGCAGTTGTGCAGGGACTGTGCTGGGAAACCTCTCTCTGGGCAGAAGTGGAGCAAGGGCAAGAGAACGGTGACAGCAAAAAACCTACAGGTACAGCTGGGCTTGGGAAATTACAAAAAATGCCACTGCATGTCAAGATGTGGGGAGAAGGGAGCCCTGGCTGGCAACCACCACCACCTTCCACCCACATGAGGGAAATTTTTCCTTCCCCAGATAAAATCCAATCCTCCGCCGATTCCCAACTCTTTGCCCACAGGCATGCCCAACACTGCAGGGGGAGATGTGCTGTGGCACTGGGAGATGGCTGAGCAGCCCCCATGCCCCTGGTACCTGGTGCAGAGCTGCCAGCAGCATCTTCAGGGCCTGGGTCTGCCCGTAGCACAGGTAGCTGTGGCTATACAGGGAGTAGTTGGTGCCGTACAGCCGGAAGAACACGGACGTGTTCCTGTCCTGCACAGGCACCCCCGGCTGGAAGGTGATCTGTGTCGAGGCACCGCCAAGGTCCAGAGCTCCCAGAACCTCCGTGTCCTGGGGATGTTCCCATCTCTCTGCAAATGAGAACTGCCCCAACACACAGCAAGGGTTAGGCTGAACTGTGGGCACTCATACTCACACTCCCTTCCCTCAAGGAGTTTTGGGCTCAGAAGTCCCAGAGGCACCTTCCATGTGCTCCTGGCTCCTGGTTTTACCCCTGCCTGCCCACATCCTCCTCAGCCCACAGGCACATCCATGGAGCACTGAGGCATGGTCTCTTGGCTGCTGCATGTCTGCTGGGATCCAGACACTTGGAGCAGGGAAAAAGGAACTCTGTCTCCCAGAGGCTGATGCTGCTGCCATATCCCTGGGATCCCAAAATCCAGCCGTGTGCCAGCACACGAGAGCACAGGGCCAGGCTGAGCTGGACACACAGATCCTGTTAATCACATTAATGGGGTGGAACCTGCAGCCCAGGACCACAGGGGACATTTGGTTGGGTGACCAGTGCCCCAAAGCTCCGTTCTTCCCTCCTCTGCAAATAAGGAAAGCTGGCCATAGCTCAGACAGGGATGTTCTCCCCACTCCCCCTCCCCTGCCCTCTCCCCGAGCTGCACCTTGACCAGTGTCTCCAGCAGGTAGTTGACAGTGATCCAGCCAAAGGAGCCCTCCTCACTGCCCGTCAGGATCCGAGCTCCACGGAAATCCACAGGGTACTCCCCAATGGCCTTGGACACCTCGGCCAAGACCTGCTCGGCCTTGGTGCTGTTCTCCTCCCTGCCAGCAAAGGCACAAACACCTCAGCTGCTGGAGGCCCTGGCTGGCAGCTCTGGGAGCCGGGCTGGCAGCGAGAGGCTGCTGTGCCCTGCCAAGGAGCTGCTCTGAGACATTTCCTCAGCACAGCACAGCACAGCACAGCACAGCACAGCACAGCACAGCACAGCACAGCACAGCACTGCCCTGCCTGCAGGCAGCTCCTGCAACCCCAAATCCCTCACCCGGGGCCTTGGGAATCTCCCTCAAAACGCTGCCTGCAGGCTCTGCTGGAGCACTGGGAAAGTTCGTGCCAGCATGGCAAAGGGAGCTCATCTCCTCTGGGGCTGCTGCCAGCCTGCGGCTGCAGAGGACCGGGCGTGTCCCCCGGGCACGGCCAGCGGCTCTCCCGGACACCCCAGGGCACCGCAGAGAGGGCTACTCTGCCCATGCCCACGGCCCGGCCGGCCAGCACTCGTGTAGCCCAGCCCTTGTGCCTTGGGACCAGCCCCGGCTCTGGTGTGGCACAGGAGCGCCGGGAAGGGCGGGAGGTGCCAGCCCGTCCGTGCCGGTACCTCAGCAACCGCATGCCGGCCGTGGCCCCCAGGTACGTGGGGGTGTCCCGCTGCTGCTCGGCCGGGACGATCTTCATGGCCTTGTCCAGGCAAGGCTTCAGGCTGGCGCCAGCCCCCGTGGGGTCGTCTGCGTAGCTGGAGATGCCGGGTCCTGCCACAGGGAACCGGTGATCGAGAGAGCCCAGTGCCACCCCGGAGGGACAGCACAGCAGGAAATACATCCACCCAGAAATCCCACAGAGCTTTTTTGTTGCTGCCCCGGGTAGTCCCAACCTTGCTAGGCCCAGCCCTGACCTGTGCTCGGAGCTGTCCTGCCTGCAGGCAGTAGTTGTGCCACGGCCGCGCGCCCTGGGAACCGCAGTAGCTCTCAGGGGGAAGAGCGGCAGGGCTGCGGGCGCTGCTGGGGATGCTGAGCTCACTCTGATCCTCGGGAGGCCACAGTGCTGGGCACGGCCAGTCAGTCCTGCAGGACCTGGGGACAAACACAGCTGTTCCCCATTTCCCTGAGGAAGGAGTAGGATCTCCTGCACCCTGCTGCAAGGGCATGTGGAGCTGCTAGGCACACAGAGGTGCCCTTGCACAGCCTCCCTATTTTTAGAGGCTGGCACTAGATCTGAGAACCCGGCATGGTCCTGCAGTGTGTTGAGACAGGCTCTGGGCTGGAAATCTCACTCTTTATCTTCCCAAGAGCTTTGCACTCAATGGCTGCTATTAGTCCAGGTGCACCTTGTGTTACACTTTGCCCTCAGCCAGACCTTTGCAGTTAACCAGTAACTGCCATGCCGCCGTGCTGAACGGGACATGAGGGCAAGGTGAGCTCTGACCCCTTTTGGGTCCTGCCCAGGCACCTCTGCTCTGGCCTAGTGGCCTTTTCTAGCCCCAGTCCAGCTCCATGTACCATTTATCTGATCCTAGATCTGCTCTCTATCCTGGGCATTTCCTCCAGAGAGACTTGTCCTTGTGTTAAAGCCTGACAGCACTTTTTCAGTAGGAGTAAACACCTCTCTGGGTATTTAAAAATGCCCAATAAATAAATTAGCATTTATCACACCTGGCATGAATTAGCTTTGGTGTGTGGAACAGTCATGCAGGCCAACACTAAGGCTGGCCAGCCCCAGATGAGCTGGGCATGGAGAGGAAGGACACATCCCGGCACACTCACCAGACACAGGGCAGGCCTCCACCTGGGAGACGATGCCGGTGTCATTCTCCTTGTCTGCGGGCCACCGGTAGATGTAGAGGGATGTGTGTGTGGAGCCAGCATCAAACACCAGACCGTACTGGGGAGGCAGAGGGGACACGGAGAGTCAGGGGTGCAGACCAGCATCACCCACTGCAGAGTGAGAGAAGCTCCAGGAGAGCCATCAGAGCTCGCGGTGGGCAAGGCAGCCTCGAGTGAGGCTGGTGGTCAAGGACAAGAAAAAGTGGTCTGGTGGTCACCAGGACAGAAAAAGTCTGGTGGCATTGCAGTCACCAGATGTACCGGGGACAAAGATCCATCCCAAGCTCCCCAGCTCCATCCAAGCTGGCAGTGCTTTGGGATGAAAGAGCTGCATGTGTTGTGGGGCCAGGCACACTGATCAAATTCAGCCAGACCCACCCCAGTCTGTGCATGGCTTTGTCCCCATGTTGGTGACAAACAGCACAGCCTGCCTGAAACGCAGGCAAAATCCAACACCCAACAGGTAGCCAGCAGCCAAGAGAGAGCTGTGCTCCTCCTGAGGACCCTACCTTGGTGCTGGGGGGAAGAAACACATCCTTCACATTCACGACACTCAGAATGAGGGCGATGACACTGCAGACACAGGTGGCTGCCAGTAGACTGGCAATGGCCTTGGCTTTGGAGCCCATTCCTCCTCCAACCTGCAAGGACAACCCCATCCCCCAGCTCACACTTCATGGATGGATATGGGACTTTCCCCTTTCTGACAATGAAATCATTCTCTGGTGCATGGCTGCTTTTAGCATGGAAGAGGATAATATCCATGGGCTTCTCTGGACCCATTCCAGCAGGGCTGTTGGCAGCCTCAGGTTGGGACACACTGCCGCTCTGAGCACTCCCTCCTTGGAGGATTTTCAGCACAGCTTTTTCAGCCCTGCATTCTCACCTGCAGCCCCTCAGGTCCCTCTGTGCCTGGTCCCCAGCCCACTTCCCTGCTCAAGCTGTTGCCTGGCTGGCAAATCAGCATCTTCCTTCATAGCAGCATCACTGGGAAAAGCTCGGCCGCAGCTAGCTGGAGTTCCAAGCTGGGAGCAGGATTGCGGCCTGGCAGTGGGACCATCCTCTCTGGGGTGCAGAGCCACATCCCTCCAGCACCCACATGCTGCCACCTCAAAACCTATCCCACAACACTTGAGACCAGGTCACATCTGTTGCCCAGCAGGCCCAGATTGTCCCTAAGAGGGTCCTCTCTGCTCCAGGCAGAGAAACAGCCTCTCCAGCTGTGTCTCTCCTGCGTGGCCCAGCTCTTGCTGATACCACAGCATGTAAGAGACACACAGGGACAGTGTCCATGGCTGCTGTGATCCTCACACCTCTCCTGCAGCCCCAAGGGCAGGCAGGAGGGTAGAGGCAGGAAGCTCCTGCCAATCTGGGCACACAGCCCTTAGCCAGGCTGGAATGCCCACAGCAATTGCACTTGGGGACTGGAGCACTTCCCACTTGTCCATCCAGAACTCAGCTCCCAGCAGAAACAGCCCTCAGACACCCTTAAGAAATTGTTGCAAAGCAAAGAGTCTGGTACTCTTGGAGACAGCTTCAGCACAGGGCAGCTGAGATATTCATGTGCTCAGCACCCCATAGCTGGTCTAGATGTGCTTTTTGAAATGCACAGCTCTTCCTCCTCCTCCTGCACTGCCCTGCCCAGTGCCATGAGCCACACAGGCAGGATGCCTGCTAGGAGCCCGGCTGACCTCACTTCACACTCCAGCTGAAAACTGCAGATGGCTGGGTTTAATCCCACCAGTGTTCTGGGTGGAACCTGGAGCTGTCACTTCACTGCACAATTCTCCTGTGAATGCATAAAATCCCTGAGAAATTTCCCTGCCCTTTTCCCAGTTCAGTGGAAAGACCTTTGGCGAGGTCAAAGGAGATGGTGATTCCTGTTTTGGAGTCAGCATCTCTGGCAATGAACAAGGGTGCCCAATCTCCTGCATGGCATGAGATGTGCAACAATGAAGAGCAGCTGTTCTTCGGGCCCATGTCATGGAATATGGGGCCACCAAAATCCCTTATCAGACCTTGTCCTATAGCCAGGAGCCTTCCCTCTTCAGTGGCTATGGCCAGAAGAGATCATATGGAATCAGCTGATAAATCCCTGTCATAGAAACAGCGAATCATTAAAGACCTCTTTGAGACATTAATTGGTCATTGATTCAAAGTGATCTCAGACTCATTAATCATTAATCATTAATCCAGCACCACCATGATAACCACTAAACTAAGTCCCCAGTTGTCATATCTGCAGTCCTACCAGCCCTGCTGGGGTTTGCCCAGATATAACTGTGCTGTTAGGATGTGATTCATCTGCTCCAGGTAACAAACAAAACAATGGGCAGAAGTCCCCAGCCCAGCCTACATCCTGGAAAATTCTTGTCCTAGGCACTGTGAAATGGAAGGACACAAATTGGTGATAAATTGCACCGTGCTGCATGCAGGAGAAGTTGGGAAATGGGCTCCTCCTGCCCTGGTAGGGACTAATTCCCATTTTGACTGGACAAGGGGAATCCAAAGGCAGCACAGACCCAGCTCTCCCCTGGCAGGAGAATAGGGCACAGGAAGGGAGCTCAGTGGGTGGGAAACAATATGAGAAGCTGATCAATCTGCCCAGGCTTTCTGAGGCATCCCAGGGCTGGACAGCTGCAGTACCTGCTACCATCCATACAGGACCAGAGAGCAGCAGGACAGGAGGGTGGTGCTGATGCCTCCAGAGCTGCAGAGGAGGCACGACACTGAGTGCCTGCCTATTTCCAGGTGTGCAAAGTTTCCAGCTATGCCTAGCGGCTTGACCGGGGCTAGGCTTGTTTGTGTAGGGCTGACCACGACAAAGGGCTTGACAAACACCTGTGGGACATCCCTCACTAGTAGCATCCCTCGTGCACAGGGAGCAGGACCTCAGAAATTGGGGCAAAAGGCTCAGAGCCACTGCTGGAGCTGCCTGTTGCTCAGGACAATGGGGGGCTGAGTTCCCACTGGGCACTTTTGGGATTTGAAAGCCAAAAAGGGTTTGAATGTTCTAAGAGGGTGACTCTGGATGCCAGGAGCATCCTTTCCAGGCAGAGCAGTTCCCTGCATACTACCTCCCACCAGCGCTGGCGCTTGGCAATGCCCTCCATGCCCGGTCCCTGTCCCCTCCACGCCCCTGCATCTGGGCACCTCGTGCGGCGAATGGCCGCCCCAGCCCTCTCGTCCTGCTCCACCAGCCCACGGAGCGTGTTTCACTCCAACACTACCCCCGCTGCTGCCCAGGGTCCGGTCCCAGCCCAGCTCCATCGAGAGGCACCAGCCCCCGGCCCCGGCTCACCCCGTTGGCTCCGGCCGCTGCTCCGGCCCCGCCGCGCTCGCCCCGGACTCAGCGCGTACCTGGAGCTGGGAGCCCGCTCCTGGGACAAAGGCTGCCCCGCCGGCGTGGCCCTCCCCTTGGCCCCGGACCAGCAACCTGCCCAGGAGAGCGCTTGTCCGGGAGGCAGCGGGGCTGGGACTGGAGAGCCGGGGTGGAAAGAGCATCCGGGATTAACCACTTCGCTGCTGGAGGAGCGGCACAGCCTGGCGTGCTCAGTCCAGGAGCGGGGGCGCTGCGCTGCCCGCGGAGATCAGCGAGACGACAAATCCCAGGCAGCCTCTGCCCCCGGAGCCTGCGAGCGCCTGGCGCTGGGACGAGGCAGCAGCTGAGCTCCGGGAGCCTCACACACCCCTGCCACACCTGCGGCACAAACACCGTGAGGGGCCGAGCCTGCCCTGTCACCCTGCTTCATCCTGCTGTCACCCGGCTCTGCAGGACCCTCACTGTCCTGCTGCAGGCAGAGCCAGGCTGGCAGCGAGGCTCGGGACAAAAACAGGAAGGACCTGAAGGTGAAGAGCTGTCTCCACAGCCATCCACGTGGAATCCATCCCGACCGGCAGGGACTGAACTGTCCCCACGGTTAGGGAGCCACCTTCCTTACCAGGCCCCTGTCTGTCCCCATGGCCATCACCTGTCCATGGCCAGAGTCCGTGGCTTTGGGACAGTGCAGGCATACGGGCAGAGATTCGGGCAGACGTACTGGCAGAGTAGGGCAGAGGTGCAGGCAGAGGTACCGGGAGGGAGCAGGCAGGGGTCCAGGCAGGGTACAGACAGGGTACAGGTAGGGGTCCAGGCAGGCCGGGGCCGAGTGTCCGGTGCGAGCAGCGGCAGCCCCGAGCTCCCCGCTCTCCGCCCGCGGCAGCGCCCAGAGCCCGCCCCGGCCGGGGCCGGACCCGGACGTCCGAGAGCGGCTCAGCTTCGCTTTCACTTCGCTCTGTCGGCCGGGGCGGGCTGGGCCCGGAGCCGGCGGGGAAAGGGCTGTGCCCCGATCGCTGCCCCACGGAGGGACGGAGAGGGCTCCGGGCACAGGTACGGGACGGCCGGACCGCGGCTGGCAGGAGTTTCACCCCTGCCCCTTCCCGGCCGCTCGGGGCCAGACAAGTTCATGGTCTCCCCACCCGCCTATCTCGTGTTCCGGGGGTCACTTAGGGGGTTGGGGGGGGACCACGAGCTGCAGGGAGAGGGAGATCCCCGGAGGGGGTGGAGGCTCTGGCAGAGGCAGGCGGCTTGGCGCTGCTCTGACAAAGTCCCTCTCTCCTCACAGACCCTCCCAAACCCATCCCTTCCCACAGACCCTCCTAAAGATCCCCCGTCCCGTAGATCCTCCCAAAGACCATCCCTCACCCACATCCTCTCCCAAAGACCATCCCACCCCATAGACCCACCTCCCAAAGACTATCCCTCCTCTCGAAACCTTCCTCCTAAAGACCTTCCCTCCCCACAGACCCTCCCCCCAAAAGCCGCCCCTCCCCACAGTCCCTCTCTGTGGACCCTCCTCCTAGAGACCACGCCTCCCGGCAAACCTCCCAAAGACCATTTCTCCCCAGTGACCCCTCCCAAATCCATCCCTTCCTACAGACCTCTCCAAAGCCCATCGATGTCGCCGCGCCTGCTCAGGGCGGTGGGCTGGGGCTCGGCGGCCGTGCTGGGACTGCTGACGGTGGCCGTCTTCGTCCTGGTCCTGATCCCGGCAAAGGATGCTTTCCGTCCTACCAGGATCAAAGTAGGTGTCCAGTGAGACCTGGGGGAGCCTGGGAATGCCACCAGCCCCTTTCCACCTCGAATTCTTCCATCAGCCCTGCCTTCCTCTCAGCTTGCAAGTTTCCCCATAACCAGCCCAGCTTTTCAGGACTTAACCTCATCAAGGTGGCACTGGGCAGATCAACCTCTCCCAAATCACGGTCCTGGCTATTTGCTATGGATAGGAAAGCGCAGTGCAGCCTTCTCTCAATGGCTGCTCCATCTGCCGCCACAGGCACTCTCTTCCTTATTTTCAGACATCCAGGTCACCTGTTTGGGTTTACGCCTCTCTCCCCTGCTGCTTTCTGCTGCTGGTCTGCTAAAAAATGTCAGGTTTTGTGAGATTTTCCAAAGGCCTGGGAACAGCCTGAGCCCTTTGGGCCATGCCTGGATGGCTCCCTGCTCTGTGACTCGTGCCGCTGACCTGTGGGTCCTTCCTGAGCTGTAACTCTCTGGAATGGCGAGACGGGCTGTTAGAGGTGGAGCAGGGCTGATGAAGGGAGGGTGGATGTGCAGACCTCTGCTGCTCATGGTCACACAGGGGAAGCAGGAGCAGAAGCTCTGAGAAACCCCCATGCAGCCCCAAGCCAGCTGTGACCCCGTGTCCCCTCTGCCTCCCCAGTACGGTCTGGTGTTTGATGCTGGCTCCACACACACATCCCTCTACATCTACCGGTGGCCCGCAGACAAGGAGAACGAAACTGGCATAGTTTCCCAGGTGGAGGCCTGCCCTGTGTCTGGTGAGTGTGCCGGGATGTGTCCTCCCTCTCTCCCAGCCTCCTGGATCGTTGTCCCAAACAGCACTATCACTGATCTGAGTCTTTCAGTCTGCTCTGGGCTGAAGGGAGATTGCCCTGTGAGGAATCACAGGACAGGGTCAATGGATAGTTGGCACCTGAGGGAGCCCTACAGTCATTGGGAGGGGCAGAAGTGGGGGAGGAATTGGGCCCCCACTTAGCTCAGGTCCTGCAGCCAGTGCTGCCCAGAACTGCATCACCTCACAGCTTGGGATGCTAGATATGCAGTTTGCTCCTTCTCTTCTGCCTCAGCTTCTGAGGCTTGGCTCTTCTTACCACATCTGTTCACACCTTCTTTCATTATGTACAGCTTTGTATGCCCACAGGGCTTCCCAAAACCTCTGCACAAGTCCTTGAGCAATCTGGTGTCTCCGCTCAGGTGGTGCCTGACAGCTCCGGCGGGCAGCAGTTTGCACTTTGGTATCTCTGCAGCTCCAAACAAAGCAGGGCTGGGGTTGTGGCTGGGGCAACTGGGTATGTCTGAGCAGGCCTAGTAGAGCTGACTGGGGAACGGGGGGACATGTCCCCTGCTGTGCTGTCCCTCCGGGGTGGCACTGGGCTCTCTCGATCACCGGTTCCCTGTGGCAGGACCCGGCATCTCCAGCTACGCAGACGACCCCACGGGGGCTGGCGCCAGCCTGAAGCCTTGCCTGGACAAGGCCATGAAGATCGTCCCGGCCGAGCAGCAGCGGGACACCCCCACGTACCTGGGGGCCACGGCCGGCATGCGGTTGCTGAGGTACCGGCACGGACGGGCTGGCACCTCCCGGCCTTCCCGGCGCTCCTGTGCCACACCAGAGCCGGGGCTGGTCCCAAGGCACAAGGGCTGGGCTACACGAGTGCTGGCCGGCCGGGCCGTGGGCATGGGCAGAGTAGCCCTCTCTGCGGTGCCCTGGGGTGTCCGGGAGAGCCGCTGGCCGTGCCCGGGGACACGCCCGGTCCTCTGCAGCCGCAGGCTGGCAGCAGCCCCAGAGGAGATGAGCTCCCTTTGCCATGCTGGCACGAACTTTCCCAGTGCTCCAGCAGAGCCTGCAGGCAGCGTTTTGAGGGAGGTTCCCAAGGCCCCGGGTGAGGGATTTGGGGTTGCAGGAGCTGCCTGCAGGCAGGGCAGTGCTGTGCTGTGCTGTGCTGTGCTGTGCTGAGGAAATGTCTCAGAGCAGCTCCTTGGCAGGGCACAGCAGCCTCTCGCCGCCAGCCCGGCTCCCAGAGCTGCCAGCCAGGGCCTGCAGCAGCTGAGGTGTTTGTGCCTTTGCTGGCAGGGAGGAGAACAGCACCAAGGCCGAGCAGGTCTTGGCCGAGGTGTCCAAGGCCATTGGGGAGTACCCTGTGGATTTCCGTGGAGCTCGGATCCTGACGGGCAGCGAGGAGGGCTCCTTTGGCTGGATCACTGTCAACTACCTGCTGGAGACACTGGTCAAGGTGCAGCTCGGGGAGAGGGCAGGGGAGGGGAGCGGGAGAACATCCCTGTCTGAGCTATGGCCAGCTTTCCTTATTTGCAGAGGAGGGAAGAATGGAGCTTTGGGGCACTGGTCACCCAACCAAATGTCCCCTGTGGTCCTGGGCTGCAGGTTCCACCCCATTAATGTGATTAACAGGATCTGTGTGTCCAGCTCAGCCTGGCCCTGTGCTCTCGTGTGCTGGCACACGGCTGGATTTTGGGATCCCAGGGATATGGCAGCAGCATCAGCCTCTGGGAGACAGAGTTCCTTTTTCCCTGCTCCAAGTGTCTGGATCCCAGCAGACATGCAGCAGCCAAGAGACCATGCCTCAGTGCTCCATGGATGTGCCTGTGGGCTGAGGAGGATGTGGGCAGGCAGGGGTAAAACCAGGAGCCAGGAGCACATGGAAGGTGCCTCTGGGGCTTCTGAGCCCAAAACTCCTTGAGGGAATGGAGTGTGAGTATGAGTGCCCACAGTTCAGCCTAACCCTTGCTGTGTGTTGGGGCAGTTCTCATTTGCAGAGAGATGGGAACATCCCCAGGACACGGAGGTTCTGGGAGCTCTGGACCTTGGCGGTGCCTCGACACAGATCACCTTCCAGCCGGGGGTGCCTGTGCAGGACAGGAACACGTCCGTGTTCTTCCGGCTGTACGGCACCAACTACTCCCTGTATAGCCACAGCTACCTGTGCTACGGGCAGACCCAGGCCCTGAAGATGCTGCTGGCAGCTCTGCACCAGGTACCAGGGGCATGGGGGCTGCTCAGCCATCTCCCAGTGCCGCAGCACATCTCCCCCTGCAGTGTTGGGCATGCCTGTGGGCAAAGAGTTGGGAATCGGCGGAGGATTGGATTTTATCTGGAGAAGGAAAAATTTCCCTCATGTGGGTGGAAGGTGGTGGTGGTTGCCAGCCAGGGCTCCCTTCTCCCCACATCTTGACATGCAGTGGCATTTTTGTAATTTCCCAAGCCCAGCTGTACCTGTAGGTTTTTGCTGTCACCGTTCTCTTGCCCTTGCTCCACTTCTGCCCAGAGAGAGGTTTCCCAGCACAGTCCCTGCACAACTGCCCTGGGACAGAACCAGAGCCCAGTGCTGTAGGAGCCAGGGATGCTCAGGGAGCTCACAGGAGGGATGCATCCATTCCTCCTGGGGTGTAGGTCCTGCTCTGTGGGATGGGCTGTGCGTCTCAGTGGCATCACAGCCACATTAATGGCTCTGTCTCTCTCCAGGCCAGCTCGAGTGCCCAGATCTCCCACCCCTGCTACCCACGGGGGTACCAGGAGAACCTCACTGTGGCAGAGCTCTACAACAGCCCCTGTGTGCATGCACCAAGCTCAGCCAACCCTGGCCTTGTCCTCACGGTGACGGGGACAGGGGAGCCAGCCGCATGTGGCACGGCCATCCAGAGACTCTTCAACTTCAGCTGCGGGGCGCAGTGGCCGTGCGGGTTCAATGGGGTGTATCAGCCCCCCGTGCGGGGACAGTTCTTTGTAAGCAGCCTCCGTCCCCGTCCCTGGGTCAGATAATGGGAGTTTGGGGCATAACCCCTTGAAAACTGCTCTAGGAGAGTGTCTGATTAGTGCCAGCCCTCGGAGCTAGGTTGTGCCTGGAACATGGAGACCCAGAGGGTGCTGACCTGCGTGCCTGGCAGCCCCAGACCTCTGTTCTCCCAGCACCATTCCCTGTCCATGTGGGCAGCATTCCCAAGCTCCCTCCCACAGGGTCACTTCCAGCACCTTGCAGTGCTGAGTGGGGCCTTACAGGGACCCTTGCAAAGAGCAGGGGTGCATCAGTTGCCTGAGTACTTCACTAACCTGTCTCCTTTGTCTCGACATCTGCAGGCCTTCTCGGGGTTTTATTACAGCCTTCACTTTCTGAACCTGACAGAAGGGCAGTCCCTGAGCTTGGTCAATGCCACTATCAGGGAGATCTGCAACAGCAGCTGGAAACAGGTGAGATTCTCTCTGGGAGTGCATTTCACCTGGGCACTGGGCAGCCTCACAGCTCATCCACAGCCCATCCTCTACTGTGGTCAGCTGTAGAGAGCCAGGATGAGCATAAAGGTGAGAGATGGGAGAGCAGCCTGCAACCCCCCAGAGTCTCCTTGCTCTCTCAGTCTTTGCTCCCAGCTACACTGAGGGGCTGTTCCTCAGTGTGGGCACATCCAGCACTGCTCTGTGTCTAGCTTCCCCCTGTTCTCCCATCTCTGCAGGTGCAGGAGTTGTTCCCCATGGCAAGCAGGACCCAGCTCCGTGACACCTGCGCAGCCAGCTCCTACATCCTCATCCTTCTCCTGCAAGGCTACAAATTCAACTACACAACATGGCTTAACATCCACTTCATCCAGCAGGTAGGAGAGTGTCTGGCAGCCCCCAGCTTCCACACTTTGTGCCATGAAGTGCCTTGTGCCCACCCTGCTACTGCTGGGGACGGGGGATACCAGGGCAACGCGGTCCTACTGCCCATACCCAGGGCAGCTCTTGAGCTACACTCACGCATCTGCTGGGACATCTGGCCTGGCCCTTAGTGCTCTCCCTCAGTTTATGTCACTGCTGAGGCCTCTGCAGCCCAAGGTGGGCACAGGTGGTTGTGAAGCAAGACCTGGGGGTGCAGGCTCTTCTCTAGTTTGCTTGGTACTTTGCAGCCCTTCCCATCCCTCTTCCCTGTCTGTCTGCACAGGTTGCTAACATGGATGTGGGTTGGACTCTGGGCTACATGCTCAATCTCACCAACATGATCCCCTCAGAGCCTCCTGCAGCAGTCACAGAGCTCCCAAGAGGTACCTGGATAGCTGCCACAGTTCTGCTGGCCATCATGCTCATCCTCACCTTCTGCCTGCTCACAGCCAACTGCTGCCAGAGAAACTCCTCAGGCTATGAGCAGCTGTAGCAGCAGTAGCTCCGGAGGTTGCCGAGGCCACCGAGTCCTGCTGCCACACCTCTGCAAGGAGCTGCTTCCTGGGAATCACCCCTGTGTGCCCAAAGGCCACGGATTTTTCCTGGGGGGCTCTGAGTACTGGTCTGGTGAGCTGGAACTGGTACAGCTGTAAAACACCCTCCTCATAGCTGTGTGCTTTCCAGTTCTCCTTGCCCTGTGCTGCTGGTTGGAGATGCTCCAGGAGGGAGGGCCTGGCCCTGCAGGGCAGGGGCTCAGTGCTTGGGCCTGGGAACCACCATGCTGTGGGTGGCTGGAGATGGGGATTAGGGGGTTCTGGCAGCAGCAGGACTGTCACAGGGCTGGTTACAGTCCACAGCAGAAACCCCAGGTGGGACACACACGTCCTGCCCCATCCCAGGGCCAGGGTCTGCACTTCCCACAGCCAGCACCAGCCCCAGGGGCTGTGGCACTGGGGATGTGGGGGGCACTGGCCTGGTAGACAGGGCCCTGCCTAAGACTGGGAAGCCCTGTGAGGGCAGGATGGCTCCTCTCCTGCATTAGGCTCCTCTCCAGTCCAGCTGTACCCCATGCCCTGTGGCTGGCAGACAGCTCATCTTCCCTTTCCAACACAGGGTGACTTGGGAACATGGCTGGGACATGGTAGAGGCAGCTCCCAGGGCCCCCCTTACATTTTTGGGGAGTTCCACTGGCAGCCAAGTGATGGGTGAGTTGAAACACCTCTGAGAAGGAGAAGGACTCTCCTTGTGCCCTGTTGGCTCGTGTCCAAGGTCCAGCAGACACCTCAGTGTCTCCAGGGACACCTCCCATAGATTTGTTGCCTTTCCCCCGAGTCTCTGTCATCACCAGGCCTTACTTGGGAGACAGAAGTAATAAAATCACAACGATTTGGGAGCAAAGTAGCTGGCATTTCCCCACGTGCTGCCTTTTACAGTGTTTATTTGGATGGTGAGAGCTGTGAGGTGCCCAGCATTCCACCGGGACACCAAAGGTCTGCTCCTGTGTGGGAACGCAGACAACATGAATCATCCACAGAGCAGCTAAAAACAAGCAGAACCAAAGGCAAAGACCGTGGGCAGGACCCAGCTCAGCCACGTGCAGGACAGGACTCACAGCCTGCTGGAGCCTCATCCTGACACCCACAGGGTCCAGGCCTTCTACTGGTGGGACAGTGCTGTCTCCAGAAACATCAATCCCTTTATTCCAGGTGAAAAGGAAGATGATGAGTGGTGAGATGTAATGTGAGATGTAATGAGGTGACATGACATGCCATAACACGCTGATGAGATAAGATGGATTCTCTGGAGGGGCATGGACCAAACTTCTGACTTTGGGTGCTCAGGTTTCTCTCTCTCCAAGACCATATCCACATAAGCCCCAGCCACAGACCCTCCACAGGGCCAACCAGGGTCCCACAGAGCACCCCTCAGGCTGGCAGACCCGGCAGGGACCCGCCTGGCTGTTGGTGACTGTGCTCAGAGCTGGCATTCCACGGAGCACCCTGTTCCCAGTGCCTACACTGTGCCCCACGAGGCTGGCTCTGGGGCACTGTCCCACAGCCAGGCTGGCCCTTCACAGTCCCACGGCCAGCCAGTGGGATGGAGCCATGTCTGTTACACACAGAGCAGTGACAGGAGGCACACAGGCTTGGCTGAGGTTTCTGCAGGCTGATCCCATTGGGTCTCCATGGGAGTGGAGCTCCTCTGGAAACCTCAGAGAGTGTCTGTCTGCATGTTGGGAGCCAGGCCCATGGAAAAGCAGGCCCCAGTTCTCTGGAGCTGTAGAGGTGAATGTGCTTAGCAGCACAGACCCAGCCCCAGGCTCCAGTCCAACAGGCAGGAGCATGGCCCTGCAGCCCTGGTCCATCCCTGCTGGGCTCCCAGACACAGCCAGGAGCCTACACCCACAGCATCAGAAGCAGGGCAGCGAGCCCCAAGACAAGGGTGAGGATGATGAAGGTGATGGCCGCAGCCCATAGGGAAGGCCTGTGCCCCTTCAGCCTGGCTGGAGCCTCAGGCGGGACCATGTTGGTGAGGTTCAGCATGTACCCCAGCGTCCAGCCCACGTCGGCACTCCCCACCTGCCCCAGAGAGAGGGGATGGGGGTTAGCCCTGCAGGAAAGCCACTGCTGGCACAGGGCCACCCACCCACTCCTGCTCAGCCCAAACAGAGTGCAGCAGCTGTCCTCACACCAGTGCCACATCAGGCAGGGCTCTCTGCTGCTGCCCAGCACACCAGCATGGGGCTGGCTCCATCTCAGCACCCCAATGCAGGGGATGGCTGTCCCCTGTACCCCAATATGGGGCTGGTCCCCCCCCAGGACCACCTCTGCAACCCCTCACAGGCTGGAAGCACTGCCCACCTTCATCTGGAAGAAGATGTTGTTCCAGCTGGTCTCATTGAATTTGTAGGCGTCAAGGAGGAGTGTGAGGATGTAGTTGGCATTGGCACAGTATTTAGGCAGTCGCTCAGGATTCTCTTTGGGGTAGCTGGAAGACAGCTGGGATGGGGAATGTTTGGGGATGAAGGGGAGTTATTCACAGGCAATTTCTGTGCAGAGACAAAGCCCTGAAATGTGCTGCATGAGTGGCAGTGGCTCCACAGTTACCAGCATCCAGAAAGAGACTTCTGGGCTGGGCAATGATTTTGGACCTCTCTCTACAGGGCAACTCCTTTGGGGAGGATTTACACTCCACATGGAAACGGAGGCACATATTGTAGCTCCTCCTGCCCCAGATTCTCCCATCTCAGCCTCCTCATGCAAGGGGCTCCTGCTCTCTGCCCCATGGTGGTGCTGGCACATTTCTGGGCTTATCCACCCCCATTTGTTGCCCAGAGAAGCTGTGGCTGCCCCATCCCTGGAAGTGCTCAAGGCCAGGTTGGTGGGCTTAGAGCAACTGCGTCTAGTGGAAGGTACCCCTGCTCATGTCAGGGATGTGGAACAAGATGAGCCTTCTCAACCAAAGTAGTCTGGAATTCTACGATTCCAAGATTTGACTTGTCTCCAGCATGGTGCCAGCCGCTGGCTGTGCTCTCACCCTCCTCCCTGGCATCCCCATCCCCACCTGCAACCCCAGCTCCTGTGCTGGAGATGAGATCTTGCTGCCCTTGCCTGCCCTGGCTGCCCTTTTCCCAAGGGTGTATGAGCAAGGAGTGGATGCAGGACAATCCCAGCTCCACACAGAGGTCAGAGTGTAGCTCTGCTGTGTAGGGCACAGCTCAGAACCAGAGAGCCTTGCCCTGGGGGGGTCCACACTCCCTCCACTCCAGGACACCTTTGCTTCTGAGTGTTCCACACAGCCTCCATCCTGAGGAACTTACATCCTCCCAGCTCCTTGCGCAGAGCCCCTCGATGGCCTCTCTGACCACAGCCAGTGGCTGCCCCTTCGTCAGGTTCAGGAATTTGAAGTTATAGTAAAAGGCAGAGAAGGCCTGAAAGGAGAGAGACAGAAACACTGGTGAACTGCAGTGGGGCATCCCCGGCAGCTGCCTGAAGCAGGAGGTGCAGTTTTCTTTCATAGGGTTTGTCCCACCCCAGATAGGCCCGGCGCATTGTTGTCCCTGTCCGAGCAGGTGATGGGTTGGGGGTTGGTGCCTGCTGGCAACAGCAGCACAGCCAGCACAGCCAGAGCCTTGCCTGAAGGCTGCTGTCTCAACTCCTATTGACAAACCCCTGTTTTATTAACAAATCCATGGGAGTGTTCAAGGCCAGGTGGAACAGGGCTTGGAGCAGCCTGGGATAGTGGAAGGTGTCCCTGCCCATGGCAGGGGGTGGCTCAAGATGAGCTTGAAGGTCCCTTCCAACCCAAACCAGTCTGGGATTCAATGATTCTCAACATGGTCCCATTTGGAGGTTCGGCTGGAAAACCATCCAGCAGCAATCCCTCAGGCAGTAGTGCTTGGGGAGTCTCTTGCCCCTGTTCACTGAAGGGAGGTGACAGTGCCATGGGGTAGTGGGACAGCCCAACACCGGGGGACGCCCTTCCGAGGGGGTGGGAAGACGGATTTGCCTTACAATGAACTGCCCCCGGAGCGGGGGCTGGTAGACGCCGTCAAAGGTGCAGTCCTGGCTCTGGCCACACGCCGAGAAGTTGAAGAGCTTCCTGAGGGCTGCCAGGCAGTCGCTGGCGTTGCCCCTGCCCTCCAGGGTGACGATGCTGTCGCCCAGGGGCAGGCGCGGGTCGCTGCCGTCGGTGCAGGGGCTGGCGCGGAAGGAGGACAGCGACACAGCCTCATTGTAACCCTTTGGGTAGCAGGGGTGGTGGACTCGTGTGCTGGGGGATGACTCCTGGGGACAGCAAAATCCAGCTGCAGCTCCTCCAAACCCTCCTGGCTGCGTGTGGACACACCCAGCATCTCCCCAAAGCACAGGCACCAGCATTCCCAATTCCTCAGTAGGGAAAGACCCTCCTGCCTTTCAGTCCTGGTCTTGTTGGCTGTCCCAGCATAAGCTCAGCACTAATTCTCACTCTGCTTCATCTCATTCCCTCTCCCACAGAGGCATATGAGTTTCAAGGATCCAGCATGTCTCTGCTCTGGCCAGAAGGATCATCTTTGGGGACATGTAAAGTGCTCTCTACCCCCGTTCTAGCTCTGGTTCTAGCTCCAACCCCATCCAGGGTCACCATGTGGGACTTTCCTGGCAATACAGTAAGGAGCCCTTCTGGCTCATCAAGGCTGCTCTGCTGGCAAGGTGCAGCTCCATGAAGATGCTCCTCACCTCTGACCTTCCAAAAAATGTTCTGAGAAAGGTCTTCAGCTTCTCAGGTCCATGAAGTCAGAGTAGCTGAGGTTCAGGGGAACTGTAGGTTCCCTGTGCCAACCCTCAAGTTCAGGCATGACCAACTAGAGAAGGTTGCTCAGAGCCTCGACTCATCAAGTTCTGAGGATCTCCAGAGATGACAATTCTAAGGTCTAGAATTCTAGAGCATTTCTGGGTCCAATATCTGATCATTCCTATTGGGGAAAACTTCTCCCCTTTGTCTGGTTGGAAACTCAGATGTTCCAGCTTGTGCCCCTTGCCTCCTGTCCTGGCACTTTGCACCTCTGAGAAGAGCCTGGCCCTGCATTTCTGTACACCCCATGTAAAGCCAGAAGATCCCAAACTTCCCCTTTTGATATTTTCCTCATCCCTGGAAGTGTCCAAGGCCAGGTTGGACAGGGCTTGGAGCAGCCTGGGATAGTGGAAGGTGTTCCTGTGCATGGCAGGGGGCAGAACAAGATGAGCTTTAAAGTCCCTTCCAACCCAAACCAGTCTGGGATTCCATGATGTCCATGCTCCTCTCCACATTTGCCCTGCCATGCTCCAAGGAGTCTGTCCTTGCTCTCAGTCCCTGCTGCTGCCTCTCCAGAAGAGCCCTGCCTGTCCTTACTTTATGCATTAACAGGTGTGTGGTTGGCATCATGACACTACAGGCCAATTACCCCTCAGCAGCCTCTCACCACAATTAATTCCTTCGCCAGCCGCTTCAGCATCTCGTTCTGCCCATAGCAGAGGTAGCTGTGAGTGTAGATGTTGTAGCTGTACCCGTACAGGGTGAACTCAGAGGCTTCATTCTGGCTCAGTACTGAACCTTCGGGCATAAAGGTGATTTGAGTGGATGCTCCTCCAAGATCTAGTGCCCCATAAATGTTGGCTGCCTCCGGATGAAGCCACGTGTGTGCTTTGGGAGAGTACTGCCAAGGAGAGCCAGGAGAGGAAGAGGAGTAGCATGGAATACCCTGAGCAGAATTCTCATCCCATTGAAGACAACAGGATTTTGTTATTAAATTCAATGGGCCTCTGCTTTAATGTTATTAAATTCAATGTGACCCGCCCCCTGCACCCCCCCCCCCCCCGCCCAGGCAGCCGGGATATTTATCAGAGCAATGACAGAGATGGAACTGACAGAGATGGAACTCATGGAACTCTCAGGTGGTCAGTAGGTGCTGACGTGCTATGGGCTCACCTGAGTCACCATCCTCAGACCAAAGTGCTGGTGGGGACTGGCTTGGGGACTTGCCCTTCCTGAGAAGGCCGCAGGGGTCCTGGTGCAAGAGGAAGGATTTCTATCCAAGAATCCTCCAGCAGCCCGCACAGGAGCCCGACACTGCCCAGCACCGCACTGAGCTGTGGCAGGGCTGGGACAGAGCTTCGGTCTGAGCTGCCTTCAATTGGAGCCTCCCAGCACTGCAGGGAGATGGAGCTTCCCAGGGCAGGGAGACAAAGCCCAGCTGTGCTGCACTGATTTCACTATACCTGAGAGACCCTTTGTCCACAGGGTGTGGAGATTGCCCTGAGCTCTCAACAGACACCCTCATTCCTGAGTTCTCCCTCCTCACTCACTGTGAGCAAGCCAGTGAATGTGTCTCCTTCCCCTGGATCATTCCCAAAAGCTGCTAACCCTGACCTCTCCTGCACTGAGAAAGCTCAAGGAAAATCAGAGACGCTGTACCAGCAACCGAGTGGGCGTTCCAGCCCTCTCCCACCTTGGTGAAGGAGTCCAGCAGGTAATTGATGGTGATCCAGCCATAGGCCCCCTCTTCCTCCCCTGTAAGGATTCGAGCCCCTTTGAAAGCCACAGGGTATTCCTGCATGGTTTTAGCGACTTCAGCCAGGACTTGCTCTGTTGCTGAGCTATTCTGTTCCCTAGGAAGGATGCAAAAAGGACAGGACACATACCCAACTACACCAGAGGAAACACAAAGAGTCTAGTTCTCTCCCAGTTCACATACTCCCAGTTTTTGCAACAAGCAGTCTGTCTGAAAGGGTGTTTCCTGCCACATGATTTGTCTGAGCTGCACATCTGGGGTAAATCCCAGCTGTCTTGGCTTGGCATTGCCAATCTAGGAGCAACAGCAATCCCTCCCCTCCAGTGCAGCTTGATCCCAGTCACCCAGAGCCTTCCCAGGTCACCCTTCCCTGCCTAAGTGCTGGAGACTGGAGGGGGTCGTGCTGCAAGGCCCGGGTTTGAACATCACTCCCTGGCTGTACCCAAGACAGGGCTGATTGCTGACCTCCAGGGTTTTTCAGGAAGGTTCCAGCCTGGGTTCAGATCTCTCAGTGGGGAAGATGTCTTATGGCTGTTATTGCTCTCTGAAGTGAGCAACCTTCAGGCTATGAATGGCCCAGTGCCTTCCCAGGTCTGATTGCCAGGGCACAGAAATAACGTGAGCTATCTGCAGCTATAAAACCAAGAGCCATGAAATGAAGGCGGGAATTTGAAGAGGCTGGCATATTCACCAGCTAATAAGGGCTGGTGAAAGGTGAGGACGGGACCTGCAGCACTTTGTCACCTCCTACCTCTGCCCCCCCAGCACCCATCCACCTGGGCAGGTGGCACATCTCCTGGTGGCATCCCAACCCCCTTGTTATTAAAGAATAATGAAGAGCAAACAAAGCTGTGAAAAATATTTCTTGCTTAGAACTGGGCATGCAGCATGATCCTGGGACATCCCAAGAGACATTGATCAGGACAGTTCAGCCCTTCCTGCATCCCCACCAGGCTGCCTCTTCCCCTTTCTCCTCCCCAGTTGTTTGCTCATGGCAGTGTGGGAGCTGGGGGTCCTGGCCCTGTGCAAGAACTGCCTGGCCGTGGCTGTTGGCAGTTTCTGTCACTGCTATCACCCCCTACCCCACAGCAGTACCTCAGTAGCCTCATGCCAGCCGTTGCTCCAAGATAAGCTGGGACATCCCTCTGCTTCTCAGCAGGAATAACCTGCAGGGCTTTATCCAGGCACTCCCTTAGGGAATTGCCAGCTTCAGGGGGATTGTTGGCATAGCTCGATATGCCTTGCCCTGAAAAAGAGTCAGGATGGGACAGGCTGATGGGAATGGCTTGGGTCAGGGTTGTGGAAGCAAAAGGGCACAGGGCAGTGAGGGTTGTCACCTCTTAGCAATGAAGGGTCCCCTGAAACCTTTTTTTCCAGGGTCCCCTGAGACCTGACTGACCCACACATCCATTCCTCTCCCATGCTTTCAGCAGTGTACCTGGTCACTATAGTGACACCTTCTCCAGCCAGGACAGCAGCTGGGGGCACTCCAAGGTGGAGGAACAAAAACTGATTCACCATCTATGTGCTTCTGTCCCCGCCCAGTGCATGGGCACCACATGGTGCTGAGGGTCTGGGGGTCAGGGAACCCCCAGCCACAGCCACGGCTCCCCCATACCCTCAGTGCCAGCCTAAGGGACAGGGCTGTCCAGCAGGTCACCCTACCCACCACTCAAACAGGGCAGAACAGAGCCCATGGCAGGGGGATACTGACCCTGGACATCACAGGACAAGGTCTGGCTGACCACTCCAGTGTCGTTCTCCTTGTCTGAATCCCATTCGTAGACAAACAGGGAGGTATGGGATGAGCCTGCATCAAACACCATCCCATACTGGAAGGGAAATCAAGACATAATAAAGCTGGAGGAGCAGCCGCCTGGACCTGGTCCCATTGTGGCCCTGCCAGGGCAGTGAGACCAGAAGATTCCCCAAAACCCATAGCTGAGGCACAAAACCCACCTGCTGTGCCATGGCAGAGCAGAGCAATGGGCTCAGCCCCCCACAGTGACTAAAGGACTTTGTCATTCCCTCTCCTGAGGTCTGTGCTGCAATGCCAACTCACACAATCATCTCCTGTTGTTTCCTCATGCTTTTTTATTTTCTTTCATGGTCACATACCTTTTATGTCTACGCTAGCCCCACCTTGGGGCCTGCAACTCTCCCATGTCTCGTGCTCCCTGCACGGCTGCACCCAGCCTGGGCAGGAACAGCTGGGCCTCTCTGGGAGCACTCAGCCACCTGCCTCTCCCCCATAAAACCTCCCCCCTCATCCAAACCCCTGCCAGCCCTCTCCAGCAGCTGGGGTAGGATGCCATGCCCAGGAAACGACAGAGGGAGGCAGGATGCTTGTGCCAAGGGTGTGAGGGTAAGGATGGACTGGGGGGAGCTGGTGGGAACAAAGGGCACACAGAGGTGCCTGGCAGAGCACAGGGAGCAAGGCAGGGCTCTGCCCTACCTGTCTGCCCCAAGGTGATCCCCAAACCTGGCACAGCCTGGGGATGAGTTCCAGAGGAGCCTTCCCCTCTGACTTTCTTCTGCCTGCACTTCAAGGTGGGGACAAAACACCCACCCTGCTACTGCCAGGCAAGTCCTGACTCCATTGCCCCTCCAAGCCCCACAGAGCAGCTACTGGCTCAGAGCACCTGCCCAAGGTGACTGGGCTCACCACAGGTGCTCAGGGACCGTCTCCGGGCTCACCTTGACCGTGGGTGGCAGCATCACATCTTCAACCCTCACTAGGCTGAGAACCAGGGAGATGATAGAGAGTGCCACCAGCACACCAACTATGGCACTAGTGAAGGACTTCTTCCTGGTCAGCATTGGGGTGAAGGCTCCTGAAAACCCAAACACTGGAGAAAGGTGGTTAGACACCTGCAAACAAAGGTGTCAGTGAGAGCTGCAAGGAGTTCTGCCCTGAAAGCTGACCCTGTCTCATGCCGTGCCACTCAGAAATCCTGGTGAATAATCAGATCTTTTCTTGGGAAAAGCAGTATTAGGATAAAATACAGGGAGCTGGAGGAAAGAGGGGCTGGTTGCCTGGCAGCCTGGCAGAGCCATGATGGGATCACAACAATCTTCCAGGTCCCACACCCGCTGCTGCCCGGCTGCCCACTGCCAGGACGGATCGGTTCTGGGAGGGGCAAGAGGAAGCCTGCATGGACCAGAGGAGAGAAACTGCAAAGGACCAGGGAAAAACTGCAAAGCCCTCAGGATGAGGGACTGCAGCAGGGGAGGGAGGCTGTATTTCACAAGCTGTGAGGAAGGGCAGCTCACCTGCCGGCACTCCCGGAGCCCTACCCCAACTCACCCAGACTATGCCCCCGTGGGATCCCTCAGGGCTGGCTCTGTGCTCCTCCAGTGCAGCAAACTCAGCTTGGACTTGCCTTTTATGTCCTTTAGAAGTGGATACTGCTGGAAAATCTATCCCCCATTATCTTCTCTGAGGGCTCATCAGCCTTAGGCGAAACTCTTGAATACTTCTTCTCCTGTTTGTCTTGCAGGTGTATATTCATAGCCCAGTTTGGCATTGCCCTTATCTTCAGCCAATTAGTTCCTCCTCCTCATTTGAATGGATGTCCTGGGGTGGCTTTTTGATACTTGTATCCCCAATTGTCTCTTCTGTTTACGCTGTATGTTAAGTTCTCTACCTTTAGGACTAAGCAACCCCTGATAAGTAGCAGCTGTGTTAATTAACCAGCACAGCCTTGCCCCGATGAGTAACAGCTCTATCCAATAAGGATGAGTGAGGTAAAATAGCTGGTAAGGGGAGGATGGTCATGGAGGACCAACCTTGAGGAGCATGAGCAGGGATTCATGAAGCAGATCCTGAAGAGAGAGAATCACTGCTGTGAGACTGGTTCTGAGAGTGAAAGGGGAGAAGGAAGAGGTGTGGAGTTTGTTTTGAAAACAGCGTTCTCTCTTCTGCATTCCTGCTCCTAGACTGTTCTCCTCTGAGACCTGTCCTGGACTGAAAACCCAGAGAGACACCCGGATCTCACCCTGGGCCCAGGACGGCAATTTTCCAGCACTGGAGGGGCTGATCAGAGACTGAGTGAGCTGAGCTACCCACAGCAGGGACTTTCTAAATTTACAATCTCATTTCAGAGCAATGAGAGGTCTTATTGTTTCATATTATTCATTCTTTATTCTTGTGGGCACTTTATTGTTAAATAAATAGTTTTTTTCCACTTTCCTCCAAGGAAGTTCTTTTTTCCCTGGACCAGCTGGGAGAGGGGCCTTTTACGTTTGCTTCCTAGAGGGAGGGACCCTATTCAGGGGTTCTCTCACAAATTTGCCCTAAACCAGGACAATGGAATAGTATGAAGGACACATCGCTGCATTTAAGCCTTGTCCCTCTGCTTCTCTGTGCTGTCACCACCCCATTTCTGTTTTCTCTTTGCTCTCCCCAGCCTTAACATTCCCATTACAAGGTCTGTAAGAGTGAGAGTGATATTTGCAGTATCCACTGCCCTGGAATCTAACGAGTAGTAGGTACCTGATAATAACTTTTACTACAACACGATGGAAACTCACATCAGAGGGGAGGCTTGCCCTGGCCAGGGGGCTCAGCAGCACAGGCTGGGCTTTGCCAGTGGACACTGGAGAGGCCAAGACACCGTCATGGCCCAGCTGGGACTGTGGTCACCCCTTCCCTGTCCTTGACTCAGTTTTGTGCTGCTCCTGGGGTCCCTGCAGACCCCGAGGAGAGATGAGGGAGCGGGGAGGACTCAGGACTTCCCTGGGAGTGGAACGGCCGGGGAGCAGGGATCTGCTCTCTCTGGGCTGTACAGCCGAGCTGCTTCCTGCTGATGCAGCTCCCTGATAAGAGCCTGGTGGGGCTATCACAAAGATCTGCGTGGACAGACCCAGTTCCGGCTGCCTCAGCTGAGTCAAACGGGGCAATGCCGGGAGGGAAAAGCTGTGCTGGGGAGCTCTCACTGCCCCTGGCACTCCCCAGCGCCTTTGCCGGTGTTTCTGAGGTCCGTCCTGCTGTGTGCACTTAGTGTCGCCATGCCATGACATCAGGTGCAGCAGTCCCCGGGTGCTCCTCAGACCTCCGGGAGCTCCCTCTTCCTGTTGTCTCTAATCTGGGATCTTTCACCCTGTCTGCAAGAAGCAGATTCATGCTCTGAGAAGAGATAATGATTTTATTTCACATCTATGCAGGGATGAGTGCTGGGTGATGAATCAAGAAAGCTGACATACCCTCAGCATGCCAGGTGCCCATTTTTACACATTTGAAGCAATAGAAATTGCTAACCCACAGCTAACCACAAACAGTGCAGCCATTGGTTTTGCAGTCTCTGCCTCATATAAAAGATACCCTTCTTTCACTTCTCATGCTCAAGTTTCTGCGCACTTCTTTCACTACTCATGCTCTGTGGGGAAGGGGCTTATGTGAGTAAGGGGTGATCACAGCATGTGAGCAGGCATTTTACTATGCTAATGAGCACTGGAATCACACAAAGTTGTTCTTTGGCTTTGTAATTTGATTTATAGTGTCCTCCTACTCTTCACTTCTCGGGTCATGGCTCTCGGTTCCTGCAGGATTGGTTATTCCCTCGTCTTTTGTAAGTTCTTTTGTTTGCCCTGTACTGCAGTGAGTTTTTAACCTTCTCGTGGTACTTTATCTAAATCCCCTCTCTGAGACTTAGGGAAATGTCCATAGTGCATTTCCCTAAGTCTCACCCTATTTTTGGAAAAACATAGTTGACTCTTACCTGAAAGAACAAAATAAACACATACTCTTTCATTTTGTCATATGATGGCATGTCAGTACAGTCTCTGTGGGCTCATGACGCTTTTACATTTCAGTGGCAGTCTCCTTTGGGGTGGCTCCTGAAGCCCAGAGGGTGCCACCACTTCTGCATTCCCACCTCCACACAACCTTTGGATTCACCTGGATGCAGTGGGGGGCATGGATGAGTATCCCTGCTCTGGAAATCCCCTGCTGACTGCACAGGGCTGTTTCTGAGCATGGGGGTCTCATCCCCACTTAGGACAGAGAGGCACCGACCAGCCCTGGTCCCTCAGGGACATGTGGCACTGCCAGTGGCTGTGTGCACCCAGAGCTGACCAAAACCTCCAGCTCCAAACCCAAACACAGGATGAGCAACTCTTCACTTTACTTTTCCCGTCCCTTTTTGTAGTAAAGAAGTTACTACAGAAGAGGTTTTGTTGAAGGGCTGTTCCTCCTTGCCCGTGCTGGCCCCATGCACAGCTCTGCAGCTCTGCCAGGTGACGCTGCCCTGGTTGGGCTCTGAGTGTGGATCACAAGGATCTGTGTGGAAGGACACAGTTCCAGCTGCCTTATCTCAGTTGAGTCAAATGGGGCAATGCTGGGAAGGAAATGCTGTGCAGGGGAGCCCTCATTACCCCTGACCTTCCCCAGCAATGCCCCAGCAACACTCTGACTCTGTGCTACATCCAGCCCTCAATTTTCTTCAGACAGTCCCACCCACAGGGGTGTCTCTGCTAAAATTCGGAGTCTCAGGGTTATGTGGTGTCTGAGCATTCCAGGACCTGGAAGGGCCATGGGGTGCCTGGCCTCTAGGAGCAGCTGCTCTCACGTGTCTCCTCTCGGGTGCTTGGGCACATCAGCCCCAGCCCTGTTTGGCTTCAGGGCTGTGCTCTGGTGAGAGTGAAATTTGCTATTTGCTTGTAATTGAGAAAGGGACCAAGTGTCTCATTCTGACTTCTGATAGACAAATCTGCTGTGGGAAGTGTGGCTAGAGTACACACACACACACCCCTATTTGATCTGCTTTTGACATGTATTTATTTACCTGTGGCCCTTGCAATGACTCTGGGACCCAGAAGGGAGTTGCCAGGCTGGTGTGGGGCCTCGGTGGGGCTCCAGCCCAGCCATCACTGCCAGGCACTGGGCTGACTGGTGTTTGTGGAATGACATCACCTCCATTGCCAATACCTTCCTGGTGCCTTCCAAAATGAAAGCACACTGACTCAGGGTTAAAAAGGGAGTATCTCATTTCCCAGAACTCAGTTTCTGCTCCATGAGGTCAGCCCAGCCTCGGGCTGGGAGGTGCAAGAGGAGGCTCTGAGCATGTCCCATGTCTCCAGGTGAGCTGCTCCATCTGCTCCTGCCCCACGTTCTTCTGCCAGACATTCCCTGGGTCTTGCTGTGACTTGTCCCAGCAGGGACCACCTCCAGCCCTCCCTTCCACTCTGATTCAGCAGGACTGGTGGAGTTTGGGCCAATTCAAGCTTCCTCGTCCCCAGGTGCTGCCCATGGCAAGTTGCAGGGAGGGATGGAGGTCCCTTGGGCCACCCATTCCCAGATGTCTTTTGGGAGCCCCCTTTCCCCTCTGGAAGCCATGCTGGAGCCCTGTCCTCCTGTTGCATGGAGCCCATCGGGGCTGTGCCAGGCAGGCTGTACTCTGTGTATGGACATGGCAGCACTGGCTGCTCTCCTGCAGCGTACCCCTCCCCAATTTCAGATGGCTCTCCAAGGGCTGCTGCCATCCCTGCAGGAGCTGGGCCACACGGAGAAGGGTGGCAGCTGGGGCTGGTACTGCCCCTCTGTCACCTGGATGCTGCTTTGGCACCTGGGCTGGGCTGTGCAGAGGCTCCTTCCCCACCAGCCCAAGGGTACAGAGGGGCTCTGGGCTGGGCTTTGCAGTACAAGCATTGGGAAGCTGCACCTCTCTCCCAGTGTATCCACACAGCCAGACCAGCAGGGCACTCCCCTGCTGTTGGGTTTGGGAAAGGACCTGCTGGCAGCAATACCCAACCCACCAGCCACAGCAACAAAAATAAAACCAGAGGTGAGATTTTCGTCTTTGCTAGGGTGTAATCCAGTGTGGGAAAGAGTGCTGACCTGGGACTTGAGGAGCCTCCATCCCATGCCAGAGACCTCGATGCCTGCACCGGGCAGGGAATGGGTGTGTCAGCAAGGGGGAGGCTCCAGCAGGATTTCTCCATGGGGGATGCTCACAGAAGGAATTATGTGTGGCCACAGGCCGGTGTGCCAGCACTGCACACTGCTAGGTGCCAGGGCAAATGCCCCGACAAGGTTTGTTCCAGGACCTGGTGGCCCTGGGCACAGCAGGCGACTCCTCTGCACCACACATGACTCCTGGGAAGGGACACAGGGTGGTCCTGTCTGCCACACCATCCCCCCACCCCAGCACCCCCACCAGGGCAGCACAGCCAGTGCTGCTGTTCAACGTTGTGTCACCCCTGTGTCCTCACACACCCTAGGGAAGCTGCCTTACCTTGGAGGAGCAGAGCTGGGACACGCTGACCACTGGTTCGTCCCCAAGGCAGCAGCAAAACACTGGCAAAATCACTTGCAGGTGAGGCGTGTGGCACATGGGGGATGTGGCACACTGGGGATGTCCCCCTGTCTCAGACACCACACCCCAGTGACGGGGCTGGTGTTAATATGGGACTCACTGTCCAGGCAGCCGCACCAGGGCTGGGCAGCAGGAAAGGGCTCCGTGCCCGTACTGCATCGCGGCGAGGCTGAGGGATGTGATCATGTGTTTGATCTTCTTGGGTCTGATGAGCCCCTTGCTTAGTTTATTAATTAGGCAGGTTGGGAGCTGTGGGAGTGTCCAAAGGCACCCAGGGCCCAGTGGTTCCCAGGGCCACTCTGAGTGTCCCCTCCCGACTCAGAGGCTTTGCTGCCTGTCCTGCTCCTCTCCTGTCCCTCACCTGCTGCGGCTCCAGTTTGTCAGCACCGTAGCAGACACTGACTCCACACAACTCCCACCCCATGGTCCCAACCCAGCCCCACACCAGTGACCCTGTGGCTGCTGCTGACACACCTCCTGTGACAGCATGTGACGGAACACCCACAGCCTGTGCACTTGGGATGACCAGGGGCATGTGGCACAACCACAGCAACAGGGGGATGAGCTCACACTGGTGTGAGCTGGAGATGATGAGGAGCAGGCAGCTGCCACCTCCCAGGTGACATGTCCTTGGCTCAGGGGAGCCAATGAGAGCCTCCAAGTGGAATAACCTGAACACCTGGGGCAGGTGACACCAAGGCCTGGGAGATCGCATCCCAACATGAAACAGGAGCTGAAGAGCACCTCTGAGGCAGGCCCAGTGCCACCTCAGGGTGTGCAAGAATCACAAAATCTCCTGAGCTAGGAGGGACCCACAGGGATCATCCAGTCCAACCCCTGGCCCTGCAGAGACATCCCAACAATCCCACCCTGTGCATGCCCGTGACACTGGCACTTCACACACTGGTCTGCACTTGCACAGGAAATACTGAATTCCTTCAGTTCTCTGGGGGGTCTGAGGGCAGTGCTGCACCCCAAAGCTGGGGCTCAGTGAGACCCCCTTCGGAACCAGCATCAGCCATGCACACTCCTGCCCTCTCCACACCCCCATTTCCATATTTAGGAAATGGAGTGAAACACAAAGAAAAAAATTATATTCCTGTTAAAAAATACAAACATTAGTGATCTCAACATGACCTTACAAAACCCTGTCAGCCAACTGAAGGTATGAAGTGCTCAGGGAGGTGAGAGGACAGATGGAAATCCATGAGCCAGCTGCTGGGCAGGGCGGGGCAGGAGTCTGGGCTGTACCAGATCCACAGCAAACGCCCACCCTCCAGGCAGCAGTTTTAGGTACAACTGCTTTCTAGGCAAAAAGAATTTTATAAATATACCAAATCCTTCAACGCATTTTTATTCTAAAATAAAATAACTGTCACGCCCAGCTGCACTCACAGGACAGGACAACACAGGAGCTGAGGGAGCACAAACAGGGATCTGCAGCTTTTGGAGAAAGGTGATGCTCTGCAACACGGACGCGAGCCGGGGCACTGCCCCTGTCCCAGCCTGTCACCTGCCCCTCCGCGCGGGGACAGCGACGGGAGCAGCCCCAGGAGCGCCCCCGGGTGCGCCGGGCATGTCCCCCTGGGCCGGGGCTCAGTTCACGCGGCAGGCCCGGATCATGAGCAGCTGGAGCAGGATGAAGACGGGCGACATGATGAGCCCGTACCAGAGCTCCCGCGTGTGCTCCACCAGCTTCTGGCATAGCAGCATCTCGAACACGAACTTGAGGCTGAGGATGGTGAGGATCCAGAAGAGCCGCAGCACCGCCAGGCGCTTCTCGCCGTCCTGGAACAGCCGCACGGACACGATGGTGGTGAAGTAGGTGCTGAGCCCGTCGGCGGCGAAGAAGGGCACGAACACGATCCACCAGGAGAGCGCGGCGGCCGCGCCGTCCACCTTGAGCACGAGCAGCACGGAGAAGGCGAGCAGGGCCAGCCCGTGCAGGAAGATCTCGAAGGTGGCGAAGCCGAGCCACTGCACGAGCTCGCGCAGGGAGAACAGCATCGTCCGGAGCTACGGCACCCGCGCCGGCCCGGCCCGGCCCGGCCCCAGCACCGGCACCGGCACCGGCGCAAGCCCCCTACCCGGGACCGGCGCCGGCCCGGCCCCAACACCGAGACCAGCCCCTGACCCGGCACCAGGCCCGGCCCGGCGGCGCGGGGCGATGGCGTCACGGGGAGAGGCGACGAGCGGATGATGTCATCAGGCGGGAGGGGGACGGTACCGGGGGAGTCCCGGCGCTTGAGAATTGGATTATGACGTCAGCGGGAGCCGTCGCTCAGTGGTGACGTCAGCGACGGGATGGGGCCGGACCATGGTAAGTGCCGCAGAGCGGCCGAGCCGGGCCGGGCCGGGCCCCAGGCCTGGGGGTGTTCACCTGCAGAGGAGAATCCCGCGGGAGCCCCTGCCAGAGCCTAAATGGGCTCCAGGAAAGCTGGAGAGGGACCGGGGACAAGGGATGGAGGGACAGGAACACAGGGAATGGCTTCCCACTGCCAGAGGGCAGGGTTGGATGGGATATTGGGCAGTAATTGTTCCCTGGGAGGGTGGGCAGGCCCTGGCACAGGGTGCCCAGAACAGCTGTGGCTGCCCCTGGATCCCTGGCAGTGTCCAAGGCCAGGTTGGACACTGGGGCTTGGAGCAGCCTGGGCTAGTGGGAGGTGTCCTTGCCCATGGCAGGGGCTGGAACTGGATGAGATTGGAGGTGCCTTCCAATCCAACCCAGTCGGGGATTCTGGGATTTTATTTTTTATTAATATGATTTAATTTATTATTATTCTATGGGCACATGGTGATGGCAGCTGTTTGCAGCTCAGACAGCTCCCAGGGCTGGATTCACTCTAGGATGGGCCTTTGGTCTGTCAGACCCTGGCTGAGAGCTCCATGTGTGATCACACCTTTGACTGTCCCCAGCCCCCTCAGGTGATGGAAGATTCCCAGGGCACACAGGAAGGTTACACCCAGAACTGGGAAACAGCCAATCCCAGGGCTGCTCTCACCCTGTGCTGATGAGGGCAGTTCAATGGGGTAGGATGTGAATTTTAGTTTGTCCCTTGTCCTGGGCATGGGGACAAGGAGGGCAGTAGTGTCCCTGCTTGTCCTATTGGCTGGGACATGGGATCACTCCTTCCATGTTGCACAGGAGTGGAAATAGAGCCTGGGAGCCTTGAATCCCACTGCTGAATCCCAGTTATTCACCATCCCTGTGCTAGCTGGCTGCTGTGTCAGCCCCTTGGGGCTGTCAGTGCTGCTCAGCCCAGGGCAGCCTCAGCTCTGCCTCCCCTCCTCTCCCTTCCCTCCAGTGACTTCCCTGCTGTTGTCTTTTGCAGATGGCAGAACGGAGACTCCTTGTGCTTTTTGGCAGCCAGACTGGGACAGCTCAGGACACGGCGGAGAGGATTGGGAGAGAAGCCAAGCGCCGGCACTTGTGGTGCCAAGTGGAGGCCCTGGACAGCTGTGACGTGGTGAGTGGGATACAGGGGCTGCTCTGGGCACTGCTGCTCCTCGTCCATCCCCACCAGCCCCAGGGGCACCTCCCATGGGACCGTGGAATCATGGAACAAGCTGAGTTGGAAGCAACCCATCAGGATCATCGAGTCAACTCCTGGCCCTGCCCAGGGCACCCCAACAATCCCACCCTGTCCCTGAGAGCTTTGTACAAACATTGCTGAACTCAGACAGGCTTGGTGCTGTTTGCTCCAAGCCCTGTCCAACCCGGCCTTGAACACTTCAAAGGTTGGGGCACCCACAACTTCTCTGGGCAACCTGTGCCAGAACTTCATCACCTCACAGGGAAGAATTTCTTCCTAATATAAGGAGAATATAAGAATTTCTTCCTCCTAATAAGAAGGGCTTAAACCTGCCCTCCTTCAACTTATGGACATTCCCCCTTGTCCTGTTACTCCAATTCCTTATCCCAAGTCCCTCTCCAGCTCTCCTAGAGCCCCTTTAGGCACTGGCAGGGGCTCTGAGGTCTCCCTGGAGCCTTCTCTTCCCCAGGCTGAACACCCCCAGCTCTCCCAGCATGGCTCCAGAGCAGTTTGGAGGCTGCTGACTTGACTGTGCTGTGTTTGTACCCACAGGCCAACCTCATCCATGAGCCTTTGGTGGTGTTTGTGTGTGCAACCACCGGCCAGGGAGACCCACCTGAGAACATGAAGGTACGATGTGCTCCTGTCCTGTTGCTTTTATGTTCCTGCTGCAGAGCTTTCTCTCCTGAAGCAGCTCAAGCAGGGGTTATTTTTGCTGGAGGAGCTTTGCAGCAACACCAGTCATCCCACGAAACATGAGCAGGGAGCACGTCTGCAGAAAGCTGTGCTCCCCACTCTGCTGGGATTCAGGAGGCTCCTGTGGGTGGGTAAACAGGAATGCAGGGACAAGCAAGCAGGAAGGTTCCATGGCAGCAGCAGGACTGGCTGGCTGTGTCCCTCGTAGATGTTCTGGCGGTTCCTCTTCCGGAAGAACCTCCCTGCCGGCTCCCTGTGCCAGCTGGACTACGCCGTGCTGGGCCTCGGGGACTCCTCCTACCCCAAGTAAGCAGCTCTGCAGCTCCTGAGCAGCTGCTTCTCACAGCTCTGACTGCAGCAGAGAGCAGAGTGGCTGGAGAACGAAGGGAGTAAGGGGAGACAGAGTCTGATTCTGGAGCAGCAGCTCAGACAAAATGTAACTCCCACTAGCCTTAAAAATCCTTGCCCTACTGTGTCCCTCCTAAGCCCCAGGAATTACGCTTCTGCCCTTTTCTTTCCTCCCAACCTCACCAAGGGTGCTTTGCTGTAGTGGGTCAGACATCATGTGTCAGTCAATCATCACAGCTACCAGCCAAGGCAACAGGAGACATCAAATAGAGGCAGCCAGCCTTGTTGGTCCCAGCTCTCTCCCAGAAGATTGTTCCTGTGTGCCTCAAAGAGCTCTAGTGGGAGGGACAGGTGTGCCTGAGCTCTGTGGGGCAGTGAGGGGTGGGAGGGAAGGAAATGTTCTATGGCCCAGGGCACAAGCTGCCCTGAAGGGAAGCTGGACCTCCCCTTTTCCCATCTCAGGGCTGGGCACAGGCTGTGAGGGTCAGCAAGTGGCACCCAGCTGGTTCTGTGAACTGGCACAGGCTGGGGAACAGGCTGGACAGGACATGGGCCAGGTCACAGTGCTGGCTCTGCTTGTGTGCTGCTCTGGTGGCCCTGGCAGTGTGTGCTGGTGCTGTGGCAGTGCCTGCTGTGCTGCTGGAGCCCTGCCCTGTGTTATTCTCTGCTCAGGTTTAATTTTGTTGCAAAGAAGCTGCACAAACGGCTGCTCCAGCTCGGGGGCAACCCGCTGCTGCCAGTGGCCTTGGGAGATGACCAGCATGACCTGGGGTAAGAGCCCAGAGGGGTGGCAGGGGGGCTCCTGGGTGCCCTGCAGCTCTGTCCTGGGGCTGATGGCAGGGCTGTATGCTGCTGCCACCATGGGGCTGCTCCTGCAGCTCTCTGGGAACCTGCTGATCTCTGCTCATAACCCTCCTGTGCCATGACCTGGGCCACCTGCTTCTCCAGGGTGTCCCATGACCCCCAGAATGTGACCATGACCCCTGGCTCAGCCCTAGCCCTGTTCGGAGCAGGGCGTGGCTGTGTCACACATTGGGCATTGCAGCAGCCTCAGCTGTGCTCACCTGGCACGGGGCAAAGGCTGTGGTTGGCTCAGGGACTCAGTGACCCCACAGGTGCTGCTCAGGGACTGGAGATCCTGTTCAGGTGTCAGTGGTTGAGTCCTGGAGAGCGAGTGAGTGCTTAGAGTGGCTGAGATATTTCTTCCCATACCTGAAGCTGGAAGGGAATGGCCTCGGGTGACTGGGGATGGTTGTGGGGCACATGCAGGGATAGTGAGGCTTGACCCTGAAGGGATGATGTTGTTTCAGCCTGAATTTCCCACTTGCAGGCCAGATGCAGTGGTTGATCCCTGGCTTGTGGCCTTATGGGACAAGATCCTTGCCTTGTATCCTCTCCCTCCTGGCCTTGAGATCATCAGTCCCAATGTGTGGTGAGTGCAGAGGGTGAGCAGGGTCTGTTGGGGCTGGCTGGGGTGAAAGGCTCTGCTTCCTTAGCTGTTCTCCAGAGTGGAGAGATGCTCTGCTTGGACCAGGAATATTCCCCACACAGCTCCTGGTGTCCCCAGTGTCCCTTGTGCTTTGGCCACAGGTGGCCCATCTCTCTCTGGATGGGTGTCCCCTTGTCCCCTGCAGAGTGTGACAGCTGCCCCAGCTGGGTTCTGCCCATCTTGCTGTCTTGATGTGCCTCTAGCCCTGGCAGAGCGTGTGTGCCCAGCCAGCCTCCCCCTGCCTGCTCTGGAGCCTTTGAGATCTCCTCCTGGCAGTCTCTATTGCATTCCCTTACACAGGCCAGCTCCAGGGGACAGGGATAATGGCTGGTGGATACTCCAGGCTTCTCCATGCCTCTTCTCTTGCAGCAGCAGAGGAGCTGTGGCATGGAGGTAACTCCTCTGCCTTGCTCTCCTCCCCACAGCCTGCCCCCCAAATACACCCTGCACTACCTGCCTGAAGACTCCCCACACTCCGACAGTGAACTGCTCCCACTGACAGCCCCCCGGGGTGCTCCCTTCGAGTTCCATCCCTTCGCTGCCCGTGTGGTGTCCAACCAGAGGGTCACAGCACAATCCCATTTCCAGGATGTCCGGCTCATCGAGTTTGACATCGCGGGCTCAGGGATCACGTGAGCATTTTCCTGACTCCCCCAAGCTCGTCATATGGGACCAGGTGTTCTGGAGCCTGCCCTCCTCTTCTGCTGCCCTTCCTCGCTGGTACCTGAGGCTGCAGTCTTGCGGTCATGGTCCCTGCTGCGAGTCCCCATCCATGATGTGGAGGTCCTGCCCAAGGACCAGCTCCCTTTACCTGTCAGAGCAGTTGGTGGCACTGGGAATATGCCTCCTGTGGTGTGGGTGCTGGTCAGGGTGGCCATGCTGTGCCTGTGGCTCTACCCTGTGGCTGTGCTTGGCAGCTCCCCCTGCATCCCCAGGTTCAGTGCAGGGGACGTGGTGATGATCCAGCCCCAGAACTGCCCCGAAGATGTGCAGCAGTTCTGCCAGCTCCTGTGCCTGGAGCCACACAGATGGTTTGTGCTGGAGCCCACAGAGCCTGGTAGGTCCTGCTTTCTGCTCCTTCCCTTTCGTGCTGAGACAGGGCATCCCCTGAGATCTGGCCCAGCCTGGAGCTTTGCTCTTCCTTTGCTGTAGAACTGGGTGGGAGTGTTGGATGGAAACAGGACACTTGCTTGTCCTTCCCTCCAGTGCTGCGTGTGTGGATCCTATGTAGAATCAGTGTTACTGGAAGAATCCAGCAGTGCCAGGCTCCACCTGGGCTTTGTGCCTTGGCAGCCTCAGCACAGAGTGGGGAGGATCCTGCAGCCTCCTCAGCCCCAGGTCCAAACTGGGAATCCTGTGCTTCCTTGCATGGGGTGTGCTCTGCTTGTGCCTCAGGGACCTCCTGCAGCCACAAACCAGCAAAAGCAACTAGAGGAACCCCTTGAAGGCTCCCCAGAGCTCTTGGTGCCTGCATGGAACAGGGAGAGTTTTTCTCCTGGCCCCTGGGCTCCCATTCTGCCTCCAACTTCCCTGTGTCTGTCCATGCTGGAATTTTTGCCTGGCAGACAAACCCAAGAGAAATTCAGACTGATCCCCACGCCCCTGGGAGAGACGTGGGAGACATGGACAGGCCTGACACATGACACTGGTGGTTATTTCTGCTGCATTGTGTGCAGGCAGGGCAGGAGCCATGTAGATAAGGCATTATCCCAAAGCACCTGCCAAAAGTAAGGGACAGTTGAACACTGCTGGCTTCCTCTGTTGCAAACTTGTTGGCTTGAAAAGCAAACTGGGGAGAGCAGGAGGGAGTGGAGGTCCATGGTGGGAGCAGGGATGGGTGGAGTTGGCTCCAGTAGCACATGGGTGCAGCGTGGTGCTGCAGGCAGCAGGATTGCATTGCTCAGGTGCTGGCCCTGAGCTGTCCCCACTGCCTTGCCTTGCAGGCACATCCCTCCCTCCCCTCCTGCCACAGCCCTGCACCATCCAGTACCTGGTCACACACTACCTGGACATCTCTTGTGTGCCACGGCGCTCCTTCTTCGAGCTGCTGGCCAACTTCTCCATGAATGAGCTGGAGCGGGAGAAGCTGCAGGAGTTCAGCTCGGCACAGGGCCAGGAGGAGCTGTACAGCTACTGCAACCGGCCCCGCAGGACCACGCTGGAGGTGAGGCTGGGAGCAGGGCAGACCTGCCCTGTCAGGGCTGTTCTGGGTCTGAAAGCACCTAGGACATGATCAGCCATAATTTCTTGGCTGAGGAGTTTAATGTACTTCACCCACATTCTGAAATGGCCGTGGATTTCCACCAGCAGTTAAGACCAGCTTTAGATCCTTGCGGGTTCTCAAGTGGGCTCTGTGCTGCTCTGGGAGGCAGAGGGCAATGGGGCAGGGTGGTTGGTGCTCAGAGGTGCCCCGTGTGGTGCCTTTGGCGGAGGGCAGTGTGGCACAGCTGTATGGGACAGCCTCTAGCGCCCTGAGGGCAGGCAGGCTGCCCTCTGGGGTCACCAAGCCTCACCCTCTTGGCTTTGCAGGTCATGTGGGATTTCCCTCACACCACGTGTGCTATCCCAGCTGATTATCTGCTGGACCTCATCCCTCGCATCAGACCCCGTGCCTTCTCCATCGCCTCCTCCGTGCTGGTAAGAGCTCAGCCCTTCTGGCCTCATTTCAGACTCTGAACAGAGGGTCTGGCAGGGCAGATGTCCCCTGGAGCCTCCACAACCCACCCAAATCCCTGCTCTGCGCTGAGCCTGCAGCAGCCTCATGTGCTGGATGTAAACTTCAGGGCTAAGCCAGCCTTCAGATTAGGAGACTTGCTCTCCTGCAGCCCTGCAAGTGCCAGAACTATCCCAATACACCTCAGAGGTCTGGTGTAGCTGTCCCTGGGAGCAGTGGGATGTGGTGGCACCGGAGAGTCCTGGGAGCTGGGCAAGGAGGAGTGCTGCTCCCTGCTTCTGCCGGGAGGTGGCAGTAGGACCAGCCACTCAGCCGGCTCAGCCCACGCACGGCTGGATTTGTCCTCCACGGGAGTCTCTTGGGTTGCACAGTCACCGTCACTGTTGCCAGCTGTGCAGAGCATTCCTGTAGCAGTGGTTCTCCAGGAAAACCCCCTTTGCCACTGGAAAGGTTTTGAGCTAGGGTGGGATCCACTGTAAGTGGCTGTGCCAGACTAGGACGGGTGTTGCAGGCAGCCTGGTGGGAGCTGGGCACAGGCTTTGTCCCTAGAGGAGATGCTGGGCTGTCCTTGAGGAGCTGTGCTGGGTGTGTGCTCATGGCTCTGTGTGACACAGGCCCATCCTGAGCGGATGCAGATCCTCGTGGCTGTGGTGCAGTACAAGACACAGCTCAGCAAACCCCGCCGTGGGCTCTGCTCCACCTGGCTGGCTTCTCTCAACCCAGAGCAGGGTAAGTGTTTGGACTCTGAGAATCCTGAATGCTTCCTACATCACCCAGTGCTCATCCCTCGGGCCTGTGATGGAGCTGTGTGGGTGCTGACCATGTGCAGGAGTTGCCTGGCTGGAGCACCAGCTCCATGGGGAGCACAGTGGCTTGACAGGATGGTCCTGCTGTCCTTCCTCACTGCCCTCATCCTCATCAGAGCACAGTGTGCCTCTCCAGCTTACCCTGAACTCCCGGGTTTCTCCCAGCTGCTCGACCCTCCTATCCCACTGTGGGCTGCTCCTGGAGCTGATAGCACTCTGACTGCTGGCCACCTCCAGTCCCATAGCCACAGCTGGTCTCTTCTTTCACAGAATCACAGAAAAAGCTGAGTTGGAAGGGACCCATAAAGATCATCAAGTCCAACCCCTAGCCCTGCACAGACACCCCAACAATCCCACCCTGTGCCTTCCTGAGAGCCTTGTCCAAACGCTCCTGGAGCTCTGGCAGCCTTGGGGCCTCCCTTATATCCAGCCAGGTTGGGATGTCTGCTTGCCTTCACCACTGTCTTCCCCCGCATAGGCTGCATGAGGAGAGAGCTGTTCCACAGCCCATGTGCTGGGTGGCTCTTGCCTTGCTCTAGGCTGTGCTCAGGTTCTTGCAGAGGCAGTGGTGAGACAGCTGAAGTGCTTTTCACACACACACAGTGTGCCCTTGGTGCTAGGGGGTGATGAGCCAGATCTGTCTGTGTCTTTGGAGCATCCTGAAAGGGCTGGGTGCCCACTCACCCTCCCTGCCCTCACAGGCAGGCACAGAGCACTGGTGGTGGGGTGACGTCTGTCAGTCTCTCTCTCTTTCTCAGGTGATGTCCGGGTGCCTCTTTGGGTGAAGAAAGGAGGAATGAAGTTCCCAGCTGACCCTGCCACCCCTGTGATCATGATTGGCCCTGGCACAGGGGTGGCACCTTTCCGAGCAGCGATACAGGAGCGGGTGGCACTGGGACATAGAGGTGAGGGATGGTCCTGGGAGGCACTCAGGATGCCCCTTGCACAGACAGGTCTGTGTCAGCAGATGGAAGGATGGACTGGGGGCTCGTGAGGGTTCCACCAGGTCAGACTTTGCTGTGTTGAGCAGAAGCAGGCTGAGCTCTGGGGCAGATGAGGCCCAGAGCCTGCTGTGTGTAGCCTGTGTGGTTATTCAGTGATATAACCATATTCAGGCTGTGCTGCAGGGCAGTTCTTTGGGTAGGTCAGGCTCTGCAGAGGGTCTTTCTTGGCTCTCTGAGAGTGAACACGGGTTACTGAGCTCAGCTCCTGCTGCAGCTTGTCGCATCCTCATTCCCTTGGCTCAGGGAATAGGCAGCCTTGGGGGACACTTTCTGCTCTCTGCCTTTTTCAGCATACAAGGGCCTCTGGTTAGCACAGTTTACTTGATTTCGTGCTCACATGGCTCGTGGCTCTGCAGGCTGGGGCTGTCAGCCAGGTGGCACCAGCAGTGCCTGGCACTGGGTGCTCCCGGCACAGCACTGGTGCTCTGCTCCTGCAGGGAACTGCCTCTTCTTCGGCTGCCGACACAAATCCAAGGACTTCTACTTCCAGACGGAGTGGGAAGTGCTGGTAACAAAGGGCCTCCTGACACTCTTCACGGCCTTCTCCAGGGACCAGGTCAGTGCCCAGAGGAGGAGGGTGGGTACAAGAGCGTCTCAGGCAGCACTCATGGGTCTCTGCCATGTGTCTGTCCCCTGTACCTGTTGGTATGACCTGCAAAGGATCTTCACTGTGAGATGACACAGTGGACACCTCACTCCCCCACACACCTCAGTGCTGGCTGAGATCCCCTCCTGCCCTTCAGGGAAGTATCTGGCTAAGTTGAGCTGGAAAGGTTGCTGGGACAAGGCTGGAGAGCAGCAGAGCAAATAAGGCATTAACCAGCTTTGTTTGGCTGGACCACGTGAGTGATAAAAGGCTCCCAAGCCTCTTGGAGGGTCACCAAGCAATAACTTCCTGGTTAAGTACCACCCTCCTCATGGTGTCCCTCTGAGCCCTGGCTGAAGCTGAGGAGCTTGGCCTCTGTGCCAGCTCTCTATGAGTCCCAGATATAAGGAGGAAAGCTCCCCATGGGTATGAACACACCCACAACTCAGCCCCTCACTTTGCTTCCGACTTTCCCAGGCAGTGTCTCTGGTGGGTAGCCCTCATCCCCCCTTGGAGCTGCAGTGCTGTCAGAGAGGCTCTCTGAGCTGGAGATCTGTTTCACTGCCTTCCTCTGTCCATTGATGGCACTGAAAGCTCAGCCTGGCTTTGGAACAGAGATGTGATAAAAAGGGAATAGGGATCTCTCAGTAGCTCAGCTGCATCAGCCCCAGCCCTTTCTCCTGGCTGTGTGCATGTGTTGACATGAATCAGCATCTTTTATCCACGCACTTTTAAGGCAGGAGCTGGGTGCTTCTGTGAAGGCTTTCCAAGTCTGATGAACAGGAACAGCACTGCAGAGGGTGTTGAACGAATGTGTCTCTGAATCTGGAGAGCAGCCAGAGCCACCTTCTGGTCTTGCTGACTGTGGAGGGATGGGACTTCCGTTGGAGTGTCCCCTCTCTCCTGCTCCACAGGCCAAATCAGTTTGTCACCAGAGTCCTCTGCCCGCAAGGCAGAGTGGGAGCACAGCCTGGTGGGATGTGCCACATTGGGCTATTGTGCCTTTTGCTTCAGGATATACCACAACTCATCAAAAAGTTCGTTGTCAAAGACCCAGATGAGGGCTGGGATGCTCCACAGCTAAGCAAGGTTTTGCTCTTCTAAGTCCCTTCGCAGTGACTCCCTGTCCCAGCACATCCACCCATTGCACAGATAGGTCCCAGCCAAATGTGGATGCCCTGAGACATTGTGACCATGTTTGTCACTGGGGTGCTCTTGTTTCTAGGTGCTTAGATGATCCCCTTGGAACCCAGCCTGGCTGGCAGGGCCTCTGGCAGCACTGGGCTCGTTACTGTTAATGAAGCTGAGGCCAGCTGTGCTGGTGCTGGTGAGGGCACTGCCCAGTCAGAGCTGTGCCCAGGCTGAGCTGACACTCCAGGGCCATCAGCCAGTGGAGCTGTGGGACCCACAGTGACCAGCTCCTGTGACAGTCTGGGCTGGAGCTGCTCAGGGCTGTTCTCACACACATCTCCAGCCTGCAGGACCTGAGCCAGAGTGACAGCTGTCCTGCCTTTGGAGAGGGAGTCGTGGGGAGGAGGCTGTGCCCATGGCTCAGCTCACCACTGTGCAGAATCGGGTGTGGGGGGATGCCCAGCACAGGGCCTGGCCTTCATCACAGTGTCACCTTTGTCACGGGAGCCCTCTGGGCCAGCAATGAGTTCAGGCACGTTGGCAATGGTGTTCTCTTGGGCAGGAGCCAGGGCTGTAGGCAGTTGCTTGGATGCTTGAAGTCTTGTGGATTAACCCTTTGGGGACTTCCATTGACTGGGCTGTACTGTGTCCAAAGCCAGTCCTCACCCGTCCCTAAGCACAGCGGAGGGGCAGGGACTGGGACTGAGGCTGTCCCTCCAAGCTTTCTGCCCTTCCAAGCTGTTTCAGGTCTCCAGCAGTCAAGGGTGCAAGGAAGGGTCTCTGTCCTGTTGCAAACTTGGCACAGAGGGGCCACAGAGCCTCTTCTGCCAGAAGGGCAGAAGAGAGAAGAGGGCAGGAGGGAAACCGTCACAGAGCCTCCCCAGGTCATGGCCCTGACCAGTGGATACCCGAATGATTTCGAGGGCTGCTTGGGGCCGTGTTCCCCACTGAAGCTCCTGCTGCTGCAGTCATCTCCCACCAGCCCATCCCAATGCAGACATCGGATGTGAGGTGCCTCTTTCCCACCCTGGTTATTGATCCAACTGCTTCTTCCAGTGCCTTCAGTTCCAGGGGGCTGTGCTGCCCTGAGCTCCTGCAAACAGCCCCTGAGAACAGTCCTGAGAGCAGGGGTGGGGCTGCTCCAGAGCTGGTGAGCTCAGTGCCTTGTTTCCCTGCAGGAGGAGAAGGTTTATGTCCAGCACCGCATCCGGGAGAATAGGAGGCTGGTGTGGGAGCTGCTGAGCAGTGGGAATGCTCATGTCTACCTGGCTGGGTGAGTGAGAGGTCTCAGTGCAGGGCTTGGGGGAGCAGGGCTGCACATTTCTGCACCTTCACCCACCTGGAGGCATTTCCTTGCCTCAGCCCCCTGTTACAGAGGGGCAGCTCATTCCTTCTCTGTACATCGCACTCCAGGAGCCCTGGGCTAAGAGGGGTGTTTGTCACCTACCCCATGCTCCCATTATGAGGGGCACAGCTGGAACTGGTAAAGCTTCTCCAGCCAATGCCACCTGCCCAACCCTCCCCCTGCCCAGCCTCTGACCCACAGCACATCCACACACAGGAGTAGCACAGCCCTCTCCTCCTGCAGTGCTCGATGAAACTGGAGAAAAGGCTTGTGTGGCACCTGTGGCCAGTTGTGCGGGCAGGACCCCCAGCAATGCTGGGGCTCAGGAACAGCTTTGGGAGCCTTGGCACATTCTGTTTGGTTCTTTGCACCCAAAGCTGCCTCCCGGGGCAGGGACGAGCCCTGTTGCACCACAGCCAGTCTCCTTGGACAGCACAGTCCCTCTCCAGGTACTTGTCTGGGGCTGGTTGCACAGCTGGAGATGCTGGCCAGAAGGTGGGGTCTGGCCTTTGGGGTCAGAGTGTCGGCAGCTCTGCTCTGAGCCCTGTGCCCGTGTCCTGGGCAGAGCCCTTGACCTGTCTGCACTGCAGTGAGAGGCTGCTCCCCGCTGCCCGGGGCAAGGCTTGGGAAATGCTCTGGGCTCCTCAAGCTGGGCAGAGCCTGCCCATGGCGTTTGTTGTGCACCCCATGACCTGGGGAGTGCAGGCCTGGGCCCGGCTGTCGACACAAGCAGCAATTGCACTTGCTGCAAGGTTCTTTCCTGTCTGCATTACAAGAGCAGGAACTCCCCTGGCACCTCACAGGGTGAGACTGGCCTCGCTGCATTCCTGGGAGAAGGAGATTCGTGTTTACTTCCCAGGCAGTGGAGGCCAGGTCACTCCACTCCATCCTTCACTGCTACAGCATGTGGCTTCCTAGAACCTCACCCCAAACTGGGTATTCCTGCCCTTGTGTCTGGGGTTTGGAGCACTTGAGACTTGGGGTTGTGCCTCCATCCACAGCCCAAATACTGGGATTGTTGAGCTGTTGGGTCATGGCTTTATTCTCTCCTTCCATTCTCTTTCCTACTTTTTGGTGCTGATGAAGACCCCCAAAGAGGACCAGTGCCTTGAAAAGAGCAGGGCTTGCACAGCTATCCCCAATGCAGATTTTATGTGGCCATGAGGGTGGTATTTTAGACATCAGGGTTGCTCTGAAACTCATCTTGTTGGGGACTTTGTCCCAGGTGTGGGGTGTTCCTGAGCCCCCATCAGGCAGGTGGGATCCAAGGACCTCATCCTCCCTCTACAAGTGACACTGTGCTGATTGCAGAGGACACTTCCTCCTTTCCTGAACAGCCCAAACCCTGTAGAAAGGCTCCCGGGATCACCATGCCCTTCCTTGGCCCACAGACTGAGCTGTCAGTGGGGTGCCAGGCAGGAAAGTGCTGGGGAGTGATCCTGTTTTCCCCCCAAATTCACAGTTTCAGCCAGACTGGGAGAAAGCTGGGGGAAGTGAGTTCTGAGCTGTGTGACCCTGAGCAGCAGCCCTGGGCCATGGGACACTTGTGTCTGCCTTCTCTTCCTGGGCCGGGTGGGCTCTGGGGACCCAGGGCTGCATCTGCTCTATGATTGTTCCTACTTGTCTCACTCAGGAGCAAAAAGGTTGAAAATGTCTCTTTTTTAGAAAAAAATTGCTATTTGACATGTTTTCAATCACAAAGCCCAGCTCCATTATCTTGTACTTGCATATCAGTGCCTGACTCAGAAACAATGCGACTCTTCCAAAAAAAGAAGACCTCCTTTCTGGGTATTTTGGGATGTTAATCAGCTTCAAACGCAAGTCAGAATTCTGCCTTGTTCTTGGGAAACAGCAAGGACGTTGCCAGCTGCTCGTGCCAATTGGAGCAGGCTGGGAAATTTTTTATTAGATTTTTTTTTGTCACACAGGCAGTTCATCAAATGAAACTCTCTCCAGGAAAAAAAAAGTCTGAATTTCTGATTTCCCCTAAGAAATAATTGTGCTTGAAAGCAGTGAGTTCTCTTTGGGTATTTTCTACAGAGGGGCTCAATGTTTTCTCCAGAATTTCTCTGATTTTGAGGTTTGAACTGGCTTTGGTTCCAAATGTCACCACCAAACCAATCATTCTGGATTTCTTGAGAGCAGGCAGCAGCAGGATGGGAGCGGCTGCTCCTGCCCAGCTGAGGATCAGACATGTTTGACATTGAGTGATTCCAGAGATGAAAGGACAGGTTCCTGCCCTCCTGCTGATAAATTCCAACCCATGCATGTTGCCTGTGTCTCTCTAATGAGGTTGCTGGCAAATGGAGCTGTGTGGGGCTGGTGTTTGGGTTCCTGACCTGTGATGCTCCTTCCCTGGGGTCTGGGGTCCATGGCTGTGTTTCTGCCTACACATGCCCATGCCAAAGAGCCCTCTGGATAATGGCCCTGCTCTTGAGGGAATGGTAGGAGCTGCCTCTCAAGCCTGTCATTTACCCTATGCCAGGCAGCCTGTGCAGGATGAGGCAGGTTCCCACTGCCCGTTGGTGGGCTTGGCCACAGGGACTGCTGATTCCTGCTGCCAGAGCACTGGGGCTGCTGCTCTGCCCCCTGTGTTCCTGCTTGCCCTCCATTGTGTCCTGTTCTCTCCCCAGGAATGCCAAGGAGATGCCAGCAGCGGTGGCCAAGGCCTTGCAGTCGGTGTTGCAGCTGGAGGGTGGCCTGTCCCCCTCGGAAGCAGAGGAGTATTTAACAGCCCTGGAACGGTCCCAGCGTTTCCAGTCTGAAACCTGGTCGTGAGCCTGGCTCCCGGCCTCCCCCTCCCCACAGACTGCCTGAATAAAGGAGCCAGCAAAGGGGTCTGCCTCTGGCATGTTTCTTGGGCTCGGATTACCCCAGTCAGGATGGGGGTGGATTTACCCAAACAGACCCTCCCTGACAGCAGCAGGGCCATGGCAGCAGGGGGACCCCATCCCCTGGGGGGTTTGGCTCCCTCTGCCCACACCCCACTAGAGCAGGGGCCAGAGGTCTCTTGGGGGTGCTGCTGGTTGGCTTCAGCATGGGACTGATCTGCCCCCTTGTGCCCCAGCGGTGCCTGTGTGGGGTGGGTGGCACCCAAGGGCATTTGCTGGAGCTGTGGCAGTGGCAGTGGTCACTGTTTGTGGCAGGGCCAGAGGAAGGGAAGTGTTGCATGAGAGTCTCTCCACCCTGGCATTACTCAGCAGTGCTTGCTGCAGGAGGAGGCTGCCTGGACAGACCTGTTCCCCCTGTCTCCAGTGGCCAAGGCCTGCAGGGACAGACACAGGAGGAAGCCTTGATGCCTGTCTGCTGCTGGTTCATCATCCTGAGCCTGCTGAGGTCTGAGCTCAGAGTTCCTGCTGACTTATCCCCTTCCCTGAGTGCCTGCTCAGCTGGATCTTTCCTCCACCTGGGAGCTGCTTCTAGTCCTTTCCCTGCAGCCTCAAGTCTGTGCTCCCTCCTGGCCCTGCCCGTGCCCCAATGGGACCAGTGCCACCACCTTCCTCCCCCAGTTCAGGGAACTGGGTGCTACTGTGTAAATAACAATTAGGACCCAGGGCATGAATCAGCAGGGACATTCCCTGGGAGCAGGCTAGGACAGGAAGGGACAGCGGTGCCACACCATGCCTGTGACCCAGCCACCTCCCACGGCTGAGTCATGGGGTCCTGCAGGAGCAAGCAGTGCCCGGGGCATTGCTCGAGCTGTGGCACCGCAGTGAGGGGGAGCAGGGTGATTTGGGGACTCCCTACCTCACTGCTTTGCTCTGAGCAGTTCTTGCACTTGCAGACCCTGGCTGGGCTGAGTGTCCCCATGTGCCAGGGACAGTGGGGCCAGTGCAGAGCTGCTGCATGGCAGTCATCACCCTGGTGCCACCATCCCCTCATCTGGGGCACTGTCTGGGTGAGAAACTTGGAAGGAAACTTGGAAGGAAAGCTAGAAGAAACTTCCAGGCCCTACTGTGTGGGACATGGCAAGGAGAGGTGGCCCACCACAGGGACCAACCCGGGGGACAGGCAGTTGGACGAGGGCAGCACAGGGCCTGTTCTGGGAACTGTCCTGGGGTAGTGCAGGGTCCACGCTGGGGGGGCTGTGCTGGGGTCTGAGGTGGGGACTGCACTGGAGGAGCACAGAGCTATGTTGGGAGGCTGTACTGGTGGAGCACAGGGCCGTGCTGCCGTGCCCCAGGGACAGTGGTGTGGGTAGCACTGGCCACAGAGGTGACTCCACTTGTGCTGGGCCAGGAGAAGAGGCGGCCGTTGGCCCAGCTCCTCCCCAGCTCCGGCGGGAGCTGATTGGTGCGGGCATGACCGCCTGCCCCGGGCTCCCTGCATTTGAGCCGCTTCCAGAAGCTGACAAACCAGACTGGTTACAGCCAGGCTCGGCCCCAGCCCTGCCTGGCCCACGGCAGGAGGCAGCTGTCTGCACGGGTGTCCGCCACGCCTGCGCCCTCCTGGCACAGCGGCAGCACCCAGCTCAGTGCTCTCTCCTCTGGACCGTGGCCGGTCAATACTGCGTTGGTGCTGGCGAGGAGGAAGAGGAGGAGGAGGAGGAAAAGGCTGTTGGATGCTCACGGTGCTGCCCCTCTTGGGTGGCCTCTCGGTGAGGGCTCGATGGGGCTGCACCCGGTGTCAGAGGCTCTTGACCCACTGGTCTGGGAGAACGCCCCAAACCGCACCGGGGAGATATTGGGACTCTGTGCGGACACTGCTGCCTTCAAGCCCTTCAGGCAGCCTTGCTGAAGGAGTTTCCTGCCCTGGAGCAGCACACACGTCCCGCACCCAGCCCCGAAGGGCCCCGGCGGGCGTGGGGCGAGCGGGCGGCTGTTCTGCCCACCCTGATGGAGCCGGCGGCGGGCAAGAAGGCCGAACCTGGCTCGCCGCCGGTGCAGGCGGCCGGTGGGGAAGGCCGTGCCAGGGAGCGGGACGAGAGCGAGACTGTGGGGTCGGGGGACCCCGGGGAGCCGCCCCGACGATGTGGAGAGGCGTCTGCTGCTGCCTGGGGTTGCTGGGAGCTGCCACCGGCGGAGGATGCCAGGGATCCGCTCCTGCCCGGGCATGAGGAGCCGCCTGCCCACGGTGCCTCCCTGCCTGCGGGGCAGGCCCCTCCCGCTGCCGACACCGCGGGCCCCGTCCTGCCCCGCGGGGAGAGCCCATCGCCCAGCTCCGAAAGAGTCTCCAGCTCCATCCTGAGCCTCTTCGGTAAGGCAGAGGAGGCATCGAGCGATGGAGTGGCGGTGGCAGCAGAGCCGTGCCCCGTGCTGGCTGGCAGCGAGGACGAGTGCCCCATCTGCACAGAGCCCTATGACGAGCAGCGGCACAAGCCGGCCGTGCTGAACTGCAACCACGGGCTGTGCCGCGCCTGCCTGCGGGCCATCATGGACACGGCCACCGGCGCTGAGTTCGGCCGCGTGCGCTGCCCCATCTGCCGCCAGAAGACGCCCATGCTGGAGTGGGAGATCTGCAAGCTGCAAGAGGAGCTGCTCCTGCTGCATGCCCAGCCCGGCTCCCCCGGCGCCCTGGCCACCTCCCGGCCCCCTGCCCTGCCACCCCGGCGCCCGGGCCTGGCCGGCGCCCTCGAGCATCGCTTCCAGGTGCGCTTCCACACCAGCCGCATGTTCGGGTGCCTGCCCTGCGTGCGGTACCCGCCCTCCCTGATCCGCGCCCTGGCCCGGCTGGAGCGGCGCTGCCGCTGCTGCTACCTCCTGCTGCTGGCGCTGCTGCTGGCGGCAGAGATGCTCAGCTTGCTCCTCATCTTCCTCCCCATCGTCCTGATGGTGATGCTCTTCCTCATCCTCGACAAATAGCGCTGGCTTTTTGCCCTCAAGCAGAGCATTCGTGGGGAGAGGAGCCCAGCTCCAGCTCTGCCCACAGCTGTAGTGCCAGCTGGGAGCAAGCCTGTGACCCTGGTGCCTGGGACACCTGGCACTGCCAGTGAGCCCAGAGCAGGTGAGGCAGCAGAGGAGCAGGAGCAGGCAGCAGAGGGAGGTGACCCTGGAGCTGGGCATCATCTGCTCCGAGGCACCAGGTGACACATCAGTGCAACAGCCAAGGGCAGGTGGAGTGGGAGCCCTTCACATATCCCTGGCCTGGGGGCTGGGGACCAGAGAGGCTCTGTGGGCAGACCAGGGCTGTGCTGCGGGCTATGCAATTGGCATATGCCATGGGCTTTGCCATGAGCTGTGCCATGGGCTGTGCCATAGACTGTGCTACCTGCACCCAGGACAGATGGGCTGGGATCCCCCAGCATGGACTGAAAATACAACCTGTGTTTGTACCACAGCCATGTCCAGCTGAGTTCAGGGCCTGTGCTGAGCATATCCCCTTGGGGCCCAGCAGTGACACAGGGATGGGCATTGTCAGTGGTCCCCAGCTACGCTACAAGGGGTGCGTGCTCCACCAAGACACCTCCCAGCCCCTGCCGAGCCGTGCCAGCCTGTGCTCGGACCGTGCCCTTCAGGGAGATAAGTGAGCAAACACGGCTCTGTCCCTGCCATACACAGGTGAAGGAGTCTGTGGTGAGTGGCACCGGGGCTGTGCCCACATGGGACCTGCCATGAAGCAGGAGTGTCCAAGGGGCGAGCAGGATCTGGGCTCTGCTTTTGACTGCCTGCCTCGCCTGGTGACCACGCATCAGCCAGGTGATGTCCGGGTCACAGTGTGGCTGCTCTGCACCCTTGTTCCTCCACACTCCTCGAGAAAACCTGTACCCCAAGGGGACAAGGATGGGGATCCTCCCAGGCTTTTCACCTTTGGGCTGGTGGTGGGTGGCAGGGAGTTGTCAGACCCTTGAGGTCCTCCAAGGATTCCATTTCAGGGGTGCTGACACCCACCTCCACAACCTGGAATGTGCAGCAGTCTGTTTATCACTGCTGGCCTCCTCTGGGTGTCCTGCCAAGGCTCTGTGCTGACCTCAGGCCAATTCTCCCCTCCCTATGCTGTCACCCCTGTGTTGTCCCCCTCAGCCCAGCCCTGCTGAGGGGCTGGTGACACTGCTGTGCCCTGTCCTCCTGCCTGGCTGTGCTGGGTTTGCGCAACCATCCCCATGTCCTGGCTTTGCCCTTCTGCCCCGGAAACACCCTGTGGGCACCTCCCCAGGGCTGTGGGGGACAGGCCACAGGGTGCCACCCCCCCAACCCCCTTCCCCTTCCTCCTGCTCAGAAGCTGGGGGGATGAGAAGCCAGTGAGCACTGCTGTCCCCACACAGCCCCACACAAAACCCATGTCCTTGTGCCCAGGATGGCAGAGACTGGGGCTGTGGGCTGTGCTAGGACACTGGCCCCACTCAGCATCAGTGCTGCTGTGGGCTGCTCTGGCAAAGTGCTGAGGCACAGGGTGGGAGCCAGGCACCCCAAAACAGGTCAGGTCAGCAGGCAGAAGCAGGTGGGTCCCCCTAGCCCTGGTGGCACCAAGGAATATTTATTTATACCAAGTGGAGCAGCTCCATCAGGAGAAGTGCCAGTTCAACCCTGGCTGGGGCATTTTTGGCTCCATGGAGCCTGTGGGGAGGGGGAGCTCAGACACCTGGGGTCCCTGTCACCATGTGGGAGCCTCGTGTCCCTGCTCTACATTGTGTGGGGGTGTTTGGGTGAATCAAGCCAGAGCTGCACCCCCAGCACTCCTATGCTCCCTGAACCAGCTGTCGGCACCTCTGGGTGCGGAAAGCTGAAGGGCACTCCATCCCCCCCAGAAGGGGGTCCCTGGAGGCTGTGGTGTGGGATGGACCCTGTGGGTGATGTGGAGCCTGGCTGACATATCCACTCCCAGGGCTGGGTTATATTTAGCAGCCTGAGATAATGGTGAGCAGGGCTGGGGACTGACAGGGCTGACCCAGGGCTAATGCAGGGCTCCTGCTGTGGGTACAGCTTCCAGCACAGCCCCCCAAACCCACCCAACCTCCCCACTTGCAGCCCCATCCCCTCTCCCAAGCCCCTGACACCCCATTGCACCACTCCAAATGCTTCATTGCATCCCCCAGCTGCTGGCACCAGGTGACGTGGTGTCCCCAGACCACTGACTTGGCTGTCCCCATCCCTGCAGGGACCTGCCCATTCTCTCCTGGCTTCTCCCACTGCAGCCCAGTGTGTCCCACCTGGGTCCTGCTCTGACCAGAGGCATCCCCATCCCAATTGCACCACAACCAGCAGCACCTTCCCGTCTCCACTCAGCCCCCCACTCTGGGGCCGTGTCCCCACCCTGCACCCGTTGGGAGCGCGACCAGAGGGCCAGCAGTCATGGGGCCAGCACGGGGAGGGGACATGGAGCTAGGCAGTGAGCAGGAGCTGGTGCCTGCGGCCAGCCCTCTCCTGGATTTGACCCCAAGAAAGCTCCCGAGCTCAGCAGTCCTTCCCCAGCTGTGGGGCCAGCACTGCCCTAAGCACCTGTCACAGCCTCTCGGGCTCCGTGCCATCGCCCGTTATCCTGTCACCGGGCTTGCGCCGTTGTTGCGCGTTGCGCAGGTGCTGGCACTTCGCAAGCAGCTTCCTCTCCGCTGAAACGGCCGTTTGGGGGTGTGACCACTCCGGGGCGAGGTTTGAGGCTGCATGTCCCCAAGGAGGGCACAGTCCTAGTGCTCAGCTACCTCCCTGCAGCCGGGCACGGTGCTACCCCATTGCCCAGCACAGTCTCGACTGCGCCGTGGCTGGATCCTCCATTTGCATCCATGGGGACCTGGTCCTGTTGTGCAACCTCTGGGGCAGGATGGGGGTGGTGGTGCCACCACATGGGTGGGCACTGCCCAGTGCTGCCACCGTCCCCTGCAGGAGCAGAGCAGCCCCAGCCCTGAGCCCTGGGCACCAAGCAGCCGGGCTGCAGGAGCTGCTTTTCACAGAATCACAGAATGCACTGGGTTGGGAAGAGCCCATCTGGATTATCCAGTCCAACTCCTGGCCATGCACAGACACCCAACACACCCATCATGTGCCTGAGAGCCTTGTTCAAATGCTTCTTAACTCTGGCGAGAATGACTGGCAAACACCATACCCTGAACCCATGACAAAGGTTGAGCCCAAACCAGCCCGATCCTGGTGCTTCCCATCTAAAATGATTTTGAGTTGCAATTAGGGAAGAAATAGGGCCTTTCGGGAAAATTGCCCAGGAGCAATTTAACTCTCCACATCCCCTCGCCTATCACAAGCCAAACTGGACACTGGGGGAGCCCAGAGCTTCATCCCAGCCTGGGACAGATGTTACAGCAATGAGGAGATTTTACAACTAACTCACCTGGGAACATCTGGGAGCATCTCTGCTCTCACGTGGCCAAACCTGCTCCTGCAGCAATGTCCCAACCATGCTTAAGCAGCTCGTGGGACTTGGAGATCTTTAAAAACTTAGCGAGGAGGCACAAAGCTCAGAATGGCCATGGGAGCATTTTAGGGGATGTGAAAGATTTTTAATTCCCTTGTATCTGTGACACAAGGACTGGCACCACCCCATGTCCCTGTCCTCTGCAGCAAACCTGGCCCCTCTTCCAGCAAGTGCTTATTCGAGGTTAATAGGGCAGGAGAAATGGGCTCTCGCCCAGTACTTGCTCCTGAAAGGCCCTATTTCTTCCTTAATTGCAACTCAAAATCAAATTAGCAGTTTTAAATTTACTCTGTGCCCAAGAGGTGCCACAAGGGTAGGGGAGAACACACTGTACCCTTTGTCCTTATGTAATAAAAAGGGTAAATTCCTACTGAGGGCAAAATTGCTGCCACCTCTGGTCTTGCTGGCCCACAGCTTCAGTGTCTTTAGGGACAGAAATGCTCAGCCTGGATTTAATATGAGCTTTTGGAGAGTTGGAGTTCTTTATCCTGGATTTGGCATTGAGCCTTTGGGGCAATGGAGATGCACATCCTGGGAGTGGGACCGCCCCAACTCCCCCAAGCAGTCGCATCATTTGGCTCAGTGTGCAGTTGCTGCAACCACCAGGAGACCCCCACACTGTGCCAAGGCTGCATAAAGGATGGTGGAATGTACCCACCAGGATGGGGATGTTGGTAAGGACTGGGACACAGGACACAGCTACAGCATACTTTGGGACAGGGGAGGCACTGGCTGCGTTATTGGTGCTGTAATTCAGCACCCCTGGACTGGGAGGTGGTTCTGTTTTCCAGGCATAGAAGCCCCACCCCTGGGATGGGAAGCAGCACACAAGGAGAAGAGGTTTGCAGCCACCCTTGCAATCCTCCTGGATGCTGCTTTGGAAGCAGATGCTCCACCTTGGCCCAGAGCAGAGGACAGAGACAGTTACTACTCCTGGAGAAGGGAAATTTAGGGGCTGGCACTGGTCGTGCCCAGACCAGCCAGTGTGTACAGCTTGCCCTGGGGAGCTGCGTTGTCCTGGGATCATCATCCCAGCTGCTTCTGCTGCAGATTCCTGGCTCTCCCAGCTGTGGAGCTCCCATCCCAGTGACCCTGAGGTCCATTGAGGCAGGCAATGGGTGCCGTGTGCTGGTACTGCCAGGTGCATGCCAGCCCCAGGGCAATTCCTGCATGCTGGGGGGATGGTGCAGAGAGGGGTCCGTGGGTGCAGCTGCCTCACCAGAGTAGGGCAAGGGGAGTCCAGCACTGCCCATTTCCCCGCCCAGCTTCTTTCAACAGCAGGTGCCACCAAATGGCACATCGTCCCACCAGGTATCTCGCATCACCTGGGGAGAAAGGGGACATCCAGTGGGTGTTTGAGGACTCTTGGTGTGGCTGGGGACCCCTTCCCAAGCTGGGCAGGGTCCCCCCAGGTGCCCAGCCACGTGCAGGGGCTGGGCAGGGAGGGGACACAACTCCATCAGAGCTGAAAGCCAGGTTGAAGGAGGAGGTGCCAGCCCAGGGGAAAGCTGTAACCTGGATATCGCCCCCAGCCTGCCCCATGGATGGAGCAGGACCCGGGCACATCCCAGTGTGTCACGCCACTCCTGCCGACAGCGACGCACCCCTGGACTTCAGCTTGGTGTTCGTTCCAATATAATCTTTATTGGGGAGACTGATGGGGGTCAGAACAAGGCCGGGTATAAAACATGATCATGGTCACAACCAGCAGCAGGAGGCATTGGCAGAGCAACACAGAGACGGTACTGGCACCGTTCTCCACTGGGGGGAGAATGGTCCTGGGGTGCACCAGCGGCATCGCCCGTTCCCTCAGGATGCGACGGGGCATGGACTGGCCCCTCTCCCCGGATGGATGCTGGACTTTGGCCCATGTCAGGGGCTGCTGTTTCCTCCAGGATGCAGGGTTCTGGGACCCCTCAGGCTCACCCAGCCCCAGCACCTTGGGACTGGGCAGTGTGTGCCCCTGGTGCCATGGCCATGCTGGGTTGTGGTGCTCAGCCCCATGGGAGCACCCAAAATTATGGCTTTTTCTTTATTTTGGTTTTTTTTTTTTTTTTCTTTTTTGGCAGCAAACTTACCCCTCCAGGTGCTTTGGAGAAAGCAATACTGTGTACAGGGGGCTGCTGCCCTGCCAGTTTCTCTGCACAGGGGTCAGAGCAGAGGTGCTGCTCTGGGGAAGGGACTGTGGGCAGGAGCCAGACCTCAGTCCCCCTGCCCAGTCATATCCCCTTGCTGGAGTAAGCAATTTGGGGTACTGGACCCTGTGCCACCCTCCTGAGCCATCCGATGGGGCATAGGTGTGGGTCCCGGGTGGAGGGGCAGAGAACGGTCACAGCTCAATGCCTTTGTGAACACGTAGTGGCCTGGGATGGGGCGGCCGGGGATGGATGGGGAAAAACAAGAATCCTCCAAAACGAGGACAAAGTGGAGCTTTCCTCAAGGGCCTGCGGAGGACATGTCTGCTGGCATCCGAGGGGCCAGTGTGGCGGCTTGGTGTGGCTACTGAGACTCGGACGTATGGCGGCGTGGCCACTGAGATGAAAGCTTTGGCAAATAACTTACAGAGACGGGTGGAGGGGGCAGCTGGGGACCTGTCCTCACTTCCTGTGCTGGGAGGGTGGCCCAGTGTGGCACCATGCATCTCCAGGGCTGCTTGTGCTGCTGCTGATGGCCATGGGGCGATGGGGAGGGTGTCACTCCAGCTGGGACCCAGCGTCCGCTTTTGGGAGAACCGGGGAGAGAGGAGGGAGGAGTGCCCAGGGAAGGAACACGGTGAGATGCTTGATGCACCACAGGAGCACCCGCCACGGGGCAAGGGGAGCTGCAGACCCTGGATGCGCTGGTAGATGTGCTCCCCATGCCAGTGTCCCTCTCCCCGGACACCACTGGTGAGTAAGGGGCTGCTGCCAGGTCCCGGCACCCCCACTGCTCCCCGTGAGTGCCAGCAAGGACACCAGTCCCACATCCTTGGCCTTGGTGAGTATTAGAGCATTCCCTGGCTGTGCCACTGGCAGAGAGGGGACAGGGGACTGGCCATGGTGCTGGCTGTGCTGTCCCACCCACCGTGCCCCGCGGACGAGGAGTGGGCGGGGCGCAGGGCTCACATGATGGTGCAGGAGGACAGCGGGTTCCGGATGTGGCAGGTGCAGGCGGCCCCACAGTACTGGCGGAAGGTCTGGTAGCAGCTGCGGTCGGTGTCGCTGCTCCACTGGACAGGGTTGGCAGCCAGGGCCTCGGCTGGCAGTCTGTTCAGGATACTGGTGTTGACGGCCAGTGCCGCCAGCCCGTAGTCAGTGAAGAGGACAGTCTCCCGCTTGCAGGTGGGGCAGGAGATGAACTTGTACTTGGGGCAGGACTCGTAGAGGATCTGCAGGCACTCCTCGCACACGGAGTGCAGGCAGGAGAGGATGCGAGGCCGCTTGTTGGTGAAGTTGTACATGTGGCCGCAGGTGGGGCACTCCAGGGGCTCGCAGGGTGTTGAGGGGTGCAGCACATACTGGTTGACGATCACCTCGTCCGACGGCGGCTGCCGGTGGTAGCAGACCTCGGAGCTGCCCTTGCGCTGGCCCTGGTAGCTGCGCTCGCGCCGTGGCAAGGGGGGAGTCCGGGGCAGCGGCAGGGGCCCAGGGGTGGCATCCAAGGCAGGGATGTCCCCGCATGCCTGGTTGACGATGATCTCGGACTCGGAGGGCCACGCGCGCTTGGCCATGAGGGGCGGCTCGCGGCGTGGGGCGGGCGTGTAGCGCGGCTGCGATGCCTGCAGCTCCGAGAACTTCTCCGGGTGGATGATCTTCATCGCCTCCATTTTAATGATGACCTGTTGCCCTTTCAGACACGACATGAGTATCGTTTTCACATTACTGTCCACTGCTCTGGGGTCTCTGAGGGATGCCTGCATCAGGCTAAAACATGCTGGCAGCCTGCTGAGCTTTCAGTCTTGGTCTGGCTGCAGAGCAGGAGCACAGGGAGCAGCAGCTGGTGCAGGAGTGCATCCTGGGGAGACGGGGCAGCGCCAGCGGGTCCCGCGCCCCTCTTCTGCAGCCAGCCCTGAGGGTGCCAGGCACGAGGCTGGGGCAGGCAGGAGAAGGCAGCACTCACAGTGGCATCCTTCCTGCTTCGAGATGCTCTTGGGCGGGTGATCAAAGCGTCGGCTCCATGCAGCCTCGCTGGGATGTTAACGTGACATTGGCAGTCGCTCAGCAGCCCTGCTCTTTGCCTTTGGTACCACTTCCCACAGCAGATCAGCTGCAGTCGGGAACAGTAATTTGGCGATGGTGGCACTGGGCACTGTCCAGGGCAGGCGAGTCCAGGGAGGGCCTTGCAGAACTGGGTGCAGCTCTCACTTTGCCCCAGCCCGGCCTCTATTCCTGTTTACATGCAGTGGGATCCTCGTGGCGCTGAAGAATGTGTTTGCAAATTCCTTTGCTCTGACTTCCCGGCTCTCTCACTTGCCGTCACCAGCAGCTCCCACAGGGCAAGGGCTCAGGGCACATCCCGTGCTGGAGGGCAGCTCACCTTGGCTGTGGTCAGGACACCACACACCTTGTCCTCTCAGTCCCTGGTGGTACCTCTGTCCCCAGCTCAGCTTCGTGCTTGCTGGAAATGAAAAGTGAGAGGGGGTTGGATCCAAGGCTCTTCAGGGATCTACCGCCTGCCAGCGCTCTCTCGGGATGCGTGCCTGCCTGCATCCCAGCAATTTGGCAATCGAGCCCTGCAGGTCCTGTCCATTGCCCGTGTGCTTGGGCTTGCGGAATTGGGAGCAGGCAGGTATTTCCCCCCAGGCGGCCCCTTGGCGGCCCCAAGCGTGGGGTCCTGGGACACCCCTCTGCCCTGAGGGTGGGAGGGCAGGTCCCCCAGAGCCCCGCTGGGTTGCAGAGCCCCTCCCGAAGGGGTTCCTCCACCGACCTGCCTCTGCTCAGGGTTTTCTCTCACGTTTAGCCCCTCCTCTGCTCAGTGGATCTATTTTTACCTCCACCGCTTGCTCCTGATCTGTCCCTGCTATTATCCCTCCCTCCCGCTTCCTCTCCCCCCCTTCCCAGCTCCCTGCCCTTGTCCTGGAGCTGATGGAGAGGACAGGCCACATTTGTGGGAAGGAGATGGGGGGTACGCAGCCAGTCCGAGGCCATTTTCTCCCTCAGCAGCCCCTGCGCCAGCCCGGCTCTCCTCCGAGAAGGACGAAGGCGCTCTCCTCCATCACGCTGCAAATCCTGTTAGAGGGATGCCTGCTCCTGCCGGGCTCTGCCAGGCCTGGCGGAGGGGGCCCAAGTGGGCCATCTGGTTGCAGCAGCAGCAGCCTTTAGGGATGAAGAGAGGCCATGGGGGTTCAGACCCCGGTACCTGAGGGCTGGGAGGATGGGCTGGATCTCTGCCCAGCCCAAGACAGGGTGTCCCGGGGGCCATGCCCTGGCAGCACTGGGGTCCCGCAAGCATCCTGCCCTGCCGAGGGAGGCCTTGCCTCTTTCATTCCCCATCATGGGCCCACATCCTGCATCCCACGTCCTGCACCCCGCGCCCCACAAGCAGCATATATCCCCTCCCCACACCCCGCCCCCGCAGACAGCAGCAGCCCTGGGGGTTCTGCCTTCAGCTCTCACTTAGACAGCACCCGCAGCGCCCACGAGCACAGCAATCCGGGTGGTCAGCAGTGCCACGAACTGTCACCATGTTCCCACGCTGGTTCTGTCACACCCCTTCACTCACAGCTCTGGCGCAGCACCCCACACCCCCATTACTCCTGGGGCAACACAGCCGCCCGCCATCCCCGTCACTTCTGGGGTGACACAGCCCCCGCCGTACCTCGCATTCCCATCACTTCGGGGGTGACACAGTCCTCCCCAGCACCCTCCCCTCCCCAGCCTCCCACCTCAATCCCCAGCCACACACGTCTCTGCCCCACGCTCGCAGCCCCGCACAGCACACGCCTGTGCACACAAGCGCTCCCCGCACACACACACGTGCACTCCCGCACGCCCGCAGGGTGACCTCCCCCCCCACCCCTGCCCGCCGTTACCTGCGCTGGTCCCGGGCAGGGGTCCCGGTTCAGCCGCCAGCCCCCGCTCTGTGCCCGATGCAGCTCCGCAGGCCCGAGAGGCAGAGGTTATCTGAGAGGCAGAGGGATGCGGCGCTGCCCCGGCCAGGCGCGGCTCCCTGGGGACGCTGGCGACTCCGAGGCGCGGCTCCACGGGGATGGTCCTGGCCGGCCGGCCGCCCTCGGCCCCGCTCCCCTCGGCCCCTCCGCCTGCTCCGGCCGCGGCCGCGGCAGCGCGGGGAGGGGACCGGGCACAGAGGCCGGGGCTGGCGGCGCCGGGCTGCTCCGGATGCTTGGCGGGGGCCGGCGGCCGGGGGAGCCGGCAGGTACCGCGGCTGCCGCTCCGGGGGGCTCCTTCGTGCCCACCCCCGGCTCCCCCCGCCGCCCCCGGCCGCGGACCCCGGCTCGGCGCGAGGCTGATGCAACACCCCTGGCCGGCAGCGCAGGCTGCGGGGGGCTGATACCGGGCCCCCCTGTGCCCCTCGGCAGGTGCAGGCAGCGGCGGGCAGCAGCGGGCAGGCAGCGGCGGCTCCGTGCCCGCCGTTCCCGGGGCCCGGCGGCGCGGGCGCTGCTGCGCGCTCCCGCCGCCGCCTGCAGTGCCGCCGCAGTGGTGCAGCCGCCTCACATTTCTCTCGCTCAGTAGCGCCGGGGCCCGCCGGCCGCAGCGCCTGACGCCCAGCACACCCCCTCCCCGCCCCGCACCCCCACCCCTTCGCACGCCCCCTCCCCGCCCCGCAACCCCCTTGCCCCGCGCCCTCCCCCCCCCGCACCCCTTCATCCCCCCCCGCACAGCCCCCTCCCCGCACATTCCTCCTTGCCCCGACCGTCGCCCCTTGTCCCACATATCGCGCTTCCCCTCCCCACAGCCTCTCTTGCCCCACAGCTCCTCTCCCCATAGCTGTTCCCGAAGCCTTCCTGAGGCCCCGCTCCTTCTCCCGCCGCCGGCCGGGCCCCCGCGGGTCGTTCCGAGGGGCCCGCGGTGACTCAGCATCAGCGCCGCTGGAAGCGGCTCCACAGCGGCGGTGCCGCTTCGGGGCCGCGGTTGTGGGGCAGCATCGGGGAGCGGGGCTCTGCCAGCAGCCCCTGCAGCCCCCGGGGCTGGGAAAGGGTCGGACGGCCAGGAATTCTCCCACCACTGCTTTTTTCCCCTGCCCAATCAGCCGTGCATCACTGTGCCCTCTGGGATCCATGGCCACCGGCTGTCGGGAGAGAAGAGGGGATCCCCTGACAGCCCCCCAATCCCTGCTGAGCGCCAGGGCACCTGGGCACAGGGGCTCACTGGTCCCTGGGGACACGGTGGGCTCGGCGCGGTGGGTGGAGAAGTCACACAACTTCTGCGTCCCAGCAATGCTGACAGGTCCCTGCAGAACACTGGGGAGCATCGCTCATGGCCATGGGCTTGCTGGTGTGAACCCCATAGTGGAACAGGCAGACCCCACAGGCTGGGAGCAACCCACAAGGTGCCCTGAGCAGATGACTCCTGGTCCGTGCTTCCTGGCTCCTGCAGACGTGAGAGTCATGGATGTCCCCTGGCAGATGTTAGAGGCCAGGCTGCCTTCTCCCTCTGCTGTGAGTGCCTCCAGAATGAGGACCCCACAGGCAAATGGACAAAATAAGCAGGCAGCTTCACACAGAGCCCTCCAGCTGCCATGCCCCAGCCCCAGGAACAGTGATCCAGGCATGTGCACACTCCAATCCAAACCTACTCCACCCTTCCATCCACCCCTGGCTGGAGCAGGATGCTGGTGGGGGCTCACCAGGCTCCTTTGGGTGCTGCTGGGGTTTCCCTGCTCTTGTCACCCATTGCTGGTTTTTAGATTTTTATATTCCTCCAGGATTTTGCCTGGACTTTAATGCCCTCCCTGAAGATTACCCTGCCCAGCCCTGCTTGCTGACCCTCCAGCCCTGCTGCAGCAAAGATCCAGCCCCTGTAACAAGCGGTCTGCGTGGTCCTGGAGCTGTGTCGTGTCCACAAAGCCACAGTGTCCTCACACCATCACTGTCCTCTGGCCCTGCCATCAGTGGGACAGACACAGGAACTGGAGGTTACATATTTCACAGCTCTGCCAGGCCTTATGCAGCCCATAGTTGATCTTCTTACCCACACTTCAGGCAACGATGCTAAAAATCACACCCAAGTGCATCTCTTCCTGACCTGGAAGAGACGACCAAAGCCACCCGGGCAGAAGGATTCCGTGGTACCCCAAGGGCTCAGTAGTGCTCCATTCCCAGGCCAGACTGACCCTAGAGTGTGGGTCTCCCTGGGGAACCTGCAGCATCACCTCCACCTGGAAATCCATGCTCTCTTCTTGAAAATGACTGAATTTTTAATCTTTGAGTGTCTTTTACCAGATAAGGGATTTTTGAATGCCTCTAGTACCTCTAAGTGCCATTCTTTGATCTGCTCACCTGCTGAAATCAGTATGAGGCTGCTGCTGCCTGGCACTCTAATACCACTAAACAGGGATTCCCTGAATCTTTCCCATCCTCCCTGTGTCAGGTGCTCCTTCCCTGCTAACGTGCCTGGGTGCAGATAGCAAGAGCTGAGATCTTACGCTTGAGCTCACTGAGCAGAGGAAATTGCAGGAAGTGAGTGAGCACGAGCTATTTTCTGTTATTAATTCATATGGCATCCCTGTGCTCACCCAGCTACACGGTGTTATTATGCTGCTATTCCATGAGTTAAGCAACAGCTCTATTTAAAAATAATCATAAATTACATTAGGCATCTTTTCTGCTGAATAAGAGTGTGTTTGTGCCAAGGTGCTGGGATCTTCCTGTTGTCCCAAAGGCTCTGTCTCTGCTTTGCATGCTCAATGTGGAGCTTTCCCTTTCCTCTGCTGAGTTGGTCCACCAAGACCTCTGCTTTCTATCCAAACTGAAATAATCTCATCCTTCAAAACCCAGACCTTCTATCTCTGTCTGGGGCTGTGTGGCTCAGGCTTGAGTGATGACCCTACCAAACCACAGCATGTGGCCACCTCTGCCTTTGGGTCTTGTCTCTTACTCCTGGTTTAACACCTAAGTTTGGCATATAAACATACATGTTGCATTATCTTTTATAAAAAGCTGTTGCATTGGGTGTTATCATAAATGTACATATTTTGGCTGCATGTGGATATCCCCAGAATACCTTCTGAGCTGTGCTGATGTGATATGGGGGCTCTCCTGGGGCTCTCCTTTTACAAGCAGCACTGATGTATTTTATCATTTTCAGACCTTGTCAGCAGGCCAAGCACACCTTTGGGTTCAGAGGTTGTTCCTCAGCTCAGTTGTACCTGTTGTCCTTGGGTCTAGCTCTCCTTGGAGTCATGCAGGAGCAGCTTTGCCAGTGGATTCCCTTCATTTGTTCCAGATGAACAAGGTTACTCTGTTTATAATCAGGAGGTTATTGTTGTAATTTAGCTGGTGTTGGCCTTGTGTGAAACTACAACTTCTTTCTGCAAAACTCATTCCTGTCCAGTGTCTTGACTGGATCAGTTCGAAACCTTTGCTACGTAAATGTGTTGGAAGCTGTAACACTGCTGATGAGGCTTTGCTGAGGTGAACGGTGAAACCAGAAGATAATTCGGCCCTAAATTTCTTCCTCACTATCAGCCATTACCTGCTCAGCCATCCAGCTGTTTGCTCAGGATTTTATTGCCCTTCTGGATTTCTAGCACCTGTGGGAAGAACCTGTTCTGAGAGGACAGCCCCGCTCTGGCTTGGTGCCAGCCTTACGCTGTGATCGCACCCGAGGCTTTTCTTTCCACCCCACCCAGGCGAGCTGACAGCCCTCTGTGTGCCAAACCTTCCTGTCCTGCATCCAGGCCCCCATCCATGCTGTCCGTGCTCCTGGTGGCAGCACCTCTCAGTTCTTTGCTGCTCTCATCACCAAGTTCACTTGTCTGGGTCCTGCACACATCCACAGCTCTTCCCAAAATCCTGTCTGTTTCTCACACCGATCTTGTTTTGCTCTAGTGAATCACTCATCACACAGATAATTCACCCACAAAAACATGAGCTCATCCCCAGCTTTGTAGAGAGCAGCTTTCTCTGCAGGTCTGTGCAGGGCAGCACCGGTGCCAGGGCCTGCCCAGCTGCTCAGGGCCGCAGGAACAGCCTGGCCTGGCCTAGCTGAGAGGGATGGATATGGTACCCACACCCTGTGTTTTCATCCTCTGGGCTCCATCCCCTTGGGACTGCCTCTCCTTCCCGGAGTAGAGCACTAGGAGAAGGGACCCCAAGTGCCACAATCAGCACCATCCCAGGCTGAGACCCTCCAGGGCTGGCTGAGGTGGCCACAACAGCCCAGCAGAGACCCCAACAGAAGCAAAAAGCAGGGAAGCTCTCATTGGCCACAATGCTCCACCAAAACCACCAGAGCAGCTGTCTGTGCAGCTTGCCCAGGCAGAGCAAACATCATTTTGAAGGAGGGATGCTACTGAAGTAAGTGCCAGGAAATCAGCAGAGTCTCTTGTTGCCAGCTGGTAGCTGAAGGATGCCCCAGCTGCTGCAGAGCTGTTCCCTAGTTGCTGTTTAAAGCAGTGTGTGGATTGGTTGAAGGCGGTCAGGACCTGACCGCTGATGCTCTTGCAGTACAATCCTAATGCCACGGTGGGGGCTTTCATGGGCTGGTTTCTAGGCTTGCAGCTGTCTACAGAGACCCCACCATGACAGAAGTGATGCTCAGAAGATCCCCAAAGTGTCTGAAGCCACACACAAACCTTGAGATGCACAGGTGGTACTCTAATCAGCTTGAAGATTGCAGATATTCCAAAAGCCCCAACAGATTCCAAGGGGTTTAATTTTTACTATTAGTGATTAACACTGTGGCAACTTCTATGAAGCCTGGGTGTGAAGAGGGGGCCCACCTTGCTGGTGCTGCTCTGAGCAGGAGGAAGGAGTAGGAAGAGGGGGTATGCACATGGCTGGGGGGAGGTCAAGGGGCCAGGGCCAGAGGGACCAATCAGCAGATCCTCTCTCCTCGGATGTGGTGACCTTCATTGCCCTCCCCACCAACTCCCTGCCTGCAGACCTGGGGTTGCTCAGCTGCCAGAAAGGAACTCATGGAAAATGTACAGTTATCTCCTGAGAGGAGGGAGAGAGGATGGGGATCCATAGCCACAAATGAAGACATGGGAAATTCCAGATGTATTTTCCTATAGCTACACAGGGAAAATCTTTTTCTCTTTGAGGGTCAAACAGTAGAGCAGGGCACAGAGAGGTGGTGGGATGTCCTTCAAAGCTGCCCTGCATGAGGTCCAGAGTGACACACTGGCCACACTCTGAGCCACAGGCCTTGTGGGGCAAGTGGGACCCCTACTCCCATCAGAGCCTCCTTTTCCATCTGAGACTGCATCTTCCCCAGCTCCAGGTAGGCACAGTCCCATGGACTCCCTGGACAAGGAGAAGTTCATGTCTGGTTGGTGACCCCACAGCAGCACAGCCATGTCAGAAACTCCTTCCCAGTCCTGCAGTGCTACTGGGAAATGAGGCTGGGAGTCTGGAGCTCCCCAGGGATTGTTGGCCCAGCCAGGGGTGACCAGGAAGACCTAGAGCTGCATTTCAGGGGTGAGAGGGTGCAAGGAAGACCCATTTCCTTTAGAAAACACCTTGTGTCCAAGGAAAACAGGACAGGGCTGGCCCAGAAATAGAAATGGCAGCTCTGCAGAAGCCTTCCCCCAGCCTGTGCAGCCTAGCTGATGCCTGGTTTAACAGAACCCGAGGGATTCAAGGCTTGGAAGAAACCAGAGCATGTGCCAGAGCTTGGATCCAGCCGCTGTCCCAGACCTCCTTCATGGGATGGGTGGCTGCAGGGCTGGTGGAGCAGCTCTGGTGCCGACGCTGGGACTGCGGCAGGCGCCTTGTAATTGTGGTGACATTTCATGTTTGCTGTGCTGGCTCCCCGGGAGAGGCCGGTGCTTGTAACCTGCCAGCACTGCTCACCTGGATGCCGTGGTCAGGCACAAATTGGGTCAGGGAGGAGGAGCAGCAGCAGCTGTGTGTGCCCTCGAGGTGCCCATTGGGACACGGTGGTCCTGGCACAGGTGCTGTGGTGCCCAAAGTCCTGCTCCTCCTGCCGGGGTGCTGCCTCAGCTGGGACACAGCTCTGAACAGCAGCCCAGACCGAAGCAGCAGTTTGTTTTTGCAGTACAGTTTCAGCTTTTGTAGGAAAACTTCCCTGAAGGCAGTGGACGGGACCCACCGAGTCCTGCCTGGCTCAGGCTGCTTCCCTCCTTTCTCTGGACACAGCCCCATGCCCGAGGCTGTGGCTGTGCTTGCAGATGGTGGGATCCTGCTGTCCCAGTGTGACTGTCCTGGGGCTCCCAACGGGACCTGAGGGCACATTGAGCTCCCAAGCCCTGCTCTCAGCAGCTGGCAGGACCCCCGGGTCTCCTGCTGGCCCTTCTGCTCAGCTTGGGCAACCCATGCTTGTGTTGAGCACCATGGCTGCATTTCTGGGTCAGTTGGGTGAATTCAAGCATTGAGCTGAGGATTTTGTTTTCCCTGCATGCCTGTAACCCTCCTGGGGGCTTGTGTGGGTACACAGCTGGGAGCTGGCCCTGGGCATAGCTCCTGCTCTGGCAGAGGCTGCAGGGCCCTGGGGGGTTGCCGGAGCAGGAGATGCTGCTGCTGCTCTCGGAGCCTGGGGAGCTGAGCCAATGCTTGGTCTGAGTACATGGTAGGAGAGCTGCAGCAGAGGGAAGAGAGGTGGCTCGCAGGCCTGGGGATGGGAGGTTGGACAGGGGAGTGGGTTGGGCATGAGGAGTTGCTTGAGCTGGTGTTGCTGTGGTGGGAGCTCGGAGCGTGGGACAGAGGGTCCCTGGGAGGGGCTGCATCCCACGGGGCAGGCATGGGGGGGCTGCACCAGCTCTTGGGGGTGTTCCCTGGGGCTGACAGCATCATCTGGCCTTGGGATTTTCATCAGCCTGATTTCTCCAGTCCTCCAAGAGCCTGGGCCAATATGCCTGGTGCCAGGATGCTGGGATGTTGCTGAGGACCTGGAGGCCTGTCTTTCCCCTCTGCTCCCTCCAGAGAGAACTCCTTGCCCAGTGCCTTGGCTGAAGGGAGACCTTTGCGCACAAAGGTGTTGCACAGCCTGGTGCTCCTGTGCAGGTCATGGGGAAGCAAGTGGAGCACTGGAGCCAGGGTGACATGGGGAGGTGAGGCCATCCCATGTAACAGAAAACAGGGCTCCAGCTGGGGAGGGGTACCCAGCATGTCCACACTGCTGTGGGAGCTGTTGGGTGCCACTGGGACTGTGCTGTGTCCCCAGAACGAGACAGGGGTAACCAGAGAGACCTGGACCACCATGAGCCATGTCCCTGCTGGGGGCACGTGTGTGTTTTGGGGGGGGGGGGGGGGGGGGTGTGGAACGGGAATTTCTCCAGGGCACTGAGCACCCACAGCTCCCCCCACCCCCAGGTGCTCTGGAGCCATCATGGTCCTATGGATGGGGAAGAAGTGGCAGTTTTGAGGCTGAAGGCTCAAGGGTTTTGCTTTGAAAGTGCAGGCTCAAGGCTGAGGGCTGTCCCCCAGCAAGGCACACGGGGTCCCTGGGAGCTCCTCACCTGCCTGGGCTCACCCAGCCCTGGCTTCTGCAGGACTCTGCTCTGCACACGAGGCTTGAGGCCGGCAGGGCTGCGGAGGAGGCTCTGCAGCAGCGCAGGGGCTGCCTGCCTGGCGGCTGCCTGCGTGCCAGCACGGAGCTGCCAGCCTGCGCCAGCCCGCGCCAGCCCGGTGCTCCCACATCCCTCCCTCGGCAGACGCAAATGGGAGCAGACAGCCCGGCTCGAGCAGTAAAGATCAAACCCCGGGAGCCCGGGGCTGCTGTCAGCGCGGGCAGGGCGCTCAGAGCCATCCCGGGAGTGGCAGTCCCGGTGCTGGCCCTGCCCGGTGATGTCCCTGCCGAGGTGCTGTGCCCCGCATGGCTGCAGCACGGTAATGCTGGCAGGGGGCTGCCCACGCTGCTGTGACCATTGCAGGGACTGGCGTGGCCGCAGGCAGAGGATCCGGGGCTTTGCCTGCCCTGGGTTTCCAGTCTGGGAGATGCACGGGGCACTCTCAGCACGCAGGAATAACTGGTCCTGCTCCTCTCGCTGGGCCCTGCCGGCAGGGATGCTCCCATGCCCAGCACCTCCCCAGGGATTGCAGTCCGGCTTCTCCGTGGGCTCAGGGGGCAGAGGAGAAGGCGGCCTTGGAGCACGGCACTGCCGGAAACTGCTGTGGAAAGGCCCCCCCCACTGCCCCAGCCTTCGTCAGTGGGTAGAAACTTCAACCTTCACCCACTCCCTGCTCCGACTGAGCTGGCAGCTGTGGGAGGATGAGGATGGTGCAGCTGCGGCGGCACGAGGGGTCGTGGCCTGCAGGAAGCCGCCTGGCCGCACCCCCGCGCCCCGGAAGCGAGGCGGAGGGGCAGGACGGGCAGCAGCCACCCGGGCGATGCAAAGTTTCAGAGGCAGATGCCAGTGACACCCCAGGAGCTGCAGGTTCGGCACAGCTTCCTTACGCTCCTCAAGTGCCAAAGAGGATTGAAGAGGGCCCTGGCATTCCGCACGGACCGCAACCACCTGGATTCTGCACAGCCTGCCTGTTTCCCACCCAGGAAGGCGGCAGCCATCGCCCCCGTGCGCACACCCCGCTGGCCCGGGGGTGGCCCCTTCCGGACAGCAGCGCCGCTGCCACCGGTGCGGAGCAGGAGGGATGAGGGTCCGTGGTGCAGCTGGGGAGCAAGAAGAGGGCACAGCTAATTGGGATAATTGCTAAAGCAGGCGAGGAGCGAGCGGGGAAGGAGGCGGTGAACAAGGAGCCGTTGTGCACTGGCGGCCCAGGCACGCGGCCCCGGCTCCAGCCGGCAGCGAGAGCCAAACAAACGGGGACTGTTTGGTGCGAGGGAGGACAAGCAGACGGCAGGACAGAAACCAGACTTCCACTGGGAGAGAGCCGGAGCCAAGGGCTTAGCTGGGAGCTGGGTGCTGCACAGGGTCTGTCGGCTCCCCGTGTGGAGAGCAGCCCCAGATGGCCACGGCCAAGCCTTCACCGGGGCAGGATGGTGCCATCCCTAATCCATCCCCGGGGCAGGGGCCAAAGGAGAGGATGGCAAAGTGCTGTGGATACTCCAGGCTAGGAGATGAGTGACAGCCCTTCTGCCACAGCCATCCCCAGGAATGGAAACTTTCAATCACGGAAATACAGCAGGAAGCCAACCCTTGTCCTAAAAAACCATGGGCAGGTGCAGTCACTGCACAAAGTCGTGGCACAGCGGAAGCTGCAGCATCATCCACGTGGCTGCTCAGGAGCCGGCGAGGGTGGGAGCAGCAGCTGCCCCCGCCTCGGCTGCTCCCTCCGCAGGAAGGAGAAGTGACATTTGAGCAGGAAGAAACGTGGCTGTCTATGTGAGCTACCCAACTCCGTGTCCCAGCTGGGGCTCTTACAGCCCCTTTTCCAGGTGTCTGTGTGAGGGTTTAGCCTTGGAAGGCATGCCAGGCTGTTTGCTGCTGCCTGGTTCTGCACAGGGAGCTGCAGGTGATGGCCCATGGACACAGATTCCCACAGCATCGACCTGTCATGGGGCTTGGCTGAGCTTGGCAAGGGGAGAATTGCCCTTCCTAAATTCCCTGTGCAATGGCACAAGGCCACCCAGCTGCTACTGTCCCCATGGCACATTTTGGGTGAGAATGCATGAGCACCAAGGGGAACATCTCTGTGCTGGCCTAAGGCTCTTCCTGAGCAGGGATTTCGTTTATGGGTAAGATGGATCAGAGGGGGAGATTTTGGCACTGCCAACAGAAGTGCCCAGATTCGTACTGCCTCCTGCTTCCTTGCACATTCAGCAGCAGCTCCCTGCAGGGGCAGCCCCTGGCTCCTGGTCCAAAGCCTGTTGGGAACAGCCCACCCTCAGCCTCAAGGCTCTCGGCAGCTGGGAGGAGACGGGAAGGACTTGCTCCAGGCCAGGAAATCCTTGCTTTCTCCTCCAGCCGGGCCGCAGTGGGCAGCCACAATGCTCGCTTCCCCTGAGCCGCTGCCAAGGCCCGGTGTGACCCGGGGGCAGCCAGGCCAGGAGCCGCAGGGGAGAGGGACGGAGAGGGGCTGCGGGAGGGCGATAAGGAAACCGGCTCCTCTCTGGTTCCTGCAGCCCGGAGAGAGGTCGGCAGCGGGCCAGGCACCGACCCACTCCTGTGATGTCAATATGGCAGTGCCAGCCTGCACACTGGGTTATGCATCCAGCTCGTCATCCCTGAGGAACGCGGCATTCCCCTGCGAAGGGAAGAGCCTGGCATTAAGCTGGAAAGGCTTTGGGCTCTCTGCAAGCTCAGCATCCCCGCACAGGTGTCTGATGGGAACACAGGCTCTGAGCAGCCCCGGCCGACCGTCCACCGCGGACGTGCCTCTGCAGTGTCCGTGTCCCCGCGGGCACCGGGAGGGCCTGGCAGGGGACGGTGCCCAGCGCTGGCCTGCACAGCACGAGCACGTGTGCCCCAGCTGTGCATCCCTGTCCCCACCCGTGAGCCTGCAGGGTGGCGGGGATGTCACATCGGGTGAGCGCAGCATGAGCAGGATGGCGCTGGCAAGGGATGCTGTGGGATCTGAGGAGCTGCCAGCCCTTTCAGGGCTGTGCTGTGCTGCAGGGTGAGAAGCAGGGCCTCGGGAGGCTTCTGCAGAGGAGCCTGTGCTGCCCCTCCACACACGGCTGAGTGCTCAGAGCTGGCACGGAGAGCAGGACCTGGCTTGCTGGAGGATGGGTGCTGGGGCCAGGACAGCCAAGATTGTGTGCCCAGGTGCTGATCCGAGGGACAGGACACATTCCAGCCCCACAGGAAATCCCTCCCACCAAGCAGCTTTGGCAGGTCACTTCTAGGCTCCATTTGGGCTTTAAAAGCTGCTGCCATCCTTTGGGACACATTTCTTTCCCTGAGAGGGAACCAAGAGCTGTGGAAACTCCTTGCATGCCCTGGGTAAATGTGGAGACGAGTGGGGCAGGGTCTTTGCACACAGGATACTGAGCACAGGCCTGGGGACACAGGCTGGATTTTGTGCTGGAGTTTCCCACCCGGGGTGTTAGTGAGGGACTGTGCTGCACAAGGGCACAGAGCACCAAATCCTGCAGCTTCCATGGGCCCCCAAACCCCCTGTCACTGGCAGCTTTATCCTGGGTCCTGCTCTGTGATCCCTGCATTGCCCCTCAGACCTGCACCAGTGGGGTCTGCTCCATGGCACCCTCATACCCACAGCCCCCAGCTCCCCCTCACTGGGTGACAGCTGAGCCCTGGTGCTGGTGACACTGATCCATGGGGTTCTCCTCATGGGATGCTCACCCCACTAGTGCCTCACACTCCCTGTGATCTCTCCTTCCATACCCCCGGGCCTCACTCTGATTTTAATGAGGCAGCTGAGAATGAAGGTAAAAGCCTTGAAGAAAACCTCACACAGCTGTGCTGCACGGCAAGAGACTTGTGATGTACCTAAGGGAATTATCCCACATGTGTTTCACACAGCCTGAATTTCGAGATTGCCCTCCCATGCCTGCACTGGCCCAACCCCTCCCTGTGTCCTTTCTTCACACCGGCCACCCACGGTCTCTCCTGAGCTTCAGCGAAGCTTTCAGCCCCGCCAAGGTCTGGCGAGTGGCCACCATCTGCACTGGGGGCTCACCGAGCTGCCCCCTCCACGGGTGCCAAAACCTATCGCTCTAGGAAGCATCGCCCTTCATCATCCCAGTACTGACGGGCTGCAAAGAGCATCACTACCCTCCTGTGCCTGCGCCAGGCACTACACTGCCCGGGGGCCCCAGGGAAATGCTTACAAACGGGATCGGTTCAGGAAATTTTTATTCCTGGTGCCTGGGAGAGCCCTGGGAGGAGCTGGAACTGGGAAAGCTCCACCGCTGGGATGCAACACAAATACTTGTCCCAGCAGAAAGAGGCCCAGGAACAGAACGTGCCTGTGCCTTTCTGGTTTGTTTGGTTTTTTTTTAAACGAAATAAATATGCCTTTTGCTGTGTGTGAAGCACCAGCAAGCTGAGGCATCCCAGGGGATCCCTGCAGTTTCTGGTATCCTGCAAAAACTCCCAACAGCTTGTGCTAGGTCACACAGCGTCAGTGGGCTGTGGGTGCCCTGCCGTGGTATGGCCAGGAAGAGACCAGAACTCATGGATTGGAATTGAGGAATTCCTGAGCCAGCACTTTCCTCCTGGCTGATATCCCACGGCTGGGGATGCTCCTGCCCCTGCAGCAGCTGCAGCCCACGCTGGGAACCCAGCCCCCTCCATGGGGCTGCCCCCTCGTTTTCAGGCTTCCAGCAAGTTCACAAGCCAGTCAAAAAAACAACCAAAAACCAAAACCCAAAATCCCAAAAAAACCAAAACAAAAAACCCCCCACCCCAAACCAAACTAAACCAAAAAACCAAAAACCAACCAAAAACCCATAAAGGTTGGGTTTTTCCCCTCTTTCTCCTGGTTTTCCCAGGCTCCTCCTCAAACCACCATTCCTCTGGAAGTAGCATGGCATCTCTGAGAACCTCTCTCTCCATCACCCCCAGCACAGGACATCTCCAGGGTGGGCATTGAGCTTTTGGTTGGGTTTTTTTCTGTTTATTTCTTTCCGCCCTGCAAACAATTGCAGGAAATTAGGCTGGTTTTTAGCGACAAAATACCTCACATTAGTTCAGCTCCTCCATTTACTCAAGGACCTCTGCAGCTCCGCAGCACTTGCCGGCTCCCAGCTTGGGGAATCCCACATGGGACAACTCCAAACCAGCAGCTTGAGCTTTGGTGCAGCAACTTTTCCACCTGACGATCCTCCATTGTCTATAAAGCCTCCAAGGATCAATACACAATTTCTGGATGTGGCCCTTGGAGCTCGATTTGGAGAATTTCTTGGTAGGAAATGTTTGAACTTCAGGCTCCAAATTAGGGGTTGCTGCTCCTGGTTGGTGAGACCTCTCCTCATCTGGGGCTGCCACAGATCTGCCATGCAGAGAATGAGTGTGTCCATGAGCCTGCGAGATGGGAGCTGCAACCGCTGGATGCTGAGAGAGCTGAGAGACATCCCCAGCATGGAAACACCTCAGATCGCGGCTGACACTCTGCTCCGAGCGGCTGGGTGGGGTCTGCAGCCCCAGGCAGCAGCGTGTGGGATGTCTCCACCCGAAAATGCCCGAGGTTCTAATGAGGTGACCCTTTGGAAGAGGGAAGGCGCTCAGGACACGGGGGCTGCAGGGTCTCAAGGTCCCCCAGACCCGGGCTGTGCCTGACGTGCAGCCTCGCAGCTCCCTGCAAGCAGAGCTGTTCAAGAGCAGGGCTGCGCTTGGAAATCTGGGGCTAAAACGCAAACCCTGCCGGTCTTGAGGCTCTGCGAGAAAGGGGAAAGTGCTGCTGGAGAGAGCCACAGCGACATCCCCTGTTCAGGCAGGGACACGCCAGGGACACGGGCAGGCAGGGCTGGGGTTACCGCAGGACACCTGGGCGGAGGATGCCTCTTTTTCTGTCCCTGCTTAGTCGAATAAAAAAGTTTTTCTCTGAGGAAACAGCTCAAGGTGGGAAAACTGGGCAGCAGCGAGGCCCAGTGAAGGGATAGGGGCTGCTGGTGGCTCTCCTCCAGGTGATCCTGCAGTGGCAGAAAAGCCCTGAGGAGTCTGTGCAGGAGTTCTGCAGCTTTCAAACTTGACAGCTGTGTGCTGTCATGCTGATTTGTCATAACACATGCTCTGCTGAACCTCCATTCTCAGTCCTCAGAGGGGGAACTGAGGCACAAAAGTGCATGAGGCCTCCCTCTTGATGCTAGAACTGGTCAGAGGAGTGTCAGCTTCTCCCCCAAAAACATTCCAGGCCTCCATCTCCCTTTCCCTCCACCACCTGGAAAGTTGCTAAGTCTCCTCGAAGGGAAACCACTGTCTGGGAGCTGCCAGCCCAGCAGGCTTGGGGACAGAGGGATCGGCCACAGAGGGAAGGCAGGGGAGCTGGGGATTTGCAGGCAGGTGCTGGCAGCTTCATCCCATGGGCAGTGCTGCCAGTGACAGGCAGGCTCCCATTGCCCTCTGGAGCTCTTCTGCTTGTTCCATGAGTGCCAAGGGGCTGGCCTGGGCAGCCCTTGCTCCTCAGGACAGGGGAGAAACATTTTCTGTTGTCAGAAGGATGGCCAGAAGGAAGTGGCTTTTCCCTTTGCAAAGTGTGTGGGAAATGTAATTCACTCCCAGGAGGATTCAGCTGCAATTTGAGGTATTTGTCCCCAGCCTATCTATGATGATGCTGTCCCATCACCCATGAAGCTCAGGGGAGGGACAGGTTCCACATGGAACTGCTTGTGGGAAGATGTTGGGGCTCTGCACAAGCCACTTTGGGCACCTTGGGGATGGGAGGAGTGACAGTGGCTGAGGACATCACAATAGGGTCACATGGCAGGGACATGAATGGGGTAGGGTGGAGGGTGCTGAATGTTTGCAGCTTTTCTACTGAAGCACTTCTGGTGCCAGAGACTGGCACGGGTACCAGCATTCCTCTCCTTGCCCTGGCACAGCCACGTCCTCACTCCATCCAGCCTTGTGTGTGTCACCATCCAGCGGTGCCCTGGAAACCCCCCGAACACACCCTGGAAAAGGTTCTGCTGGGGGGCACAAGGCCACACCACAGCCAAGCTGTGCTGTAGGCATGAGGAGCCCTGGCACTGAGGTCTCAGGGCTGGACAGGTAAGACACAGCTAGGCAGGGGGTGTGGGGCCCTGGGCTGCAGGGACCTGGGTGCCCATGGGTGCAGGCAGGGCCTGGCAGGGGGGCCTGGGCTGCCAGAGAGTGCAGACCTGGTGACCCCTGCCTGATGTTCAGGACATGTGCGTGGTGCTCAGTGCCCTCTGCCCAGCAGCTGGTGCTTGGGGTTTGCTGGTTCCCATAGACTTGTGGAGGGCAGTGCTCCCCTCCCAGTCCCTGCCTGATGCCCAGAACCAGTGTGGTGCCAGTGCTGGTGCCAGTGTCCAAAGCTTGGTGCCCAGTGCACGGCACAGAGTGCTGGTGCCTGTGGATGGTACTGGTGGCTGTACTGGTGTCAGTGCCCTGTCCTGGCAGTGGTGACAATGCACGGTGGCACTGCCTGCTGTGTGGTGTTCACTGTGCACTGTGTGGTGCTGGTGCTGGTATCCACTGCTGGTGCCCAGCTCCTGGTACCAACGGCTGGTGCTGGTTTGGTGCCTCGGTACTGATGGTCTTGCCTGGTGCCCAATGCCTCTGTCCAGTGCCCACCTCCCGTTGCCCCCTGCCCAGTGCCAAATGTCCCTGTCCCGTTCTGGTCCCAGTGCCTCCTGACCAGTGTCCCTGTCCAGTGCCAAGTGCCCATTGTCCAGTGCCTGGTATTGGTGCCCAGTTCCTTGTGGCCCCTGCCTTGTGCCAATGTCCAGTGGGCTGGGCTGGGCTTGTCGGTTGGTGTTGGGGCTGGGTGGTGGGTGCTACGTGTGGGGTGTTCTTGCCCCGCTCTCTCGGGGCTGGTCTGTCTGTGTGTCGGTCGGGGCCGGTCTGTCTGTGTGTCGGTCGGGACCGTCTGTCGCTGGGGGCCGGCCCGTCTGCCTGTCGGTCGCTCGGGGCGGCGCCGCTCGGGGCGGTCCGTGCAGGAGGAAGCGCAGCCGGGGCAGGGCGGCTCCGTAGCGGCCGGAGCCGCGTGCTCGGTGAGTACTGGGGGTATCGCTACCCCCACCCTGCCCGTGTCCTGCCTGCTCCCTGCCTGCGCCCCCCTGCCCCCCTTCCCCTGCCTGCCCCCCCTTCTTCCTCTGTGCTCCCCGCCCCGATTCCCCGTCTCCCACCGCCTGCCCCGTCCCCAGCCCCTATCCCTACTGCCCTTGTCCTGTACCAGCTTCCCTCTGTCTCTCCACTCCCCTGCACTCTCTTTCCTCCCGCTCCTCTCCCCACTTCCTTCCCTTCTGCTCTGTGTCCCCGTAGAAATTCCTACCCCACCTCACTGCTCTACCTGCGCTCTGTGTCCCCCTCAGCACCCCCTGCTCACCCCCTGCACCCTCTCCTGCCTCCCCTCCTGGCTCTGGTGGGTCCACGTGTACCTTGTGGGGGTCTCTTGGGGCTGGCAGGGAGTGGGGACCACAGCTCTGCGCCCAAACCAGTGGGGTCTGCCGGGAGTCCCTTCCCCTACTCTGAGAACAACCCCAGCTCCAACACCCCCCACACCCTGGGGTTACAGGGGCTCTGTACCGCAGGGGGTGGGCAATGCCAGACAGGCCATGTCTGCTGACAAGGTGCAGAGAGATGGATCGTGGAGTCACTGTGGAGAACCCCTACGCCAGTGTCAACATCCCACGGGAACAGTTCAAGCAAAGCTTCATCACTCGCTACCTGAGAGATGAGCCCACCATCATCGCCAACCCCACAGCCGTGCCCTCCTATGGCGTGGAGGAGCAGACAGATCTTCCTAATGGCTGGAACAGCCCAACCATCTCCACGGACAAGTCCTGGTCCCGTCCCTACAACCCCTACGCCAGCCTGAGGATGGCCAATGGGGACTCATCTGCCTCCTTCTACACCGTGACCCTGGACAAGCCACCCAAGGGCCAGGAGCAGGAGGCTGGCAGGCGATGTGGCTGCTGCAGGTGCTGCTCCTGCTGCCCAAAGTGCTGCTGTGTCATCTCCTAAGGGCCCTCCCTGCACACACGGGATATGCTGGCCATGGGATGGGGCTGGGTGACCCCACAGGGACATGTCTGCTGGCCTGGGCACCTGACAGAGCTGGCACTGGGTGGACGGACTGACATTGCTTTTCACCTGTGAACTCTGCAGCCAGATGTGCTGGTGATGGGCATCTGCCAGGTGGGCCATGAGGCCCGGGAGCCCTGAGGATGACGTGTGCCAGGACAGATGTCACGAAGAAGTGGATACACTGGAGATGGGGCAGCACTGTGAGCCTGCAATCCTGCAGAGCTCCTGCCAGTCTCACATGCTGGGAAACCTCCACCCTGGGAAGGTGCAGGCAGTGTCCACCTGCTCGTGGTGACAACCTACCATCACATGGTAGGTTCAGATGCTGGCAGCCCTGTGTGCGTGGCAGAGGAGTCTGTCACTGTCTTGGAGCAGTGGAGAGGAGCCAGGGAGCCAGGGACAAGCCTCCAGCTGGAACAGGGACCCACTTCCCCAGAAGTGAGTTGTCCCCCCTCCCACAGCATCAGGGGGAAACTGCTGGCACCCCGCACCAAACTCCATCTGGGTCCTGCTCCTCTTCACCACTCTGCCCATGGGACAGAGGGACGGAAACAGGAAAGACAGCCAAAGCATGGCAGAGTGCTGGCCCGTGCTACAGGGCAGCACCTGATGGTATAGCATGGATGTGGGCATTAACATCCCCAGTCCCATTCTGTTCCTCCTGCCAGGCTTGTGGGGTGCTGGGCACAACCTCTTGTCCCATTTGCATCCCAGAGATGGGTCCAGTGTAGGGGGCTGGCGGAGCTCCAGCAGTTGGGCAGCACTGGGGCACTTTGCTGGGGATTCAGAGGCCCAGCATTAGGCTTTTGGGACTCCCTGGGCTTGGAGGAAGCTGGGAGGAGCTTGCTGGCTCTTCCCAGTGTGCTGGGGTGCCTCCAGGCTGGGCTTTTGGCTGAGGCTGCTGCCATCGACCTGGAACAAGCCCGCTGTTGTGCTGATGTCCTGCCGTGGTGCTGACGTCCCTCCCTGGTGTTGACGTCCCTCCCTGGTGCTGGCAGCCTTCCCTGGTGCTGGCGTCCCAGGGACAGCTGCTCTGCCGGGTGGCAGCTGCTCCGTGGCTGCAGTAGAACTGCCTGCTCTGTGGGAGCCGAGGCTTGGGAGGAGTGCCTGTGTTTGCAGATGACTTCAGGGTGCTGCAAATAAAATTACAGCCCTCTGCTGCCCTGCCAAGGTGTGCCTCTTCCCTTCACGCAGGCTTTTCTGGGATTCTCGTGTCACTTCTTGCTTTCCCTGGTGGGTGTGTAAGGGCAGTGCAAAAGCCTCCAAACCAGGCTTAACTGTTGCCCTGCTGACTCGTGGCAGCAGCAGCTCATGCTGAGCTCTTTGGCTGCTGCCTGGTGCCCCGCTGCCAGCCTGAGTCCAAGAGTGCCAGTCTGCATCCAGCAGTGCCCAGGCGTTCTCAGTACAGGCTGCTGTTGCCTGTCTGGGGACACTGGCTGGTGCTCAGGCCAGCCCTGCCAAGCTGGATGACTGTCCTGTCTGGAAAGATTCATGAGTCTTTGGGAGAGGCTGAGGGCCTGGCAAAGAAAACTTCCTGGCTGGGCCAGCTGGGTGGGCTCTGGGGCACTGCCTGGGCTGGCTGTGACCCCCTGGGAGTCCATCAGCAATGGAGACCACCGTGGCTTGGAATTTGCCACTGCTTGAAGCCCACCTGCACTGAGGCCCCACAAGCACTGGGTGCCTGGCATTGCTTGGGTGCCACCAAACAGGTCCCACTGGAAGCCCGTGATGCCTGGGAGCCCACCAGCACTGTCTGGAAGCCCATCACTCTTGAGAGCCCATTCCCTCGGATATTCTGGGCTGGGGTGACAGTGGCTTGGCAGAGGTTTGGCCCTGTCAGTTTGGCCCCCTCGTCCCGACCCCCCTGCCTGGCCCAGGTCCCACGGCGGTGGGTGGCCGGGGGTGTCTGGCTCGCGGGGGAGGCTGGCAGGGACACAGCCCTCCGGTGTCCGCCCTGCATAAGGAGCTCTCTTGTTCTTCCCTGCCCACACCGCGGCAGTGGGGATGGGCAGATCCATCCCTTGTTTGCTTTCGTATCCCCGCTGCCAGCCCTGCCCTGTGCGGAGCCCCGCGGTGCGGCGGGACAGGGGACACGTCACCGCCGGAGCCCGTGGGGCGGGGACAGCCCCGGGGCTCTGCGGGACAGGCACGGCTTGGGGACCGAAAACTGTCCCCAAAGGTATGCGGTGCCTCGGCAGAACCCAGGGCGGCAGCGGCCGGTACGAGCGGCGGCCGGGGACTCGGGCAGGGCAGGGCACAGTGCCACATCTGCCGTGTGTCACCGCTGCCCTTCGCTCTGCCTAGCCCCGGGGCGATGGCAAACACGGCGGGAGCGGTCGGCACTGCCTGCTAGACAGCCGGGCAATGATTAAGCTGGAGCAGCAGGAAGGGGGGGTGAGCAGGGGAGGGTGCAGGCTGCAGCCCCAGACCTCGGCAGGGCTCTGATGACCCGGGCAGCTGCGTGCAGAGTTCCATGGGTGCTCCCCTGCGGTGTTCACCTTCCCAAGGTGCCCAGGGCTGCCCAGGGTTGTGCTGGGTGACTGGCACCTCCTGCCTCTGGAGCGTGGGTGGCGGTGCAGGGCTCTGGCTCACCCCGATCAGACCTTTGCTCTCCCTGAGGGTGCCGCTCCCTACCCCGCGGTGCCGAAGGTCCCTGCAGCGCCCAGGGATGAGTCCTGGAAACAGGAAAACACGTTTCCTATCCATGTGTGTCGCTGCTGATTGCAGATCTGCCTTCCCTGAGGGGAGACTTTATTGCTCCACACAGCTCCCCTAAAGGAGCTGTAGTGAGGTGAAGGTTGGTCTCTTTTCCCAAGTAACAAGTGACAGGACAAGAGGTTGTGCCAGGGGATAGGTTGGATATTAGGAAAAAACTTTTCACTGGAAGGGTTGTAAAGCCCTGCACAGGCTGCCCAGGGCTGTGGTGGAGTCACTGTCCCCGAAAGTGTTCAAAAAATGTGTGGATGTGGCACGTGGGGACACGGATTAGTGTTGAATGTGGTGGTGGTGCTGGGTTGATATTGGACTCGATTTTAAAGATATTTTCCAGTCTTAATGGTTCTATGATTCCCTGTTCCTGGATCCTGGTGGGCTTTTGGTGGGGCTAATGGTGCTCTTGGTGTCAGCATGGCAGATGCACAGCTCCTGTCACCAAGGGCTCCCCTGCCCCAAACCCTGCCTGTGCTGAGCTGGGGTGCCCAGCAATGGCCAAGAGCAGCTGGGAACATCCCCTCAATGGGACACAGGTCTGCTGACGTCAGGGGGGGACATGAGGGCTGATGGGCAGGGGCTGGAGTGGGGCAGAAGGGCAGGCAGGATCCGTGTGTGTGTGTGTGTGTGTGTAGCAGAGGGGCAGAGGCAGCCAGAGGGGTCACTGCCTCTGAGCAGTGCCAGGGGTACCCCCAGCTGTGCACAGAGCCAAGCCCACCCCTCACACCTATATAAGTTTTTTTGGCAGAGCTCCCTATGGGACTGCACCATTCCTGTCCCTGCAGCAGGTGAGCCAGGCCAGCACTGTGTGTTGGGTGGAAGAGAGACAGCTTGGCAGCTTTGGGACAGCCCCAGCCCCAGCTGCCTGCATGGCCCTGGGCACATGGCCCTGGAGGTCGCTGAGCCTGCCAGGAGCCAGCTCTGCCCTGTCTGCCAGCACCCAGGGGCTGCACCGCAGCACAGGCAGGCACGGTGGTACCCTGGCATGCCAGGGTGCAGCTGGAATCCCTCACAGCTGGGTCATGATCTGCCCAGGGCACATAGCCTTTGCTCTACCTGGGCCAATGCGTTTGACTGATGTCCAACAGTGGACACTGATGTCCCTGGTACAGCCCTTTCCCAGATCGGCCCCACCAGCCCCTCACCAGCCTCGCAACGGGAGAGCAAAACCCTGCTATGGGGTGCCCCCCCCATGCCTGGGGACCCATGGGCACACGCAGCCCATGTGCACTGCCTCAGGAAGCCTGTGGCAGGGCTGGACCAGGGTCCTGGGTCAGGATATGTGCCCCAGACCTGCTGTGCTGCTGGAGCTTCTTCCTTGCTCCCAGGCACCACTGTCAGGTGGTAAGCCCTTCTGCAGAGCCCAGTGACTCTGTGGGGATCTTATTTCCAAAACCTCCAATTCTTTCTCTGGGTACAACTGGAAACATGACCTGAGAGCTGCTGGTGAGTAGGCAGCACAGGAAGGAGCTGCCTGTCTCCCTGCCTGCTCCTGCCTGCAGTGGGAGCTGCTGTCTGTTCCTGCTCCATGCAGGAATGCTGCCAGGTGTCCTGGCCATCCTGCCCTGCCTCCCGGATGGGCTTTTCTCCTCCAGGATCCTGGGCCCAGGATCTGTCTCCCTACCACGCTCCGCTCTTTAGTCGGCAGCACCCTCCATGCCAGGGCTGGGACATTGCTGCTGGACCATGGGCAGCTGTGGGGACAGAGTCTGGCACTTCCCTGGCATTGTCTCCTCCCCTGCCACCTTGCAGGTGTCCCTGTGGGATGCTGGGGTGTCCCCAGCCTGATGCTGAGCATTGGTAACTCAGCCCCCAACACCAGAGCCTGCAGCCCCACAGGGAAGGGTAGGGGCGGGTCATGGTCATGTCACCCCCAGGCTCCAGCTGGGAGCACCGTCCCACACGTGAGCACTGCCAGCCCGGACCAGGCCAGAGCCCTGGTGTCCCTGCATCAGTCCCAGCCCTGCCACCCCACCTGCCCTCCTGCTCCTGTCACAGCTGTCCCCACAGCCCGGACCACCTGCGGATGGGTGAGCTGGAGTGCGACAGGGTCTCCGCTGGCTGATGTCTGCCCGAATGTTCTTGACTCCGAAGGGTGGCCCAGGACGTGGAAGACTCTGTTGCTGCTGCCCAGGTCCAGACAACATCCAAGCCCTCTGCCCACGGTGGAGCCCAGAGCTCCTTGGCCTCACAGGGACAGTTCCTTCTGTTAGTGAAGCACAGGCTGATGGTTAACGACCATTCCTGGGCTTAGATTTCAGAGGGTTTTGTTACTCAGATGCTTGTAACCCAATCTCACGAGCTTGGCTTCCCTGCAGCAGATCCAATAGCACCTGTCCCTGAAAGGTGAGCCCCTGCCCACTACCACGGCCACTGGCAGCCACAGGGACCTGGCTTGCAGCTCAGCCCCCTGATGCTCCCCATAGGACTGCCACAGCCCCCCGGGACAGCACAGCCCTTCTGCCACCAACCCTGAGGCGCTGGGAAGCATCTCGGGACAGGTAGGGATGGGGGAATTGTGGGGAGGGGAGGAGAGAGGTACCCGTGTGCACCAAAACACTTGAGGTCACCTAAGGAGAAGGAACAGAGTCTTGGTGGTCTCCAGGAGAAGTTCGCAAATATACTGGTGGGTACTAGACCCCACCTGAGATGAGGCTGGACCCCCTCAGACCACTCTCCACGAGCCTTTGTGCCCACCCCCTGCTGCGACAGCTGTGCCAGCACAGCCTGGCACTGGGAGGAGTGGGGCTGTGCCACTGCCTGGTCACCAAGGGGTGTTCCTCAGCCCACCCAGCCACCTCACTCCTACTCACCCCATGCTCCACTCAGTCCCAACCCTGAGCAGGCTGCTGAGGTCTGGCCAACCCATGTTCCCTGTAGAGCTCCCAGTGTGGCACTGGGACAAACACATCCCCCATGGATGCAGGGACAACCCACTGCAGTGGCAGCATCCTGCTTCTCCAGGCAGGGCTGGTCACAGGACAGGCAGGCAGCGGGCAGGGATGCTGGGCAAGGATCCTGGGCAGGGATCCTGCTGCTTCTGGGAGCCCATCACATGGACCGGTCCCCATCTCTTGTAGGGTGCACTCGGAAGTGCCATCCCACCCCTGTGGCCCCTCCCCAGCCGTGGCCTGACACCTCCTCTCACCCCCTCCCCAGCATGTCGGAGGCCGGTGGCAGCCCCCGGGGAGAGGATCTGGGGCCGTGTGTCGGGGCATACTCGCGCACCCCGAGCCGCGGCAGCCAGCGCGTCGAGTGCATCATCTGCTACTCCTCCTACGACCTCGGCGTGCGGCTGCCGCGGCGCCTCTACTGCGGCCACACCTTCTGCCAGGCCTGCCTGAAGCGCTTGGATGCCGTCACCAACGAGCAGCGCTGGATCCCCTGCCCACAGTGTCGCCAGAACACGCCCACGCCGCGCGGCGGGGTCACCATGCTCGACCTCGACCTGGCCACCTTCCTGGCCGTCAAGGCTGACAAGGAGCAGCCGCGGGTGGCCGGCAGGTCCCCACCCGCGCTGCCCGCCAAGGGCTCCTGCAAGGAGCAGGCCGTGACCCAGCAGCCGGCGGGGCTGTGCCAAGAGCCGGTGCCCCCGGCGCTGTACCCGCGGCGTGGCTGCTGCCGGCTGTGCCTGTGCTGCGGGGTGACCGCGGCCTTCGAGAGCTGAGCACAAGGGGCTCCCGGGCCCAGCCTGGCACTGCTTTTGGGGACCTTTGCCATGCCTCAGACCCACATGTGGACAGCAATGATGGGGCTGTGCTGGCAGCCTAGGAAGGGCTTCAGCCTGGGCAGGATGTTTCCTGGCCATCCTGTTGGGATTTGGGATGCATCAGCAGGGGATGAGATGCTACCACCCCCTTCATCCTGCCCATCTGGCCTGCTGACTACTCAGAAACCTGGTACAGCCATCACAGATATTCCCTGGTCCCTGAGCACGGCCTGGCTCATGCTCCGTTCCCCTGTAAATGTGGCTCTGCACCAAGGACTGTGGCACTGAGCATCCCCCAGGCAGGGGACAGAGGCCTGGCACAGTGATGCCGTGGGGTTCATCCAGCACCTTGAGAGCTCCACATCTATTAAAGACACTTTTGGTCCCGCTGGGCTGCACATCCTGGTCATGTTTGTTGGCATCCTGGCCTGGGGCAAGGTCTGCCTGTGGTGGGTGGGGAAAGTAACCTGCCCTGCCAGATTGCTGTGCTGGGAATGTTTGCTCTGCTGGCCATTTGCATGAGAAATTTTGGCATTGGGATAGCAGGACGGTTGAAATTGAGGATCACAGAATTGTTAGGAAACCTCCAATGTTGCTCTAGCTACATTGCTCCAGTGTGGGAGGAGAGCTGAGCTCAAGAAACTCCAGCTTGGCCTCGTACTCTGTGGCTCATGCCAGGTTTGGCTTTTCCCGCCTGATCCTCACACACAGGCACACACAAATCCTGCTGCTGTTTTTCCAGTTGTGCCCTGCTGCCTGCATGGATTTCTCTGCTTTCCCTGCCTGACTCCACACCAGGGTGCAAGGACAAGAGCCCAGGCAGCTGGTCTGGGTTAACAGGGGCCAAACTGGAGGCACTGGGGTGCACAGGGTGACACTGAAACAGCTCTTGGGCAGGGCTTGGTGTTGCCTGGGCAGCTCTTGCAGTTCTTCCTCAGGGCCCATTTTCTGCATCTGCTCTCATGTGGTTTATGAGCTCTTGCAATACCCCAACGCCAGGAAACGCCTCAGGGCTCAGCAGGGGACCCCAGCCTGTGCCTCCCTGGGGCTGGCACAGGGACCTTGTGTCTCCCGGGCAGTCCTGGTGCTTGGATGTTCCCTTGGATGTTCTGGGGGCCAAGGCTGCAGCCAGAGGACTCCATCAGCCACGGACAGCACCCACCCCTGCAGAGAGCTCATGCACAATTCTGCCCCTTGGTGTCACTTGCATAAAAAAGTCCCAGCTGAGATGTTCCCAGAAGAACAAACCTGGGGTGCCCCAAGGCAGACAGAGGTATGGATGGTATGGTTCAGAAATTCCATGTGAGTCCTGCCTTGGACCTTTAATTACCTGGGAACATGCAAGAACTAAAGCCTTCAAGGAATGGGTAAGAGCTATCACTGAGTTCTAATGTACCTTCCCCTCATTTCTCCCCAAAGATTCAACAGTGGGTGATGGGAAGAGTGTAGGAAGAGCCCATCCATCCCTGCAGAGGTGCCAGCAGCTCTGCTCAGCCCAGTCAGTACCTTTGGGTCTTAGCTTTCCCACAGTGCTGGGTGACAAACCCATGGCTCTCTGTCTCCCATGTCCTCTGCTTCCTTGCCTCCCCCCAGCACCAGAACCACTCTGGGGGGCTTGGCCCTTGCTGGGGGCCCATCCATTCCTCCATGGATGTCCCCCTGCTCCCAGCCAGTCACTGAAGGAAAGGATCATCCCTCCCATCACTCTGGGAATGCTTTTAGCACACAGGCTGCACCCCCTGGTTTGGCACCTTGGGCAGAGCAGGGCCAGTGCTGAGCCCTGAGCCCTGGGGGGCTCCTCCCCTGGGACAGGCCACCCAACCTGTCCTGGCAGAGCAGCTGCTCAGAGCAGCCTGTCCTGCCCTGCTCCATGTGCAGCCCAGAAGCTCAGGAAGAGGCATTGTGGAGGGGGACCAGGACACCAGTGGGTGCTGCTCTGCCTGGGGACAGGGACCTGGGCTCCTCCTGCATGGGTTCTGGGTCCCCGTGTTCCAGGGAAGGGGCAGTGACAAGGACGCAAGCACTGGCAGCATGCGGAAAAGGGCAGTGGTGGCACTCCGGAAGTACACGACCACACGTGTCCCCAGCCTGCCATTGCAGCGGGGTGCAGCCAGTGGATGGGGAACAGGAGTGGGCCCAGGCAGGAGCATGGGATGATGTCTGGGCATGTCCCGGGCAGGGACATCTCTCCTGCCATGTGCCGTCAGGGTCACAGCAAGGCGCTGCCAGAGGAGCTGAGTTTTCAGGCTTTTCAGCTCTTTGTGCCCAAAAGCTGAAAACGACCTTGCTTTTAATAGTGGTTTGGGTTATTTTCAGCATGAATGTTGCACTTCTCACCTGATTCCAGATGGATGCAGGCAGTGGACAATGTAGGTCCCTGGGGAGGGAGAGCATTTTGGGACAGGATTCCCTCAAAATCCAGGTCTCCATATAGCCTGTGGCTGCAGATGAGATGAGCTGGGGCTGCAGCTCCACATGGCAGCAGGTTTGTGCCCTTGCCGTGGGGCTGGGCTGGGCTGGAGGATTCCTCTGAATTATTTCCAGATGGGGATTAATGCAGCAAAGCGAGTTTGCTGCAGGATAGATAAACAAACCAAAGCTCCTCGGGATGCTATTAATAAACCCTCTGCCTGCTGCTTTTGTGCCAGATTTGGGAACATCCTGGCCTTGGCTTGGGGTGCAACTGTGCCGTGCCTTGCTGCCCATCCAGCTCCTGGCGTGGGGGGCAAAGGGACAGGGATTCCTCTGGGACCATGGCCCCTGGGGTCCTGATGGATGTGAGTGGGGACAGTGTCCCTGCTCCGGGCCCCCACTTGGGGTTAGGTGCTGCCAGCCATGTCCCCTGGTGCCCCAGTCCCTACTGAGCTCTGCCAGGGGCAGTGGCACTGGGACATGACACCTCTCCTCCCCAGGCTTCAGCAGCCAGGCTTAGGGTGGATTTGAAGTGGAGTGAGTGTAAACAGGGTGGAGGCAGACTTTGAGCCCATGGAACTGGCACTGCCATGCCAGGGGGAAGGCAAACCAGTTTTGGGTGGCTGCGGCCCAGAAAACTCACCTTTGCCATGCTTCTCACTGGGGGGCTCTTGCGTCACCCTCTGTGTGCACACAGACGTGTCCCCCTTCTGGAAAGGAGGAAGGTGGCCCATGGGATCTAATCCCAGCCCTACTCATTCTGGCATGGCTGGTGGTCTCCTGCCAAGGGCAGGCAGGGCTTGGACAAGGGCTGGGCTCAACAGGGTGGGCCATGGCTCCCAGCACAGCTCCCCACTGAGGACCCCTGGGCATGATGGGACAGCACATAAGATGGGGTAAGACCTGCAAATAATATGATTTTGTTTCAGTTATGTTTTTTTCCCAGTAACCCAGCCATTTTTGGGGGTCCTGAGCCCACACACCCCTCTGTAAATGGCTGTTGAGGCAGCATGCCCATGGGGGATGCCCCTGGGGAGGATGGAGGCTTAGAGATGGATCTGGATTTGATGATTTCCATCTCTCCAGCCTGCAGCACATACAAGCAGTTAATCCCAGGCCATGAAGAGCTGGCTGCTTACCTGGCTGGAGCGGTGCCTGGTGGAGGGAGGGGCATGGGCACAGTTCCACACCTTGCTGGGTAAGCATCATTGCAAAAATATTTGCTGAAAAAAGTGCAGCTCCACCCCGAGGAAAACCGGGTTGGGAGCAGAGCCCCATCCAGGTTTGCAGCCGGGTGAGCAGGGGAATGAATGCAAGTGGCTGCAGGGACCCGAGCACTGCCCAGCACCTCCAGCCAGCACCACCAGGCTCAGCCGAGGGCACCGGGCAGGGCTGGAGGGCTGGGCAAAGCGTGGGGCTCTAGAGAACCTGTCTGTGGGGACATCCCAGCACAGCAGGTCAGGGAGCCCTCTGTGCTTTGGGGGACAGCCATGGGCTGCTGGAGGGTCCCTGGCCCTGTGCTGGCCTTGCTGCTGCTCCTGTGCCCATCGCCCTCGCCAGCCTGCCCGGCCGCCTGCCGCTGCTCCCCGGGGGAGGTGGACTGCAGTGAGCGGGGCCTCCGCGAGGTGCCCTGGAGCCTCTCGACCAACACCAGCACCCTGTGGCTTGGCTACAACTTCATCACAGTGCTGGGGCCACACTCCTTCCCTCTGCTGCCGGGGCTGCGGCTGCTCAGCCTGGTCCACAACCGCCTGGAGCTGATCCACAGCCAGGCGCTGCTGGGGCTTGGGGTGCTGCAGGAGCTGGACCTCAGCCACAACCACCTCACCGTGCTGACCCCCGAGACCTTCCTGCCCCTCACCAGCCTGGCCACACTCAACCTGGGCAGTAACAGGCTGGGGGAGCTGGAGCCTGGAGTGCTGGATGCCTTGCCTCAGCTCCAAGCACTTCTCCTGCAGGACAACCCCTGGGTGTGCAGCTGCGGCATCTTGCCCCTCTGGCGCTGGCTCAGCCACAACAGGGAAAAAGTGCGAGGTGAGTGCCCAGAGGGCTGTGTCCCCAAGCTCCCCCACCCACTCCATGGTGGCTGGTCACCCTGCCAGGGCTGAGGCAGGACCCAGCACCCTGGCTGCCAGCTGGCTGAGGGCTTGGGTGGTCACCGCACTTGGGGTGAGGTTCCCCAGAGCCTGTCCTTAGGTCATGCCAGCTTCCGTGTCTGCTTGGGTGGATACACCCCTGGGTCTCTGTTGGTGTTGATTTTGGTCACCAGCAGGGCTTGCCTGGAAAGGAGGGCTGGGCAATGTCCCAGTGACAGGCACTCAGTGCTGTCCCTGGCAGTGGCACCAATCCTGCCACATGGTACCTGAGGGGGCAAGTGTAGCCTGTGTGTCAGGGTGCACATCACCGCTGGCCCATCCAGGATGCAGTGCTTTCAGCCCCTTCCCCAAAGCCTTCATGAACCTGGCTCTGCTCCTGCATTTCCTCCCCCATGAGCCCCAGTGAAAGACAGCTCTGCCCGCAAAATATCTCCCACCACTGCTGCCCTCTCCTGCTTCTTCCAGCTTGGATGTGTGACTGCACTTGTGCTGGCTGGGACCTTCTGTGGCATCTCCAGGCTGGCTGGTCACTGCTCCCCACATCTGTCTTCTGGGAGCCAGTCCCTCCTCCTTGCCTGTCCGACCTGCCATCCTGCCCCAAACCCATCTTCCTGTGCCCCTCTCCAGCACTGTGCCCAAATCCCATCCCATCCCATCCTATCCCATCCCATCCCACACAGGTGAGTCCTGAACCTCTCCACTCCATTCCCCTTCCTGGTGGTGTGACACGGGTGATGTTGGTAACCCTGGCCCCTGTCCTCCTGCCCTGGTGCCATCTGTCCCATGCAGACCTGCCATCCCTCCTGTCCTTGGCCCCTGCCTTTCCCAGCTGCCCAGTGTGCAGTCCAACACTATTTTTCTCTTCCAGAGAAGAGTTTGCTCCTCTGCAGAGTTCCAGAGCAGCTGAACAAGTATCCAATCATGGCCTTTGGGGATGAGTCCTTCAGGCAGTGCCAGGAGACCTCACTGTCCCCCCAGCACTACATTGCCTTCCTCATCATTGGACCCTTTTCCTTCATCGCCAGCATTTTCTTCTGCACCTTCTTGGGCTCCCTGGTAGTGTTCTACCACAGCCTGCGCCGGGAATCCCACTGCTGGCGGAGACCCCGCGTCTGCAGGGTGCACTGAGGTCACTCAGCCGGGCTCTGCCCTGGGCAAGCAGTGCTCCAGCCATGCCTCTCTCCAGTTGCCTGCACCCACCTCTTGCAAACTCATCCCTGTGGACCAGCGAGAGGAAGTTCTGTTCCTGGAATCGCTTTGGGTTTTCTCAGAGTCCTCCAAGATGGTGGCAAGCTGCCTCTGCCAGGGGGGAGCAGCCTCCAGCTCAGCTCCCTACAGGGCATGGGCTGACCATAAATGCTCTGTGTTTTGGGAGGCTCCCCAAGGCCACCCTCAGATCTGCATATCCCCTTCATGGGGGAATCCAGGTGGTCCTTCTCCCCTTGTCCTGCCTCCTGTGCTGCCCAGTCCCCTCAGTGTGCATTTAGGATGCCCCATATGCCTCATTGTGCCTTTAGGTGCAGCCTGGGAGTCCCTGTGTGCATCCCAGGACACACCACATTCCTCTTGGTGCCTTTCAGGCCACCCCAGGTGTCACCATTTGCCTTTTGGTGCTGACCAGGAGCCTCTGTGTGACTTTCAGTTTGCTCCTTGGGCCTTTTGGTGCCCTCTGCACCCTCTGACTGCCTTCAATGACCCCAGCAGCCTCAGTGCTTTTTTTCTGTGCCGTCTGAACTCCTTGGCTTGGCGATTCCTGCACCCAAATGCCATATTTGACCTCTGTGTCCTGGCAGCCATTTTTTCCTTTTAGCGTACCCCAGAGCTCTCTGAGTGCCTTTTGGTGCACCTGAAGATCTCTGTGTGGTTTGGACAATTCCAAAGCTTTCATGGGGCTGTCAGACCATCCCAGGCCTTTCAGTGTGCTGCCCAAGGACAGGACTGGCTGCAAAAAGCTCCTTTTGATAGGTTTTTTCCATTGAGTCAGGACTGCTGGTGGTGAGAAGATTCAGCCAACAACCGAGGTCTAGGGTGAGGCTGAAGCTTAGGGTGAGGGCCAGGAAGAGCCTTGAGCTGCCACTGATGTGGTTCAGCAGAGGAGCTGCCAAAGGATGGGTGAGGCTCTAGTGGTTTCTCCCTCAATAGCTTTTCCCTAGGCTACAGCTCATCCCAAGCCAAGGTTAGGGTTAGCTCAGTGTTGGGAATGGGGACAAACAAGCCCTTTACAGAGGTCCTTTGCAGCAGCCCTGGCTGCTGCCTCGCTTCCCATCACCCACAAAATTCTCCCTCCTTCCCTTTCCTGTGGAAATGCTGCTGGAAATGCTTAGTGAGCATGCTAGGAGATGGCCTGGGAGGACCTGGAGCTGTGCCCCAGGAGAAAGCCACAAGCTGGGGTGACAAAAACATCTTTCAAGGAGAAACAACAGCCCTTTTTGGCCTGATCTCTTACCCACTGCAAGATGATCACAGCCACAATGAGCCATCAGCCTTGTTCACTCCATCTCCTGCCTAAGCAAGAGCTGGGACCTGCCAGGGATGTGGCAGGAGTCAGTGCATCCTTTGGCAGGCTCTTGGCAAGGGTTCAGTAAATCACACAAAAATAACCCAAATGTCACCTCAGTGGTGGCTTGCTCCCATTTTTATTTTCAAGAGAGAAACCAGCCCCATGTGCTGCCACATGGCCAGATTCCTACTTCCTCCTCTGTTGTGGGGCAGGGGGTCTGCAGGGAGCTGCTGAAGGCCGCATCAACTCCAGTGCTGCCAGCCCTGCAGCTGGGAGGGCTGCAGGAACTCTGCCCGGATTATCATGTTGCCTTTCCCAGGAGCAGTCCCAGTTCTGCCAGTCCCTCTGGAGAGTGTTCAGTTATTCCCAAGAAGGCCTGGGCTTCCCATTTGGAGCTAGGACCTTGTTTGTCATCCTGCATGGCCATGTGAACTCCGCTCCTTCCCTCAGACCATCCTGAGGCTGAGCCCCCATGAGGCTGGGCTGGAGGTCTCAGCACATGCGGAAGATGCTGCACATGGGTGATGTTCCTTCAGTTCAGCCTTGGAGGACCTTCCTATTTTGGAGATCACTTGATGGACCTCCCTATGGATGGGCTGATGTGTGGGGACCTCCCCAATGCCTTCATCCCTGCAGTCCATCTGGTGCTGGTGTTTGGACAGCTCCAGACTGTCCCCATCCCCTCGCTGAAAGGCCTGTGTCCCACCCTGGCTGTCCAGGTTCTCTGTCACCTGAGTATCCCACAATGGGGATGCCCTTTCCTTCCCAGTCTCCTCTATAGCTCCTGACCTTTCTCCCTGCTGGTTTCTCCATCCCTTCCTGTGCCTCCACTCTTTTCAGACCCTGCTACAGGATTGAGCGAGGCTCTGATTTGCTACAGGGCTCCCTGCCAGCTTTGCCAGAAGTCAGAGACAGAAAGAGGCACACAGCTCTGGAATAAACCACTTTGTGATCCAGTCTAGACTTTACTGAGCTCTTGCAAAAACTTGGTATTAATGTAACATTGACGTATAAAGTAGAATGGGTCCGTTTTCTCAGCTGGAGCTAGATGAACTTGATGGAGCCACAGCAGTCAGTGGGACGATGCTCACAGACCTCAGCTGCCATGTGAAAATCCTGCCTGCGGGGCTGCTGCCCGCCGGGGCAGCCTGGGGCAGAGGGAAAGCAGTTCGTGCCGCTGGGGCTGGGTACCACATTGCACGTGGCTTTTCCATGTTGGCAGGAGAAGGGATGTGATGCTGCCCGTGCACTGCGGTAGCTTCTCATCCCCGTACTGCCGCCTCCGCCCCCGCTGCCGGCACCCACGGGGAGGGTGCTCAGGGTGGGCGTGTGGGTTCGGGGGGAGGAAGGTGCGGGGAGGGACGGCGTCAGCCTGGCTCGTTCAGTTCCCTTCTCCCGACCTGGGATCTGCTTTCCACGTCTCCAGGTTCAGGCAGATGGAGCGCCGTGAGCTAGAGCATCAGGGCTGCCGCGGGAGCTGCTGGCAAGCTTGAACTGCAGGTAAAGGTGGCAGGGGAGCTGCCAGTGCTGGCCGTGGTGCCCCGACAGAGCAGACAGGCTGGGCGGCTGCTGCAGCACGGCAGCGAGCCGTGACCAGCCAGCAGCATCTTTCCTTGCATTGCTGGTGCTGAGGCAGTGTGGAGCTGGGGTAGAGGTCAGTGCAACCATCCAGAGCCATTTCCCGTGGAGAATTCCTGGCCAGGAGAGCTGCTGTGTGAGTGCTACATGCTGGCCGTGGCCAGGTCCTGGGGATGTCTTCTGTGCAGGAGAGGTGGAATCTTGGAATCTTGGGATCTTGGCTGACGGGACTCCGTGGGCTCCGGAGTACCGCGGTTAGCACATGGGCGTGGGCTGCAGGGCGGGAGCTCTGCTGCTGCAGCCAGACCACGGGACAGGAACCGAGTCACAGCCACGGGCCGATGGGAGGGAAGAGGGTCCATCCTCTGCAAGGAGCAGAACACGCATCTTCCAGCCCCTGAGGCAGACGTGAGGGTCACTCGGTGCAGCAGGAACCTGTGCCCAACCCACCGCACCACACAACCGCTGGAGCTGGCTGCTCCAGCTGCTCAGGACCGTAGACATGTCGCTGGAGCTCTCCAGATGGTGGGAGACATGGAGCACACGTCTGAGGGGCTGTGTGTGTACTCAGAAGGCTGCAGCCTGTGAGGTTAAGCACGTGTTTGGGGTTTGGCACCAGCTCTTCCCTGCTACCATGGGAGAGCAGGCACCATGTGCCATCTGCAGTCCTTTCCCCTTGCACAGAGCCAGTCAGTGGCAATTCTGATTATTGTGGCACTGTTTGGAAGCAATTATCTCTGTACAGTGAAGTCCAAACCTTGCCCTGGTTCTGCCGTGCTTCCTGGGGAACAAGCATGGCAGCAGGCCTAGGAAGGGAGGGAGATATACAATGGAGTCACTGTGTATGGATGAAGGATGCTTTCCTCCCATCTCACCCGGAAGAACCCATCAGTGTCCCTTGAAAGGCAGTCCTGGCTGTGCCTTCCTACTGTGTTGGGCAAGGACTGATGGCCCTCGGGGAGAAGGTCACACCACAGTGCTGACTGAGGGGTCGGAGAGGTTGAGCTGGCCAGTGATGTCGGTGGGGTGATACTGCTGCAACACACAAATAGACAGACAAGGAGAAATAAGTGTTAGGCAGTTCTGGCACTTGTCCCCACTGTGACTTCTATCCTATGTGTCCCTACAGGATATGTCTTGGGGGTGAAGCAACGCCCTGAAAGCTGCTGCTGGCTGAGGTCCCCTTCCCAGTGCCATCCATGCTTGTGCAGAGGTCGTTGCAGACGCTCTCCAAGCACCCTGAGGCTGGGCAGAGGGGACACTCAGGAGCATGGTGCAGCTTCTGCAGAGCGTGGCTGCCACGTCACCCACTAAACCAGGCCCTCTCTGCTCTGGGAGGGCTACAAAACAAAGCCTGTGACTCATCAGCCCAGCCCACGCCTGAACCTGTGTTTGGAGGGTCTGGCTGGGTTTTGGCACCTCTCTGGTGCCAGATCAAGCTGTGCTTTGAGGCCAGGGCATTCCACCTCCTTGCTTGAATGACCTTGCTGTGACTATCCTTTCATACAGGTGAGATGTGTGGTGTGGTTGACTTTTGATAAAGTGTGGCGTTGATTGCTAATGTGAAAATATGGCCTGTATTGGGGATGTGGCCTGGATTTGGGGTTCTGAGCTCCTTGCAGATGGGGGGGCTTGGCATGGGAAAGGCCATGGGAGAGCCCTCCTCTGCTGCAGTCCCATCAGCAAATAGCAGGGAGAGCAAAAATACCATTAATAGGCAAGGAAAAAGTCCTTCCTCCCCAGGGAGGAATTTACAGCTTAGCAGTTATTTCCTTCCTTCCTCCTTCCTCTCCCAGCTCCACTCTCCTAACTCCGAACCCTGACCTGGAAGCCCTGTCCAGCCCTGCTGTGGGAGCGGGTGGCGCGGAGCATCCTGCACTGCTCTCCAGGATCCTAATCCAGTGCCAGGGCAGGAAAGGGTCTCTGTGGGTCTCATGTACTGCAGCACAGACCCTCATCAGTGACATTTTCCCAGCCCTTGCACCACCCTGCCCAGGAGGGCTGATGTCTTGAGGGGCTCCGAGGGGGCTCCTCAGTAACGGATTTCACCTGCCCTGCTTTGGTCAATGGTGGCCATGGCCTTCGCGGCGCTGCCGGAAGCTCTGGCACTGTGGCTACCCTGTGTGCTACACACCCTGCCTCCTGCCACCCCCATCCCGAGCCTTGCATGGGGTCCTTGAGGCTGCCCTGCCCAGCCCAGCTTTGTGCTTCCTGGGACCCCTTGGTGGGAGCTGCTGGGGCAGGGCCGGGAGCCAGCGTGCTCCCGTCTCTCTGGTACCATGCTGGGGATGCGCTGGCATCCAGGGAGCCTCTCACGGGATCACCCTGCCACTTAGGACACTGGCTAAGATTCCAATGGAGCCTCTGGGAATTCCCAGCCGTGGCCTTGCTTTGCTAAGGGGCAACAGCTTGGCCATCACCCGTTGGCACAGAGAGCGGCGAGGCCATCCTGATGTCACTCTGCCACCCTGGGGGGAGCTTTTTGTGGCTATTCATCAGCCCACCAAAAAACATCCCTCTCTCCCAAAATCGGGTGCGGCCACCCCCTCCTTGTGAAAAATTTGGATTCCAGCTAAATGCAGTGTTTCCATGGCAGAGCAGTGTTTCCTGGGAGTGTGTGCTCATGGGATGAGGCTTGTCTCCTGCAGGGAGGAGAGGTGACTGGGAAAGGGGAGAGGCTGGTGACTCACTGGTGGAGAAAAAGGAGGAACTGGAGGTACAAAAATGAATGGGTAGAAGAACGGTCCTTTGTTAAACATCCTGCCTAATGTGAGGGGGGTGGAAGAAGTGGAGTGTGCCTGTGTGAGTGTATGTGCCTCAGTGCGCGTGTGCGTGTGGCTGTGGTGTAGCAGGGCAGGCTGGGGCCTTTGGGCCTCTCTGCACAGCTCTGGGGGTGGGAAACACTAAAACAACCAAGTGAAATGGGCAATCTGGCCAGAAAAATTAAAATACAAGAGCATGGCTTTTGATTTGAAAGCATATCTCCTCCAATCACAGAGTTATCACAGGGTAACATTCTCATTTACTTTTTTTTGTGTAAAGTTCATGCATGCAATTTTTAATAATAAAAATTGAAATTAAAATAAAAAAGGAAAAGAAAAAAAAAGCAAGAAAACGGTCATATCAAAACTATGTTAAAGTAGGACTAATGCTAGAAGCACATATCAGTAATTTAGGATAAATTATGTTACAGGGATGGTGCAATAATCCCCAAACCAAACATTATAAAGCCAATAAATTAATCAATATTAACCATAGAAGAGACTCAAACATGTTAAGGTATGGAAGTGAAGTGAAGGCACCAAAAACTTTAAATGACAACCAGGAAGAAAATATAGACAAGAACTTAATGTCTTTAAAAATGACTTCAACCTAACTGGGCTCATGGTTGTCCCTGGCTGGTGGAAGATTTTCTGGAAGAATTTTGGTTTGTTGTTGTGGTTTTTTTGCAATTAAAAATCAGGATTCCAGCTAAATGCGAACTTGCTGTAGAAAATATCAACTTCCCTTTAGGAAAAAAAAAAAAAAGAGTTGTCTTTGACCTACTTTTGGTTCTTTTGGGCCAAAAACTAGGCTCTTTCTCAGCCAAGAAGCGTTTGGGACAGCTGATCCTTCACCGAAAAGGTGACCTTTTCCAGGAAGCCCCTCCTTTCTTGCCCAGCTCTGGCACCATCCCCACGGCCGTGGGGCTCCAGCGCTGCCAGCACTGGCCCTGGCGGGGCGGTGCCGTGGCACGTGTGTCAGCTGTGCCTAGGGCTGGCAGTGTGGCTCTGCGGGGGCTGGCGATGCGGGGGGCTAAGGGGCCTGTGCACCTCGATACGTGTCTGTACGCAATGTGCCGGCTCGGAGGTGTCTGTGTGGTTTATGCGTCTCACATGGCGTCTGTGGGGTTGCAGTATCGTGGGTGGCTGCGATGGATGGCAACGTCAGCTCTGCCAGTGCTACTCGAGTTGCAGGAGCTGCCTATGGGGAACACATGCATCTCCTCCTGGGGCGGTGGGGATGATGTGCCGCGGAGAGGCTGTGCAGCTCGGGTGATGGTGGGCGCTAGGACGTTCAGAGTGGGGTGGAAGCTTCCCAGGGCTGTCTTGGCTCCATGGTGCCAGCCTGTCTCTCTGGCACTCCTGAGGGACCATTCTGCAGGGCTGCAGAGCAGAATCCATTTTTAAAACTCCCGACAACGGAAAGGGAAGAAGCAAGGCCACCAGGTCTGAGTCTTTCGCTCGCTAGCCAGGAGAGCCCGTGGGGCTGGGGTCAGCCTGGCCTTCCAGCCCCACGGGCTCTCCAGCCTTGCCCATCTAAGACCTGGTGTGGGCCCGCAGCTCTGCTGAGCATCATGAAACAGAGCACCTCGCTGCTTTCTCATCTTTACAAGGACCCCAGGCAGCATGCCCCAGCATGCTACAGACTCATAGGGCCTTCCAGCAGGAGGGTGTTGGGGTCTCTGAGCCAGGGCTGCTGCACAGAAGTGGAGGTCACCAAGCACAGGCTGTGACATGAGCTGGTGGCAGCACCCCACTCCCGCTAGCTGCTCACCCCACAGAGCAACCAGCAAGTCTGCCCGACATCACCACAAAGCTCGCTCCATCACAGACTTCCTGCAATAACTGTTAGCCTCCAAGTTGGCCACATTGGCTTGAATGTTCACCCCACTGGCCTGTTCTTGATCCAGCTAGCCCAGTTCCCTGGGGAATGTGTCCTGGGACCCTGGCCATGGCACCCCATGGCAGGCAGAGCACTGTGACAGGCTTCTGAGCAGTGGGGAATAATTGACCATGCAGCAGCCCCCAAAGTGGGGACCATCTTCTGGGATGAGTGGGGTCATCTCCCTCCATAATATGCCAGGAAGAGCATGACTGGGACCCAAACACAGAGACCCCTGTGTTGTGCTGGACTCCAGCGGGTGTGGGAAGGGGAGAGAACAGCTCCATTGCCCATCCATGGGACCTGTGGTGGAGGTGGGCCCTAGACATGGTCAGCTCAGGGCACTGGGGTGCTCCTGGCACGGGGCAGAGAGGGCTATGGGCTGGTTGGTTTAGGATGGATGCCACACCATAGAGCAGGATCAGGATCAGGATCTGGATGCTTCCCTGAAGAAGGAGCAATGTGGGAGGTACCAGGGGTGCCACACACCAGCTGCCCCATTTTTCCTGGATTCTCCCCCTTTCCTCTCCTCACCGGTGTCACTGGTTCCCCCAGGTGCCCAGGGCACCATCATGACGCTGCTCTCTCAGGACAGGACTCCTTGGTTTCCTAATCGTGGAGTAGTTCAAACACAACAGAACATGGGGGTCTACTCAGAACATGCAGATCTTTCTGTCAAATTTTTCCCCTTTTTTTTCTGTGCATTCCACTTGTCCCTTCTCCTCCTCCTCACTCTTGCACCAGCCCCTGCACCACCCACCCCATCTCTGTCTCCTCTGCCCCAGTCATGGCTCAGGCCACAAAGACACAACCTGTGACCTCCCTGCAGAGCTGCTCAGGGAGTGCAGCAGTGGGGAGAGGGGACCCCAGACATGGGGGCATTACTGGGACAAGGTCCCACCCAGGGAGCACAGAAGCAGCAGAGGAGATCACAGGCATGTTCATCTTCCCTGTGGGGTACAGAGGATGAGTGTGGGTGTTCCCCCCATGACTTCCAGGCTTCAAGGTGACAGTGAGAGGAGCACTTTGTGTGAAGTGGTGGCAGTCGAGCCCGCCCGAGGGCTCAGCTGTCCCCAGGGCCGCATTCCAGGGCTGCTCCAGGAGCTTCTTGGTATGGAGCCTGCGCTGGTGTCAAAGGCAGCTTCCTCCATTTCTCATACAGAGCCGTGGCCCCGAGACCCCCTGCGATACCACAAGCTGTCCCCGAGGCGTCCACAGAAGCCTGCGGCTGGGGACGGGCCACCCCACTACGGTTGCCACATCCTCCCGCACTGTCACCGTCCCCCCGTCCCCACTGCGCCTCGGGCAGCCTGGCGGGGACCTGCTCTGAGCAACCCCGGGCACAAACCCGCCGGTCGCCCCGGGAAGGGGATTTTGGCAAGCCCGTTGCGCCAGGAGGTCGGGCAGCAAAATGCAGCGGGCGCTGCCACACGAGACAACAGAGTAGCCACAGTGCAGAGTGTCATACAACAGACGGCGACATGCAGAGGGACACGGCTCAGTCCAACAGACCAACAGCCCAACCTGACGCTGAAGTGTCTGAAGCTCCAGCATGAGCAGACACACTTGCACATTTGGAAACAGCTGGCTTTAGAGGCAGCAATTTGGAAATTTTCTCTGGTTATGTGAGAGCAGTGGAAAACACAAGTTTGAACCAAGGCTGGGTCTTTAACAACCTCCTCTTTGGAGCCTTTTCATCTCTTTTCTAGAACTGCACTACTGCTGACGATAACCAGAGACAGCTGTCACTCCTGTGCGAGGACTATTCCGAATGCTAATTGTCACAAACAAAAATCACATGTAGAGAGTGTGACACGCATGGCTCTTGGTGAGGTGACACGGTGCCCAAATTAAATCGGGGTGATTGTTTTTAGGCATACAATGACAAACAGGTACAGGAACATTTAGGAACAGAAAAAAAAAAAAAGAAAAAGAAAAAGAAAAAAATGTCATCAGTTTCAAGAGGTCAGCACCGGTAAGGTGAGTGAAGCACAGAGAGGAACATCAGAAATCATCCAGGCAAAAAGAAATCAAAAAAACAAAACAAAAACTCGGTTGCATCTCCCAACTCATCACAGGACTCCAAGCCACCTCCTGCCTGCCCTCCAGGATCCCAGCATCCTTTCAGGTACACGGGATGACTGACTCACTGACTCACTGACTCACTGGTGACGAACATGAGCTATGCATGTACACTGGCAGCTTCGGGATGGGTGTGTGGCAGTCGATGGGATGGCAGAAGAGAGAAAGAGAGAGAAAGAGAGAGGGCAGAATTGTTCTTCTTCCTCTTACCGTATCCTTGGAGGACCTACGTCTCTTGAAGCTGGAGGCCAGGGTGGAGGTGATGGACCTAAAAGTGGCTTTCTTTTTAGGGTCAGGTTCTGCTCTACCACTTTTTCTATCCTAAAATGAATATGTATAAGTAATTAGATCTCTAGTGTGTTGTTGGATACTCTAAATCTATTTGAATACTGCCCCGTGTCATGGCCTTCATTTAGGTGAGAAAGCTACTGGAGGTGTTCTGCCACTCCCAGTCCTCCAAGGGCCTCCGTGACCCACGGCTATGGCACAGCCACCACATTGCTACAGCTAATGGGGGGCCAGCCTTGCATCTGGAGCGCTGGGAACCCCTCTGGGAAGTAGCCCGCTCTCCTGGTGTCTGCAGCCAGGCCGGCACAGCTGACCTTGCTTCCTGGGGATGGTCTGCCTGGTGCCCTTCCCCTCGCTTCCACCGCTAGCCTGGCTGGACCGAGACATGAGATGCTGCACCTACCACTAAAAAAAAAAGTGCTCAGGGCCTTTTCTGAGGCTGAATCCTAGTGCCACAAGAGAGAGAGAGGACTGCATTGAAAGAGAAGTCATTGTATGAATATTCTGTAAAAAAAATGTGTTCAAAAATTCAAATGATGCAGTTGTGCAAAGCCGACCGTGGTTGTTGGTGGTGGTTTGGTTTGTTTTCCAAAGTAAAACAGGCTAAAAAACGAAAAGGAAACTGGAAGAAAAAGAAAAGTAAAAAAAAAAAACCAAAGGAAAAGAAAGGGAGGAAGCAAAGCGTTAGTGCCATGATGTCGTCGGGTCGGGATGAACTCAAAGAGAAACAGAACTGAAAAATGTAGGCGTTGGAGTTAGCGAGTCGGACCTGGTTGGCGCAGGCTGGGAGCACCAGCCGCCATGGTGCGGAGGCCGCGGGCCGGGGGGCCCGGCCGCGCTCGGCGCTGGGCGCTGGCAACGAGTCCTCCCCAATTGCTTTCGTGCCAATGAGTGTGACCTTTCCGACGGGGGACGGAGTCACCAGGTCTGGCTCTGCTACTGCACGGGGGTAACCAAAATGTATCCCGCTGGTGCGTAGAGCATGCTCGGGGATACATTTGCTCCTCCTTCTCAGTTCTCTCTTTTGCGGACATGCACAAACGGAAAGGAAAGCAAGATGAATGGAATGAAATGTCTTTTTCTTCCATGGCATCTCAGGAAATAGCCATGGCAAAACTGTGATCCCAAAAACCATTATTTTTGTTTGTTTGTTTTAACAAATAAATCTTTCCACTTGCCTACCTTCTAGCAATGTACCAGATACTAGTGCTCTGACGTTTCCTCCTGTGGAAAAGTCTTACAATGTCAAACGGCTCTTTACCATGAGGCTGTTTAACCCCCACAGGGCAGCATGCTTTGCTCACAGTCCCACAGACTCTGCCCAAGGACCCAGTGCAGTATTTTCTAGAAGGTTGGCAAGTGAAAAATGGCAGTGCGACTAGTGTGCTCTGTCCCAGCAGCCTTAACCCCCTCGGTGCTGCTGCTTTTTGGAAGCAAAGGAAAAAAAAAGGAAAAAAAGGAGAAAAAAAATTGAGAAATGGCTTTTCCAAGACTCTTTCCAGTGAACTGAACCCAGTGAGCTCTCAGGATACAGCAGCCCGGCCTCGTGCTCCCCTCGCTGCTCTCAGGCAGTTGCTTCCACCTGGGCAGCCCCCCCACCAGCCCCAGCCAGCGCTGCTCCCTAGGGCCCCGGCCAGGCTCCTCGCGGGGTCCCCGAGCCTCCTTCTCTCTCTTTGCTTTGCTGGCTCTGCTCCAAGTGGCAGTGCCCTTTAGTCACCTAAAGGAGCTCTTGCTCTTTAAACACCGCTGTGCTTCCCCAAGGGAAAAAACAGCCTGGGCAAGTCAGACAGAGCCTCCAGCTGCCTTACACTGGGGTCAGGGGCATTGTGGGGCTCAGCCCCAAAAGCAGCAGGGGAAGGGAAGTGTGAGGCTGGTGGCCCACAGACACGCCCATGGCTCAGTGTCACTGCCAGGCACCTCTGACCCTCCTGGGCTTCCCTGCCTGAGCAACACAGAGATGTTCCAGGAGCAGGAGAAGCCTGGGAGAGCAATAGCCCCATGAAAGGAGACCAAGGGAGCCTTGGCACTGACAGGGACCAGCACTGCTGGCTCCTGTGTGGGGGAATGTCCTTGTCTCCAAAGGACAAGAGCACGCACCACCTCTTTTTAGAGTCGGTCCTGGATATGGCAAGGGCTACCACGCTGCTGCGGAGCAGGCAGGGAAGGGGAGGTGATGGAAACTATCCCTGGAGCATTCCTCCACCTGAGCACTGGGCAGAGATTGTCTGTGGCAGCGGATTGACCCTCCCATCTGCTGGTGAGCACGGCCAGAGCCAGGGAGCAGGGCAGAACCTGCAAAGGAGCCATGCTGGCAATGCCTGCTCAGCCAGGGCACAGTGTGGCTCTGGCACATGGTCCCCAGCAGAGCAAAGTCCCCATCCCAAGCTCCACTGGGGGTGTTTGGGCCAGGCCTCTGCCCTGTTGGAGCTTTGCTGGGAGAGACAGCATCAGGCAGGGGCAGCTCCCAGGGGAAAAGGCAGGGACACTACCCTACAGCTTAGCAGGCACCCAGTAAAGCCCAGCTGGAGCTACTGGGGGTAGGGGGTGGACAGAGGGCCCCATGCTAATCCACAGCTCTGCATTCACTGATTTGGTGAAGGAATGGAAAACGCACCTGGTGGAGATTTGCTTTAAAAACGGTTTGTCCTACCTGCAGGTTTTTCCTCCACACATTAACGGCCGCAAACGCCAGCTGCATCTGTTTCCTCCGTGCGTCCTTATGCCTTTTGTAAGCTATCTCTATGAATATTAAAAATATCCCGGCAACAATACCTCCAGCCACCAGCATAAACACACCTGAAATAAGCAGGAAAGTTACAGGGGGCACTGGAAATTGACCCCTCATTTCTTCTGCATCATGCTCAGTGACAGGAGCATCTGCCAACCCGGGGCACGCCCCCCCCCCCCCCCCCCCCGCCCCCAGTCTCCCCACAGTCCTGGAGGGTCAGGAGGGGAACACAGCCTGGGCACCTGAGGGATGTCAGTGTCAGCTCTGGGGGGTCACAGGGCATTGAGCTGCAGCGATGCTGGGGACAGGCATGGCAAGCCCCAGGGCAGACCCCTCCCCAGGACTGTGGGGCTGTTTGCAGCAGAGCCCAACCCTGGTGCTCCACTTTGGCTTGTCAGGAAGCACAGCCATGCACAGAGCTCTGTGCTGTCCTTGCATGCCTGCAACCCTCAGGGCTTACATTTCTGGAGTGGTGTCTGAGAAGATGGAGCAAAATGCCCCCTATCTCCATTGCCTGTAACCTGGCCAGCAGTGCTGGTGAGGGCAGAGTCCCATCCAACACCCCTCATTCCTCATCACTGTAGGCTGGCTGTAGGACCAGCAGCACCACCCCAGTGCAAAGGAACAGCCTGTCTTGGGGTTCTCACAGTCTTTGCAAGATGAAAACCCCTCTGCATCAATTATCCTTGTCCTGGCCCTGCCCAGGGCTCCTCAGGACTGGGGGGCTGCCCCTCGCCTCCAGCCCCCTCCTGCAGCAGGGTTCTCACTTGCCTCCCCCGAGGTGCTGTTCTCCTCTCTGCATTGGTGACAGCTCTGATTGCACAGTGACAGCCACGGTTTGGCCAGGGCAGAGGGAGGGGAGCCATGCTTACACCACACCCACCCCACTGGCAAGAAGGGCACCCAGGGAAGGTGGGAGAAGCTTTGTGGAACTGTTCTAAACAAGGTGGGAATGGAGCCCACCTCAGCAGCCTCCCAGCACTAGGAAAGCACAAACCCATAAGCCGCAGAGATTTGGCCTGAGAGGAGAGCCCCAGAGAGGAGAATGTCGTGAGCAAAAGCAAGCTACCCAGCAAAGAGGGAAAAAGAGGTTTGCAGAACAAACCTGCCATATTTTCAAAGGTGAGTGTTGCTGGGGCATTGCTACGGGAATCACACTCTTGATACCTCACCCAAGTCTTGTCCAAATCCTCCATGAAGCCATTCTCATGGGACCTGGAAGCACAAGGAGACAGGACAGGGTAGTCACTGAGGACCAGCCACAGGCAGCTGGGGCACGCACTCTTTGTGCCTTCGTGCCCTCCATCCTAGGACTCTGTGCTTGCCTGCAGCCTACTAGCACAGGAACCAAGGATGTGCTGGCTGTGTGCACACACCTGCACACGTGTGGTCTTTGCACAGAGTGTGTGTGGACTGTCTGCAGGGGCTGCCAGCACTGTGTGGGCACACACACACAGAGCCCACGCACAGTGCAGCTCTGTGACCAGGGACCCACAGCTCCCCACTGCCACTGCCCCTGTGGTGGCTCTGGGACAGCGCCTGCTGCCAAAAGAGCCACGTGTAAGCCATGGGGAAGGTGTGTTCCCAAGGAAGGATGGAGCTGGCAGTGCTTTGAGAGCTCTTGGAGAAGGCTGCAGGGTGTGGACATGAACCATATCTCCCTGTTCCCTCCTCCATGGTTCCTCTGCCTGCCAGGGCCACTAGGAGCTCAGGCAATGATGGACCCCAGTCCTTTCTGGTGACCCCCAGCACCCTCTAGGTCAGGGCACTCCTGCCTGGCAGCTCCCTGCAGTGCAAAGTGAGGACTGGGACACCCCAGCAGCTTGGTGTCACACACAATGGTGTCACATTGGGAGGACACAAGCTGTGTCCTCACAGTACCTGTTTCTGCCTGAACAGCTCATGGGGATGGAGTGGGCACAGAGCACACATCCCACCATGGGCTCACTGTACTTTCCTCCCTCTTCCTGGTACACCTTCCTGGTACACCCCCACCAACTTCCTGGGCCATCTATAGCCCTGGGCTTCCTCATCCTCTCCCAGGAGGACACCGAGGACTCCTGTAGCCTCTTCAGGCTTCTCACATGGTTGTCCCAAATCCCATCTGTCCTGGTGCCACCCATCACCATGTTAAGACCATGCCACAGACAGGGTCCATGCCTACATCACCCTGAGTCTTGCCCATCTTGCCTATTGTCTCTCAGGCCTTTCACCTCCACATCTTGGGCAGGACCCTGGTGGTTCCTGACCATGTCTCGCCTAAAATGAATCTCCCAGGGCTCCCTCTCTTCACTTGCTGCTTCCCAGCTGCCTGTTTATCCATCGTGACATTTCTCTGTCTGCAACGAGTGTGGCATTTTCGAAGTAAAACAAGGAAATCCCTTTTCACCCACAATACCAGTCTGACTTGTGACACCTCATGCTGCAGGTTAGTGCTGGTGTAAAAGCCTTGGACACAGAGGGGGTCCTGAAATACCCCTGTATAACAGGAGTAGCCAGGGTTAAAAGAAAAAAACCCTGGATGACCAAGCCAGGGCAGTGCAATGCTGTTGGACAGGCTGAACCCTGAGGGAGAAGTGGGGAATGGCAGCACCCACACCTTGCTCACAGAGACCTGTGCTGGATGGCCCCCACTGCTCTCTGCCAGCTTTGCCTACACCCCTGGCTGACCATGACTGCTCCCTGCCTTGCTCTGCCCTCCCTCCAGTTCCCTGCTGCTTCTCCAGCCCTGTGAGCTAGAGCTGAGGCTGTGGGTGCCCACCCCAGTCACTCAATGTCCCCTTTGTCAGGATGGAATGGCAGCCCCCAGTGCCCCTGTCCCTTCAGAGGTCCGGAGGGTGGCTGGCAGTGCCTGGCACAAGGCTACTTGTGTGCTAACACATGCAACATTCGGGGCAAGCCCCATGCCAAGAACCGTGTACGGACTTGAGGATGGCCAGGGAGACGTTCTGCTTCCAGGGGCTGTCCTTGCGCATTCCGATCCCAAAGCCGGAGCGGAAGAAGAGCTCCCCCGTTGTCACCAGGTCACACTTCTGGGAGGCCTCGAACTCCAGCACTGCCGAGTCCCAGATGAAGGCATGGAGCTTGCTAGACACAGAGGTAGTATGGCTTAGTCAGCTGGGCAGCCCAGCTTATCTGCAGCCTCTGTGGCAACAGCGAGTGTGCTCCCAGCCCTAATTTAAACACTGAAGCCACCCAGCCTTGCACTGAAAGAAGAAAAGAGGCCAGAAAGAGAGGCCACGGCCAGAGGTCTCACTGTGCCACCCCCCACGCAGATCTTGTGCTCCCCACCCAGACTCCTGGATGCAGCAGGACTGGGCAGATCCCACTCAGCCCCAGCTGGGAGGTCCCATCAAGCCATGCTTTGACGGCAGCTTCCTCCAGCTTTGCCCTCCTTGCTCCACCCAACTGCAGCTCCCTGAAGCCCTTCCCTTTGTGGCCAGGCAAGGTGCTGGCCCTACTCACTTGTCCCTCACTGCCTGGATGGCTTCAGCAGCACTCTCGTAGTTGTGCTTCTCCATGTGCCTGTACATGGTGCTCAGCTCCACCTGCCGCCGGAAGTAGATGTCCACGGAGCTCTGCTTCACCGTGGCGTAGATGAACTTATCCGAGGGGTTGCGCAGCTGAAAGGCAAGGATGGGGCTTCTATTTTTTCTATCCTACACCAGCAAAACTTTCTCACCCCAAAGCTGTTTCCTAATTTCTCGTCTTCTTCAGGGACTTGTTCCCTAGAGAAGACATTGATCTCCTCAGAGGATGCCACGGGGCAGTGAATGCTCTGGGACCATGGTGCTGGAGCAGGGGATGCTATGGGACAGGGACACAGTGGCACTGAAGGTGCAGGAGGCCTGTGGATGCCATGGGGCTGGCAGTGCCATGGGCAGGGGACACAGTAGAGTGTGGGATGCTGTGGGTCAGGGCTGCTGCAGGGCACATTCCTATGTGCCTGGGCTGATGAGCTGTGGCTGTGTCCTTGCCAGAGCAGGAAATGGATTTGAGGCATGTGGAGAGTATTGACTGCACCGAAGGGATGATTTCATTAGTTATAACTCATCCATAATGAATCGTTTCCTTGTTGGTTAGAGGAGGCTCTCCAGGAACTGGCAGGCAGCTTGACTGCAGACAGGCTATTTCTGGACAGGTTGTTTTCCTGCTGAGCCCTGCCCACGTCTGTCCATTCCCACCCAGGGCAGGGGCTCAGACTCATCAGCACCAGCCCAGGCAGAGCTCCCTGAGTCTGGCCCCCTCCAGCACAGCCACGGTGAATCAGGGCTCTGGGAACCACAAGCCATGTTTGTATGCCCCAGGGAAGGGAAAAGCAAGTGAGGAGTCATTACCCGGGGGTCATTAATGCCTGTGATCCTCTCCTCAGGTCGGTCTAACACTAGGAAGGCTGCTAGGTTGGCAGTGTATGAAGCCACAATGATCATAGCAAAGCCAGCCCACACCATGCCAAGGATACGGGCAGAAAAACTCCGGGGAGCACCTGCAGGGAGAGAGGAGAGATCAGAGCAGCACCACGAGAGGGCTTAGCTTGGTTGCCAAAGCCATGCCAATCCACATGAGCCCAACTGCAGCTGCAGAAGTGCACCATCTATCTGCTCTGCCAGCAGCTGTGCAAGGAGCTTCTGCACTGCCCAAACAAAAAAAAAAAAAAAACCCTCCAGTTCCTTCCAGGGCATGCTTGTGCCACCCTGAGAGGGTGGGTAACCCCAGGCAGGGGGTTCAGCCCAAGTTTCCCTGCCCTGTTTCCCATCACTAGTGCTAGGGGTGGCAGGACAGCCCTGACAAGTGCCACAAATGTGCACCACTCAGTATCACCAAATTTCCTACCAGCCTGCTCCAGGGAGGGCTCAGGAAATGAGGACCCACAGGGACCATGTGAGAGGGGGAAGCTGTGGAAGAGGGCAGAGGCTTTCCCCCAGCCTGCCCAGCTCAGATCCTGGGCTGCAGGGAAGAGCAGTTCCTCTGTGAGCTCTGACTCACCTTCTCCAATGCCAGAGTTCAGCAGAACTCCCCAGGAGAACCACATGGCTGAGGAGAGAGTCAGGGCATCTTCCTCCTCCTCCTCACTGTTTACTTTGAACCGGCCAAATGGGCTGGAAAACAAGACAAAGAACCCTTCTCAATCCCCTCACCCTGATCCCCAGGGCTCCCCCCTGTGCCCTACGTGTCCTGGTGCAGCCCTGTGTCACTCATTCCTACAGACTGTGCCTTGTCCCAACCAGCTCTTCCCACTGCCTCGCATATCCCCTGTGCTGACCTGCAGCCCTGTCTGGCTCACACTGGTACTGGTCCCATCACACTCTCTCCAGACCAGAAAGATCATCTCACCCTGGCCAGCCCAAGCCTCTCCCACTGCAGCACAGAGGGATCTCTGCAGATTAGCCATCAAAGCCTCTGGGCACAGGGCTGAGGCAGGGACAGGATCTCTTGCCCTCAGAGGAGCTGCCACAGGGCTAAGGAAGGCCAACAGGAAATTCTCTCAGAGCCCAGAAGCTGACAGTCCCCTTGGTCAGGTGTCAGTACAGCACCTGGTCTGACAGGTGTGTTCCCACATCCCCATGTCCTGGATACCCCACATATCCATATTCCTTAGCATAGGCAGTCAGAGGGGCCAGGAGCCTCGGCCCACAGCTGGTGGGGCAGAGCAGGTGGGTTAACTCCCTGTGAGAGTCCCCAAAGTGCTGCAAGACTGTGCCTAAGCAAGGGACCCAGGGGACAGTTCCCAGAGCATCGCCCTGTCTCCTCCAGATCTTGAGTGGCCCAAAGTGCACTCACCTGAATCGGTCTAAGAGGTACAACATCACTGCCACCACATGCACAGACAGCCCCACCAGCAGCCAGAGAGTGCTCTGGAAGGGCTGCATGAACGAGTCCAGGGTGCTGCGGGGGATTTCCTGCACAGAGGAGAGAGGGTAACAGTGCTTGCACCCCCCACGCCTGCACCTTGCCTGCCTGGAGGGACCCACAGGGGCCCTGCCCTGCCCCAATCTCTTTGCTGCTCAGCTACTCAGAAAGGGTCAGATGGGTGCAGACAAGAGCCTGCATTAAAACCAGAAGCCTGGAGCCTGGAATTTCCAGGGGCTGCACTGGGCACGATGCAGTCTGGGGAATGGGCACCTCCCGTGTTTTACAAAACATCCCACCCAGACCATACCTTCTTCACGAGGATGGTGAGGCCCTGGTACTTGAAGGGCTTGGAGAACTCAATGTACTGAGCCCGCTCATTGTTGATGGTGAGAGGAGCCACAATCATGTCTGCTTGGCCGCTCAGCAGCTCCCCCATCATCCCGTTCCACTCCTTCTTGTTGCTGTTGTTCACCTGCCAGGAAGCCAAGGTCAGATCAGACTCCTGCCCTGACACATATCCCCACCAGCCAGGACCCTGCACTTTTTAGGAATCCAGCATTGCCCTTCCACCCTACCCTGCTCAGGAGAAGGGTATGGGAGTGTTTCAATACACGATACAGGCAAAGAAAGATCACAGGCTGCCCAAACTCACCCGTTCTTGGGTACCAAATTTACCATCAGCCACCAGGTGAACCTCATAGGTGAAGTTCATCACCCCTGCCAGGCGGATGAGCAGGTCAATGCAGAAGCCGTAGCAGCACAGTGCCACGGTGGGACGGCCTGGGGGAGGGACAGAACGGGGATGAGTGGGGGCAGCCCTTGGCCAGAGACCCCACACAGGATCCATGCCTGTCCCCAGTGAGAGCAGCCACCCCAAGGCTCTGGCTCCATGTGGCATGTAACCATGTTATCCTTCAGGGCCATCTGCCTGACCACCCTCCATCACCTATGGCTGTTGGCAGGCTGGGGACAAAGGGGTACTGCAACAGGGTCCCATTCCTTTGTCATGTCCCAGTGAGGTGGGCTGAGAGGGGGTGCTACCCACCCTCTGCAGGGCAAGGAGAGGGCTTGGTGCTTGTGCTGGACATGAGCCTGACATGAGCCCAGCAGGCTGAACAGAGCTCAGGACACAACTCTGGGGGGATGTTGTGCACAGCAAGGTGTGATGAGCCAAGGGGATGCCCTTCAGGTGGATTTGGGCAAGCCTGGCATTGCTGAGCAGCTCTCACTCCACACCAGATGCTCACTCCTGATCCTGACACAGGTTTCTGTGACAGTTTGAAACTGGTGCTGTGTCAGTACAGCACGTGCTAACGTGCGTCAGGGTCCTTGCTGCTGCTGGAGATCAAGGAAGAGAGAATTGGAACACGTCAGGAGACAGAAACTCGGGATGCAAGCCCTCAAAGCAGACCTGGCACACATTCAGAAGAGAGACAGTGGTAAAGAATCTGTTGGGCTCAAATCCCTGGATCCCAGGGCCCAACTCCTGCACAGCACTCCTGTGAGGCTGAGCTGATGTGGGGGTTATGTGGGGGCCAGCTGTGCTGTCACCTTTCTGTGCCTCATCCTCTGGGTCTCCTGTGTGACTGAGCACCCTCCCTGGCCCCCTTCTTGGAGCGGGAGTCCCCACCAGAGTTACCTGGGATGGTCTCATTGGGTCCAGTGCAGAAGACCTTTTTGACAGGATCTCCATTGATGGTGAATTCCTCCCTGCATGTCCCATCTGCCTGAGTGGGCTTCACATACACAAAGGGCTCTTGGTGGATGGTCACAATCTGTGAGGTGAAGCACAAACACCCTCTGGTCTGTGTTTCCCTCCAGAGCTACATTCTCGTGGTGGGAGCTGGGCTGCCCTCCCCAGCTGCCATCTTGGCCCACCAGCAGGACCTGGCTTTGGCATGGGGAATCAGAAAATCCTCTAGACTGGAAAAGACCTTTAAGGTCATGAAATCCAGCTGTTAACACAGCATTGCCAAGAAGAACACTAAGAACCTTTGCTTTCCCTGCATCCAAGGTGAGGACCAACCATATCAGTGTCTTCCTTCATGTGGCACTTTCAGCCGAGCCTCAAAATCTCTTTCCCTAACAGGAAACTGATGGGAGACACCACACAGCCAGGACTAGGGCCTGGAAAGGGACTCTAGACACTGCCACACTGCCCCAAGTTAATGCAGGTATTTCAGTCCTGCCCTGGACCTTTCAGTAAAGCAGCAATCTCAATCTCAATCTCATAGCACCTCTGTGGGGACAAGGGCTCACTGCCAGTGGGAATGTCCCTTGCTGGACAAATGAACAGTAGGACAAATCAATGGCCATATGGGTAAGACCAGCCTGGCCAGGATCCAGCCACTAAAGTGGGATGCAGTCACTAAAGGGGCTGCTGAGCAATACTTGAAGGAAGAGCATGAGAAGCAAAGCAAGACTGGAGGGACCTTCTGCCAGCTTCTGGCCATCAGCTCCTCAGGGATTTCCTGAGTTCAGCCTTGCAGCCACCAATCCACTCATCCTCCACAAGAGGGTTTAATCTCCTTTTGAATCTATTTCCACCTGGCCTCTGCACTGTCTAACAGAGCTGAACCCTGCCTTGGCCAAAGGAGCCCATCCTTGTATTTCTCGCAAATCTGTGACAGGTGTCCTCTGGCTCCCATGAGAAATGGTGAACTCCTGCTCCCTCCACCCTTTCCATGCTGTTTTCTCTCATATCCACTTCCCACCTGTCTCTTTCCAAACCCAAGGATGCCTGCCACCCTATGTAGATTGACTCCAGCTGAAAGTTGTGCTCTGAACACCCTCCAGTACCTTCTCTATTTCTCTCCCATATCCTCTCCTGGCCTTGCAAATGCTGCTGCCAGCTGCAGAGCAGCCGTCATGATGGAAGGCAGATGAAGTCACTGCCTGGCATGCACAGAGCTGAGAAGCCCTGCTCCTAATGCCATTTGCTCTTACCTTCAACTTGGTTGACATCTGATAACCTTGAGGTTTCTCGGTTTCCCCCCCAGGCCAGATGATCTTCCTGTCGTTGGTCAGGACCTGTGATGGATCCCAGAGGAAGCAGACGGACATGAGGCCAAGGTGGACACCCCAGTGCCCAACCCCTCCTTACCCAGTCCAGGCCTGCACGTACATTGCTACCATTGTAAATCCCAACCTGGACCAGTTTCCGATTCTGCAGGTTCATGATGCTGTAGTTGGCAAACTTCCTGTCCCCGTCCTCATTGAACTCCACCCGGCCAGTGACACCCTCTGAGTACTTGGAGGACATCAACACCCTGTGGAGAGAAACACAGCTGGGACAACCTAGAACACCTGCGGTGCTATTGAGATGCCTCACAAGGCATCAGAAAGGCAAATGCTTTCTCTCAGTTACCTGCCATAAGCTCACTACCCTGTAGAAATCCAGCCAAGGCTACCTATGGTCTGTTCATAGGCCTGTGGTCATCCCCTCCTGGTGGATGGAATCAGTTTCTCAAGTGTTCTCTACCATATCTGCTGTCATTGCCCCTTGCTCTGCACCAGATCAGTCCCACTCCCCTCTGGAAGGTTCCACAGCACACAAGGACACTTTCCTCTGGAGGTTCCTTGGGAGGTGTGCCCATGATACACAGCTGCTGTGCCTGGCACCTGCCCATCCCAGCCTGGCTACTGGCCCAGCCACAAACATCACCAAAGAGAGAACCAGCCCCCAAACCCTGGAAAGGTGATACTCGAGGCACACAAGGATTGCCTGAGCCACTTGTGAAGACCAGCTTTGACTCGCTCATGCCAAAGACTGTCACTGCAGGGGATGCCAGAAATGCCTCTAAAACAATCTCCAGGCTTTGCAGGTCACATGCTCAGCAGAACCCAGGTCTGCAGGGACTGGCTGCTGCACCAAGGCCCAGCCCCTGTGGCTCCAGCACCTGCAGGGATGCAGGGATTGGAGTCTGGAAGCGCATGCAGCCCTGGCAGCAGGATCCCACAGGCACATGCTCCCATCTGTGACACCCCAGCCTCCAAATCCATAGCACCAGGGTTTGCTACAGCCGAGGGCAACCTGTCTCATGCATGGACATCTCTTGCCACCAAGTCCTGCTTGCAGCGCTAGACCCATGCCACAGCCCTTGGAATGTCGAGCAGGAAATGTGTCTGCAGCCCTGAGATAAAATGAGACAGAAATATTCCTCTACCTTGATTTGGCAGAACCTCCCTCTCTCCCACTTCTACCCACGGAATTAAGTTTCAGACTGGAGGAGACCATGGTCCCCAATCTTTTTCTCCTAGTGTCATTCCCTGCCCACATATCCCAGCTGTCTCAACATTGCCCAGGGTAGCAAGGGTTGACATGGACCGAATTGGTGCCAGGCACCAGGATGATGCCTAAACAGCCTGGAAAAACTGGGTGCCATTGCCTGACCCTGTGTCTGGGAGATTTGCTAGGAGAGATGTAGCCCTCACATCCAAATTGTGCAGGAGAGTCCAGGCAGCCCCTGTGCCACATGCTCCAAAACTTTAGTGACAGATACCCTGAACAAAGCCACCATGTGCTCCTGCACATTTCCCACATGCTCCCACCTTTCCCAGCTCTCCCCTATCAGGTCCTCTGCTCCTTGCAGCAGGACCCTTTCCCCAATACCTCTTAAAAAGGGGTCCTGTCTTCCAGATATTGGTGTTGCCCACACAACCCCGCGGTGGGTCTGTGATATTCTCCTTCTCAAACAAGTCGTGCACGGCCTGGGCCACCACGGCGACAGCATCACTGATGTGGGCTGACTCGTTCTTGCCGTTGATGAGCTGCAAACCGATCACTCCTGCCGCGGGCAGAGGGGGAGGCGGGTCAGCATTCCTGGGATCACTGGCTGCTCCAGCGTTACTGCCATGCCCAGCTCTTGGGACAGCGAGCACTTCGCTACGGCCAGAGGGTCCCTTGCAGTGGGAAGTTGCCTGAGCTTCAGGCATCAGCAGGCAGGGGCAGCGGGGCTGGGCTCCGTGTAGCACTGACACCCCGAGCTCCAACCCCACGGCCCTGCCCAAGCCTCCCCCGGGTGACAGGCAGCTTGCAAAGGAGCAATGACACGGATTTGGAGCGCGGCAGCGCGGCCAAGGCTGAGTACCCATGCAGGCGAAGGGAGCGGAGAGCAGAGCGTGGGACCCTCCGCTCGGAACCACCACGGCACCGCCTTCCCCCAGCCCGAGGGGTCCCGGGGAGGTCAGGGGCCGCTCATCCCGGCTCCCTCGGGCTCCTGCGAGCCTAACTGCAGCGGGACGGAGCTCGGGAGATGCCTACCGTCCGGGGCGTAGCGCAGGGCATTGCCCGAGATCTCCCGCTCCCCCACCAGCCACACGTAGCCCGAGCCCGTCATATTGAGCATGGCTGCTGATCTGTACACCGTGGCCGCGTCATCCTCGCTGCAACGACAGGAAGGGAACGGCAATGTGGCTCCAGCTGCCAGGTGGCCCCACTGTCAGATCCCAAGGGTGTGGCAGTGCCAGGGGAGACACCACCCCAGTTCTCCTGGTTCTCCTGGGCAGTGACTAAATCCTCGATGCAATGGGAACCTTGGTCTCAGCTTCGCCTAATCCCACAGCTCCCAGCGCTGCTGAGCACCTGCACGTCTGCACATTGTGCTGTAGGCATGGGGCCATCAGGCTCCCCTCCTTCCCAGCTGGACCAGGACACACCATCAGAAACCACGGCTGCTCCTGCAGCACAGCCGGACACGTCAGCCACGCTCGGGATTGTCACTCCCTGGCCAGCAGCACGTCCAGCACCCTCAGCACCCTCCACCTGCCTGGGATGGGGGCCTGGGTGTGGGGGTTCTCTCAGGCTCCTTGGAAGGTTGTCAAACCCCAAATCCACACTGACTCCAGCGCTGGACAGCATTGGGAGAGAGGAAATCAGAGCAGGGAGGGGAAGGGGCAGGACAGCCTCACCTGGCAGAGAGGATGATGACTCTGGCCTCCAGCTCCTTCGCCTCCAGCAGCAGCGATGTCACATTTTTAGTTCCAGGGTCAAACTGAAGCACTTTCTCAGCCTGTGATTAGTGTGAGCAAAGCTGGTTAGTGAGTGAGCCCCAGGACTGGTGGTGAGAGCCATGCTATCTAGAAAAGGGTCAAGAGAATTCATTAAACTGCACAAAAGTCTGCTAAATAAGATTGGTTATAGTTGGTTTTTTTTCTTTCCTTTCTTTCTTTTCTTTCTTTCCTTCCTTTCTTTCTCTTTTAAGGTTTTGGCTTTTTTTGTTTTTTGGTTCTTTTAGGTTTTTTTGCACTGTGCATGCAAACTGAAGTCAATCAAGACCCAAAAAGAGGCGTGCATTGTACAGGAAAGAGAAAAAGGCTTTGAAATGCAATTGAAAACTCAAACGAGTGTTGTTTTTCAAAAACATGGGAAATGAAAAAAACATATTGCACAGGGTTAACCTTTGGGAATCAAAGTGAGCAACTTACACCAAGGAACCGTTTCCTTTGGGGAGGAAAGGGGGTTGGTTCAACTTTTCAAAAAAAAAAAAAAAAAGAACTTGCAAGTTAATTACTGGTTCACATGCATGTTTCAAAAATAAATCCTTCCAGGGTCAGCTGGCTAAGTTTCCATTCTCAAGTCCAAACCAAACTATCTCAACATAAAAACGTGCTACCAAGAAACATAGTCATGGAATTTTTTTTCTTTCTTTTCTTTTCTTTTTTTCTCTTTCTCTCTCTTTTTTTCTTTTTTATTTTTCTGTTGGCTGTGGCTATTTGTCATTTGCTAGTTAGGTTGGTGGGCGGCGTGCATTTCCATGCATATATACCTTGGGTCCTCGCTTGTTGTCATAGGAAAGTTGGTCGAGGTTTTCATAGTTCCTTTTTTTACTCTGATGAATAATGTGCACAGAGAAAATATGTAGACACAGAAGAATATTATAAACAGTTGAAAATGACGTGTAGTAAAGCAATCCAACATCCACCTCCTCCTCCACTGTTTGCTAAAGGGTCTCTATAACGCTGGAGCTCGCAAAAACCACTATCAGGAGAGATTGTGCCTCAGCTCTCACAGGAGCATCACGGAGCAATCTGAGAGCAAAGCCTGAGTGTCACAGCTGGTGCGATGCAGTTGCATTTTCCCTTGAGGGACTGGGGAATTCTTCTGCAAGGAATTTTTATCTTAAACTCAGAAACAATCTAAGGGCCTAAGTGGTGGGGTTTCCATGGAATTACTGTGGAAGTAAAGGACAAAATGTTGTGTACAGAAAGTGCTGGATAAAGGCAAACTGTTACAGTTAAGAGTATTAGCATTACTAGCATCACTATCAGCATTACAATCTTGTCCACCCTCAGAGAGTCCACACAAAGTGAAGTGTCTCAGCTGAATCTCTCACCCCCCGAAAGGAGGGAGCAGCTTTCTGAACTCTGTTGACATCCAAAAGAGAAAGTTCTCTACGTCCCATGTTGGCTCAAAGCATGGCGATATGAAGCAATGGTGAACATGGGATGACATTGCAGCATTTACCTGGTCCCTGGGGAGGGCCCAGGGCACCTCATGGCTCTGCAGCACACAGGTGGCCCTGGGAGATGCAGCTACCCGAGACCAGGGTGCCCGTAATCTGGCCCTAAGCATGGCTAGTGGGGCTCACTTCTTCGTGGACTCCACGCTGCTGACTGGAGCATGCCAGTGGGGCTTGAAGTGTACACTGACCCCAGAGAAATTGGACTTAAGCAAAGATCCTGCTCCTCCCCTGCTCTGCTGCCTCAGCTGCTGGTGCTGCTTGGCCCCAGGGTAGCCTGGGGCAGGGCACCCAGTGCTGGAGATTTCCTCTCGAGCAGGCAGCATGCTGAGGGCCCACAGCCTCTGCTCAGAGTCCTGCCCCTGCAGCAGCTGCACAGAGCCCTGGGACCTTCCTGGGAGCAGCCCCTGTGGCCAGGCCAATAAGAGCAACCTGATGGTGCCTTCAGGAGAGGGCTTGGCAGGTTTTGGTGGGACATAGTCTGACATCTTCTCCTTCACCCCAGCTGAGCGTCCCTGATCTGTGTACATGGGGTGTGGGACACAGCTCTACTCTCATCTCCATTTTTCCAGAGCCTGATGGCAATGGATCCCTGCCAGGAACCCAACCCTTTGCACCCCCAGTGCACAGGGTTCTGTGTTCCCAGGTGTTCCTCAGACAGACAGGTTTCTCTTCATCTTGCTGTGCAAACTAATTAGCTTGCCTTTTCCCAAGCATTCGGGCCAGTCTTTGGCAGGACATCTTGCTGGGTCTCCTTTCCATGGAGCTGTATCTTTTCCTTTCTTCTCCTTGGATGCAGTCCAACAGTTTTCTCATTGCTCAAAGAAATTGGGTCCTGGCAAGGAAAAGTATCTGAAGAGGCAAAATCTGCTTGGACTGCAGGTCAGCCTCCATTTCTGATGACTCCCACAGCAAGGATTTCTGCAGTGGCTTCTTAGTGGCTTCTGCTGGGCCTGCAGTGAGCTCTGGAGTAATGACTGCTACAAGGAGACGAGAGATGCAGCAGGACAGCAGGAATGTTCTCCAGTCACACAACATTGGTCACTTCTCCCCAGGAACTGTCAACGTAGCCAAAAACTTGGTCATCCATGCTGCAGCCTCCAACCAGAAATTCCTGGGATGTGCTGGCACCTCAGCCCGGGCTGGTCAGCAGAGTCTTGAGTGCAACAAGGCTGGCCCCTGATCACCTCTCCCTGTCACTAGCCCTCTTTCCAGAACTACACTAGTAATCCTCTTTTTCCCATTTTTCCATGTGGTCCTGCAGCCTTTCTCTGATCTTCATGTTTCACACAGGGACTGACAAACCAGAAGTTCGCTTTCCACCATGTGCCCCTGCATTCACTCAAAACCTTGCCACTTTCATAAATGCCACTGTCCCAGAGAAAGGCAGGCCACACAGCAGGGATCTGCCACCTCTGACCCAGAGAAGCTCTGCTTTTGGTGTCCAGCACTCCCTTCCGAGCCCCAGCAGCCCCAAGAACGAGGGTGGAGCAGCAGCTCCAGGCTGAGAGTTGCTGCAGAGAACCCCAGGACAAGGCCAGCACATGGGGTGCTCCAGGGCTGGCCAGCACGGCCTGAGTGCTGGGCTCAGGGTGCTGCTGGAGGTGCAGACCCACACGGTGGTGCCTGGATGGCACACAGGGCAGGCACAGACCCTGGGTGCAAAGCCATGCCCCAAACCAAGAGCTCAGATCGGCAGTTGAGTCTCTGATCCTGAGCAGGTCCTCCATGTCCTATGGGGCTGTGATCTAAGCCTTGAAGAGGTCAAGATCAGGTATCCTGCCTGCTCCCTCCCCAGGGCCCAGGCTGCCCTTGGAGAGGCTGGGGAGGGGCCCATCGTACAACTTCGTGGCATGAAAAGAGTCAGCACAACAGTGATCAGAAGAGAGATTGGAGAGAAGAGGTGGAAGAAGACAGGAAAGCCCCAGCGGGTTATCTGCCACCTGCAAGACCAGTCAGATCAGTCTGTCTGACCTTTTCTCAAAGGAAAAAGAAACAAGATGCAGTGACACACCCCAAAGAGAAGACAAGATGACCTACTGGGACAGAACAGGTGCCCCAGGCTGGAGAGAGGCCCGAGCATCTGCAGCAGCCCAGGGGCTGCCAGAGGACACCAAGACATGTGGTAGATGCAGTGCAAATATGGGGAAGGTCTGAGGACAGACCCTCCCTCCCCATCTTTCAAGCTTCAGATCTCAAAGGCTTTCCTGTGGGGTGGACAGGCTGAAGAAAAATGCACCCTGTGCCTCGGAGCACCACGTGAGGCAAACGGGAGTGGAGGCATGAGAGGGAACAGCAAAATGGGATGCACAAAAACTACAGGGAAAAAAAGTGGAATTCAAAAGATTCAAGAGGAGGGATGAGAGACTGACAGTGGTTCTCCCTTTATGAAGGGCATTGTGCTGGGAAGAGGCTTTTGAGAAAAACACTCTGTCCTGCTGTCACCCAGTGGGAAGCTGCCTTTGGAGGCAAGAGGATCCCTTTGTGGCTGGTGGAACATCAGTACCTTGTGACAGTCTGAGATGCAGCAAGGATGAAACTTCTTGAAAATCACTGCCAAAATCAGGAACGTGTTGGTCAGTGTGGTTTGTGCCAGCCTGCACCCCTGCACCAGTTGTTCCTTCAGGGAGGTAATGAGGAGCAGTCACAGGGTCCCATCTCTCAGCTCAGCCACCAACTCCAGTCACAAGAAGCATCTATGGTCACATCTCCTCAGCAGCTGACAGACTGCCAAAGGCCCTGCAGCTGCAGGTGGGGCTGGAAAGAGCAGGTTGGGGTCCCTGCCACTGACCCAGGAGGGAATGGGTACCTGCCTTGATGCTGCTGGAGACTTGGATGCACTCAGGCTCTGCCCATCTGAAGGGGACCTCACCCTGCCCCAGGAGAGAGGATGTGTTTGGACTCCACCCCGTAGGACAGGAGGTGGTTTCTTGCCTTCCAGATTGCAGCCAACAGCTTCCTGTGCTCTCCTTCTCTGCTTGTTTTGAAGGCTTGTTCAGTCCTTTCCCTCCACGCCGCAGGTCTGTGCTTTGTCCTCCTGTACCTCGGGGCCCTCCCCTGCCTCCCTCCCTGCTCCCACTGGCCCTGAGAGCAGGTGCAAGGTCCCACACCCACCCCTGTGACAGCATGGGGTGTCAGGAAAGCAGCGTTTGGCATGTGCTTCGATGGAGATGGGAACGGGCCGACAGCTTTACCCAGAGGGTTGTTACAGCCCTGGCTGCCCTGCCCCTCCTAAGCACTAAGCTGAGCCCCCAATAGCCAATTCAGAAGCTGCTTTTCAGGGTGGGTTTGGCACTGCTGGGTCTGCCTGGCCCTGAGGTGGCTGCAGTGGGGCAGGTGCTTCCCTAAGCTGAGCGACTGGTCCTCTCCTTGGGTGGGAAACTTGGGCAAGGCATTTGCAGAGCTCCAGGTTATCCTTCCCTTCATTTTGTAGTCGATTTACATGTAGGAGATTTTGACCATGGCAAAGCAAGTGAAATGAATAAAGTACAAAGTTCTGTCAGGTACTAGTCAGACACTGTTGATGCTTTAAGCATGTTAGCCATGTTACAATGGAAAGAAAAGGTGTTTTACATACAGAAATCTACATACATACAACAGCCCAAGACTTCTAGTTTTGTTGTTGTTGCTTAAACAAAGCTACAAGACAATGTTCAGGAACTGACCTTGGACTCTTTCTCCTCCAGGAGGGTCTCCAGCTTCTTTTGTGCAGCACGACCCTCGTGGTCGTCGCTGACTATCAGAATGACATGGTTCCAGTTGAAGACTCTCATCATCTCAAACCAGACGTTGGCCTGGTGAGAGTAAGGTGGGACCGTGCGCAAAAAGGACAGGTGGATGCTCTGCAAGGAAGAACAAGAGCTCAACACAGATTGTGGGGGTGTCAGCCACGTTTGCAGGGACAGGGCTGGGATCACAAAGCCATTTTGGGATGCACACCTTGAGCTAACCTCTGGGACCTGCATCCTTCCTTCTGGCTTGGAAGCAAACCCTGGATATGACTTTGTACCTCTCTGTGGTTAAACCAGAGCATGGCGAAGAGGGGTTTCTGCTTTGTGGCCCATAAACGCACAGAGAAGAAAAGCCTATCAAGCCATGAATGACCAGCAGTGTTCAGTGCAAATATAGCCTTGCCTCTTGACCTTTTAAATAATTACCAGATAATGGGCATCAAAAAGCAAAAGAATTCCCTTCAGAAGGCAAGAGGCAGGTACAGGCAGCTGTGTATTTGTCATTTGCCATGGGAGAAGTTCAGAAAGGCAGTTTTATAACATGGTCCCTGGCTGTTTCTAGGTCAGCCTGTTCTGCAGCAGCAGGCAGAGGAGGCAGCTCTGGACCCGTGCCCCAGCAAACCTCTCTGATTCAGTTAAAGACATCGTTATGGTTGGGTGATTGTGCAATAGCAATTCCAGCCTAATTAAGTACAGTGCTCTTAGGGGAGCAATCAGACCAAAAGCTGGAGCTGACAGAGAGCTTTCAAACAAATGCAGCTTGTCCAAAAAGCCCTAGAGTCAAATAGTAGGAAGTGAAAGTGCTCATGCTCAGCATGGACCCTACTTGACAGCCCAGCTATGTGCTGGAGGGAGGCAGGAGCCAGAACTGGAGAGGACAAAAATAAAGCACCATAATATTTCTGTCTCTAAGGCTGAGATGATTGTTTGGACCAAACAAGGCTTGTCCAAACCTGCTCATTCAGAGACCAGACCCAGAATGGGTCAGAAATGTCCTGAACGGGCCAAAGTAATACACACTGGAAAGGAAAAGGCATCATATACCCCATGGACACACACAGGAGGGACAGACACACCAAATAAATCCTCTTCCTCACACTCAACACGGTGATAATGTCAAACCAGACCATGAAATGTGTAGAAAAGGATTTAAACTCCTTGCTATGCTCAGGGCTCCCTGAACAGGGTCAGCAGGTTCCTGCTCCTGCCCCAGCCCAACACACGGGAACGGGGGAGCAGCAAAGCCACCACAGCACTGGGAACATTTCCTGAATGTGAGACAGTCAGGAGAAGGGTGGATGATAAATCAGAGGAGGAAACAAACCAGGACAGCCCCAAGGAGACTCTCAGAGTATGACTGATACAAACATTACAGTTACAGGAAAAGCAGCTCACCCCACAAAACCAGCACTAACCCATGAGACTGGGGAAAAGCCCCATAGGGACAAAAAATGGAAAGACAACCATGGCGTTCACACTAACACAGTGTTCAAGATCTCTTTGTAGTCAGCAGAGATGCCCAGGAATTTCCAGGTTCAACGGCACAGCCTGGGCCAGGGGCACACTATCTGGGTCTAAGCATTTTTAATTGTTAATCCCTGAGCATTATTTGCTTTAAGGAAGTCCAGGAAAAGTGAAACTGGAAATGGGAAAAAAATCAGAAGAGAGAAAAGATCTGAAAAAATAACAGGAAAGCCAATATTTAAAAAAAAATAAAATCTGAGAAAATCATCAAAATTCTATAAAAATTCTTTCAATCCCTTTTTGAAAGGAAAGAATCTTTGAAATTTCCTTATATCGCATCAAATTACTTTCTAATTTCTCAACCAGCTTGCAAAAATGGTGTTCAAACTGATCATGGCTTTCTTAAGTATTGTAAATACATATCACTGGGTTCAGAGGAAAAAATTACTGCAAGGTTGTTGGGGGGCAACTTGGTTAAACAGTCCAGGCAAATTTGCTTTCTGAGGTGGTGTCAAAAGGGTCATGGACAGACTCTGGTGGTATCTCAGCTCCCCGATCCCTGAACTTTGGTTTTCAAATTGGATAATGAAGAAAAATTCGTGTCAAGTGCTGAGCTGAGATCTCATGATGAGCACTCACAGTCTGTGTGCAGATTTTGAAGCACCTGGGACTCCTGAGCACCTCTGTAAGGGCCAAAGATTGGCAGAAAAATGAACGTAGAGTTCATTGTTTCCCATGTCCAGCTTGTGTTGTGCAGAGGCAGGTGAGAATCCAGCTAGGTGTGATTTGATACCCTCCATCCCAGCACACGCAGTGACATCCTACAGGTGCCTGTCACACCCCTCTAAAACCCAGCACAGAGCTCTCCTGGGCATGGGCACATGAGCTGCACTGCAGAGGATGGGGATGTAGTGATTTATGCACCCTAATTAGCCCATTTTTTTGGCAAATAACTGTTAAAAAAGACCTGTGGATTTTAGCACGGCCTCTGTGAGACAACCAGCACAGGGTGTGGGCTCACTCAGCTGCACCAGCTCTTCCCCAGTGTGCTGCTCCAGGTGCTTGAACTCGGGGCTGTCAAGGGTCATCACCCCCTCCCTTCATATCAGGCACTCAGCAAAAGCTGCTCCTCATTACAAATCCACATTGGCTCTATAGGATGTTTTGTAGGATCCTCACCCCTTGCTCCCCTCTGAGTGTGCCTGGTGCTGGCCACAGGGCTGGAGTGGGATGGGAATGGCCCACACCAACCCCAGCCTGCTGCAAACCTTCCTACAGCCCACCCATACATGAGTGCTCACCCTGTGCTTCCTCACTTCATTCTAGTTCTGCAAAAAGGCAGCAAATACAGGCTGAGGTGAAATCCGGGTGCCCAAGGTCAGCAGGAACCCAGGGGGCTGGAGCCAAAAAGCACCAGAGTGAGCATGGTTGGGAGGTTAGGGGTATTTCCTGGGAGGGTGGGGAGGCCCTGGCACAGGGTGCCCAGAGCAGCTGTGGCTGCCCCTGGATCCCTGGAAGTCAAAGGCCAGGCTGGACAGAGCTTGGAGCAGCCTGGGACAGTGGGAGGTGTCCCTGCCCATGGCAGGAGTGGCACTGGGTGGGCTTTAAGGTCCCTTCCAACTCAAAGCAGTCTGGGATTCTGTGATGGTTCTATGTGGGGTCAGGACTTGAGAACTACAAATATTTGATGCAAGTCCTTACAAAGAGGAGCTGTTTGAGCAGGTTATGTGTGTGTGTGAAAGCACAGACTGTGCATGCACAGCTGTGAGCCTGTACCAGCAGAAAGCACAGGAGTGCATCCACCCTTGCAGGGAACGTGCCTGGGTGCTGGAATCCTGTGCACAGCCTGCACCAGGACGTGGCATGCCTGGGGGAGAGCACTGGGAGTGCCTTTGCACGGAGATTTTATCCATAGGGAAAAGGGCATGGCTGGGGGCCACCAGGCAGTGCCTGTGTGTCACATCAGGGCCTTGTACAAAAACCATGAGTGAGGGGTTTGTTGCCTTCTTCAATTCTGTCTGCTCGGGGGCTTACCCCAGCTCAGAGCCCATGGCTGAGAAAGTGATTTTTCTACAGGCTAAAGGGAGCAATGTGTTTTTGCTTCATTACCTATGGCAGTGGGGTCAGTCCCCCTTCTAGGAATGCACTCCCCAACTGAGCTGCCTAGGAAATTTCAAGGAGATTGACAGAGATCCCAATCTGTAAAGCTCCTGAAAATTTGGTAAAATTCACCAGCTGGGCATGAGAAAGAAGTGTTGGCCGCTCTAGGGAAGGAGCTTGCCCACTGCCTGACATGACAGCTGTGGATGTGGGAGGGAGTTGAGTTAACTCTGAGATAGCTCAAATGAGTGCAGGGGGGGGATTTTGGGTGCAGAGGGTTGGGGAGCTCAGGCTAAAGTGCACTCCCTGCCTTTCCCTGCAGTGCACGGTGGAAGGGATGGGGCAGCCTCTGGGGCAGGGCCACTGTGGGGTGGGCCTTTCTGTCCTGCTCCCAGCTGGAATCTGAGAGCCTGTGGGGATCTGCTGGGATGTGGGGGCTCCATCAGGCAATCTCTCCACTACCCTGGTCTGCTCTTTCTCATTCCAGGCTGCCCTGCTGAGGGCTGTGCTCCCCACTTCCATGGCAAACATCTCTGTGCTGCACCAAGCAACCTCTCCATGCATCACTTGTGGGTGCCAGTGAAGGAGTACTGACCCTGATCTTGGTCAACAAGAGCCACTTTTCTCCTCACTTGCACCTTCCCACCCTGACTAACAGGGCTCCTGCTTCCAGCATGGACTTCCAGTGAGAAGATAGAGAAGGTACCTCTTTCATAGAGAGGAAAACCCTTTACAGTAAACAAGCCCTGTGAGGGCCTGGAGTGGTTCCACTGAGAGCAGGAACCAAAGGGAAAAGCCATCCCCTGACTGGAGAGAGACAGACTCACTTCAGCTACCAGGGTAAGGTGCTGGAACTGAAAAAGTTCTTCAATTGCAGCATGTCTAAACTCCGTTTTCCAACTCTTCCAGCAGCAGAGCAGGTCTCTTTTATTTTATTAATTTATCTCCCTGATCCTCCGCTGCAATAATCTGCTGTGGGGTGGTGAGGGTCCCAGCACCTCTGAGCACCCACGGTGTCCCTCCAGCCCCACATGTAGGAGAGGTCCCCCATGGTGGTGTTGAACAACGTGGACCTTCCTGCCTCCTGAGCTGTGCATTCCCCCAGGCTCTGCTCTCACACTCTGTGTCATCTCACATTTTTCAATGGTGCCAAGATGTCAATGTCATGTCGGTTTTTACAGCTGAGATGCAGAGGAGTTATAAACACCCCCAATGACCCATGGGGGACAGGAGCATTAAGGGGCCCAGCATGGGAAAGTCAGAGAGGGATTTTTGCAATGTTCAGTCCATGAGATCTCCCTGGAGGGCTCTCCATAGTGATGGACACCACAGTGATGGGAACCACTCTGCTGCCTTTACCTGGAGACTCCCTCTCTCCTCCAGTTTCCCACTGACCTCACTCAGAGGTGACTGGGGTTCCAGACACCCCTCCCTGGGCAGGCAGGACTGTGCTGGGTGGTGTGAGGGTCTCAGTGAAGCCAGAATGCTTTGCCTGATGGCTGCAATATTATTTCTAGAACAAATAGTTGGTTGGATACTGTGAGCAGTAAAACACACTTCCCTCAGGTATCTTTGTTGAAAGACTGGCTACAGCTCATGGACCACTGTGCTTGACTGGAGATGCTCTGGGAGCATCAAAAGGTACTGGGCAAACCTGTCCATGCTGAGGTCCACACCTTTCCTCCCCCTGGTAGCCTTGAGAGGACCATAAGTAACCCAACTTCAGCCCCCTGTGAAATTCAGCTAAAATTGCCTGATGCTTCCAAAACCAATTAGGGGCATACATACAAAGTGATTTTACAAGCTTGTTTCCATAGAAACTAAACTGAAAGATATAATTTCCTGAATTAAAACAACAAAAAAAGCAAGCTGATCACTGGAAACCAAAAATGGAACAGCTGAATGTCCCTTTGTCACAAGCCAGCCTGTCCTGCATGGGGTGTGTAGAACCTTCCACTGTCCTATCCCATGGCTTCACACCGCCCTGTCCCTCACTTTGCTCCCACCTTTGCTGTCCCCTCCACTGTCCAAACATCCTTTCCTCCTCTACCCAGTCCCTGCCTTTGCCCCATCTCCTGCCTGCAATTCCCTGTTCTTCAGAGAGCTCCAAGCCTTGGTGGGCAGGAGGCTGAGCATGACGCCAGCCAGGCAGGAGTGCTCTGAGGGGTGTTGGGGTGGGCAGCCTGGGCTGCCAGACAAGTGTGCCACACAGCCCTGAACCTGCTCAACAACCTAAATATTCCATGGAGAGCATCTCCCTGCCAGCACAGTGGGTCACCACGGCGGCCGTGGGTCTCTCCTCCAGCCCTGAAGTGAGCCAGGCAGGGTTTATGAGGCTGCTTTGCAGAAAACATGTTTTAGAAAGGAAAAGACTGGCAGAAGGAGAGGATGGAGCCAGTCCATCAGGGTGAGCACTCCAGGCCAGCACAAGGCTGGAAAGCATAGGTGCTGTGGGCAGTGGCTGCTTTGCCCAGCAGTGATGGAGCACAGATGAGGGGCAGGGTCCCTTCTCCCTGCCATAGTGGGCTCTGTGACAAGGACCATCTCAGTGACATTTCTGTCAGATCTATCTCGTCCCCAGAGCAGACAGAAGCAAATACCCCCTGAACACTTCCCGCCTGCTCTGCCAGCTCTGTTGCCATCCCTTTCCATCTAACCATGTCTGGTGAGACCCTGCCAGGGTGTGCGGGTCCCCAGCCCTGCCAGACACCATTATCATCACTGCCGTGGTCTTGGCTTGCTGACTACCCTGCCACGGCTTCCCTGGTGGGAGATGCCAAAACCTGCTGCTGCTCCAGCCAAGCAGTGCTGCTGGTGCCTCTCTGGGAGCCTCTGCTCCTCCTCCTGAAATTTGACTTTATTTAGCATGTAGGTGGAGTGACTATTTTTGCACTGAACATTTACATTTGTGAATATTCACATTTTCCAAGCAAAGGCTGATTCGTGCTTTGAAGCAGGCTCAATCTCACCCACTGAGCTAGTGTGCCCGGATGAAATTCTGCAATGGCCTTTGGAAGGTCTGACTCTGCTCAACTCCTCCTTTTGCCTTTACTAAAGCTTTAGGTGTTTGCCAAACAGGCTGTGAGCTGAGGGCCAGGGCAGCATCTCATTGCCCAGGCACTGCCTGCACATGGCAGGACCTCATCCAGCGAAATCTCCGTGTTCCCACAGGGACAGCTGAGACACTGGAATCTGAACCTCTGTCTTGAGTGCTGACCAGACTGAATGTCACAGGAAGCTCAGGATATTCTGTTATCTCCCCTACCAATATCCCACAAACCCAGAGAAGTGAATGCAACCAAACAACCTCCAAGCCCCAGAGATATCCTGCCCAATGTACAGACTCTAACAGGATTCTCTGCCCCTCCCCAGGCCCCCAGAGCCCCCAGGACCTCCTGGCTGTCAGCAGTGAGCAGGGCAGGAGCCAGCTCATGCCTTTGCCGTGGCTGGAGAGCAGCGAGCCTGGCAGCCTGGCAGAGCAGTGCTGCAGAAATCATCCAGCACTATGTAGGTCAACACTGGCAGCTGCAAAAAAATTATGTACCCTGGAATGCAGGAGAGAGAGAGAGGGAGCTGCAGGCTGGGCTGGAGAGGATGGACGGACAGACACAGAGAGAGTGTAGACATCATTAACCCTCCTGACGGGCACTCTTGATTTACAGCACATGTATGAGGTACTAGACCAGAAGCATGCATCAGTTACCTTATCAGAATATATAGACATGCGTGTTGTCAGACCAATGACAGGGATCCTGTAGAAGCCAGCTGTGTATGATACAGGTGTTGGTGTTAGGTGATCGTTGGGAGCAGGAGGGTGACTAACTAATATTGCATAGACCTGTAGGACAGGATACATGACACAAACATTATTTCATGGGACCGCATCGGCCATCCAGCGCGATTTTTTTTTCCCCTTTTCTTTTCTGCAATGCCAAAGAGCCCCATGTTAACATAATAATGGCAGTGAAATGACTGGGAGCGGGGAAGCAAGGGCTGTGCTGGGAACCAGGGGTGCTGTGCCACGGAGGTGATGGCTCTGCTCAGGGCTATGTTCTAATGGAATGCCGTGCCCAACCGCTCCGCTCGCTAAACTAATAACTTCCATGGATTACAGATTAAAGGGAAGCATCTCCCTTCCAGTCACACTGTGTAATACGATTTCTTTAACCACACATTTAATACTCGGTTGTAATTCCTCTCTGAGGACTATTACGAACAAAGTGGTCAGCTGGGACTGCGGCGGGAGCGGGAGCGCGGAGCCAGGGAGCGAATCAGCCATCTGGCCCTGGGCACACGGGAATGGCAGAGCCCGGAGGGCGTGGGCAGGAGCCGGGATCTGCCCTTAGCTAAGGATCTGGGCTATACCAAAATGGAGAAGGAGGATCTCGGCAAAATTCTGCTGTTATGGCAGAGCTGGGATTTTGGTGTCCAGCAGGATTCTACTTTGTCTCAAAGGGAGAGGAAGGATCTGGGTATTCCCTGGGAATGCTTTATTATGCCAATACCCTTTCACAGCACAAGGAATGTCCCCAGCTGGTGACAGGTCTCCAGCTAGGGAGAATCAATGCAAGGACTTTGATGTCTGGAGGAAACAACTCTTCCTTCTCCAAGCATCTGCCCAAGCCCCAGGATGTGCTCAGCGCCCGGGCTGGACGGACAGATTGCCAGGACAGGAGAGGAGGATGAAGCCTGCCTGGGGAAGGGGCCCTGGGGGGAAGAGAGAGGATCCTGCTTGGCGTTGGGAGGGAGTAAATTGAGGGTGCAGAGGGAGATGGGACAGGGGTTGGAGACCCTACGTGGGCGTAGGGAGAAATTGCTGGAGAACAGGTTGGAAAGGTCCTGGGGATGCAGGAGGGGATGCCCTGGGCAGAGGTGCCCGATGCTCACACAGGGGGTGAAGCCCTGCACCCAGCGGGGCCCTGGGACAGGAGCAGGCTCGGGGGCAGCGGCCGGGCTGTGCGGGGCTCGGGCTGTGCTGCGGCGCACGGCAGCCGCCGGCAGGAGCCATTTTGCGTGCGCGGGCTGCCAGCCCCTCCTCTGCCTCGCAGCCCCCTGCTCGGGCACAGCGCCAGCGAGCGGGGACCGAGGCACCGGTGCCCCGCTCCGGGCACAGCGGCCGGCACAGCGTGTTGGGACAGAGCGGCCGCCCCGAGCCCAGCAGCCGCCGCAGCCGCAGCCCCTGCGTGCCCCGGCTGCGCTGCCTCCCGCCCCGCTCACGCAGCGCTGTGCCGGCACCAGCCCGGCGGTCCGCGGGGTCTGCGCGGGGACAAGGTGTGGAGGTGGCACGGCCACGCGCGTCCGTCAGCCGGGAACGATGAATGGAGCCTCAGCTCAGTGCGGGACCTGGCTGAGCCTCCCCTGCTGCCAGGGGACAGCGGGGTGGGGGACAGCCCGCGCTGCCCGGCCTGGCCACTACCCCGGGATGTCCCCAGCTATCCTCCACCTCCACACCGAGAAGCTGAGCTGCAAAGGCGTCAGCTCTGCTCCACGCGGCCCCTCCAGCCCTCGCTGGCTGTGTGTACCTGTGTGCATACACGCATTTCTCTGCGCGTTGAGGTGGGTCAGGCTCCGTGGTGGGGGCGATCATGCAATTCGGCTGCTCGTTTGCACCTTCCGCATGTGCGGGGGTGTGCTGGAGGAGGGGGTAGGTCTGTACCTGCCTGTCCGCCCCCCGATGGCCCCGACTGATGGGCTGGAGGTGGTCAGCCGGGCTCTGCATCCAGAGCACACGCAGGGGAGGTGGAGAGGCCAGGCCTCAGGCTACCCCGGGCACCCCAGGCTGCACCCACCAGCACTGACTGTTTGGACTGCACCATCAGGTGTGCTGAGAGTGGCCCGTGGACATAGGGGGGAGGATCATTCTGTGCTCATGTGCACAGTCATACACAGAACACACTGAGTCTGTGTGCGTGTGCATGCTGTGTCTGTGTGTCTGTGCAGGTGTGCACCCTGTGTCTGTGTGTCCGTGCATGCTGTGCCTGTGTGTCTGCAACCCCAGCTGAGTGTGCCTGTGTCCCAGGTGTGTGTGTGGCAGTGGGTGTGCCAGGTCTCTGCACACAGCTGTGTGTGTCCATGTGTCAACAACAGCTGTGCATGTTGGCACGAGTGCAGACGTTGTGTGTGACCCTGTGTTTGCACAGCAGTGCAAGTGTGCACATGGCATGTGTGTGTGCACATGGAGTGTGTGTGTATAGAATGTGTGTGCACATGGTGTGTGTGTGTGCATGGAATGTGTGTGCACATGGTGTGTGTGCACATGGAATGTGTGTGCACATGGTGTCTGTGTGCACATGGTGTGTGTGCGCATGGAATGTGTGTGCACATGGTGTGTGTGTGTGCATGGAATGTGTGTGCACATGGTGTGTGTGCACATGGAATATGTGTGCACATGGTGTCTGTGTGCACATGGTGTGTGTGCACAAGGAATGTGTGTGCACACGGTGTGTGTGTGTGCATGGAATGTGTGTGCACATGGTGTGTGTGCACATGGAATGTGTGTGCACATGGAATGTGCATGCACATGAAGTGCAGCCCATGGGCATTCCCACAGCGTGTGTGAGTGCACCATCTGTGTGCACTCACAGTGTCTCCTGTGCCCACATCTCCCCCCAGTTTGGGGATGCCCATGTGTGCTCACACCTGGCTCTGTGTGTGCCCATGGTATGTCTGTGTGGGGTGTAGGTGTACGTGCACGTTGCTGTGTGCATGCACAGCGTTGGGTGGACATGTATGTGCACCCACTCAGAGCATGGGGGGGCCTGTGTGTGTGCCCAGTGTGTGTGTGTGAGCCTGTGTGTGTTCAGGGTGTGTGTGAGAGCCTGTGTGTGCCCCTATGTGTGAACTGTACATGCCTGGGCTTTGTGTGTGTCTGTGTGTGCCCAGGGGCTTCATGTGTGAACCTGTGTGTGCCCAGCATGTGTGTGTGAGCCTGTGTGCCCATTGTGTGTGTATGTGAGTCTGTGTGCCCAGTGTGTGTGTGTGCGAGCCTGTGTGTGCCTGAGCTTCATGTGTGAGTCTGTGTGTGCTCGGGGGCTGTGTTTGTGTTAGTTTATATGTGCTCAGGCTTCGTGTGTGAGGCCGTGTGTGCCCTGATGTGTGTGGGGGTGCTTGTGTGCACCCCAGAGTGCGTGTGTGATCCCCTGTGTGCCCTGAGAGGTGTGTGCATGTGCCTGTGTATGCCCCAGGGCTGTGTGGGTGCCCCTGTGTGCCTCAGCGTGCTCGTGTGATCCCCTGTGTGCCCCAGAGTGCTGCTGTGAACCCGTGTGTGCCCCGGGGGTGTGTGAATGCCCATGTGCACCCCCGGGGTGCATGTGTGACCTCATGTATGCTCTGAGGTGGGTGTGTGAGCCTATGTGTGACTGGGGTGGGGATTGCAGGTGGCCAAGCGTGCCCCGGGGTTTGTGTGCAAGCCTATATGTGCCTGGGGGCTGTGCAGGTGCCCGTGCGTGCCCCAGGGTGTCCGTGGGTGCCCGTGCATGCCCGGGTTGTGTGAGGGTGCCGGGGTGTGCCCGGGGGTGCGTGGAGCGCGCAGCCGGCCGCGCTTACATAAAGGCTGCAATGCGGGCAGCGCACCCCGGGCCCGGGCAGGACCCCGCACGCCGCGGCTCGGTCGGGGGGCACCGCGGGGCCGGGGCGGGGTGGCCGCGGGGGCGGCGGCTCGGGTACCGCCGGGGACGGGGCGGGGAGGGGGTCGCCGTCCCGGGGTACCTGGCTGGAGATGAGGTCCTCGCAGACGGACAGGGCCATCTGGATGGCGTTGGGCTTGTGGGTGACGGAGGTGGCGTTGAGCTGGAGCTTCCAAGTGCCGTGCCGCTTGTTGGCCTGGTTCACCGCCTCGCGGAAGATCTGCTCGTGCTTCTTGGTGCTCAGCACCGCGCCGATATTGACGATCTTAGGGTCGCAGCCGGCGCGGGCGAAGGACGAGGAGAAGAGGAGGGCGAGCAGCAGCAGCCGCATGGTGCTCATCCACGGGCGGCCCGGACCCCGCCGGGCCCCCCGCGCCCGCCGCCCGCCCGCTCCGCGGGCCGCCCGCCCGGCTCAGCGCGGCCCCATCGGGCTCGGCCCCCGGGCTGTGCCCGGCGCTCGACGCGGGCGGTGCGGGCGCTGCCGGGCGCTCTCCCCGGTGCTGAAGCGCCCGCGCCGCTGCCGCCACTCCGCCCCTCCCCGCACGCCCCGCGCTGCCGCAGCGCCCGCCCCGCGCCCGCCCCCGGGACCCCCGCCCGCCCCGGACGCTGCGGCAGAGCCCCCCTCCCGCGGGGTGCTGCGGGGTCTGTGCGGGGTCTGTGGCACCGCTTGCAGGCGCTCGGGTCCCGCTGTCCCCGTGCCGCCCTGCGGGGTGCGGGCGCGTCCCGCACCTCCTGCGAGTGTCGCTGGTGCGGAGGGTGCGCAGCTCGGCCGGGGCTGGGCTCTGGGGGTCCCGCTCGACCCTTTTCACCTGCAGTGCCCTTTCGGCATCAGGGCACTCCCGGTGCCTCGGAAAGCGCAGGCACACCAGGCATTCAGTAAACCGGGGCCTGGATTAAAACACGGTCCGTGGGTTTGTTCTTCACACCAATATTCCCACTTATGCAGCACCTCTGAATAGCACACTTCCGCAGCTCTGTCTGGGGACAGCTGTGTGTGACATGGACTCTGTCATGGTCTGTGTGCACTCCAGTGCTGGAGAACCCTCCCTTGACCAGCACAGCTCCTGGGCAGAGATGTTCAGCAGACACTCAGCCTGGTTCCTTGGCTTCACTCTGACCCTCCAGACAGAGCCACCACTCTTCCAGACATTAGCTCATGAGGCAACCAGCCATTTCTCTCCATTAAATTCACCAAATTACTCTGGGACATGACCTTAAGATTTCTCTGCTGAGGAGATTTCTTTGGGTTTTCATCATCTACCTGTTGTTGGGCTACCATTAGCCTCCCTTAAGGACATAGAAGCACAGCAGCCAGTGGCCAACATCTGGAGGGCAGTCCAGCTCCATGGCAGAAAGAGACTGAGTTTCACTCCTGGACTGTGTCTGTCTTGTTCCAGGGCCAGAGGGGTGAGGTGGCCAGAACAGCACATTGCTCCCCAGAGTTGCCACTTTGGCCTTTTTGGAGAAAAGCAGTGGGGTTGCAGAGAGTGAGAGGGTTTTGTTTTGTCACTGCATGGGACAAGTGCCCAGCCTGGGCAGGGAATAGACCGAGCACTGCAGAACCAAGACCACCAGGGGTATTTTTACAATGCCATTTCTGGGATGCTGCGGCAGCCCACCTCTCTCCTTCCTTTGCAATGTGAGTTGAAGCAGAATATTTTCCCCCAACGCAAATTTTCTCACTGGCATCTCTGAAGTGCGAGTTGCCATGGAAACCATTTTGCCTGTGTCCCACATTGCCCACATGCACTCGGAAGGAGCTGCAGGAGCAAAATGGCCGTTGTGTAACGCTGCAGGGCGCAGCATGCCAGGGCACTGGGGGCTGTGCAGCCTCTTCCAGCTGCAAGACCCTCTCAGGAAGTTGAAGGCTTGGGGAAGCAATGAAACCCATGGAGGTCATGATGCACTCCATGAGGGAAGGAAAATGGCTTCATCTTGCCTTAACTCATGCAGTGCTTGGCGTGGAGCTCCCCACCAACCCTGCTGTGCTCTTGGAACAGACTTCCAGGAAAGCTCAACCCTTTTCAGTGTCATTGTGTCATTCCCGCTCCTCCACGCATGGAGCTGAGGGCCGTGCTGGATTCACACGGTGTGGGTTTGTCTTGAAGGAACAAGGGGTGAAAGCCAAAGAGAGTTGCATCCCTACCCTCAGTCTGCACAGAGCTGACTTCGTTCCTTCCTCTGCCTACCTGGTGCACCTGCAGTAGGTTGTGTGGGAAGAAACTGTTCTGGAGTGGGCTGTACAGACCTGGATCCTGGTGGGTGTGATGGCAGTAAAATGACAAAGTCAGGACCCGGCCACAGTAGGTGGCTTGGCAGAGAAGACAAAGGAAAAGGGCAGGCATTGAAATGTTATTTGGAGTGCAAGAACTCTTTCCCTCTTATTACCTGGAGTTCCCTGCAGGGAGGAGTGCAGCTATTGAGTCCCTCCTGTGTTGCCCAGGAGTCTGGGATGACCATGCTTAGGAGGCAGGCTCATTCCTCTGTGCCTCCATTCATTTTTTGTCTCCAGAGACTCTTGTATCTGGCACAGTTGCAGAGGTCTGAAAAAATGCCTGCTTCCCTCCCAGGTCATGCCCCCCCATCCATGTTGTGCTGGCACCAGGAGCAGCCCGGATGACAATTCCCTGCAGCCAGGCTCAGCCAGCACAGATGTTGTCACCACACGAGTGTCCCTCTCGCTGTGTCCTCAGGCTCTTTGATCCTCTGAAGGCAGAGGGAGCATGCAGGGCTTTCCCAGGTTGGAGCTGTGTACATGGGTAGCACAGCCACATCCACCAGCTGATCCTGGCGGCCAGGGCTGCTCTCTGCTTTCCCTGTCCCTGCCTCCTGGCACATTGTGGCAACCTCCTTAGCCATGATTGAGGGCAAGAACTAAACTGGGGTGCCTGTTAGCAATTAGTGCAGTGTGATCCACCTCTTCATGTGGCACCTTCTGGATGCAGGGGGTTGGACACGAGCATGAGAGGCGTGTTGGTGAGGTGTCCCCTCACCAGCGAGTGCTGTAATTCCTCCCATGGCCAGAGTAACTCAGTGTAAAACCTGGAGACCTCAGAGGAGCAGCACTGAACCCAGCTGGAAATTTCACCTGCCTAGGGGTAAGGCATCAGTCCCAGTGGTAGAAAAGGCAATAGGGAATTTCATAGAAGACAAAATTAAGTATTAGGAGTATGCAATTTGTGCCACTCCTTGTGGAGCTACCAAAACAATTCTTCTTTTGAGAAAGCTGAAATGGAATTGAGAGCAGTAACTGCAACACAGGCTATGAAAATGCTTTCTGTGTGCAGCTGCAAGGTTAATCTGAGGTGTAAAACAGACCAAAGCACACACTGAGTGCCCATGGCAAAGCTCCAAGGCCTGGTACTGAAGAGCCGCTGTGGGATGTGGGTGTTCCTACAGGGATGAAAGGATTTGCAGTGCAGTTGCCCCTTCAGTATTCCTGCCTTTGCTCTGGAAGCAATCACTGGTGATAAAATCTGTGAGACAGCAAATAATGATGCAAATCACTTGGATTCTTTGGAATCACAGAATTCTGTGCTTCTTTGGAAGCACAGAACTGGAATGTATTTTAGGACAGCCAGTGTAGAGCAATGAAAGGAGAAGCAAGTATTGCTGGTCCTGTTCTTTGGACAGGAATGCAAATCCAGTGGAGACATTGACTGTAAATATGGTCTCTAATACTGACCTGGGGGTCAGAGATCGTTAATTTCCAAAAAAAAAGGTGGCATTATCATCCTTGGGTTCACCCTGAGGAGTCAGAGCACCAGCTGGCAATGACTTGAGCCTCTGTAGGAAGTACTGGGGAACCCTGCATAGGAAGGCTGCCTGCAGATCTGGGTATCACATTCTTTACAAAGAGGCTGAAAAAATGGAGAAACTATCCTTCAGAATACTTGGAGGAAAAACTCCCCATGAGCTGCTCCAGCAGAGGTGAGAGTGGATGCAGTCGGAGCATGCTGCCTTCCAGGACAGGGACAGAGAACAGCACCAAACCCCAGCCTGAGGCTTAGGCAGGGACAGGGGACAAGGGAGGAGGTGCAGGGCCCCAGCAGCTCCTCACAACCGTCCTGGAGGCTGGCACAGTGTGTCCCTACTGCCAGTGCTCTGGGGACTGTGGTTTGTGTGAGCAGCTGGGACACAGCAGGATGTCCTTGTCACAGGATCAGCCACCCAGACAGACAGGCAGTGACTGGAGTCTGCAGAGGAAGGTGCCCGAGGGCTCTGTTCCTGTGGTGGGGGAGCTGCAGGGAGCAATGGAGTGGAAACCAAGGTGGGAGTGTCTGAGCAGCCCCTTGGTTGTTTTCGTGTATTCAAACCCTGTCTCCAGCTTTTTTCCAGACAACATCCAGGATGGACTGCCATCCCTAAGTCCCTGTGCTCTTCCTGAATGCTTTCCCAGCTGAGAGGGACTGAGCCCAGCCTGCTCTGCAATTCAGTAGTGGCTGCTGGAGTCCCCAGGCAGCACAGCTCCCTGCTCTAGGTATCCATGGGCATCTCTGTTGCCTTTACCCAGCTCTCCCTACAGGAAGGAGCTCCTGGCCCCCAAGGCCTTTGCCACCCTCCTGAGCAGAGTGTTTGGCACATCTGGAATCCCTGCTGTCACAGAAAGCAGCTGCAGCATCATCCTACAGCAGGTGATGAGAATGGAGGTGTCTCTCCCCTGCAATGTCAGGTTACTGCATCTCTACATCAGCCGTGTGCAGAAGCATTCCCAGCAGCCAGCAGAGCTCTGCCTTCATCCAGGGAGCTGAGCATGCACAGGGATGGGGGAGTTCAAACAAGATGCAAGCAGTTACTCTGGCTTCTAGACACCAGGGTGTTCCTGAGCAGGCAGGGAGATATTGGATGAGTGGTAAGAGGATGGCACATGGAACATCAACGGCTGGAGGCAAAGATGGTGAGAAACCCCAAACCACCTCCTGTGCAATCAGAGGGAGCTGAATTTGCAGAAACACAGTCAGATGTGCAGTAGGAGGCGGGGGGGAAGTTCAGCTGCGAACATTTTCCAAGGGAAAACCAGGATCTGCGTGTTTGAAATGCACTGTAGGGAAAATTTCATTTTGATAACATTCCAATTTTCTGCTGGAAAACCAGCCAGAAGCTGGGCTTCAGCTTCCTGCACATCGTGTCCCAGGAGATTGGACAGCTTGTCCTAAGGGACTTCCAGTCCCCTGAGACTGCCACAGAGCAGGGCTGGAAAGCACCTCAGAGAGATTGGTCACTGCATGGGAATTTCCTGCACTTCCCCTCAGAGGAGGCTGGAGCCTGGGCCAGGTGATGCGGTGATGGAGATGGGGCACATGGGGGAACATCAGCCCCCTGTAGCCCTTGGTGCCCCACACCATGCTCAGCCTGTGAGAAAGCTCCCCAGTGGGATGGGGCTGCCTGCCTTCCCACAGCAGGGCTGACACCAGGAATGTCACCCTCACTCCCCAGGGACTCTCTGGGAACCCTGGGACACAGCAACAATCTCCATCCTGTCCGCTGCAAGGAGTGGTGGTTGGTGCCTGTGCAGCACCTGCTCAAGCAGAAATCATCTCAACTTTTGGAAGGGCTGGAGGGGCCAAACTCCCTGGGAAAGGGGCCACAGGAGCTTCTCCAGGTGTCTGTCAGTCCCCAGCAGAGCCCAGGTGGTGACAGGCACCACAGCTGGGCAGAGGTGCCACAGCTGTGCCCTGTCAAGGGGAGAGTGAGATCTCTGGGCATTTCCAACCTCCTGGAGCTGCAATGAAGCTGCAACAGGGGAAGGAAAAAGGGGTCAATGACAAATGAGGTGCTCTGGAACTTGCAGCCCTTCCAGACACAAAGCCAGGACATTGTGTTCACAGTGATGGGTGCAGAAACACGCAGAAGTTCCCATCTCTGAAATCCGCCTTTGGGAGGAGGCAGCAGGCATCTCCTTTGGGTGTGAGCCCCAGCCTCTTCTCCCCTCAAAGGAGCCACCATGGTGCCCAAAACCTCCTTGGTATCCCAGCCCTGCCCCAGCCAGATGGGGATCTGTCTGCTGGCAGGGGGCAATGCCTGTGCTCAGCCCCTCATCCCACTGCTGGGAGATGTTCATGTCTTTGCAAAGCTTCAGGAGCTCCAGGGCCTCTCCAGTCTGTGCAGCTCCCCCATGAGTACTCCTGACCTTGGGCAGACAGAAAACTGAGAGTGGCTTTCCAATCTGCCAGATGTGGCTTTCAAAGACACAAACATGATAAATGAGATGTGCACGGTCTTGGGAGGGGCTTGGGAGGAGCTGAGCAAGAGAGACAAAGCCCAGGCTGGCCCAGTAGTGACAATGTGGCATTTAGGGGCAGGAACTGAGTGGCACCAGACTCTGTGCAGCACTGGATGCCTTCACCCCAGGAGGCTGGAGGGGGAAGCCTGGCCGGGCTCCAGCATCACCGAAACAGATCACTGGTGGGTGACAGCTCAAAAACACCCAAAACACGGGAATGTGGTGACAAACCTGTCCCTTGAGAGCCGTGTCCTCCTGTCTTGTGTGATTGATGTTTGATAGGAGATCAAAATCTTGTTGCTGGAGACAGAAAGAAAGATTGATTACACAAGTTCTATTATGAAACCAGCCTAAAAAAAACCCAAGTAAAAACATGATAAGACAGCATCGGTTTTAGAGAAAATGCTGCTTTTATCTCATCTCCTTCCCTGAAGGTTCCTGCAATGTACTTACAAGTCAGCACTTCTGGAAAGCACAGTCTCACAGGGGCCTTCCTAGAAAGGCAAACACACAGGTGGGGCTGCCTGGTGTAAACTGTCATGGAATCAGAGAATCACAGAATCTCCTGAGCTGGAGGGACCCACCAGGATCATCCAGTCCAACCTCTGTCCCTGCACAGACCCCCCAACAATCCCACCCTGGGCATCCCTGGCAGCGCTGTCCAAAGGCTCCTGGAGCTCTGGCAGCCTCGGGGCCGTGCCCATTCCCTGGGGAGCCTGGGCAGTGCCCAGCACCCTCTGGGGGAAGAACCTTTCCCTGCTCTGCAGCCTGAGCCTGCCCTGGCACAGCTCCAGCCATTCCCTCAGATCCTGTCCCTGGGAGCAGAGATTGAAGCTGCCTCTGCACTGTCCCTTGTGAGGATGATGAAGGCTCCAGTGAGGTCTTACCTCAGTGTCCCCTTCTCCTGGCTGAACAAACCGAGTGACCTCAGCCACTTCTCCCTCAACAGGCTTCTCCTCCTGCCCCTTCCCCATCCTCAAGGTCCTCCTTTGGATGCAGTCTCTAGCTTAATGTCTTTTTCATATTGTGTTCTTTGTATCTAACAACCCAGCCCTTCAAGGCTTCATCCTCCTCCTGGGAATTGTTCTTTCACTTCCCATTTCAGTCCCCAGGTACAGTCCCAGCCCTGATCTAATACAGAGGTGTGCTGGAAAATCCCAGACATTTTAAGGATTTCTAATATCAGTGAAACACATTTCTCCTTTACTCATTTTTCTACAGATTCAAAATGTTTTCAACATTTCGAAATGAAGGTGAATTCTCTCTGCCACGACCACTGCTCCTGTGTGTGTTGGACCTGGGAGGGGGGGAGCATTTCAGCCTCAGGTGCTCAGTTCCGCTAACTCAGAAGTGTTTTGCTGCTGGGGGTTTGTACCTGGTGAAAGGTGATTGGCATGTGTCACCAAAGGCACTATTCTCAACTCCAGACAGATGCTTTTGTGTCACTGAGGTTGCTGTGTGCCGCTCTAAAGACTCTCAGTGTCTAAAGACTCTCAAAAGTAGAGAGAATCACCTGAGAAGCCACAGTTACCTCACCAACACCTTGTTATGCTCAGTTTACATAATTTACAGAAACATTTATGTCCTAGCTTTCTCCTTTCCTGTTTCCCAGCTGCCTTGGGACAGTCCCCTGCAGGTCATTGCCCAACACTCCTGGGGAGTTTGGAATGAGAAGGAAATCTCTGCATTGCACTTGATTTTCCCTACTTGCATGGGATGAACTTTGTCCCAACATTGCCCATCCCTGGGCCACCCCAGAGAGCAGGGGGATACAGTAGAGCCACATCCCTGCATGTCTGGGGATGTCCTGCCTTGCTTAACAAAGTCCTGGTGCTCCTGTCACCACCACCCTCAGCAATCTTTAGCATCCTGTCCTGGACACGTTATATCCACCTGTGTCTGCCTGTCTCGGACACCCAGGGCTTCTGGGCAGCCTTCACACACCAAGGGCTGTTGGAGTCCTGTTCCCTGCTGCAGCCCAGCTCTGGGGAAGCAGAGGTGTCCACAGACCCCACCAGTCATGCCCTGAATAACCTTTGATGCATTCCTGATGCTGGTGGGTGCTTCACCAGGGGATGCAGCCCTGTGGATCCCACCAGGGAGGCTGAGGGTGCCTTGGCCCTCCTGCTTGCACCTGTAAATGTACAAGAGGTGTGCAACTTATTTTAAACATCCTAGGAGAAAGATGTTGAAGATATTTCGGGAAAAGAGTGGAACAAAGAGGGTGAGTGCTTGTAAAAACTCTGTCAACCGATTCTTGGACTCTGTGCCACGGAAGCTGCTGTTGCTGCTGGGTTTATGCAGCAATGCCTCAGGGCTCCCCTTGTCTGCCATTAGTCCTTGTGTCTTCCCTCCTGCCTGGCTGAGCTCTGCCCACTCATAAATTCCTTCAACTTGGAAAAGGGGTCAGATATGAGCTTAAAAGGAAAGTGTTAGACTGAGACACAGCCTGGCCAGGTGGTGGTTTAGTCATCAGCAATGGATGGGTAAAGTCATCTCCTGAATGTCAGCACTTCAGGTCTGCTCTGTTTATGTCACTCCTGGATTTTGATCCCTCCCCTTTTTGTCTCCTCTCTGCTCCCTGCGGAGTGAGAGGGTCACCATCACCCCCACCTTGCATGGACCAGGTGTGAAGGTCAGATGGGATGTGGCCCTGGGCAACCTGATCCAGCTGAAAATGTTCCTGCTCATGGCAGGAGGGTTGGACTAGATGGGCTTTAAAACTCCTTCCCAACCCCAGCTATTTTGATTCTGTGTTTTTCTGCTGTTCCCAATTACATTCCTAATTATTCTTGAAGGAGAGCTATTATACCTGAAAGCTCATCCACTTTTTTCCAGCTGTATCAGCTCATCTAATAGAAATTATTATTGTTCTCTACGGGCCTTGCTTTTTCTATCCACCTAGATCATGCCTACAAAAGCATTAAAGCTAATTATTCCTAACATGCATTTGTCTGGTGGAACAGTGAGCAGATGCAGCCACAGAGCAAGTGGAGGAAGGCTCAGATCTCTTTCCAAGCACCAATTAACAGCCAATGCTCTCCTATGGGTCTGTGCCACGTGCAGACACTGCTGTTGGCCTGACAGACACTGAGAGGTTTGCAAGAGGTTTTCTTCTGGAAGGATCCACAGACTCTGTTCTCAGCAAGTGCCCAGTGGCCCTGGAGCTCTTTAAGTCTCCTGTGCTATTCTGCTATTGCTATTTGTTTTCCATAAAATAAATAAATTTGTTCAATGGGAAAAATATAAATAAAATGAGAAAAATCTGTGGCTGTTAGTGCTCTAACACTCACCTGCAACATTTCTCAGTAGATCCTAGAGCAGAATTCTGTCCTCCCAAGTGGAGAGACATCAGATTTGATGCACAAGCCAGAGCAAAGACCAGCCTCTCCTCTAGCTCTGCTCTGACCTATCCAGGGCTGCTCCTCTGTGATCCCACACTGCTGCTGCTGCTCCTGCCGAGCCCACAACATCTGCCACAGGCAGAAACTCTTTCCCTGCCTTCCCCCTTTTGTCCTGAAACTCAGCTCAGGTGCAGAGGTGGGTCAGAGACAGAAGAAAATGCTGATGCTTCAGAATTAATCCCTGTCACTGGGATAAAACAGCTCATTTCTGCCAGACATCAGAAATAATCCTTCCTAGGCTTGAAGGCTGGGAAGGTTTCCAGAGGTTTCTTTTCTTGGCCCAGACCACTTCAATCAAGGAAAGTGGTTTTGGGAGGGAGAGCTCACTTGTCATTTGTCATCAGGGTGGCTGCCTGGAAAATGTGTGCTGAGCTCCCAAAGTTTAGTGTCCCCCGTTTCTCACTACCTGAGTTCCAAGTGACAGCAGCCACTGTAACAATCAGAGCCCACAAGGAATGAACTCTGAGTGCAAATGTGCATCACCCAAAGCATGGAAAGGATGGCCCGGCCTTTGACTCAGTGGCCACACCTGTGAACAGCCCCCAGGAGTTCCTGGGCACCTGGCACCGATGCAGTCCCTCAGGAGGAGCATTGATTGAGGTGAGGCTGTGGCAGCCATCCAGATGTGGTAGGAGCACAGCTGGCTGAAGCAGAGCTGTGCTCTCCCATGGCTGTAGCCCAGGTGCTGCCTGTCCCTGTTTTATCAGGTCAGTGCTTGGCTAATGTGGTGCTGCCCTGGGGAGGAAGAGGTGGATCCCAGAACTGAGCAGGGACAGATCCCGGTGGGGCAAACCTCACATTGCTCCAGGGAGCACCAGGAATCAGGCCAAGCAATGGAGAAAAGCAGTCCAGTACAGAGCTGGGAGCTTTCCTTCGCCTCACCAGAAAATTCCTTTTTGCCCAGGAGTGTCACTGCTCTGCCTCCCAGGCCCTGGCTGGCCCTGCCTGAGGCAGGGATTTGCTGCTAAGTCACAGCCTGAATGGCTCTTGGGGCTCAAGAGCAAAGGGATAAAGGGCTTCTCCTTCTGGCTCCCCTTTCCAGAGATTTCTGGGCTGTGGGAGCCCGTGGCTATCCTCTGCCCCTCTGGGCTTGGGGAAGGAATGGAGATTTCTCTAAATGCTGTTCTCTGAGTCTCTCTCACTAGGCAGGGGAAGCATCCTAAACCTTTAAACATTTTTTAAGGTGAAGGTGCCTTTTATCCTGCAGCCAAAATAGGATCCAGGAGCTCAAAAATTGGGGCTGAGGGTCAAAACCATAATGGTTTGGAGATGACCATGAGAAGTTATTCTCCCCCTGTCTGGATCGAGGTGATTTCTCTCATCACGGAGGTTTCTGTGTTCCAGAAGCCTCTGGGGTAGACTTCCAAGTGCTCCGGGGTGACACACGGAATGTGACGGGCCAGCTCTGCTCCGGGATGGTTTCTAAAGCTGAGTCAGTGGCCAGCACATCCCGGGCATCTGTTTCAGCAGTGCCAGCCCAGTTTTGTGTGCTCCTTTCTGCAGTCAGTGAACACCTCCTGCTCACAGCCTGCCAGAGAGCGGTTGCCCGCTGTCCCTTCTGTCCCTCCTGTCTTCTCCTGTCCCTCCTGTCCCTGCCGTCCCTCCCATCCCTGCTGTCCCCCTGCCGCTGTCCCTGCCCGGCTCTGGCAGCTGCCTGGTGCCATCTCGTGGTTCCATCGCTCCTCCGCACATCCCTGTTTCAGTCCTGCCCCCGATCTTCTCCCAGAGAGAAACGAAACCCTCCGGGACTGATTTTTGGCGAATTTTCCCGAGTCTTTCCCAGGCTGTGGCGGGGGGGGGAGGTCGGTGCTACCCTTTCAGAAGGGGCCGAGCACTGAGTGCCCTTCCCGACCCTCCTGCCCCGGGGTGCTGCTTTTACACCTCCGCCACCTCCCGTTCCCACAGGAGAACATCGCGCTGTGTTTTGCTCCCAGGATGGCCAGGCTGGGCCCTCCTGCCCTCATCCGGGCCAGCCTCACCTTCCAGGGCAGATCCGAGGGGAGGATGGAAAATGCAGCAGCATTTCATGTACTGGAAAAGGTGAACATCCCCCAAATCCACGGAGAGCATTCACAGAAAGGGGAGGGCCCTGTGTGTCCCCATTAAAAATTACTTCATTAAGGGAAAGTTGTCCTATAATAATTTCCCGTCCAGCCCCTCCCCTGTTTCATGCAGAACCCCGATATTCCTCCTGGGTTGTCCAGGTCCCAGCATTCCACAAGAACTGGAACACAGGGTTCCAGTGCCTTTTGCTGTGTCAGATGAAAACTGGGACTTTAGTTATCTAAATAGTGAGTGTATGTGAGGAGCTTTCCTGAATCCCAACCAAATGCTCCCTTCAAGCCTTAAAAGGAGAAAAAAATTCCAACTGAGGACCTGTTCCATTGTGTTAATACCCCCTCTCAATTCTGACAGTCCCATGCCTCCTGCACTCTGCAGGCACGGTTACAGAAGCAGATTGTTAACTCTGAGCCATCCCTTGCATCCCTCAGGGGTGCATCCCAAGGAGCTCTTGGGCTCCAGAAATGATTCTGTGTTCTGCAGCGACAGCTGACACCACATCAGTGCCGAAATGTGTCTCATGAACAGAACAGCTTCTCAATGGGAATTTTATTCTCCTTTTAAGACTGGAAGGGAACTTTTGGTTGGAATTCAGGAAAGCTCTTCGCACGTCCCTGCTGTTTAAGAGGGTTTGCATAGGAAGAACATGCTGAAGTTCTCATGGAGCAATTACTTGATCTGGCTGCACTAATCAGCTTAAATCACCAACCCATTTACCCTGAGTTTTGCTTTGACTTGTGTTTCTTGGTAATTGTCCTGGGAAGTTCAACTACAGTAGATTTGGATTGATGGGACAGCAATGAAACAGTCATTGATTGGCAGCACAAGTCAGTCTTTGTACTGAATGATCTATTTCTCCCAAAGTAAAAGAAACATTCCATATTTATGGGTAAGAAAAGCTATTTATAGATCTCACCAAACAGCAATTTATTTTTCTCTCTCTGTGTTATTTTCAGAAAAAAATATTATTACTGTACTTTTTCCCATAGTCAGGAGCTGCATTCAAATGAAAATTTGGTTCCAAGCACTGAGCAATGATGTGTTTCACCAGAAAATGAGAGAGCATATTCTGGACATATGCAAGCACTTGCCAAGATATGTGATTTCATCTGAAACGGCTGAATTTGGAGTCCTTCCTATCCAGAGGTATTAAAAGAATGAAACTGCAGCCACCTGCCCTGCTTCCACCCACCCAAAGGGGTCAGGGTGATTTAAAAGCCCTCTGTGCTCTTTGTTGGAGAGGGATTTTTGGGCAGCTGGGATGAGCAGCACCTCCAGCACCGGGTTTGCAGGGACTCAGAGCCACACACACCCCAGAGACCAGCATGGGGCTGGAGCCCCAGGAGAGGCTGAGGGAGCTGGGAAAGGGGCTGAGCCTGGAGAAAAGGAGGCTCAGGGGGGACCCTGTGGCTCTGCACAACTCCCTGACAGAAGGGGACAGCTGGGGTGGGTCGGGCTCTGCTCCCAGGGACACAGGGACAGGAGGAGAGGGAACGGCCTCAGGCTGGGCCAGGGGAGGCTCAGGGTGGACACTGGGGAAAATTTCTTCACTGAGAGGGTGATGAGGGCCTGGCACTGCTGCCCAGGGCAGGGGTGGAGTCCCTATCCCCGGAGGAATTTAAAAGTCAGGTGGATGTGGCACCTGGGGACATGGGGTAGTGATGCTTTGGCGCTGCTGGTTGGACTCGATGGCATTAAAGGTCTGTTCCTGCCTGAGTGATTCTGACAGTCCCTGTCTGTGTGGGGGCACAGATTCTTAAAGATTCAGTGAGATTCATCCCACCTGAAGCCCCAGGTTGTGTCACTCAGGGATTGTAGTGATGGGCTCCTCCTGCCCCCTCTGATGTTCATTGACTGAAGCAGAAACTTCACTTCTCCCATCTTCCACCTCCCACACATCAGTATGAGGCTGAGCAAGAATGAATCACTCTCCTTGGTTCTCCTTTCCACATTAGGGAAAAAAGTAACGAAGGCAACAGCCTTCCAATCCTGTAGGAGCTGCATTTTCTGACCCTGGGTAAATATAAATGCCAAAATTTATTTCTCTGGAAAGAACGAGCAACACATGATCCTACAATGTTACAATAGAGAATGATTTGAACTTGAGAGGCAGTGATGGCTCTTACTCTCTCATCTAGAACTAGAAGCAGATCCTTTTAGCTAACTGAACATGGAGAAGGATCCATTGATGCAGCCATTCAGTTGTTAGAAGGTTAAAGAGGCAACAGAGCAGCCAAGCCCCACAAAACTCATGCAAAACACCTGATTGAAATAAATCTGATTGGAACAAACTCTCTGCTGTGCCCTTTGTAGCTGTTGTCTTCCTTCTTCAGCACTCTGAAAGCTGGAAAAGTGCCACCATGGGTGTGTGCCACAGGAACTCTCCCACAAAGATGGCTCAGGACGAGGTGACCCTTCAGGATGAGGTGATCCTTGGTGCCAGTGTCAGCCTTGGAGCTGCCTCTTTTATCTGGTTCCCTCCTGTCCTCGGGTGAATGGAGGAGAACGGGGTGCTCTGCTCAGGTACCACTGCATGGGGGGGGTCCCTCCTGGGGGGGGTCCCTCCCTCCCTCCCCCCCTCCCCATGTAGGCAGTACCCAGACGGTGCCAGACCACCAGGAGTGGGTGTCCCGTGGGCAAACAGAGCTCTGAATGAGCAAGTTGGGATCTTCCTCCCCACTAGGGCACATCCATGCCTGGGTGCTCTCCTGCAGCCCAGTTCAAGGCCATTTCCCCCCAGTTAACTTCTTCAGGGCCATTTCCCCCCAGTTAACTTATTCAGAGCCATTTCCCCCCAGTTAACCCATTCAGTGACATCTTCCCCCAGTTCACCAGGCCCAGGGCAGTGTCCCCAGTGCTGCTGACCCAGCTCTGACCCAGGAACACGCCCTGTGCCACACACCGAGCACACGGCACTTGTTCCCCCAACACAGAGCGTCAGCTCCTCTAGTGGAGAACAGATGTTCTGGGTACTTAAAAAGAATCTGTTGATTTGCTGTGACTTACAACCGATGTAATTTAAACAAAGATTCTCTGAGAACTGCAGCACTCAGCATCAGGAGGGGTCTCAGCTCATCGATCACCCAAGTGGAAACGTGTAGCTATTTTGCTGTTAATCTTCATAATCACCATCGCAGGCTGACAAATGTGCCATGGAGAGCGAACAGCTGCTGCCTCCATCACCTCTCTGGAAACGAATCTGGGACCTGTTTTGTGGCATGAGACAGGAGGGACCTTGGCCATGGCCCTAGGGGGAGCAGGGGCAGCCACGGGCAGGGGCTCCTTCAGGAGAACGATGGGAGGCAGCAGCAGGTTTGCAAGTGGGTGATCCTGGAGGTCCTTGGGAGATTTGTCTGTGCTTGGTGCTGAGCAGACACTTCTGGTTGCAAAATTCCCAGACAAAAAAGACCTTTAATCCAAATCCAAAGGCACCACCTGCCTGCCTGCATCCCGTCGGAGGAGAGGGAGGAAGGGAATTATTAGAAGAAACAAAAGCACAGGAGATGCAGCTCTGGGAGCGTGCAGAGGAGCTGTGAGAAACTGGGAGATTGATGGTTTAGTAATTTTTATTTCCTGTCTGTTTTCCAGTGCAAACCACTTCACACTGGTCTGCTCTGTCAATAACTCACTATTAAATGTCTTTAAAAAGTGATCTCGTTCACTGTTTGTTCTTCTTCATTGCTTTGTGGGGTGTTCTTGCCAGGAGAAAGGATCCTGGAACCAGTCCATGCTCTCTGCCTAAGGAGCCATGGGGATCCTCCAGAGAGGAACTTCATCAGGGAGCAGGAGCTTGTAGCAGGAGCATTGCCCAACTCAACAGCTGAGCCTGCAGGGACCTGACAGCTCTGGTGGGTGTTAATGGCCCTGACCAGTCTCACCTGGGGCACTCTCCCACTCCTGCAGCCCCATTTCAGCTCAACTCTGGCCCCTCAGCCCATGTCTTGAGTGATGCTGCTCCCCTGGCTGCTCTGGGCTCTGTCCCCAGCCTGACTGCCCAGCTGGATCTCCCCCTGCCCCATCCCCACGGAACTGCCCAGCAGCTGCTGGGCTGTGTCTGACCCTGGATACCCTCTCCAAACCCAGGCTCTGAGCTGCAGATTGAGTACCTCAGCCCTGCCCTATCTCCAGGAGCTTGCCCAGGGATCTGACTCCTGGCTGACTCCTGGCCATAGCCCCTGGGCCTGCCCTGCCCATCCCACTCAGGAGCAGGGGGACCCCCTCAGCTCCCAGCACCTCCCTTTAGGAACAGCAGCACTGGCAGAGATGGATGATGGAGGAACAGCAAGAGGCAGCTTCAGGGCAGAGCTGTTGCCTGATGTGGGTGGGTCACAGGGTACTGCTCACCCAGATTCAGGGGGGCACAGGGACACCCCACCCCACAGCCACAAACACACACATGGGGCCTTGCCACACTCCTGGCCTGCTGCTCCCTGCTTCCCACTCTGGTCCCACACACAGGATCTCAGGTGAACAAACATCAGTCCCTCTGAGATGAGAGAAAACTCTGGATACCTCGAGCAGAACTTGAATTCGGAGCTACCAGTTCCTTTATTGCTAAAGCTGAAGGAGTTTTGTCTTGTTAAGGCAGAAATCAGAGAACCGGGAAACACAGCAGAGTTAGCTTAGGCCTCTTCATTCCCGTTAGCAATCTTATTTATCCTTTTAAATGGCTCCAGCAAAAGGGACAACTGAGTGCTGGGAGCTGCTAGCATGCCAGGGATCCCATCCTCTGAGCTTCTGGGCCTGTTGGCTTTAAACTATCCACTTTGCACATTTAGATTTTCAAACAAATCCCAACTCTTAATCCGATAGCACCTGAGGGCATCTGATCTGCTTACTAAAACCTCTTCTACAGCAAATCTGCAAAGTCTCAGCTATTCTCATCACTAGATGCTGATAGCTGTGTTTATTATTTTGGTTTATCTTCATACTTAACCACTAGCCAAGAGTTAATCCAATGGCCAGACACATTGTCATTCCAGGTCTTCGGCTTTTGCTTTTTCCCAAGACACAAGTTCACTAAAAATTTGCTAATTGTGTAGCAAAGCTTTTTTTTGCTTGTTCTTTTGGTGAGTGAGGGGTGGGTGCAAGGTTAGAAAACCCCAAAGGACATCAAAGCAGGTCAAAAAAAGGATACATGGAGAGTGATGGACAACGGGATTTTCCAGCATAAGGCCTGGCCTCATCCTTAGAACCCTGGTCTCTGCACTTGTTCCCCTTGGGACAATTCCTGGTGGTCTCTGGTTAGTTTGGAGGTGGGTCCTGGAGCTCCAGAGAGCATCAGCAAATCCCAGCCCAGCTGTCAGTGTCCCTCACCAGCAGATCCCCATGATCCCCAGTCCCTGCTGCAATCAGGCCTCTGAGCCCAGACCTTGGTGCCCCTTTGGGCTCTCACCACGAGCAGCTGCCAAGCGCTTGTCCTGGGAGGAGCCCAGTGCCCACCCAGCACCCCAAAGCCCCTGTTCCCCTGGATGAAACCAATCCCAGCTAGATCTGCTGGTACAGGTGAAATCTCTGAGCAGAACCTGGCACTGGCGCTGAGGCTGCCCAGCACAAACACCCTGAGCTGAACCTCCTAGTGTGGGGAACCCAAACCCCAAGGGACAGCCCCAAACCGAGGGGCTCAGGGCCTCTTTGCTGCACAGAAACATCTTTCCAGAGAGACAGTAGCAGTTCATGGCCACGGCAACTGAGTGTGGGACACAGGATGCTCTGGGAAATGCCCTGGCGGGCTCTGAGTGTCCCAGGGATATGGGATGCGTGGAGTTCTGCTGCTGCTGAGTTCGTATGGCTGTGAACTACCAGAGGGCAGGGATAGATGGGATATTGGGAAGGAATTGCTCCCTGGGAGGGTGAGGAGGCCCTGGCACAGGGTGCCCAGAGCAGCTGTGGCTGCCCCTGGATCCCTGGCAGTGTCCAAGGTTGGACAGGGCTTGGAAGCAGCCTGGGACAGTGAAAGGTGTCCCTGCCCATGGCAGGGGTGGGACAGGATGTCCCTTCCAACCCAAACCATTCCATGATTCTGTGGGATCCATCAGACACCACTGACTGTCCACTGATCCAGGTGACTTCCATGGATGTTTTCCCTCCTCACAACAGCACATCAGCACTGGGGATGTCCCAGTCACAAACTTGAAATATAGAAAACATAGAAAACCCCACACGCCTTTTTTTTCCCTAAAGGTTGTTTTATTGTAAAACCATAAATACAACACTGACATGAAAATCCTCAAGCAACGGATGCTTTCTTACAGTTACAGTTTGTCTTCTGCCTTGGCATCAATTCTGAAAAGAATGTTGCAGAAACATGTCTCTAAGGTATTTCCAAATGACCAAGCTCTGGCCTGGAACGCTCGGCCCCTTTGGAAGCTAAGTGGAACTATTCCTTGTCTCCTGTGGAATATTTCCATTCAGACAGCAACAGACTTGTAAAAACAGCAACATTTAAACACCTCGATTTTTTTTTCTTTAATAATCCTTTTCATTTGACGTCAGTCTAAGTTTCAAACAGCACTGAATTTATTTAGCTGAAAAAAAACCCGAAACAAAATAAAACCAAAACAAAATCCTAAAAAGAAAAAAACCCAAAAAACCTCAGAACTTGAGTTGGCCTCAAGCGTTCGCATATCACAATGAAAATCAGCAACTCAACCCCGTGCAATATTGCTCTCTAGTGAGTCATTTGATCCACACCAACAATACATGAGACTTCAAACAGGTTTTGTTTTGTTTATTAACACAGCAAGTGTGACATTAGATAACCTTTTAAATACAGTACATGGTACAGCGCGGGGCCAGCTGCCCGCACGTTTCCCGTTATGAAGACAAAGCCAGCGGTGGCGGTTTATAAAAATATTGTGTTGCTACAAAAGTATAAATTAATGCTACCGGTATTAAGAAATATTAAACACATAAAACTTATAAGGATTAAGAAAAATATTCATTAATACCTGTAGAAAACTCTGGCCTAAAAAAGATATTTTTTGTATATTTTTTGTTTTTTTTTTTTTTGTATTTTTTAAGATGACATGGTTGCACTCGCAGCGCGGGTGCTCTGTGGTATTGCCTAGAACATCTGCATCTACAGAAAGGAAGGAAATGCACACGAGTTACTGAGGGCAGGGAGGGCCAGGAGGGACAGGAGAACATTAAATCCTTTGCTTGATGAAACAAGAATTCAGCTCCCAGGAGGAGGTTTGGGAAATGGAACGTACGAGCAAGGAACAGCTTCTCTTTTCAGACTGGCTGCAAACAAGGATCTCTGTCTGTCTACGGCGTGGACCACAATCCTCACGGCTTGGGCAGAGTGTTCCCCCGCTGACAGCCTGGGCTGTCACCTGTCACCACTGTGCAGGTCATCCACTACCAGCTTTCCTTCAAAGAATTCAAAAAAAGGAGTATTAAAGTACCAGTAAGTTTCAAGGGACCATGAAAACAGCTCCTAAAATTGTTGCTCCTTCCAGAACACGTCTCCTTCCTTGAGGGGGAACATCCTTCTACACAGCAAGGGGAAAAGTCATCCCTTCTCCCACCCCCCAGCTCTCTTGAAAAAACAATCCTAGCCTATCCACAGACACTACAGAGACTGCCATGAGAACCCTGGGAGGTGAGAACAAGGATTCAAGGCCAGTGAGGCTGAAGTGTCTTCTTAAGGAACTTAGGTTCTAAAAAGCAAGGGTTGGATGTGTCTGCACTCATCAACTCCACCCTACAATATTCCCATCATTAAAGCTGAGCTGCTCATCCGGGTCCCACTGTCAGAGGTGCTACTGAAAATCCTGCCAGTCATCATTTCTTGTTTCAGAAGCCAAAAATTCCAACTCAGCTGCCTATGGATGAGGAACCCCTCAGGGTCTATGGACACACCGTGGCCTATGTGAGCAAAACTCTCCCATCGAGTTACAAACAAAGGACTCATAACAAGAAAAAGACCTCAACTAAGCAGCCAAAATAAACCCAAAATTAAACAGGAATCCCACAGACATTCAATAGATAAAATTAAATTTCAGGGCAACCCACTCTCATTGGTTCACCATTTCTGGCCTAGCATAAGCAGACTGTCCCCAGGCCTGTCCCACCTGGAGCTCAGCTGGGCCTCAGGGCAGTGGTGGAGCTGTGAGGGGACATCCCACACACGGGAACAGAGAGTTCTTATTGCTACAGAGTGACAGTGTCAGGTCTGTCATGGGGCACGGGGCTCAGCTGATGGTTCTGGGCATTCCTAAGGGATCCCACGGATCTGAGATCACAGTGTTGCACAGAAAAAGCCCAGCAGAAGACATTGAACACTCTCCCCCACGTCAATCTGACAGGACATTTGCTCCTTGACTGGCAGCTTCCCCTCTGCCACCTCCCTCCTTGATGGGACCCGGCTGGGGATGGGACATCTGTACTGAGAGCTGGCAAGGGTTTGGTGCTGGTGATGAGTGGGAGGATGGGGAGGAAAAAGCTCTGTGAACCCTCCTGGAGGGGTCTGGGCAGGAACCAGGCACTTCCCACCCCTACACCCAGTTCCTTTTCTCTTGGCAAGGTCCAGCCTCATGTTTCATGGAGTGAGCTCCACTCTGCAGCCTTCTCTTCAGTGACAGGGCTCAAAACACATTCCCCTCACAGACTCCTCCCAGAGGAACAGAGTTCTCCTTCCTGAAGAGCTTTTCCAGAATCTGCCTTTAGAATAATTTTTATTTTTCTCCATTACTCCTAATTACTCCATAGGGAACTGTCTGTCCCTTCTGGTGTGAATGCTCACAGGAGCTCCTGTCTCTCCACTAGCCAAGAGATGCTATCAGAGATCCAAGCCTTTCCTAAGCACAAAGCAGCAGTCCCAGCCTTGGAGCACCTTCCTGGCTGCTCCTTTAATGCCTTTTGATTCACCAGTAACATGGTGCTGCCCAGAAATACCCAGGGCACTGTGGGAGCAGCAGGAGGTTTCAGTCCCCTGTCCTGTGCTCACTGTGGCCAGAGTGGATCTGGTCCCTCTGAGCAGACTCATCCACCAACACGAACGTTTTTGGTAATTCCTTCCCACGCTAAACTTTCTGGGTTATTGCAGACAGTTGGAGAAAAACCACCCAACCCACCTGAGCCACCTCACTGAACACACCAACACCACCATTTAGAGCTCAAGCCATTTCCAGAAGTGTCTCCCCTCTATTTTCAGTCATTCCCAAGTTTTGAGAGCATCTGCTGCAAACTCATTTGCAAAATTCACATAAGGGTCATGACTCCCTGAGCTGCTGCTGGACATCATCTCTGCCCAGCAAGCACAGATAAATCAGTGCAGATGGTTTGTATGGATGCTTGAACCAGTTCAGCCTTAAGTTAAACTGGCTTAACCAGCAATGAAAAAACAACTGAGTTAGACAAAACCTGAGCCCACAGTCAGCTTTCACAGAAAGTTTTGCAGAGTGCACCACTTCAAACCCAGCCAAAGCAGTTTCCTTAGCCCAGACAGAGAGCTCGGACAGAAAGGGAAGTTCACCTCCATCTCGACCCAGATGCAAGACACCAAGTCCATCCTGCAAGCCAAACACAACCACTGCCTACTGAGAGACACAGGAGACAAATCCTTCCTGACCTTCTGGCTGCTGCACCCACACAGAAACAACCTCCAGAGAGCTCTGCCTCCATCCCATTCTCATCAGTAACAAGGATGTTCAGACAGGCTCCTCCCTCTTGAAGTTCACCTGGTGGTGCTTGTTCCCCACCTGAAGGTCAGAACTCCCCCAAAGCCAACTGTGAAGCCAGGAAGAGGTCTGCAAGGTCAGGCACAGTCAGCAGCAGGAACAGGTGGATGTCTGGAGGCTGCACAACATTCCTGCATCCTGACACACTTCACAAGGGAGATTAAAGGAAACCAACAAGCAGAAGGCAAATTCCCAACATGACCCACCAGATGATCCCAGTTCTGAGGCCTTCTCCTCCCAGCTCAAAGGGAGCAGAACTTCATGACAGCCCTGGCCAAACTCAGAGCCTCTGCCATGCAGTCGCTCACCCCAGGACCAGCAGTGCTCCCTACAACATCCTGACTGCTCTGCACATCCGAGGCACCACAGAGCAGGAACAGAGCAACTTGGGTTGGTGCAACCTGGCAAATAAGAGCTTCCAAATTTCAGACCTTGGCAAAGTATTTTTGCTCCCTAGCATGTTAAATCAAGCCTTGAAGAAGGAAGTACAAAGAGGAGCAAAAGCTTGGCATTCAAGGTAAATGCATGTGCCACAGATGTGCTTCTCTGCTTTTACTGAGGCCTATGTGACCCAGAGAGAGCCTGGAGCAGAGCCAGCACAAACAGCTCTTCTAAGCTGAGCACCCTGCAACCTTCCAAGAGTCAGGAAAAGCTGCACTTTCCTCCCCCGAATCTCTGGAGAAGGGGCTGCCCAAGCAGACCCTCTCCTCCGCACCTCTGAGAATGCTCCATTTTAGGCCTTTAGGTTTTCTCTTGCTTTTCCAGCTGTTGCATTTTTAAGTCTTTGGGAGAATCTCATCTACCCAACACCACTGCTTAACACCCATCATTAGTGCAACTACAACTGAAGTTGCCTCAGAGGGGCAGTTTTTGGGATGGGAGAGAGGGCCAGTCCATCCCTCTCTTTGGTCAGCACCACAAGAAAACCCCAGCTCTGATGCCAAATCCACAGTGTGAGAAGGGAAAGGGGAGGCAGGATGGGAGGTAGGAGTGGCTGCGGCCTTCCTGCCTGCATGCCACAGTCTGCACCACAGTCCTGCTCACCGCTGGGCACAAATCCCTGCAGTTTGCTCCATTCTCAGTTCCAGAGATTTACAGCTGTGCTAACTCTGTCTTGCCCACTTCCCACCCTCAATGCGTTGCACAGACAACACGAGCCCGAGTTCACAAATTCCACAGAAATCATCTACGTGCCCCTTAGCAAAGGAGGGCTGGGGTTGGAGCTGACTTTCCAAAGGAGCGCAACGGCTTCGCATGTTCCCCTGCGCATCAAACAGCTCTCAGGGTCTCAGATGAACCACACAAAAAGGTGTAATGTGCCATTAGAAGGAGCTGCCAATCCTGATCTCTGCGCCATCAGCTGAGCTGTGTGGTACCCTCTGTGCCCATAGCTAATCCTGTTTGGGGACATGCACCAGCCAAGTTTTCCTGCTGTCAGGTACCAGTGGGCCCAGAACACATCTCACTCACTTGGAGTTCATTTTTGTCTGTCACAGGTTTCTCCTGCCCTGCAAACTGGTTTGCTACCCCAGGCCCAGCTGGTGGCTGGGCATGCAAGATTTGTACAGGAGAAAACAAAACCAGCAAGAAGGAAAGCTGGCCCTACACGCAACCCCTCCATCAGCCACTGCCAGGGAAATCAGGAGTCCAAGAGCCTTGGCAGCTCCTGTTCATGTGGCAGGCTGTGTGCTTTAGGCAAAACCATAACATTTTAGGAGACAATGGATGTGGCCTGATGGCAGTAACAGTGCTGAGAGGTCAACCCAAACACCAGCCTCAAGGCAATGGAAGTCTGAAAGGGCTGGAAAGGGCAAGACAGCTGGTGCCAAGGTCTGATCTGGTGAGCCTGGTGTGGGGAAGGGTCCAGCGTGCAAACTGTGACCCTGAGTCCTGTGGCAGTGCAGGTGTCAGGGGGTGCCTGTGAGGTTCAAGGCATCTGCACACAAAGCCTGAGAGATTGGGTTTGCTATTTCTCATGTTTTGGAACTTCTCTTACAGCCAAAGCGGGGCAGGTGGGATCCTGGTTTAATATCTGGTCAACAGCAGCACTTCAGAGAGGGCCTCCAGTCTCCCCCCGCACTGCCAGTCAGCAGCAAACTCCCCGTGCTGCTGAAGGGCTCCAGCCTGCTTCCAGCAGGGCCAGTCCCTCCTCCCGACCCTCCCACGCCACTGGGACTGCAGCTCCAGAGCTCCTGGAAGCAGAAAAGACTGCTGAAAAAACAAAGATTTGCTTCAGTTTTCCTCCGGGAGACAAGTCCCAGCAGTGAAAAATGCAGTTTGGCACCAGAGGTTGGCAATTGTCCAAGAGGCACCAAACCTGACAGAGCCTGTCCAGCAGCCTAGGAGCTGTGCCTGCAGGAGCTTTGGCCTTGGAAACAGCAGAGTGACCGAGATGGTTTGGGGTTATGGGGATATCTAATTGCATTTGGGGTGAGCCAGTTACATGTGAATAGGGCCCGTGGCCTTCCTGGCCAGAACAGGTCAGCAACAGAACAAGTAGTGTAATGCACTGTAGGTATCAAAAAGACATTCGTGCCACTAGAGGAAACCATTCCAAACAAAAATGGGAAGGTATTCTTTGCACTCAGTCAGGAGCACTTACATTCAGAAGGATCTTTGAGCCCATGCACTTCTCTAAGCTTCCTTCAAACCCCAGTTTGACAAAACTGGTGAGCTTTGTTCCCCTGAAAAATCATACACCTTGGTTTGTCCTTGGCCTTGGGAAGGGTAATTTGTGTGTCACTGAGATACTTTTTCATAAAAAACTTTAGGTACAAGGGTTCTCTGGCAGACCTGGTAAGCTCAGTGGTAGCCTTCAGCCACCAGTGCTATCACCATTTGCTTTTCCTGGTTTCTAGGCTTTGCCACATGAACAACTGCTGTGGTTCCCATAAGAATATTATTTAATTCCAAATGGGCTACTCTAGAACAACTTTGAGATCACCTGACATACAAATTTCACAGAAAAGCTAAATAACAGTTAAGAGTTCAGAAAAGAAGTTTTGCTGTAAAAAAATATAAAGCCGAGATATGTAACAATTACTGACAGTTTTTGCCATGAACCATTTATCTTAGTTTGAAATCAAACTTTTAATCACTTGCTGCCATTTTAAGCTCAAAACTGAGAGTAGAGACGGAGGAGTAACTTTTGGTTTTTGGAAAAAAAAGGATATGGAAAGGTTAAAAATAAAATTAGAAATAAAAAACCTTAAAGCATCCCTTCCTGATTTCTAAAGATACCGGTGTTGATGGAACACAGCTGCCCTGATTCGTGCATCGTGCCAAGAAGGCTGCAGCCAAGTGCCCTCAAGGTGTACAGTTATTCAAAGGAGCAAAGTCCAGTGCAAAACTGGTCTGGTCAATGGAGTCTGATTATCCATGGCAAGATGGCCCAGGGGACAAGAGGAAAGGTGGGGTGGAGGAGAAACAAAAGAAACTTCAAGTCACTTTAGATCTCAGCTGCCTGAAGACTTTAGAACATCAGCCTCCCATTCATCTGCCCACTTGAAAACATTAGAAAGTCTGTCAAGTCCACACACTATCTATGGAAAGGAGCACATTCCTGGCAGAGGGCTGTCTCTCTCCCGTGCTCAGCTTTCCTTTCAAACTTAATTTTATATATATTTATGTTTTTATATATATATAAAAAGCACTTGGTTTCCAGGGGCATTCATAATGAGGTCCACAGTGTTTAGAACTTAAATTTCTTTTTCTTTGTTTGGAACAGTGTTTTAAAGTTTTGTTTTAATTAAAATACAGTCTTAAAGCATGTTGGACTTCAAAAACATGAGTTTGTTCATGTCTTCTGGACTGAGTAGCCGCCTCCTTTTGATCAAGAGCGCCTGCTCACACATATTTACACATTCGCTCCTGGCACCCACAGCAGGCACTGCTAAGAGCCAAAAGGCCAGCTTGGCTAGTTTTGTATGCTTTTGGGTAACACACGACCAGTACTGAAACAGATCAGGGGTGGCCTGGAAGAGAGGTTCTTGCAAATAATCATAGACTTCATTTTTCCCAAACCAATCTTCCTCCTGAGCTGCTGTGGCCTCCCCTGCTGCACGAGGCTTCTTGGTTGAAGGTTCAAATTCTGTTTCTTCTGCCCAGGACTCTTTCACCTCATTGATCAGCTCACAGACCTTGCCAATGATCTCTTCATGCTGGTAGGGTGGGACAGGCCGCAGCTTCTGCTGAGGGTCCAAGATCATGGCTACCTTGTGTGCTGAGTGAACTTTGAAGTTTTCCTTCAGTGCCTCCAAGAAGAGGTGACAGAGTTTGCTGACCACACCAGCATCGTTGGCTTTGGAAGTGAACAGTTTCTCCAGTTTGACGTAGGTGGGCAGTACCAGCTGCAGCGTGGGCCGACTCTCGTTGCTCAGCTCAATCACAGCCTGTTTCACTGGCGCCAGGATGGCTGCCAGGTTGCTGAGCAGGTGTTTGTTCAGGTTTTGGATAAGGTTCATCTTCTTGGCCCTGCTGTAGAACTCGCAGATCTGCTCATAGCGCTCGTGGACGAGCAGCAGGGAGTCGGTGACTGAGTTCCAGCAGGGTGGTGGGGAGGTCTCTTCCAGGGAGCCAAAGGTCTCCTTCGAGAGGCCTGTGGACCCTGCCAGGTCTTCACAGACATTCAGGAGCTCAATCACCTCGTGCATGTTGCGAGCCTGTAGTGTTCTCTTGTTGAGCACACTCTGCACCACCGAGTTCAAGGCACAGGCCGAGCAGCGCAGGCACATGCCCGCCTTGGAGAACGCCGAGGAGTTGACCTTGCAGTCTGTCACGTACACCGTCCTGATCTCTGACATCACAAATTCCGACAGCACGTTCTGCACCCAGTGGTGGATAAAATCACCATTATCTCGAATGTCTACGCCCTTAATGCCCAGGACGTAGCTCTTGATGTGGTTGCCTTCCACCTGGTAGGCAGTGAGGATGTAGCAGGAGTCAGGGCCGACACTCTGCGAGTGGCAGGTGACCCCGATGCCGAGGCAGGCATTGCTGCCTAGGGCACAGGTGACTTTCACCTTCACCTGGTTGTACATCCGAGGCAGGTGCTTCAGAGCCAGGGTGTTGAAATTGCCCAGGATCTCAGTGACGGAGAAAGCACCGTAGCGAGCCCCGCTATCCACCAGCGTCTGTGCCAGCTTGATGAACTCCTTGCCGCTGACCACGCTGAGCGCGCCAAGGTCGGTGCACATCACCCGCAGCAGCCTCTCGGCGATGTTCTGCCGCTCCTTCTCCGGGATTGCGCTGTTCCCCAGTGAGCCGCTTGCCGACACTGCACGGAAACACAAGCGGGCACAGACAGGACCAGATCAGCACCATCGCAGCAGGAGAGACCAGGGGCAAGGCACAAAACAATTCTCAGAGACTCCCAAAGAGGTGGAACATGCCCAGTTGATGAAAGAGACAACTCCAACCTTGGATTTGTTCCCCCAAGGTTTCTGGACAGAGAAACCTTCAGAGACAGGCCCTGCTCTTGCTCAGAGCAGCAGGGAGCAGATCTGCATCCTGTCCCTGGTGTGGGGATAGTCACAACTCAGCCCAGATGGAAAGATGGACATCAAATCACAGAATCCCAGACTGATTTGGGTTGGAAGGGACATTAAAACCCATCCATGCCATGGGCAGGGACACCTTCCACTATCCCAGGCTGCTCCAAGCCCTGGCAACCTGGCCTTGGACACTTTCAGGGATCCAAGTGCAGCACAGCTGCTCTGGGCACCCTGTGCCAATGTCACATCATGATGACTGGATTAGTTTTTTAACTCCAGGCCAGAAAGTCTGACCTTGGACCAGAAGTTACCTTCTTCCAGGAGTTACCAAATGCATCTTCCTTGCAAACCTTTCAACCATCCCACGGTTCTTTGTTGCACTCCGCTAGTGGGAAGAGGTACTCTACTCTGCCAGGTAGGACATGAATTAAGGATGAAATCAAACACAGTTTGGGTGAGGACAAGGGCCCTGTGCAGTGTCCATCACTGCTGCACCCCTGAGGCACTTGTTGGACAGGGGCAAAGTGAGAAGCTGCTACGTACTGTTGTTGGCGTTATTTCTTTGGAGCTGTGGTTTCCACTTTTCTTCAACCACAGGGAGAGGTGACCTGGGCTGGCTGGAGGCAATGTTGTTCTCATTGTCAGCTGCGAGGCAAGAGACAGGGAGGGGTTAAAAGCAAAAAATAATGCTTAAAGCACAAAGAAGTGGAAACTACCCAACTGCTCAGCATTTATATAGGATTCTTTTAACTAAGGGGACAACAACCTACCACACTCTCTTAGGCTTTTAGGCAGCTTTTAATGAGCTGGCACAGCACCCTTAGGGACCCTGAAACTGCCTTTGGGCTCACAACCTATCACTTCTCAGAATGCGGCTGAAATGTGTCACATGTCTTTCTGTGCATCAGGGACACCGATGCCATCAGCACACCCTGAGGAATGTCTCCTGAGGAGCTGAAGCTGCTCACCAGGAGGAATGAAAGCTCAGCCTGATTTGGGCCATTCATTTGCTTCCGAAACAATGTGGAACAGACACTGATCCTTCTGTTCCCTCCCTGCCACTTCCTGCACCACAGGTGGCTTCCCTGTTCTCTCTGGAAAGCACTTTGGTTTTCAAGCTGGGCTCAGCTCCTCTGGATCTACAGGTCCCATTGCAATCTTCAGGTCTGATTTCTTCCTTGTGAAGAGCAAAGGCCCATCTCCTCCGGGCTCTCACTGCTGCCTCAGGCTGCAAACACAAAGCCAAAGTTTCTGGAGTGTGGACCAAAGACCATGCCACCCTGAGGCTGCAGACACCAAGTGCCCCCAAAGTCTTTGTGTTCGTGCTCACATTTCTGTGTTTGTAACTGGGCTAAACATTTTGGCTGCCAGTCTGATGGGATCTTACAAGAAAATGCAAGCAAGAGCAGTAAAGTCTGTATTGTATCCATGTTTTCCTCTCCTGTTCCCCAGTAATTTCTCCCCACCTTCCAAAGGAAATTTTCTAGTTCTTAGTATGCTCCAGTAAAAAATGGTGCTGTGAAACAGGCTGTGAAAGAACAGTGCACAATGAAATGGGCTGGAAGAGGGAGCAGAAAGATGGAGAGACTGATGACCTTGCGGAGCAGAAGGATGGAAATAAAACCAAGGAAAAGAGAACAGGCCATTGCTCATCACAGCTGGACTCATCACACCTAATTCTGGACACCTGTCAGACACACCTCTCTTTGAGGTGGCCCGTTAGGGCTCCTTTTGCACTCAGGGGCGCCACTCCTTCACCCTGGCAGAACCAGATCCTCTCCTAGAGTAAGAACCACCAAGGCTTGGACTCACCCAGAGTCACTGACTGTCCCATGATTTTACAGGGAGCACAGACTGGCCAGCTCAGGTGGTAGCCCCGGCAGCCTGGAGATACCAGCACAGAATGCAGTGACCCTGCCCCGTGCTCTGGGCAGAGGAGCACAAGTTGGAGCAGTGCCTTGAGGCACTCACAGCTCTTTCCAGGCTGCTCTGGGACACACAGGACAGGGCAGAGCTATTCTCCTCCATGTGTGCCAGCAACCTGTGAGAGCAGGGAGACCAGCAGGGTCTGAACAGGGTCTGTGATGGAGCTCTCCTCCTTACAAGTCCTCTCTAGTGTGAGCAGCTCTGCCCACAGACAGACCTGCCCATCAACAGGCACAGGCTGCTCAGTCACCTGTGGGCATTGCACTGCCACAGGCTGGGGCAATACCTCAGAGCAATCCAGGACACAACAGGACACAACCCAGGACAGCCTTTGGTACTGCCTGGGGCCTGTGTGAGCCTGGGGAGCTCCCTGGCCCTGCTGGGTACCCAGGGAGTGCTGCCATGCTCAGGCTGTAGCCACAGGTTGGTCTTTGCAGGTGTGCAGAGATGTGAAGAGCACAAGACGCCTCAGAGAGCACCAGTGACCAGGTGTGACACACCACCTTTCCCCCAGCATCTGCCAGACTAATTGCTCTTGAGCCAATGTCACCAGTGTCCTCAACTCCAAACATCTGTGGGTGGGCAAAGGAAAATTCTGGATGTTGCCTACTAACTTTGCTCATGGTTGACACCCTTCTTGTCTTGGTGAGGGATGGGTAGGGGGAGAAACCCTCTGGATTTCCTCACCATAACTCTTTTATCTATTTCCTAATAACAGGGGATTTATTATATATACACAAATATCTGCTGGCATTCAGTGTGGCATTAATGAGGTTTGTACATTTCAGCCTCATCTTCCTTATCAGGCAGTCTGTGAACTACACAGATCATGGTTCTTAATTTTTCTTCATGCCTCCAATCCTTTAATCCAGGTTCAGCCTAGTCCTCCTCTTGTTTTTTTAGGCCTAGATTGTAGGAAGGGCATTATATGGCAGCACTCGACCTGAACAAAGTACTCGAAAGGGAGTCAAAGCTGTGTGTAATTACAGAACAAATTCCTCTGCCTGGTGTTCTGCTGTTCTATTTCTGCCTTTCAGCACCCAATTTACATTCTAATTGCTTCTTCTCACTGTGTAGCCGCTTTATGAAGCTATAATCTCTCCTTATTACCTTCCAGCCTCCAGGCTCAGCCCTCTGAATGACTCAAGAGCCAGTTTGTCCCTGATTTTGCTTCTGGAGACCAGCAGCATGTTCCCTGGCTTCAGTCCCTCGTGAGAAGGGTCCAGGGGAGGCAGCACAGCCACTGGAAGAGATCAGCCCTTTGCATTAGACAGGACAAATCAAACAGGGCTGCTGAACACATGAACTGAGGGAGCATTTGACCTATGCAGGCTTCTTAGCCCGCTCCCGTAATGAAACATTCCCTGACGAGGAATAAACCTCTGCCATGCCTGTGTCCCCAGTCTGTGCATCCTGTGCTACCACTTCTGCTGACACTGCAAGGTCCCTGCACTCCCAGACTTCAGAGATGTTGGGGCAATGCTGTTTCTTGGATATGGAAATCCCAGAATCACAGACTTGTTTAGGTTGGAAAAGACCTCTAAAATCATCCAGTCCAACCATCAGCCCAGCCCACTACCACATGCACCACCAAGCCATGTCCCCAAGTGCCACATCCACATGTTCTCTGAGCACTTCCAGGGATGGGGACCTCACCCCAGCCCTGGTCTCAGGGTGCTTGAGAACCCTTCTAATTTAAACTTCACCTGGAACAATTTGAGGCTGTTTTCTCTTGCCCCTGTCAGTTGTACCCTGGGAAAAGAGACCGACCCTCATCTCACTACAACCTCCTGTCAGCCTGAAGGCAATAAAGTGCTGCCAGGGCAACTGCAGGCCCTGTGTGCCTTCAGTGCTGTCTGCTGGCACAAAACACCCAGTGCTGGACACCCACCAATGCTGGCTGCAGTTCTCCTGCCTCTCTTTTGGTTTTGCCCTCATCCCATAGCAGCGAATGCCACCCACTCACCCCAGCTGCACACAAGGAGGAAGAGGAGAGGTGTGAGCACAGGGCTGCCAAGCACCACACCCAGAGAGGCCACAGGAGGGGACAGTGGCTCTCACAGGGCACAGCCTTGGTGGCACCTGCAGAAAGCAGCTAAAAGACACAGACATCCTTGCTGCCACTGCACCAGTGACACTTCAGGAGGAGGCAGCCAGGCAGAGGAAGGGACTTGCAAACAGAGTAGGGAGCAATGAGGAAACAGTTTACCAAGAGTAATCCTGAGCTGGGCAGAGGTGATTTACCCATTCACAGAGCTCTGATGTGACAGGAGGTGAAACACAGATACTGCTCCCTGCAGCCCTGTTCTGTGGCCAAAGTAACCCAGGTGAACAGCCACAGTACCACTGACTGGTTTGGGTTGGAAGCGACCTTAAAGCTCATCCAGTCCCACCCCTGCCATGGGCAGGGACACCTTCCACTATTCCAGGTTGCTCCAAGCCCCATCCAGCCTGGCCTGGGACAGTTCCAGGGATGGGCAACCACAGCTTCTCTGGGCACCCTGTGCCAGGGCCCCCCTACCCTCACAGGGAGCCCTCAGCACCACCTCCATCGGTCATTTGTAAAGAAGAAACAAGGAGGAAGCTGCAGGTAGCACTAGCTTAAAACTTGCAACAGTTCAACCCTGCCAGTGAGCTGCCCTTGTCCCCTCAGCTCCTGTGCTCAGTATCACCCAGAGCTGTAACTCAAAATGCTGCATTTCAGTACCAGAGCCCAGAGCAAGAACAGGATGGTCAGGACACAGCGTGGAGGCAGCAGAAACTGCCATGGACAGCCAGCAAGGACAGACCCAAGGCCAGAGAGTGAGGGCAGCCCTGCCCTGAGCAGAGCTCCACTGCTCCTCAGGGTAACACAGAGTCTCATTACTCCTGAGGAACCTCAGTGCTCTAACAGAAACACAAACTCACACCTTCTGCTAACAAAGTGCTCTCAAAGTCTCTTTGTAACATTACACAGATGATAAGTAGCTGCTGAACAACACACAAAGCCTGCACTAAGATTTGCCAACAGAAACTGAAATGGAATAGAGGAATCTCATGAATGAAGAACTCAAGCGACACTATTAAAATTAGGACTACAACTAAAATAGAGAGCAAGATAAGAACTTTGATTAACATTATTGTTACAGAAAGGAAACTATGCTTTTCCTCAAGCCTCTTGTCCTCCCATGACACTTTCCTCAGGGTGTGCACTGCATCTGCATCTCACCAGAGCAGCTGTCTGTTGGAGAACACAGGTCTGTCAAAGGGGATTTATTTGTTCTTAAAACTGTGTTAGTTCACTTGAATTTTTACTCAAGATGGAAAAAAAAAGAAAAAAAAAATCTGCCAATATAAAATTAATTCTGTTTCTACATTTTTGAATATGTTGAATGCTGTCTTTGAAACAAGTTTGGTTTTGAAATTTTAAAATCATCACTTATGTATCAAGACAGGAAACAAAACCAGTGACTTAGAAACAAAGCACTGGAATGACTCCTAAGAATTCTCATTTGTAGGTAGCTGAGAGGGAACTGAACACAGATGCTGAAATGGCAAATTCTTCTTCTGAGAGCACATTTCAGTCCTTCGCAGTACTCCAGGAGACCGGCACAGGATAGGATTTGCGTGGGCAAAGGCTCTGCTGCCCTGTGAACATTTTTGGTTTGTTTGCTTCCTTAAGGCATGAGGGGGCATTTTACCTGCTGTAGGAGCTTATGCAATGAGGATTCTCTGGAAAGCTCTGGATAAAGGCAATGAGCAGTGTGATGGACTCTGAACTAGCACGGCACATTCCCTCTCTCCCTGTGGAAAGGAGCAATATTTACAATACACCCTGAGCCTATGTGCTCCAGCCTTTGAGGGATGACTGCGTTTGTTGCAGGTGAAATGACTGGGGCTGTGGGAATGGGGGGCACTGAGAACCCTACGGACACACATCGGGTTCAGCACCAGGCAGCAGCACAGAATTTAATTCTCTGCTTGCAGTGAGTCGAAGTGCCCAGCTTACCTGCGTGGGACTGCATGTGCTCCAGGAGATTGTTATAAAACTGGAACTGGATTCCACAAGCTCCACAGGTGTAAGGCTCTGTTTGGGAGAAATCAGTTCAGAAGAATTACACAGAGTCTGCAGGGAAGCAGCACAGGTGCATACCTCAGTGTGTACAGCTGTGGGGCACAGCGGCTCCGCAGTTAGCGGGGCAGGGCTCGGGCATGGCTCTGCCTCCTGGGTGGGGCTGGGCCGGGCTGGGCACCTCCTGCTGCTGCACTTCATTGCCAGAGGACAGGCAGAGCACTGCGGGGAAGCACCTGCTGCTGTCTGTGGGCATCTCAGGGATCTGCACAAGGGTTTCTAGGGGAGGCTGCTCGCCAGGGCTGCTGCAGCCTGCCTTGAGCATATCCCTCCCATTTTTGTGCTGTGAGTAAAGCCTGGTGGATTCATCTTCCATCCAGTTCTGTCAAATTCCGGTGTCTGCTGCCTTTGCCCAGTGAGACAAGGAGCATTGGGTTGTGGCAAACGCTGTAGTCAGAGGCTGGGGGTGGAGCAGTGCTATGGGAGAACTCAGCTGGGGCTTTGTGGCTGTCACCAAGTGCAGTGAGACCAGGGACTGGTGAGTGTCACAGGGCTGGGTGGCAGCAGGATGCCAGGGAAGCAGAGGTGGAGGGCAGAAAGCACAGGAACCAGGGCTGTGCCTGAAGGCTGAGAGCAGAGCAGGAGAGCCACGTGCCAGAGCAATATGGATGAGCTGGAGTGAGAAAAGAGCTGGGTGCAGAGCTCTCTCACGAGCTGAAAGATACATTTAGCCCTCTTCTATGTTGAAAGTGCATTTTTTCCACTGAATTAACCTAACAGCAAATGTTTGCAGTTGCGTGTTTAAACAGTATCAATAGAGTGCATTGGTTGACAGATGTAATCTTGAACTGCAGTGCTGAAATTTGGGTACACTGCAGTTTACCTCTGTCCCTGCAGCTACACCAGCACTGCCACCTCTCACTGGGGCATTTTGTCCTGGAGCAGCAGAATGGACAAACACATTTGGCATATGAACAATTTTGGATACAAAGGTCTGGCACACACATTGAGCAGGGTCTACTGCTACAATATTTCAGAAGTCTAGATTTAAGTTCAAAGGGAAAAACATATGCTATATCAATGAATAAGCAGAAGCATCAGCACCCAGGATAGATGAACCAAAACCCAGGGAAGCACAAGGCTGCCTAAACCCTGTGAGAAGTCTATCTCAGGGAGCAAACCCCAGAATCCACCTCAAGGCGACAGGAATCCCTGAGAAAAAACATAAAAGAGAGCATGAGGAAGTCTGTATAAGCTGTACTTTTATGCTGTGAGGTTAAACCTTTCCCACAGAACCTACAGCCTCTGAAATGATGGAGCCAGCTCTGTCTGGAGGTATGCTCAATGCTTTAACTCACTGTGTCTGCTTGTGATGCTGCTCCTGGGCTTTGCTGCACCATGGAAGTTTGGAAATTCGGTACTTAAGTAACTGTGCTTGTGGAAAAGAGAAGACTTGGATAGCTGAGTGGCACACAGAGATTTTAGTCCTTGGGAATTGACAGGGACTGGCTGTGTCTGCTGAAATCATCAGCAGTGAGGTAGTTGTGGTACAATGCCACAAGAGATACAATGCAATCTAATTGTTTAGACTTATTTTTAATTGTCAGAGAGAAGAAGGCTCCGTGTGGGTGCAAACCATCCCTCTTGGGCTCATATTTCAATGCCAATGACCTGTGTTACAGACACACCTGTGACTGCTGCTCATGGAGACCAGACTGCTCAGATGGAAACACCTCAAACTGAGGGGGCCTGACTGCCCCTTCAAGCATCGAAATTAACATTTGAATAATCTAATGAAAGCAGCCTCACTTCTGAGAGCCTGGTGACTGCTGCTGACAGGCCCCTGGCAGGTCAGAAGAGCCGTGTGACCTTCTCTCTCTGCCCCTCTGCTCTGCTGCAGTCCCTGCCCCTCCACCAGAGGGGAGAACAGACCCTGCTGTACCTCTCAGTGCTGCAGCAAGGCCACCAGCTGCAGATGTCACCCCGCAGTCCCCTGGACACTGGCAGCTCTTGTATGCCACTTACACCTCAGCAGACACCTGCATTCCCTTCTGCGCCTCTGCCTGCAGTGCAGAGGAAGAGGCAGTGGGGGAACCCCTGCTCACCACTGCAGCCCCAGGGCCCTTCTCTGCCCCCACACAAGCCCCCAGCTGCCCTGGGAGCAGGTTTCCAGCACAGCTCTTCCCTGAGCTCAGTTACAGCCTCAGCAGCAGGCAAACCCCTCACATCACCAGCACTCTCCAAGCTGCACATTTCCCACACCCATTTTGCACTTCTGTTTCCTTCTCAGCTCACTTTGTCTCCCTGAGCAGCTTAACCTTCCTCCTGCCATATTCTCAGCTATTTTATCAGCACAAACCTGTGCTATTTTTCTGGCTCTCCCCTTGCCTGGCTCCCCTTCGCCCCTGCCCAGTCTCTTCTGGGTTTTCCCATCTGCATCCAGCAGGCTGTGACCACCAAGGTCTCCACAGCTCTTCATCTCAAGCTCCCCCCTTTGGCACCACAAATCTCTGGATGCTCAGTGTACTAAGTGAATTCGTAAAGCCTCTCATTTGTGATTCTTCTCAGAAAAATTGTGTTGATTTTCATCTCAATTCCGAAACATGCCTCTTCTATTCTACTCCAGAAATGTCCAACTTTGGAAACAAAATCACCACCTACTTTCAAAAGCTAATTTCATGTTCTGAAAATGCCAAAGTATTTTCTAAATAATTCTGAGACAAAGACATACAGATGTCTAAGTTTACCACAAATGAAAAGGAGCCATGTTAAGAATAAGCATAAAATTTAAATTCACCCAAAAATTCCAAAGTCTTTCCTGGGACCAGGGGAAGGGATACTTGGGAGGATGTGCAGAATTCCCATGGGAATGAATGAACTCACTTCACTTCCCAGAGCTTTCTCAACCCTCATCCTTCTGAGCTTTCAGCTCCTGAGCCCCTCATGCTCCAGAGTGCAGAGCTGGGAACAGTCAGGCTGGCAGGAAGGAGGGTGGGATGTGCCAGGGCTAGAAGAGGAAGAGGGATCTGGAAGGTGGAGAGAAGAAAGAGGCAATCTGTATCCCAAACCAGGGAAAAGTCACTGCTGGAAAAGAACTGTTCACCTGGGCTGGTAATCCAGTAAATCCTCCTCCCTTTGAGTTCTCTTGCAAATTAAACTGGAAAAGTTGTCAAAACTGCTCTGCACACCCATCTGAGCCATACCTGTGCCCCATTCTCCTTCCTGGGAGCACAGCTCCCCCCACCACTGCAGGACCTCTGCTTGTCCTTCCCCCGGGAATTTCAGCTCTTCCTTACTCAGGCTTAGGTTTATGCATCCACAGGGATCTGTTCTCCTTCAGGTGGGCTGAGCGCAGCAAAGGGCCCCCGGTCTCCCCTTTTGCTCTCTGTCCTTCTGCTCCCAGCTGGTGGTGGTACAAGGGAAGCTGGACCTCTCTGTGCTGCCCACATCAGCCCCCTGTGCTCGTGGAGGTGTTTTCTGAGAGCAGGTCTCAACCAGCAGCTGTTGAAACCTCTTCAGTGTCCTGAGCCACACAGAACTAATGCTCACATCTGGTTGCACAATTTAAAACATCTTTCCCCAAGGCTATAATTAGACACTCTTATTAGTGCTTTACCCAGTGAGCAAGGCGCCAGAGCAAGGCAGCAGCTGTGTGAGCCAAGGCAGAGGAAAACCAGTGCCTGTGCTTAGGTTAAATAAATCACTCTAATTCCCATGTTAACTCTCATTGCCACATCTAAGCCAGGGAAAACAGCAGAGCCTGGTCTGAAGCCAGGAGTGAACAGGAGTTGAGAGCTTTAACAGAAAGTTTCAACAGCAAGTGCCCTGAGGTGCTTGTGCAGTGATGGACACCCAACAGGGTGACACCATGGCTCAGCAGGGACAGCTCCCCAGGCTGCTCTTTCCTCAGCAAAAAAGACCCACATTTCAACACTTCTGTCCACATCTTGGTGAAAAACAAAATGCAGAAAAACTATGAGGAAAACTTCTCAGCATTTCCACCCAATGTTTCCATTTGCTTTAGCTTTACTAACAGCGTAATTGCACCTTCCCTTTGATACAAACCCATGAGACAAGGCAGGAGAACCAGCAGCAGGCTCCTACAAATACACCAGCACACCCCCAAATCAGTGGAAGTTTCTTCAAAACAGAACTTCTGCCACTTCCAGCCAGCTCAGACCAGCTCTTACCTCAGTAAGAGGTAACAAGGTGCTCTGGAGCATGTTTGGAAAAGGGGAGTCCCAAATTCACCACCCTTGCCAAACGTCTTGGCATAAATTGGATTTCTCTTCCCGCATGAACTCGTGTTCTGAATAAAGGCCTTGCTTCTCTCTCAGGTTTGTAAGAGGAGAAAAAACACCTGTCCTCGCCCACAGTGGCCACGCTCAGGGTGCAGCACTTAGGTCTGACCCACATCACCAGGCTGGCACAGACAGTATCACCCCAAAATCCTAATGCCAGGAACCAAACAACACTGCAAGGCAAAGGAAGAAGCTCCACCTGCTGAAAGCATCAAGGCCACAGGGCAGAATCTCCAGCAGAGACCACCTGTCCATCCATCCCAGACCTGCTCTCTCTCCTCTCCTGTTCATTCCCTGTTTCCAATCCGTGCTCCTAGGCCACAGGAAACTGGCACTGTGCAGGCATTTACTGAGCTGTGCCCCAATGACAAGGTTTTCCTGTGTGTAAATGTAACTTAAATATGGGTTCATTTTCAAACCTTGGTCTCAGAACATGGTCACAAAAAACTCCCTGAAGGCTGAATATGAAGTGATTTGGCAACCCCAGACTGCATGAAAACACCCTGGAGGATTTCTGTTGCATTTAAATCTGACACCAGAGCCATAGAAGTGAGGCATTTTATTCCTTGACACCTGGACTCATAATAAAAAAAACATTTTTTAATGAAAATTGCTCAGAGGGCAGGGCAGCAGGGCTGCAGGAGGGCAGTCCGTGCCTTTTGCACCACAGACATCCATCACACTTACTTTGTAAAAGCGGGAAAGGATTTGAAATCAGGGGACTTGCGGTTTCTGCAAAAAAGAAAGAGATTTAAATATTGAGACTGGCAGAGACCTTGCTGCATTCTACACAGCTCTGCCTATCTGCTCCCGGCTCCTTATCCCTACTCCACACTTCCAGAGTTATCCAGGGCAGGGCAGGATAGGAGCTTCATTTACCACAAAATCCAACATGTCCAACATGTCCATTTTCTCTCCTTTGCTCAGTTTCTCATGGCCAGGGTTCTGCATCTTTCCTGTCCAATTTAAAATGTCCAGAGATTTTAACATACTTTCAATGCTACAGCAGTGGAAACAAGGGGAGAGGCCAGCAAAGAAAAGCCACAGTGCAAGAAACCCTTTACAAAGGCTTTCTTTGGTGCTCCAGATGCAAATTCCCAGTTTCACCATGCAGCTTCTTTAAACTAAAGCTGGGAGGAAACCAGGGTGTTTCACTCTCCTTGGATGCCAAAGGAGAGAGTTCCTAAGCAAGGCAGTTACTTCAGGCTGAGAATGCACATTTCCTATGCAGCACACCTTGCAGGTTGCCTTTCTGTAAGGTGTGACTGAAAAATGGGTGCTGGCTGCCCCTTGGGCAACCAGGAGTTGTCTGCATCCAGCTCCCAGTGCCCTGGACCCAGCACCTTAGACCATGTGTGGTTTCCTACAGTTCCCAGGTGAGGTCCTTTACGGTCAGACCGCTGCAGAGGGGCAGAAATCATTAATGTTAAATATTCAGTCATGGACTCAGACCATTTCCAGAAGGGCCCCAGGTCGAAGGCTGTGAGCTGGCACATCCATGACTGAGGCTCTCAGGGCTCTGACAGACTTGGCCTGGTTTCCTTGGAAGGAAAACTGCCCTCATGAACTGCATGGGTCAAGCACAGTGAGCCTTCCTGCTGAACATCCCAATGTGCTGAGGACCTGAGCTGCTGAAGAGGGCTCCAGATGGCAGGGCCAGCCCATAAGGAATGGAGATGAAGGCATGGATGATGCTTGGCAAAGACATGACTGGACAGTGCTGTGGAAAGGGGACGCATGGGAGACACCAGCTCATACAGAATGCTGCTGATCACTTCATACACTGTGATCAACCAGGAGCGCTCCAGGTTCTCCTGCAGCTGCTGAGCTCTGCACCTGGGGCAAGATCTTCACTGAAACAAGCCCCTAACGTGGTCCTGCTGAGCAGCTGAACAGGGCAGGCTGCTCCAGGCACCCTTCTCTTTGTGTGCTTGGTTCCTGCTCTGGGAAGTGCTAATTCAGGGAACACACGGATGCCCATGGCACCGTCCATTCCTCCAAGCATTCCAGGGCTCTTGCAGCCCAGCTGCACATGAGCTTTTGAGGGGCAAACCCCAACTTCATTGTCCCCATAGAAGAGCATCTGATCTGGAGCAGGCACAGAGCCCAGCAGTGGCACAGAGCACTTAAAACAGTCCAAGGAATTCTCAGCACCACCTCCAGTTGCTCCTCAGCCAAAAATGCTGACACAGTGTTCTCATTATGCATGACTTCCTACTTGCATAGAAACCACTGTCATTATGAAGCAGCAGTTCAGGTACTCAATACAACACTGTTTTATGTGAAGGAAGACTCTTGGGATTATTCTGGTCTTCGTATTTATAATTGGACAATTTTTTACCCATGCATTGTCAGGTCCCTGTTACAGCACAGTCACTTCCACTAAAGCCACCTATCCAGGCAACAACCATAGAAATGCCAGAGTTTGACTGATTAATGATAAATCACCTTGCAGTGGGGCTTTGTAATCTTTCCCTCCATAGATTCTCCAGGCAAAATGAGAGTTCAGGTTTTTCTGCCCTCACTTTGCTCTCTCAGGGACTCTTCTGGCTGTGCCCTGCTCAGCCCCAGCCCAGTGTCTGTGCTTGCAGACTGCTCCTTGCCTCAATGCTTTCATTTGGATTGCCTCAATTCCTCCCCGGTGTAACAAGGCGCTGAAGCAATTGGCAGGATATCACCCACAGAGACTGGCTGCTGAGTGGTTATTTTAACCCAGATATATTTCTTCCTGTCTGCAAGTTGCCTGTTGAACATGAGAAGTCTGGAACAGCTTAAATGAATGTGGCACTAGAAATAAACAGTTCATTCCTAGAAACCTCAATTCCACACAAATGCCCAGTGGACACAGTGACTTATTTACGCAACCAAGCAAAGTGACACCTTCTTAACTGAACCTCTCCCTGTGCAACTCTCATTCTCCTGGTGGGAACTGCACTCAGCTGCTGACCCTCCCTCTGGGCACAGCACTTCAGGCTGCTTTGAAAATGCAGCTCTGTCTATTTGTGCAACTGTGTTGCCCCACCATCAGCACTCCCTGTGCTGTGCACAGAGCAGGAACTCACAGAACAACGCCCTCTTCCCCTTTTCCTCACTCCTCAAATTTGGCCATTGGCTGTCCCAGCTCCATAGAGACTTGTAGCAGTCACAAACTAACCACAGATGAGTATGAGAATTACCAGATGAATGTTAATGGAAGTTACATTTGTGCTGACAGAGGCTGAGAGGCAGCTGGGTGCACCTCAGGAGGCACAGGCATGGGGGCTGCCTGTGCTAATGTCACACTGCAAAGAGTAATCAAGAATAATTATGCCCCGAACACTAAAGCTGCACTCACCCACCAAAAATACTATCCTGTAAGTGCTGTCTTTCCAACAGAAATCCCCCCAGATGGACTGTGTGATGGCTGGACTACAGGGGGTGAGCAGAAGGGGATGTATGGCCACACCAGGGAAGAAAGCTTGTGATTTCTGAAAATTCATGTTTAAAATCTAGTCCTGTGTCCTTTAAATCCTGACAATGAGAGAGTCTCAGGCTTTTCCAAGAATTTTTACTCTAAATCAAATTTCCTAAATCATGTAGGAAGTCAATTTTTTTTGGTCTCAATCTCCTCTCAGCTTGGCATGAACTGATTCAAAAAAAGAAGACATTTCCATTGACCCTCTCCCCAGTCTGCAATAAACAGTGCTGGAAAGCAAACGTTCCCTGTGTAAATAGGAATGAACAGTGTTGACATTTTAAAAACTCTAAATGCTGTAATTTGTTGCACTGGAAGTTCTGACAGTAATAGTTCCCTAAAGCAGCAGATGAGAATGAGACATATTTATACAGCTTAAATCAACCTCAAAAGTTCAAAATATTTCCCAATTCCCTACATAATGATAACTGTTCTCTTTCACACCTGTAACATTGAGCAAATTCAGACTTCAACAAACACTGACTATTTCAATTAGATTTCCCCTTTGACGGCTGTATTCAAAGGTGTTGAAATTAAAGAGCCTTTTTTCTCCTTTTTTGCTTTCATTTTACTTCTTGGATTCTCACAATTTCCTTAATCCCTCTCGGCCTTCATTTCACAAAGGAGTCACCCACAGTGCCCTAAACAATGGCTCAAGTTGCATTAGGCTGTAAACACTTGAGTTAGCGATGGTTCTTGTCCCTGAGGAAGGTCATTGTCCCTGTCTGGAGTCAGAGGAAGGGAGACCCTGAGGAGATCCCAAAGCCTGGGAGCCCTGTGGTGACAGAGGGCACCAGAGCAGGGCCCAGCCCCAGCCAAAGGCTCCTCTCCAACCACACATGGATGAAAAGGAAGTCAGCGACCTTTACTATGGCACACAACACTCAGCTCAGCCCCTTTCTGGGGATTTCCCCACCCATGCTCAGGCTGATCATCACTGCCTTTTACATTGCACAAGCTGGCCTTGAAATATTGTTTGGCCTCTTGAGAATTTAGACCAGAAAACCCCAGCATGTATCAAGAGTCAGCAGAATGACCCCCTCCAGGGAGGGTTCCCTTGAAACCAGCTTTATTGGCACCCTAAGGAATAATAGCTTCTGCTGTTCATCCCAGAGAGCCAATTCCATGCTTCAGGATCAGGCCATGGCACTGCTTTCTGTACCCCCCTTAATTCCGCAGGGGATGAACAAAAGGTCCATGTGACTTGGGACCTCTGCTGCTTGTGCTCCAGAAGGGAGAAGAAGGGACCAATTGGAACATTCTAGCAGGATGCTATTTCTAAAGCACAGTGGAACTTCAAGGTTTTATCAAAAAGCAAGTTCAAGTGGCTGTGGAGACCCTTTTCCATGAGTACAAAGGATACTCTCCAATCATAATGTGGATGACAGCTCGAGTCCTTCACCCACTCCCTGTCTCCATTCCACCCTGCTGGGAGACAAAGCTGGAGCTCAAATCAAGCCCAAAGCAGTGTCTGCCACACAGCACAGAGCTGCTGTTTTATGGGCAGCCAGATGCCAGGTCACACAGATAAGGATGCCAGGTCACACAGACAACGATGCAGGCCTGATACCTGCATTCACTGTGACAAGGACTGGGGTTGTGTGCATAGGGAAGAGACATCTGAAATTCAACATTTTCCATTCTAGTTCCATTCTTATTCCCACTCAGGACTCCCTACAGCATTGCACCCCAGTGTATTTTAGGTGGTGGTATTTTAGTGTATTTTAGTGGTTTTAAAACCACCTAAAGTGGTTTTAGTTGCTGACCTCCCTGCTCTGCTCATCCTACCCCTCACTCCAGACACCAAGGTGTCTGTGCCATTGCAGTCAGGATGGTGACACAGGGAAAAAGCAGAATGTCCCCAGCTGGGTGGCCTAAAAAACTCCTGCTGCTCTCTTGGTTTATCTCTGTATCCCAGCTTGTGACACAAAACTCACACCCACAGAGAGCAAGAGCCATCAGGCATTTAACAAGACCAAGCCACACAGCTCTTGGCTGCTCAGCTGGGATCTACATTTACCTCCTAAACCTGGTGACTGTTCCTTACAGCAGCAGTTTGGTGACAAGCAAACAGCAGATGGGAGTGGGAGGACAGAAGTCTCCGTCCTTCTGTCATTCCCCACCACATTACCACTACCTGCTTCCCAGCCTGGGAGAAATCTGCTGGCTGGAGCACAAGAGAGGACAAGCCAATGGTGCCAGAATCACCCAAGAGTTCCCATCCCACATCTGACACTAAGCCACATGGTGTTTGTCCCACCCACTGAGACACAGCCATGGAAAGAAGGAAAACGGGGAGGCAAGACATGTCAGCTCTTCCAAAAGGCAGCTACAGAGAGCTCTGCCTGGACACCTGAGCACACAGAGCTCTCCAGGGCCTCTCTGACCACCAGTGATGCTCACAGTGACTGCTGATGCTCACCCAAGCTGCTGTCAATGAGGCCATTGGGACTTCTGAGAACTGGGAGGAATAAAAGGAGAAATGGCTTGTTGCAAGGGCTGGAAAAGAGCACTGAATGGGACATGTAGGAAGCAGCACAGAAATGAAGCCAAAGGGGGAAAATAGGGCTGGGGAAGAAAAGAGGATGCAAGATAGATAAAGGATGGGAAAAGGAAAGAAGTTTATACATCCCCCATGCACCAGCCTGGCTTTGAGGAGCATGTCAGCTGCTTAATGCAGAAATGAACTGCTTCTAATCAGAGCCCAATTCCCCTGAAACCAGTCCTGGGCAGCTCACTTGAGTTTCTCAGGTTTCCTGGCTTAATCAAAGGTTTAGGTGAGTACCTTGCAACTCCTCTGCAGCCTGCCAGGCCCCCGACTGAGCCACTAAAATAAACTGACACTACATGTGGTGCAGACAGAAACATTCCCTACAGGGAAAACAAGATGAGCAAATCACATGAAATTTGCTACTCAGCTTGTAAGAAATTCTGGCTTTGTTTTAGGTTTTGCTGTGAACTTTCACTCCTGTGATTTAAATGTTGCAGTCCAGAAAGAAACAGATTGAGGAGGATGAGTGTGATGTGAGCTGGTACAAGGAGATGGCAGGGAAAGTCTGGGACATGTGTCACAGCAACAGTGGGTCAGTATTTAATAGCTCAGAAAGAACCAAAGTCTTGGACTGTTCAGTACAGCCACTCTTTGTGTGTGTTTCTTGTCAGTGCTTCCTAGACAGATTCATGCTACAAGTTCATCTCCCCTCCTGCAAAACCTGACAAGAGCAGCCAGCAGGTTTACAAGGCAGCTTTCCTAGCTTCAGAAATGAGCTGTCTGATAGGAAGGAAGGTATTTCTGCCCTTCTTCTGTTGGTTGTACAGGGTTTGACAGGAATAAAATAGGTACAATCTCAGGCTGCTGCTTTCCAAGGGCTCCAGAGGAGTCAGGGCCCCTAGTGATGTATTGGCATTTAGAGACTTAAAGGCTTTGAAACCCTTCAAAACACTGACAGCACCCACAGAAGACAAGACACAAGCTGCTGGGAGGCCAGGGCCACGTCCAGGGCTGCAGCCAGGCTGGGAACTCTGGTAGTCAGTGACTACACTGCCTTGAGTCATGTCTGACAGCCAGGTTGGGCTCACTGACCAGTGCCTGGGCAGCCCCAAGGACTCCTGACTGTCCAGCAGGAACAGGATTAAGGGCCTGAAACAGAGACAAGCTCACCTGATGGGTTCTGCTTACACCTCTTTTCTTTAGGTTTTTCTGTTCCCGAATGACCAGCTGCAATTGTGGCAAATGATGGATTAGTACAGGATTGTTCCTCAAAACACAACACACAGTATTGCAGCAACAGCAACTTTTTCCCCATTCCCCACCACCCATTCTGCTACTACACATGGGTTTTCCAACACCACATCGCTGCTTTTCAGTGTGGTTCCAGAAAGCCCCTTACTTGCTTCTGAGGCAGATACAATCCCTGACAGACACTGTGTAATCTACTCCAGGGAGATACCCCACCCGTTATCTGTCCACTCCAGCCAGAGGCATTGCAAACAGCACATATTCTGTTTCTCTTGTATGGGAAATGGAGAGAGGCCAGGCTTTTCTGCTGGCATGTTATTTATCTCTGCAGCAAGATGTCAAAATTAACGTTTCATCTGGTCTGTTGCTTTTGCTCCAATTAGGGAGCATGAAAAATGGTGGTGGCCCACTGGAAGGCTGGGCAATACACAGGCAGGATAAAAACCTTGCACAAAAAACTCTATAGGTGGTGGACCAGAACAAAATTGTCTAGGCCACTGGTTATGTTCAGTTACTACCACTTGGACTTAACACTGCAAGGAAACTGCACAAGTGGCGGGGATTTTCGTTCCTTCTAGCACATGTATTTTGGTCTCACATACATGCATCTGATTCACTGTGACCTCCATGTAGTGACTGCACAAACAGCTGGTCATTGGTTACAGTGACATTTAAAGAAACAGTCACGCTCAGCATCACTCTAACCTGCAAACTGCTGTTCTATCCACAGTCCTCAAACTTTGCTGCTTGCAAATGTCTGTGCTCCACCAGGACTGCACTGATACACAGACATAGCACAAGTACTGCTTGATCTCCATCCATCCTTTCTCCACATCTTGGCTCCCCTCTGAAAAGTCTATGCTCAAGTACCTGGTCCTTGGCAGCAAGATTTCCACATCCCTTGTTTGACAGGGTTGGAGTGCTGGGAACCTGGGGAGGAGGAAGAATAAGGCACTACCCCAGGAGAGCTGGCTGCCTGTAAGCTTAAGCAAGGTACCCCATAATACATCAACATTCACTGAGCACAGCTGGATCCTGCTTGCAGAGAAACATGGAAGCAGCAGGAACGGGTGACCACACTTACCACTGGAGTTCTGGGAATTGCTGTTTGTTTCTTCAAAGTTGTTTTGCACTTTGCCTTCCACTCTTCTGCTGAAAGCACTTTCTGCTGGGTGAAGAACAAAGCAGGAAGGGTGACTGGTCAACACTGGATGCAGAATCAGGCAGACAGGAGACAAGATATGCTCCTGTGCCACATAATCACAGACCCTGAATACAGCAGAAAGGTCAAATACCTCATTTTGGAGGCAAATGGGTCAGATTCAGTGAAGGGATAACAGGTGGGTATTTTTCTTGAATGCCTTCTGGCTGAGGTGGCCTGGATTGGCTCTTAGGGAGCCCATGAACACCAGTCCTGACTGAACCAGAAAGGTCATGGCTTCCTCCCCTGCAAAAAAACCCAACCCTTATCTTACTCTTCCTTAAGGTAACAAGCAGCCCTTAAAGCCTGTGAGCACAGGTGACCAGCCTGAGACTGAACTCAGGGCCTCAGCACCACACCAAAGTGTCACCTACAGAAGCACTGTGCCAGCTTTCCGCATGCTTCCCAGTCACCTGAATTCCTTTCATAAATACCCTCCTGGAAATGTTGAAGCAGGGGCCTGAAGGGTTGTCTCAAGGTCTGCCCACCATGTCTGGAAAAGCTGTGGAAGATCCTCTGGCTCTGTGCTTCCCAACAGTGCCCTTGTTCCCAGAGGAACAAGGGGCCAGACAGGCCAGCCCTGCTCCTGGCAGGGCACTGCTCTGCACACTCCAGCCACAGCACGGGGCAGCTCCCAGTGACTGCACTGGGAGGGCTCCTCCCGTGGACTCAGGAGCTTCCTGCCCCTGGCAGTGGTCACAGAGTCCTGAAGCATCACTGCACAGCACAGCTCGGGGCCTCCCACCCTGCCCAAGCTGGTGTCCCTCAGCACCTGAGGTCCTGTCTCACTTCACCGGGTCTGCAATATCCAGGCAAACGGATTTACTGCAGTGGCTCAAAGGATATGAGATTAAAAAAAATATACTGGCCAAAGCAATGTGCATGGGCTGTGCTGGACCAGCCCTTGCCCTGCACTCTCATTCTGGTGCCACTGTCATCTGAGGGATTCATGTGGACAGCCTGGCCTGGCTCTGCTGGGCTCAGACTGCAGACTGGGCAGGGCTGAGGACACAAGTCTTTCATTCAGGAGTGATGGGGACTGCTGAAAACTGGTGCCAGCTCATGATTTTATTCCTGCAGGCCACTGGCATGGTCACAACTGCTGTCAGGACTTGGCAGAGGCCTTAGGTCCCTGCAGGCTCCCTGGGCTGCAGTGTGGCTCACACACATGGACTTTGGGGCTACCAGGGACCCGAACTGCAGGAAGAGCCCAGCCTGTGGATTTTGGCCCAGCCAGTCTGCAGTGGACCCTTCCAAGTCCTGAGCAGGCTTCTCAAACTCTCAATCAACTATACTCCTGACTCCTAAAATTCAGGAGAATGAGCAAACTTGGTAACCAAATCAACTGAAACAGAAACACACCAAAGAGGGCTGAAAAGGAATTGGAGACGTTATCCATCTATGCCACTTGACAAATAAACAATAGAAAATCAGATGGGGACAAAATGATTTGGGTCAACCTCCCCGCCCCGCAAGAGCCCCAGGTTCAAGTCCTGGCTTATGTCACAAGTGGAAGTGAGATGGAGGTCTCCAAAGACCTTTGTAAAGAATTTGCATGGTAGTTTTGCCTTAGCTTCCTACAAAACCTCCCCCAAGTCTGGCATTAAGAAAAATCTGGTTTAATGCACCTGCTTGGTCTGTGCCCTTCCCAGACTGAGAGGGCAGCTCACTGTCAGCATCTGTCCATGCCAGACATTTTAGAGGTGTTTAAACACCATCTGCTTGGCCAGTCCTTCTTCTGCACCCAGATGGAATCTCTATCCATCAATCCCACAGACTCAAGAGAGTGCTTTGACTGCACATGGCACACTATGTTTCACATCCTACTTATTAACTGTTATTTTTCAGTAGTTTTTGCTTTCTTTTTTTTAAAAAAAAATTTTTAGGCTTGATCTTGTTTGGAAAGAGGAAACTGAGACAATGGGGGGATCAATCTTAACTTGCATTTTCTAATTCCTCAGTAAAGGTTCTGTAATACTGATTTTTCTGTTTATCTCCCGGAGGTTCCTGTGGGGAATGGAGCACTGTGAAAACACCATTCTCCATTTCACTTCCAAAGGCATAGGCCTAGCCCTGAAAACATCACCTTGAGGGAAACAAATACTAAACGCCAAACAGCACTGAAAACCAAGCAAAAATCCCCATTCCTGACAAAACATTATACCAGTCCTTGTCAGGAAACTCTTCTCAGTTTGTGACACCAGGATTTGAAACAGGGTCTTTTGCACCTTGTGATTACCATGATGTTTAACAAAACCGACTTGCCACTGGGAAGTGATTGTGAAGGATCTAATCCCTTCCACTGCTTCTGGGAGCAGCTTTTCTGGGACAGTTATGGATGGAGCAGACTGAGGCCAGGAAGGTTCAAAATCCAGGGCAGGACTGGACACTAAGCAGTTCAAAAAGCTGAAAGGCAATTGGTACCTGTGATGGCCTTGCTTCCTGGGGATCCAGAATTTGGTGCACGGAACATCTGGGATTGGGATGCAGGCGGGACCCCGGAGGGGCTGCGGTGCAGGAGGGTGGAACAGCGGTTCATGGATGCCGGAGATTTTTTGCTGGACTGGCTCGTCTGTGTCTTCACTGCCACGAAGAGTGGAGATCGAGAGAACTCTGGATATGAACACTCAGAACTAGTGCCTGCACAGGCAGGGAGCTCCCAGAGTGGGGCCTGCTGGAGCTGCTGATCCACCGAGCCCCTGGGACAGAGCTGGGGCTCACCTCAGGGGACACTGGTGAAGCTGTTAGTTCCCTTCCACACCTCTAACTGACACATGACCAACCCATTCCTCCTCCAGCAGGAATCACCCCATCCATCCAGGAGCACTGTGTGATTTCCACGGCCTGGCTGGGGCCACCTGCAGCTCTGGCCTCCATTTCTATGGACTGGATTTTGGGAGCAGGTTTCTAAACTACTCAGAGCTCTGAGGGAGAAGTTTACCTCTTTGTTTCTTGAGCCTTGAATAAATCCTAGAGATCTCCAGCTACATTCATTGTCTCTGACCGAATACAAAGGAAAGGGCACTGTTGAGAATGGAATGGAATTAGGAAGCAGAGCGAGTAAAGGCTTTTGGTCCCATCTCCAGACAGGTGACATGAGGAGAAATTCTGAATATTACTGGGATATGCTCTTTGAATGCATCTATATTTTGGTCTCTGCAGCATACAGTGAGGATCACCAGGAATTTTCAATGCCAAAAGTCGTCTGAAACACCTTCAGGACAACCCTTCATCTGGGCTACATGGATGAAATAAACCATTACGAAAATGGAGAAATTGTCTAAGAACCCCCTTCATTCCTAAGGGGCCTCTTCTATGGAAATTTGTATATGGGTCCTGAAGCCCCAGTCCCACTCCAACGACCTGTCATGAAAAATCACTAACAAATGTTCAACTAACCCACAATCCCAGCTCCCTACCAGTGATTTCTACAGTGATACTGTGGGATGCCTAAAGGTGGAGGGACAACAGCAGCACCTGCACATCCTACACAGTGTGAATGAGAAATACTCATCCACACTGAGCAGCTTTCAGGGGAATGCCACGGCAGCACCACAGCCTGACTCTGAAACGGGGCAGGAGAGAAGTCTCCCAGGCTGGGACAGGATGTTCATTTCCAAAATCCCAGGAGAATTTACAGACCTTAACTGTAACTGGCTCTCACCATCATCAGCAGCACTGGGGACTGGGAGTGTGTACATTCACAGGGGGTTGCAATTCCAGGGGTTTTGATTCACTTGCTCTGACACACAGCCCCAAGCTGACATTTTCTCATGTCAGCATAGTTCTGCAGGAGATTATGCGCTGGTTTTCTCACAGTTGAGTCAGGATACTTCTCTACTTGGTCTCCAGCCAGATAAATAGGCAGGAGACTTGTTTTGTTCTCTGTACTTCCTTTCAATCTCCCTGGATAATCCTCCTAAGCAAAAACATAGTCAGATATGAAAATTTCCAGTTTGTGGATCATCTGCTTTCCATGAGGGCCACTCCCATCAATGGCTGCTTTACACCCCATCCATGCCACGAGAAACAGCCATCAGCAACTCTTCAGTGCCAGACACAGAAAGCATCACTGCATATCCTCAGCAGCCTAAACAGTGCTCTGGGACCTGAGGACAAAAGTCTCAATGCTGTGATGACCTCCAAAATTTATTCTTCTTCCTCCCAAATGAAACAAACAGTATGTCTTCAAACTGAGACCCCCACAGAGAAGGCTGCTCCAACACTAGGCAGAGAGAGAGTCTTGAGGAGCAATGCAAGACAGGCAAAGGAATATCAGTTCTGGCAGTCTGGAGGAAGCTAACAGTTCATTGGGAAAAAATGTTCAGTCTGTAGTTCATCAGATGCCAAATTCCCTCCGATGGCTGAGCAACACAGGTAGAGAGCATCACACAGCTCCTCTGCTCTACTCTGGAAAAGTCACCTTCACTGTGGAACTCACAACCTCAGGCTGATGAAAAGGCCAAGATGTTTCTAAAAATGAAAATTCTGAGTTGCTGAATGACCACAAAAACCTCCTGCTTCAAAATCTGCAGCAAGACTGGAGACAGCACTGTGGACAGCTGACCTCATAGCTGCTGTTGTGGAGCTTTTTAGACTCTCAGAAGGCAGCGGAGCCCCATCCCAGTGGAAGCTGCAGCGATGTGGAGGGTGATTCTCACTTCATGGTCTGCAGTCAGTCAACTCAGGGCTCTGTGCTGCAGGCCTGCAGGATGGCCCAGGGTGTGCTGAAGGACACACTTGATGCAGGAGATGCTGAGAACAGTGGGAGCTCCAGCCTGGCAGCAGGAAAATCTCGGTCACTGCTGTGCTTGGTCAGCACAGCTGCAGAGGAGCTCCCAGAGTGATGCTGTGGCTGAAAAGGCTGAGGTGCTCCTTGGGGAGCAATGAAAAATTTCCAAGGGGATCAGGAAGGCAGTGCCAGCTCTCAGCTCCTTCCTGACCCAGTGCTGGTGCCTACCCTGCCCGAGAGTGAAGAACAGACTGGAGAACACTCGCAGGAGACAAGAGGATAACCAAGGGCCAAGAACAGCAGAGCTTACAATGGAAACACAAGTAATTCCTGTGATGTAACCAGGGCCTGGAGAGCAGGCTAGGCCAGGTCTAGAAAGGATAGAAACTCGGCATCTTAGTCCTCCTTCACTGAGCAGACAAGGTTATAAATAGGACTCAGTGCTCAAAGCTACAGCTGGCTAATTTTAGTCTTAATTTAGTGGAGGCAATAATTCATCAAAATAATTACCTTATGAAATTTCTGCATTTTCTGTCACTCAAAAGCAAGATTAGATGTCTCTCTAAAGTGTATCTGTGTGCAATTCAATCAAGGCAATCCTACAGAATGTGTTTCTCCAGGCAGTCCAGAGATCACAGTGGTCCCTCCTGGCTTTCCTGGTTTGGGGGAGACCTTAATGTCCTGTGATCAGCAAGCTGTGGCAGCAAGGAGAAAATCGGGCACACAAATCCACACACTGCCACGACGTACCACCACAACAGGGAGCAGATTGTCTCAGCAACATCACTTTTTCCAGGTAAAAATACCAGTTAATTTGTGTATGGTATTTGTTTAGAAAGATCTTGTCAGGATGGGTAGGAAACCATTTTGATGGTTCAGATGGAATTATACCATCACCTATGGAGAAAAAATTGTCTCCACTGAATGTGTTGGAAAATGATTCCTTAACAATGGCCTGAAATTCCATACTCTGAGCAGACACCTTGGCTATGGCAAAACAGGTCTTTCCACAGGAAAACCTCTGTGCTCAAAACTATCAAATTTTTTAATATGTGTCTTTGTACGCACAAACAGGTGGAGCCTGTTGCTAAAACACTGTGGGATTAGACTAGGAAAAGCACCTGAACTCGTAGATTTCCCTCACTGAACTGGAGGAAGCAAAGATACACCATCCAACTGGAATCTGGAGCTGTTTTTTTCCTGGTTAGGTCAGGGTCTGTGTGGAAACCAGCTGTACTACCAAAATGACAGCTGCCTTAATGAAACCCTGCATTTCAGCACATTGGATGAACAAATTATATCCAGTGTGCATCCAATACAGAAAGGAACTGAGCAGCAAGCCTTGATGAACTTCCTTGAGAATCTCATGTGTCAGGGTGGGTGTAGGTCTGTCTGTTCCCCGAAGAGTCAAGAATGATCCCAGGGATGGCAGGGCCCATCCCACAGAGCCAGACCCCATCCCACAGACCCTGAGAGAAATGAGCAAGGCCCAGAGGTGACAGCCAGCTTCAATCACGAGTCTAAGTCATCAGGAAGGTCATGGCAACAAGACAGGTGTGTGGCCAGGTTAGCAAATCAATCCACAGGTCAGCAGCAGGATCAGCGCTGGTGAGGTTAACCAGGACCAGTGATCCTCAGTGAGGCCCAGGGTGCCCAGACAGGGTTGACATCAAGGTGGGAATGCAGCTGTGGGTTGGGGTACAAACCCATGGGACCCACAGCCAGGCATGGGCACATTCACAACTGAGCTGAGACCAACAGCCTATGGAGCTGCTCAGGCAGGATGTGTGGCTCAGAGCTGGGCTAGAGAAGGAGTGCGGCTGTGGGCAAAGCCCCATATGGGCCTGCTCAGGGCCCTTCAGAGCTCTGAGTACTCTCAGGGCCCTGACATCACTTTACATTTCCATCCTGGAAGCAGAGCCATGGAGAGCTGTGCTAGTTTACTGCTCTCTCCCCATACTTCCATGACCCAGGAGTCTGAGGCTCTATCTGCAGATACCAGGCAGAGGTGAATGCACACTCCTGAGCCTGACTCAGCAAGCTCAATCCCACTCCTGGTGCATTTATAGCCAGTTCACATCCCAGGAACCCCAGGTTTTGACTGCACTGCAATCTCATCAGAGAGTCATAGAATGCCAGATTGCTTTGAGTTGGAAGAGACCTTAAAGATCATCTTGTCAACCCCCCATGCTGTGGGCAGGGACACCTTCCACTATCCCAGGCTGCTCCAAGCCCCATCCAGCCTGGCCTTGGACACTGCCAGGGATCCAGGGGCAGCAACAGCTTCTCTGGGCACCTTGTGCCAGGACCTCATCACCCAATTCCTAACTGGGTACTTGGAATTTCTTCCCAAAATCCCATCTAACCCCATCTAACCCCATCCTCTGACAGTGTGATGCCATTCCCCCATTCTGTCACTTCATGCCCTGAACAGTCTCTCTGCATCCTTCTGAGCAATCCCAACAGCCCAGCCCCAGCAAACGTGGTTCAATCAGCTCCATCTTACAGAGCAGCAAGAGCCTGAAGGAGGACAGAAACATCTCTGAACCCTCCTCCATGAATCTCCATTCAGAAATGTTTCTAAAACTGGGACAAGGAATGTGCCTACAATCCACTTTTATTTTTTGGAAACGGCCTCTGACAGCCTTCTTCGAAAGAGTGAATATGTTGACAGAAACAGCATAAGAATATTATTTTTAAAGAGTCATAGCCCAGTTCTAATCTTATGAAAAAGCCCCTACTCCTCACTTAGAAAAGGCAACTTTGGAAGGAGACATTTGGCATTAACAATTCCAGGGAAGCCCACAGCAGAGCTCTTTTCCAGACAACCACTATCCAGTAGCACTGACCAGAAATTATCCTGCAAGATGCTATTGAATCTGCAGGACATCATTCCCTGTTTTAGCCATTTTCAATGACTTTTCATTCATTGTGACAGAAGACCAGAAATAAAGGCTCTGGAAGGGAAGCTTGCACTCAAGCAGAGACCCAGAAAGCTGAACTGGTGATGCTGAAGGGCTTTCCTCACCCATTCCCATTATGACTGAATTTTCAGCATTTGCCTTATAACCAGAAGAATGAGACCGGGCTAAAGACACAGTCTCAGCTTTATTTCTTCTGACTGCAAGGACCCAAGAAAAGCCAGTGGTGCTCTTCAAGAGTCAGGTGTTAACAGCTGCCTCACAGGACCTTGGATTTTGGGAAGAACAGAGTCTAAGCAGTAGAAAGGTGTGAGGATGTACTGGCCAGCCTGCCTTGGGAGTTCATTATGCCCTCTCCCATATCCCCATCAGGATTAGTGGCTTGTCATTGTAAATCATAAATCCTACTGATCATGGGAACTAGAAGAGGAAAAAGGAAGTTAAAAAAAAGGAAAAAGAAAAGTTTATGGGGCAGGTCAAACCTTATGAAAATACTATCTTGATCTGATCTTGAGTTAGACACTTGAAAGGACTGGAAACCCATCTGCACAGTTCAGAGCCTGATGATCTAGCCTGCAGCAGGGGCAGCTTCTTTTCTTTTGCTGCAGAAAGCACGGTGCAAGAATGGCTGGAAGCTCAGCACTCACAACATGCCTCCTCCTCCAGAACTGCCTCCCAGGAGCCACACAGCATCAGGCAGGAGCCTGAGCTGCCTCTGTCAGGAGAGGGGCAGGGCCTGTGGGGGGCCACTGGAACTGTAGGGCCCACTGCAGGCATGCTCCTCCTAGACAAACACAGCTGGGGTTTCTTTTCTACTGGAGAGTGTGGACTGGAACCAGCAGCTCAGCTATTACTACAACTGGCTGGGAAGGTGGGAAGACATCAGAGGCAATAAATTGCCTTGAAATGGGAAGCACTGGGAAGGTAAGAATTAGCTAGAGCTGAGCAAAGCCCCAGTGCTCACAGCACACTGCTCCTGAGCTCTCTGCAGGGGAAAAGAGACCCCAGAGCCCTGCTGTCTAAGGGCCCCTCTGTGACAGAAGATGGACCCACTGCTGGTCACCAATGGCTTTGCTGAGGGCTGAAAACATCTCAGTGAAGAGGTGGAGTTTCCAGGCGCAGGGAACCACAGGAATAACTGTAATGTGTGCAATCATAAGCACTGGGGCAGATCCTTCAGCAGATGGCAGACAACAAGATTAACTTTGTGATGATGATGTTGGACATGTATTTTATTCCCTGCACCTTCTACCATGGTCCATATCCAAGCTTCAGAGAATCTGCATGGCACCTGTCAAGAGCCACCAAACCTTAAAAGCGACAGTCTGGTAGACGATGTTCCCATTTAATCCTTTAAAAACCGATTCCAGGTGATTTTGGGGTGGAAGCGCCCCCTGCCGGCTGCAGCTGCAGGCCGCTGTGCTCGGCTCATCCCTCCTCTCCATCATCCCAAACCCTGGAGCAGGACACTCCGGGCACTCAGCAAAGCTCGGGGCAGTGCTGGGAAGGGAGCAGGAAGTTCAGCTGTAAAGAGCTTCCCTGCAGACTTTTAAAATATTCAAATCTAGCAGGTAGCAAAAATTTCTCTCAACATGTTTAGTGAAATTTTGCACTGAATTACATTGAACTGCTCGTTAAAGCCTCTTCTCTGTGAGAGGAGTGCAGACCACAGTGCTGTGCAGTTTGCTGACAATTGCCTTGTTCTGAGCTCCCTGAAATAAATCATTTATTGAGTGTGATTTAGTAGCAAGCTGCTGAGGTAATTTAAATGATTTTGAAACCAGTTTTAACTCACTGCTTGAAATAATTCTGCAGAAGCTCATAAGAAAGATGCTTCCTCCCTAACTTGTATGTTCAGTTATTATTTAGGGGAGTATAAAAGTGTTGTGCATCACTTCAGTTAAACAAGAGCCTAAACCATCAACCCCACAAGGAACATGAGTAGAATTCCATGGACTGGGGTAGGAGCTCAGAGACATTCCAGACCTAACAGTGTCCCTGTGAGAGGGTATCCCAGCTCAGCTTTACAGTGCCCTGTTCAGCACATGATCTGTGTCTTGCCCACTGCAATCCCCCAGCTCCAGTGGAAGGATCCCCAAGAGTAAAGTCTCTCCTGCCAGCCTGGTGCTCCCCACAGCCCCTGGAGGTGCCAGTCTGCAGTGGGCCAGCCCTGCAGCAGATACTCACTGATGGGGGCATGCAGAGCCACGTGCTCTTGGTAGGGAGTGTAGTACTTGTACTGCTTGCCGCAGAACTCACAGGTGTAATTTCCAGTTTCTGTGAAATGAACAAGGACAAAGGTCAGGAAGGAGGGCAGCCCTCTCACACAACCCCCAGTTTCTTTTTACAGAGAAACTGGTCAGGTGACACAAAGATTCCTCATGCATGTGGAACTCGCCTGCCCTGTAATCCACATGTCCTTCTCCCAAGAAAGGAAACAGTTCAAAACAGAAGGATGGACCATGCATAAAAAGTCCAGTAGAACTGAACAAGCTGCAGACAATTACCCTGAAATTACAGCAAGTAAGTGTGCAAAACAAGGGAGAGAACCCAGTTCTGAAGTCTGTACTACAGATGACACAGTTCTGTCTTCTGGTTACAGAAAGTCTGGGATATGTGGACAACAGAAACAGTCAAACCAGGAAACGAACAGGCAAGTTCAAGTATTATAGAAATTTTATTTGGGATTGTGGAGTTCTCTTGCAGGAAAAGGGGCTTTTCTGGAGTAACTGTGCTCATTCCTGCTTTGGGAATACTGGAAATAATGGAGAGTAACCACACACTGACACCTCCTCCTCTTGCCAGTGCTGGGAGTACAGAACTAGCAGCAAGTTGCAAGACGAAAGAAAATCCATGGGTAATCAATTGTTTCCAAAATGGAAAATTCTGAGAAATGTTTTGGCAAAACCTGGTGTTCTCTCTGTTTCCCTCTGCTCTGTCTGAGGACCCACCACAAAGGCAGTGTGAATGAATCACCTGCCAGCTCTCAGTGCACCTTCAAGCCCTCTCTCATCCCTGCCAGAATGCTTTTCCCCTGAACTCCTTTCTCCTTCTCTTTGCAGAGCTCTTGAGCAGAACACATCACAAAGCTGCAGTTCTTAGGGCCAAGGCTGTTGGTGTTTGATGCTCCTTTGAGCCTGAACATATCTGTGAGCACCCAAATCCCAAGCCCTCTGTGTAATGCAATGCTTCCTGCTTTTTCTAGAGGTACTGAGGCCAAAGGCAGGTGTGAACCCCTGAGCTTTACTTTTTATTTGAAACAATAATAACTCTTACTTGGCCCAATCTTCTGGAAGGGCTCGGGCTCCTCTTCCTTCACCTCGTCAGCAGCGATGACGGCCTGGTCGTAGGGGTCTGCAAGAGAACAGAACCAGAGGACAGCTGACAACACCTCAGCTTTGCCTTCTACAGCTACATGGGCACTGAATGCTCCTGCACCTGTAATCACATTTCCATCTGTAACAGGACTGGAAGACAGGAATTATAAACCAGCGACCCCTCTGCCTGACTTGTCTCTCGTCCTCCTCCTCAGGCGCCCCAGGATTACCCCTGCTCCCAGCCCACTAACAGGTCTTGTAGGAATTAATGTTTAAAAAATACAGAGAAAAACTGAATTAATACATTGCGAAGTCTGATCCATATTTCCTGATTTTCTTCCAAGGAATCTCCCCTCTAATGCTGCTGTACTGGCTGACAGCGGCCATGGCAATGCAGTCTGCAGGCACATCACCTAACAAATACCCACCTGGGACTTCTACCAGCTAACAGCACAGCTAGCAACAAATCACAACCCAACCCACTTTAGAGAAGAATTTGGTTTATGCCATGAACAATTTACAAGATCACCAAAGACATGAAACACCTGCTTCTTTGATAGTCTGAAGCCTGACCAAATGTATGTCCAACAAAAGCCTGGTATCTGGTAGGGCTGGGCATCAACCTACTGGCTGTAGACACTGGGGAGGGAGAGAGGATGCTCCCTGTCCTGCTGCAAAACTCCTTTGACTCTTACAAGTGCAGAATCGACCTGCTGTGTCTGAACTACTGAATGCTTGAAAAGGTTTGTAAAATAAAGCACACAAAGGAGCTCAGCTTACCTGCCCGGTTTTCTGGGGCCCCTTCCACACTAAAAACTAACACAGAATAAAAGAAGGAGGGGAAGAAACAAAACAGAAATTAAATCCTCTTAAATGGTCTTGTTTTCCTCCTGCATTTCATATACTGCCGCAGCACATTTCAGCCCCACTGAATAAACCAGGCTTTGTGCCCCAGTCCCTCCTCTTCCCAGCAGCATCCTCACAGGACCTGGTTGAGCATGCCCAGCCCTAATACACACAGATGCTCAAGGCCTTTGTTCTGACCCTGACAGAGCCCCAGGTGAAGTTCAGGTGCACAGCTGCCTCACCCCTGTGTGTGCTGGAACACAGCAGCCCCAGAGAGGAGCTGGCACAGTCCTTGCACACACATGGAGCCGTTTCTAAGCCCTCTTGTGGCCCTCAGCAGAGCTCCCTGAGACATTTCTGACTGAAGCAGCCACATTCCCCTCACAGTGACTGTCAGTGCCATTAATTTTCTTCTGGCTCCCCATAGGAGGAAGGGAGCTGGCAGCAGTGCCCTGCAGGAGAACACTGGCTGTCCTTAGAGGACGTTTAGATGCCCACACATTCCAGATAAACACAACCATTTTTTTGGACAACCATGTATTGTGAAAAACCACTTGCTTTTCTGAGACAGCCCAGTCATTCAAAACCTGCTGCTCTCCAAGCAGCCTCTTTCTAGAACTCTCCTTGGCCAAGTGAAGAACAATACTGACAGGCTGGCAGCACACATCAGAAAGGTCTGGAGTATCTGTGGGCTCCAAGATGAGGAGCTTTAGATGTTCAGTAAGCAGGGGGCAAGCCAGCATGTTGATCCTTCATTTTCCCCAGTACAGAATAAAGTAACACTGCTTCTGGCAGTGGGTGTCTGCTTCTGCCCAGGGGTCACCAGGCCACTTCTACAGTCACAGAGAAAAATAGGCCTTTAAGGGCCACTGACAACTTCATCAGTTCACTACCACAGTGATTAACAAGAATGAAACATTTCCCAACTCTGAAATCTGAAATACTTCACAGAGAAGTATGTTGGGAACAAACCTGTAAATTCAGAAACCAAAAAGCAACTGACTTCTTCCCAGCAAAGAATCAGGCTGACCATTTACCTTGAGGCACTCAGTCCCAGGATCTCCATCCTAACCATAAACCTCACTGCAGACACGCTGCAAGGTCCCCGGGTCCCAGCACAGGTGTTGTCTTGATGCACACAGAGAGAACCAGGCACAGGAAACTCCTTTCTGCAGTGCCTGTAGGCTGTGCCTCCATGGCAAAGACAGGTGACCCGTGCAGTGCCACGTCCTGCACATCACAGGCCACATGCTCCTGCAGAGCCACATTCTGCTTCCCCAAAGATTTCTCAGCCTAGTTCAGGTGTCTGAGTGTCAAAACATTACTCACCATCCACGGCATGTAGGTCTCTGTGCTCTTGGAAGCAGCTATAGTATTTATATTTTTTCCCACAAATGTCACACGTGTACCTAAAATTGTCTGTAGGAAGAAGATAACAGACCAGTTTAGAAACTCTGAAGTGAAAGGCAAGCACTGCAACCACACTGCTCAATCAGGCACCCCCATGCACTGACACATCCCCCGTGCTCTGTCAGGTCTCTAAGGCACACAGACAACCACTGCCTCACACTGTAGCCCCTGCCCCACACTCTATGGCCTGGGGCATATTCCGATTTATTTCCTCTTCACACAGCTCTGCTCTCCAGGGCAGACCCCACAGATCTCACAGCAATGAGGATGCAGGGCAGCAGGCCCTGCTGGCATCTCCTTTGGAAGTTCAGGGTTCGGCAAGTTCAGAGACAAATAGGTGTTGGTCGGGATGGGGACAGTGGGGCAGAACTAAACACAGAGTCAATGTATGAGCTGTTAGAAACCAAAGCCTTAATACACCAACTGGATGTGAGCATGCACCTGCTTCTCACTGCTCCTGTTTACTGATTCCCAACTGCACTCAGGAACCTGTCAGAACCAACAAACCCAGGAGAACCAACAATCCAAGGCATGCAGGATAGTTAGGCGATGCCTTAAGCTTTAGCTTTCATGTTTTTCAGATTCCGTGCTGCCTAGTGGTGCAGTTCTGAGCCTCACATTAAGTGTTAGTAAGCTCTCTTCATAGAGTAAGTAGACAAAACAAATCCTTTTCCTGCTGAAGACCAAGGGCAACTGTTACAGGCCCAAAAGCACAAACAACAGTGGGCTGAAGAGAGAAAACAAGGATGGGACTTCATAATCTGAAACTGTAATTGGACAATTAAACCAAATATGCAAATGGACCAAACTTATAAGAGGGTGAGACCTCGTGACCGGCCATCCATTTTGTGTCCATCTTGGGTGTAGCCCTGGCCAGGCTCTTGTACGGCCCAAGGTGTAGCCGTAAAGGCCTTTTAATAAATATCTACTTTATTCTCTTAGCTCAGTTTAGTCTCTGTTCCAGGTCAGCATCAAAGGTGCTCAGTGAAGGGAGGACTGAAGAAGCTTGGTTTCATATCCATTTGTTCCCTATACTCCATCACTTCATCCCAGCATCAACCAACCCTTCACCACTGTGAAGGGGCGGACAGATGCAAAACAGCTCTGAGTGTTTATGAATCTGGTTTGTTCTGCATGGGGATCAGTGTCTTTAGCTCAGCTATCATGTCCATGCAAGAGGAGGATTTCTCTGGTCAGCTTGGTGGGGTGTTTCCCCCCTTTGCTGCCTGACACACCCTGGGGTAGAGACTGCCCTCCCTGAGCAGTCACCCCACTTGTCAGATGATCCCAGGCAAAAGTCTTGGTGCTATGAGCCCACAGCAAAGTGGCAAGCATAACAAAGTCCACAGCAAACACAGTGAAACACATTGGTTTGTACAGCCACAAAGGATCTTGAAATCAGTGTGTTTCCTTTCCAGCAGAAGCAAGGAGTGCAGGCAGCAGCTCCCAGAGCTCCACAGAGGACCTGCCATTCAGTAAGCTCCCCTGCAGCAGTGTAGTTGAATTCATGTATCCCTGCTATGAGCAAAGTTAAAGCCTTGTTTTTACCTCTCCCATGCTGTGCTCAAACACACCTGACTGTGCACATTAAGTAAGCTTTTATTTTACTTCTCCATCACTTTACTTTTTAAATTATTCCACATTTTAAGCTAGGATATATTGGAATGGTGTAATCACTCACTTGGGTTCACCTCTCAGTCCAGCAGCACATGAGGTTTAGCACTAAATAAAGGACCACTGTCACCCTTTATTCAGAGTGACTGTAGAAGCTATAATGATCTAGCAGAGAAAAATACCAAATTTAAATGGTGTTAAACAGCTGGGTACTGGAACTTTATCTCTGTGACTAAAAAATATTTGTATCTTAATCAGAGCACAGCAGTGCTAAACTAGAGTTAAGCGGTTTTTAGAAGTCTAGACTGGACAAGTGAGGAGAAAGGGACTTGCTGCACAGACAATGCATGGCTTGAGGGAGAGGAGGAGGAGCAGCAGAACAGACCTGTGAGAACATTCCAGTGGCAAAAGCACTAGCGAGTCACATTTAACTGTATTTGTTCCATTATGCTCCTTCTGTGATCACACAACAGTGCTGAGGGATTCCCTCTACCCTGGGCCCTCTCCCACAACAAAGAGGATCTGATGATTGCTTCTGTTGATCTGATGAGCATCTGTGTAGCTGTTGCAAAAACCCCAATGTCAATTAGCACAGTCAATTAGCAAGTCAAGTAGCAGAGAAACTCCTAACTTGGCATCAGCAGTCAGTCCCACCTCCATGGGTGTCCCCAAACCAAGGAACTAACCTCCTTTCTGAAGTGCAATGAGCTCTATAAGACCAACTGAAGATTAACTCTTCAAAGGAGTCACAAAGACCAGAACTTTCACACTCAGTTTGGAAGAAAAGAGCTCAGTAAATAAGAAGGCTTGTAAAAACAGAAGAAAACTAACTAACATACCATTTCACAGGGCCAGGCATGGCTACCTGTGGTCCCTGTCACTCAGGGGAGATCTTACTGTCCCCAGCAGAGCCCATGCTGGGTGCGGGCACTTCTTCCCTGGGAGGTGCAGGGAGCATGGTGTAACAAGTGTAACAGCACAGCCCAGGAGAACTGATATTTGCTTGTTTTGTTAGGGGACTGTCTCTACAGGCAGAAGGATCTCCAGGGATTACAGAGAAGTAAGAATTTGTTCCAGCTGGTCCAGCTTGGCACTGATCTCCTGGGCTCTGCAGTAGAACACCCAGCGAAAAGTGCCCAGCCTCAGAGACAGGAGCTTTACAGAGAATTCAGGAAGTACCAAGAGCTGCCTATGTGCAGCCAAGCTTTACTCCTCTAAACAACAGTCCCTGTTCAGGTTGCTTCCAAACACCAGACCTTCTCCTTACCCTAAAAAGCCATCTCTGCTGACAGCCTTTGAACACATCCAGTGCTGACCCCACTAGACACTGCTGTCTTGCAAAGAAACTCTCTGGGCAGAACTAGCTCTGCAGTACTGCTTAGAATCACAGAATCTCCTGGGCTGGAAGGGACCCACATGGATCAGACACCTCAACAATCTCAGAGCATTGTCCAAATGCTTCTTGAGCTCTCTTAGGCTGTGCCCACAGGGAACCTGTTCCAGGGCAGTTTTCCTCCTGTGGATTATAACTCCTACCCCAAGGTATTGTGCTGGGGCACAATATCCAGTACCTGTAACACAGCTTGCCATGGGAAGAGCTGCAAGGGACTCCAGATGCTGAGGTGTGGCTGTAAGCCCACAGTGAAACCCATCCCGTAACCTCTGGAGAGGTGGATCCAGACAGAGCCAAACTAACACTTCCTAGGCAAGTTTTCTCACATTCAAACTCTCTGCTGTCATCAGGGGTTCCACCTTAAGGCTCCACTCAAAGAACAACCACACCAGCAGGCATTATTTAGGGCAGGGAAGGACACTCCTCAGTCCCCCAGCACGTGGGTTCAGTGCTGCCCTTACTGGTATTCACATCCTTGCTGCCAGCTGAGCAATCACCCTGCTGCAAACAGACCTTCAAAATGCTCCAAAGTTATCTGGTCAAAGCCCAGACTGCAGCAAGTATTATTCTCTTTCATGCTCAACAGGAGCCTTTCTAACAGGAGCAGGGATTCCAGAGAGAGGTCGAGTGAGTACCAGCTGTACTTATTTAGTCAGCCCACAGTTCATCTTTAATACACAGGTCAAAATAGAGTACCTCATCTTGCCAGTAGTAGAAAAGGCAAGGCACAGCCATGTTTCAAGGCAGCTCCTCAGCTATAAAGGGCTGACACACTCAGATGGCAAACGGGCAGTTTTTTCAAGTACCCCAAGAAATAACTCCACAGGGCCTGAAAGAAGTTTTGACCCCTGTGCTTACAAGCGGACCCCCAAAAAAGAGAGAGCTGCTCTTCTCTCCCATCTCCAGGTGCTGCTGCCAGCTGGCTCCTGTGCTGTGTCCAGCATTCACTGGGACTGGCTGAACCCCCTGCCCCCAGGCTGAGCTTAGCTCTCTTCTCAGATCTGCATTCAAGATTTGGAGAAATTTTGTTGGTTTGATTCACATATTCCCCAGAGAAGGAAGCACATATTTCATTTTGGCAGGAAAGAGAGGGCAGAGAGCACATGCTCAGCAGTGGCAGCCAGAACAAGGCACTTCTTTCCTTAGGACACTTGGCCTCAGTGGATTTTGCTTTAGAAACCCAGGAAGGGAATAAGAGCAATCAGAAATGTGTTGAAAGGTCGGGAGCTCTGTATCACTAAAAATACAGCTAGAAATACAGATCACCTAACCTGCCCTCCTAAGTGCAGGAATACCACAAAAGCTGAATAACAAACTGGTTCCCACGGGGCTCCAAGAGCTCTGCACATCATCCCAGAAACCCAGACTGGAAACAGTCCCAATCCAGCTGACATCCCTGTAGTGCTATCAGCACAGCCCATGAAGGGTCCCAAATGATGGGCTCTCCCCACAGCAGCTGCAAGAGCTCCTCAAGGACTTATCCAAGGTGAAGAACAATTTTCACCTGGCCCAGAATTCACACTGAGCTTTTAAATGGCAGAAGCCACAAAAGGTACTTGGTAGAGGAGCTCTCTCAGGAACTGGCACTCTGCGGATACCCTGGAATCCTATTGATCCTACTCTTGCAGAGCACTGCAGGAACAGCTGTCTAGCAGGGACAGCCTCTCCGCATGTGGAAGGGCAAAACTGTCAAATGTAAACAGATCACAACAGCCTGCTGAATTCTTCCTAACGTCCAGAAGTGATGCAGGTCTCAGTCAGGATAAAAGCAGGAAAATTAGAAGAGGCAGGGTGGGTCCTTTGCACCAGCAGGTTTGGGAATGGCAAAGGAAGCACCCAACATAAGGAATTCTACTCTAAATCATACATCCTATGACAATTCCACATTCCTCATTAACCTTGGCAAACAAGGTTTCCCAAACATAAAGTCCAGGAGCAGCTTTTAAAGGGGAGGGGCTGGATTTCTTACAGCTGCAATACATTTATGTCACCTCTCTATTTGAGGCTGTGATGTTTCTAGCCCCGGAAAGGCGTTCTGAGTGGGACTTAAGTGAACACAAAGCATCAGCATCATCCCTCCAGCTTTGGGCAGTGGATAACAGGACAGTCGATGACATGCTCAGTTTCACATTCCTTGTTTCCTGAAAATCTGCTGGCAGATGCTCAAGTCCTGCTGGTGACAAACTCAGAGGGCTGGAGCTGGGGAATGGCTCCATGGCAGTACCTGGAAAAAGCATCACCTTTCCTGGGATATCTGCTCACTGGAAGGAACCATGAGCAACACTAGCACTCTTCAGGAAGAGCCAGTCCCCATGACTAATCCACCTGACGCAAAGAAACAGGAAAGGATGGCATTTTCTGAGGAACATGCTGCATGCTTCCCACTGGGAAACAGCTTTCCAAGCTGTGTCCAGGGCACACTCTACCTGAGCAGCCTCCCCAGAAGACCCAGAGCGCAGCTACTGCTTCCTTACAACACATCAGGGAAAAACAAAACATCTGGGACCCTCACTTGTTTCTGTGGATTCCACCCAGGGCAGCACAAAGACAGCTCTGGAGAGAGGCTTCTTCTCCCTTTCCGCAGCCAGAGGGGCACCTAGATGGAAAGGAACACATTTATGGCTTCCTAAGCTGGCAGGACATCCCCCGCGCAGGCTCACAGACAATTCCTTTGAGCTGAGCCTTTGGCATCTTTTGAGGATTCCTTACAGACTGGCAGTGAGGAGAGGCAGAGTCAGGGTTGCAGACAGGAGCACACACCTCCCTCTCCTCCCCACTGGAACTGTGCCTTGCACACAGGTTACAGCTTTACAGTGGCATTTTACAGCCAGGGCAGAGCTGCCAGTAAAATCGGCTTCAATTTACATCAGAACTCTACTTAAGGTGTCTAATGGCAAAACTCCTTGAAAAGGGAGCAGGACTGAGCCCAAAGTCAGCAGCAAACCCATAAGAGGAATAAAGTATCCAGAGTTACATTAGTAAGGATTAAATAATAATAAAATCCAGAATTCTGGAAAGGACAGAAACCCTCGCACACAGAGGCACCAGCCAGATCCTAAGTGGGGGTAAGGAAAAAAATTTCCCTGTGGGAAAACTATTCCAATATCACTCAGTTCATAATAATTTACTTCCTTCCCACAAACATTTGGCCTCTGTCATGAACACAGGAGACATCAAGGAACACACACTTTATTAACATTGTGCTTCCCATGCTTCACTCAGGGGCGTCCTTGGGATGGAAACTGCCAAGCCAGGAATAATCTCAAACCCTCACACAGAGGGGTCAAATTCCCTGAAATGACCCTAAAATTGGTGCAAGGTGCTGGCTCACCTTCCAGCTGGCAAGGGACCAAATGACAGGTGAGAGGGCATGGAGCCATAGGCTCATGGCTTGCCTTCTCCACGAAGGATTCCAGGGCCATTCCAGCTCTCAAGAAGAGCTGCTACAACCTCACAGCAATTTTTAAGCTTTGAAGTTGGTGGCCAGGGGAATCTATAATTTCTGTGATACTTTATTGAAACCATGCATCAGCTGAATGTATCTCAATGGAGATTTAAACGCACACCATCCAGGCCTGGATGTAATCTCACCAGGCTTAGAAACTTGATGCCAGACTACCAGGAATTTCCCTGCAGAGTGAAATATCCTGGTTTAATTTTTGAGATAATGAACCCTTATTCAGAACAGTCTGATGGTCACAAACTCTATTATATTTTTTAAAAATGGGGAAAAGGTGTTTTGGACACTACTCACTGGATGCTGAGAGACAAAAGACATTCTCAGGATGTTACACATCAAAGAATTTCCTTTTCCCTCAGTCAAAAGTATGCTCAGGTTGAATCCAAACAGACAGCAAATATTAGCCATTTAAAGCAAAAATATCAATATTTCACAATTATTTCCCAAATCAGCATCATGAAGCAGGATATTGAGGCTCCATGACAGAACTCAGACACATGAGACAACATAACAACATGAGCAGATCATGTCTCATCCTGACTCATTCTGGTGTCACTTCAGGGCAGGGTTGGGTTCTTTTTTTTGTAAATTCAAAGTGTAAATAAGGATAAGATAAAGAATAGTCTAATTAGCGTCTTAAGGTGTTACTCCCAGAAATCTGACAATTAACTACCTCAACTTGCACAATTAAAAATATAGGTCTACTTGAACCTACATAACCTGTAAATGAGGGAAGATTTATCTTTCTATCAATAAGGATCTGAAGCTCCATCTCAAGTGAAAAAGTCCATTCAGCCCACACTGTGGGCACAGTTCTGCATAACACACAATAAAGACCATTTTATTTTAAAGTCCCTTCTGGAGTTAAAATGGTTTAGCTGGGAACACACCACTCATCTGTCTCACAACTGCTTGGATTAAATGATGTAGCACTGAGAGTTTCATAAAAGAAAAGCAAACCACCTCCTGACTTTTTCCTACTCATTTGTCCAGGACTAGAAATTTTGTTCTTACTGTGATTTCCTGATGGGAATTCACACGGATTATCACTGCCTAGTTTCCAAAGTGGAAAGAAAAGGTGCTAGTTAAATGACTGAGCAGCACTGAAGAAGAGATCCTGACTCCATAAAACCTCTTAATGAACAAAATGAAATTAAATTAAGCCAGGGGGATGCAGGACCCTCCCCTCCACAATCATCCGAGGTAATCAAGAACTCTAACCCTTCTTCTTAGGCTGAAAGGAAAAGGTATCAGGAAGGTGATCCCTGTATTCCTCTGCCTTTCTGGTTATGAAGATCCTTAGGAGGGAAGCTACTGAGAATTAAAATACTTAAAATACTGAAGATGTATGCGTTTGTTTGCTATTCAGGTTCAACATTACTTAGATGCCAACAAGCAGCTGAACAGAAAAAGGTCAGGCTGAAAGAAGAACTTGGAATAATCACTGGCATAGCTGTTGTACACCTCCTTGTTGCTAAATTCCAACTCACATTGGAAGATGGAAAGTGCAGCCCTCTCAGGATATATCAGGGATGTATTTCTGCCTTCACTAAAACTCTCCTGGCATCTTGAGGACAAACTGAGGGATGACCAGAAGAGTCTGGGATTACTAAAATTCTTATCCTCTTTTTATTGAAATATATTTCTCTATCATCTTCCTGCCTAGGAACTTTGTGTAAGAGATTTGTTTCCAAGAATTAACATCCAGATTTCTGTAAACATGGTCAATTTGGGCAGCATCTGAGAAAGAATTGCATCTTAGCAATTTTTGGTATAAGATCATCTGAAGATCACAGAATTATAGACAACTTGAAAGCCTCCTCTTCTAAAATCTCTGATTGAAACTACCCAGAGAGACACTGCTCCTCTCCAGAGCTAGGTAACTGCAGGACTTGCAGAACATCAAACCCTCCAGTGTGTGCCCTGTTCCTGAGAACATCTTTGGGACTTGGATGGAAACACACCAGATATCCAGGAACTGTTCCCAATTTCACCCACCTCAGACAGAGGACAAGTCACAGAATTACAAAATATTCTGGGTTACAAAGGACCCACATGAATCATCAGTCCAGCCCCTGTCCCTGCACAGACCCCCCCACCAATCCCACCCTGGGCATCCCTGGCAGCGCTGTCCAAAGGCTCCTGGAGCTCTGGCAGCCTCGGGGCTGTGCCCATTCCCTGGGGAGCCTGGGCAGTGCCCAGCACCCTCTGGGGGAAAAAGCTTTCCCTGATATCCAGCCTGACCATCTCCATATCTTGCAATACGTACCTCCAATATCTCAGGTTTTAAACTCAAAATTTCTTCACACTGCAAATCCCTGAACTAAGATTCTTATTATTTTCTTAATTCCTTCTCCTGCACTGAAATTTATCATCCTTGGTCTCAGCCCATTGGTCACTTACATGTGCAGATGAACATATTCATCTCCTTGTTTGGCAAATGGGAATCTAAACAGACTTTACCTACTTAAAATGCAAACACATTAGGAAAATAAAATCCATTTTTACAGTTCTCCCCATGGATCAGGAGAATTATTAAATAAGAATACTGGGAAAATGAATCAGGCAGTTGTAAATGATTCACGGGTCACTGTGGTGGCCGCATGTGGGTGTGCACACACAGCATTCACCGTATCACACTTTTCACTAGGGAAGGTGTCAGTGAGCACAACAAAGCAACTTCTTGGGCTTTGCTCTGCTATCCCCCAGAAAGGTAAAAGAAATCAAAAGTCACATTTACTTTAAGGAAACATTTATGTTGTAAATTAATCAAGAAACAGAGATGCTAAAGGTTCTTCCTCAACCATAAATTAACACCAGCAAACCACCTCCACATCTTCCCATACCCGTCAGAACATTACAAACACCATATCCTGTATGAGTAAGGTGTGGGCAAGAAAACCTTAATTTTGACTATATTAATTTCATGGTTTAAATTCACAACCCTCCAAATGTTTTTGCACATGCAAGGCGTTAGCACTGTGCCTCCAGAGTTAACATTTGCAAGGCATATTCCAGCCCACATCCCTGCTTCTAGCCTTTCACTGCTTTTCCAAATAAATTCCTTCTCAGGCTGAACTTTCTCACACTTAGTCAGAGCCCAAAGGGGCGTATGTTTTTAAAAGATCAGATCAATCATTTTTATTTATGGGGTTCTGAAATATTTACTGGGTATTCCATTTTGGAAAAAAAATAATACCACTTTCTTTTTTTTTTTCTCACTGTAACTGCAGTGGGGACACATATGGATGTACACCTGTGCCCAGGTGATGAGTTTGAGGGCACCTGGCTGAGAAAAGAAAATGTTCTGTTTGCTGCCTACAACATCCTTAGACCCAGTGAACATTAGTGACCCCCTCCCACCAACTATCCTGTCTTAGCCCAGCAGCCAGGTACACACAATAAGTAAATATGAGCAGCTACAAATGGGGAAGAAAAAAGTAAACTGAGGATGTATTTATATTAAATATATTTTATTAAATTTTCAAAAGTAGTTCTTCTGAAGATCATTTTGGCACCTCTTGCCACCCTATTTATCCTTAAAAGCAATTCTTTTTAACCCTGTGACACTGCAGTAGGTGCTGTGCATCCCTGCCTTCCTCAGGATTTGCTCCTGAGCTGCTCATCAGGCTGTGTAGTGACATTGTCTGACACATTTTGCTTGTCCTGCAGCCTGAGGGTGGTCTGAAACACCTGAATATATCCTTACCTGTGAGACGGTATTTGTGATTTTCAAAAATTACTTTCAAGAAAGGAAAAGGGGATCAACACAACAGAGAGGCCAAGAGACACAAAGAAAAATCAGGCTGTGTTATTTGGGATTTTGTGAGATGTGGCCCAGGAGTTTCCAGTCTGTGGGGATGGTCACAGTGAGCATTAATGTTCTCTGACAGCTGCTTCTGTTTATGCCAGGATTTAAGGCACAAGAGAAGGAGGCTGTCAGGGATGCTCTGGGCTTACAAACAGGATCTGTATGCTGGGCTCTGAAGCATCTCCCAAAATGGGGAGGTCACTGGAGAGCTGTGCAGGATTAACCCGCTGGCAGGTTGAGCACTGGGATCTGCTTTTGAGAAACAGCACAAAATCCAGCTGTGCCTCTTGAACAGAACTGCATGTATACAGGAGCAGGAAATGGAGACACAAAGGTCAGGATCTACCAGCAAACAACCATTAGTGGTCTGTCAGCTTCCAGCAATAGTCCCTGAATTGCCACAGTAACAACTACAACACCCCAAGAATGGAAGCAAGCAGAGCAGCAGAAGTGGCTTGTAGTGGAGGTGGTTTTCCACGCTGTTTTCCTGCCCATCCCCCATATGGTGTGACAGTACAGCCAGGGAACACAGCCTGCCTTAGACTGCAACTTGCTTATGATGGTCCTCAAAAAAGGCGTTACCAGGGAAAAATCACAGCGCAACCCCCACTGTCAACAAGCTGTCCTGATTAAGCCAGCCTGACTTACACACTGGACATCAAGGCTCCCGAAAGCACCACATCCTGATTCTTCCCACTTTTAACAGTGCTTTATTTAAAGAATGCAGGAATGCTAGGGTTCTTCCCTACAATAGCAATCAGCACTGCTCCCCTAGACTCAGGAATTCTTGCCTGGGAAGAAGAACACTCATGAAGTCCCAGATCACCAACCAGACATACCTGAAGTTAATGCATCACTGGTACTTTGAGATACCTTCAGCTTTGAGCAATCCTCCCCTGCCCACTTCCTGTGCATTTTCTGGTTTCTTTCCCAGGGCACAGAACTGCAGTCCAAGGGTTGTGCCCAGCATTAACTGGGCTACAAGCCCAGGGACCTGCATTTTATTCCACTGACACTCACCTATTTGTTGCCTTTGGCAAGTCACTTTTTTACCATCCTGCTGCTTCCTGCCTGCCTGCAGAATTCCAAACTCCTCTGGGAAATGATCTGAGGCGCAGCCAGGCAAAGGGCTTAGAACTACAGAGCACTACCTGCTGTATCTGTTAACATCTAGTATTTTGGTATTGAAAGGCCATTACTGAGGTGAAATGAGGCAAGTGTCATATTAACACTTGCCAGAGCAACCTGAGTTCTCCCTGGGCTGGTCTGAAGAGGCAGAGCACTGTAAGAAAGAGCAGCAGTGAGCAGGCAAAGCAAAGCTCCAGTGCCTACACACTCTCAGCTCAACTTCATAGGCAACCATAAAACGCCGTTCCTTTTCAAGCTCTGCAAGCCAGTTATGGTTACTCTGAAGATGTTCTTGTATGTAAGCTCCTCCTTCCAACAGAAAAGGATGGTACCACATTCTAACAGGCTGAATATTTCAACTACAGAACCAGAATCCCAGACTGGTTCGAGTTGGAAGGGACTTTTAAAGATCACCTTGTTCCACCCCAGCCATGGGCAGGGACACTCTCCACTGTCCCAGGCTGCTCCAAGCCCTGTCCAGCCTGGCCTTGGACACTTCCAGGGACCAAGGGCAGCCACAGCTCCTCCGGGCACCCTGTGCCAGGGCCTGCCCACCGTCCCAGGGAACAATCCCTTCCCAATATCCCATCTACCCCTGCCCTCTGTGATTCTGTAGCTGTGTCTCCAACCTGGGACATGTGCACTGAACATAACCCACTGGACACCACCCACTGAACACACTCCACCCAACACCGTGGCACAGCGCGATCACCTGCTTGGGTGAGAGGAGCTGCTGCCTCAGCCGTGTCCCTGCCCCTACTAGACCCTGGACTCCCTCTTGCCCCTGCGTTTATTCAGCGACCTGTCTGGGTGCCAAGAATGTCCTATGGAATGTGAGCAGCAGGAGGGAGACTGTTTGTTCCAGTTTGTAACTCCCCCAAACATGACTGGAATTTCCATGGAGAATAAGAGCACAGACCCAGCTCAAACACCTTCCCTGAGGACTTCCCAGAGTCTGAAGCAAACCACACAGGCAGATGAGAATCTCAGTAAAGACCTCCAGACTCTTCTATAGGAACAGTCAGTGACCCAAATGTCAAACTAGCCACAGCTATCTAGGAAAATATACCAAACAGACAGTTTTTTCAAAATCATCCTCTTCTCTTCCTCGTCCCTGCCAGTTAAAGTTGGTAGCAGTCAGGCAAGTATCTTTAACACATTAGCACTGTGAGTTGCATTGTCTTCTTCTCTTTCATGTGGGAATTCTGGTCTTGGACCCTGAGCCAAGGCTAGAAAAGGAGCTCCAAAAGCCATGCAGCAGTGTCTATGTGAGCACAATCCCCTTCTCACCACCACGGAGCTGTGGCTCTTCAAGAATGGGTCCAAAAAAACAAAGGGAGTCCCAGAGAAACCATCAATTGACTATAAACCCCAAAGGCTGAAAATAAGCAACTAAATGCAACAGTTCTTCCCCAAGGGAGTCTTCAAAGTGCTTTCCCAGCTGCAAAGTCTAAACACCACTGTCTCCACTTTAGGCAGGCAGAGAACAAACAACAGATCTCAGCTGAGTCCCAGCTGGTCCCACAGCTCCCTTCCTCCCAGGAAATAAAAATGCCAGAGTGGGCCTTCCCCCAACAGCCCCTCTGACCACAGCCCCTCAGACCTGAGGGCAAGGGCACATTCCAGCACAGCCTCACCCACCAGTCAGTCCCTTGTCCTCCCCTCAGCCCAGGCTTGCTCTCATACCCTGACTTTGCTTCTCAAAACAGAGCTGGTTGACCCAGGGTAGCCCAGGGAGCACAGCACAGGAACTGAACCATAGCCCAGGTGCTCTGCACAGGCAGCAGCTGAGATGTCACCTGGAACACAAGGCTGCCTTCACCAACACTTCCTGGGTGACCACTGGTGGCTTGGAGTAACAGCTGGCTCCAGCAAGTGACTATGCAGAAAATCTGATCAGCTTTTCAAACGCTGCAGTTTGTGATGTGAACTAATATAGTATAACATGGTTACGTGAACTAATCCAGGGCTCCACTGCTGGTCAAGGGACTCCTCACTCATAGGTTCAGGTTGTATGCAATCCATGCCCCACAGAGAAGCACAGGAGAGAAAACAACACCTTCCTGCATCCCTGAAATACTGAGAAAATTTGGGAGAGGGCAGCAAATCATGCCGGCAGAGATCATGAATGTAGAGGTTCCCAATGAGATAGAAATAGCAGAGGAAGATTGGACAGCCATCTGTAAAAGAGAGGGTGTAAACAGCCAGATAGGGTCACAGAGGAACAGCAGTGCAGCAGCGGGCAAAGCAAAAATAGCAGGAAAGGAAAGATAAATAAAAAATTCCTAAAATATATGAGGAGCAAACAGACTGACAAGGAAACAAGAGAGCCATTGATGGAAAAATGAGAAGAGACGTGCAGAAGCAACTAGGGTAGGCCAGGGATTTAATCCAGCCTCAGAGGGGAAGGCACAGAGAGGAAAAAAGAGAACTGAGTTGTTTCACTGCAGCACGAGGAGGGAAGAGGAAGATAACTCCGTCAGGAAATTACAACCATGTGCGCTTAGGCACAGCAGCACTGGTCCAGCCGTCTCACATCCATTCTGCAGGACAGGTAACATGTCCAGGCCGTCCCTCCAGTAGGGCATGGCCATGGTGGATCCTTTTTCCCCTTTCCCTACTCCACCACTCACCATCTCCCCATTTTGGTGGCTTGCTTTTGCCTCCATTTCTTTCAGCTAGATGAGACTATTTTGGGATATGAGTGTGGCAGGTAAAAAGGGGGTCAGTAACTCCTGCACAGGGGATAGGGCCAGACCGTGCATGAAGATGGAAGCAGTTCCTGCCCCTCCTACTACTCCCTGCTCCATCCCCAGTGCTACCACAGCAACTCTTCGGAATCCTAGTGTAGGAAGCAGCTGCTTCTCGCTGTTCTCTCCCAGACTTCTGCCCATGATGTTCCCTTCTCCCCTTCTCTCCATGACCCAGACACCAGAAAAGAGGCATTTGCATCCACAGAAATCCTTCTATAGCTCCAACAACACTGAGTCTGCCCACACAGCAAAGGTGTAAGTCCTCATGTCTTTTTCTCTCTTCACACCTCACTCTGCCCTATCTTTTCCAGCCAATAAAGTTCTCACAACAGGTGGGGAGAAGCTGACTTAAGGAAAATAAAATCTCTCTTTGCACAAGGTGGTTCCTAAGCTCTGGCAGAAGTACCCAATACCCAAACAGCAAGCGCAGGATGCACAAAGCCTAGCTCAGAACATAGCCTGCCAGGAAAATTCAGAGCAAGAGAGCCAGGAGATGAGCCTGTAAAGGCTCAAAGGAAGTAAAACACCAACAGGCAGCTGAGCAATGACTGAAAGAGAAACACCAAAGGAGGTGACAGGAGCCTGGGAAGGAATTTCCATGCCCTGCACAGAGCTGGACTCTGTCAAGGGAAAGAGAAAGGCTCAGAGGCAGAGCCCAGCTGCCCCTGAGAGCAGTACACTGTGTGTACACACTGATGTGGGATGACTGCTTGCTACTGAGATGTTTCAGCTTGGGGCTGAGGATCTCCATCCCCCACCTGCAGAGAAGTCAGTCCTGCTTCCTTTTGCAGACAGAAAACCAAGACCCCCCATGGCTAATGCCAGTTGCTCACCTATCACAGAACATGGTGAAGAAAGAGTTCAAAAGGTGGTCTGGTTGTATTTTTTATTTTTCTTTACTATTTATCTAACATTTCTATACCCACTCAAGGTAAGTTTGGTGCTTCCAAGCTGCCATCTGCAACCACCAATGTCAGGGACTTACCTTTCCAGTGAGCATCATGGCTCTCATCTTACACAAGAGCAAATCCTAGGTGGGCAGAGACCTCAGGAGATCTCTGGTCTGACCTCCTGCTCAAAGCTGAGTCTGCTCTGAGCTCAGTCCTGGTTATTCGGGACTGCCCCCAGGCTGGTTTCGTAAACCCCCAAGGATGCAGGACACACCTCTCTAGACAGCCTGCTCCACAGCAGGAGGGAGTGCTTTTCCTTCAACGCAGCCTCAACCTCTCTCCACCTCATGCCCGTTATCTCTCAGTTCTCCCGTCACTGGGAACTGCTGGGCTCCATCTTCCCACTCACCCCCCACAGGGGCCATGAGTCTGTCTCCAGCTCCCTCTGGTGCCACCTCCTCCACTGCTGCCCCGGACCTCTCTCCTCAGCCCCAGGCCGGCTCTGGCTCTCCCTCCCCGGGGCTGGGGTACACACCCCAAACTGCAGTTAGGGTTTAAAAATCATACAGGGCTGGGCGCCACTAGAGAGGCTGGCAGTGCCCTGCCCCTCCCCGGCAAAGGAGGCAGGGGGAGCTCCGCTTAATGGTCCCCTCACAGCGCTCACCGAGCAACCCTCGGGACACGGCGCTCCCCTCACGGCGAGGGGACAGCGACAACCGTCTGAGCTGCTGGGCCGTGAGGGGCCGTGGCCTCGTGCTCCCCAGGCCGTGAGGAGCGGCCCCGCTGTCCTGTGAGAGACCGACGCCCAGCCGTGCCCGCGGCCCAGTCGCGCCCGCCCGCTCTGCGCCACTCCACCGCCCGCCGCCATCTCCGCGGCGGGGCCGCCCCCTGCCGGCCGCCTGCGGTACGGCCCCGCCGGCCCCTGGGGGTGCAGTCCCCGGCCCGGCCCGGCCCGCCACACCCGGCCCCTCGCGCCCCGCTGTACTTACTGCCTTGTGAGGCTCCTTCCCCTGAGGCAGCTTCGGTGTCTGCAAAGAGAAAGAGCTGTGCTTAGATCTGTCGGCCGTGCTGCCCCGGCCCCCACCGCCGCCTCGCTCGCTCTCTTCTCCGCCGCTCTGCCCGGCCCCTCGCGGGATGGAGCGGGCGGTGAGGGGCTCACCGGCGCTGCGAGGTCGGACATGGCCTCGCGGCCCATGGTCATATAATGGTCTCGGTTGGAAGGCACATTAAAGCCCATCTCCTTCCACCCCTGCCATGGGCTGGGACATCTTCCACTGTCCCAGACTGCTCCAAGCCCGAATGTCCAACCTGGCCTTGGACAATTCCAGGGATCCAGGGGCAGCCATAGCTGCTCTGGGCACTCTGTGCCAGGGCCTGCCCACTCTCACAGGGAACAGTTCCCTCCCATCTATTCCTGCCCTCTGTCAGTGGGAACCATTCCTCCTTATCCTGTCCCTCCGTCCTTTGTCCTCAGTCCCTCTCCAGCTCTCCTGGAGCCCCTTTAGGCCCTGGAAGGGGCTCTGAAGTTGCCCTGGAGCCTTCTCCAGGTGAACACCCCCAGCTCTCCCAGCCGGGCTCCAGAGCAGAGGGCTCCAGCCCTCAGAGCATCTCCCTGGACTCCTCTGGATACATTTTAACAGGCAAGTGCTGTGAACCTAGGAAAGCAAGCAGTGAACAGTGGACCCAGCTCAGCTCCCGTGGGATTTGGCACAGCCGGCTCCACCACCGTGCCTGCCCACCACAGGCAGTGATGGCAAAGCCTCCATAAGAGATGGGCCACAGGAATTCCCCCAGGGTGATTCTATCCCGGTTTTACTGAAGGCAGATGTGAAAAGAAGGGAGAAAAAGCTCCCTCCACTGTCGTGTGTGGGACTGCAAGAAGCACACAGCAGAGATCATGTTCAAGCCCTAAATGAATGCAACAGGCAAAGCTGCGAGCTGGAAAACAAACCCCAAAGTTACAAGTCAAGGATCATAAATGATTAGGATTTCCAAGCCAGTTTGAAGTGTTTCATATTCATCCTAAATTACATTTACTGTTTGTCACATTATCTACTAATGTAACTGCATTGCAAAATATTCCATATGTCTGTTGGAATGATGCTTGCACTGCACTGGAAACCACAGCTGCAGAATGGCACAGTGTTTTTGAATTTAAAATTTTCCACCTGAAGTAATGAGCAGTTTGTATTTAATTTCCTTATTTCTTAAAAATAATAAAAACAAATGATTGTGGGTTTGTGAAATTGTACATTTCTACTTGATTAACCTGCCTGATTAGATCATTTTTCTAGGCAACAGTATTAATCTGGCACAACTTCATAAACTCAGGGGCCAGATCAGAAACCCTCAGTATCAGATGCAGAACCTGACAGCAAAGCCCAGGATTTTTCCACAGCTGCTGCTTGTTTGAATTCCCACCCATCATTCAAGGAAAAGCAGCGTGGCACAATAGATTTATGCAAAATGCTGTCCTGGTGTTCATAAGCAATGGCATAAACAAACCATAAAAGAGATGCACTATTTAAATAGCTTTAAAAAGTACTTTAGTCATATTTAAGAAGAGTCATGCAACACACAAAATTTGAGGTATAGCCATTTCTGAACTGTGTCAAGAAATGTTGTTACTCCTAGTCATAAGACTAAAGTATTCATGAATTTTAAAATGACCAACTAAAAATCCCCTTACAGCCCACTCTATATCACCTTTGAGGTCAGACCAAGTAATTACAGTTGTGAAACAAAAGACAAATTTGTGAGAAAGTTGCAAAAGTCAGTAAGAATAGGGAGGGGGCAGGGAAGCTGGAAAATGTGCCAGTTAACTCCTGTGTCCCAAGAAACTTTCTGCATCTCATGTGAGTATCTGCTGCAGGCTGGGAAATGTGCACGGGAAAAATGGATCTTGGGATGCAGGGCAGAGGGCAAAGGACCTCCCCAAAATAATCTGATATTTTCAGTAACAAATAAATAAATGAACCCAAACTTTCTATGCCACAGGAAGACCATCTCTCCTCAGGGATGGTTATTCCTCTATAGTTCCTCTTTTAGTTTTCTACTCCTCACCTCAAAATCCTTTCAGTGACAGAACCGCTTTAACTCAGACTCCAAAAAATGTGCACTTTGGAAAAAAGCATTTTTCCATATTCACCATTTGAATGAGTCATTTTCCTTTTCATATTTTTTGAATTGAGCAGAACCCATTCTTGGAAAACATTAATCTGAAACTTGAAAAGCTTTGAGAAGTTTTTTAACAACTGGTGAAACTTGAAACTTGGCCTGAAGAATCTAGCCCCACTCAGAGCATCCAGGATCTGTTCTGGTGAGGGCACCTCCACCCTTGGCTGGCACAGCCCTGTGGGGAGGACACTGAGAGCTGATGGGCTTGGAGGGAGGCAGTGCAACAACTTATAATGTAAATAAATAATAATGAAACATAACTTGAGCAAAATCATCAGTCAGCCCAGAAAAGCTTATCTGGAAACAGAGAACTTCCACCAATTCTTGGGCTAGAGGCGATATATCCTGCGAGGGTTAAACTCGAGCCTTGCTATTTTCTTTCTTTGCTTTTGGAAGAATTCTCCTTTGGGTACAAATCTCCCTTGCTTGGCCTCAGCCCAGAGGTTTATAAATTTGGTGTTTGAAAGTCTAATAAAGCAATTTCAGCCTTTTTTTTTTTTTGGAATTATCTAAAAGTGAAATAATTTTCCTGACTCAAAACATGCAGATGCTTTGCTGCTCATGTTGCTTAAACACGACCCAACCGTACAAAGCAGAACTTTCTAGCTGACTGACTCCTGAAGGCAATCCAAACCTTTTAATGACCTGAAAAACCCCACACAGCTAAAATAAAAGCACCGTAAGCTAAACATTTTTAAGCCCTGGGTTGCGTGTAGGCGAAGCGGTAACATTTGGGACAGAGCCTTCCATCGGCAGCGGGAATGTGCAGCCCCTCTGCTCCAGCTGAACTCCAGCAGGAGGAAGGAGTCGGGATCCTGCAGGGCTGCACAGCAGCTCACAAAGGAGCCTTTCAGTTCCACAACATAACTTTTTTGTTGGGTTTCTTTTTTATTTAATTTTGAGGTTTGGGGATACAAAGGGGAAGGAACACAACCTTTTCCTTTCCTCCTTGGTGAAACATAGAGGGGAAATTTCTTACCTATGTTTCTGGTTCTTTGCAGAACCCTTACATGGGTATTTCTGTGCCTGGATCTCAGCTTTCAGGGAAAAGCAGAATGGGAACTTGTTCCTGCGAGGCAGCACGTCCTGAAGCAGAGCTGCCTCAGCCCTTCTGCAAACTACTGGAGCAGTCACTCCCTGAAATTCTCCAGCCAATGCTCAGCACCACAGGGAAGGCTACATAAACTAAGAAAATGCCGTTTTATAATATAAGCTCCCCTGCTCCTGAAGGCAGACAAGAAAAGAAATCAGCCTCAGAAACACAGGTCACCTCCAATGCAGCTTGTCTGCCACAGAGAGCTGGAGTGGAGGCAGGTGCAGCTATTAAAAAATCCAGAAAATTTCTCCAAAAAATGCCCATTGCAAAGAAAAATGTGATGTTGCCAGGGCGAAACTCTTCATGTGGAACTGAACAGCTCAGAGGATGAGAAGGCATTAAGTTCTGCACAGGGCAAAACAAGAAGTGGAAAAGGATGGATCAACTGCACAAGTAGAGAAGGTGACAGACCTTCCGCCCGCTGTAAGGCCCACGTGGGCCCTGGACACAAGCTCAGAAATAACCCAGGTCAAAGCAAGGACATCTAGAGGCCCCCAAACCTTGCATTTTGTGTCACTGAGTGGTGACAGATGGGCTGGTGACACAGATGTTTTGTTCTGCCCCAAAGGTCCAAAGCAGATCAATACCAGTTTCTCTGCTCTTCCCTGCTCTTAGCCTTTTCTATCTCCTCTGTCACCTGCAGCACCACCCCAGGGCTTGGCCAAGGCCCATTAGTGACACAGGAACCACACAGACTAGCAGAGAGCAGAGGTCTTGGATGGGGTGTATCCTTCAGCAAATCACAAACAGCAGCTATTGCTACTGGAATTGCCAAAAAACCTAAAGAGAAGAAAGGGGCCTCAGTTTGTTCTAGCTCCTCTGATGCTGAGCTGGTGAGACTCCCAGTTGAGTCCAGCTTTGGGAACGGCAGATGTTACATGACTGATGACTGACCGAGAAAATCCATCCTGCAAAGAGGGAATCCAGGTCCTGCCATTGCAGTCTGGCTCCTTCCCTTGTCCAGCCAGAAAGAAATGACTGAAGGATTCAGGACTGGCGTTTCTGGCAGCTGAGAACTGCACGGACTGGGCCAAGGGAGCTCACATTGCAGTGCTTCGAGGAAAGCAGCCCTGGGAGAGCTGGCTGCCAGTGCCCTGGCACTGGATCTGAGATATGGACTGGAGATCACAGGGAGAACAGGAACGTGCAGAGTGACACTCTCAGTTCAGATCCCACCATGTTATCTCACGTTTCTCACCCTGGGGCACCACCAGCCCCTTCTCCTCTATGAAGCCTTGGGGCAATAAAAGCATCTTTCACAAAAACCCCCTTCACTCCTGCAGTCTTCTGCCATCCCAGCACCGTTCTTGGACCAGTCCTTTCACAACTCACACTGGATAATATCACATAGAGCTTTCATCCAAAGAATCCTTCCTTCTTTTTCCTACCCGTCCTTAACCTTTCACTGCAGGTTATTCCTCAGCAGCCAGGCACAGTCTGCCCAGTGCCTCAGCTCCCTGGGAGAATCCCAGTGCCAGAGCTGCATTATGTTGCAGTTTCATTTCTTGCTGAAGAGTGTAGATGAATAAATAACTCATTTGTATTTTTATTGTCTTAAGACAATTTGAATGCACTTTAAATGTTACTACTACATGCATCCATTTACAGTAATACAAACCAACACTTTCTAAGTATCATGGATACAAATTCTGCTTCTCCGGCATAGATGTGAGAATTAGTGATAAATTTCCACATTCAGAATTTTGAAAATTTCCATCTTCTGCAACTACATATGACAAAGACCTTGGAAGCAAAAGGTAAAGTCCTGTCTCCACTGAGTTCATGTCAAAACTATGGATATCAAATGTACAGGTCTATGTTGATGCACCCATATGATTTAATATATTCCTTAATTTAATTATCAAAACATAAATAAATACAAATTAATCAGATCACACACTAGGAGGTGACCTCATACTAACAGAGCTCCTAAAATTCCAGCCAAATTAAAGATCCCATAGTGCTTGGGGAAGAGAATTAAAATAAAAGCAATCCTTGTCCCACATTTAAATACTACAATTATTATTATTATTATTGCAAAATTATTGCAGTGCTGTGATGTAATGGTAAAGCATATCCCTGTTATTTTAGGGATTTTTTTTTTCCCTTAAGCTGCAGAGTGAAGCTACTTGATGCTACATTTAAAGGACTTCAAGGAATTTTGTTGGTATTTAGAAAAGAAATACCAGCATGGAAAAACAATTCTGTGTATCCAGAGGTACGGAAGCAGCTCTGTGACATTAAACAGCACACAAGAAATATGTAACCATGCAATTAAGGACATGTTATGAGACTGACAAACTCTGAGCAGTTAAGGATGCATGTTCACTTCTCAGCTGTGCATGTGCTGACTTTTGAGAGCTTGAGCATTTAAAACTTAGTATTAGCCTTCATTATTCCTGGATTTTCAACCACTGGTTATACCTGAGGAGCTAAAGCAGATGCTCCTGCCAGCCTGGCACAGGGACTCCAGTGCTCACCTCAGGGGACAGGAAACAAACTCAGAGAAAGGCTCAGGAGGAGCTGGTTTCCAGTCCCTACTGTTCCGGTATTTCAGAGCTCCAAATCCTGCAAACTACACTTTGAATAAACCACCTCAAACTTTCACATTTCTGCAATTAAGCAACACCGGATTGTTCAGTCTTACAGAAAACTCAGATCAAGCCACTCCTGACCAAGCACAAGACCTTTCATGCACTTCCCATGCATTTGGGAAGTGATCTCAGCTGACAGCAGGGGCACAGGGGCAGCTCAAGGAGCATTTTGATTTGAACATAAAAATACAGCAGTCACAATGCCCATATCTAATTTATATCCTGCCAGGCTGACTTGTCAGGGAGGGATGGAACTCCCAGCTGGGCTGGAGCACAGAGCACCTCAGGGAGATGCCACCACATTGCTGGCACTGGGACATGCCAGGCAAAACTCTGTGATCTGAGCTCCCCCTGCACACAGTGATGCCCTCAAGAGCCCTGGGCAGTAAATACAGCCCCAAACACAGGAAATGCTCCTACCCTGGAGAGAAATATTGCTGGAGTAAAGAGCCACAAAGCTGAGACTGCCCCAAAGTTTATCACTGGGGCCCTCTCAGTGGGACACCCCAGAGAAGAATTACTGGTGACTAGGGAAGTAGCAGAGCAACCTTCAAGACCTTCTGAAAATAGACATAAAATCCCAGAATATCCTGGAAAGGACTCTCCAGGATCATCCAGGTGCCCAACTCTGTCCCTGCCCAAGACACCCCAACAATGGGCATCCCAATGCCCCAGCCCTGGGCATCCCTGGCAGCGCTGTCCAAACACTCCTGGAGCTCTGGCAGCCTCGGGGCCGTGCCCATTCCCTGGGGAGCCTGGGGAGTGCCTGGCACCCTCTGGGGGAAGAACCTTTCCCTGATCTCCAGCCTGACCCTGCCCTGAACCTGTGTTATCCCAGGATTCCCAAGATTCCAGCAGGACTGAGATACCTCTGTGTGCTCGCACATGGGTCTGGAAACAGTTGTAATACTTGTATTTCTTCCCACATATTCCACACTCGTAAGACCCTGAAAAACAAGAGAGAGAAGCACACATCACCATGAGAGATCGGGAGAAACAGCCTCCCTGCACACTGGTCCATAAACTGCGGGCAAAGGGGTGCACTTTGCAGCAAAGTAACTTTTGGAAGGTTCATGGAAATAAATGCAGGAAATCACTATCCCAGACACTATTCTTTCTTTCAGCCTCTGTAATCTCTTTAAGATTCCTTGGCATATTACATTTTCAGTGTATCTTTTAAACTTTGCTAATGTGAAAGGGCCACTCTCAAAATAGCCTGGCTTATAATTTTATAATAATGACTAATGTTTCCTATGGACAGAAATAACCTTGAATTACTTTTCAATAAGTTCCTAGTAGCTGGGAAAAATCCTTTTCAACTGAAAAAAGATGGCAATATGTTATCTCAAGGCCAGGAGTTTTCAAAATTTCTCAAGAAATGCACAATGTACAAATTTCCCAAGAAACCCACAGAGATTTGGTAAATATCCACTCAGAGGAAACCAAATAGATACAAATAGAACTTTTGCCCTTTTTAAGGAAAAGCACATGACCACAGTAGTCCCTCTTCTCAATTTGTGTCTCTAATTCCAGAAAACACACATCTGCAAACAGTCATTTGAAATGAAACCAGAGGAACAGAGCTGGGAGAACCATTTGTAATGATGAAGTTATGCCATGAATTTAGACTCTTCTGTTATTGAACAGGCAGATAGAAATTTCCTAAGATTTGTTATTTGAGTTGATTCAATCTCTTTTTTTCCTACTTCACTTTGTTGCACAGGCTATAAATTCACTTTCCAGGCTCCCACTTGCAGAATTCACTGCATTTCTTAACTGTTCACCAGAGCTGTGGAACTGGGATGCCTTTGCTGCTCTTTGGAGGCTGAGAGCATCACTTGACTGAAGAGGAAGTTGGAGAAAAAAGGGATGAATTAATTTGGTATGAATGCAGAATTTCGTTTCCATGCCTTTCCTCACACAGCCTTGAAACAATCTTTTCCTGACCATGCCAAACAGCAAAACTCAGGGATCAGGCACAAATGAGAACAAAAACATTCACACACATCCAGATAAACATTCCCAAGCATCATTTCACAGCAACACTCACCTGGAGCTACTCAAAAGTGAGCTCTTGCCAGGAACAAACCCAGGGTGTAGTCTGAACACACTATGCCCATGGTCCTTTTTCCCCTTCCCATGTCTCATTCTTATAGCCTGGGAAGAAAACACCTCTCTTCAGAGTGTCAGAGCCCTGAATTCCCTGCCTCTCACTGGTAGCACCACTTGGGGCTGTCTCCTGAACTGGGGAGGCTCCTTTGTCACTGATGCTGAAAGAGGCCATTCGCCACAGTCTGATACACCAGATTACCCAGCTGAAAAAATACTCACATATTCTGATAGCACAGGCACTTGGCTGTGTCTGATCTGCTCCAGAGCATTTTTATTATCATAGCTCACTTTATTTTATATAGCTACACATCTGTGGGACAGTCAGCACCTGTGGTCACTGCACACAGTCTGCCTGAGTGAAACCTGGGATATCAGCAGGTCAGCAGCATTTGCCAGCCCTCATTCCCATGCTCAAGGACTGATTATTTTCACCACCAACCTCCAAAATTCTTTTCTGTAAACTCTAGGAGCTGGATCCCCAAAGCAGCAGATGAGAGCACTCACCATCCTCAGGAGCCATGAGCACAGCTGAGATTCAGCTGAACCAATAGCATGATGTGAGTGATGCCCACCCACATCCCAAGAGTGCTGGCTGCACATAGAGCACTGGGAAGAGCTGGAATGAGTCCAGAGGAGGCCACTGAGGTAATCACAGGGCTGGAGCCCCTCTGCCCTGGAGCCAGGCTGGGAGAGTTCATCTGGAGAAGAACTAGTTCATCTAGGCTCCAGGAGACTCAGGCTTCCAAGGCCTAAAGGGACTCCAGGAGAGCTGGAAAGAGACTGGGGACAAAGGATGAAGGGACAGAACACAGGGAATGGCTTTCCACTGCCACACGACAGGGAGAGATGGGATATTGGAAAGGAATTGCTCCCTGTGAGGGCAGGCCCTGGCACAGGCTGCCCAGAGCAGCTGTGGCTGCCCCTGGGATCCCAAGGCCAGGCTGGATGGGGCTTGGAGCAGCCTGGGATAGTGGAAGGTGTCCCTGCCCATGGCAGGTCCCTTCCAGCCCAAAGCATTCTGTGATTCTATGAGCTGGTGCAAACAGGTCAAACACAGTGAGGGGCTCTAGGCTGAATTATTTTCCCCATTTTTATTGTATTTCCTACTTCCTCTGGAGACAATCTGGCACATAAATCTGGCACTGGCTGTGCAGGAGTTCTCCAAGAAGGTCAGCTGTCCAGGTAATTCTGCAGTGCCTTCCTTCTGTGCTCTGAACCTGAGCAGGGGCTGCAGCCCTCGTGCAGGGGCTGTGCTGGACACCAGGGGCAGCAGCTGAGGCAGGACAGGGACCTTGTGTCCCAGGCCAGGGCTTTTGAGCAGGTGTTCTGAAGCTCCCAGCTCTCAAGTAGAACCCAGGGAAGGTTGGAGTCAACTTTGAGGGGGACACCTGCACTCATCCCCTGCCCATGGGTGGTAGAGCAGTGCCCCAGGAGCACAGGGAGTTGGGGAGGGTGTGAGGGAGGTGTGTTACAGACCTGAGCCAGAGACACAACTCAGCAGCCACAGCTGTGTGCTCAGCTCACCACAGGCCCTCACGTTAGAGAAAGGAGGGGTTACTTGCCACAAAAAATGTGCTGTTAGAGTGGAGGAAAGGTGAAGTGGAGGAAGGACATCACTGTGTGTTAAGGCCTGGCAGAGATGATGCCCACGCAGCCTTGGACACCAGCAGCGAGGTCATTGTCCACTCAGGGTGTGTCATGCAGGTCACAGCTGGTGGTAGGAGGAGGGGAGATGGGGAAGGTTTGGGGTTAGTTGGTGCACTCAATTGGGCCAGGATTTTCCTGAGCCTCACAGCTGAAATTGATGGGTGCATTGCTCTGGGCAATGCACCCATTGCTTCCAGAGCTTCCTTTGCTCCCTGAGCCCTGGTTAGACTCACACCCTTCCATCACATACCGGACGTGTATCTCAATGCATGGTCAAAAATCCAGGTCCCTGAATATCGATTTCGTGTATATCCAACGGGAGAGCCACGTTCCACTGCTTTTCCATCTAAATTGTGCAAAAAGAAATCAGAAAAAAGCCCTTAAAGTGGATGCATTTCCAAGGAATAATGATGGCTGAAGCCTATTAAAAATTTCCAAGACCCATGTGTCCCTGTGGCTTCCTGACAAGATGTCAGAGGTCTCACAGAATTTCTTAAGGCTTCTGCAGTACTGTTTTACCTCACCAGGGAGAATCCAAAGTGCTCTTGAATTTCATATGCTGAGCAGCTCAGCAACTGAAACATCAGCACCACAGCATGAACCCAATATGTGCATGGAAGATGGACAGAGAGGCTCAGAACAGAAGGATCTCTCTTCACTCTGTCTCAAAAACATTTCTGATTTAATGCATTACTTGAAAAGTCCTCTCCAAAATGTTCCTCATAAAGCACCAGATTGGGAGAGCAGATTGAGAGCTTAAGGGGTCTTGTATCAAACTTGTCCTGATCAGCTCGCAGATAACCCAGTCCTCCAGGGCACAAATATTGACCTGATGCTATTCCCAACATGAAGAAATTATGACATCTGACAAACAGTCTCCCCCTCTTTCTCCCAAAATTACAACCAAGTGCCCTTTGCTTTTTCTCTCCTCTCCAGACAGCTCCATGGTGGGACTTGTGTGCCTCTCTGCCCTGACCTCCCTGCCCTGAGAAATGTCCATGTGCTGGGGCTCTTCAAGTGACCCTGGCCTGAGGTCAGCACATGAATCATGCCAGAAGAAAGAAGAGTCTAAGAACAGGAAATGTGGCACCTCTGAGCTGTGCATTGCAGGAATCCCCACCCAGGGCTGGGACACACGGGGTACTGTGGGGTTCCAGATGGGTGCAGGGGGGAAGCAGGGGATCTGCAGATTGGCTTCCTCTCCTCGATGCCAGAGGGGGATTCCACAGGATTGAAAGACTTTTGTGGAAAAGCAGCTGAAAGATAAATGGTCCAAACCCACAAAAAGCTCTTTGGCTGGGGGACTGTGGCCACTGTTCCCAACTATCCCACCCAGTACAGCCCCTTCCAGCCCCAACATGGTTTGGGATGCTCCAAAAAGATGGAGGCAGAGTCTGGAGTAGTCCAAAGCGCCGGGAGAGACAAGAGTTGGTGCAAGCAAACAGGAGCCAAAAGACACAAGGCCTGGTTTGATGTAAACACTGCGAGGGAATAGCAGCAACTGAGCTGGGAATCCCTGTTATAAATTGCTCCAAGTAACAACTAAAAATATAAATAGAGCAGATGTGTGACTCAGAAAAGAGACGTAAATCTTGTAATGTGCATTTCAGCTGAGTCCCAAGGCTGAGCTCTGCAGGAAAGCTGTCACTTGGAGCCACATGTGCCCTGAGCCTTCAGCACCATGGTCCTGGCTCAGACACGTCTCCTGTTTAACCAACTGTCCCCAGTACACCCTGAAAGGAGACAGGCTGGGGTCAGCAATTCCACACAGAGAACAACTGATGAACTTCACCACTTCATCAGGAATTGCTATAAAAATAACCATTTTCAACACCTTGAGTCTCAGCTTCTCTGATGAAGGTGAATAAAATCCTACCAAAGCTTTGCCTGTCTGCACAGAGGAAGTGATTGAGATAAAGTGCTCCCAGATCCCAGGGCAAGGAAGGCTCCTGGAAGTGCTGGGGAGCAGCAGCAGTCACAAAGCCTTTGCTTAGGAGGCAGGAGGCACCAGCAGCATCAGCAGGTCACACTTTCAGGCTACTCCAGTGCAGCAGCTGGAATGGCCAGTGGAGCAGATGCAATGGCCGGTGGGACAGCCCAAGTGGGCAGTGGAGCAGCTGGAATGGCCAGTGAGGAGCTGAAATGGCCACTAAGGAGCTGAAATGGCCAGTGGAGCAGTGGCACATGGGGCACATTTCTGGTGTGAGGTACCCTGGTGTGTGCAGAGATGGGCACGGTGCCTGTGTGTGATTTCCATGCGGGGACAGAGCGGGCCAGGTGCCAGAGCTCAGCAAACACAAGGAGCTGCTCTCTGGGCACCACAGGGTGTGCACACAGAGCAGAGGACCTGATGGCCAAACAGGAGTTATTCGAAGCCACCTCCCCAAAAATGAGGGTCATGTGAATAACAGACAGGGGCACTTCCAGGGCTCTGTTCACAAAGGAATTGGCACCAACCCCCATCACCTCCAGACCAAACTGCCTTTAAAGAAGCCCAGGCTTTACAAGGACCAGTACAATGTGTGTTTCACTGGAAAAGGCCCTTCCAGACAGAAGCTCTCCAGTTTATACGGCTTTCAACCACCACTTGTAACTGGTCAATGAATCTGTCCCTCTCCCTGCAGTGTCCTTACATTGTGAGTGTCTCCCTCACACCAGTCTGTCCCCAACACTCTCCATAGGGACAACACAGAATCACAGAACCATGGAATAGTCTGAACTCCTGTCCCTGCACAGACACCCCAAAAATCCCACCCTGGGCATCCCTGGGAGCGCTGTCCAAAGGCTCCTGGAGCTCTGGCAGCCTCGGGGCTGTGCCCATTCCCTGGGGAGCCTGGGCAGTGCCCAGCACCCTCTGGGGGAAGAACCTTTCCCTCATCTCCAGCCTGACCCTGCCCTGGCCCAACTCCAGCTGTTCCCTGGGCCCTGTCCCTGTCACAGAGAGCAGAGATTGGAGCTGTCCCTTGGGAGGAACTGAAAGCCCTGGATGAGGTCTCCCCTCAGTCTGCTCTGCTTCAGCTGAACAATCCCAGTGCCCTCAGCAGCTCCCCACTGGCTTCCCCTCCAGTCCACCCAAGTCAGCTAAGAGCAAAAGCCTCATCCCCACTGGACAGCAACGCAGCCAAGCTCATCTGGAAACTGCCACTGCCAGTGGACACTGACTGCAGAGCAGCTGCTGCTGCCCAGCCAGGAGCTGTGGGGAGAAGAGGGTCCTGTGGGGCACACCCAGCCTGCAGATGCTTTTACTAAGGGTTGGTGGTTGTGACTGGAGAAGCTCCCATTGCTGCCCATCAGTCATAGAGCTGCTCCACCTCTCCCTTCTAGGGCACTAGGAATGCTTTTCAGCTTTGCCCATGTAATAATCAAGAAGTGCAGAGGCACAAAAACTCTGAAAGTACACAGTATTTTTTCCAAATTGTAAAATCTTTGCGTCAGATATAGTTGTGGACTTAGGTTTTCCCTAGACCTGCACAGACAGCACTCACCTCCCACCTGCTGTTCTTAGTGGCTGTCCTGTGGTGGAAAGGAGGACAGGAAGAACAATGATGCTTCTGAGACAATCCCCAACTAAGGATATCTCCCGGGTTTCCTTCCAGCAGTGTGGACAATGATCAACAAAACCCAGAAGAAAATCCAACATCAATTCCTCTTTTCTTTCCCCCTGCAGGACAAACCAACCCCAACTGCAATGCTGGGCAGCTTAAATCAGCTTCCTCCTGAGTCCCTTAAATGAAACCTGGTCCAACTGCTCTTCCTTCTTTTTATTAGCAAATGCCTTTGGATCTCAGACACACTGCAGGGACCTGCTCCAGTCTGAGGACAACAGAGGCAGTACAAGAGTGGTGCCTTGCCAGGTTCCCACAGGAAGCCAGCCCCTTTCCCTGGAGCAGGAGGAGAGGACAGTTTGATGTTCACAGAAAAAAGAAAAAGCTTCTTCTCATCACAGTGGGAGGTGGGGTGGGGACAGGAACACCACAGGGCAGTCCAGAGTCAAAAGTATTCCCACAGCTGACGAGTGATCAGGAAAACAAACAGCAACCTGTAAAACCTGCTCTTGAGCTCAGACTCATTTACAGAAAAGATCCGCATTCCTCGAGCAACTTTCCTCAAAACATCTCAGCTGTTTCTCAAGTTTTCCTTTCCCAGTTCCTCATCTATGTCAAATGCACCCCCAGCCCTGGGCTCACCACTTGCTGCAGGTGACTGATGGGCAAGTCCCTGAACATGCAAAAATAAAATAAGGAGCTTTTTCTTTCCCATCTTGGCTGAGCCTTCAGGGGCAACCAGAGGCAAATGGACACAGGTCAATAATCCTGAACCAGGACCCCAAGATTGATGTTCACTCTGGCTCTGGGCCCTCCAGCAGAGCTGAGTGTCCAGGCACAGCTCTCCAGAGCCTCATCCTGCCCCTACATCCCCTCAGGGAATGGTGCCTCGTGCCTTACCGAGTGTCTGCTGGTTGCGCACGCCGCCGATGACCACGCAGATCTCCGCAGGCACATCCCCCGGCCCATCTTTGATGTTCTTCTTGGAATCTTTGGTGTCATCCTGCCAGATCACCTCCTCGATGTAGTCATCTGGTACCTCTGTCTTCACTTTCACCTCAGTCATCATTCCAGCCTCTTCACTGGGGGAGGACTGAGATGTCACCGAGTCAGAGCCCTCGGCTTTCGGGCTCTGCGGGCTCCTCTTCAAACCCTCCCTGAAGGGGGACAGAGAGGAGAGAACATGAATCCTCAATGCCAAGTGCTCGTTTTGTCATCACCAGGACCTAATTCAAGGTACTGTGGTTTATGCAGGTTATTTAAAAGAAGCATATTAATGTGTGTCTGCCATACATGATAAGTAATTAAAATTTAACCAGATAAAAGCAATAAAATGATTTGCTAGTAATGAAAATAACCTTTATCATCACAAACAACAGTAGTACTCATAAATACACTGGACCCCTAAAGAAGAGCACAGAACTTGCCCTGCTTGGCAGCAGGCCACGAGCTCAGCTCCAGCAGTTCTGACTGCAGGTATTTGAACACTGTCCATACACACAGAGCCATATTCCCCTGTGGCACTTGAGGACATGGGTCACTGGTGGACCTGGCACTGCTGAATTAAATTTGACTTGATGATCTTTAAGATCTTTTCCAACCTAAACAATTCTATGATTCTCTGACATTTTTAATTTCAAGCTATCTCCACCTTCCATCGCATCCTCTCTTTTATCCCTTCAAGCAACCTGACATCCCGTGGTATTCAGAGGCTTTATTGAACATACACAGTGCTGATCAAAGGGGATCATCTGGAGGATTAGGATATTTAGGGAGACTACCCTGTTATGGACAGATACAACTATTGGGGATGACAGGGAAAGCCTAATGGAGGGCGAAAGGCAGAGGCAGTCCACTGTGCTCAGAAACAGGTTAGGAGGAAATAGCATGTGTTTTCATCTGGGAAAGAAAAGCTGGGAATTTGTGGGAGAAAACAATCTAAACAAATATTCAAAACCCTTTAAGAAAAGGAAACTGGACACCTCAAAGGTGTAAACCAACATCAACAGATGCCATGGTAGCAAAAGGCAAAGGGGGTGTGAGCCCACCAGACAAGGATGTGGGAATAAGCCAGTGGAGCTCCTTTAGCACCACTCTTTATGGACCCCCAGTTTTTCATGGTGGTTATTAATACACTCCAACATGCAATACAAAGATAAAATCATTGCTGGTTCTGTTTGTGCAGAAATGAGAACTAAATATATAATGGCTCAGACTACCCAGAAACAGAAACCACTGTGACATATTTAGAGTCATGTAAACACTGGGAACAGCCAAAGGTGTTTGAAAACGTTTTAGGCAAAAGTAACAAAATAAAATGAAAAATAGGCTGAACTTATAGATGATCATTAGGTCATGCAACACTGACAGAGAAAAAAATCCCATTGCTTGGAACACCATAAAGTTCATCAGGAGAAAGTATGATTTACAGTGTTAGAGAACTAGCACATGCAGTGGGTTCTGGGTTATGGAGCTCGCAGAGGATGGTGCAAGTGGAGGTGAAAGTGTGGAGCACCTGGGAGGACAGGGATGAGGGGAACAGAGGAAGAGTGAGAACAATTCTCCAGTAATTACTGCCCAACCTCCCACACGGACATGGAGTCACTATTTCAAACTGGGTCAGGCACATCCTATTGCCAGAGATTTTATTATTCATCCATTCATTCTCATTATGGAATGAAATGTACAATTAATAGCCCCTAAACAGAGTTAGCCTTGACCTCCCTTCCAACTCATTTCCTGCCTTCTTGCACATACTCCTGCCATGCTCCCAAAATCATACAAGGGCTCTTACAAGTGAGAAAGATGGATTGAGACAGAGAAGATGTGGTTGAGAACTGGACAGTCTTTATGGTAATATGGTAATATTATTGGGTGTGCCACAGGCCCATCAATCTCAGCCACCACAGTGTGGCTCAGCATGCTTCCAAGGGGAAGGCAGTGAGTACAGAATACTCAGGGATCAGAAAAGAGTGGGATTGACTGCAGATCAATCAAATCCGGAAGGTATGAAATGCAAAACACTGATAAAGATAAGGTAGATAGGGTAGATAGGAAATCTTCTATCTGCCCAACAATAGCGTAGATAGGAAATCTTCCCTTCCTCATCGAGTACTGTGGAGGAAGATCAAAGCCAGCCAGGGCAATTCCCACTGCGAGGCTGGAAGGTGGGAGCAGGCAGCGAGAGCTTGGTTATTGAAGGCACAGCAACCTAGACCTGCCAGTCCTGGGCAAAGCCACAGGAAATTCCAGGCACAAGCCAAGTGATTTGGGATTAGAAGCAGACACCAGTAGCAGTGAAACTGAGGCTAAAGCCTTCTGTGGAGATTATAAAAGGGGCAAGAATACAATGACTTTCTGATAAGGCCCAGCTTTGCATCGGTCACATTCAAACACAAACCAAATCAGCTGTGAGGCAAAGATGTTTTCCATGTGCATTGCTCCTGAATAGAGAGAGGCATTTCCACAGGACTCCTGGAATGGTTGATGCGGGACAGATTTATTCATGCCCTAGAATTAAATTTAACACCACTGTTGCAAAAAATTATGGGTGGAGCCATGGAGGGGTGGAGAGCAAAGACTGTGAGCAGGACACTCCAACAGTGGATCCTTCTCTCCGTAGCTGGCTCTGCCCAAGACCAGTGCAGCACACTCAGAGAAGTCCAGGACTGTGGATGCACCCACATGGTGCTGCAACAACACAGAGCCGTGCTCTGAGCTGAAGGACTGACCAAATTTTCAGTTCAGGCGCCCGAGATGGAACGAGGAGGTCACTTTCTCCCTGCCTAAAGATATGGTGAAGCCACTCCCCACGTGCTGCAGACACAGCTGGCTTCAGGTTTCAGAGGTGATCAGAAAAGCTGAAGACGGTTCCAAAATGCAACACTGAAATGGTTCAAGACTGGGAAAAGACACTTTATGACTCTGTGAGACCAAACTGCTCCAGACTGTTTCTCATGCCAAAAGGAAGACTGGAAGATGATTTGATTGCAGCGTATCATCATCTTCATGGGGAGAGAATACGGTCTTGCCTTAATTTGGCAGGGAAGAGTCGAGTGCAAGCTCATTGCTGGAAGCTGAAACCAGGAGAAATGAGGCATAAAACATTAGCACAGATGGTGGTCCACTGGAACAGCCGTTTTCCAAAGGTTTTGCTCAGGGAGAACAGATCCCCCCGAGTTTTCAAACCCAGAGTTGTGTGTCTGGCTGGCCCAGGCCCCTGGGCTCAGTACTGATGCGCACTGGCCACACTTGGTGGCCTGGAGCTGAGGAATATATAAATTATTAGACCAGACCAATAGACCCTCAGAACCTTTGCCCTTCATGCACACTGACTTTGTGGATCCAGCTCTGCCAAGAAAGGAACTTCCCAGCTGGAATGTCTGCTCCTGGGTGGGACTTAACCCTGCAAATATTAACTGAAAGAAATTAATTGCCTTATATGTTTTAACTCTGAGCAGGCACCTGATGTGCAGAAGGACACCGCCCCAAATACTTCAGCAACTTTCTTCCATATGATTTCATGGCTCATGAGCCCTGAAAGGGGCCTGCTGTTTCCCTCAGAAACACATGAAACCATAAAAACAGCAGCACTGACACTCCTGGGAGCAGGGCTGAGCTCTTCAAAAGCCACTCAGTGCCTTAGCTGGGGCTGCACAATTTTGGAGAGGCAGCAGTTGTGGAATTCAGCTCTCGCAGCCAGGAGCAAGCATCACTTTCTTGTGGTCCCCTGTGAAATCTAGGTCGTGGTCCGGTGGCTAGAGCAGAACCAGGACGAGTTCAGGCTTTTCTGAAGCTCAGCTGCTGAATGGGATATAAATGTTCCCAAGGGTGCAGGGGAGAGCTGGGCTCAGGGAGTGATCCTCATGGGACAGCAGAGTTTGAAGCCTCCTGGTTTGGCTGGGCCTAGAGTACCAACATCCCAGAGCAAAACAGGAAGGAAAAGAAAGCTACTGACACTGTCAGGCAGGATGGAAAGGGGTACTTGCAGAGCCCCAGCAGAACCAATTTTCCTTGGAACACAGGAGTCATCCCAGCCTTCACCACACACAGCATCAACCCACACAGGTACTGACCCAGGGGAGGAGACCCAGGAAAGCTTTGTTTCATTCCCAGTCCTTTGGTCCTTGGATCAGCCCTTGCAAGCCCATGATGCCGCACTTGATAAGTGTTGTGCTGAATTTTGCCTCCCTTGCTACTGAACAGCACAAAGAACCTCCATTTGGAGATGAGGATACAGCAGCAGGAGATCTGGAACATTCTTGTTCTCCAGAAATTCACTGAGAGACACAGGGAGGGACAGAAGGGTGGTGGCATGAGGCTGGGGACCAAGGTCAGGTGTTCCCTGCTTGAGGGAGGGAAGACATCAGGCCTCAGCACTACCGAGGCCAGGCCTGGTTCTGACACTCCTGTACCATGGCAGCTCTTCCAGAGCTGAGGCACAACTGCTGGAAAGGCTCAGAAAGAGGATGAGCAAGAACAGGAGTGGATTTTCAATTCAGCTGTTCCCAAGGCTCCAAGCAGGTCTCATGGGTTTGGGTGAGGGCATAGAGAGAAAAGAACTCAAAGCTCTCGGGGTGTCAGGTAAGTTCAGTATCAGTCCTGGGGGCTGGGAGCAAAAGGACTCCCCAGTGTGACCCAGGCAGTGCCCATGCGCCCTGGTGCCCACACAGAAACCTGCCCCAGCCTCCAGATCCCTGCAGGCGCTGCTGGGGCACTGCTGGGGACACACTGGGACCCGTGATGGTCAGAGCCTCCACTTGGTGGAGACAGCAGCGCACAGGAGCCAAGGGAGAACCTGCCAGAGTCGCCTCCCACCACCAGGTCCCCCAGCCACCGTCTCCTGGTGGCTCTGAGCTCAGTCCCCAGCCTCATGCCACCACCCTTCTGTATGAAACAATGCGGATTTAGTGTCCAGTGTGGCCTTCCAGGGGTCAGCTGCACCTCCCTCTGCACGTCCAACCTGCATTTAAACATCCATGGGCTGGTGTTCTCTGGAAGAGGATATTCCTATTCTCCAAACACAGCACTGCTTGCACAGGACAAAAACTGCTCAGAGCCACCAGGCCACAGAGGAGCAGAGTGTACAGGCAAAGCTGACTTAAACCCTACCTCCTTCCACAGAGGCAATCTAACAACTTCTCCTTGGCTTTGCCTCTTCCTGGGAAATCCTCCTTCACTGTTCCATGTCTTGTCTTTACTGAACTGTGGGCCCTGGCAATCCAAGAGGCTCTTCCTTGCTGAGGAGAGGAGGCAGAAGCCTTGGGATCACACAGTGCTCACTCCGTGCCTGGTTGCTCCTACAGGTGAGGTCCTGTTTCACTTCCCAGAACAGACTCTGTGATTTCCAACATGAAAGAGGCAAACACTGAACTTGCATGTATCACTGCTCTCACTAAGTAGGCCACACAACCAATTACTGTAATACCAGCTCTGCCATCTCACAATGCTCATTTCAACATTGCTGCCTGCTTTGATCATCAGACTTTCATCTTCTGATGACGTTACGGCCACTTTCATGTCAGACACAAGTGTGTGAAGGCAGAATAGATTTCAGAAGGCCTTAATGAAGCCTCAGCATGGAGAACTGGAAAAAGAAGGGTAAAAGTGAATTCCTGGGCCCATTTGGCTACAGCTTCCTTGGCCCTACACCTGTGGCAGCTCATGAAGCCTCAGGCTTCGGCAGAGCTCGATGATGCAGCACAACAATACAGGCCAGAACCGTTCTGGGTGTGAAGCCTCACCAGCATCAATGCAAGGAGCAACACGAGGGCAATGCCTCTTCCTGAGGGAAGGACAGAAAGGAAAGGCTAGGTGCTCACCCTCTGCACAGTGACACCACCCACAGATCCAGCAGCCCCTTCCAGCTGAGCTCCTGTGGCAGGAGGGGGCCAGAAGGGGGTGAAGGCTGGAGGCTGCAATGTGATGAAGCTGTTCTGGTCTCTGCAGGGCCTCCCTTGCTGTGCTGAGCAAAACAGCAGTGAGTGAAAGCAAACGGGGCCCGTCAGCTGCTGCAGCTACAAGACGCTTGCTCTTGCAGTTTGCTGTTTCTGATCTGGAGTAGCATCCTCATAAATAATGAAAGTGACTAAAAGCTACTTAAAAAACACACACTCCTCCCTTCTGAAAGAATGAGGAAAAAAACCCAATTATAAAAGGACATTTCTTCCAGCTAGGAATAATTTGTCATGTAATTCTCTGAAGACAGCAACAGAAACATGCGTGCTCCGTGCTCCCTTTGAGTCATCTGTGATTGCATATGTACTCAGATGGCTTCTAATGAGGCTATTTTTACAGCACGCATCCTGCTGAGTTTTTGGGGAGGGGCAGAGTGAGATAAGTGAAGTATCAGTCTTCAACATCAGCTCCTCAAAAGGAGAGGAAAAGGAAACACATGTGGAGGAGGATGTACCACTCTGAACCAACACCTACAAACAGCTCTCCTGCCCCAGCAGTGAATGTAGAGCATCTTTTGGCTTTTTCTAAACAATATTCAAGCTGGAAAACCCAGAGATCATTAGTGCCTTGATGATATCAATGATGGCCACAGGGCTCTGCACAAACTGGTCTGGTGGAAGCTGTCCCTGCTCATGGCAGGAGGGGGAACAGGATGGGTCTTCAAGGTGCCCCCAACCCAACCCATTCTGATTCAATGGTGACACTCCTTGGCAGAGGACAGGGTGTGCCCAGTTAGAGTAAAACTGAAACACATTTTGGGCACCCCTTAAAAGGCTCTTCTGGTCTGCAGCACCAGAGGTTCAGTAAGGACTCACAAACACTCATGGGGCCAAGCAATGGGCACCTTTGCACAGGCCAGCAGGATGCCAGCACCAGTGGGATGTCCCAACTTGTCTTCTGGAAACCAATGTGCAGTTGGCTCATCCCAGGCTAAATCAAAAGGCCTCAGCTGTCAGAAAGAAAAAGAAGCAAAAAATGGGGGAGGCTGAAACTGGGCTCAATTTACAGATGTCTGCCATGGTTTTACAAGAACCAGAAGATTGCTGTCATGACTGGAGCTATGGGAAGTGGAATAGACGGAACAGATGTAAATGAACTCTCATTTTACACGGAGATGATGAAAGCAGAGACAAGAAAAAGAAGGATGTAAGTTAAAAATCTGCTTGTCTGATAAATTAGCTGTGCTGGCCTTCCCACCCCTCCCAATGGCACCTCCTCTGATTCCTGGGGCAGCCCAGCAAGTGTGGGCCCTGTGCCTTACACCAGGAAGAGGTGGAGAAGATCAGGAAGCAGAGGTGTCCTGGTGTCCTTCACTGGGGATATCTCCTGCAGACATCACCAGACAAGAATATTTTCAAGTGCAGGGTTAAAAGAGAGAAATGCAGGAGCTGTTTTTCCACTGTTACAATTGAGCTCTTGTCTCCTCAGCTCCAGGCTCCAGCCCCAGCTTCAATGTTCCCTCATACTCCAAAAGGCAAAAACACCACCCCACAGTCCCATATCAGAGCTGCCCAGAGCTGTGTCCAGTGCCCAGAGCTGCTCCTCTCCAAGGGACTCAACCCCCTCCTCCCTGCCATAGCTCCCAGAGTCTCTGCCAAAGCCACTCTGCAGCGTGAGCCTGCATCCTTCAGAGAGGATGTCCTGGTGCTGATGTGAAGTGCTGGAACAACCACCCTATCTTGGGTTGCTTCCTCCTCTAAGGGATTCTTTTCTGGAACATGCACTGTACTTCCAGTGTGGATTGCTGCCTCTGGTCATTGGGCATTTGCTGGAAAAGAGATTCTCTTACTGGGAATCTTACCCAGGAGAAAACTCTCTTTGCTGTCTCTCAAATGAAGCAAAGCAAACACTTCCTTAATGTACACTGTGTGCACACTAAAATATCCCTTCTGATCCTTGACTCTTTCCATTTGGGAGCCTGTCCACATTCCAGAGCATGGATACCCAAGCAGGATACCCAAGTGTGCTACCAGCATTCTGGGTGACGCACACGATGACAGCACATGCTGGTCCATATGACTGAAACCCTGATTTTCACTTGGTCACAAAGGGGTTCATGTCATCCATGTTCCACTAGGAGGTTTCAGTTCTCTTCACAATCTTCCACAATGCCACTGTGAATTCCAAAAGTGTGTATTTAACTTCTGAAAGGTTACAGGAAAAACCTGCTCTGCCCTGTCGTTATTTTAGGGGATGGGAACTCCCTCCTCCACCAGCAGTACAGGAGAGAAGACTTGCCAAAGAACAGGAAAAAAGCAAAAGCTGGTCAGAGCTTCTGGGCATCTTCCACATGTAACACGCTCATGTGAACCTCAGGATTCAAAGACTTCAAGGTCCCTGTGAGGTCCCAAGAGCTCCTGTAGTCTCTGTGCTGGTTTTGTCCTTGGCCCAGGAGCTGTATCCTTGTGCTTGGTTGGGATCTTTCACAAGGCTGCTGGGTCCCCTCTTTGCATCCACAACCCTGAACACACTGGCCCCTCGTACCCTGACCAAGGGTGAAGCTGCAGCACCTGGAGGCTCTGAGGCTCACACTCCAAGTTGGACCTGGGGACATCAAACTAACCAGGCACAAAAGAAAATCCCTGAAACAGGAGAAGCAGACCAAACCATGCCCCTATCTGGGACACATTTACATCCTCTGCTTTCACCCTCCAAAATAAACTGCAATCAGAACATGAGGCCGCATCCTTCTGCAGGCAGAGGTGTGACAGTAGCTGCCATTCAGGTTTTCCTGGAAGAAATTTGCTCAATAAATACCAGTATTATTAAGGAGTTCATAAATTTAAAGGACATGAAAGTTTTTTAGAAGAGAGATGCCTCAGGCAAGTTCACCCCCTGCCTCTGAGGGCAGCCAGCTCTTGAAAACAGAGGTAATAGCTTTCAAAAACCCCAAAATACATCATGCAGCACTTGGTGGTGTGTGTGGCGTCGGTACCAAAATCTAGGGAAAACAAACAAACAAAGCAAAATAGTTAATTTTTCCAGCTATCTGGGTCTAGTAAAACACACAACCTTCCCCGACAGCAAACTCTGCTTCAGGAAGTCCAAGAGGAATTTAATCGTGCGTTCATTCCTCAAGGGACATTCGGCAGCTCTGAATCCTTCAGAGAAGGTAAACTCCAGGACCAATCAGCCTGCCTCTCCTCTGTAAATTAAACATTAAAATACAAACCAGAACAATAGTCAAGAGCCACAAAGAATTCCTAAGGTATTAGCAAAACAAATTCCCTTCAGTCCTTATTAGGAATATCTTGAGGATGGTTTGAAGAGGAAAGTATAACCAAATAAAAAAAAATTTGGCTTATCCAACAAAAAACAACTATGCACTCTTTGCCAAAAGCAAAAGAATTCAGTCAGATAAAAAATGCAACACACAAATGATGCAGGTTAAAACTGAATTTAAGATGATAATGGAATAGCTGCCAGCGTCTTTAAATTTTCAAGCGCGGAAATGTCAACAGAGACAAAGAAATTCAAGGAAAAACAAAGAGAATAGATTAAGGATTTATTTATAACAGTGAAAGAGCTCTGTGTTCCTTGACTAAGAAATGACTGAGAGGATGAGAACTGAAATGGCCACACGTCTCCAACACACCACGAGGAGTGAGGGGATGACCCAAGGATTTCCTGATAGCTCAGCTTTCCTGAAGACTTTAGAGCTGCCACGTCTCGGTACTTTAAGGCTCCAGAAGGGACATTTCTTCACCTCACACCATCCAAAGCTCTCCAGGACTTTGGCACTGGGCAAACTGGTGTGGTTTACACAGAAAATACTCCCATCCCTCAGAGCTGGGATGTGTCTGATTGCTGTCATCTCCTTGTATGTGAACATTTGACCTTCTTTTGGGTTTCAAGGAAACCTGCTCAGGTTCCCCACAGCTTCTGTGCTAGTTGTTGTACAGAACTGAACTATCCACTGCTCTTAAACTGGCCAGAGGGCACTTTTGGGGGCTTTTGTGCTGGTCGGTTGGTTTGTTTCTTTTTGAAGATGGCTGGTGAGAGCCCTTCAGTGGGCACCAAGGTTTATTAAATTCCTTGCCTAATTAGTAAGAGTTTTCTCTTTTTCTGATGCAGGATGAGTTGGAAGTCTTGGCACTCTAGGACTGAAAATCCCATAGGTTGCCTCTTAAAGAAAGGGGAGACAATTCAAATAATTTTGCCTCCTGGAAATACCCAGCCCTAGGTCTGTCCTTCCACAGGGTGTAGAGCCCTCTCCCAAGCCTCAGAGGACCACAAGCTCAGAAATTGTCCTTCCCCAGTGCTGAGGACCTGGTGATCTGGAAGAGGAGCCTGAAGAACAGGGTTGATGAGTGCCCCATCGCAGGGCACTCCCTTGGGTGACAGGAGCTGCTGGGGAGCACGTGTCCACAAAGGACAGAGAAAGGAATGTGGGAAAGAGAAGGGAAGGTGCCACCAGGGAGGCTGGAGAAAGGTGAACTGAGAAGGAGCAAAGAGGGTGCAACCCTTTCTCAACAGTTTCTCCTCACATGGCTCCCCAGGGAATGGTCCCAGCCCCAAGAGCTCCAGGAATGTTTGGACACCGCTCCCAGGGATGCTCAGGGTGGGACTGTTGGGGTGTCTGTGCAGAGCCAGGAGCTAGACTCAGTGATCCTGGTGGATCCTTCCAGCTCAGGGATTCTGTGATTCCGTGGAAGTCACATCTTCTGTGGCACAGGCTGAAACACTCAGACCCCTGAGACACCACGGCTTGGTCTGGAGTACCCGGGAAAACTGCACCGTGTCAGAGCTGGGAAACCTCCAGGCTCAGCCCAAAGCACTCGTGTGAACTCCTGCTCTGCTCCCACCTGGGCCAGCACCCAGAGCCCTTCTGCTGGACCTGCACCCCCCTCAGCCCTTTCTAGGAGCTGCAGCCCAGCTGCTATCACTGCACTAAATGACAGCCACCCCTGCCCTGCCAGCAGCTCCCAGCCCCGAAGGCCTGGATTTCCCCTGCTCCAGGAGCAGCTTCTCCACAGCTACATCTGTGCTTTGAGCGGGCTCCCGGCTGGTGACAGCCCTGCTGCAGACCGGGCTGAGCTTCCAGCTGGCTCCGTTCCCTCCGCAAACAGATGCAGCTCCTATATCAGGGGCTGATTTATTCAGCAGGAGTCTCGCACATTAAGTGTAGTTAAGTCTGAAAACAAATCTAATGATTTTAAAATAAATAGCCAACAGAGGACTCAAAACTGAAATTCCTCCTTCCTCTGACACCCGCCACATAAACAATAATAATTATATAAAACCGTGTCTAACACATGACTACACAAGGCTCTGGTGACCAAGAAAAGCATACGCTGCTTGTCAGACATAATTGCACATTTGGTTTTTCAATTATTTCTTGTCAGGATCCAGAGCCCACCATCTGAATGCTGACATTAATTATTGGGAAGTTGTTAGTGCTCCAATAGTCTTATAGAGACTCCCAGTGCTCCCTGAGGCCCACAGCTCCCAGTGCTGCTACTACAGTGCCCTTCCGTCCCACCAACTCTTTGGGACTGTCACACATCAGACAGGGACACCCAGACTGGGCCACCATGTGCAGAAAGGGCTTCAGAAGAAGTTTCAAGAAAGTCTCCAGTGGGCATCAGCAAGGAATCGATCCTCTGCCATGTGCTCACCCACAGGATGGGGCCAGACCATGTCCAGCACTGAGGCCTCCAACACAAGACCAGGACCTGCTGGAGCAAGTCCATAGGAGGCCATGGAGCTGCTCCAAGGGCTGGAGCCCCTCTGCTCTGGAGCCAGGTTGAAAGAGCTGGGGGTGCTCACCTGGAGATAAGAAGATTCCAGGGAGAGCTCAGAGCCCCAGCCAGGGCCTAAAGCAGCTCCAGGAGAGCTGGAGAGGGACTGGGGACAAGGGATGGAGGGACAGGACACAGGGAATGGCTTCCCACTGCCAGAGGGCAGGGATAGATTGTGATATTGGGAAGGAATTGTTCCCTGGGAGGGTGGGCAGGCCCTGGCATAGGGTGCCCAGAGCAGCTGTGGCTGCCCCTGGATCCCTGGCAGTGTCCAAGGCCAGGTTGGACATTGGGGCTTGGAGCAGCCTGGGACAGTGGAAGGTGTCTCTGCCCATGGCAGGGGTGGCACTGGATGATCCCTAAGGTCCCTCCCAACCCAAGGCAGTGTGGGATTCTGTGAATCCAGCCCATGTCACCCCCTGTCACCGTGTTCCAGCTGAGTCCCCTCCCACCCCCTCTGAGCACCCAACTACTGCTGTCGCACTCCCATCACATCGCTGCCCATCATGGAGGAAAACATCCTGCCTTTTATTGGCTTTTAATTTGCTGCTTTTTAATTTTGTTGACTGTCTCTTTTTTCCTTGCAAAAGGAAGAAAAAAGCCTCTGATCTACCTTTTCTGGAGTGTTCAAAAACATGCACAGCTTTGTCAGGTTGTCTCTTAGTTGTCATCTTCCCCAAGGCAAGCAGCCATCTCTCTTCTGGCTGCCTTCAAGGAAGGGGGCTTTTCGTGCTCCTATGAATTCTCTTCACCTTTTAAAATTTCCCATTACTGAGCACTCACTGAGGTGCAGCAACCACAGAGGAGTTAATGGGGGAGGAGAATAGCGAGTGCTCTCTGCCACCACGAGCTGCCAGCTGCACACCCTTACCCCTGTTCTTCCAAAGGCAGCAAGAGGCCTCTGGAGCTGGGGGTGGTGGGATCACAAACCCCTGGGCCTGCAAAGATTTCAGTGTTTGCTTGAAACAGAATAAAATCAATTCACTTCAGTCCAAAAAGAAAAATAGGATTGACCCAATACCACAGTCATCACCTTAGACCAAGCCTGCTACTGTGAAAAAAAAATATTGCAGGAAGATAAAATCCAGGCAACTTCACTTATATTATATTATATTAATTACATTATACTATATTACATTATACTATATTATATTATACTATATTATTTTTGCTTATATTTTTACTGATAGAAATTAATTGTTAAAAGCTTCCTCGATAGTTTGCAATTAGTGAGGGTTTCAAGCAGCAATGACTTTGAGAAACATCCATCTTGTGTCTCCATCCACTGATGACCCTCAGATGTAGTCAGAATTACATTTCCACCTTCAATCACTGACAGAGCTTTCTTGAAATACTACATTTTGATTCCGTTTTATTGTTTTTAAATGGACTTGGTCATTCTCCTTTCTTTGGCCACGTTTTGTTCAGTCAGGTAGATGATAAAGATGATTTTGTTTCCACTTTTCTACAAGGAAAAAAGCAATGACCAGCCTCACACTCCTCTGGACACACAAAGGAACAAGGAAAACAGAGGGAAATTCTCCCACCTTGCCAGGAGCTCCATCCCTGCCCTGGGGAAGGCCCACTGTTCACTACTGGGAGGATATTCAGCCCCAAAGGCACCCCAGGCAGATGAGATGTCACCCTAAACATGACATGGACACTCCAAAGGCAAGGTGGACATCCCAAAGGTGACATGGATACTCCAAAGGTGACATGGATACTCCAAAGGTGACATGGACACCCCAAAGGTGAGATGGACACTCCAAAGGTGACATGGACACCCCAAAGGTGAGATGGACACTCCGAAGGTCAGCTCCCACAGGGAGAATGCACTTGCCCACCTGCTGTGGGAAACCCTCCGGTGAGAGCTGCAAAACTGAGTTAAAGGTTGGAATAAAGAATCCAGGGGAAGGAAGTGATGCCTGGCTTCTCTCCCCTTGCTCCTCAGCCTGTGCTTTCTTTTCAACACATCCTTCAGGCTTATTCCCAGTGTCCTGTGAGCCACCACTGCTGGACCACAGATGAGCCACCTCCAAAGTGAGACACAGAAGTTTTCCCCTGTGACAGATGCCCAGTGTTTCCCTCTGCTCAGCTCAGAAGCACCCTAGACATGTTCAATGCCAGGCAGTGCCAACTAGAAAAACCACTGCCAGGAAATGAGGGGAATGAGGGTATTTCATCCTGAAATGCCATTGGCAGTGCTGAGGCACTGGGCAGGGACCAGCCAGCATGGTGGAACACCGAACCTGGCAGGGGCTGTGCACAGTCAGCAGTGGGAGGCAGGGAGAGCATCAGGACCACAGTGGTTCCCAGATCTCACTAGGATATGCTTTTACATGGCAGGATGAGATTTATCTAAGGAATAAAACTTTCACAATACTTTCAAGGCACTGGAGGGGACAGGAAGCCACAGCCCAGGGCAGACTACCTCAGCATGTCCCTCTCCAGAGTGGGAGCAGCAGAGACACCTCTCAGTGGGATCACAGGGGGTTGGGCTGGTGGGACACCTCTGTCCTCTCCTTCTGAAGGACAGAAGGGTCTGCACAGCCCAAGGTCTCCATCCAAGAGCCTCACCCTGGGGGCACTCAGCTAGAACTCCCCACACCAACACACAAACCACCTCTGCTTTCAGTCTCCAAGGCCAGGACGAGGCCAGACTCCCACATCCATCTTTCCAGCTATATCCAAATAGGGCTGCATGGACACTCAGCTCTGATAGCTCCCACCCATCCCTCCTGTGCAGCCACCCTTGGCCACCTCATCTCCAGGATGAAGAGCCCATCTGAGCAGAGCTGCACCCACCCACCACATCCCACCCGGCGGAGCAGCCCAGCCCTACCTGCTGGAAGAGCTCCTCCGCCCACTGCTGTTGCTCTCGTCGGCCTAGGAGATCAAAACAAAAAAGCTGGTTAGGTTCAGAAAGACAAGACTGCTCTCCAGCCCCTCCTGCCCCCAAATTCCAGGGTTCTCCAGGAGCTCCACACACACCGTGCTCAGCTCTGAGCCCCCAGGCTGGGCAGGGTCTGAGCCCCAGCCCCACCACAGGGCTCCTCCCAAGCCCATCCCCGCTGGTCACTCTGCTGCAACCCAAGTCTCAAGCAATGATCCCCTGGATGCAAAACCACACCATGGCCAGCTGGGAAATCAAGAATGGCCAAATTGTCCAAATGTCCAGGTAGCAATGGCCCTGCTCTGGGCTGGAGGGGTAGCCCAACACCTCCCCTCGTTAGCCCCGTGCCCTAATTAGCCCCTCCAGGCCCTGGGAGGGCTGAGCAGGGAGGGCCCATGGTCTCCTCTCGCCTCCTTCCCCAGCTCACTGATGAGAGCCTTCCTTGGAAAGACAATATTATTCCAATCCCAGAAATTTTATTTCTGAATTTGTGCAAATACAAGTTAAAAGATATTAGCTGCATTTCACATTTTGTGCAAATGGCAGAAACAGGCAATTCATGTGCAGCAGGATGGGGGCCAGCCAACGATTTCGATAAAATAAACCCTTTTTTAATTTAAATGCTAATGCACTGAATTAAAATTTAATAACTGAGGAAATTGAAAAGCCGAGCAGGAATATTGGAAATAAATCCAAGCAGAAACAGCTGAAATTAAAAATTCTAGAGAGTGGGAGGATAGCAGCTAAGCTGTCTTATATGATTACTTTTCTTTTTTTTTTTTTTTTTTTTTTTTTTTTTTTTTTTTTCAGAATGAAGGGGGGAAGGAAAAAAATCCTATCTTTGGCTGGCTGTAGGGCAGTAAATCGAGAGTGCTGTGATTTATTGCTCAATTTTCCTGAGGGAAAAAGGCTTTCTTTCATGCTGAAATATTTCATAAATTTCAAGCCAGCATAAATTCTTAATTTAAAAGTTATGGAGGTCACATTTAGTGCACTGGTGCAATTCTGAAATCTTAAAGGAATAGCAACCAAAAAAAAAATTGCAATTTTATTTTATTTTTTTTAATTCTTCATGTAAAATTTTCTTCAAAGGAATTGTCCAAGTTACACAAAGCAGAAACACAACCTGGCTTCTGAAGGGATATGAAATCCAGTGGAAATTAAGAGATAAAAATCTAACTCAATTGCAAAAAGGTATCTTTTGATGATGATGATAATTATTATTATTATTATTATTGTGAGTCACTTGAGGAATTTCTGTTAAAAAATTTCTTCTCTCCATTGCCTGGGAAAAGCCAGAAGGGAGGAGCTGACAATGTAATTGCTTCTGTTAGATCTCCAATCTTTTGTGAGCACTGATATGTTCATTTGTTATACAGCTGTTCAGCTACAGAAAGGATGTCAGAGCACCCATAATTCAAAGCAATCAATCAAAAATTAATGATTTGTCATGCTTACACAATGGAAAAAAAAAGAAAAAAAAAAGCTTTATGGGTTCCTGCAACTGGTAGATTGCTGAAACCTTCAGGGCATTTTCTAGAAGATTAGATCTGTGTGTACAAAGAAAGGGGGAAAAAGGGAAAAAGGAGACTTAATATAAAGCCAGGGCAGAAACCTTCTGGGGTGCTTGGGGTTGCTGAGGCCCAAAATCCCCCAGAGATGGGAACTTCACAATTCCTGTCTGTACAAAGAGTTTTGTGCACAACCCAAGTGCACATAATCCAAGAGCTACATCTTGGATCACAGGGATCTTATGAGGCTCCTGCCATGAGAATTCTACAGGAAAATCACCCACTGAATAATGGAACCATGGAATATCCTGAGCTGGAACGATATTTTGACCCATGAGGATGATGGAATCCAGCCCCTGGCCCTGCACAGACACTCAAACAATCCCCAGTGCAGGGGAGTTTCCTTCTTTTGAAAGAAAAAATTAGAAATAAAGGAACCACAACAGGTAAGGGCTCTCATCTCAATGGTTTCACACAGCCAGGGTGCTCCTGGAGATGATCCATTAGACAAAAACACCAAGCTAAGCTTGAATGAGATCAGATCAAGCTGCCTTTAATGTTTCTGGATGATGAAATAAACAAATCCACAGAATTCCAGACTGGTTTGGGGTGGGAGGGACCTTAGGGATCATCCAGTGCCACCCCTGCCATGGGCAAGGACACCTTCCACCATCCCAGGCTGCTCCAACCCCAGTGTCCAGCCTGGCCTTGGACACTGCCAGGGATCCAGGGGCAGCCACAGCTGCTCTGGGCACCCTGTGCCAGGGCCTGCCCACCCTCCCAGGGAACAATTCCTTCCCAATCTCCCATCCAGCCCTGCCCTCTGGTGGGAAGCCATTCCCTGTGTCCTGTCCCTCCATCCCCTGTCCCCAGTCCCTCTCCAGCTCTCCTGGAGTCCCTTTAGGCACTGGAAATGAGCTTTTCCTCTCCAGGTAAACACCCCTAGCTCTCAGCTTGCTCATTCAAAAATAAAGTCCAGTGAAACTAAAGCATTCCATCTAAATTCTAAAAAGTGGCATTTGAGAACTAAAATACTATGATGGAAAGGTGAAAGGCGGGAAATCACTGTTGAACCAGAATGTGCCAAAATGGGTCAGAGCAGCTGCCAACAAAGTTATATCTTTGTGGAGGGGAACAGAAATCTCCTGTGCTCACATTTAGAATCTCCTGCACTCCCATTTACCCAAATAATTGATTTTGGTGATTTCCTAATTTCTAATTGAAAAAGGAGAGGAGCAGAATTTGCATCTGCTGGTGAGCGGGGAGGCCGCATGTGGAGTGTTGGAACAGGCTGGAGAATGTCACACGATCTGTCCCATAAAATCATTTACAATTCAAAATGTTACTCCCTAAAGTTGCTTTTCTACATATTGGATGTGATTAGGGTAGTTTTGTTTAACTAATGGTAATAAATATCCTTTAAATGAAAACACACACAAGCAGAACGCGGTTGCAGGCCATATGCTCCTCAAATCGAGTGTTAAGCAAAAAGTAAATCATGATAAATTAGAAATGTATCAGTCAACATCTTCTAACAGGGTAACGTGTCAAAAAACAGGAGTCCAAGCAGATGTAGAACTGACCTGAGAAATCCACGTTCATCAAGAGGACTACATTATATCAGGAAAAAAACCCCAACATTTTAACAGTTACAGCAAAACAAAAAAATAACTAAAAGCAATAAAAATGTGAAACGAGATTTCAGACGATTTAAGCACGGGCTTTCTGCCTGATCTCTTAAATTATGATTACAAACAATTATTCAAATCACTTGGATTTACATCCATGCTTGGATCAGCTCCCATGGATGGCATGGGGTCACTGGGACACCCCCAAAGCACTGCCACAGCCCTCCCCAGGAGGAAAAGGGGTTTAATCCATTTATTTATTTATTCCGATACAGCCACCTCCTATGATTTGCCTCTGAACCCCATCCCAAAGGGAAAGGTCCCTAATTCTGCCTGGGGGTCACAGGAGGAGCAGACCCTGCTCACCCCAACTCCTCTCCCACAGCACCTTCCTTCTCCAGAGGGAAAGAGGCAGAGTTGTTTGTTTACCTGAGGTAAAAAAAAAGGAAAAAAAACCCTAAATCCCCACTCTGCTTCCCCCAAACACCTTCCCAGAGACAGCTGAGTAATTTTTGTCCAAACACAAACCACACTTTTGGTTTGGTTCAATTTTGGAAGGAGTCAGCAGCACCCAGCATGGAAAATTTCACCCCAAATAATTAAAATTTGGCAAAGGGAGAAGCAACTGAAAACGAGTCTGACACAGGAATGTGCCATAAAAATAACTGCAGGCTTGCTACCTGCACTGTCTGGGGTTATTAACTTCAGAGCCACAGAAAATGCAGGAAGTTGTTTGGGGGGGTTTTTTGCCTTCTTTCTTGTCTTTAAACAAAGGGGAAGACACTGGCGGTTTCCTATTTAATTTTTATTAAATAGGAGGGGGAAAAACAGCAGAGCAGCTCCACATCACACCAAAACATCTGCAGAGCACAAGGATCCATAAATGTGCCCTGGATTTTTAATTTTAAGACATTTTTAATGTGGATTTTTGCTTCCTCCTGCCAACACAGTGGATGCTGAGGAACCCCAAGCCCCAGATTTTGAGAGAAGGAAGCAACACTGAGCCCGTGGGTGATCCAAGCAGAGCTATGCTCTACAGAATCATGGAATCACTGAGGTTGGAAAAGCCCTCTGAGATCAATTCCAACCATTCCCCAGCACCGCCAAGGCCAGCACTAATCCCTGTCCCCAAGTGCCACAGCCACAATGGAACATTTCCAGGGATGGTGATTCCACCACTGCCCTGGGCAGCTGTTCCCATGCTTGACCACACTTTTCCTGAGGAAATTTTTCCTAATATCAAAGGATAATTTTTCCAAATATCAACTATTTCATACACCTTCCCTGGTGCAATTAAAGGCTGTTTCCTCTGGTTTCCAGAGCCAGGGCATCCCCTGCATGAAGGACAAAGATCTCCACTGCCTTAGGCTGCTGTGGCTCGTCCCCTCCTCCTCCTTTGCCTTTGCCAATCCATCAGGGCAGCCTCCAAAAGCAATGAATTTTCCACTCAGGAACAAGACAGTTCCTGGGGCTGGAGGAGTGCACTGCCTATTTCCTCAGCTGCAGCTTCCCCTCAAGAAACAACCAAAATAATAACGACAACAAAAAAAAATCTGCAAGGAGGAAATGGGAGCTCTCCCTGAGGCATATGCTGAGTCCCACAGCTGAGCCAAGCCAAAAGTGAGGGTTCTCCAAGCCCCAAAATCCACTGTGGGGTCTACAAACCCCCCCAGTCCTAGCCATGGGACAACACTCGGGGCGGGGATGCTGGTGGCAGCTGCAGTGTCAGAAGTCCTTGGGAGCAGCCGGGGGAATCTCGCCCTTGTACTGGGTTGCAGCCTTGCCCTGGGAAAAGCCAGTGCTTGTTCCCTGTTCCAGAAGGGAAAGCCCAGCAGTAAACAACAATATCTGAGAGTTTTGACCCCTCTGAGATGAGCCCATGGAGGGTTTCCTGCATGAGGGCAGCAGAAGGCAAAGGCAGAGACTCCCATGGCGGGCACAGAGGCTCTGCTGCCAGAGCCAGGGGACTGGCTCCCCAAACACCCAGGGACCATCCCGGAGTGACCAGTGACCACACCTGGGCTCCAGCACAGCTCCAGGAAGGTCTCCAGTGCCAGCAGAAGGTGCTCATTTCTCCTGGCCATACCCAGCACTTAGGCCAAGCTTTAGGAAGAGGTGCTTTAATGTTGAGATTTCCAGGCAAGTTCACCCATGGGAAGGCACCAAGGTGACTGTGACCTACAGGGACATGATCTGTCCCCAGCAGCCCTGTGGTGACAGACAGAGCATCCCAGTGCTGGATGCCTGGGGACACAGGGAGCCCAGCATTCCCTACATGGTGCCTCTGACATTTCGTGTCTGGGGAGTGTCTGAGCAGACCAAAATCCATGAGGTTACTGAGCATCCACCTCACCCCCGTAAGCACCTCTACCACATGCAAATAAATGGCTGCTGGAGATGGTGGCTGAGCCTAAAACAAATCAGAGCAGTTTCTGGAACTGCTTTCAGGAACACAGCATCACCCCAGCTTGGCCCAGGTCCTGGCCACTTCCCCTTCCTGTGGCTGGCCACCACTCCGAGGAGGACACGTGTCCAGGAGGACCCGAAGCCAGGGAACACCATAGAGCGATGGCACTGCGGGATCAGCACTTGGGCAGGGCCACCCAGCACCTTCACCTGGAGCCCTGGGCTCCAGCCCCTGTCCACCCATCCCAAGTGAAGGCAGGGCTGGCCCCCAGTCCCACCCAGGGGTGTGGAGTGCCCCCTGCTCCAGTGCCATCCCTGTTTTAATTATCCCTGGGGATCATTAACAGCTGCCAACTCTCCGTTGTTCCTCTCTGCTCCCCTTCCCACAGTTCCCAAATACTGGGAAGCCACAAGATGCCCCCAATTACTAATTAATAACACTAATGACAAACCCAGTGAGGGGGTGGATCAGCCCAACACAAATGTCAGCGGTGAGCACAGGGTCCCACTGGAGAAGCCAAGATGGGAATGGGCCCCTCTGCTCTGGCTGTGAAACTTTAGACTCAGCCCAGAGGCCCTCGCTCAGCAGAGGGATTTCCAATTCTCTTTGTATTGGCAGGAAAATTATTTTTCTTTCAAATTTTTCTTCTTTTTGGTCTATCTTTTTGGTTGGTTTATTTTTTTTTTTTTGGCGGGGGGGGGGGGGTGTTTGTTTTTGTTTTATTTTGGTTTTGCTTTGTTTTTTGTTTGTTTTGTTTGGTCTTGCAAACTGGGTTCCCTCAGGCTTCTCCCTAGATTCTGGTCTGGGACAGAACAAGTTGCACTGTGGAGGTTAAAACTATATAGGTAGGAAAACAATACTAATAAAAAATCACAAAGTCTAGAAATTCTTCTCATTCAGTTTCCCTGGATTTACTTCCTGTCTACTGTTTATTATCTTACCATTTTATAACCTTCATTTACTACCCTGGGTGTGCTGCCTGCATCCACCTCATCCTAAGTGCCTCTATAACCAAGAATTAAAAGTTCTTCTGAAGAGTTTTAAACAGAGAACGTTGAATTTCTGCTGGAAAAGGCACACATGGAGCTGAAACTTGGGGGAAACACCAAAATCAGTGAGGCAAGGAAGAATCCCACCACAATGCCCCCAGACTGGGTGGGTGCTGAGCCCCAGGAAATGGCACAATCCTGCCCTGGAGGACCCAGGTGTCCCTGTCACCCATTCCCAGCTCCCATACTCCAGGTAGTCCCAGAAAGGCTGAAGGGCTGTGAGCAGTTGCCTCTGAGTCAAGAGAATATACATATGGGTCATTTTATGAAATTGCTGAAAGTACTGGCAGAATTTGTGCTTTGAATTTCAATTTTTCTCCCCTGCCAGCCCAGGGAGACTCAAGCAGCACATGCCAGCAGAAGTAACCAAAGAAAGGGAACATTAAATAAATTTTAACCTAAACTACAAATGTTCAAACCAGTATTAAAAGGCTTTAACCTCGTGTACTTTTGTTTTTCCCTGAAACAGTCATGAAATTAAAATTATGAATAAATCAATGCAGCAAATTGGTCTGGATTTAAGGAGTTACTCCTTGATTATAAGCAACTGAAAAGTAATCAAAATATTTTTTCCATCTCCTGTTGCTCAGTGCTCTCCTTACTCTGTTCTTTATGAGAAAAATAATCAAATTGAGGGTGAAGAGGAGAAAAGGCATTACTGATTACTCTGAACTCTCATATTATAAAAGCTGGAAAATAAGAGTGACCGGGCAAAACAACAGAATTATGTGCATCGAGCAGTTGTTTACAGATGGTATGAGTTTGCCAGCAAAAGAAACAGCTGGAATTATTTTTAAAGAATAAATGTATATGGAATGAAACCTTGGGGGGGAGGAAGGTATTGTTATTTTTTACTTGGGGGGAGAAAAAGGGGGTGAAGGAGCCATGAGATAGCATTTCAGAAATCCACCCATTTTTCCAGGCTTCCAATTTCACAGAAAACTCTCAGGAAATCAATTTTTTTAAAAATCCCATTACAGGCACTTTTCCAGGTTGATAAAACAAACATATCTAACAAGCTACAAACACACACAGGGAAAAAAATTAAAATAGGACTTATTCATCCAGGGAATCCCAGTCTTGTTCAACACATTTTGTTCAGGAATTCAGCACCTCCAGCCTCTGCCTTGGAACATCTGATGGGGCTGTGAGGGCTCCACTGCACACAGGGACTGCTAAGAACCTTCCCGTGCGCAGCTCCAGCCTTTCCCAGATCCAGGTTGAAGGGATGGGTGGGAAAGACCTGGAAGTTGGGTTTTGGGAGAGCCACATCCCAAGCAGAGTGGGCTGGGAGCACAGGCACAGGCTCTGGTGTCCTGGGCTCATGTGGCCAAGGCAGGGATTCTCCTCTTTCATTCCACCCTCGTGAGATCCCACCCGGAGCACTGTGTCCACCTCTGGGGTCCCTGCCACAGCAAAGTCCTGAATCTGCTGGAGCCAGTCCAGAGGAGGCCATGGAGCCTTCAAGAGCTGAAGCCCCTCTGCTCTGGGGCCAGGCTGGGAGAGCTGGGGGTGCTCACCTGTACAGGAGAAGGCTCCAGGGAGAGCTCAGAGCCCCTGCCAGGGCCTAAAGGGGCTCCAGGAGAGCTGGAGAGGGACTGGGGACAAGGGATGGAGGGACAGGACACAGGGAATGGCTTCCCATTGCCAGAGGGCAGGGCTGGATGGGAGATTGGGAAGGAATTGTTCCCTGGGAGGGTGGGCAGGTCCTGGCACAGGGTGCCCAGAGCAGCTGTGGCTGGATAGTTGAAGGTGTCCCTTGCAGGAGGCTGGAAAGAGATTATCCCTAAGGTCCTTCCCAATCCAAAGCACTCTGGGATTCAATTATTCTCTCACCACTGCTCAGCTAGCGGGAGGCAACCCGAGGAACCCCCTTCTCTTGCCCAGTTTGATCTACCCAGACTGAGTCTGTGCAGGCCCACGTGGACAGGGCTGGGCATGAGCAGCGGTGAAGGCCCCAGGCAGTGCTGGTGGGGAGGTGGCGGCCATGGAGCTCAGGGGGCTTTTCCTGAGCTGCAGCCCAGCCAGGAGAGCCCTGAGCTCTCACAGAGGGATGGCCAAAGCCCAGCATACATGCAAGAAGGATACAACCCGGGGCAGCCATGCCCTCAGCAGCTGAAACGCAAGGGAGCAGGACAAGTTCTGACAGCAGCATGGCCCAGCAGAGCCAGGCCCAGCAAAACCAGACTCAGCAGAGCCAGGCCCACCTGAGCTCCTGTAGAGACTCCAATCCTGTTCCCTGAGCCTTACAAAGGATCCTGGGAAAATGCCAGCCAAGCCTGTACATAGAGGAAAATCCAGAAGCACCTCCCCTCTGCCCATGGAATCTCAGAGTCCCGTTGGTGCTTCCACCAGCACAGAGACACATGGATTTATCTCTGGGAACAGAGACCCAACACACAAGGAAAACTTAAACCCAGCCCCAGCTGGTGCCAAGCTCATGCTCAGAGGGCAGGCACTGGTGGGACATGCCCTGGCCCCAGCGTGGTGGATCTCAGAGCCACGAGGAGCCGGTGGGGAAGAAGCTTTGAGACTCTGCCCTTCAAAGCTGCAGAGGCTGTGGGGTGTCCCCCAGGCAGCTGCTCCAGCTCACAGCTCAGCCATTTGGGTGTCAGTGGGAGTCATGGGATCCTCAGGCAGAATTGTATATTTTGGAGTAGGTTTTATCTCTTCTTTTAGTAAATGTTGAAGAACGCTTTGGGTCCCTCTGTAGCAGACAGCACTGCAGAAATGCAACGTGCTGCAAATGTTCAGCTTCAATCGGAAACAAGCAATGAAAATTTAAACACTTGAAAAATACAATTCAAGGCAGAAAATTTGATCTAGAAGAAGAAAAAAATTGCATAATTTGACAAGTATTGCAGTGACACGGTGTTAGGAACAGCACCATGAGGAGGTCCGTCCTTGTCCAAGGATCCCCTCCAAAGGCTAGCACACAAGACATCTTCCCAGTGCTCATGGGAAAGGCTCTGCACTTGCAAAATATAATTTTTTCCTTGTAAAATAGAAATTTTATCCTAATTAAAAAAAAATCCCATGTAGCATTTATTGACAGGCTGCGAGGTTGAAACTAAAACGTTCTCCATTGGGTGGGTAACTGTGGGACTTCACCTACTCTCCCCATTTTGTATGATTGGTTTGTTTAAAAAGCATGAATAAAATGGTGGTAATTTTTCTTTGGAAAGGGAAAAAAATAGTCAAACCACATTGGTCTAAAAGTAAGAAAGGGGGCAGGCATACAAAGCTGGGTAATTTCTTCAAACTTAAGAAAGAGCAGTAATTACAGGGGGGAATTCAGAAAGAGTTTAGTCCATCTGGCTCCCTCAAAACCAAAAAAAAAAAAAAAAAGGCAAGGAAAAAATAGTAAAAAGAGAAAAAAGAGAAGAGAGGAAATGAAGTTGGAGAAAAAGCAGGCTGAAAGTAGAATTCTTAGAAATTCTGCTTGCAAAAAAACTCCCATCAGCCAACCACAAATCCTATAAATATCACCAGATCAACTTCCCGAGCAGATCTAAATCAACAAATAAACAAACAAACCTCCAAGATTTAAAAAAAGTTTATAAAAAAAAGGAAATCTAAATAAAAAGTACCAAAACCCCCAGTAAGGCCAGGCTGGTGTCCCCAAGGGAGAGTGGCTTTGCTGGCTTCCCAAGAAGGATGGTGGTTTGGAAAGTAAAGAGGGAAAACAACGTTTCCAGGTCCATTTGAGCTGTGAAAGCTGCAACATCATCTCCCCTTGCTGAGCCACCCCAAACACTGCCCCAGGACAGAGGGATGGGACCCTCAGCCCTCCTCCCAAGCCCTCCACCCAGACATGGCACTGGGAAGAGCAGCAGGGACCATCGACCTGCACTTTCTCACTCTCAAATCTCCACCTTTGAGCAATTGTTTGGGTTAAAGAAAGGGTTTTTCAAGCAGTTTGTGGGGGACAAACATCAATGGGACCAACCAGGGTGACCTTCCACTCTCCATCATTTCTGGAGCTGAAAAAAATGAGGGCACAGAGCTGCTGGGAAATTATTTCCAGCCTAAAGTGGAGCTACAGTGAGATCATGGCATGGATCGGTATAATTTCTGGTGCACCTTTCACACAGCAGAGTATGATACTCATTTTCAAAAACTGGAGGTGACACAGTCCCTGACATTTAAAATTTTCTGATTCATATAGGCAAAATACATCCTATTTATTTTTTAATGCAAGAACTGTTTTAATGTAAGATGTGCTCAAAATCTAAACAAAGCACTTACAAGCCCCAGATTCAGTTTGACTCGAGCCTATGAAACCCAAAAAGATATTCCTTATTTCCTGGGCAACAAAAATTCAAATCAATCTATTTTTCTTCTGGCTCAGTCTGAAAAGGAATTTTTCAATTTTTCAGGGCTTCAAGAAAACCAAGAATATAAATTATTTGCACAGCCCTGTGGAGTGGACAGATTTGTCTTGGAAAACCTCCAGTGTGATGCAAAAAAAGTGCAAAGTTCCTACAGGATCCCTTTTGAGGTTGAATTTTGCAGGCAGCACCATGAGTCCTCTGCCCATCTGTGGGCCAGCAGCTGCTGCAAACCAAACAAGGAAGAAAAGCCAGAAAGTGCAATTGGCTCCCCAGAATTCTGGTGCAGCCCAGGGTCATGTCAAAGGATGAGAGAGAAATCCCCAAGCCCACCATTAATGCCCAGTTCCCAAATGGAATCTGGGGTTAGGCAGCACAGGGTGGTGCTGCCAGAGCTGGCCAGGGCTGGTTGGGTTTCCAAGCTGAGAAAGAAGCAACAAACTCACGGATCCATGACCCTTTGGATGAGCAAATATCAGGCCAAGGGCTCCTCCAGATGCCCCCAGAGAACCTCTGGACACCAGGCTGCTCCAGTGCCCTGGGAGCACCAACTGCAGCAGATGCTGGGCTGGCAAAAGATAAATGTGTGACACATTCCACAGGCTCTTCTTAGAAAAGAAAATCTGATGCTCACCTACACTTTATTACAGACACCTTGGGTGCTTTATTTTCTACCCAGCTCATGGATAACCTCAGCAGCCATGGATATTTTCTAGATGAATGTTTGTACCCAAGGAACATGGTGTATCACCGATTTTGGGACTGGCTGAGAGCAAAGTATCTCCCCTGAATTACTCAAACATCTGAGAAATTCACCCAAGAATTGTTTACTGCACATAACACTCCAAGTGTGGGATTCATTGTATGGGAAGCTGTGACAGTTCAAAGCATCTGACTAAAATTGGGGAACACTGGGAACTGTTCTCCAGTCTTCAAATTCGATCCTGGGTGAGGGATCTCTGTTTTCATGCACCTTGCCTCCACATGGTCCTAAACACAAAGGAAGGCGTAAGATGTTCCTGAGTTCAGGGGAAAGCCTCTGGAGGGAGCTTGGAGCAGAGCCCCAGGCCCAAGGAGAATGGGGAGCCTGTCAGAGCTGCACCATTGTAAATCCTCCAAAGCATCTGCTTTTGTGGAAACAACAACTGAATTGGGGCATCTCCAGCTCCTCACAAATGCCATACATCACCTCACCCACTGTGACACATCCTTGTGGGGTGAGCTGGAGCCAGGACAGCATTTAGAGCTGCTCTGAGGTTCTGGCAAAGCACCACAGTACCGGGCTTTGGTGGAGAGGGAAGAACCAGAAAACCCATAACCAGGCTCAGAGGGTTGCCCAGGTCAGATGGCTCCAGCCTGTTTGGGCACAGGCTCAAAGCAGAGTGCCATGGACAAGCTTTACCCTGCCAGGACACACTGCACACCTGCCAGGACCATGACTGAGCTGGGAGTGGGGATAACTCAGAGAGTGACACTGGAAACAGTCCCTACTCTCCCATCATGAGGCAGTGCTGGCTGGGCAGTGCTGGCTCCATAGCTGGACTCGAAGATCTTAGGGGGCTTTTCCAACCAAAAAGATTCCATGATTCTATGGTGATTAGCAGATATGCAATAGATGCTGCTCAAACAAGAGCAACATCCATCCCTCCATCCCTCCATCCATCCATCCATCCATCCATCCATCCATCCATCCATCTCCTTCACTTCCTTATCTAGCATTTATTCTACAGATAAATGACCAATAGCCAGTGAATCACACAGGATTCCTCTGCTAACTGAAACCCTCAAAGCCTGTTCCTGAGAGGAACCGTGATCAAGCTGGTGTTCCTCATCAGATCTAGGTGAGCTCTGTCACAGGAGACAGGAACCCCCATCTCTGAGCTCCCTGTCCCAGGAGCCCCAAACACAGGCCAGGCTCTTTGGAGGCTCCTCCACTGCTAGGGAGCAAAGGGCAGGGAAGGTGAACACACAGCCCAGAAGCCAAACACGTCCTGGACTGATCCCCCAGCACTGTGGGCAGCAGGGGAAGGGAATTCTTCCCCTCTGCCCTGCTCAGGTGCCCCCACCTGCAGAGCTGCCCCAGTCCTGGGGCCCAGCACAGGAAGGACCTGAAGCTGCTGGAGAGAGTCCAGAGAGATGCTCCAAGAGCTGGAGCCCCTCTGCCCTGAAGCCAGGCTGGGGGAGCTGGGGGTGTTCACCTGGAGAAGAGAAGGCTCTGGGGAGACCTTATTATGGCTTTGCAGTACTTAATGGGGGTTTATATGGAAAAATGGGGACAGAGTTTTTAGCAGGGCAGTAGTGATAGGACAAGAAGAGATTGTTTTAAACTAAGAGTTTAGATTAGATATAATGATTTAGATTAGATATAATGAAGATGTTTTTGCAATGAAGATGGTAAAATACTGGTAGAGGTTGCCCAGAGAAGCTGTGGCTGCCCCTGGATCCCTGGAAGTCTCCAAGGCCAGGTTGGATCGGGCTTGGAGCAGCCTGGAATAGTGGAAGGTGTCCCTGCTCACTGCAGGGGGGTTGGAATGAAATGGGCTTTAATGGTCCCTTCCCAAACTATTCTATTCTATTCTATTCTATTCTATTCTATTCTATTCTATTCTATTCTATTCTATTCTATTCTAATTCTATTCTATTCTCCAAAGGACAGCAGAGTCCACAGTTCTTTGGGCCTGTGCTGCACCCTCAGCCTTTCACCAGTTAACCTAGAAAGTCAGGCTCCAGCCAAGTGCTTGGCTGCCCCACCAAGATACCAAAGCAGCTCCTTGGCTCCAGGCTCTGAGGGGCTTCACAAAACTTTGTGCCTCGCAGACAGATTTTTGTGGATGTTGTGTGCTCTGCACAAAACCACAGTTTTCCAGCTCCACAGCAGTTATCCAGCCCCACAGCAGTTTTCCTGCTCCCTGCCATGAGGGCATGGCCAGCCTTGGGCTGTGCCAGGGCAACGCAGGAGCCTCCCAGCCTTGGCACAGCCCCACTGCAATAATTCCCCATCAATGCTCCTTCCCAGCGCTTGCTTTTCCACTCGCATGCGCGGTTGAGCGGCAACGCGCAGCCTCATGATTGGTCTCTGGTGAGTAATTGCAGAGGTAATAAAAAAGAGAAAACCCTATCGGGCCACAGCTACGCAGCCACTGTGTTGCAATATGAAGTGGAAACACTCTGGAGTCTCCTGGGATGCCCCGAAATTTGTAGGGCTCAGAAAAAGGACATTCAGAAGGTAAAACCCCACAGTGCCCGTGAGGCTCTTAAATGTGACCTCCAGGCTTCCCCGCAGCTTCTAATGGGCCAACTCTGCACTCTGCACAAATTATCACAAGTATCAGAAATGTCTTTACAACAGAGCTTTTATTTCCATATATTTGAAGCTGCTTTCCCCTTTTGTTTCTTCTTTAAACCAGTTAAAATGAGCATTAAGGGATATAATTATGTTGTTAGCTTAATTGCCTACTTAAAGCAGAATCTACAGGGGTTTAATGCAAGATTTGAAAAGGGGGGGGAAGGAAATTGGGATATTAATGGATACAATTTTTAAAAGGAACCTCTTCTGGGGAAAAGTGGGTTTGGGGCATGGGACAGAGCATGAAGGGGGAGGAGGTGGAATCAGCCTCCATCAGTTTCTGTCATAAGGTTTTGTCAAAATGCAAATTGTTGGCCCATTCCTTCTCCAGCAGTCTAATTTTGGAGGATTTGACCTAATTAATCATTAACCACCACACACAAAAAAACTGTCCCTCCTTCAGTTTGAAACCTTAATGCTATTCTTGGAGTGACACACTTAAGGCCAGGACAGGGGTTGGCATCTGGAACGTGCCCGACGCTGAAGGACTGGTCCAGCTAGGAGAACTCTTGCTCTCAAATCACCCAGCAGACAAACAACCACTCCCATAGGCAGGCACAGGACGGGAGAAAACAATTGGTGCCCAAGCCTTATTCTGGTAACTGCTGTCTGGAAAAGCCATCAGTGTCCATATGCTGAGGCACAGGGATGCTCATCATCCCTGTCAGTCAACACTGTGCCACAGCTCCTGAACAGCCCTGTTTTGGGATTTGTGCAGAAACAACAACTTTTATGAAGAAAACAAGCACAGGGCAAAGCCTGCAGAGCAGGGCAGAGCAGGGCACTTTCAGAGGCTGGAACACCAGCCCCATGTTGTCAGTGGTCCCACCACTTCCCTGCTGTTTCCAACAGCACCATGCAGCTCTGGATGTGGAGAGACTGAAGGCATCAGCCAAAGTCTATTCGGTGCCCTAAATGCCTCCAATTTCTACAGCTTCTCCTGTATTCCCACAGAGTCACCATGGCTGGTGCTGTCTCTGATGTCCCAGCACCAGCTCCTTGAGCACCTTTGCTCTCCTCTAACTAAACCCTAGAGATTTAACCTCAGCAGCAACAGGGCTTGTCAGACCTTGAATTAACTCAGTGTCACCTTCCTGTCCCTGGTTCTGATGCTCTGTATCATGTACAGCTCCAACCAGAGCTACACCTGGAACCTCCCATTTTCCTTGCACACTTGGTTTCTGCATGAAGGTTTTTGATGACCTTCCCCCTGTCCAGTGCTCACCACGGACCTGGGGTGTACAGGGGACACAACATTTGGGGGAAACTCCCACTATCATCCCTTTTCAAGGTTTCACTGCCTGTATGACCCAGCAAGGGAAAACAGTCACAAGAATCCACTAAATACAGGTGGGAAACACTGTTCTGCTCCTGCAGAGATGGAGCAAAGCTCTATCCACAGCATTTGCTCAGATATACTCGTGCAGCAAAACCCAGCACCACCAAGGTCCTGTTTCTGCAGGAGGAGAAACAAAATACTGATCACAAAAGAGATGCCTCCCACTCAAAACAAGAGCCCTCTTAGGGTCCTCTCCCTTACCTGCCCCCTAAAAGCTGGTTTAAATAAAATTTTGAAATATCTATGAATTTTTTTTCTATATTTATTATATTATGCAAATATTAAATATCCAGTGTGCTATTTCAAATATATATATAACAAAATGTTTCTATTAAATATATCTATAATAAAAAGATATAATAAAAATATTTCTATTAAATATATATATTTGAAATCTTTAAGAGAACTAGTTCCTGTGATAAGCAGCTGTTTCCCTCCAGCCCTTTTGCCAGCCCTGCACAAAGACCATTGCTGGGATTTTGGAGGCTGCTGGTGTTTGATGTGTCCACACAAGGGAACATCTCACAATCCCAGATAAATTATTGGTGTACTTGAAAAAAATCAGAGAATTAATGTATTTCAGGGTCTCCTTGGAAACATAGAGGAAACGTGCATTGTTACAAAGTTGGATGTTATTAGCAGGAATATGTATAGCACAAATTAAGGACTTCAGAGGAGAAGCCACCTTGGATCGTTTGATTAATACAGTAAGTACTTCCTATACCAACATAAGTGGATTTCAAACAACTTGAACTCAACATAATTAGATAGATTAATAAAGCACCAGAATTAAGGCATTAGGTTGAAAGGAAAAACGTGAAAGAATCTGGAAATTAGCAGATAAAGTGAAAGAAAGTAAACAAGGAGAGGCATCAAGCGACAGCTCATAAATCCAGGAGAGTCTGACAGACCATGGTCAGCACCATCAGATAATTCCAGGATTAAAAGCCCATCCTAGAAACAGAACCTTATGCAGGGTTTACATTAAAACCAACACTGAAAAAATAACACTGTTGCAAAATCAGAAAGTCAGAAACTGCCAAAAAATTTGGGTGGAATGTACCCTGTGTGACATGCCACCAGCCCTGAGGCGCCACCAGCCTGCCCTGTGCTTTGACCCTGAGGTGCTGAACAGACATCACTCCTTCCATGGAACCTTCAATGTGTCCAGCATTACATCTGATTAAGATAAAAATTAAAATAAGGGGGAAAAAAATAAAATTTCTAGCAGCCAGACTGACTTGGCTGGGCTCTGTCAGGCCCCCAATTTTTTTTTTTTTTTACTTAGAATTAGAATTTTTAGAATATTTTCTAGAAATTATTATTATTTTCTCTTTTTTTTTCTGGTTGGATTCTTTTCTTCCTCCCATCTTTGTAGTTTCCTTGCTCTCTGGGTTTGGGCAGGGACGCTCTGCTCAGCCCCTCAGCCAACACCTCCTGAGGCTCAGCTGAGCATTCACACCTCAGGTACTTCCCGAGGTGAATAACTCAGCTGGATCAGGGCAATTTTTCTCAGTGTCACATCCCTGAAGTATAAAAAGTTCTCCCAGTTTCCCACTTGACACTCAACCGTGGTTTTCCTCCTTCCCTAAAGCAAAGAGCTGAGTGATGGTGCCAGCCCCAAACCCCGGGGACATTTAACCACATTTAGGAGGGAAGGATTCAAACACACAAGAATTCCTAAAGATCAGGAAAAAGTAGGAAATCCCCTCTAAGTGCTCAGAAAAGCCATGTTCCTCCCCATCCCCATCAATTTTTGGGCTCACCATGGGCAAACCCTCCTTTCTCTGAGCCCATTCATCAGCCAGGGCAGTGAGAGTTTTTGCTCTGGCTTCTCCAAACAAATTTCCCGCTTAGGCAGACACCTGGATTGGAAAATTTCAGTCCAAACACTTTAAAAAGTTTTGGCAGAGTTAGAAAGAGTCAGAGGTAGGGGCTGATTGGAGCTGGGCAATTCTCACCAGTGGTGCTGCTGCCAGCGCCACCCCACTGAGGCACAGGCCAAAATGAAAATAATTTTTAAAAACAGGAAAGAAAAGAGGAAAAAAAATCTGAATGAGTCATTGTTCATCAGAGGAGAGGAGGAATCGGAATTTTTTTTGTTTATTTGGGAGGGGGTGGTGCAATGGGGATACTGAAGGAAGAAAGGTTGTTTTGTTTTGCTTTGTTTTACAGCAATATCACAGGAAAAGTCTTGTTGGGAGATTAAGTCGTGCTATTAATGACAAGCAAAATGGCTGTCAGCTCCTGCTCCAGGGTGGGAACACACCAGGAGCTTTATTATATACAAAAATAGAGCAGGGCCTCCCACCACAGCCAGCCCTGGGATCTCTGCAGCCTCACCAAGAGGAACCCAGGGCTGGAGAGGGCACCCAGGGCTGGAGAGAGCACCCAGGGCTGGAACAGGAACCCAGGGCTGGAACAGGAACCCAGGGCTGGAACAGGAACCCAGTGAAGGAACAGTCCCAGCACTGGATCAGGAACCCAGGGCTGGAGAGGGCACCCAATGCTGGAAAAGCCCTGAGCACTGGAACAGGAACCCAGTGTAGAGCGGGCACCCAGCACTGCAGCAGCACCCAGCACTGGGCCAGAGCCCTGTACCCATCTCCTCCTCCCATGCCTTCAGCCTGGCACACGCAGCCAAAGCCAAACCGGGGCTTCACAGGTGAGTGGTTAATCCCAGCTGGGGTGGTGAGGATGGCACAGCTGATGCTGGTGGCACAGATGGCACAAACCAACTCCAAATGCCTTTACCCTGCTTTTCATAGAAATTTTTATCCTTTTTTGATGAAATGAAAAAGAAATAACATCAAGGAATCCTGGCCCATATCACGTGCCTGGTGGCCTTGTGGAGTCACAGCAACTCCCACTCATTTCTTTTCAAACAGAACTAGGAAATAAATTTAAAGCAGCACTAAGCCATGTCGTCCTTAACACTGCTGTCAGCTTGACAGAAAGAAAAGGCTTTGGAGCAATGAGGAAGTTGGGAAGAATTTTAACAATCAGCCCCAGTCAAACCCACGCCCCAGCAGGCTCCAATCCCAGGCAGTCACCACACAGTTGCTGCCCAAATCCCATCCCAGGGCCAGCACATTTGAATTTTGGGAAAGCCTTTAATACCTCAAGCTCATAATAACTTGCACAAAAAAAAAAAAAAAAAAAAAAAAAAAAAGGTTAAAGAAAACACTTAGGAACCCTTTTAGGGCTGTTTTGGGTAGCTCCTATTAATGTTTTAGCAAATACACTAAAATAAGTGATCAGGAGCTTCAGCCCTGTGGAATATCCATGTATTGATCCATCCACATGTGGATTCCCTGACTGATACCTGAGACAGAAGTGCAGGGGAGAGGGAGAAATCCTGCTCTGCCTGATGGGAGAGAAGAGGGCCCTGTCTATGCCCAGGGCCCTGTCCTTGTCCCCATCCTGGTCCAGGCCAGCTTCGGGGACCTCTGAGCATGCCAAGAGTGGATCTTTTTCCAGCAGCTCTTTCCAGCACCACAGGAATGCCAATGTCATGAATCGTGTCCTTCCTTATAATGAAAGAATTAAACATAAAACATTACATTGAATTTCTTGACCTACACAAGGAGAACTCCCCATGGCAGACAATGCTGTAAAAAAGGCTGTGAAGCCAGCACCACTCATCATTATATTATTTTAAATTTCCTCCTGCACTGCCACCAATAACCGGAATATTAAGGTGACCTTCCAGCATTTTTGAAACATTTTGAATCGAAACGGCACAGAAATGTCATCAAAATTTTTTCCTTTTTTTTTATTTTCAAGAAACATTTTCATGGTGCATCATGGGCTTGATTTTGTTTTGGGTTTTTTGTTTTCAAGAGAAACTAATCCATGGAGCCTACCTCCCAAGGCAGCAATAGTTAAGCCCGTGCTAATAGAAGTGCAAATCAAGACTGGGCCAAGCAACATAATTGCTTTCCAGACGGGTGAGCGTGCAGCTGATGGAGCAGCCCATCTGCTGAGAAAACGAGTGCAACAACTGCTCCAATTTTTTTTTTTCCAAGCAAAGGTGCAGCAACAAACCCACAAAATAGGTTTAGCTTCCAGCAGCCAGCACCTCCAAGCCATTTTTATAATCCTTGTTTTTCTTAGATTATCCCAGTGTGGTTTTTCCCCGTTTCCTTGTTGAGCACTATTTAACCAGCACTAAAGTCTGCAATCATTAAACCACGCGACACGGAGCCGGCTGGGCAGCCAGGAATGGCCAGGAGTAGCAGCCAGGCATTGCTGGAATAACTGGCTTGTTGGCAAATCGATAAAAATAAAAGGGCTTTTGGGGGTGCCCCCTGAAGGTGCTACTGGGTGGATACCCCAGGGGTTGGGGTCCTGCATGGGAAGGTGGCTGAGCTGCCCTGGGTCCCCACCTCAGGTTCCTGCACTCTCCAAGAGCATCAAGAGGACGTAGCGTATATAAGCAATAAATAATTATAAGCATCTTTTAGAAACGACCAATTTATTTAATAAACAAAAAACATCTGCTTGAAGGCCTGGGCCTCTGAGCTGGGGTTTCTCTCCCTTGCAAGAAGCAGACGTGCAAGGAGCAAAGCCTGGCTTTAAATGAAATCCTACAAGTTTAAGGCATCCAGGCCTTCCCCTCCATCCACCTGCTGCTGTGCCACCCCAGGTGCCACCACCTGGGCTCAGCTCCTCAATTCCTCCAATTCCTGTCACACTCAGACTCTGTGAATCTGCACAGAGGACCAGGGCCCATCCTGCCAGTTTTGGGAGCAAGGTGGGCCAGACCCACGGTGCTGGTGCTGCCCCAGTGCTGTTCCCTGTGCTGGGACGTGGGATGAGCTCCAGGACATGGTCCTTCACCCCAGTTCAGCTCTGTGCTCACTCAGGCATTTACTGAGCCCAGTCAGGAGCAGTCCCAGGTAATCATTAACCAGCACCCACCTGCCGTGCCAAAATCAGGTGAAAGAACACCCTTAAGGAACCTGCAATGCTCACCAGCCCAGAGAGGCTCTGATTTACTGATAAAGGGCCCATTCCCATGGAAAAACCCAAGCACAAACATTGCCTGCTCCTGAATTTAAAAGATGTGCTGGAGGCTAGAGGTGAACGCTGCCACAGCCGGGACCCCTGCCCTGCTGGCTGTCCCTGTGCCTCCTCTGCCCTGGTGGCTGTTCCTGTGCTGTGGCTCACCCACAGGGACCAGAGCATTCCCCATCCATGGTCTCCTGGGCACCAGCCCAGCTCACAGGGCATTAAGTGCATCTCCTCTTTTATTAGGGATTCACTCATCAACTCATCCTTCCTCTGCACTGGTATTTGCACCCCACAGCTCCAGAGTTCTCCAAGACTGGAAGGTCAGAAACCCCTTGCCTTTAACAATAAAAAAAATCATGGAATCACAGACTGCTTTGGTTTGGAAGGGACATTAAACATTATCCAGTGCCACCCCCTGCCATGGGCAGGGACACCTCCCACTGTCCCAGGCTGCTCCAAGCCCTAATATCCAGCCTGGCCTTGGACACTGCCAGGGATCCAGGGGCAGCCACAGCTGCTCTGGGCACCCTGTGCCAGGGCCTGCCCACCCTCCCAGGGAACAATTCCTGTCCAATCTCCCATCCATCCCTGCCCTCTGGCAATGGGAAGGCACTCCCTGTGTCCTGTCCCTCCATCCCTTGTCCCCAGCCCCTCTCCAGCTCTCCTGGAGCCCCTTTAGGCCCTGGCAGAGGCTCTGAGGTCTCTCTGGAGCCTCCTCTTCTCCAAATGAACACCTCCAGCTCTCCCAGCCTGGCTCCAGCCCTGGACTCAGGCACCTCATTTTTAGAACTTTTCATCATTGCTCTGCATGCCTGCACAGAAACCAGTTTTGAAATGCAATAGAAAATACAACTACCATGAAATCACCAATTTTGTTGTCTTGCTTTGAGTGGAACAAGGCCCAAAATGAAGGCTTTGCAATTTCTCAAATACAGAATTTCAGTTCCCAAGAGATTATTAATTTTTGTTATTAAAAATAAAAATGCATCAGTGTTATTTTGTAACAAAAATATTGAATATCCAAACTAAGTCAAAAGTTAAACATGCCACTGCCAAACTTCTGCAAGGCTCAAGTACTATTTAAAGAAAAGAGTTCATAAACAAAAAAAAACCTCCAAACAACCTACGGGCCATGATAACCGACATCCAACAGCAAGATTTCTTTTGCTATGTGTAAATTTCTAATTATAACCACACACAAAAAAATTCCTTCCAAATCCAGTCAGAATCTTTCCCACCTTGTCCCTAGAGACCAAATTTACCCAATTCCATTTTTAAGAATTGTTTCCATATGCTAATTATTTCCTGTAAAAGATCAAGTCTCTTCTCTTTTGTGTTAAATCCATATGAAGGCCTCAAGTTCCACCTCAGCTGAGCACCAAATTATGGGACTTTTCCATGTTTCAGGCCCAAAATAGATGCTGAAAAAGAAAAACATAAACTTGAGCCAACTCCTACCCAGCCACGACTGTCACCATCACCCATTGCACGACGGAGCCAACGTCTATTTAAATGTTCAGCTGGGACAAGGAGGAACATTCAAGTGTTCATTGATGCCCACAAGGAGGAGGATGTGAGAACCTTGCTACAAAAAGCAAATAGTCTCTTTAATTTAGTTCCAATTGCAGGCCCAGACCTTTCAGGCAGTTTCTGGAGGATTCATCTCATTCCCCAACTCTTGCGTCTTGTCCTTCACTCCATGGAAGCTGCTATCCAAACCCAAGCCCTCCCTCCACACTGGTGCTGCTCCTGAAACGTGTCCTCCAGCACCCTGGCCAAACCATGTGGGTTTTCCTCACCTACCCAACTGGGTACTCATGTCTTTCTTTCATTTCCTTTTTTTGGTGGTCTTTTATCTCCATCCAGAAGGGCCAAAGTGACCCCAAGTCCTCCTGCCTACTAAGAGATGGGGACTGGAGAGGGGCTGGAGTCTGCTCCCAGCAGTGGGGAAGGGCTCGGCTGCCTCTGGCCCCATAAACTCAAAGCGATCCATAAGAGTGTTTGCTTTGTCAATATGAAAGTGCAGCATAAAGCCTTCAGGCACCAGTTAAATCTCGACATCGCTGTATTTATAGTTATGAATAATAAGAGCTTTTCCCCAGCACCACAGCAGCAAGGCATAATTCAGCAGAAATTCAATTTTTAAAGGAAGATGAATTGTGATACACTGAGATTTTTATGCTCCTATGACTATTAAGAAGTCCATGATATTCATTTTAGTAAAGTAAAAATTGAATGGGAGAAAGTGTTGTTCACAACTCGAGTAAGAGCATCAATCCCAGCATCTGTGCTGATCTCCATCGGGACTGGAGAGGATGGGCCAGCTCAGATCCCTCCTGGGCTCCTCCATGGTTGGTGTCGAGCTCCTTCCCGAGTTTGGGAATCCCAGAGCACCAGCACCTTCCTGAGCACCTCCCAAGAGAGGCCCCCACCGCTCTCCTGCGTCACACCACACCACACTGATGTTGCAACTCTCCTTTTCCTGCATTCTTTTGCATTTTTCCCTCTGATTCATCCAAGAAACGCTCAAAAGCCTGGTTTTAAAGACTTCTCCAAGCTCCTCATCACCTATCCCATCTCCCTGGCAATGTCCCAAGGAGCCTAACAATCACTCCCACACAGACTGTGCTGCTGGACACAGATCTGAGCTCTGACCTGCTGCTCCTGGAGAGCCACACCCAAGTTTTACCCAGTGAGGATTTTGTGTTCGTTCACTCTGAGTGCCTGAAGTGCCTCTTCTCAAACCAAGCGCTTCTGTTCCTCTGCAGCCCCAAACAGCCCCCTTTGGTTCTGTCTCTCCAGCCCACAAGTCAACCATCTTCTCCTTTAAAGCATCACCAGAATCCACTCTGAGACTTTGTCCCTGAGCACAGAGAGACACCTGGCAGCAGCAGAGATGATGCCCTGACTGTGGCAGTGCTGTCCTCAGATGAAAGGCAGAGAGAGGCAGAGAAATTCTGAAGTGAGCAATTACAGCCCATTCCATGCGTGAGGATGCTTCTGCTTAATTTGATCAGCTAGGGCCTGGCTTTTCCCTTAAACTACAGGGGTTTCTCTCCAATAAAAACCTTATACCCAAGCTCTATTAACCACAGAGGCTTTCAGCATCCAAATAAAGATGTTTCAAATTTCTGATGCTCTTACCATCACTGATCTCTAGCAGCAGGCTCCAGATCTACAGCACTGTATGTGCTTTTAAAGGGGCTGATTCACCACCAAGTTTCATTTTACCCATAAAGGCAACAAAAGATTTCAGCCCAATGCATGAAAAACAAATGCTTATTCACAGACCCTCACACACACTGGGTTGTGCTTCCACCTGGCCCCCCACTGCCAACCTCTTTGGTGCCTTAGGGTCTGACTTAAATCTAAAAATCAGGCCCTGGACTGACTCCTGGCACATCTACAGCCTGGCTTAGGGGCAGCTGCTCACTATGGACCTATGAGGACACACACACCCTTGCAGGACCTGAACCCCAGCATAGGAACTCTCACATCTCACTCTGCCAGCACCCAGCAGACCCAGCCCTCCAGCCCCTCCACAGCTCATTATTTGCCATGGGCAGCAAACACAGACAGGACATGCCTAAAATACCCTCAGAGCAACACCAAACAGGTTAAATAAGAAGCCTGATGAGATATGGCCCCTCCACTCTTCAGCTTCTCATCTTCCTCCCAACCACAACCATGGGGTCTCCCCTGCCCACCCTCTCCTCCTGCCCCAGAGCTCAGGGCACACACAGATGTCCCTACCTCCAGCACTCCCCGACCCCCGAACCCATTCAGACACAGAGTCTCCTATTCCCCTCTAAATCTCATCTTGAGGCTTTTCAGCTTATCAAGTTCTCCATTTGACTTCATTGGTCTTTGGAAAAGGCTCCCGAGCCTTTTCAGGATGCCTCAAGGCAGAGGCAGCTCTCAGCTAACACAACCTTCTGTAGCAGCTGCTGGTGTGACCACAGGATGCCCTGGGATCAGCAACACCCAGGGGATGTGGGACTCTCCCTGCTTGGGTCAGACATCACCCACCAGCACTGACACGTCCTTCTCCCTAGGAAAGCACTGCAAGGGCTACCAAGAGAGGCAACTGACTCCTGCATGCCAGAACTAGAGAGGGAAATTAATCAGAGGAAATTCATCGTGGAGGGACGTTCCATGGCTTTCAGTCATCCAACTGATGGGTGCTGCCAGCATGGCTGGAGGTGGTGCCTCATTCCTGGACACCCAGACCCCATCCTGGGACACCACAGTGACACAACAGTGACACCATCACACAAGGATTTCATGGGCATGAACCAGCAGGGGCTCATCCATCTGTGAAAACAGCCACAACACTGAGCAGGTGGGAGGACCCCATCCCTCCACGGCCCCTGAGCTATTCCTGGGTCCAAGTCCTCCTCCTCAGGTCCCTGTGAGACTCCCAAACAAGGACTGGGGTTTGGGTAAACATCCTTGCTGTGTCCTGCCCCACCAAATGTCAGCAGGTCAGGTCACAAGGGAACAGTAAGATGGATTTTTAAGAGAGCTTCCCAACACCTCCTAGCTCAGTCTTTCTCTGTCAGCACCATGTGACACTGTCCTCCCTAACAAAAAATACAATTATGAAGAAATGGCACTGACTGTGTGACACTGCCAGACAAAAGAGAAACTCCCATGCTCATAGCAGATATAACTACCACCTCACACACAGAAACATGGGGAAATGTTTCAAATTAATTTTTCTGCAGGTATGAACACCTATGCAAACCTGGATGAAAATGGTGCAGCAAGAAATTCAGCCTATATGTCTTTATAAGGCAAAGAAGAAAGAAAACCAGCCTTGTCAAACAGACTTTGAGTTACTTCCTGATAAGATTTATGGGTTTGGTTGAGAAAGATAACTGCTTTAGCATAAGAGACTTAGATTTTTGCATGGCTTACTATTGCACAAGAAGTTGAGTAAAAAAAAAAATTAAAAAAAAAAAAGCCCTAAAACAGAAATCAATGTAAACACATACTAAGTGGATTAAAAAACAGCTATCTGATAAATTTTGAAAACCAACTTTAATGAGAGAATCCTCATTTCTTCCAAGAGAAAGCAGTCCCTGAAAGGATTCAATATCTATCACTGATTTACAAGCAGCTAGAAAATCATTCCCAGTCGTGTTTGTAGAGAACATAAAATTAAAAATTAGTTGCACATAATTAAAGAGGACAGGTTACTAATACAATGCCATCTGGATCGATGGGTGTGCTGTATTCATTTAACCAAGATGCATTTTTAAGCAGCCAAACTGTGCAAGTAGGAAATAACCAAACCCCAACCCACTGAGCAGCAGAAGGACATTATCCTGGAAAAAGGGCTGGAAGACACTTATCTGGAGACCAAAGGGAGTCCTGCTGCCCCTGAGAGGCCATAGAGGAGGCCAGGGGTGTTCCCTGAGGATGACAAGGCTGTTCAGTATGTTGACACCACCAGTGACATCTTTATTTTGTGCCATCTCCATTTTATGTGCAACAAATTCACCCAGGATGAGAAAGGAAGAAGCTCCTCACATCCTACAGCAGGAATGTGACGTGTGTCCATCCCTCCTCACAGAGGGCCTGGATGATGAGGATCCTTTCCAGGCTGGACAGGTGGACAGAGCATTGTCTGGACTCCCTGGTGCTGCTCACACTCTGAATTCAGCCCTGTTTTCCTCCGTCCTGCCTGGCCTGGATGACTGCAGTCCAAGAGCCTGTTTATTTTTGCTGAATTAGTCAGATGGGTTCCTATCACAAACAAAGCTCACTCTCCAGCAAATCTGATCACATCTAACAAAAATCTGCATAGCTTGGACCCAGAGATCCTGACTTACAGCTGCAAAACCCAAGGAAAGAAACAAGGAATGGAGGTAGCAATTATTTTCTTCCCACTTTATGTCTTATAAACCCCTTTTCCTCCTTGGCTGCCCAATTTATTTTTGATGACTGCCCTCAACGGCAGCTCTAGAAATCAAACACTTAACCTCTGCAAGTTGCTTCCCTTAATGAATACACAGCAGTTTGCTATTCATTACAGCAGAAGGAAAAGCCAAATCTGTTTGTGCTGCATTAGCCAGCAGGGCTGTTAAACCCAGCATGGACAGTAGCCATGGCGACCTCCTCGGCAAGGAACACTGGACTTTTCCAAAGGCTATTGTCAGTGCTCAAAACATAAAATAGAAGCAACTTTTTATTATTACTGTTAGTATTATTTGTTGCTAGTTTGGAAGAAAATTCACCATCTGTGAAAGATGGCAGCCTGGCAGCACTAAAGGAGTTCACCCACACACTGAGGATAAAATACTCAAGGTGTTGAGAGCTCATTGTAGGGTACCTGAGCTCTGACCTGGGAATAGCCACCTTTATAATGACACAACAATTGATCTGCGGGCACACCAAAACCCCTGGTACTCTGCTAAGGGCACTGGCTGATGCTCCACTGCTTATCTCCAGCACACAAAAGCCCACTCAGGACTACCAGGACAAAGCCATCCTGAAGCTGACATGGTGATGTTTTTCTGCCTCTAAAGAGGAGAAGGACAATGCAAAGGATGACAGCTTCTATGGCAGGAGAGCTCCAGAGGCTCAAGTAAACCTCCCTCAGTCACCGTAAGCACTCAAAGCTATGAGAAATACCAACCAAAATGTCTAAAACATCCTGCTGTCTACCAAACACCAGATACTATTGACAATTTTGATGTGAGCTGATACGTAATTTCTCTTCATTTCTTGAGCTGGAAAATTGAAGACAGATCATATAACCTGCCCAGATCCACAGAAGAAGATTTTGTGAGAATCAGACACTCATCTCTTGAATTTCAGTCTTGCTTCTTATTCACAAAAACATTCCTTTGTTTTGGAGAGGATATCTAAGTGCCAAGGGTCATCCCTAGACTCTTCTGGATAGTCAAAACATCAAAAAGCAGATAGAGACAACCTGGCCAGTGAAAGGAACAATGTTAAGGGCTCTCCAAACCACTTACTGCCATTGCAATTATGATTAAAGGAAAACAGGGTCATTTGGTTGCTTTTCAAAGCCAAGAAGGTTATTCCAGGATGGAGGGATCCAAGTGGCAAGCTCCCATATCCAGGGAGCGTTGCTACAGACTGACACACGTGTGACTGCAACAAATAACCAGGGACTGCTCTTTGGGGTCTGTTGAGAGTTTTGTCCCAGAAAACACTGCAGTTCCCAGCTGTGTTCCCATGGGCAGGGGACACAGTGAGACACAGATCCACTGTGAGCACAAACACAAATTCAACAACAAACCCTCCATCAGAAAGCTGCCACAGCTGCCTGCTCCTGCCAAAGCGGATTTGGCAAAAAAGGGATTTGGCAAAAATACTCCAAGGCCCAAGACCCAGACAGAAGCCTCTTCTGGCCTCTCTTTGCCAACAATGCAGAGCCCAGACCTGACTCTCTCCCCCAACCCACCCACTGCGCTCCCCACCGAGTCTGGTCTGCAAACAGCCCCAGAACAGGCTCCACATCCCTGGCACAGCCGCCTCTGGGGACAGAAGTGACACTTCCAATCTCAGCAATCAATCAGGTGGATTTGCTGTGCAGGCACTCGAGGGATTCCTCAGCTGCTGCCTAGCCATACCAAGCAGCTCTGAGCCCTTGTGGCCAGCAGTGCCAGTCCTCTGGCAGCATCAGCAGGCAGCGGCACTTGCAGAGGTGGCTGGGCAGCCCAGCACGTACCAGGCACCAGTGTTGGCCACCACACACTGCCTGGCCTCTGAACTGCCAGATCTTCTTCTGATCTGAAGGCTCTATGTCCTTGCAAAGCCAGTGCAACATAAAACCTGGGCACACCTTAAGTCTCATCCCCCCTGTGTTTGGTGGATACAAGATTTATTTTTCTCCAACCATTTTCCACAGCTTTATGCTAAATGGACACTGCTGAAGATTCAAACAGCTCCCATTCTCTAATACAATTCTGAGGGGCTACAACTCTGGGATTCACTTGTTAAGGTCAGTCTGAATGAGCATTAACTTGGTTTTTAATGAAATGTAGAACACATCAAACAGAATAATTTGATTCAAAGGGCAACTAAAAATGCCCCAAAACCTTCACTCTTCAACATCTTACCCACAAACTTATTTTCATAGTTAAACACTTACTCCATGCTCCGTTTTTATGTATTTAAGTTGGAATATAGAACACAATCAGTAAGGTTGGACCTGTACGATTACCTGGGATAATGAAAGGTGTCCCTGCCCATGGCAGAGGAATGGAATGAGATGAACTTTAAGGTTTCTTCCAACCCAAACTCATCTAGGATTCTATGACTGAATCCATAAGCAACCTTCCTGTCATGACTCAGGTGGTTGTGGAGACATCCTGTACAGAATGAAAGCTGCTGGGTCCAGCTGTGGACACATCAGCCCCTGTCACACCCTCCTGGATACACAGGGAGGCTTGGGTTCTTCACCTTATCCCAGCAATGCTCTCCAGGGGCTGTGAGCAGAGCAAGAGAAGGCATGGGGAGCTGCACAGCCTGGCACACTGGAATGGAAAACACCTCTCTGACTGTTCCAGCAGCTCTTGGAAGAAAAGAGCCCTTCTCAGAACGGATAGCGCTGTCACTGTTCCATGGCACAGGTAGAAGCCTGGTTCAGGGTGTCTGGCAGCAGTCCTGGCCTGGCTCCAGACCCATCAGTCCTCACACACCAAGTGTGAAACGCTCTGGCTCCTGCATCCTGTGTTTATCACTCAGCTTTGTGCAGGATCGAGCTTTTGCAAAAATGGAAAGTAGCTAGTCCACTCCTGTCTGAGAGTGCCCATATGAAGAAAGCTGAGCAGGCTCAGACCATGGGTCCACAGAAGGGTTAGAAAAGTGTATAAAACCAGGAAAAGCCTAAGTGCAACATCTCCAGAATCATCTCCCATCCTCCACTGAGCCACTGAGGGGCTTCACAGGAGAGAGGTGTTGTCTTTGTGCTTGGCTGCTGTTGGCAGAAATTTCTTTCATGAATTTATCTAGTTGCTGCTTTTTTACTATTCTATAAACATAAAACATAAGATCAGGCTCCCACACCAGCCAGGACTGAAGACACTCAAACCATTCCTACCAAACCCATTCCAAATGCTGAAGTGTCTCACATCACACACAAACAGGGAAGCTACTGAGAGGCAACTTGGAGAGAGCACAGAACCAGATTCATGGAGTCACAGAATCATTAAGGTTGGGAAAGACCTCCAAGATCATCAAGCCCAACCTTCAACCAAACACCACCATTCCCATTAAACCCTATCACTAAGTGGATCTTGGAGCAGAGCCAGCAAAGTGCATTTCTGAGCACACAAATGATAAATCCTGCCCAACACCCAATACCCAGGCCCGTGGCTGGGGGCATCATCAGGAGCAATAACTGATTTTCCAACAGCAGCACAATGAGGAGGCCCCGTGAGTGGCTGTAGGGTGAGCAGCCATGCCAGGCACTGCTGCTGCAGGGATGGTGTGCAGCCCCTGCCCGGTAAATTCACCCTCAGCCCAGAACCAGGGTGAAGCCACATCTTCCCCCTGCCTTTTCCACTCCTCCTGAGCCACACAGCTCTGCCACCTCCCTGCACAGCTGGGGGATTCCTCAGTTCTGGGGTTTACCCTGTGAGAGGGGCACGTATTTCAAAAAACAAACCCAAAACTTTGTGGCGCCTGCTCGACTGTTCCCAAATTCTCAGGATGTGTGAGAAGGTGGGCTGAGCAATGTTTCTGAACCAAACGTTCAGCTTCCAAAGACTATTCCCAGCTGGCTGGGAGCCACCAGCACAAGCCAAGGCATGGAGCAGCCTCAGCCCTGGAGTGTGCTGTTAAGTACCACAACTTACAGTAGGTTCCAAAAACCAAAAATAAGGATTTTTAGATTTTTTTTTTTTTTGAGTTTTAAATTAACAACACAAACTTAATGACATGAAACTTTCTGCCCTTAATTTATTTACTATTATTTTTTAAGGCACAATGTGATAGCACTGCACTGAGCAAAACGTTGGCAGAACATCTCATGGCCTGACTGTCTGAGAGAAGAGCTGAACAGGCCAACAGGAGAACAGGGTTTAACCCATTATCTAGCATTTGGACACTTCAGAAACAGTGCCAAAGAATTTAACATGGGACATTTATTATTTTAAAGTAGCTGGCAGTGCAATTTGCAAAATCTATTTCAAAATCTATTTTTGCTAGAAATATTTTCATGACTTAATGAAATTAAAAAGAAAACTGGGTATAAGTTTAAGTATTGCTTTCATATTAGAGCCTCCAAAATTTTATTGTGCTGCAGTGTGGAGGAGAACCAGGCAATGAAAAGTAGAAGTGATCTCACCCTGGTTTCATTCTCTCTGGTGAAAGAGTCAAAAGTGAGACATTTATAGGATGGATGTGTTGTATCATTTGGTTTTAGGAACCCCTGTCTCTACCAGCAAGGTAAGGAAGGAGTCCAGAGCACTTGAGTGTTGGCTTTTCCTCAAATAAATCTGCATCTCTTAAAGGGCTGGTGATGGCCAACCAGGACTGCTCCCTGCAGCCTGCAGGGCACCAGGTGCCTGGGAAGGGCCCAAGGTCCGGCAGCGCAGCCCAGCCCCGTGGCACCGAGCGCTGCCTGGACTCAGCCCTGCGGGGTTTGGTGGCCACCAGTGCTGAACTGCAGGGACCCAGTGCCAGCGGGGCTGAGCCTTTCACAATACCAGGGACTTCTACGAAACTCCTCTCCAGAATTTATGTCCCCTCATTATATATTACAAAATATGTCTCTGTATCAAAAGGGAAGCCCCTTTAGGGGCATGGACAGAGGAACAAGCTGTGGAGGCCAAGCACATGTGATTCCTTGTCTGTTCTCCATGGAATCCCAGGCTGGATTGGGTTGGGAGAGACCTCAAAGCCCATCCAGTGCCACCCCTGCCATGGGCAGGGACACCTTTCACTTTCCCAGGCTGCTCCAAGCCCTGTCCAGCCTGGCCTTGGACACTTCCAGGGGATCCAGGGGCAGCCACAGCTGCTCTGGGCACCCTGTGCCAGGGCCTGCCCACCCTCAAAGGGAAGAATTCCTTCCCAATATCTCATCTATCCCTGCCCTCTGGCAGTTTAAAAATATTCCCTGTGTTCTGCCACTGTCTGCCCATAAGAAAAGTCCCTCTCCCTCCTTTTCACAAGCCCCCTTGAGGCCCTGGCAGCGGCTCTGAGCTCTCCCTGGAGCTTCTCCTCTCCAAGTGAGCACCCCCAGCTCTCCCAGCCTGGCTCCAGAGCAGAGGGGCTCCAGCCCTTGGAGCAGCTCCGTGGCCTCCTCTGGACTCTCTCCAACAGGTCCAGGTCTTGTGCTGAGGACCCCAGAGCTGGAGGCAGAATCCTTCTATGATTCTATGAAAAAATCCCATAGCATGAAGCATTTAAACCCTCATGTGTTGGCCCTGTGCTAATCCACATTGGATAAACACCTTTTCCAAACCCAGAACTCTGTCCAGCAGCTCCTGAGCAAAATCAGATCCACAGTCACTGGCAGTATCTTGTGGGGAACACAGATTTTTTGCTCCTTGGACACCTCCAAGTCCTGTGGACCTGCCTGCACGTCCCAGCATCACCAAAGCTGCACCAGGGACTTGGAGCAGCCAGGGAAATGCAGGGGATGACAAATAATCAATCCCTCCTGGAGCAGGAGGGAACAATTTATTTCACAGTTGCTTTGTACCTGTAGAGAAGTCTTGGCACCGCATCTTAACTACACCTTGAATGCTCCTATGAGGCACTGAAGGTGCTCTGGGGGATCATGCAGTGTTAATATAAATATATTAAGAAAATAAATGAGGAGCTGCTCCTGTGAGTTGCAGTAACATCTCATGCAGTCCATTACAGACTGCTAAATTCAGGAAAAATCTTGAATTTTCATCAGAGACAACCAAAAGGTCAGTCTTTCTTATGGGATTTCAGCCATTTGAGTGCCCTTTTGAGCTACAATCTTGAAATTAGGAATAATTCATTCATTACAGACTGCTGATTACAGGAGGGGGGGGAGGAAACAGAAATTTGACATTTCTTTCCAGTTCACCAAAAGGTCAGTCTACTGATTTACAAAATTTATATTAATTTTAACTCTCTGTCACACTGGGCACGAAGCATCCAATTTGGGGAAATTAAGATCATTTAAGGTCTGTAGTTGCATTTATCATTTAGAATGCAAAAAAAGTTATCAAAGGCAAAGCTGAGGGAGACAATGGCCAAAGTCGCCCAAATTTGGAACAGCTGCCAATTTTAATACATTAAAATGCATTTCAGTTTAAAAAGAACCCAGATTTTAAGTCTCTTCCTGCCACATACTGCCAGACACCAACTGCTATTGCTTCACAAGACAGAAAGAAGCTAAAATTTGGGGTGGAACCATCTCTCATGGCAAATTCATTGGTCCTCAAGTCACACTGGACTCATCTGTGCTCACACTGTCACCAAGCACTAAGGCCACCAGGTTCCCTTGCCTCTACCAGCCAGCTCACATCCAGGAAATTCTCCACTCAGAGCTCAAAAATACCAAGAGATGAGGATGATGAGAACGAGAAGGAGGAGGAGGAGCAGGAGGCAGCAGCATGGAAGTCATCTCCTCAAGCAGTCGAAGCAGAGGAAGCAGTGCTTCAAAACTGATGCAAAGGTCATGGGGAGGAGGGTGGGAGGTGTCTCCCACTAATTTGGAAAGTATTTCCAAGCTGCAGAGGAGGGAAGGCCCTCCTGGGGCTCCCCAGCCCTTGGGACAGCCCCAGCACAAAGTTCAGCTACCCAGCACTGCCACAGCAGAACCAGAGAAAAGCCACGGCCAAGAGACCCCTCCCCAAAATGCCCCAAGTGCCTGTGAGCCCCTTGCTGAGCTTCAAGAGTGCTGTTATTTGTAAACCAGTCACTGGAGAGATTCCCAGCACTGCAGAGCCCACCTTGTGCAATGGCAGGGCCCTAAGGAAGGCTCAAGCTCCTTCCCTGCCCCCCAGGGAAGTTCTGCTCAGCAGCTCTGCATCCCAAGGCATGGAAAAGCATTCCAAGTTTGTAAGGAGCAGCAAGGAGACAGAGCAATCCCAACGCCTGCTTTCCTGCCCGCATCACCAGGGAATGGTTCCCAATGTAGGGATAAAGCTCCAGCCAAGGCCCAGCCCTCAGCTGCTCTAAACCAGCCCCATTCCCACCAGCCCTCCACTCTTTTTTAATGGAAATTTCACTCTTTTTAAATTTTTTTTTTATAAAGACACACTGATAAAATATTGAGAGGAGGTCTGTTCAGGCAGGAGGGTGCTCCTGCTGTCGCAAACAGGACCTGTGTGCACTCAGGCTCTGCTGCTTCACACTCACTTCTTATGCAGCAGCCTGACAGGATCTTCTTCAGGCACAAAAAATTAAGGAACCATCCTGACACTGCGGTAATTTTGTGCTCCAGCTATAACCTCTGCCCATCAAACCTTTGTCCCACCCGTGTTTATGCTGTAAGGAGATTTACATTTTCGAGCTTCTTAAACACAGAAAGTTGGATTTGACCACTTTCCCTTCAGAAAAAAAAGCAGTTCAGTGCTTGGTTCTGTCTTAAAAATTGGCCTTGGTACAAGATTTTAAAATAAATTGCTACTTTCTAAACTATTTGCAAACACTAATTCCTCTTTGTATGTCATTTCTTCAGGGAAAAAAATCTAAATCCAATCCACAATCAGACATTTGCCTTTTTTTTCTCCCTTTTAATTTAGTAACTTGTGAATTCATGCACTGACCCTGCTGAACAAAGGGCAAAGACTGTTAAATTCCACAGCCCAGGAGATATTCGCTTACTCATTCAAGGCCTTCTACAGAGTTTAAAAATAAATAAAAATGAGCCTTAGCGAGGAGGAGTGGCAGATTTGGAAATGACACTTTTAAATTAACAACTGAAAAGTAGAGAAAGGTAAACTGGGAAGAGATTAGCTGCTTGCTGTGCTGTGAGGGAAAGATGGAGAGTGGGTTGGAACTCATTAGCCCAATTACATAATAGATTGTTTTGGCCAAATTCAAAGGCAATAAAAGCAGCAAGAAAAATGAACATTAGGTACCAGCAAAGATGGAGGAGGTGGGAGAGAGAACAAGAAAAGGCTTTTTATTATTTTATTCGTGAAGCTTTTTTCAAAGGTTCCATTTCAGCAGGGAAGCACCAAGAAGAGGCAGGAATTTGGTAAATAACCAAAATTAAGGCTGGGGGAGCCCAACACCAATGCTACAGTGGTGGGGAGAGAGTGCTGGAACACCAACCAAGGGAGGTAACAGAACTTGAAATTTCCCCGCCTTCCCTTCCTCCTGGCCCTGAAAAATCACATTTCATTGAATTCAAAAGCATTCTGAAATTTTACTAGTTTAGGAAAGATTGAATAAGCATGTAATTAAATTAATTACAGAATCACTGCTCTGCATCCTACTGCAGGAATAGCAGTGAATCAACCAAATGGATTCAAAATCACTTCCTAAATGCTTTCCAGTCAAATAAAACTTCAAGTGCAGCTTCAAACCACTCACGGCACAGTCCACAAAAGCCCAACCTCTCCATCAGTTTCCTTCAGCCAAACAGGTCACGCTCCTAAAGAGCATGACCCAAGCTGGAGGATTTCCTTTCCCAAATAAACAGCAGCTGCTCGGAGCTGGATGCCTCCTGTCCTGCCTGCATCCCCTGCCTGCAATTGCATTCCCTGCCTGCATCCCATTCCCTGACTGCATCCCCTGCCCCACTGGGCACTGTTCAGCTGCTGTCCAGGCCAGTTCCCACAGACAGCCACCACACCCTGCACCTGCCCCCTGCACAGGATCACAGAATCATTTAGGTTGGAAAAGATCTCCAAGATCAAATCCAACCTTTGAATGATCTCCACCTTGTCAACCAAACCAACTTCTTTTCCAGCTTCTCATTTATCACCCTTGAGCACAAGGAGGAGATGGGAAAAATCCCTCTGCATGTTCATGGCTAAAGGATGCACACAAAGTGCATGCACTAATTGAGGATGGCTCCTGCTTCCCACCAGGAAAGTGCCACCACCATCTTCACAACCCCTGCAGACCCAGAGCTGAGACTCCAGGGTTCTGTGTGGCTCCACATGGTGAGCCGTGCTCCAGGCTGGAGTAAGACATCCAGTGCTGGCCTACAGGAGAGCATCATTCCCTTTGCTGGGGCTCTCTGAGATCAGAAGAGCCTCTCTCTCCCCTGTGGGAGAGCAGAAGAGCGTAACCAGATGTGGATTAGCAACAAAAGGCACAAGCTGCACCCCAGCCCTGGGAAACAGGGGCCCATGAGCAGCAGCAGGAGCATGGCAGTGCAGGAAGCGGACACAGGCATCCACTCCTCCAGGAAAATAGGAACAGCCTCACCCACGCAGCTGGAGGCAAGGCTGCTTCTGTTAATGCTTAATGGGCAGGCAGGGTCACAGCCAGCACGGCTGGAAGATGCCAGCAGCCCTGGATGCAGCAGGACCATCCTGGTGCCTCACAGGGATGCACCGGGGCTGCCTCGTGCCCTCCCCACGCAGCACAAGGCCCAGGGAGAGGCCCATGGGTTCCTGGGGGAAGCAGTTTCACGGCCTGGCGGCCTACCTCTCTCTGGATGCTCCCTCCCCTTTCACAGAGGAGAATCCAGCAGCTCCTGCTCCCACCACACCAACATCGACCCTGCCAGCTCAGCCATACATGATACACACAGTGTCCCCCTCCAGAAGGGCCTTCCAAAGGTCCCCAAGGCACACACAGCAGAGGGGGTGCCTGTCCCACTGACCTGAGCACGGCCACAGCAGCACACACCACTCTTCCAGGGAAAGCAAGTGCAACTGCTGACAGCAGCAAACACAAACGCTGACCTGGGGGACTTGGTACAAATGAAATGAAGTTCCTCCACCAGCAGTGCTGCTTCCAAAGACATGTTCATCCACACTCTCCATAGCTCCAGCAGTGAAGGCAGCTGCCAAAGGCAGCTTGCATTCCCTACCCTATGGGAGACGCTGCCCCAAAATCCCTCAAGTGCTGCCAAAGATGGAAATAGCCAAGCAGGGAACACCTGTGGAGCTGTACCCGTGGAATGAGTGCTCAGGCAGGAGGAAATCAACACCACCTCCTGCTTGCCCAGAGAGAAACACTTATTAAAAAATCCAAATAAGAACTCCAAGACCCACATTGTGTTCAACAAGCTGATGGTCCTTTTGTCCAGGCTCCAAACCACCCTTGGAAGTGATGGTCTGCGGCTCTTTGGGGCTTGTGCTCTCCTGGCTCGTCCCTCCTTTGCCCCCTCACACCCACACACATCAACCACATGTGCCCATGAAAGTATCATCAAAGATCTTTGCAATGCAGCCGAGTTTCAGAGTGAATTGGATAAACTGAGTAGTAAAAAACTGCCAAGACCAGCTGGGATTGAACAAAACCTCCCAGAGAAAGCAAAGATGAAATGGGTAAGGATCCCCTGTGCTGACCACGCTCTGACATGGGGCTGGGAGGTGCAACCTCTCCCAGGGAACTTCTCACAGCTCTTCAGGTGGAGATGTTCAGCACCAACTGGGAGAATGGGCAGAAACCACTAAAATCAAGCAAACCACTCAAATCAGAGTAGAATTATAAAAAAGATCCAATAGATCCATGTTTTGTGTTGGGAAGGGGTCCAACCTGATCTCAGTTAGCCTTTACGTGCAGGGGAAACATCAGCTCAGTGCAAGTTACCAGCAGGAGAAGAAAGGGAAGGGAAGGAATTATTTAAAAAGGCAAAATAAACAGAAACCATAATTGTGCCAAGAAGCCATCCCTCCCACAGTCTGTAGGCTTGGCCATCCTGCCCCATAACTATTCTGGGAGTAGTGAGGAAGGAATGGAAATCCACCAAGTTTATTTCACTACTCCTTCGTTCCAGCACAACCAGAGGTGGTGCCAAGATTGTGCCAGGACTGGGACAGAGGCAGGGGAGCACATGGCAATAGCATTTCAGGCAGAAGCTTTAAGTAACTGTTACTTGGGAAATGGGGTACAGAGGTACCAAATGTGTTTTCCTAAATATTCATATTGTTTATTTAACTTTTCTTAATAATTTCTTTTTAATTTTTAACTTTCAAAAAGACAATTTTTTACATAGTAGCACTTTAAGCCACTAATATCAATTTACTCATTTTTCAGTTGAGCTTCAAAGAATCCCAGTAACAGGGTAAACTCCTCATGTAAATTTAAGTGTCCCAAATTGTCTTGATAAACCATCAGACACAACAGTAATGGAGCAGCCACATGCAGCTCTGAGCACCAACATTTTATGGGAAAAAACCCTAAGGTATCAAAGTGGAGCGTGCTTTATTTCAAAATTCAAGGAGGGAAAAGGTTCTCTACCTCCACATCCCATGGAACAGGGAGAAGGAAAGGCAGACCCAGACTCTGCCAGGCTAAGAACACACTGTCATAAATTCTCACTGTTACAGAAAACCCAGCTGGTTCATTCACAGCCATCCCCACGGTACCACAGCAAACAGAGCAGAGTTTGCTCAGAAATTACTGTGGTCCCTGGTGAAACTAGGTGCTGCCTTCCATTGTCACTCTGCTGATAAAGAAGTTTCCCATTTAAAAAAAACAGCATTGCAGGGAACCTGCACATTTGCCCAATTCTGGGGTTTTACCCTTTTTCCTGAGGTGATGTGCTGACCAAAGGCATATTCCAGTAGAGCTGCCTCCTGCCCCACTGGAAACAAACAGCTGCTTTCATCTCATTTCCTGTCACCAACCCTTTGTACCCCCTGGTGAGCCACACCTTGGGAAACCTCTGCAAATTTTGGAAGAAATGAAGCATAAGAGCTGGAACTGCCCAGCACATCCCTTGTTCCAGACCCTTGGGACAGGACAGGTCAGACTACAGGACATCAAAGCCTCCTCATGCCATAGGCTCTGGATTACTGGTGGCACTCCAGGACAGGGGTGCTGGGATCCTGCCTGTGGGGTCAGGCTGCCCAACACAAGTCCCTGCTCGGACCCCACAGCTCTGTGTAAGCCAGATTGGCCGGGCACCGAGGGAGCTGCTCAAGAAGCACAACTGTGAGCAACAGAATCACTCAAAGCCAACATCCAAAGGGTGCAGCAGGGCTGCAAGGTTCCTGGAGGGGGCAGAAGGCTGGAAAGGGCAAAGGGAGCAAGGCTGAGGGTTTACATGTGTCTCCTCAGGAGCCTTCTAGGATTGCTCTGGAGCTCAGAATTAGCACAAGGCGCCCTGCATACACTGCAGAGGGGAGCAGTAAGATGGGACACAAATATTTTTATATAGCACATCCTAAACCAGAATTCTCCATTTGGCTTCATCCTAAGAGAATCACTGCTCCAGGGCTCAAAACCCAGCTCCTGCTCCTGTCCATGGCTCTGGCAACCCTGGGAATGGTTTATTGTTCAGCTACCTGTAACCAGGCTAGACACTGTGACTTGACAGTGCCCAGTTCTACCAGACCTGACCTCAGCCAGCAATGCTGAAGAGCTGATGCTACACAAGCCCAAGGGCCACTGCTATCAAGTCATGCCAGAAGGCAGAGTCTGACACCAATGTGACCACAGAGGGATTACAGCTCCAGATTTGGTGCTGAGCTTGAATCACACCATGCCTTAAAGCATGTGGTGGAACAGAGCTGAGCCCTGAATGGAGCTGATGCTCCAGCAACATCCCCACCCAGGTCACAGCAAACCCACAAGCTGCCCCACTGCAGGTTCAACCACGTCCACGTGAGCTGTTGACCACACTGCAGGGAGAGCTGCTGAATGAAACTTCTCCCTTCATGTCCACACCATTGCTGAATGTCAGTGCTCATCCCCTTACACCACAACAGAGGTGAGCCCCTGAGTGGCTGCAGTGGTCTGATGGTACCGTGTGCTGCCTTCCTCCTCATACCCATCCTGCTCCTCTTTCTGCTTCCTGCTCCCCTCCACATGCCAAGTTACTCACCAACCTGGCACAAAGCCCTGGGTTTTTTTGGTTTGGTTGTTTTGGGTTTTTTTTAATATGCTTTTCCAAGGTTAGGGACATAAATCAACCCCCAGACGGCTCCAGCAAACACAAGCCCGTGAGATCAGCAGCAGATGACCACAGACAGAAGGCAGAGGACCAGCACTTTGGTCTTTTGGCAACAGTGTGTTCTTGGCCAGGATCCCTTTCCCATCTTTCAGGCTCTGCTTGCCACCCACTCCTCCCTTCCCCAGGATGACTCGCAGTGTCGTTAACATCCAACAAACGAGGGCTGAGGGAGTTCACACCTCCAGTTATTCAGTAACACTGCCGGCAAACTCGAGACTGTAACGTGCTGCTCTGCCTCCAGACTGAGCTTGGAAAATCCTCCTCATAAAAAGCACACAGCTATTTTTAAAGGAAGTCCTGGATGCCTCTGAACGTGCAGGCAGCAGGCAGCCACAAAGGTACGCCAAGTCAAGGAATCTCTGGGCTGGATCTGGTTGTCTGACACCACATCTGCAGCGCTCCAGTGGCCGCAGCCAAGCGGGGAACGAGGCTGCAGCGCCGGCCAAAGCCACGGTGCTCCCGTGGGTGCCAAAAGACACAAGAGCATGGCCAGGAGCATGGCAGGAGGGTCTCAGGGGATGCAGCAGCCACTGGTGGCGGTCAGCACTCCCTGCCAGGCACAGCACGGCGCTGGTGGCTGTGATGACCCCGTGCACCTCATGTCCAACGGTGCACCCAAGCGCAAGACCAAGTGGGTCTTGCGCTTGCTTTCGTCAGAGTTGATGCAACCAGGTCAACCAGTGAAGGCTCACTGGAGTGACAATTTTACTGAAAATTGCATTACTCAGCCTTTCAAGGCTCCAAACGATCCTTTCAAGGAAGAACCAGTGAAGAAAAAGGATTAATTTCTCAAAGTTCAAAGGACAGAATTTCTTTTTGGAAACAACATTTCACTACAAATCCTGCAACTGAGACAGACCACAACCAGCAACACAAACTAAATCTGAAGGGCAGGGCTGTTGCAAAGTCTCTCTCCAACAAAATAAAGGAGTGACAGAACAATTCATGGAGGGCACCTTAGGGAACATGTTTTTCTCATCCACCACTACTTCTACAGGCAGCTGGTCTACACAACTACCTCTCTGCCAGGACCTGAGCTCCAGGGACACATCTTCCCAGAGCAAGGGCTCCTGTGTAAGATGAGTCCCAACAGTGTCCTACATCCCACTCCCACCTGCCATAGTCCCAAAGGCTCATTAAGAGACTCCTTTCAGCCACCCCTTTCCTTTGCCATTCACTGACATTTGGGCTGATGCCACCCAACTACCATGTGTGGGGACAGAGAAGCTGGGATTTGAGAGCAGCTCCAGCACAGCTCAGTGCAGTAACATCTCATCAGAAAACCCTTCCCTCCACCAGGATTTCTTGCTTTTGTCTCCTCTTGTCTGGGCTGGTGGCTCCAGGACTCCATAGATCTTTTTTTCTTTTCCAGTACAAGATGCAACTTCTTTTGCTGCCAATTAGATCTGCTGATGGACAAAAGCTTCTCCTCAAGATCTACATTACTTTTGCACAAATATCTCCCACATATTGGTTTTGGACTTCAACTTTTCTCGCCTTGAATCAAGTTACCAATTTTCCTCTGATCATAATTTGGATGGATGAAATATAAAGTTGGAGGATATCAGATTTGAGGGGAGAGGAAAGCAGAGCACAACAACAGACATGGTGTGCTCATCTTGCTTTATTTCCCATTCAGCCCCACAGACACCCTGCTCTCATTAGCACTTAATGCAGGTGAAAATAAAGAGGTTTAATATTAAAACAGCATGGGCACATGGAAAACATCCACCTGGACCTGTTGGAACTTGCCCAATATCACTCCCAAGCTCTTTCTCTATACAAGGAGTTTTTTCACTCCTAAGACTGTAACTCCTTATCTAGGCTAATAACATTCAGTATGAAACCTCTCAAATCCTATTTGAAAACTTAAGTATTCAATAATTAAGACATTTCTCCACTCCATCAGAAATGTAACAGCTTAAAGAAGACCATCGTGCTGCCATCATAGAACAGTCTAACCAGGTCTGCTGGTTCCACCTGAGGCCTGAGGTGTGAATCCAGGGGCTGCTGCTTTCCCACCCTACGATCTCATTTATGCCAAGGAAGGGTCTTGCTACTTCATCGCCTGCAAAGAAAGGAAGGGCTGTGCAAGCACAACTAGGATGCCCTCTCTGAGATAAGGACATGGAGTGTGGGGCTGTGCAGAGAGTGGCACCAACGCTGGGCACAGCTGGACACCTCATTCAAGCAGATGAACTTGGCAGCCCCCAGCTGAACACACAGGCAGGACTGTGGGTCTGAAACACTTCATGCAACTAGTGTGATGCTTCAAGGGACAAGTCCTAATCTAGGAACAATGGATCTGGTCGCATTCCCGGCCAGGCTAATTCCAGCCTCCAGTGAGGATGTGACACCAGGCACGCGGCGCTCGCTGACATGGAAACCCGGTCCATTGGCGAGGCACTGCCCGTGCAACCACAGCTCCACAGGAGCAGCCCTGCACAGCCACATGCTGCAGCCGCTGGGATCACTGCTAATTTCCTCCCAGACTTGTTGAAATCCACATTATGGTGGCAGCTGGGTGAAGAGTAGGGATTCAAACTCCAGAAATGTCTGTGAGCAGATAGCAATAAGACATGTTGGTGGAACCAAGAGGAAGTGTCCACTGCTGGGAAAACCTCCCTGCCCCAGGCTGTGACAACTGATCTAGCGTGGAAACACATGGAATCCATCCTCACAAACACAAAAAGCAGAACAAAACAAGATCTCCTGGCATTGCTGATCCTACTCTCCAAACCAGGGTAAAGAGGAGCCCATCTGCCCCTGCATCAGCCACCAGAAGAATCCCCAGTTTTCCCAGCCTGTTAAAGTCAACCCAATTTTCTAAAGGAAACGTTAACCACAGTGGGATATCAAGATACAAGACTGCTTTTAATTACATATACAAAGGAGTCCGTAACACTCCAGCTCTCTGCAAGGGCAGCTTGCTGAGAAAAGCAACTCTGATCAAAGCAGGAAAATCTGAATCGGGTGAGCTTAGTGAGAAACTGCATAAATTGTCCCCAGGTTTTTATGCACAGGACTCATGAACTTCCAGCCAGAATATGTTTCAGTTGTGACATTATCTTTCCTTCTGATTTAGTGCCTGTAGAACTTAGAGAGGGATTTGTCCCTCTGTGTTCTGCACCCATGAGGCCACACTCATGAGGCCAGTCCTGTGTCCAGTTCTGGGTTCCTCATATCAAGAAGGACATTGAGGGGCTGGAGCATGTCCAGGGAGGTGAACAGAACTGGGGAAGGGGCTGGAGCACCAGGAGGGGCTGGGGGAGCTGGGAAAGGAGCTCAGCCTGGGGAAGAGGAGGCTCGGGGGGCCCTTGTGGCTCTGCACAACTCCCTGACAGGAGGGGACAGCCAGGATGGATCGGGCTCTGTTCCCAGGGAACAGGGACAGGAGGAGAGGGAACGGCCTCAGGCCGGGCCAGGGGAGGCTCAGGCTGGATATCAGGATGAATGTCCCCATAGAAAGGGTTGTCAAGCATAGGAACGGGCAGCTCAGGCAAGTGATAGAGTTCCCATCCCTGGAGGTGTTCAAGAAATGACTGGATGTGGCACTCAGTGTTCTGCTCTGGTTGAAAAAGTGGTGATAGGTTAAAGGAAAAAGGTACCTTCTGGAAAAGGTATCTTTGAGAGGTCTTCTGCAACCTGACAGTCATGAAGATCATCAAAAAAGCTTCAGGCCTGGCTATGGCACAGGGTCACCCCCACATTCACAGGTGAGTGCAGCAACATGGCAATTTTGTTGTGCAACATTCAAGACTTCAAGGTTCCTGGCAAGCTGCACAAACCTTAGTTTAAAAACAGCATCCCTACAATGTGAAGATGCCCAAGTGTTCTGCAGCTCCCTTTGCTGATCAGAGCTCCCAGCACAGGACACAAACTGTGTCCTGGACACGGGTGTGCCAAGCCCCCCACTGGAGGCACAGCCCCAGCAAGAGGCATCCAATAGCTCATTTACAAACATGCTCTTCCCAGATCTTCTGCTCCAATCCCTGGCATTGTCTTCAGTGGACACATTTCCTCTGCTAGCTTCTGTCTGCTCTGAATATATCTAAAGAATTCTTTGAAGTCAAAATATTCTTAGCAATTAGATCTTCTCTATGTCTTTTTGCCTTCCTAATTATCCTTTTAACTGCCTTCTGCTTATTTTAATAGATCTTCCTATCCTCCTCCTTACCAGACTGTTTATACTTTTTAAAAGCCTACTGTTTACTGCTCCTAATACTGTTTACACCTTCACTCAGCCACCTCAGCTCAGTTGCTGCTTTTTTTGCCTGATTTCAGAGTCAACCAGGGGAAATTTCCTCTCTGATCTCTGCAGCAGTTTGTAAATACCTCCCATTTTGTCTACAAGAGGTTTTCTACAATAGGTTCCCTTTTCCACAACAGGTTTCCCTCTTGGAAGGGGGAACGGAATCTCCTCTAGACCACAAGTGCTTCCATAAAAATCCATATTCTTCTATACTGCTCTAAGCACTCTTCTCTCTGCTGCTCAGCCTATTCCTTTTGCATTAGGAATATAAAGTAGATTATTTAATGACTGAGTCCCACGTGTTCCCTAACTACCTTATTCATTATCATTTCCTGCCTCAAAAAGTAAACAAATATCCTTTTGTGCTCAATGTTACAGGAGATTACCCATGAATTTCTTTAGTTATATCTCTCCTAGGGGGGGGAAAAGCCACCTGGAAGTACTTTGACTTCATGCAAGGGCTTGCACCAGGGTGTGCGTGATGGTCTGGAGGGTCTGGAGCATCCCATAGGGTTTGGAAGTGAGAATAATTTAAGGTCCATTTGGTGGAAGCTAGAGAGTAAATTAAAGGGAAGCTGACTCAATATTTCCTCTGTTCCTTATAATCCTTCCCCAACCATCTGCTCTCAGACACTGGGAAACAGGACACCAAAACAGAGACAGAAAGTGGGATCTTTTGTGAAGCTACAGAATGGCCATTCTTTACACCATAACACAGCTCTGCCCTGGCTCACTGCTCTGGACCCTGAAGCACTTATTCCACAGACACAGAAAACAAGCACCAGCACCCAGCATGCCGCACTCACAGCTCCCCTTGGTGGTTTGTTCTAACAGCCAATCTGCCCTGCTGCTGAAAATTTCCACCTCCTACTTTTAAAATTATTTTTTGTGTCTTCATTTTGTCATCTCAGTGTTTGGATCCTGCTTCCAGGTATTGTTTCTCGCTATGCACTTTGCTAAAACCAAGGCCTCTGCTACCTGCTTTTTTAATTTTCTGCTTTTTAAATCCATGGAGAACTGGCTCCACAAAGATAAAAATCAAGAAGTGAAGTTTTTTTTTTGGCAGAGTTTCTCAAAATACAATGCACGTCCCCAAATGTTTAAGGACAAACACTAATGAGTATTTCCTTTGACTCCTCAAACTGCTTCATGCTGCTCACATGTTCTGTGTCTTCTCCAAATTTTCAATATCTCTTAAGGAAATGAGGGAACTGAAAATGGGGATAACGTATTAAAGCACAGGCAACAAAAGAGCTGTTCTCACACAGCTCCCTCACTGTGCACAACCGCGGGTGGCATCCCTGCACTCCCAGACTCAGTGTCACTGCTCACCCTGCAGCATCTGACCCTTTCCCACCCCAAAGCCTGATTTGGCATTTCTCCTCCACTCTGGTCTCCCCATACCAAAAGCAGATGCAGCCTCATCCATCCAGGTGCACAATGCCAAGATTCACATCAAAGTTCACCTGATGGAGCTGACTCCATAACCCAAATCCCTGTGGGCAGCTGCAGTCCCTCCTTCCCTCCCCACCATTGTCAGTGCCTGTGGTCATGCCAGACCCTGTTTGCAACCTGGTTCACACCAGCTTTTGCTCCCACAGGGCATTTTGGGGAACGACACAAAATTAGATGTTTTGCCAGCTCAGGACACACTCCCTCCATCCCTTCTGCTGGAGAACAAATCCAGTCTGACATTCCCTCCCCTATGCTCTCGCTCCCACACTGGCCAGGCTAAGGCAGTACAACAGCAGCACCCACCAAATCCTCTGCAATATTCTCACTTTATCCAAATCTTACAGGAGGAAAGATAGACAGAAGCTCAAGGGACAGACCTGGCAGGAGTGCCCAGGGAACGTCACCCCAAGGACCAGCTGGAAACCCCTGCCCTGCTCAGCCTCTGGCTCAGGCTGGCCCTGGCAGCTCCTGTGCACATGGGCTGAGAGTGGATCATTCCTCCTCCTTACAAATAGGGAACAGCAATATTTATTAAACATGTCTAGTTTTTCTGCTTTATTATGCATTTTACCTCTCCTCAGCCGCAATAAGTCTATACAAACCATTATTAGAATTTCTTTTGTTCCTAATACAAATACTTTCTTACTGTTCCTTGCACTGACAGTCACAGATTTTTTTCTCCCTGTGTTTTTAACTTCTTTTATCCATTTTCTGCACTTGATAACTTTTAACTCAAGGATAACTGTCATCTCTTCCTCTTAATATTCCTTTCTTTCCCCTTTTATTCTGTTTTAATTCTCACCAGCATGGTGCTGCCCTGCTCACAGGAGCTCAGCCTGAAGGGAGGGAGGGGAGGCAGGAGAGGGGAGCTCAGGGTCCTGCCCTGCACCAACTGCACCCAACATGCAGATCAGTTTTAAGCCTGGACTATGGCTCTCAGTTCATGGCAGAGACCACACTTTGCCAAAAAACGCCTGCAAATGGCACAGAGGAACAGCAGAGCTTCAAAAAGTGAAACTGAGGAGCTTTTTGTGACATCTCACCGGACCCCACCTGTAACCAGGCTGCAGGGTGGGAGCTGAGGAGGGCTTGAGCCAAAGGGAGCCCCTCTGAGAAAGCCAGACACCATCAAAACCAAAGTGAAAACAGATGCCAGCACATAAAACCTATTTAAACTAAAGCCTGAGAAAATCAAAGTTACAGGAACATCCAGTGTAACTGAAGCATTTTCTATTGATGAGGTCATAAATGTATAGTATCCCTGAAGAGCTTCATAAAATTTCAGGTAGGAGACAAAAGACTCAAGGCATTGCAATACATATCCAAATTACATAGGAATAATGGAGCTGTGTTGACAGAGAAGCAATGTGCAGACCAATAAACGATACACAATTATTATGACAGGAGGTAGCAGAGAACCCTGATGGACTGGGAGCCCATCCCAGAAACACAGCACAGAGTGATGCTCAAAATGCCAGGGAACACCAGAAAGGCTGCAAGTCTCTGCCAAGGCAGGAAACATAGTTTCAGTCAGAGGAGAATTCAGATAATCCCATAGAGGCTTGCAAAAGTGAAAGCCAGTTTGATGCAGAAATGATGCTCAAGGTCCACACAGGACTTCTGTTCCCACACTGTGTCCCCAGACACGGCACACCAGGGAACCCCAGAATGGTTTGGGCTGGAAGGGACCTTAAAGCCCATCCTGCCCCAACCCCTGCCATGGGCAGGGACACCTTCTACTGTCCCAGGCTGCTCCAAGCCCTGTCCATCTGGCCTTGGACACTTCCAGGGATAGCCACAGCTGCTCTGGGAATTCCATCCCAACCCCTCCCCACCCTCCCAGGGAACAATTTCTTCCCAAAATCCCATCTAACCGTGCCCTCGGCCAAGAGTGAAGCCATTCTCTATGTCCTGTCACTCCATCCCTTGTAAAGAGTCTCTCTCCATGTTTCTTGCAGGCTCCCTGGAAGGCCTCAATGGGGTCACCCCAAAGCCTTCTCTTTTCCAGGGTGAACAATCCCAATTCTCTCAGCTTTTCCTCACAGGAGGAACCATTCTATGATTCTATAAACAGGAAAATTTGTTAAGAGTGTTAATGGAGCAGCTAAAAGGCCTTGCAGGTGAGGTGGAAAACTTAGAGATGATCATCACCTACCAAAGGGGGTTTGTTAAACAAATAATCATAGTTTAACAGCAGAGTGGAAAAGGCCATTAGAAATAAAAAGACACCCTCAGAAAGAAATCCAAATTAGAAGAGAAACTCAAGGAAGCTACATTTTAAGCCATAAAAAGTCAGTCCAGAAAAAGATTTTGAGAAACAGGTCATTGAAGGAAAAAAAACTAATAATCAAACACACAAGCACCAGAAATCTGCTAGATTCTGGTATAAATCAAGCACTGAAGAAAGATAAAACCACAGGATAAAAATTCAGCTTCTTTGCACCAGTGCTCATTTGTGACAGGGCTCAGCACTTCTCTTCCTGGACTCTTCCTTCATGAATCCGCCTCAAACTGTGGGGTCACCAGGAAAAGCTGCAGACTTGCCTAGCAAAATTAACAGCAAAAAACTAAAAATCTCCAGGGCCCAAAAGTCTGAAAGGTATTACACTATTAAAATCACCCAGCACCTCCAAAATCCCTGCTATCCACCTATGAACCAGCAAGCATTTAATGTGACTCCACTGTTTCAAAAGGGCTCCAAGGAACTACAGAACTTCGTTTTTGTGGAAGAAAAACATAAGTCACTGGGTTCTGAGCACTGCTGGCAAGAGCCAGTTGCAGGTTGAATATGGCGTGGTGCACCTGGACTTCCAAAAGCTTCCAAAAGAGTTTGCTCTGCGAAGGCTCTTATGGCAAGTGCACTCACTGCACTTTCATATGCACAGGATGAAGTGAGAAGTCACCTCACTGATTAACCACTGATTAAGAGATGGAAAATAAAGGGCAGGAATAGTTCATTATCACAGTGGGGTCCCACAGACATCTGCTCCGAGCGCCAGGCGGGGTTTGGGGAAGGCAACAGCGCAGGGAAAGCAGCCCCGTGCAGCACATCGAGGTGCCTAAATGAGCCATTAGCATTCACCAAGGCAAGCCAGGAGGCACAGGGGCACCTTTCCAGCAGCTGAGTGCTTCTGATGGAACCAGCAACTCATTATGGGCATAGGGACAGAAATGTGCCCGTGCATAAAGCTGCACCCACAGCCCCTGGTGATCCACCTGCAAAGAGACTGCAAAACAAAACAAGGGAGCAGACAAGGGCAAGAAGGTGATCCAGCCAGGCAAACTCCTGTGCCATGCACAGGGTGTCCAGAACAGCCCCAAAGAGCAGCACCTCAGGGAAAAAGGACACACAGGATGGCTCAGCTTTGCTTCCCAAAGCGCAAAGCTAAACCCTAAAAATAAACTCCACAAGCAAGCGAAAGCAAATATTTTTCAGTCCCCTGTTTGCCTAAATAAATTGCATATGCTGCAATTATCCAAATGATTGCCTTGGTGGTGGGTAATGCCAGGCTATGGAAAATCCACATCCCAAGGGGCTGCAGCACATCTTGGGACAAAATCCGAGGAGCCTCCAAAGGGTGGGCACAGCACAGAGGTGAGAAAGAAACACCTGAACCAGTGGAAAATACAACTCTGACAGTAAATTGTGTCCCATAGCTGGAGCTACACAGGACCCAGGTACGGGACAGCTGGCAAGGCTGCAGATTCACAAGGAGACCCCAAAACCAGCCTGCATCAGTGTTTTCTTCTTCTAATTTATGGAGTTGGTCACCCCACAACACCTGGTGATGGAGAACTGGGAATCAGAGCTGCTGATGGCATTTGAAAAGGCATCCCCTGTAATGGAGAGGGCACAGAAACACTCAGGGAGGGCAGGAGGCACCAAGGACCTAAGCCTGGGAGAGCACAGAGCTCCTGCAAAGGAACAGGGCTGAGAGCAAAATTCCCTCTGCCTTGAAACAGAGAGATGGAGAAACAAAGCAGTGCAGCAAAGTCAAAGGAAAATACAGGAGGACAGACTTGTCAAGGTGTCCAAGGGGGGAAAATGGTTATGATCCAACATCTCACCTTGCCCATGCAGAATTATCAATAGCTCTTGCACAGAAATTAGGAATAGAACCAGCGTGTTTGCCAAGCCTTCAGCTCTTCCACCCAGCACTGGGTCACCCTTGACACTCCTAAATAATCTCCAGGAAGAATGAACAGTCCCAAATTCTTTGAGTTTACAGCCTGAAACTTGGAAAAATGTAACAAAAATAATTGGACAAAAAAGTTGAAAACTTATGATGTCCCCTAAAAAAAAGGTTTCTGCAGTTTGCTTCTGAAAAATTTCCTACTGCTTTTTTGGGTTTGTAGGATCATTAAAATAGCTGAGCTGGGAACATCATGACTTGGTTGGTTTGGCTAATAAAGGGTACCTTCTGGGCTGGAACAGTGGGGATGTTTATGGGGAAAAAAAAGGCTTTTTTGTGAAGAAAATGGAGTCAACTATTGATATGCAAAATAGACCAAATGATTATTTATATAGGAAACTACTCTAACATGATCAAACTTTAAATATTAAAAAAAAACCCCAAACCCAACCCAGCACTTTGGCAGAAAAAGAACCAAAAGTAGTATTCCTGGTGCCAGAATATTGCTAAATGAGAGGTTGTATTAATGGATTTGTACTTCTTGTGTGAGGGCCCTCCTACCATAGAGACAAAGAGCTCAGGTAGAGGGATGGGGTGTTTTGGAAACAACATTGCCAAACACTTGAAAATTACATAAATCAAGATGAGACAGATAATGGTTTTTTGCTAGTTTTGGGTGGAAGGTAGGAAGAGCTTTGAAAAATGTAAATATTCAAATGCAATTTTTCATCCATAATGCTATTTTGCTCATTATATTCTCCTAACAAAACAAACTCCTCCTGTCCTGCAGAGGGAAAGGGACAGGCTGGAGCCCAGGAATTAAGGAATGTTTCACTGACTTCAGTCAAAGCTGCTTGTAGGGAAATTTAACCACAAGCCTAAATTCCCACAGGACTTGTCCCTAAGTGAATTCCAAAGCAGAACAAAAATTAAAGATTGAAGATTAAAAACAAAAAAAAAAAAAATTAAAACCCCAAACCACATCTCCTATGAGGAAAAGTCAAGACAGAAATGGAAAATTCCTTGTTGGCAAGGATGCTAATTGCATACCTTGTGCTAGGAGCTGAATATCATAAATTTCTACATATATATTTAATTAGGTTAATTTGCAAACCATAGACATATGTCTGCTTAAAACAGACAGGAACATTTCATTTTATACATTTTAAATCTCACATAATGAACTCCAATCACAAGCAGTGTTTATGCTGCAGAAGGACGGCCAAGGAGCTCCCTGTCAAAGGAGGGAAGCACAAACATCTCCCACTCACACAAACAAACAGCCACAATGTGGGATTTATCTCCTCCACCTTATCAGGAACCAAAAGCAAACACAGCACTCTCAGCAAATCTACTTTCTGGCAACTAAATCAAATCAGATTACAGAGAAAAAGAAAACCACCAAAAATTTCAATACATGCAAGACTTCAGGGAAAGGGAATTCAATTTTGAGGTTTTTTCTCATTTACGAAGGGCATCATTATTCCCTCCATGTGGATCCACAGAATACCCACAGCTGCAAGAAATCCACAGGGATCATCCAGTCCAGCCCCTGTCCCTGCACAGACCCCCACCAACGCCACCCTGGACATCCCTGGCAGCGCTGTCCAAACACTTCTGGAGCTCTGGCAGCCTCGAGGCCATGCCCATTCCCTGGGGAGCCTGGGCAGTGCCCAGCACCCTCTGGGGGAAGAACCTTTCCCTGACCTCCAGTAAGTGTTCCAAAGAACTCTCCTACATCCCTCTGGCATCTGCCAGCACTCCCAGGAGCAGCACTGAAGCAGGGCTCCCAGACCACATGGGATAAAATGTGGATCTCTGGATATATCTCCACCTGAACACTCTCTCTGGATACATTTACATTTTTTATTCCTCACCCAGCGCCCTCCCCGGCCCCAGGCACAGCGGGTCCCCTGCCAGGCTGTGTCTCTGGCATGTCCTAACAAACCCCACGGAGCAGAACTGCCAGTTCCAACTGTTATCACTAACCAGCCAAATTTAAAGACTTCTAAATTAAAGATACATAAGAAGGCAAAAATATCCCTCCCTTGGACTTAATATGCAGTAACCCCAGTAGTATTAACCATAAACAGAGAGATGCCCTGAAGCCAAGTCCAAACACACCCCAGGGCAGCCTTCCTGGTGGTCATTCATTAATTCCTTCCCTGGTGAAGTCCAACTCCAGCCCTGCCAGCTCCCACCAGCAACCCCAGGGCCACCAAATGCCAGGTCCCAGCCTGTCCCCTGGTGTCACTGTCACTGCCCTCGACCTTCAGCATCTTCAACAGCATCCCCTGATTGCAAAAGAAATCCCTCTGATTCCCAAGGGAATTTTCAGATCCCCTCTGCCACCAGCCTGATCCAAATCCAGCCATCCCTCCCTACAGAGGTTTTCAAAATGCATGCACAAATTCAAAAAGGTATTTTATTCCCAGCCAATAATTATCTTGCATTCTTACAACTCTCTCTTCCCACCCTCAAAATCACAAATATCTCACAAACACCCGTGAAAGCTCAGGATTTGCAGCCCACAGAGTAAGGCACATCAGACCTCAAGTGACAGATTTACACCCAGAAAAGCAGGAGCTAGTCTGGGGTTTTGAGCCAGAGCCCTACTGGGTCTGCCTGCATGCTGTTCTCTGGGATGCTCCCTGCTCAGCCTACAAACTACATCCACCACCCTGCAGACTTAACATAAGAAATTGTACAAATCTGCTGGAAACGGGTTTCATTCATTCATTCTCTCCTCATGTAGCCAAGTAAATAGAATAGTAGTTTAAAAAAAAAAATCTCACCAAAATACAGACAAGTTGATTTCAAGTGTGCACCCCAAAGGCTCTGCAGCACCCCAAGCCCTGCCCTGGTCCCAGCAGGGCCAAACCACATGGCTCCAGGTTTTCCTCCAGGTTCCCATCCTGGCTCTCCCACACCAGCAGAGCTGCTGGCTTTGGTTGCAGTTTTGAAAACTGAGGTTTAATACTTCTAAAAATAGGTCTAAAGCAATTAAATACTTGCACTAAAATTGTTCTCAACATACTGGAAGCAGTAAATGACAGCCCTTCAACGCAAGCACATCCAACTTCTGAAAACTGACTTCTGCTGCTATTTTCAGGCAGGAAAGGATACCTACACCCACGCAGAGCAAAAAATTAACTTCCATAAAATTACTGCTGCCTGTGTGTATCTAGTAAAATGAAATCACAACAAATATTAAATCCTGAAGAGCCTGGAGACCCAGTGGTGCCATCAGGACACCAGCACCAGCATGTGACCACATTTGGCCCATCCCGCCTGGCTCAACTCACTGCCAGTGGGAAGCTCTGACAAACTTGGCTGCTCTCACTTCTATCAGTTGCTGAGATATCAAACCTTGTGTGATAACATCCCTGATTTCTAAACCAGGGCAGAAAACACTACGGAGCTCCTATGTTCCTGGCCCAAGCACAGTATGGACTCAACAGCTCTCACAGCATCCCAGAGCGACCACTGCACCCAGGAGTGTCTCAGGCGCATCCATATTCCCAAACACAGAGGCACAGGCATTGATTCCTCAAATACCTATGGTAACTCCTCAAGGCTCCAGCAGCTCCTCTCTCCTCCACACTCCAACATTCATGTTTCCCTTTGTCTGCCCCTTATCCGTGCAGGCAAATTCTCCAGTCTCTACTTCCAGCCTTATTTTCCACATTACTCCAGCCAAATATAGATGTGAAACAAGCAGGAGTGCTGGGAATCACAAGCAAGGAAAGCCTTGCCTATATAATTAAATCTTTGCAGGTACAGTACAGCAGTGAAACCTTTCTAAGCACACACTGGAGTGCCTTGGAAATACAGGTGAGGAAAAAAAAGGGAGGGACTCCCAAGGAAAGCTGTTCTAGCAGAGGAATTGGTGCGGTGACACTGTTCCCACCTCCAAAAAGCACAAGGCTTGGCCACCCTCGGCCCTTCCCATGGGGACAGCCTCATGCCAGGCTGACCCAGGGCTCTGCAGTTTCACCCCAGAAGAACCACATGGCCTCCAGCTTCTCCAGAGGCAGCACAGCTCCATCAACCATAAGTCACATCACCTGGCAGGAGCCTGAAACTCTGCCGTGACCTGGGCCAAGAGTCACTGGGGCACACCCACACGCAGGGGGTCCAGCCGGTCTCTTCCCATCAAGTAGAGGCAGAACATGCCCTGTGCCCCTCACCCTGCCTCTGCTCCCCAGGCTGCCATCCCAGCTGGAGCAAGAGCTCCCAGTGTGCTGGCACAAGCCCCTGCAGCCTGGTCAGTGAACCAGAGCTAACTGCCACTCAACTGCCAAAAAACTGAAAAACACACGGCGCAAGAACACTTTCCATGGGTACAGAGGAGGCTTAATTAAGGAGATGGATTCTAATCTACCTGTGTCACTGTCACACCACTCTTGCCCTCCGTGCTGCATCCTTCCCCAGATGCACCACTCAGAATACAAAGCTTCTTTACACTTTCAGTGAGCACAGGGGAGAATTTTCTTTATTTAATCTCTTTTTTTCTGCCGCCGCTCACTTTGGGAGAATCCAACAAGTGAAACCCAAGTAACTCAGAGAGCCAGCATGCAGCTTGCCCAGCACCTCCCTGTGCATTTACACACTCTGTAATGTTGGGGTACAAACCCTACATTTCAGGAGATCATTTGGAGTCTGACATGCATGTTCCAGCATTAGCAACACAATTTTAGTGTGGGAGGGAAGAACCCCCACTGCTGAGCTGAGCCCAAAGGATGACCAACACTGACACTGGGCATCACACCCCACCACAGTCCCACTGCCAGCAGTGAGAGCCCTCAGCAGGAGACAGCAGAAAGGGTCCAGGGATGAGTGGATCCAATGGACTGGTCAAGGTCTGAATATCAAACCTCAATCAAGGGACCACTCTGACCAAGGAGCGAGTGCACAGCAGCTTTAATGTCTCCAGCATGCACATCTTGGGAAAAAAGATGCCCTTTCTCCTCTGCAGAAAGGGCATCTGCTCAGCCTTTCCCCTCTTCCAGAGGAGACACGAGTGTGTAGCAATGCCCCCCACATCCCATGGGTCACCTGAACATGCAGCAGCCACTGTCACAACCCAGCTTCCTCATGGCCAGGCAGGGACAGCAGGCACCAAACCTTGCTCCATCCAGAGCCACCCACAGGGCTGCAGCCAGGGGTTTTGGAGAGAAACAGCTGTTGCTGAAGCCACCATCAACTCAACCTTCTGCTTATTATTTTTGATTAATAAAATTTGCATTCTCTTGGTTATGTTTCCGAGCTAAAAGCTCTATATGTGGTGTATATTATCTGTTACATATTATTTATTTCATAGATTCATGTTTTTCCACTCCCTTTCTGTTACAACTTAACCCCACTCCCATTGTCACCAGAGTTAACCAAAAGTCACCAGGAGCTGCTCCTACACAGGGCCCCTTCCCCACACACCACAAGCCACTGCCTTCCCCAGTCCCTTTTCCCACTCCTGGTGCCATGGTTTGAAAATTCAGCTCTCACATGATGAGGCAGAGCCACTGTGACGAGCTGCACCAGAGCCCTGTGCCCCTGATGAAAGGCACATTGCAAATGGTTATTTTTCATATACTATCCATGGTAAACAGCAGCATTCATTTCTATTCCCTTGCTCCAGACAAATCAATGATTGTTAATGCAAAGTCAACACATCCAGATGTAGTTTGCATACTAGTTAACCACTAAATTGGCATCACATAGTACAAAATAATCAAGAGACATTCAAGGAACCAAACAAAAGCAAAAAGGAGGCAGATGACTAGCAATTAATCCATAAAAGACCTTTAAAAATTAGAAACTTCTTCCCCAGAAAACACTGTATGGCCAAATGGAATCTGTAAATGTGAAATTCCAAATATGCACAATCCTGGATGCACAGAAATGTAGAAATTGCAAGAAATAAGTATCTCCTGGGGCCATTTCCCCACATCCCTTACCAAAAACGCCCACACCCTCCAGCAGCACTGGCAGCCCCTGCCCAGGCACCTCTTCCCCTCACCCCACTTGGTACATTATGCACAAATAGTGCCTGATCTGACAAACCTCTGACAAAACTCACATTTTGGGGAGGCTCCCCACAACTGCAGGGCCACCCTTGTCTGTTTTACAGCTCCCAGCACACAAATAATCACCTACAGGGATCCAAGCATGAACTGGAGCAAGCACAGAGCCCAGTGTAGCACCCACAGGGTATGGGGGATGCAGCAAACCCTTGGGATGTGCCACACTTCCTGCACATCCTTATCCCGCAGCAGCCCTGGGCCGGCTGGCGCAGTCCCCTGGGCCACTCATGAAATCTGAGCCATGGCTGAGATGCTCAAGCTGAGGATGCTCAAATAGAGGCCACCAGTGGCTCCATGGGCAGTGCCAGGGAGCCGACACTGTCACCCACCCGGAGCCAGTGTGGCCCTGCAGGAACTGTGCCATGGGGGGCTGGGCCATGGGCACCACAGGACCATGGACCTTGTATCCTGCCATTCCAGGGTGGGAAGGTTGAAATCTTTGAATAGGCACAGCCTCCAAAGAAATATTGATCCTCAGAATATCCTGAGCTGGAAGGGACCAACAGGAATCATGAGTGCAGCCCCTGCCCCTGCACAGACCCCCCACCAATCCCACCCTGGGCATCCCTGGCAGTGCTATCCAAAGGCTCCTGGAGCTCTGGCAGCCTCGGGGCCGTGCCCATTCCCTGGGGAGCCTGAGCAGTGCCCAGCACCCTCTGGGGGAAGAACCTTTCCCTGCTCTGCAGCCTGAGCCTGCCCTGGCAGAGTGGGCACAAATCCTGACTCTGTATCAGCATGACCCATAGAGCAGGTTTCAACCCTCTCCCCGCCTGCAAAAAATAAAACTAAATTAATCTAACTTTTTAGAACACTAATTCCACTCTAATTTCACTCCTGCACTTGCATAATTGCAAACTTGACTGTGCATCACTGGGGCCACGTGACTGCACCCGTGAACTGAACTATTCCCAGCGTTGCATTATGGCAGTGATATATATTTAAATTATCCTGGAACCATGCAATAACCTCCCAAGGTTTTATACGACATTTGTATAAATATTATCTACTACTTTAATAATATTATGTCTGTTTTCATTCTGGGATGAAAATATGTCACTGAAAATGAGGTCCTGGAAATTTTTCTTTTTTAAAAAATACATTTCAGTTATGTCACAAGAAATCTGTTGGTATCACTCAGCTGAGCTCCCTCCCTCCCCTTCCCCTTCCAGGCTGCCAACAGCAGTTTTGAAAAGGATAAAATATTGATCAACTTTCCAGAAGAAAACAAAAAAGGAAAAAAAAAAAATCCCCCTGAAGGCAGACTGCAATGAAAAATTATGAAATCTTTTCCAGGCAGGAGCAGGTTTGTGCTGGAAGGACAGCTGGAAAGGTGAGATTCAGACCCATTACTACCCCCAGCTGCGGGATCTGGTGCTGGAAAGCTTGCTGCTCCCCAGGGAGTTAAAGATGGGAAAGGTTGCAGTTCCCACACTTGCAGCACCACAGCATTCCCGGTGCAGGGAGGACACACACAGCACCCCCAGCAGCCATCCAGGATCTCCACAACAGCTGAAAACAGCTCCAATCCAGGCCTCCCCAGCTTCAATTCCTCTAGTCCAGGAGAAACTTGAAAGGTATCGTTGCCAAATGTTGGCACTGTGACCCGAGAACTGATGCTTGGTCATTAATTCTAATTAAAATGCAGCACCCATCAATGTGTCCCCACAGAATCCCAAATCCACAGGGTTGGTCCCCATCCATATCTCTGAGTGTGTGGCAGGGCAAAGGAAAAGCCGCATCAAAAAATTTCATTCACGTGAGAAAAAAATGTATGAAACATTAAAAAAAAAATTACAGCTAAACGGTTTCTTGGGGTATAACCATGTCGTAGTAAAAGTTTTGGGGTGCAGCTCAAGGAAGAGAATTCTTGGAGGGTAAGAATATAGAAAAGCCACCACGCTACAGTTTCCTGGATGAAACCATGAATAAAATATTCTCCGGGACTGTTTAATCCAATTTGGAGCATTGTGTGTAATTTTTACCCAGATGTGCCACCCGGCTCTAACTGCACCACTGACAGGCTGGCACAGCCTCTCGCTCCATTATTTGCTAAAAAAGGGATTCAGGAAGAGGGTGGGTCCCTTTCGGGGGGGCTGGGGGCAAATAAATGCAAAAATAAAAATATGGAGTTGACATTTCGGAGTATTTCTTCCTCCACCCAAGAGTTATCCTGCTTTGCAAATTTTTTCCATTTCCCCCCCACCCCCCCGCTTTGAAAAACTCAAAACATGAAACAAATAAAGGGGAGAAAAGCGAAAACAGCCCCCAAACCCTGAATTCATTAGTCACACCTTTCTGATTTCCAGCAAATATCAAGTTACAGAGAATGGAAAACCAAAACCAAAAAAAGAAAAATACAAAAAAAAGAAAAAAAAACCAACACAAAAACCCCAACTTTTCAGGGGTTTGAGATTCAAAATTAAAAATTCATTCTGGCATGAAATTTAATTTTATTTTGTGCAGTGCGTAGATTTCAGCATTTGCTAGTGGGTGCTCAGCAGCTCCAGAAACTGACTTTGGAGTTTAAAATTTAAAATGTTTTTTTCCAAAAGGAAAAAAAAAAAAAAAAAAAAAGAAAAAAAAAAATCCAAACTGCTGCAGCTGTGGAGCCAGCCATCTTGCTATTTTGTCCCCATTTTAGAGAGGATACTGTGTCAAGGTTGGTAAAACTCAACGTTGACCTAATCTTTCCCTTCCTCTCCCTCCCCCACTTTTGGGTGGAAAGGCCATGTAGCTCTCCTAGATTGCTTTTTTTTCTTGAAACAATGCATGTTTCAGCTCTCTTTTGTTATTTATTTTTAAAAAGATCAATACCAAGACCCTAGTATTCAAGGGCAACCCTACAATAATAAACCAGTGTGTGCACAGTCCAGAACTCACAGACGCTCTGTAACAGCAAAATAATAGGGATAGGATAGCATTTAAAACAAACAAACAAACAAAAATTTAAAAACCCACCAAAAATCATTATGAAAAAAAATATTTTAAACTCAAACTCCAGCAAGGCTTTAACAGTCAAGGAGAAAAAGGATTTTGAAATTGTGAAAAATATCATGGCTGAGCCCTTTAAAGGCACTTCAGTTTGAAAAAAATGAAAATTACTAAATCTGCAAATTTTTTTCACAATATTGTTAATTATGCATATTCATAATATCATGGCGGAGCTTATAATAAACCTGTGTAAATATTAGATTTATGTGAGCCATAGAACCTGGAGTTATTATTTTTTTTAAACAGTGTGTTTAAAAAAAGAAGGGGAAAAAAACCCCTAAAAACCACAGTATGGAAATTTTCTTCTTTACAAAAGAAGTAGGAAATTAAATGCTGGAAACTGTTTTAATTATGCCAGGAGAAACCATCCAAAATCCAAGAAATTCTAAAATAAAACTGACATTCGACTCTTAATTTTGCTTGTCCTCGTGTTTTCTTGGACTGTGTTTAGAACCTCATTGTTAAACAGCAGTTTTGCATGAAATCCAAAATCACAAAAAAAAAAAAAATTTTGGGTGTGTCCACAGCAAATTTTCTGGGTTCTTCATTTTCCTGCAAAACTCCTCATTTCAAACAAAATAACTTTAAGCACTGCAGCAAAAAGGGGGGAAAAAAAAACAAACCCTGAGTTTTGGCAGAGCTTGCTGCACAAGTTCAAAATTACAATGAAGCCCAATTCTTAATTGCTCCGGAACAGCAATTCTCCCACTTTCCCAAACTAATCCCTCCCTGCAGATCACCCGGGGGGGCCCACCAAAAACTTGACTCGCTTTCCTTTCCCAGCACTCTGCTGTTCCCAGGCTCCGTTTTTCTACAGAAAATGGGGGTAGAGGGGAGAAAAACCTGAATTCATTCAAATTCCTGTTTAATTTTCATTTCCATGAGCTGGGCTTTGGCTCCAGAGGGACACACACGAAATTTGCGGGGCGCAGCGGGAGCTGCCGAAGGAACCCCAACATGAGGGATCCGGCCCCAACTTTCTGGAAAAAAAAAAAATAGAAATAGCAGAACATTTCCTTCTTTTTTTTTTTTTTCCAATTTTAATTTCTTTTTTTTTTTTTTTTTTAATTTACGAAATAGTCTCCTCTAGGTGGCGTCGTTTTAATGGAAAAAAAAATGGGGGGGAAAAAAAAAAAAAGAACGTTCCGGAGGAAAAATTAGGGAGGAAAAAAAAAAAAAAGAAAAAGAAAAAAAAAAAAAAAAAGGAAAAGAGAAAAGAAAAAGCCCCGGGAAGGGTTGCGGGGAGCGGAGCGCGGCGGGGTCGGGCTGGGCCGGGCCGGGGTGCGGGGCCGGGCCGGGCCGGGCCGAGGGGCGGCTCGTCCCCGACATGGCTGCTGAGCTCCGCTTTGTTTTCCGCCCGGTCCGAGCGGCGGCGGGCTCCGGCACCGCGGGGTCCGGGGAGCCGCGGCCGCCGCGGCCGCCGCTGCCCCCGCGCACTGCGCCAAAGCGCCGCCGGGGCTCCGTGACGGGGCGGCTGCGGCTGCCGCCCTCCCTCCTTCCCTTCCCTTCCGTTCCCTTCCTCCCCGCTCCCTCCGCCTCCCCCCGGGGACACGCCGCCCGGCCGCCGCGTACCTGCGCTGCCGCCGCCGGAGCGGAGCCGTCCGGCTGGTTCATGGGGCTGGGGCGGGAGCAGGCGAGCCCCGCGCCGCCGCGGCCTGCGATCCGCCCGCCGCGCACAAAGCCGGCGCCGCCGCCGCCGCTGCCTCCTTTCCGCCCTCCCAGGAGCGGCGAGTGGGGGCGATGCCCCCGCTGCGCGGGTGGGCGGCTCGCCGGGCTGCTGCAGCCCCCCTTCCCCCCGGGGCATGGGCCGGGGCGGCCGCCGCGGGCACGGGCGCTGCCGCTAGCGGCGCGGCGCGCAGGGCTGGGCGGGCGCCTCCCGCTGCCGAGCCCGCGCCGCCGCCATCACCAGCCGCTCTGGGGGCAGCTCCAGCCGCAGCGCGCTCGCAGCCGGCGGCGCCGGGAGAAAGGGGCTGAGTCTGGCCCGGCGCGGGAGCCCCGCCGCCCGCCCGGCCGGCCCCGCGCTGCCCTCCGCCCCCGCGCCGGGCACCGCGCAGCCCGGCCCGGCCGCCGCCCGGCGGGCGCGGGGCCGCTCCGCTCCGTGGGGCCGCTCCGCGCCGCGGCGCCCCCCGGGGGGGTGTCCCACGGTGGGTGGGTGGGTGTGTACGGCGGGGTGCGGACCCCGGCACAGCGCGCGGAGAGCCCCCGAGGGCAGCGTGGTGGGCCCCGGCCCGGGCAGGGGCCGAGAGCCCGGCGGGTGGGAACTGCGGGGTGAGCCCGGGTCCCGCACGGCTTCCCCAGGCTTCCTACAGCTCATAGACCTCACGGAGCACGAGAGGAAAGGTCTAGGGACGAAGCGGGACCCGGAGTGAGAGGGGACAGATGGCCCGCCAAACGGGACACGAGGGAACAGCTGGAGCTGTATCAGGGCAGGCTCAGGCTGGAGATGAGGGAAAGGTTCTTCCCCCAGAGGGTGCTGGGCACTGCCCAGGCTCCCCAGGGAATGGGCACGGCCCCGAGGCTGCCAGAGATCCAGGAGCCTTTGGACAGCGCTGCCAGGGATGTCCAGGGTGGGATTGTTGGGGTGTCTGTGCAGGGACAGGAGTTGGACTTGATCCTTTTCCGTTTCTTCCAACTCAGGATAGTCTATGATTCCATGATTCTCTGAATGGCTTGGGCAGCATCACCCCTGCCTCCTCTCGCCCCAGTTCTTTCTTCTCCCCACAGCACGCCAAGGGCTGAAATTGCCCTGTGCCCTTTTAACCTCGGAGCTCCCAGCTCTTGGTCCCACTATGTTTGAGAGCTGTTTTGCCCCAACACAAAACAGGGAAAAGCCTTTCTGTACCTTCACATAAAACTCATCCTGACACTCTGTCCCTCCACAAAGAGCTTTTCCTCACCACATGCTCACAATGAGCACATTGCTACTCATGAAACTTTGTTAATTTCTTCCAAAAAGAAGGGGGGAAAATCAATGCCTTTCTTCCCCTGGAAAGCACACAGCATTAACTATAAACATAATTACATCTCATGCATACCTGGTGTTTTCTCTCTTGTGAAGCAGTGCCAAAAATAGTTATTAATAGTATTAATAAAATAATCTGAACTTGTGAATTTTCCTGTCCCAGCCCATGTAGCCCTCTTTCCCAAGAGCTCTGCAAAACCAAGGATTTGTGTGGAGAGCCAAATGCTGATTTTGCTCTTGTTGCCCAGCATAAGGATAACTTCAAAGATATTGCAAAACATAGATTTATTTTTCTTAATATCTTTTATGCAGATTTCATTCCAAATCCCTGTACGGTCAGATAACATAATTACAGAGCTAAATAAAAACAAAGGGGCAGGGGAATTGGTGGGGACATTGGGCAAGGGAAGATGTTTTCCGAATGAGCTTAGAAGGGATGTGGAAAGTCAAGAAGCAGAAACCACTCACGAGGCTTTCAGCCCCGGTGTTGGCATGAAGCGCAACCAGAAGGAATCCCCCAGGGAGCAGACTAAAGCAAAATTCAGTGTTTAACAAGTAATGTGTGAGGAGGGTTTGGGGGAAAATGCCACTTTGATACGGAGTCTGCAGGATGAGGAGGAGCATGGAGATACCCTCAACATCCCTTTGTGTTTGGAAACCTGCTCACTGACCTCCAAAAGCCAAAGCCTGGAGGTAAAAATGCCCATCCCACAGTGTCCCATCATGTCTGAGGGCACATTTCAGGCCATCCCTGAGTGCTTTGAAGCATCTTCAGCACTGGAGAACCCATCATAGCTCATGGCGACTTGGCCAACCATTTGTCGTCTTCTCACTTCAAGCCTGACCATGTTTTGCTTCCATTTGATCCATTGGGCAAGGAAAAAGCCTCCTGCCTCCCATGTCCATGAACTGTGTGGATAAATCATACCTTCACCTTCTTTTGGGGACTCTCTTCCCTCTGGAAGGGCAATGTTTGAGCTCTTCAAGCTTCCTCAGCCCAAACCCCCCATTTCTTCTGGTCATGGAGACAGAATAGATGCAGAAAAGGAGTGGCAACTGTGAAATTCAGAGACCCCAACCAGATCTTCTCTGTCATGTGTGTTTTTGCAATGGCTTTGCAGTCATTGACTTCCTGCAAAATGCAGTCATTTTGCATTCCTTTGACTGCCCAGCGAACACAGACATCATTCTGGGTAGGGGTTTGGGGGTCCGCAGGGGAGAGTTCCCAGTTCTGGGTCAGATCTCAGAGTTCAAAGCCTCCCTCCTGAGGGATTTGGCTGCTGGTTGGTCTTGGTTTTTTGAAACCAGCCCTTAAAACCCGCCTGTGTTCCTGCTGCCGACTTTGTGCTGTTGACACACAACAAACACCATCATTGGTGACCCCTCCTGCCTGAGACAGCCCCTTCCCTCCAATGGGTGAGGTCTAATGCAGAAATTCTACAAGTCAAGACATTCTTGATTAGGAAATTTCTATGGATTTGGTCCAAGAAATTCCAAGCATGTTTTATTCCTGGCAGAGTGAGATACCCATCAGGATACTCAGGCTGAAGTCCCTTCTGATGAGGTGACCTATTCGGGACAAATGTTTAAGCTGTGCCAGTCTTGCCACTCCAATACCATCTGATGGGCTCTTTTCTCCTGAATACCGAATTTCGGCTTTGTCTCTCAAAACTTCCTCATGATCAGTGACCAAAGCTTGAAAACCCACATCCTTATTTTGAAGCGCCCTCAGACCTTCCCTGGTTAACAACTTCTGACAGGCCCATTGCAGCCAGGAGCTCTCCACATCACATTTCAGAACACACTTTCCAGTAAAGGTCAATCACTTTTCTATTCTTATTCCAGATTCTGGTATGTGCAGGCAGAGAGGACAGTGGTGCCCACCCTCTGTGGGATTCCTGGCCTGAAAAGATTGAATTCCTCCTGGGACTGGGCTTGTCAGAGATAACTCACTAACTTCTCCCTCCTTTCCTACCCTTAAGATGAAGTAGCAGCAATGCTTTCACCTTTGCTTCTGTAGTCATCTCAGATTGGGAATGCCATCCTGGTAGGAGCCAGGAGCGGGTTCCTGGTAGGACACCCACCTCCCATGGGCTGGTAGCGGTGTCCTGGCAACAGTAATCCTAAGTGATAATATGATTAAAGATCGTGACAATCTGTGTGAGTGTCAAAGCCTACATGACATCCATCACAAGGCGATGGAGTGTCCTGGAGTTTGCTTGCTGCAGTGTTGCCTTCTGCTGAAGCTATGGGGTCAGGGATGTTTGTAGCAGGGACAGGCTGTTGGGCAAACAAGTCAGGGAGAGATGTCACTTAGCCCCTGGAAGGGCATTACATTTCACAGCTAACTCCATTTTGGAAAAGTGCGGAGGTTTAGGTGGGATTTTAGAAAAAAGTTCTTCCCCCATTGGGTGCTGGGCACTGCCCAGGCTCCTCAGGGAATGGGCACGGCCCCAAGGCTGCCAGAGCTCCAGGCGCCTTTGGGCAGCACTGCCAGGGATGCAGAGGGTAGGATTGTTGGGGTGTCTGTGCAGGGACAGGGGTCAGATTGATGATCCTTGATCCCTTCCAGCTCAGGAGATTCTGTGATTCTTTGAAAGTGCACCTGAGAATGAAGATAAAACACAGGGGAAGCGAAGCCCAGCGAGGTGATGAGGATTCTGCATAAGGCATTTGTGCTGATTCCAGCAAGGAGCCTCTTTGTGGGATATGTGCTCAATAGTCTGGAGGAGGAAATTATTGATAGCAGTCTGCCTAAGTAAATCTAGAGCTCATGATCCCTTTAATCCCATCACAGCATTCACTCATCTGGGCCAAAGGTTACCTCTGAGGGATGTGGGGTTCCCTCTGTTCCAGTGCCCCGTCTGAAGTTTGGAATTTGTGCCTGAATCTCTGAGGTTGAGCCCCGTGCCAGGGCAAAATGCTGACCACTCCTAATCACTGCCATCAATAAGGAAGAGTCGGCAAACCACAGTCAGGAAATGGCCAAAGGACTATTTATAATCACTGCTATCTGCAAAGATATTTGTGAGACCGACAGAAAAAAATAAATCCCCACTTCACTCTTCCTGACCCCAGCACCGTCTGTTTGCTTCGCTCTGAGGCATTAAAGCTCATCAGAAATGTTTGCCAATAGTTATACAGAAAGGAAGTGTTGGATTGTATTTGTTCTTGTCAGCACTAAGCTGCTCCTTTCTTTTCCAGCTGTGGTCGCTTTCGTCCCCTCTTTTGCTAGGACCGTGTGTGCCCTGAGCACTCAAAAGGAGATGCAGCACAGACTGGGGATCTCTGCAATGGGCTGAATGCACTGAAAACCAACTGTGGGCAACAGGAGCTCCAAAAATGTCAAGATTCAGGTACAAAGCTTTTCCCTGCACAACAATTAACAAATCCTTCAAATGCATCAAAGCCTTGTCAGAAATCACAGCGGCTGAGTCGTTGGGATGAGCTCTGTTTGGGCAATGCCAATAAAGCCATGTCCTGGGGAAATTCCAGTGAGAGCCCATGTTTCTGACTCTGGAGCTGATGGTGTGGGTTGGGATGCAGGCAGGGCTTTGCTCCTCTTACTCCAGGTGCTTGGTGAAGAGGCCGGAGCTGTGCAGGGCTCAGGATGCAACTGAATTTCAGGAGCAAATGCCAGGGTGTGGGAACATTTGCAAGCATGTGAGCATGTATTTTGCCTATAAAAAACAAGAAACCTTTGGTTTTGAAAGCATTAGGATTGTATAAACATGACACTCTCCAGGGCAAACTGCAAAGCAATAAAATCCCAAACCATGGGGCACCTCTTACCCACTCTTTAATGACCAAAAAACACATATCTGCTGACAGGGAGAGGTTTATTGCTACAACAAAAAAATAATGAAATGGCCACTTCTCAGTGTTGGAATCTACCCTGCCTTTACCTTAGAGCATCTTCCAGGGCCTAAAGAGACTCCAGGAGAGCTGGAAAGGGACTGGGGACACAGGGATGGAGGGACAGGACACAGGGAATGGCTTCCCACTGCCAGAGGGCAGGGTTAGATGGGATATTGGGCAGGAATTGTTCCCTGGGAGGGTGGGCAGGCCCTGGCACAGGGTGCCCAGAGCAGCTGTGGCTGCCCCTGGATCCCTGGCCATGTCCAAGGCCAGGTTGGACATTGGGGCTTGGAGCACCCTGGGATAGTGGAACGTGTCCCTGCCCATGGCAGGAGGGTGGGACAGGATGAGCTTTCAGGTCCTTTCCAAGCCAAACCATTCTGGGATTCTACCTGGAGGTGCAAGGCATCAGATCCCCACTTGTGGGTCCACCAGGTAGGGTTGCAGCTGCAATTGTTTGGCTGCCTGCCTTTATGGCGGGAGGATGCTTGGAGCTCCCCTGCCCTCCCAAGGGCAGCACTGGAGGCAATATTGGCATGCTGGAGCTGCCAGCAGAGCTTGGGAAGCTCTGCTTTCATGTATCTGAGAAATACACGCTGGACTGAGGGAGAACATTGGGAGGAAGAAGCCCCTGTGCACTGTCCCAGCTTGGCTGAGAACCCATGTGGGGTGTTCCGGGCTGGCACGTGGGCACCAGCTGCACATGAGGCAGGGCTGTGTGCTTGGGTACAGCTCAGGCTGTGCATCATGCCCACGATTGTGTTTGCCAGGAAAAAGGTGTCCAAGAAAATTCCAACACGGAAGCAAAGAACCTTAATAAATGGGATTTAAATAATAGATTTAGCTGAAAATCCCCAGAAGACAGATTTTTTTATCCACACGTCAGGTGCTGTAAGCTTAGAAAAAGATAACAAAGCATTCCTCAGATAGAAAAGGTTGAGTTTCTGCTTTAATTGAAAAATCATATGTGGTTTTGATACTCCTAGAGAGATGTTATGTTAAGAAGTAGTTTATACTGAGAGATGTATCATCACAATTTTGAGGTAAATTAGATTAAAGTGATTTGCAGTTATACCCATACTAAGCAGTATAAAGGGAAGAAATGGGAAGTTAAAGTTGTACTTAGGAGAAGTGCAGGCAGTTTGCTGAGGAAATCCTGACTCGGTTCTGCCTTAACAGGCAACTGTCAGCTCAGTATTAGAGAGGAATTGTAGCTTTCTGGACCCATAATCAGATTCATCTGTCACTTCTTTACAGTGGCATGGCAGAGCAGAATTAAGTATATTTGCATGCCTTAAATTGAGTCTTTCTGCTTTAATTGTGTAATTATGGAAATCACTATTTAGGGATCCATAGTATGGTTCTGCTGAATTCTGCACTTCAGGCAGGCACAGAATCCCTTCGTTAAAAGAGTATTCCCTGCAAAATCTCAGCATCCAGTGTAGAGTGTGGAATACATGTCCTGGGTATGTATTTGCAAATTCATTAATTAACTTATCAGTTCAAACTAATTAAAAATTGGTTCTTTAACAAATCTAATACATTGTGGCAGACCTGTCTTTTTTTTTCCTGAAGATCCTATTAGCAGAGTAATGCAGACCCTGCAACCTTCCTGTGTAATTAATACTCACGGAAATCTTATGTATAAATTTCACTGGCAGAATTTATTTGACAACGGTCTCTTATGAGATTACACTTCATAACTGAAAGTTTATTAAGCAAGGCTCGTTTGCAGGTTTTTCCTTCAGTTTCCCATAAGGATTTGCCTCCATTCCGGACCTCATGGTCCCATGTCACTGGGACTCTCACACTGCCCTGCTGGGGTGAAGCCTCACCGAGCAGGGAGCTTGGAAGGGTTGTGGCTGCTCTGGAGCAACAGGAAGCAGCCACACACATGGGAGAGTTGGACCATAAGCCATGGGCTTACTAACAAGCATAAACTGTCTTTTAAATTCATTATGACCCCTTTAGTTCATCCCGTGTGGGTCATGGGGCGGGAGGTTGAAGAAGAGAAAGATTTCCTGGCTGTCTGTTACTGTCACAAACAGAATATACTAAATAATACATGACTGAGTGGTGTGAATAATTTTATTTGCACTCACAAACCATGCACTCCCAGCTTCCCTGTGTGTGAGTAATGTGTCCCTGCCAGACACACGCCAGGAAAGCCCTTTTAGCTGCCCCACCACAGACAGCTTCATCCCAAAAACACCCCACAAACTTCCCCGGGCTCAGGCGAGACAAAGAGCCTGACCAAAATGTAGCACGCTGTCATTTGTGATCCTGCCACAGCTGCTGACCCACCTCGGGTAAGTCTGAGCTGTACCCAGTCCAGTTGTGCAACTGGCAGGAAAGCGCGGATCCTCACGGAATGGCACGCAGCAGAACTGGGGATTTCTTTGGCAGTGGTAATTACAAAGAGTAGCTAACACAGCTCTCACTCAACATCAGCAGAGCACGGCTCTCACTGAGCTTTGCTCCTGTCTTGGTTTTGAAAGAAGACAGGTATCTGCTAAAGAGAGGCAGGGCCTCTCTTGGGATGGATAATTCAAATTTCTTTCTCTCAAATTATTATAATTTAGAAAATTAAAACGGCTCTCAGGCAGAGATATGGGGATAGGAATAACAGTTCTTTACTAACAGGTATAACAAGGCAAACAAACAACAACAACTACAGCAATTAATAGCGAAAACAGAACCAGGGACCTTGATGGAGCTTGGTCTTACAAAACTCGGGGCAGTCTGGTCTCTGGGGACTCTAAAAAAAAGGTACCAAGCTGGAACGGCGGGGTATCCCGGGCTGGTGGATCGGATGAAGTTCGGAGCTCCGTCGGTGGTCACTGGGGGGCAGGGATGTCTGGCAGGGAGGGCAGTGCGGGCCCGCGGTGCAGAGCAGCTCTAAAACAGCGCTGAGGCAGTGGGACAGGGCTGAGACAGCTCCAGCAGGGCAGCAAAAGGAGAGAGATCAGGATCTTCCTGGGCACACAAGCAGATGATAGCAGCTCTCTTCAGGACCAGATTCCGGTGGTGCCAGTGAGAAGCTCACGCAGCAACGGCAGCCCCCTCTTCTCCTGATGCAGACTACACTAAAAGTGATGCTGCCCTCCAGCCTCGTCTTTCTCTTTTCTTCGAGAGAAACTCTCAGAGCCAAAAGGGTGTAGCTAAATGCCAGGGTCTATCTTTTTTGTTTCAGCTGAGCACTGATAAGTACTCAGCCATTAGCTGCCAAGCAACTTTTGGGAAAAAATTCTATAGGTGAAAAAGAAAGAAACCTAACCTTCAACAGCTCCCCCTCAGAGATGAACTGAGAACAAAAAAAGGTAAAATTGAGTAAGCAGGAAAGGGCGCATTTAAAAATGCATTTTGAAACAGAGGTGGCGGCATGTAGCTGTGCTATGCTGGCTTCCCCAGCACCAGCTCCCGTAAAGAGTGTCCTGTTCTCTCCCCATAGAGCAGATCTGGTGGCCCCACCCTGACACAGGACAGGTCCTTGGCCCCCCGGGAGCCCCTCGCTGCCAGCCCCTCTCACAGCCCCCAGCGCTCTCCTCCCGCTGCACTGCTGAGCCTCTGCTCGTAAATTAACAAATTGCAAATACAACATTAAATAATAGCAAATGCATCCTTATAAACAAACAAATAAATATTTCCAGTGCTTTATTAATAGAATTTTGACAGCTTCATTAGGTTGGTGAAATTTCAAGATACTTAATGAAATAATGCTTCATCCCTTGGCTTGTGATATAAATTGTAATGAAATGCGCAATTCCAATTCATCCCCAACAAACTGTGATGCTCTGCTCACAAGGCACGATCATACTGCCAAGGTTTTTATTTCCCTGACATTATGATCTTAACAATTTTATTTTAGCAGTTGGAATGATTGTGCCTAATAAGTTAAACAGCAGAATAAAAGATCCCTCTAGAAGGAAAAAAAAAAGTATATGTTTAGGTGGAAGAGACTTCAGAACAGATTATGGGTTGTTTTATATTCTAAATATGACACATTAATATCTACTCATTTAATACTGTAATTTTTTTTAAGTTCCTTTCACTGAAAGATGATCTTTATTTCTCTGAAAATTGCCTGGTGGAATCCCCACTTGTGCAAATGATAAGTGACTGCTGCACACCACGAGCTAAATGCTCCAGAGCTCAGTGGAGCTGCCCTTAAAAGAACGAAGTAAATGGAAAAAAAATTAAGTTGAATTAATATTATTAAAGATAATAATATAAATTATTAGTAGTGTTCTATTAAGGTCAGATTAATCCCACTACAATTCAATTGGAATAATACGTGCCATTTATGCAATCACAAATGTTTTAACATTTAAATTACCTTTCTGGCATTCTGGAAAGCTGTATTTTGCATTCCAGAGCAAGACAAGCCCTCCCCGGAGCGGAGCGCGGAGCCCCGGCCCCGCCGCCCGAGCGGCTCAGGCCCCTCTGGGGCTGAGGTTCGGCTGCAGCCGCTCACCCTGCTCGGGCTGCTCTGCTGGGGGAAGAGACGGCTCAGAGCTCCTTCCAGTGCCTAAAGGGGCTCCAGGAGAGCTGGAGAGGGACTGGGGACAAGGGATGGAGGGACAGGACACAGGGAATGGCTTCTACTGCCAGAGGGCAGGGGTGGATGGGAGATTGGACAGGAATTGTTCCCTGGGAGGGTGGGCAGGTCCTGGCACAGGGTGCCCAGAGCAGCTGTGGCTGCCCCTGCATCCCTGGCAGTGTCCAAGGCCAGGTTGGACATTGGGGTTGGAGCATCCTGGGACAGTGGAAGGTGTCTCTGCCCACAGAAGAAGGGAAGAACAAGATGTCTTTCAGATCCCTTCTCACCAAAACCATTCTGTGATTCTGTGATCCTGCTGATTTCTGGATACTGAGTTTGCCAGCACCCCTTGGCTCTGGGCCCAGGGCACCTGAAGGATGGGGCCTTTCCCACCTCTGCAGCACTGTGAGGGATCCGGACAGGCTGGATGGATGGGATGAGAGCAATTGCAGGAGGTTCACAAGGCAAAGTGCCAGGTTCTGCACTTGGATCACAATAGCCCCAGTGTAAGGCTCCAGGCTGGGGCAGAGGGACCTTTCCCCTTTTCTACTTGCTGGAGACACTGGAATCTCTTTGAGACCTGGAACATCTAATTTGTGCCAAGGCTGGCAAGGTCCCCAAGGGGACCTCCTGATAGTGTGGAAATGCAAATAAATAAGTAAGACAGGAGTAAAGTTTTAACTCAAAGGGGATTTTGTGGCTGGCTGTGGGTGCAGGATCCACCTTCACCCATTTTGCAGCATCATGGTGGGACAGTGACACAGTTGTGGGCTTATAATACAATTCCAAGCACTTTGTGAGCTCCAGGGGCTGTTGTGTCATGCCAGGTCTGTGTAGGAACAGCATTCCATCACCTGGAGAGGTTCCGAGCACTGTCACTGTCCCACCTGGGTGCTGACCTGTACTCTCAGCCCCTGTCCATGGCTGCAGCAGCCTGGGGATGAGTACAGGGTGGAAAACCTCCTCCAAGCTCAGGTGACACTGGGACATGGCCACAGAGGTGGGGCTGACACAGCTGTGGCATCACTGGGAGCGGGACCATCCTGCTTGGAGAAAACCCTGCATTCCAGCCACATGAGCTGATCCCGTTCTCTCCTTCATTGCTGCCTGCAAGGATAAATGTGTCAGAGGCTGCCAGGGGTCCAGCTCTTCTCATAATGGTGGTTATACAAATAATCTCAGGTTTCGATTTAAAATAATCATGGTTTTGACTGCTTTTCCCCCAGTGTTCTGCAGCAGCAGGCCATGAGCCAGCAGCTGTCCCCAGATGAAATCTACACAGAGTAAGGGAGGGCAATTGGCCATCATTTTTAAACACATTATTTTTAAACACTGTGAGCACAGAGGAGAGGCTCAGAACAAGGGCAATCTGTGGCCTGGGTCAGCCCCATGCCCAAAGCGGGGGGAATGCTGGATTTCAGCAAGCCCTTGCAGTATGCAATGGACCATTTGCTGCAGTGCCCCAAAGCCCTCAGAGGAAAAAGTCTCTTGTAGATTCTCTAAATTTAAGCTTCCTCCAATGCCCCGAGGAGTTTATGAACTGTTTGACCAAGATAATGACGCTCTGACATTTTTGGATCCTCTCGGTGACACTGTTATTAATTTTACCATCTAATTTTATCATTTTTATCATCTTTTTCAAGTAGAAGCAGAGACCACAATTAGGGTTCTTTTTCTTGTTGATAATAACAGCTCTTAGTACCTATAACTCATCAGCCATATTTTTCTTTAACACATTTGGCTCCCCTTATCAATTTCTTACCACTCATAAATGTTAAATTATCCTGATTACTAGTTTTTCCCTTCCCCCCCCATTCTTCATACACTACTTCTTTTTCTAATTGCTGCTTTCATTTTCACCTAGAGAGATCTCAAAATCAAACACCATTCTTCAAAAATTATGGCACAAATAGAACTTTTTAGCCAGGTTGGGAACTCTTAGTGGGAACTTCTTATTTTTCACTCATTTACGTACATGCTTATTTTTTCTTCCCAGCAAGTTTCCCTCACCTCTTTATTCAGCCTCACAGATCCAGGGAGAAGTACCAGGTATATGTTACTGGTTGGGATTGTCTTTTATTATCCCATAATTAATGTAATCAGGTCATGATCACCGGTCTCCAGGCAACCACCAATTTCTAGTTCAGTGATCAATTCATCTTTATCCATCATAATAAGATCTAAAATAGAATTACCTCATGTTAGGTGCCATCTCTTTTGTGCTAGAAAATTATCATAGATAATTTTTAGAGATGCCACTGATGTTTTATTGCTGCTTGCAGGAGGTCTCCAGGGTTCACCTCCTACAGCAATGTCCTGCAGAAAAGGAGTTTCTTTGGGCACCCCACAGGCAGTGCCCTCAGCTCAGTGTGTGGTGGCACAAAGAGCCTCTCCCCACCCTGCCAGCTGCCACCCTGCAGTAAAGAGGTGCAGGAAATAGAGACAATTGCCTCTTCATCTCTGTTCCTGGGATGGTTAGGGATGGAAGGGACCTGAAAGCTCATCCTATGGGTAGGAACAACTTCCACCTCACCAGGCTGCTCGAAGCCCCTTCTAGCCTAGCTTTGACACTTCCAGGGATCCAGACACAGCTTCTCTGGGCACCCTGTGCCAGGGCCTCACCACCCTCACAGGGACAAGGTTCCTCCTAACATCTTATCGAAGTTTCTCCTCTTTTAGTTTAGAGCTGCCACCCTTTCTTCTATCATTATGTCCTCATGTAAAAAGTCCCTCTCCTTTTCACAAACTCCCTTTAGGCCCTGGCAGGGGCTCTGAGTTCTCCCTGGAGCCTTCTTATCTCCAGGTGAGCACCCCCAGCTCTCCCAGCCTGGCTCCAGAGCAGAGGGGCTCCAGCCCTTGGAGCAGCTCCATGGCCTCCTCTGGACTCTCTCCAGCAGCTCCAGGTCCTTCCTGCACTGGGCCCCAGGGCTGGCAGCTCTCCAGGTGGGGGCACCTGAGCACAGGGGCACAGGGGCAGAATCTGGGGGATCAGGCCAACACACATGGCCAGGGCAGGTCCAGCTTTCCCCCACAGGAAACCCCAAGTCCTTCTCCCAGAGCTGCTCCCAGGGAGTTCTGCCTGAGCTCATGTCTGGGGTTGCCATGACCCAGGCGCAGCACCTGCCCTTGGTCTTGTCAGACCTCATGACATTCCATGGGCAACTTCCCTGAGCTTGTCCAGGTCCCTCTGTGTGGCATCCCATCCTTCAGCAGTGTCACTGCACCCTCAGCTTGGTGTCACCTGCCAGTCTGCTCAGACTACCCTCCATCTCAGTGTCTGCCCTTCTGTCCTGTATGGCCAGATGAGATATCCCAGCTATTCCTTCTCTTTATGTCCCTCCCTATCTTGCTTCACACACTCATGATCTCCTGAATCTCTTTTTACAAAGAAGATGCTCCAGCCCCTCCTAAGGCTGTCCAGCTTATCCATCCCCCTCCCTGTGCAATTCCAGGTGAGCAGATACTGTGTCCCCACTGGAATAATGTAGGGAATCCCATCCAGCCCATATGCATTTTTTTAGCTTATCAAGATATTTTGAAATATTTTTGATCAATTAGAATAATTCAGAATTTTGAGGAGTGTAATGCAAACGGGTGATTTTAAAAATTGAGTTTATTGAATTCGACTGACTCTTAAATCAACATTGTCATTATATTTCTGTCCTATTTTATTTCCTCTTGGTTGGTTTTAGGCTGAAAATAGACTGAATTCAGTCTTTTCAGATTGCATCTTTTATCTGTGCAGATCCTAGGAAAGAACTCCTGGTCCTGTTTGGCACATATAAATGGCATTGCAAGGGAAATGGTGAATAAATCTGTAACACTCAGTTCCACAGGGAGTCCTTCCATGTCAGCAGCCGGGCTGGAGCAGAGCTGGTGCCTCCTGCAGTCCTGAAGGCTGGGATTCATCTGGAGCTTTCTGTGTGGACAAGGACACAGGAACCCTGAGGAGCACCTGAGCTCTTTGGGGATCTCCAGATTCCAGAAGGTTTCTGCAAAGGCTGGTGGAGACCAGCCTGCAGAGCTGTCACGAACTGTCACCCCTGACACTGCTGACAATCTGCAGATTGCCCTGGGAGTGCTGGGCCAGGGGCTGGACTTCATGGAGGGTCCCATGTCCCTCCCACGGGCAGAGGATGTGGCAGGGTCTCCTCCAGTCTTGTGCTGCCTCAGTTCCCCACCTTCCAATGGAAACACTAAAAATCAGCCTCTTGTCTGGGACTCTGCGAGGAAATGTTTTCAGACTGCCTGAGGAGAGGGAGAGAAAGCTAGCTGGATGGCAAATAATTAGAATAATTATTTGAAAATCAATAGCTGTCTGAAACAGCAATCAATTAACTTGGAGACATTTCAAAATGAGATCTATACTGACTGGGCAACTGAAGCCCTAATAATGACTTGGAATTTGCTCTGGATAACCTTAAATTATCTTTTGCCTTAGGTCCACTGCAGTCGGCAGCCACCCCTGAATCACCCACAGCCCTGGTCCCTGAGGTGGCCAGCTCTGGGATGAAGGGAGCTTCCTCTTCATCAGGGCTCTCTCAGGTCTGTCACTGCATACGAGGGGTTGGAGACGCCCCTACATGGAGAGAAGCATTTCATGCAGGGTGAGGATTTGCTTCCTTGTTCAACAGAAAAAAAAACCTGGAAAGAGATTTTACGGCATCTATCTTTGAAGCCTTAAAACAGGGGCAGGCTGGATCATGTTTACTGCAAAACAGAGTGGTTTGGGGGGCTCCTGGAGGCAGATCACTTCCCACAGAGCCCTGGAGAATCATCTGGTTTATTTTTGAACTTAAGCAGCTTTCTAGGAAGGGATGACTATCACTGGGGGCTGTTTTCTCGAATTAAAAAAAAAAAAACCTAATGATTTCACAAGTGTGACTTTCTGTGGACTGCCTGCATGAAAACTGCAACCCCAGCCTTTCAAATGTTCAGCAAAGCCTTTTCCAGAGCTCTCCTCTGGACCTGACTGGCCACCAAAAGCAGTGAGAAGGCAGAAGCAGCCCAGCAGCCTCAGGCAGGGGCAGTTTGGGGCTGTCCCTTGCACTGCTGAAACTCCTTTTCCCCTTTGCTCAGCCCCTCGGGTGTTCCTGCCTGTGGGAGGTTGTGCTCAGGCTCAGCAGCAGACAAAGCTCACCACAGCTCCATGTTGGAACAGCTCCAGGTGCCACCTCGTGTGACACCCTCCAGCTGTGCCCTCCAGGGGAAGGGATCCCTGCTCCTGCTTTGTGCTGAGTTCCTGGATGCTTTAGGATCAGGTGTTGGATATTTAAAGCATGGAAGGGGGAGGAGAAGCAGGTAGGTGCCAACTGCTTTGCCTCTAGTTGGTGGCTCCCAGGGCAAGGAGCTCCCACACTCCTCGCTCTTTTCACATCCAGCTGAGCCTTTTCTTTTTCATTTGACTCCAGCAAAGAAAACGGGGATGGACCAAAAGGAATGTTGCAGAGTATAATGTCCCCACTAATCCAGCAAGCTAAATAAAATTAAGAGTTTTAACCAGGTTTTTGGTGGGTTTTTTTGTGCAGATAGTCTCTGGTTAGTCCCTTAGTGTGTCCTCACAGCATGAATTATGGTGCAATAATTCACACTGAGCTGCATGGACAGCCCTCAGCTCCCAGCCTTGTGCCTGACACTGCTCCAGGCATGAATTATTGTCCTATAATTCATACCTTGTCATATCTTATTGCCGGAACATCCCCAAAATGACAAAGCTGGAGTCATTAAGGAGAAATTCAGTCAAAACTTGGCGAAGGCAGTTGATGGCAGGAAGAACCATGTACTTAAGGCTGATGAGGAACAGCTGAGGGAGCTGGAGGGGCTCAGCCTGGAGAAAAGGGGAACTTTCTCACTCCCCACAACTCTCTGACAGGAGGAGGCAGCTGGGGAAGGTCAGGCTCTTCTCCCAAGTAACCAGTGACAGGACAAACAGCCTCAGGCTGCACCAGGGAAGGCTTAGGTTGGAAACCAGGGAACATTTATTCACTAATGGGTGGTCAGGTATTCGCACAGGCTGCTCAGGGCAGTGCTGGAATCACCATCCCTGGATGTGTTCAGAAAATGCGTGGATGAGACACCTGGGGACATGGGTTAGTGGTGACTGTGGCAGTGCTGGGTTGGCAGTTGGATTTGATGACCTTAAAGCTCCCTTCCATCCTAAATGATTCTGTGATTTACCTGTCTCATTCAGGCTAGATGGGAAGAGCCCCAAAGAATAAACATGGGAAGAGCTGTGGGCATTCAGTGCTATGTTTGTGTAACTATCTTGAGTGGAATTTCTCCAAGCAGAGAGATGACTTTTCGAAACTGGATGCCTGTGGTCCAAAGGTAGTGACCAGCAGGTCCGTTTCCAGCTGTCTAGGCTCCCATGCAGACAAACAGTTTACTTCAAGGGGATATTTGCAGGTAGAAGGTGCTGCCCAGGTGAGCAGAAGTCAGTAAAGCCCTTCACAGACCCAGCACACAGAGGTTCCTGGCTGCTGTGTTCTGTATACCCTCCTCCTCCTCCTTTACCTGCCCTAGGTTCCCAGAGGAGCCTTGATGTGTCCCAGGGCTCACCCCCAGGCCAGCAGCACAGGTACCATGTGAGAGAGGTGCAGCATTGCCATTGCTGTGTGCTGAGCACCCTTCCCTCCCTCCCTCTCTCCCTCCTGCAGCCCAGCTCCATCTCACCTAGATGGGGACAGGTGTCTGGTGCCACCCAGCCACCACTGGCAGGACACACGGACAACTCCTGCCTTCCAGGGGAGCCTTGGGAAGGCACAAACCAGCCTGGTCGTGGAGCAGATGGGTTTTGTGCAACCTGAGCTGGTTGGAAGGCATCCCTTGAGATAAAAAACAGTTCTGGGGGAAGTGGCTGGGTTTGACAAGCAGTGGTGGGCAGGTGGAGAACCAGCACCTGGTTGGGATGGCTCGAGGAGGTGACTCTCAGCCCATGGCAGTCACTGTGTCCGTGTCCCTGCACAGGCTGTGCCCAACGCAGCCGCTCACAGGAGACTTGCTGCAGCTGGGGTGCTGGGGAGGAATCCCTGCCAAACATCCAGGTGCTCAAGACAGCACCAGGCATCTACTGCAAGTCAGATAATTCACACCCTTCCTGCCCACTGAAGACTAAGTCATTTCAGTTGAAATATTGGAGTCTGCTGAGCTGAGTGCAGGATGCAGCCTGTGCTCAGCTGGTTTGTGTGGCCCCCTCCTGCTGCTCCTGCAGCTCTCCCCATCCTCCTGGCACAGTGGGAGCTCACTTTCAAATGGTAAAAGACACAAAAAAATGTGACCAGCTTCTCCAGCTACTTGTTCCTACTCATCAGCCAGCCCTGCTGGATGCAGGGACAGTGGGATCACTCCCAAATCCACTGCAGGGAAAGCAAGCTAACACTTTCCCTCTGTGTCAGAGTGAAAGGGACAAACAGGGAGTGACAAGTGGCTGGAGGTGGCAGGGCCTTCTCTTGGAGTCTCTGCACAAACAGAGCATGCACTGCTCAAGAGGTCTCGTGACAACAATCAGTGCTTGGGATGTAGCACCTGGATTTCAGAGTGGATTTTGGGATGCTGTGGTGGATGCCCACCCTGCAGACCTCTGGGTCTGTGCCCGGCAGCAGCACCTGGCTGAGCCCTGGGTTGCCACATCCAACAGGACTCTTAAAGAGCAGTATATTCCTTGGACTTCATTGCCTTCCTTGGGAGTGCAGAGGGACATTTGGTGGGACAGGCTCCAGACTGTCTAAATATTTCATGATTTCATCTTAGACCCAGAGGAGCATTGACAGTGCCAACCTGCTGGCACTGAGCTCGAGAGGTAGAACACTGCACACAGCACAGGTCCAAATCCACCAGCCTGCCCAGGTTCTCATTTCTCAGGACACTGATGCTGCCCTGAGTTAAGACAGCAGCTGGAAAAGGTCAGGACAGCCTGTCCAGGTGTCATCCAGGCACAGGGCAGGAGCAGGGAGGTGTTTGAACAAGTGTATCAGAAATTATATGGCAAAAGCAGCAGCCAGTTGGCTGAGTCCCCCAGGGAGGCCTTTTTGGACTTGCTCAGTGAAGATACCAGCAACATGCCTAGGGCAGTGGGGATGGCTTATGTCAGGATGTCCCACAGGATGACACCCTGGACCACAGTGACTCTCTGAGCCATCTCTTTGCCAACTGTTCGTGCAGCAGAAGGCAGTAAAACCAGTCGGAGCCACAAGCCAGAGAAGGTGGCAGCCCCACCAGCTGGCACTGTGCTGCATCCAGAGGCAAGAGCACAGAGCCCTAGAAAGGTGAAGCCAGCCAGGGAAATCCAGACCCCCTGTCACCCTGGCAGCTCTGGCAGTGTTTGTGCTGGCACATGGATTCAGCTCAACGCTTCCCGGGTGGATGCAGCACCTCCAAGGCATCAGTGCCCAAGTGCAGGCAGTGTTTGCTGACAGCTGGGACAAACATGCATTACCATTAGTTATCCACTAATTAGTGCACTAATAACTAGCTAAAGCAGCTTGTTCTTTAGTAGGTGAGTCTTTCCCGTCCTCCTAGATTATTATAATAATCACAGTCACTCTGTGTGCTCCTGCAGAGTCACTCACCCAGAAGGGACCATAGGAGAGCCTGCAACTGTCCTGCTGCTTCACCCCAGTCCTGCCAAAGCTGATGGCAAAATACCATAAACTACCACGAACCTGAGTGCTGGGGAGTGTGTCTGTGTGTAAAGTCTAGAAGCCTTCCAGGACAGTTCCCTGTCCCAGACTTGGGTCAGACCTGCACACCTGCCTCAGGTGTGAGATATGGCAGAGACGGAAGCAAAGAGCTTGGAGCAGGTGAAACAGGCCCAGCCCAACAACCCCAAGTGCAGCACGCTGCCAGCTGAGGTTTTTGACCACAAGGAGCACTTTAACTTCTTCAAATGCCCTTTCGGATATTCTCTGGGCTTTTCACTGCAGGAAAACAGCCTCTTTCCTCCCAGATCGTTGACGTAGCTTATTACTGAATACTCATCTGTTTGCAGATGTTCTATATTTTCCTGACATGAAGTTTCTTAACATCCCTTTTAAATTGTCTTTATGCTCACAATGTTGATGCATAATCTCTTTTTTCCTTGAGAAGTTCCTGTAAGTGCCTCGTACAGTGATGAGATGAAAGCTTTCTTTGTGTTCCTGCCAATCCAGTTTGTATGCCTCTGTTTGTCACCTGCAGATAAAAGCTCAGGGATGTTGTTTAGAGCCAGGCTATGAAGCAGAGACTCAACTGGAGGCAAGGATAGGAGGAAAATATAAGCAAAGCAACCACCTAATTCTTGACAATGCCAGCACCAGCCATTGTGAACCTTTGCCCAAACAGGAATCCCTTCCTAAAGCCTCTTAGGGTGCTTACATGAGTACATTTGACTTCAAAGAGGGTACACACAAGGCCAGCTCAGCTGACGAGAAGGAACTCATTAAGCTGCAGTAATTTGGCAGGTCTGTGTTTACTTCTGCTGGAGCATCACATTTTGTGAACCATTTTTTTCCAACCCAGAAGGTTTTGAACTGTGTTGAGCTGATGAAACCCAGTCACATAAACCATTGCGTGGCTCAAAAACCCTTTGAGTGATGAAAGTCTCTGAACAGATCCTTTCATTAAACAGGGGACCAAGTTTCCTTTGGTTTTAGCCAACTAGAAACTTGTTTTAACTGAAGCAGAGTTGTACTTTGTTGTGACAGACTCAGAGATGAGCTCTGCTGTGTGGGCACACGAGTGTTAGTTTATATCTCAAGTCACCCATGAGGGGGGGACAGCTGGAGCTTTGTTCCCTTGGGGGTTCCTCTGAATCCCTCTCCACCTTCACACACCACAGCCCATCACTGGGAGTTGCTCTGAATCCCTCCCTGCCTTCCTCCCTCTGACCTTTGGGGTTGTTGTGTTTGTATCTGGTTTGATGGGAGAATGCTTAACATGCATCCAGGCACAACCTCCAATCCTTTATACCCTATGGACTGTTCCAGGATCAGTAGGTGAGTTCACTGATGGCAAACTGTGGGAATATAGACCTGGAAGGAACGTGCTCCACCTGAGCCTGTAAAGGTTTGTTTGTCTGCTCAACAGTTTCTTTTCTTCTCCAGATGAATCACCTTGGTGGCCACCAAACACTGTCACAATGCCCACCCCACGTCTGCTCTCCCTCCTCTCCGTCCCTGCCCCTTGGCTGCTCTTCTGCAGTGGGTTAGGCGGGATGCAGAGTGTCAGGATTGAGCAGCTCCTTGCATTGGGTGAAGAGTCACAGAAGCAGAGTCACTGAGGTTGGAAAGGATCTCTAATGTAGGGGTTTGGGGGCTTTTCCAAGGTAGGAAAATAGTATGATTTTCCTCTTCTCTCCTAATGCAAATGTGGCCAGATTGATTTGCCTCCAACTTTCCATAGAGCAGATTCATTCCAATAGGAGAATTTTGGGAAAAGGTACAAGTTTGTGAAGACAGAGTGTTCTTGTGGAGGCTGAAATAGTCACTTCAGCTGGAACATTTGTGGCACATGGCCGCAAAGGCAGAGTTTAAAACTGGGGTAGGGAATATCTCTGGATGGAATCCCAGAGGAAGGAGGATTGCAATTGAGGCAGGGGATTCACAGGCAGATCAGCCCTGGATAAAGCAGCACAGGGTGGAGCTCTCACAGCACAGTGACAAACAGAATGATGAGTGTGGGCTGAAGGGGAAGAGCCAGGGTCCCAGCAGGGTTCCTTCCACATTGGCTGTTTGTCCTGGGTTTGTGTCCACTGCAAGCCCAAGAGGTGCAGTCTGGACTCCAGTCTGGGAGTGGTGATGTCCCCACAGCCCCAGTAATGAACACAGGAGAAGTGACAATCTAGGGTAGATGCAGACCCAGCTTTGCTCCACATGCTGGGGTGAATGATGCTCATGGTTGGCTGATGTTGTTCCAGATCATCTAATGAGGGTCTGACATTTTTACTTTCTTTGAGCTTTCTGCAGCAAGGTCAATGAAGAACCATTGCAAATCAATTTAAACAATGACGCAGGAGCAGATAACTCTGAACTCCCAAATATTTAAAATAGCTGCCACATCCATAGTGAAGAACAGACTGAGTTACTCAGCTCATCTGTGTCAGCTGATGAACCTGCCCCCATATGGAAATGTGCTCTTCGCATTCGTTTTTGCTGAGAACTCATTGAGATTAATATAGGCCAGCTCTGTCTTGTTTCAGTTTTCTTTTGAATTACCCTGAAGATCTTTTTATTTACAGCTGTCTAAGTATTTGAATGCAGTCACTTGGTGTCTCTACAAACACCACAGGGTTGGACACTGCATTGACAGACCAAAAACTGAGAGCAGGAAAACTGAGAGGGGACCACAGGCATGGGATGCCTAAGCTGGGAGGAAGCCCTGGCTGGGCATGCAGGAGAAATTACAGTTTCCAAAGGTCAGCCTGAGGACAGCAGAGCATCTTTGAAGGTGGCAGGAAGGTGATGATTGCTGCTTGTTTAGCCCCAAAGTTTGTGTGGCAGGCTGGAAAGGACCTCACAGAGACCTTCAATCTCATCCAGTTCTGCCCTCTGCCATGGGAGAACCTTCCAGTATCCCAGTTGCTCCAAGCCCCATCCAACCTGGCCTGGGACATTTCCAGGGATCCAGGGGTAGCCACAGCTTCTCTGGGCAACCCATGGAGTGGTATTGGCTGGACACCACATCCCATATCCTTCCTGCTGGGAACATAGAGCTGGCCAGAACCTCAGCCATGTCTCCAGGAGCGCTCAGCAGCTCAGGATGCTGCTTGAGGCCCCTCTCCCCTGTGCCCCTGGCTGTGTGTGGGCAGGAGCTGCAGGCTAAGGGAGCAGAGCAGACTCTCCACGTTGCCATTGCAGGGGCAGATCCACCAGGTTTGCTGCAGGTAACCTGGTTTATGGGACTTCCCAATGCGTGCTGGGGTTTTCCAGCAGGGTGGGGTTCACTTCTGCTGCTAAATTGTTCCTCCAAGGCAGAGGGTGCATGTGAAGCCCTGGGGATTTCAGGCTGTCAGATGTTCAAGTTCTCCCGTGGGGGGATGATGTGCTGTCCTAGGTTACAATGTAAAATTGTGCCCAAGGTTTGTATTCTATCCCCATGAGCCGTTGGAACCAAGGTGGGGCAGTGTTTTCCTTATCTTCTGTTAACGAGCCTAACAATGCCTTGCCCGTGATTCATAGATAACTTCCTCCGGGAGCTATCTCTGTTTAATGGGCCATCAAGGACCCACTGCATGACTCATAGAACAAGATCATCCCCATTGTGAGATGCTCCACCCAGGGGGAGGAGCCAAGCATTCCCACCTGGATAAATCCAGGGTTTGGGACAGCACAGGCAGCTTTTATCCACTGGACTCCCAGAGGAGACAAGAGCTACCAGATGCTTCTACAGGAATCACTGCTTGGACAAGATCATCTCATCTGGACTGCCACTACCACCCTAACAGGGTGTCAGGTTGTATTCTGACTCTGTCAGTGGTTTTTTTTTTTTTGTACTATTACTTTTATTTTACTTTCTTTTATTTCTTTTCTTTTCCTCTTATTAAATTGTGTTTCTGACTTGGAGTCTTTCACTGGTTTTGCTTTCAAACCAGCACATATGCTCAGCACAAGCTGCCCCAAATCTTGGGCTGTACCTGTGCACCGAGGGATCTACCTGGGGTCTGTCTGCCATAAACCCTCCATGCCTTCAATCTGGACAAGCTGAGGCTGCTCTCAGGCTGGTTTTGGGAGTCCTTTCCTTGAGTCTTAGCTCCAGTTCCCTGTGCTGAGGCACATATGGGTCATGGCCATAGGTAAGGAGCTTAATGGAGGGTCATTATCCTCACTTTCGAAGTCAGCTGAGGCCAGAGCACGGGACATCATTCAGCTGACATGGGGTTCAGCCCTGCCCCTGGGCTGTGGGGTCCTGCAGATATGGGCTGAGTTTGGTTCCTCTTCCAGGAGAGCCTCAGGAGATGTTAAAGCTGCAGCCTGTGAGTGTGGTCCTTCCCCAGGAGTCCATCCTTGGCACTGGGCAGGGAGGTGCAAACCCTCCTGCAAGACAAAAACTCTTGTTCAGCCTTGCTGGAGGTGGGGCTGTGTCCTATGGGTGGCACAGCTATTTCTGGGATGCGTTTTGGGCTAATGCTCTCTCTCTGAGCTTCTGATGAGCAGTGAAGTATTATTGGGAGAAGGGCAATGGGCATTGCCAGCTCTGATTCTGTTCAGCTCTGGTCAAATGGCATTGAAATCTGGGCTGGAACACCGGCCCAGGGCTGGGGTGAAGTGGCACCAGAAACTATGTGTCTGCCCCAGCCCCTAGGCCATCTGGGGAGTGTCAAATCCATCCTCAAGATGCCCAAAGGACACCAGGGAAGGGACCAGGTCTGATGGAGAGTTCAAAGACTTCAGTGTGCAGGGCCTGCATCAATACCAGTCAGAGAACCTGGCCCACAGGAGCTGATACTGTGGTGTTAAAGCCTCTCAATGAGACCCTGCTGAGGCAGAGTGGGGTCAGTGTGGTTTACCTCTGCAGCTGCTCAGGGCATATGGGACTGGAACCCCAGCATGGACCCCCATGGAGTAAAATCCAGCCCAGCCACCCCTGGAGAGCAGAGCCATGGACACTGTGGAGGAGCCAGGGCTCCTCCATTGGGGCAGCCAATGCAAGCACCCAGGGGTGGGCAAACAGCCACATTCCCATCACACACTTCCACAGCTCTGCCATCACTTCAGACACATCCTGTGTGGGTCAGGACTTCCTGCCTGGCTTTGTGTGACAGATATCACAACACCAAGAAAAACCTGTGAAGTGCAGCTTGGTGCAGGTACTGGGATCTGGTCAGCTGGGATCCTTCACAGGCTCCTGATGCCCTGATCCCCACTGGCTTAGTAGGCATGGGGGTGTTTGCTCAGACTTAATGATCTGGGAGGTCTTTTACAAACTTAATGACTCTATGATTCTATTATTCCATGAATCTATGACTCTATGTTATGTCTCTATGATTATATGATTCTATGACTCTGTGATTCTATGATTCCATAATTCCGTGATTCCGTGATTCCGTGATTCCATGACTCCATGACTCCATGATTCTATGATTCCATGATTCCAATTCTGTGATTCTACACCCTAGCCCATCTGTGACCTGAAGCTGCAGCAGAATGAGCCATTTCCCCACTTTCTCTTCCCCAACCTGTCCCATCTGTGTTGGGTGTTTCACTGAGCTCACTGAGATGTGCCCTGTCCCCTTCTTCTCTCTGGCATGTCCTCATCTTCTCCTTACCCCATAACCTGGCTGCTGAGTGCAGCACACCATGGAGAAGGAGGAGACCCTCACCAGGCAAGAGGAGACATTGCCTGAGAACTCCCTCCTCTGCAAAGACTGCAGGGTGGAAGGAGGGAGTGCTGAGCTCTGTTTTGTGTCACTGGTGTCAAGAATGGCTCCCTGGGCTGCTGGAGGGAGCCACTGGAGCACAGGAACTGCCTTTTTGGCTTGGTGAGGACAACCTCACGTTTACCTGCACACCTCAAGGGTGTTCCCCTGGTCACAGAAGCATCAGGTCTGACCTCCCACACTGTGAGCCTGCTCTGATGGGATGAACTCACAATTTTCTGTATGTTTTACTGAGCTGGATGGTTCCCACCCTGCAAGAAGGGGCACAAGCCGCAGCACTTTCTGTGCTGCAAGCCAGGAAATACAGACAGAAGCATAAAATGTGAAAGACTTGGTTTGGAAAGTTCTGCCAGTCTGAATAAAACTGGTTTTCAGGTTTCATGCTTTATCGCCTGGATTTGCATCTGGCAATTCCAGGAGCCACTGCCAAGCAGACAGAGCTCTGCAGATCCACCCAGGTGGGCCTGCTCCTTCTCCTGCTCGAGTTTCACCAGGGAGGCTCCGTGCACTGTATCCATGTTCTGCCCATCAGATAAGAGCATGAAGTACTCAGCTAATGCAAATGTACAGTAAATCAATAACACGCCACTGCTAATACACTTTAATTAAAGCACAACAGGCTGCAGCTCCTCTGCAATCACAGGGAAGGAGAATTGGCTGATGTGGCATCAGGAGAAGGTGGCTCAGACATTTGGGGATCAAAGAAAACCTGTCCTAGAAGTGGACTGGGGAGTGGGAGGGAACTGAGTGAGGAATGGTGGAATTCTAAGGGAAAGGCAGGGGCTGGAGAACAGCACGAGCTGAGCTGCTGTTGCAAGTGTAGAGAACAGAAACATCCCTTGGGGTGATGGGGTGGGAGAACATTGGGGAAAGTGGTGCTTGTGGAAGGGAGGTGAAATGGGTGGTGACTCACAGCTGCTGCAGCTGAGACCTGGAAGGACTTAACAAAGCTCTCTTCACAAGATTTTGGTAAAACAAATACAAATGGTAAATGAGACACTCACAATCCAACACCAAAGGGAAGTCAGGAGCAGAAGGGATGGATTGGAACATGGCTCTGCATCCACCGGGGCTGGGACAGGGCAGGGTTGTGGTGCAGCTGTGCCCTAGGGACAGCCTCACCTGACTGCTGGCCCAGGACTCCTGCAGGCCAGGAGATCCCTGCTGGGATGGGAACTCCTTCCCATTCCCACAGCCCTGCCCTCGAGCTGCATACAGACCAGCCATCACCAGAACAGCCCCATTTTTGGGAGGTTTGCACGTGGCCACAGAGTCCCACAGTGAAGGGCCTCGGGGTGAGCTGCTCATCTCCGTGCTTTAATCCAGCCCTCCTGGTGATACTATGGCAGAGAACACTTTGCTCAAATCTGTTAATTGAAATTTAATTGAAACTGGTTGACGCGGAGGTCTCCAAGGGCTTAAGAACTGGAGGAATGACAGTCCACCGAGGAGAGCTCTGCACTGCAAGGCAGCAATCCAGGCTTACCAGAGCCTGGGCTTGGGCTTAAAATAGGTACCAATTCTCTGAAAGCAGGCACAGCAAGGATGTTTGTAGATTGTGCTTCTTTTGACAGGGGAACAAGCAATGGACAGCAATGGGATTTTGTAGCGATAACGAATGGCGCAGGGACCCCAGGCAGGTGCAAAGGAGTGCTCTTTATTGCAAAAATCTGGCCTTTTTGAGCAGTTAGCCAGTTATCAGTTTACATGCATTTAAGGCACAACAAGCCCAAGTAAACCAATCACCATACCCCACAATGTGGGCATGCAGCACATCTCTCATGTCTATCACACCTCTCACGTCTCTTTTCCCCTATCCCAGCTGAGTCACTCTCCTACAGTTCCCTTCTCCTTAGCCTCAGTAACAGGCCGAAGCCACGTTACAAGGCCTTCCCTCTGTAAAGCCTTACCTATCAATAACAGGATTTGAAGAGAAGGAAAGAGAGAGGAGTTGTCTGGATTTTTCCTCTGTGCTTTGGAGGGAATGATGAGAGAGCAAAGTTCTGTCTGGGTGAGAAACCAGGAGTCAGAGCTGTGGAATGGTGTGAAAGCAGGGAGAGAGGCAATGGGAAGGTGGAGATGGGTTGCAGGGTGACATGTTCAGGAAAGGGGAAACAATTCTGGCTTGCACCCCAAAGAGGCACAAGAGTACAGTGACCATCCAATTAGGGACTGAATTCCACCAGAAATATCCCACTGTTTGAGGGTTTTTGGGAACTCTTACTGGCAGTGTTGGAACCATCAGACCTGAGGCTGATGAGTGTTCTGTGGTTCTCTGTGGGCCGTTGATTCTGCCTTGGAGGCGATATCTCACCATTCAGCCCTGGCTCCCTCCCCATCAGCATCTCCCCTTCCCCCATGTGGGACTCATTTCCCAGCACATCTCTGAGCTCTGGGAATCCCTGGCAGATTACAGCTGGCTCAGTGCACAGGGGAGGTTACCTGTAACTGATACCCCACCCCTGACATGTCTGAGGGAAGGAAGTCCCCTTGTCCCTGGCTGCTGGCTGAAATGCTACTCCCTGTTCCACCCACTGCATGAATCTCAACTCATGCGGTTATGGAGCAGGATTACCTTGAAATTTGTTTCCATCCTATCACTGTGATTCAGTTGTCTGTGGGCATTAACTCCACATTGTAATAGGCAAAGCCTCTGAAATACCTTCGTAAGAATTTGGATTCTATAAATTAACTGATTACTGATAAAGCCTAATTATAAATTAGGTCTTATTATCAGAAGCTTCTGAGCGACTCTGAATGAATTAAAGCTGTAGGAGCAGGAATATTTCAGTTAACTCTGTGAACTCTGATAAAGGTCTGAAGAGGGTCTGTGCTCTGCCCTGCTCCCAGAGAGCTTCTACAAGAGGACAGCCTGAGAATGCCCCTACCCCCTTCAGTCAGTTCTTTGTTCCTTTCCCATTTGCCCAAGGAGCAAGGAGATCTCTTCTGCAGGGGGGAGATCACTTCTTACTTGGTTCAGTAACACCCCAAAGTCCCACTGCTACAAGCAGAGGTGCTCGGGGGATGAAGCCTGGGAGGCAGTGGGTTGAAGGGCTCAGAAATAGCTTTGCTCTCACTCTCCATGGAAAAAATCCTAATTCTCACCAGCCACTCTCTAACCCTCATCCTGCAAATCCTCACTGTGACCTTGGTTCACTCTGCACACAAACATCTGTCCAAGATTCACCCACCATTCCAGCTCCCCTGCCCATGAAAGAACTTGAAATCCAAGAGGGATCTTTGGATCTTTTGGACTGATAAAAAAAGGCTGAGTGGATGTTTCTGATTATAATGCTGTTTCCCATCTTTGAATGATTCTCTTTCTCTCCCACCTGTCCAACATACCAGCAAATTTTTTGATAGAGGAATAGGAAATGTTCCCAAGAGGAAATTATTTCCAGTTGTGGCGTCACCAGTTGCAGACAGGTTGCAAGACCCATAGCTCTGGGAACAATCCACTTTTCCCACCCCTGAGTGGTGGTTCACTAAATGAAAAGGAATTCTGGCTCTTAGTCCAGGTGGAATCACACATCTGAGAGAAGCTCAAGTTCAGCCCAACTGCCCTGATTTGCTCTGCAGCCAAGCACCTGAGCAACGATCCCAGTGGGAATTCCACAAAATGTGATGGTCTCCTTCTAGAAAAAAGGCACTGACTGTAACCCAGAATCTTCTCAGTGCAGCTTGCAGTCTCCTGGGCAGTTTTGTTTTCTTTTGTTTCTTTTTTGTTTCTTTTGGGGTTTTTTGGGGAAAGGGTCACACATTTGGTGGCTCTTGTCTTTCACTGTGGGAAGCAGAAGATTTCTTGTGTCCTGGTGTCTCTGTGGAGAGCAGGGCATTGCTTTGTCCCCATGGCCACCACTCTCCACACCCACACCTCCCACAGCTCTGCTGGAACTCCAGGGTGGCGGATCCCACTCCTGATGCTGTAGCAGAACTCAATCCAGCAGTGCAAGAAAATGTGCAATTCCCTTGGGAAGGGCACGTTCCCAGGCAGGTGATCCCTGGATACCAGCTGGAGAGCAGGATGCAGTGCCTGTGAGAAAGAACATGGAGAAAATAACACCCATCTGCTCTTCCAGCATGGAAAAATCATCCTTTGGCTTTTTAAGGAGAAGTTCCATGTAAAGCTATTTTGATTCCTCCATGGCACAGCACACAGATGGAATGCAATTGTTTTCATGATGGCAAGTATTTGCTGCTTCTATTTGCCAGTGCAATCAAACATTTAATTACAAAAACTCCTGAAATTAAGTACATGCAAAAATTAAGATGAATATGCTTGTTTTTGCCAATCCTGAGGAATGCTTTTCCTCTGAAAGACTCATTCCATTACAACACAATGTAGCAGAAAGTTAACACTCACATAATGACCTTAAAACCTGCTTGGAATGCAGAAACAGGTCATCACTGCTCACTCTCTTAAGAAAAGTTATAAACCCCTAAAAATTGAGTCTGCAATGGAAACACTGTAATTATAGAGCACAACATGTGACACCAGCATTCTGCCGCTCAGGGTAAAGTAGCTTCGATTACAGAGCACTTATAGGATACTCAGCAACCTCAAGGACACTGAGGGCATCCCCTTCCTTATTTCCCTCTGCTCTGGAACATTGGGCTTCCCATAGAAATGTCCAAGGCCAGGTTGGACAGAGCTTGGTGCATCCTGGGATAGTGGAAGGTGTCCCTGCCCATGACAGGAGGTGGGACGGGATGGGCTTTAAGGTCCCTTCCAACACAAACCAGTCTGGGACTCTGGGATTTGTAGGAACAGAAATTCCCACTAAGGAGGATTCAGGTGAGGGCCACCACAGGGAGCTGAACTGGTGCAGCTGAATCAATTCAGCCAAGGCAAAGGCATTTTTACTGTGGTCACAGTCACCTGTTTCAAATGGGCTTTAGCTTCCTCCTGCTGAAGCCCAGGTCTGTGGTGGGAGGAAATCCATTCCACAGATTTCAGTGTTTCCCAAATTCCAGAGGGGACCTGGGGGTGAGGGCCTGACCTTGGGAGGCTGTGCCCCCCCACTGACCACCCCTACAATGACACAACACTCAGACATTGTGTGGGTCCAGTGACACCCAGACAGCAGTGCACGGCCAAGGAAAGCTGCCTGGAACAGCTCAGCTCCAACAGCCTCATCTCTTTAGAAAAATTACAAGGAAACCTGGAGGGCAGCATCAAACAGCTGCCACTGTGATCCAGATGTTCAATTGGGACAAGGCCTTCTCAGCCCCTCAGAACCATGATGCTGTGGCTGGTCAGGGAGAAAAGAGAGGAGGAGTGTGTTGGCCCCAGGTGCACTGTGCCCTGGAAAAGATGTGGGAGTCAAGGAACATGGGGGTCAGCAAGCTTGGAAAAGCTGCAGGGACACCAGAAGGCTGTGGGTCAGGGGGGCTTGGCCACCTTTGGAGCTCGCAGACCTTTGGAGCTCCCACAAAATGTGCTGATGTCACCTGTGTGACCATAGACAGGCCAAACGAGTCAGTGGGTGCCCCCTGAAACAATCCATCAGCAAAGGAGGGCACTGAGGGGCCTGGGACACCTCTCAGATGTGACAAGGTGCCCACCCTCAGCAATGGAAATTGTGTGGGTGGTGTCACGTCCGCTCCTCCTGCCCTGGTATCTGGAGCAGGGTCAAGCCTCTCTAGACCCCTCAGAAGATTTGAGCCTTTTGTGCCTAATGTTTGTCTTTAAGGTATTCAGAGGCCACCAAGCTCCAGCTGAGAGCTCCAAGGAGCTGCTGGTCTCTGCCAGTGTGAGGGTGGGTGTCTGCCAGGCTGCCATGGGGCACCTCCAGTTCTTCAGTGCTCCCCAGATCTGGGAACCCAGAGCAGGCTGTGGCAGTTCAGGCAGCCCACCCCAGCAGAGCTGCATGGTGTTCTTCCCTTTGCAGTTCCTCCTAGGAGCTGCAGGATGAAAATGTCACCAGCTGGCTGGAAAACCCTCCAGAGCCTGTGGCACACGGGAACCCTGGCCCTTGCTTTGAAACTCCCTCGTTAAATAATGAATTTCCTGGCAGCAGTGTCTCAAAAAGGCTTAGGATGAGGGTGCCAAAGAAGTGACCTTGTGTGACAAAGCAGCTGGAAAATGCCACAAGAATTAGATCAATCAGTCTCCTTAATTTGCTACTGAGAAATACAACCTTTCCAGCAGGATAGAAAGGGTGCCAGGCCACCTCTTTTTACCTGGATCTTCAATCAACACCTTCCTGTGCTCCTCAAGGAGGGAAAACTCATGTGAAGGAGGAATGCAATGAAGCTCAGGGTGCTCCTGCATCTGAGGTGCAGGGAAATGGCCCTGGCTCAGAGGGCACAAGAGAGCAGAACCACCTCATATCAAAGAGCCAAATAATTGACAAATGTCCTATGCTCCCTCTCTTTGCCACAGCCAATGGTCTAGAGAATTGTCAGGAAGATGGAGGGAAGGGAAATTGCAGAGGGAAGGCCCAGTGGTGCTTTTGGGAGAGTTTTCTTAGAGTCACCAAAGACTGAGTACAAAGCAGACTAGAGCAGGTGCTTTCTTCACCTTTCTCTGTTGTTTTTAGATACATTATGGCTTCTTATCACCCTAAATCAGCAAAATATTGGTATTGGAGTCCATAGAGAACAGGAAAAAGTAGGACCACCCATGAGTGCAATCCGGCTCCCAATCCCTGACCTTTCCAATGTCTGTTTCCAAGCCTTGTACCTGGACATATCTGAAAGTGTTTAGGATTGATATTTCTTGGGCTCTGTCTCTGCTTCCATGTGGGTTTCCTCAGAGAGTATCACAAAAACAGGGTGGGTGGCATTGGGTGTCAGGAGAAAATAGTGACTCCCTGCCCATCACACAGGTGGAAGTGGAGAAATGGGCTGAAAGAGGCAAAAAGTTGAATGCTGGGCTGAAGGTCTGAAAGTTGTGGAAAAATTGTGTCAGATCCAGCTGAAATCCCAGTAAGTCTCTCCAATCTGTTGTAAAACGCATTGGTGTTGGTGTTTCTCAGTTTTTGGCAGAGTGGGTGGATGGGGTAGAGCAGCCACAGCCTGGATGGGGGTGGGTGTGAGGAGCTCCCTCAGGAACGTCAGGATTTTACCTTGTTGCTAAAAGAAGCAAAGGAAGTCTCAGAAAATGCAAGCAAGGTTCCCTTGCAGGCTGTTCTCATGGAGTTTCTGCCTCCTGCGGTGCTCCAGAGGGAGCTTGCCAAGCCTGGGATTGGAACAAGCTGGAGCTGCTGATTGACCCCAGTTCTGTCCTGCAGCTCCTGTTTGCCAGTGGCCATTCTCCCACTTGGGGCAAAGTTTGAATTTTCTCCTTCAAACCATACTTGTCAGTCCCGGGGGTGCCTGGTGCACACAGTAAGAGGAATCCCAGTACTAACTGCTGGATAAATCCCTGGGCACAGCAGGTCACTAAGAAAGGTTGAGTTACAGCTTAACACAGAGTTCATTGGAGCCTCTCCTCCCCCAGAGGCTGTGTCAGGAGAGCAGGAGTGAAGCAGAGGGTCTGTCACCATCCTGTGATGATCCCACTCTGTTTAAGAGCTTTCCAGCACTGGGATGGGAGCTCAGCTTCCCAGCTTGGCTGCCATGGCAGATCCCTGAGGAACCTTGCAGAGTCCAGCTCAGGGAAGTGCCCAGGTGAGCAGTGGGCTCCTCTCCGTGGTCTGACTGATGACCCAACACTGCAACTGTGGGAGGACAAAGAGGGAGAAGAAGTGGAGGGAAGGAAGAGGAAAAGGAAAAGGGAGTTGGAGTGTCCTCACACCCTCCTGACCCAAGGGGAATGCAGAGCTGGTGGGATTGCTTGGCACCTGGGGCTGAGATTTTGTCAGTCTGTGTTTATTTTCCTCCTCCAATCCAATTGTCCTCCTGACAATATTTCTCCTCTACAGCCACTACCATGGGTATTTCATGTCAGTGTTGCTGCATAACTCACACTTATTTCGTAACCTGAGTGCGTGGTCAAAACACCCCTCACTCTTCTGTGTTATTCTGCAGTGATTTAGAGGTATTCTGTGTGGAATCACCATTTCCTACCACAGCCCAACTCCTGGCACAAGGAGGAAGGACTGTGTTGTGCTCCAATCCACCAGTGTGCATTTATATGCCATAATCTTTTATATTTCCCCCATATTTGTAGTAAAATACTGCTGGATCTTGGCACCTGGGCTGCCAGATATTAGAGCTCCTTAGTGCTGTCACTGTATGGAAACACAACCCCAACCATGCGCCATTAGCACTACAAAGTGACACAACTGTAGCTGTAGCTGTGCTAATGCTCTGCACTCTATGATAATTACAAATGCTTTTCATACAGACACTTCTTTTTTTAAGAGAGAGAGAGAGAATCCTGAACAGACTCTGAGCTGGCAGCACTGCATGAAAACCTTCTGCTCCAGGAGCTGAGAATCAGGAATCCCAGACTGGTTTGGGTGGGAAGGGACCTTAAAGCTCATCCCTGCCCTGGGCAGGGACACCTTCCATTGTCCCAGGTTATTCCAAGCCCTATCTGGTCTGTTTGTTATAATATTGAATAAAACCAGCAAAACATTTCATAGTTTCAGCCCCACACCTGCCTGTATGACTCTCACTCTGTCACACACTCAGCTGTGTCAGCCACGGTTTATAAATAAGGAATTAATAAAATACACATAGAAAGTCTCCAGTTGGCTGCTCTCCTTTGTAGACACCCAAACAAAATGTGCATTTGAATGGCAAAATGGCACTTAGAGAGCACAAGAGGGCACTGAGCCCCTCAGTGCCAGTGCTTGTCAAGGCATGCAGATATTTTTTTCCCTGTCCTTCCTTATAGCAGGATAATATTAAGTAACATCTATTAGATCCAAACATTTTAACATCATATTTCAGCTTCCTGAGACAAGGCTGAGGACATTTCTTATATTCTGATGTGAACTTTTAATTCTTGTTGATGTTCAGGCTGGGGTACTGAGCTAACATCAGTTATTTCTGACTGAACCTGACATAGTCCTGTGCAAAGCAATAGTTCCACCACAGATTTAACACCTAGGAAAACAACAAATGCTGGTCCATGTGGTTTCATAGCAATTAGATGCTGTCAAACAATTCTGATTTCCCTTTGTGCTGGAACTGGCAGTTGGTTTGGGAAGCAGCAGATGTTTGCAATGCCCCTGACCAGGCAGCAAATTGAGTGACTGGGATCACAGGTATGGATGTGAAGCCAAGTGAAGCTTATCCATCCAAAGGCAAAAAGGACCTCCTGGAAAACAGTGGGGCCTAAAATGGATTAAAAACCACTGTGAACAAGTGAACAAATGTGAGCTGCCATTGCACCAAGACTTAATGTTCTGTTAACACAGGGACGGGCAAGGGAAGATTTCTTCTCTCTACATGGAAATGCTCACATCAAGCCTGGATTATGAGATGCCAGCCTAATGTTTGTGCTTGGGAACAGGAAGAAGGTTCAGAAAAGAGCCACAAAAATAATTTGAGGTCAGAAGAAATTGCCCTAAAGTGAATGATTTTGAAAAGTACAATCTGTTTAGATTGTGGAAAGGAAGAGTGAGAGGTGTCTTGAGTAGCCTGTAAGTACCTGCACAGGGAGAAAATACCAGGTACTAAAGGGCTCTTTGATGCAATGGAGATAGACATAATAAGAAATAATGGCTAGGAGCTGAAGCTGGAGAAATTCAGACTAAATGAGCCCCAAGATTTTAACAATGGAGGTGAAAGTCCTGAGGGAAGTGAGTGTCCTCTCTCTCCTGAGACCTTCTGTTCAGGCCAGGCTTCTCTTTTGGAGGACACCAAACATCCAGGATTTGCCTTTTTACAGGGCTAAAGCCCTTTCTCAGAGTGAGGAATGGGTCTCAACAAGCTGATGGGTCCTCCTGGATGAAAACTGCCCTGGAGAATTGCCTCCCCACCTGGATGTTCCAAGGGTCAAGGGACCTCTTCCAATGAAAGATATTTTATTACCATATTTTGGTTTCTGGAGAGGCTGAGGAGCTGCCAGCCCAGGCCCTCAGCTGGAGTGATGCAGTTCACCCTCACTGAGCACAGGGGCTCTCCTATGCCCTTGATACCTCATTTTCCGTCACTTCTCCAGTTTAGACTTTCCCCTGGCACTGCCAGATGTTGCTGTCAGAGCTCACCGAGATTACGGGAGGTTCCTGCTCTCCCACCCAGCAATGTTTGGTCATCCTCTGACCTGGAATCTCTCCCTGAACTCCACAAGAAGATGAACAAATGCATCCCCTCGCACAGCTTCTCTGGGCAACCTGTGCCAGGGCCTCCTCACCCTCATAGGGAAGAATTTCTCCCCAATATCCCATCTAATCCTGCCCTTTGGCAGTTTAAAACCCTTTTTGGTTGTATATAACTTCACTGATAAAAATATTCCAGTTACATCTCAGTACTTTCTCACTTCAAGGGCATAATTTCCTGATTCTCCACTTCCCTGGGAATCCTGTTCCCCCATCCTCTCCATTGCATCTGATTCTCCTGTGGTTCCAGCATCAGGAGTAGATCACCTGTGAACTCATGTCTGGTATTTGGTCTCCAGGGTTAATCTCTTCTACTTCTTGGGAATTTGATACAGGTAAGCCAAACCTTCATTTTCTCATGTTAAAAATATAAAAGTAGAGGTGATAGAAGAGTGTTCTCCCTGGTGAAGCTGGTTAGGGTTCTGAACCTCACAAAACTGTTAGAAATAGTTCAGTGCAGAATTTTTTATAGTGGTTTAGCTCAATTTCTAAATTTTCTTTTGCTGGAAAAAAGCCACTCAAATTCTCAAGCAATCTTTTCAGAAAGCCGCACCACTTACTTGGAGGGATTCTTTCTGATTTGTCACATTCTTTCCTAAGAGTTTTTAACAAATCCAATCCAAGCAGAATATTTTTTTGTTTTCCAGTAAGATTTGGATTTCTGCTCTGTTCTCACACTCAGAAGGTGGCTCCTGGTGAATGGTGGCTGAGTGAAGTCTGAGTGAGCACCAAGAGCCCAAGGAGGAACAGGAGAGGAGTTTTACACGCAGCTTAATTTGCTAATGGGGGTGGGATGTAGTGAGATCTCAACAGTACAACTTCCAAAATGATGCAGGTGAAGTAGAAGTCTCCAGACACGTATATGAAACACTGTGTGTGGGATCAGGACCTGGACCTGAATGGAGTAAATGTTTGGAATTGGTGGAACATGCCCATGAGAGGTTCCCATAGGGCCAAAACAGACCTTTGGTGTTTAAGAATATCCAAAAAAAACCCAAATAGCTGAACCAACACCAAATATTTCATGTAGCTGTTGGAATTTATATTTTTTGAATTTAAGAGAGTTGAACTGTGGACTCAACTCTAACAGAAAGTATTGACTGAACAGGTCTTATTGGTACCTGGCAGAGAGACAGGAATCAGTGGAACATGCAGAGAGAATCACAGAGTCACAGACTTACAGAGTTGCAGCATCAGAGTCACAGAATCACAGCCATAGAATCACAATCACAGAATCAGAGAATTACAGATGCAGAATCAAAGAGTTGCAGTCACTGAATCACAGTCACAGAATCAGTCACAGAATCACAGTCACAGAATCAGAAATTCACAGACACAGAGCCACAGAGTTGCAGAGTCACAGAATCACAGAATTAGTCACAGAGTCACTTCACAGAATCACAGAGTCACAGGAGGATTTGTGTTGGAAGGGCCCATGGTGTGTCACTGGTGTCACTGGTGTCCAGCAGGGCTATTCCAGAGCTCAGGGCACAGGACTGTGTGCACACGGCTCTGCAATATCCCCAGAGAGGACATTCCACAGCCTCTCTGGGCTCTGCTCAGGGCTGGGCACTGCCCAGGGCAGTTGTGCCTCCTGTGCAGGGGAATTGCTGGGCTCAGGCCCTGCCTGTGTCCCTGGTGCCATTGCTGGGCCTGGAGCAGAGCCTGGGCCTGCTCTGACCCTCTCTGCACACAGGGACACACAGGGACACCCAGGGACAGACAGGCACAGACAGAGACACCCAGGGATACTCAGGGAAAGACAGGGACACCCAGGGACACCCAGGGACACCCAGGACTGGGGGCCCCTCTCAGCTGGGGCTTGTCTCCAGGCTCCCTCACCTACACCAGGGTGGAACTCCAGTAGTAACAGCAGAGTAACTGCCAGCAGCTGAGATGAGACACTCAGGAGATCTTAAAGGTCAACAAGGTGAAGAAGTTCGCTGTGTCAATGAGCAGCAATTCCTGTGGATGGGAATTTCATGAATTGTGGGAAGAAAAGGCCTGGTGGCTGTGTTGTGCCCCGTGGGTAGAGACAACCCCACGACGGTGACAGAGTTAGCAAAGCCTCAGGAGTGTTAGTCGGCCCCTCAGGGCTGAAAACACAAAAATAAAAGTAGACTCCGATTCCCCCCGTGGTGATTGGTGACTGCTACAAAGGGCTGAGGGGCTGAGAGTCCATTTTCAGACAGCAGAAGTGCTGTTGCTTCCGAGTGCAGGAGGAGAAGTGACTTGATTTAGTGTGGAGCAGTCCAGGAGCCCTGGTTCAAGGGGAACCATCAAAACCCATCCCCACAGAAGAGTGACCTGATAGACTGAAGTTCAATACTCGACAGGAGAGGGGGGAAAAAAGCAGAAACCACTCTGATAAAGTTTAAAGGCAAATTACAAAAAAAAAAATAAAAAAAGAAAAAAGAAAAAAGGGAGACTAGTTAAAAGGGAATTGAAAGGGAATGGTTAGAAGGGTAAAATGATTGAAAGTAGTTGGGATACTTTTTGAAATAAATCGTATTAGAAGCTCTGGAACATTATTAGAAAACTTTAAATGGGCAAAAGTCATTCTGGACATGGCTATAAAGCAGCATAAAAGAAGCAACATGAACTCAAAGGATAACTCTGGCAAGTTAATGTAAACCTTATTAACAAGGGCCAAAATTATGCTTGAGAAAGAACTTACTAAAGACATGAAAAGTAATGATAACCCTTTTTTTTCAAGCATTAGAAGGTAACTCTGTGCCATGGTACAGCTCATGGAAGATCAGGATTCAGTGGGAGAACTGTGAAAGGGCACAGCAGGAAATTTAAATAAACAGAGGAATTTAGTCATGTTCCCACTTGGGGAATTTTCATTACAAGGGATAAGTATGATGAACTGTTTTATATTTTAGGCTTGAAATTAAAAATTGAATAGTAAAAATTCATCAAGACCAGATGGTATTTTCCAAAGAGCAGTGAAGGAATGAAAAAATGAAATTCCAGTCTATTAACTGTACTGGGAAATCTGTCACTTCACCTATGCATGAGAAATTAGAAGGTTGAGAATTTCTCGCCAATTTATTAAAGGAGTTGGAGGAGAAATACAGAAAGCTGTGAAATGAGGACCTTGGTTTTTTACAAGGAAAGCTGGGAGACACCATAATAAAGAACAAAATCAGCAGGGCTAAGGCAGAACAAGCTGTTATCTCATCCAAAATTGACCAACAGAGCAATTCCACATCCCAGAGGAAAGAACAGATGTAGCCTTGAGTATCTGGATTTAAAAAAAAGCTTTCAAATACAGCTTTCCCAGTCATGAGATAACAAGAAAGGCCCTTGTATGGTGTGATGGCCACTTCCATGACATGGACATTTTCAGGAGTAAAACTTCTGTGTCAAGAGAGTAATGCTGGAGCCAGGAAAGTTTGAACAGTGCCAGAGAACCTCTCTGGGCAGTGGAATTCAGGAATTTACTAATTCCAACATTATCCTGGCCTTCTCTTTTCCTGGTTTGGCTTTTCCCAGCCAGGTCCTACCACAACGATGGATTCGCCAGCACCCAGGGCAGCCCTGGGAGATTCCTGCTGGTCACTGTGCGTGTGTCCAGCCCTTTCCGGAGGGTTGGGAAGAGTTCATATGATACATGGAATTGTGCCCTGCCATGCCAAGTGTGATCTCAAGATGCACAAAGCAATAATGGAGATGTAGAAAGATTTCCTCATTCTGGAGAGTTCTTAGGAACATCAGTGCAACTCCTGGAAATGCTCAGAAAGGGAAGGGTAGGGAAAAAAGGAAACAACAGGAGCAAACAGGAGACAACTTTCGGCATCTATAATCATGGAATTCCATTTCCATGGAATGACCATATTTTGGGTATTATGCATATTCTTGACATATATTCCTATTGAAACTGCCACCAAAAAAATTCTGTAAACTAGAAGAGCTTTAGAGATGGTCAGGAAGGCTAACCAAAGATTTAGAACAACTTTTGTGTAACTATCACACCTCAGCTTGGATGGTTGCACAGGGAACAGAGAGATTGTGGTGGACAAAGAGCTACAAAATCATGAGTGACAGAGAAGGAGTGAGTAGAGAGCAGTTATTCCCTATTTTCCCAAACACAAAGCACTGCAATGAACATCTCAAATCATCAGGTAAGAAGTTTAAAGCCAGCAAAGGGAAGATCCCTGAGAATGCACAATGCAGGGGCTGAGCAGGAGCCCAAAGGGACAAACAGGTTCCGAAAGAAGGGAAACCAGTTCATGGAAGAGAAGGATATTGTGTGAAACACAGTGATGTAGAGGAGTGTTCAGCAAAAAATCCTGGAGCCAGACTCTGCTGGAATTCTCAGGGAAAAGTCACTTCAGGGTCATCCTGTTTCTTCTGGGCATCCCACAGTGACCATGGGCAGGGACAGGTGATGAGGGGGATGGATCTGGCTCAGGAGGTTCCTTCTTCCATTCTTATCACATCCTGATGAGAGTTTGGTGACTGTTCCAGTGTAGGGATTCTCAGCTGGGTGTTTCACAGAAGCTCCAATTGCAGTAGTGGACAATGGTGGATTAGGAGTTCTGACAGCAAAAGGAAAAGCCAATCTTTACTCTTTCAAAGAACTAAAAATATGATCAGCCTTTTAAAAAAACTGGGGCACATGTTTGTCAACAATCTTTTAGAATTAAAAAATGCACTTTTTAAAATGCCTGCTGGTGCCACCTCTGATTCAGCAGTGGAAAGAATGTATTCCGTGGGGTGGAGGGGGTTTTTCCCAGTAACTCCATGCTCTGATGGGCTGACATGAGTCACTAATCAAACATCACTGCCATATGCTCTGAGGACAGGAGCAGCCCCTGACAGTGTCTGCAGTCCCTTGGCTTTGCCCCTCATTCCTCACTCTGTTGCATCAGAAGTTCCTCCTAACCAGGCTGTTGGACCCTGGAGTAGTCAGGGCAGGTCAGGAGAACACTTTATCTTGCATGAGTCCATTGTATCTTTAATTTTAAGAGTTTGTCACAAAGAATTGAAAAATATGTGATGTGTTAGGACACAGAACCCACCAAAGCCAAACCCATTTGAAATAATAAAGGGTCAGAGTATTGCATCACAATTTAGTGATCTTTGGCTCTTGGAGGCAACTAAATCCATCCCAGAGAATTGTCTGTGAGGTTCTTAGCTGCCTGTTGGCCTTGGCTGGGTGAAGCTCCTCAGTTGTAGGGGTGAGCCAGTGGCACACGAGCAGGAGCTGTGCCCTGCACCTGCTCTGGCTCTGCCCAGAGCATCTCACAATCCCCTTCCCCCACTGAATGTCCCACCCAGGCTTGCCCAGCTGCAAAACCCATCATGATTTTTATGCTTGGAGGTGAAAACTGAGGTCTGTGGAGATTTGAGCTGACCAGAGCATGGGCCAGAGGCAAGACAGGCTGGTGAGAAGGGAGAAGGAAGAGCTGGAGATGCTTAGATGACCAGGGAGATGCTGCTGCACTCAGGGATTTGATGCTCAAAGTCTAGACCGGACAGCCTTAGGAAGCCTTGGCTTTTTCAAGGCCAGGCTGGATGGGGCTTGAAGCAACCTGGGATAGTAGAAGGTGTCCCTGCTCGTGGCAGGGGGTGGGATAAGATGAACTTTAATGTTCCTTCCCACCCGAACCCTTCTGTGAGTATGATTCAACATCCCTGTGTGGCTGATGTGAATTTTTCACCACCCTCTGCACTTCTGAGCCACAAAGACAGAAATTTTTCTTGCCTCGGAACAGGGAAACCATCAGTGGCCAGCCTCTAAGAGATAAGAGGGACAAGGCTTAAAACCTGCCCGGCTGAGAGCTCCCAGCAGCTTGCAGGGGAAACCTTCTGCGGGTTCCTCAGGGAACGGGGGTCTTGTGTTCTGGCAGAAAAGGAGGGGAAAGGCTGGGACTGCAGATGGGTGGGGTTGTCGGTGTTCCCCCATCCTCTTCTCTCTCTCTCTCTCTCCGCTGTAGCTGGGTCAGCCGCCCCCGGGAAGAGGAAAATCCCCGTTCCCTGAGCGAGGGAGCAGCGCCCGTGCCCAGCCCCGCCCGACCCCGCTCGGCTGCCCCGGTGCTAAATCAAACCGGATTGTGCTTTTCCCACTTTAGTCATTTAGATTAAAGTAACATTTTGTTTGAGAGCAGCAGCAATTATTCCCTGGGGTTCGGGATTAACATAATTAATACTTTCTCCATCTCCAAATGCCCCCCCCGCTCTCGCTCCTGCTGCAATCAGAGCCTCGGCTTTCGGTGACGCTGCAGCCGAGAGTGTTCCCCAAAAAGGTACACGAGTCCTTCTGAGGGAGCCTGGAGTGTGCTTGGGAAGGAGCATCTCGGAATAAAAAGGAAAAGAGAGCCGTATCACCCTACATTAGTATCTGCAGCACATGAAAAACCTGTCACTCCACCACCCAGGGAACTAATGAAGATCCCAATTATGCAGCAATAAAATATACATACGCACTACACAGGGCCTATACATTTTTAATTTTTTTTTCTGAGCCAAATGCAGAGAGAAAATTCTAATTAGTGGTTTTGTCATTTTTAAATAAAAAGGTACGTGCCTTCAGGAAACACTGGCAGAGCATCCCCAGCAGGGCTGTGCAGGCACAGTCTGGCTATCTGGCCACCATCCCAGCACTGTCCCCATCCCTGCCCTGCCAGCAGCTCCCTGATTCCCTGAGATCCTGGGAGGAGGAAAATCACACCTTTTAACAGTGATCCCAGTGATTCTCACACTCCCCACAACCCAGCCAGGCCAACCCCTCTTGAGCCTCCTCACTCTGAGGGAGCTTTTTGCTGTTTCCATCACCTTGGCATTGCATGGGAATGTTTTCCTTTTGAGCTCAGGGGGTCTGCGGGGGATCCAGCCCATCTTGGAAGGTGACAGCAGGATGGCAATGGGTGACCAGCCACCAGCTGCACCCTTCAGCTTAGGTTTGCTTCTCCTTCCTCATTCCCAAAGCTGAAAGAAGAGCAGTGATGGCCATCCCAACTCCAGCCTAACCAGGGAAGACTCAGGTGTCACCTGATGAGAGCAGGAAAAGAATGGGATGGAGCTTCAGCAGCAGAACCAGCACTTTCAGCAGAAATCACAGAATCATGGGAGAGTTTGGGTTGGAGGGGACCTTTAAAGAGCATTTGGTCCAATCCCCCTGCAGTGAGTAGGGACATCTTCAACCTCTATTTTCTGCCTAGATCAGAACCCTGATGATACCAGGGACTGGAGAATGGTGTCCCTATTCCAACGTCCTTGGGAAAGGGTGTTTGGAAGCAGCACAAGTGGAAACATCTGGTTTTTGTGCCCTGAGTGTCCTGGGAACACTAAGCCTGCACGGCAGAGCCCCATACTCATCCTCCCTGAAATATCACAGCCTGGCTGTGTCCCCACTGCCCTGGTCCTGATGGTCCCATGCTCTGATAGGATGTAGAGGAATAATGCCCATCCTCAGCCCCACACCCCTCCCTGCCCTTGAGGACAGGGACAAGACCCCACCCCAGCCCTGTGACAGCACCTGCAGCACAGCTGTGCTGTCACACAGTTCAGCTGCCTCTTCATGAAGTTCCAAAATAAATCAGAATTGGTCTTTCCTGTGGTCCTTAGAACATTTAAACCTGGCTGTTGTCCACAGGAACAATATCCCACGCATACTGCCAGCCCTCCCAACCTTCTAGTGCTGCTCCCAACTGGGAAGGGATCAGAGCTACTCAACAAAAACAACTTAAAGAGCTTTTCAACATTAGCTTAGCAATGTATCTCCCTTAACTGCATCCAAAGAAATGATAGGCCTATTTGAGAGTCAGTTTGCCAAAAAGCGGATATAAAAGCATCCATCTGAAGCAGCAACTCAACTCAGAAAGTTTCTGACAAAATGCTCAAGGCCCGGCAAGGTTTTAAGTGATTCAGAGTAATGTTTTAAAACGGAGCTGTCAGGAACCTGAAGAGTAAAGCAGTTCTGTCAACTCCTGTAATAAAAATAAATTACCATTTGTTGCTTTCTGAACTCTAATATGCAGATGAGTGAGTATATTATGCAATGTCCTATGTCCTAAACTCCGTCTTCATTTAAATTTTAAAGTCATCATAATGTGGTGCATAAATATAAGAGAAAAAAAATAACACCTGATGGTAGCATGATGCTGAAAAGTTCCCAAGCATGCAAAAAGCCCAGAAATTGTTATTTTGACATTAATCAGTGAGTAGGCTCTGAGCACAGCGGAGCTGTGACAGACACAGGATCATTATCACCAGACACAGCCAGAGCTCTCACCTACTGTGGAACTGTCAGGAGGCAGATAGGGAGAGGAGTCCTTCATTTTTCCAGCTACAGAGCAAGGACAAGGTGTAGAAGAAAAGTTTTCTGGGTTAAGTTCACCCTTGTGCAGCTGAGGGGGAACCTCAGTTGTGGCTAAGAGGGTGGAGGTGATACACAAATCTCCCAGGGATTCCTTCACCTGGGATTGAGGGACACACCTGGAACCTGGGGATTGTTCTGCTGAGTTTGCTGCTCTGCTGAGTCCCTGCAGGCAGCAGATATGAGCCCCTTTCTGTTCTCCTCCTGCAGTGACCCAGGTACTTTAAAGCTGCTTGAGCCCTGAGGAGAATGGAATGGCTCAGATAAAGCAGCCCAAGGTCTCTGGTTTAATGTTTTCGCTCTCCAAGTCACAAAGTTCATCTGGAAATCCCAGTGTATACCTGGCTGCCTTCCTAATTATTGTTATCTTAACTACTAGGCCATTTTTAAATTGCAAGCTGGACTGGAATAAAAAGCAAGGAAAGTTTAATTAATTGGTTAATTAATTATTTTTCCTCCTTTTAATAAGGAGATAATATTCACAGAGACAAACAGGGGCACAGATAGATCCTGTGGCTGGTTCATTGCAGTGCTGCTCCTCATTGTCAGGAGCTGTCCTGGGCTCCGGAGCCCTTGGAATCTGAGGCTTTTCTCCAGGTTCCTTCTCCTTGATCCTCCTGCTGCCTGAAGGAACTGCTTCTGAGCTATGAGAGTGCTCCTGAATTGGGTAGGGGGTGTCAGAGGGCCAGCACTGACAGAAAGTTAGGGAGAAAACAATCCCAGGGTAAAAAAATAACCTTTTTGTTTTGGTTTTTTTTTTTCTGACTGTTTTTCAAAATCCTGTGAGTACTCAGGGCTCCTGGTGAAAATGTTGAAGTATTGGGCACAAGGTTGTCTGGGCGTTCTATTAACTCATCCCTTCACAGAAATTAATGCTCCAGAGCAGCATTTTGGGTGAGATGTTCCCCAGGAATTCCACCAATAGGACCTCAGGGCCGTGGCACCAAATGATGGTCAGTGAATCCTTGGGAGATTCTGCCTAGGTTGAAAATGCCCAAACTCCAGATTTTATCAAGGGATGAGGTTGTGGAGCTGCCCTGCAGCCAGCCCAGTTATCCAAAGAGATATTTAGAAGTCAAAATGCAACACTGATATGCAGAGGCTAAACCTGACAGATTTTGAAAAAGAATTTTTGGGGGGGCTTAATTTTCTGTACCAGATGACTCCTCAGCTCCAACTTCTGTAACAATGGGATTTTTCACATGGACACCTACAATAAATAATTTGATCAACTTCTCCTGGTGACAGTGACTCTAAATTGTGAGAGATCCTCATGATTAGGGGCAAGTGTTCCTGGCTTGTGTTTGCTGGGAGGATGACCTGGGACAGGGATGGAGAATTTCAGCAGTGCCAACAGAGTAGAAAAGCTCCTCTGCTTCTCAACTTGCTTAAAAATCCCAGTAAAGTGCCCCAGCCAAACCCCATTTGGCAGAGTTGGCTTTTCCTGTGTGCCCCCACTGTGTGTCCACAGCTGGAAACCATTGGTGCCACCTCACTGCTCACCTTAGAGCCAGCTTGAACTCTTCCCCCTCAGCTGCTGCCTCTCAGCTCCTCACAGCAGCAACTGAGGAACACAGAGCATCATTAGCCTTTTATCTGGAAATCCACCTGTCTCAGGAATTTACCTGTGCTTTTCCTCTGTTTCTCCAGTGAGAAATTAATGTGTCTGTCAACAGGTGCCCTTCCATTAAACCTGCACTTGTTTATTTTAAAATAAAAGTAAGCTGCCACACCGAGCGTAAAAACATGCAACGCTTTATATGGGAATCTGAAAGAATATTATATTAACATGCACATTTCTTTGCTTCTTTTCTGAATCCCATGAGACTCTCTTCCAGGGAATTTCAGCTGGCAACTGCTTTCTTCTGCATTAATGTGAATCAAACCTTTTCAACTATAAAAGTTTCTTCTGGTAATACACAACCCTTGAGTGAAGCTTGCCTTAAAATAAACAGTAAAGCAGTTCCTTGGCCCACCTCTTCCAGAACCTGCAACTGCACACCCAAGCAGGGCCAGGGAAATGTGCCTGAACACAGCATCCTGAGCTGATGGAGATTCCCAGCCCCAGGAGCAGCCCAGAGGTGGGAGGGCACAGGGGAGGATCCCACCCACCCCAGCACCTCTTTGCATCCCACTCTGGGCTGAGCTGGCCATGGGACAAATCCCAGGCTCTCAGCACAACCCACCTGTCTGTGGTGCTGTCACGGAATTGGACAGGGACTATCCATCCCTGTCAGGCCTCACTGTGGAGCCCCACACAAGGGGCTCTAGACTCTGGTTTCAGCCCCAGTGCCTGTGGAGCTGGGCTGGAGGTGTAAATCCTGCCAGTGAAATGCCCCTCTGATGGTCCTGCTAGGGGTCTGCAGGACAAACACCAGCAGCTCCTCCAGGGCTCTTGCACACAGGATGGCTGGAAAGGCCACCCAGGCCTTTGGTTTTGGCATTTTCATTTTATTTTTTTCTCCACAGAGTAGAATATCAACTTTATACTGATACTCTGCCCTGTCCCCTATCCAGGCCACAGCCTCCAAAGGCTCCTCCTGTGCAAATCCAGCTCCGGTGTAAGCAGGGGCTGGTGGGGCCTGGATGGGTCTCCTCGGAGCAGGAAACAGCAGCTTGTCAGGGAAAACCGTGCTGGGGCTCAGCCCACGAGGCTGCTGCAATTAAAAGTCCTCTCTGGGATTGTGGCTGACCCTCCCCTTTATCCACACTCCGATGTCAAATGTCAAACTGTCTCCCCAGCTCGGGCAGAGCGGGCCTGATGAGGCGGTGGCAGTAGGAGCTGCGCGCTCTGTGGGGACAGCTGGCATTCAGCATAATTGTTTATGAGACACAACTTGCCAGCAGCAGCAGCAGGCCAAATTGGAGAGAACTAATGGCTAAATATTGGGGAATTATCTGGCTGGAGCAGCACGGCCCAGCCTGGTTAATTAGGAGCTTGCAATGAATATAGAATTGCTGTTAATTTTAACCCACCGTGCCTTCCCCAAGGCGAAATAGGGGGAGTATCAGTATTATGTGATTTGGTAAAGGGTGGAAGGGAATGTTTAATAATGGTGGATTTGCTTCTTTATCTTAAGAGCTTCCCCATTCATGTAGCAGACACACCCCCACTGCAGCAAGGTAGCCGAGCTGAGGGCAGCACACACCCCCAGGATCTGCCCTCGGTGCCTTTCCAGTGCAGAATTCCTCCCACAGAGGGCATTCCAGAGCCTGCCCATTGCAGATGGAGCATCACTGTGCCCAGCCCCATGCCAGTGTCCCCCAGCCCCTGCAGTGCAAGCCAATTCTCTCCAGAGAGCAAGGGCCAGAGCTGGGATGGGATGAGGATGGTTCAGATCCCAGGGACTGCTGCCAGTGCTCTGGGTGGGCAGGACAGGCAGAGGACATCTCCTGGGGCCTGGGGCAAGGGGGCTGCCCTGGAGATGAGGAGACAAGAGAGTCCAGGAGCACTGAGGGGGCTGGGATCCATCAGAGGAGGTGTTTTGGGGCAGGATAGGGGTGTGGTGAAGGGGGGTAAGCCAGGGTGGAGGATGGAGCTCTGCACTGGGGCAGACACTGCTGGGGACACTCCCTGCCCCAGGACAATCCATTCAGGGTCTGGGACGTGGGCACCGGGTGCTGTCACCACCTTGCACAGTGGAGTGGCACTTTTGTGCGGTGTCACAAGTGAGCAGAGCTTGTTCCTTGGTGCCCAGGGGTTCATATCCCTGCTGCTCCTCTGCTCACGGAGCAGGCAGTGCCACGGTGCAGGGAGGCCTCATGCTGGCTGCTCTTCCACAGGATGCTCCCCCCTCATCACTGAAACACCTTTAGATTTTGTCTTCCTTGGTTTAGACCCTAATGAAACATCTGGGGAAGCTGAGTTGGCTCCTGAAGGAGTCTGCTTTATCCCAAATCCATGGTTTCCCTCAAACACGAGTGCTGCTGTGCAGAGCAACTCAGGAGATGTGATGACAAATACCCCGAAAAACATCCTGTTTGTGTCAGGGAGGGGAAGCTGTGACACTGCAGATGCTCTTGGGTCACTCCAGCAGTCACATAAACACTGGCTGAAGAATGATGAGGGGCCCACCAACCCTCAGCAACTCCTTCTGAGGCCTCTTGGACTTGTATGTGACCTGTTCAGCCTCACCATCACATTTGTGTGGCACCGTAGGGACAATTCATGTCAGGTTGCTTTGAGTGAGATGTCCCAGCTCGTTCAAGGTTAGGACAATTCCACCCTTGGATGTTGTGTTCAGCGCTAAGCCACAAATGGAACCAGTTCCCCAGGAGCAGGTGACTGCAGTGAGAGTAAAACCATCTCCAGATATCGTAAATAAGAATCCACCACCACTTGGAAGTCCATTCCCTCAACAGCCCAGATGAAATCAGTCTGGATTTTGGACCTTCATTCAAGCTTTCAGCAAGGTCTGGGGCATATTTTGGTGAGACAAACCTGTAGTTAGCATTCTCTCTATATCAGAACTGATTCGGGCAATAAGGTTTATACCTTGGTCACTTCTCCCACTCCAGGGTGTGAAATCTTGAATTTCAATGTTCTCAAATGCATCCAGCGTTCCTGAACTGCACCACTGATGTCTCTGAAGCTGCCTGGGGGACAGTGACTTCCAGAGAAGGGTGTACACCAGGGCAGTACCACTGAGGGTGACACCAGCTGCTTGCTCTGTTAACTCAGCCACGGGACTTCCAAATCTCAGGAAAATTCTCCAAGTCACTCAGCAAATCCATCCTTCATTGAACCACCCTTTAGAGAAGTTTGCCTTAAAATAAACACTAAAGCACACTTCACTTTTCTGAGCACCTTCTTTTCATAATTCAGGAGAGCTGACCTGAAATTTCATAGAAGGAAGGCTTTTTCTGCAACAGTAACCTTTCTTACATCATTTAAACTTAAATTTATTCCATATTTCAAAATCTGAATGCTCCTGCCTGTAGAACATTTATACAGACAACAGGAAATTGAGTGTTGCGATGAACAGCACTTTCCATATTATTTGTGGCAAAATATTTTTAGTGTGTTTACTGGAAATTTCAAAACATGTCTTGTAGGACATCATTTGGCTCCTGGATCTGCTCAAGTGAAATAAAGTACTCTGGGTTTATTAATAGCTGTGAAAATTCTTACCAGGCATTAATAAGTAGGAGAAAAATCTTTTCTCTCTTTTTCCCCCCTCCAAGGAAGTAAATTATTGTGTCAGAATGTAGAGGAATTTAGGAGGCAAAAATGCAGAAAGGTCTTAGTGGGGTTTATGAGAACACCTGAGCACAAAATAAACCTTTGCTCCCCCTTGAAGAGCTGGTGCAGTGGTACAGCCACATTTTATACAATTTGTACAATATTATCTTTCTTCTCAAATATTTAAAATCCCGTGACGCTGTTTGGAAAGCTCACTCAGGGATGTGTCATTTTAGCTTTTCATCAAGCTGCCATGCATGGATTTGTTAGTACACATTTTAAACCAGGCAAGCATTCCTCGTTCACCTAGCATCACTTAGAGAGGAGAATTCTTTCCTCTTCCTCAGAACAATCTCAAACAGGCACCACAGCTCAGGACCCATCCTCTCCTGGTGTTCCATGGACCAGGAACACTGACATTGGCAAATCACCAGCAACTACCAACTGAGGGAAGAAAATGGTGCAGGAAATGGGGTGAGACCTGCAGGACACAGCTCAGAGCAGCTGAGGAAGCTACTGCTGCCAGGAGCGTGCCCAGGCCCCTTGGGCTGTTTGCTCACAGTGACAGAAAGGGAAGATCTTGCTCAGACAGGGGAGGATGGGTTTGGAGGCTCCTGGTGAGGACAGGTCAAGGTGACAGATCACCTGGACAATGGAAACACATACAAAGAGAAATCAAATGCAGAACATGCACAGAGAGTGGGAAGGTGCCATAAAATGAAATCAGGGGGTGCTGGGGTAGTGTTGGAGGATTTGAACAGGCCCAGAGAATCCCAGACTAGGTTGGGCTGGAAGGGACATTAGAGCCCATCCTGCTCCACCCCCTGCCATGGGAAGGGACAAGTGTTCCTTCCATCTGTCAGGGACACATGACAAGGGACATGACATCTCTTCCACTCTCCCAGGCTGCTCCAAGCTGACCCTGGATACTCCAAGGATCCAGAGGCAGCCACAGCTGCTCTGGGCACCCTGTGCCAGGGCCTCACTGCCCTCACAGGGAACAATTCCTTCCCAATATCTCATCCATCCCTGCCCTCTGGCAGTGGAAGCCATTCCCTGTGTCCTGTCCCTCCATCCCTTGTCCCCAGTCCCTCTCCAGCTCTCCTGGAGCTCCTTTAGGCCCTGGCAGGGGCTCTGAGCTCTCCCTGGATCCTTCTCCTCTCCAGGTGAGCACTCCCAGCTCTCCCAGCCTGGCTCCAGAGCAGAGGGGCTCCAGCCCTTGGAGCAGCTCCGTGGCCTCCTCTGGACTCTCCAGATGTGTCTTTGAATTCCTTATGTGAGCTCAGGTATTTCTGACTGTAAAGGTGTGTCCAGGTTCAGTTGGGCTGACAGGATCCCTGGCTGTGAATCCCAGAGCAGGTTTTGGAAAAGGCAGGCCAAGAACCCTCTCAGAGCCCTGTGCCCAGCTGAACATCCTTCCTCCAAAACACGGCGCCTTGCCCAACACCCCACAGCCCTAAAGCCCTTGCTGCAGAGCAGAATGGGCCTCACTGGAGCTGTTTGGGAATGCTCATGGGGTCTTGCTTTGCATCCAAGGCCAGGGGAACAGCACAGGTGAAGCAGGGGGTCCATTCAGACAGTTTTTAATGCCCATCAGCTCCGTGGGGATGAGCTGCAGGTCATATTCCCCGTCAGGTCCCTGCCTCACCTGTGCCAGCAGGGTCTGGGGTGTGATTCTCCCTCATTCCCCACAGTGCTGTCCTGGCTCACACAACTGTGATTACAGCCTCACACTTCCAGGGGTGCAGTTAACAGCCTGATTAGCAAGATACCATTCCATTTTATAATTAGATTAATGAGAGCATTCATTCAGAAGTTGTTATCTTACTTAATAATGACCTCACTGATTATTTTATCTCCTTTAACTCAGTGAGTGATTTTGATTAAAATAAATATAGCTCAGAGCACCTGGAAATTCATTCTTCTCTTTAGAAGGAACCTGATGAAAAGAGATTCCCTTTTAAGAATTTCTTGAGAGTGATTAAATATTTTGGTCCTCCTGAGGCTGAATTTTCATGTTTTTAAAGATGACATTTTTGAAATATTTGATGATAAAATATTTATTAAGCCCTGTATTTATATTTTCAATACATCTGTTTCTGCTTTGACTGTTTGAACATCATTTCAGCAGAAATATATATTTGCATGCTGAGCTGATTTAAAAAAACACTCACAAGTGCTTATACACACACACACATTTGCACACACACAGGCCTCAGACACTGAGCCTCACTCTTCCTTTCATCCTGTCCCTCCCAGAATGATTTCTGATTTAGAGAAAACACTGCCAGCAGTCATTGAGCCAATTGAGTTTATCAGATCCCTGCTGCTCATGATGTTATTTTGTGTATTAATCTATTTTCTAAGAGGGATAGGAATTAGAGAGCACAGCTGCTGAAGACTCAATTTGGAAAGAGGCAAACAGGAGGGCAAAGAGCATTTGGGGTTTGCAGGACAGGCCAGCCATGGCTGATTCCTGTGGGGCAAAATTAATCACAAAATCTGAGCTGGTTTGGGGCATCTTCAGCCGTGCCAGCAGCAGAGGGAAGGTGGCCATGGGATGACAGCCCCTGGTTTGGGGGTTCACAGAATTCCAGACTGGTTTGGGTGGGAGGGACCTTCAATCTCATTCCACCCCTCAGAGTCTGCTCTGCACCTGCCCTATGGCATCCTTAGAGCTCATCTCACACCCAGCTACTTCTGATAAAGAAAGATCAGCTTGAAATAACCATGTGTTGTTCCTCAGTGAGCATCCCAAGAGTCACATGTGGCCCCAGCTCTTGGAGAAACTCAGGGCACACTAAAGCTCTGCAGGAGCCAAATCCAGGGCAGAGGTGCTGGGAGCAGCTGCATTTGCTCCTGTGGGGCTGGGAGTGTCTGCACAGCTCGGGGCCACCAAAGGCTGACAATTTGGATTCTCCAAGAGGCTTCATGGTAAGGGATGAATGGAGGGACTGAGCCCAGCTTGGGATATTGTTGTGCCATGGTTACTGTGACCATCCCAGTGCTGACAGCAAATAATCACCATCAAACTCTGAATTTCCTGCAGCAAAATTTGCACAACAGGGATTAATTACACCTCTGCTTCCAGGGGGTTGGAATGGTTTCAGTGGGGCAGGATTTGGTCTCTCAGATGCTGCCTGGAGTAGGCAGATAGAAGGGAATGCTGAGATTTCCACTGGTTTAGGTCATGCTTATTATTTTATGGGTTTTAATGTGTTCATTCTAATTTCTTGCCTTGCTAAAGCCTGTAAAGGTTGCATGCCAGAAATGAGCGCAGGAGAATGTCAATCTCACCCAGATTCTGGAAATGGAGATGGTGTTTGCTGACCTGTCTGCGAGCTAAAGAGAGGGACAAGTCTCATCCTGCATCTGCAGGTACGGAAGAAAAAGCCTTTTACCTTTTAGAACAAGTCTGAGCTACAGCCTGAATTCTGAGGAAAAAAATTACTGAAGGGGACCTGGCAACCTTTGGTATTTTAGTTCTCATTTTACAGTATCCATAGGCAATTAACATCCTGCAACCTCCTTTAGAAGCTCTTTAGAAATACTTGTGCTCCTTTTGGGAAGCTGGCAGGCTCTGCCTCGCTTCGATTCAAAATGTTCAGAATTGCTGTTACTCACTCAGGAGAAAATATTAAAAAAAGAAATAATTCCTGCTTCTGAGGCACAATCGAGCTCCAGGGGTATTCCTGTGGTTGTATCCCTGGAAACCCCAATAGAAAATAGGGATTTATCCTGTAGGGTGGCATTCACACAACAGCTCCATGGCTGGAGCCATTCAAAGGAATGTGGCCATTCAAAGGTGCAAAGGGAAATAAATCTGAGGAAATAAATTTGTTGAATTTTTTTTGTGGTACTTTGGTTTTGTTTCTTCTGCTGCCTGTATTTCAATTTTATATTAAAAAGTCAAGTCCTGTGTAGCCACAAATATCCTCTGGGGCATTTGGAAGCAGCTCAATAGGTGAGACAGCCAGGGAATGGAAGGGGAGGGCTCATGAAGAGAAAGCAATGCTGAAAATGTTGTTCTGTGTGTACAAATAAACTCAGCTGGGAACTAAATCCTCAGATGGAACAAGAGGAAACATTATTCTTGTAAAAAGAAAAAAAACAGCTCTTCTTTCACCCAACCAGTCTCTCTGTCACTAAATATTTCTTTTTATGTGGGTCAAAGTGGCCAATGCTATTTCTTTCAGGCTTTGAAAATTTCACAGCTCTGGGAATTTATGGACAATATTCTGCAAAGTCCTTGTGAAGATGCTGTAGGGAAAACCCCTGTGAATCCCAGAGTCATTAAGTGAAGGAGAACAGCCCTACAAGAAAATAAAAACTGGAAGTGAGCATTAAACACTTCACATTGGTTTGGTTGAAAATGAAAATCACATGGGGACGCTGCAGAAAATTCTCTGTGGATAATTTAATGTCTTTTTTTCTCAATCTAGATGGTTCTTCAGGATTAAAAGGTGGAGGAATATTCATCCATTCATGGCAAAGGGAGACAGTTTGGGCTGGCAGCACAGGGGTCAGGCTCTGTGCAGGTACAAGGGCACTCATGGCCAGGTGGCTCCTCTGTGTGCTCCCCAAATTCCAAATTGCAGGATCAAGGACACCAAAACCTCCCTGAGGTGGAAATCACTGCCTTTAAAAGACACCGAAGTCTCCAGAAGGAAAGTTCAGAACAAGATACAGCCACTGCTGTCACTTCTTAGTTTTAATTCTCCCAACCAACCCACAGACCTGAGACCCCGTGACCGTACCCCTGGTGGAAGGACCTGAGGGTCCTGGCTCAAATCTAAGTCAAACCCCGCTGAAGCTGTTGCAGTCAAAACCATTGCAGGCTCTCTCGTGAAATGCTAAGGGAAAAAAAAAATCTGTAATGATTTTTTCCTGAAGAAATATACCAAAAATAAAGTGGAAAATAGAAGACAGACTTCACATACTAAAATCCCTTCAAATAATAAACAAATCATTGCACTCAGCTCCTTCTCAGTTACAGAATCCCCGACTGGGTTGGGCTGGAAGGGACATTAAAGCCCATCCCATTCAATCCCCTTCCGTGGGCAGGGACACTTTCCACTATCCCAGGTTGCTCCAAGCTCTATCCAACCTGGCCTTGGGCACTTCCAGGGATGCAGGGGCAGCCACAGCTGCTCTGGGCACCCTGTGCCAGGGCCTGCCCACCCTGCCAGGGAACAATTCCTTCCCAATCTCCCATCCATCCCTGCCCTCTGGCAGTAGAAGCCATTCCCTGTGTCCTATCCCTCCATCCCTTGTCCCAAGTCCCTCTCCAGCTCTCCTGGAGTCCCTTTAGGCTTTGGAAAATTAAGGGTGTGGGAATGGGTGGGACAATGTCCCTGAGTTGTGTGAGAGCTGCAGTGGAGCCACCTTCACATCTGGATCCACACCACAGGAACCTGGGCTGGGGCTCTCTGGGACTGGGCTGGGACCTCTGTTAGTGAAGTCCAACAAGCTCCTGCTCTCCAAAGGTCAGAGATCCCCACTCCCAGGGCAGGAGCAGATATGGAATCCAAGCACAAAGTGTCACACACAGAAACAACCAAGTCTGGGCAAAGCTCCACATCTTTGGGCCAGGTCTAGCGAGGGAGTTTGTGGCTCCAGCTTTAGGATTTCTTGGTTGGTTTGCCTCACACCAGGAGAAGAGTCCTCTCCAACATCCCTCTGCTCTGCAGGTTTCGCAGAATTTCCCATTATGGGTGATCACTAATTCCTTTGTTTCTGAAGTGCCACCTTTTCCTCCAGCTCTGCCCTCCTGCCCAATTCACTCAGAGCTACTGGAGTCTGACATCCAGCACAAAATTCCTGTCCACCCTGATTTCCTGTGGCAGCTTTCACTTAACAAGGTCCTCATTACAGTGTCTTTGTCCAGAGAGCCCTCAGTGCCAGGTACATCTCCCAAGTCACAGTAAATGGATTTTTAACCTTTGGATAAACATTTCTATATTTAAACAAAAATGCTAAGGAGGGAAATTACTTTTGAAGCTGAATTGAAGGGCACAGAGTGAGCAGAGGAGTGAGGTAAGGAGATTTCAAAAGCAGCCTCTCCAGAAAGTGAAACTTTGCTCTGAGACCATCACCTGCAGCCAGACTAAAATGTTCCAGGGAGCCCAGGAAGGAAGACAAGGAGAGGGAGAAGCTTTCATGTGACAAACGGAAAGGACTCAAAGGAAATTCAGACCCTGCTGATCCTGACTCTTACCTTGAAGTTTCTGCCCCATTCCTCTCCTCATTGGCAGAAGTATTTCTGATAAAATCAGATCAAAGGCTTTTGTCTTCAGTGGCTGCTCTGCTGCTCTGTTTTGTTCTGACTTGCTGGAACTGGCAGGGAAGTGGCCCCAAAATCCAATGTCCCTCTTTTCCCTCTGCCTTTGAGCTACAAAAGGGCATTTTGGCAGCCCAGGGCAAACAATGCAAGTAGGATTCAAGGATTCAGGGACACAGATGGATGGGACAGGTTGGAAGTATTTAAAAGTGAATTAGAACCAGCATTACTTCCAGTGTGTTTTGTATGGGCATCAAAGCTACAAAGGGAAATTCAAGCAAGGAGAAGCCAGGAATGTGAGGAATGTGCGATGTCAGGCACGATGGCATTTCATACTCTGGACATTTGATGATGCCGTTTGAGGAGAGAGGATGGTGTTGGCTCTGGAGAGAGGCAGTGGGGCGGGGGCAGAGGGAGGGGGCTCTCAGAGCTGTTTCCAGCCTGTTCTGCTCAGATGGGGGCACAGAGGCAGCAGCAGCTGGAACCCCCTGAGATGGGAAGTGACTCCTCCCAGCAGGGCAGCACCAGCTCAGTTTTTGGTGCCTGAGATGGGTCAATCCAGAAGCTCCCCATTCCTCAGAGCACAGGTGATACAAAGATAAGGCTGGTTCAGATGTCCAGTGAGATAAAGAGATGTTGCATCAGTTCATCAGTGACAGGAAACCCTTTTGCCTCTGCAGCCCTCGGAACAAAATGAGGGCTCTGGATTTGTCTCCCTGTATTTCAGAGCTCCCGTTAGGAGGAGCAACAGAGGTCAGCCCAATGTAAAGAGCTCAGCATCAGCATCTGCCTTTAAGAATAAGGAGAAACTGTCACGTTTCTGAAACAGTCAGACCTAAATAATGAATGTGAGTAAAGAATGGGTCATCAAAAATGCTTCAGATTCTGCATCTGAAATACTCCCATGTCCTTGTGCTGTGAAGGATGTTCTGCTTGGCTTGCCTGTGCACTGCAAAAGATGCAACTTTCTGTGGAAATATGTAGAATTCTACAATAATCGCTGTGTTTCTGCCAAGTTGTGGTTCAGTGTCTCTTGGACTCAGTCAGATGCATTTTCACCATGGGCCAACAGCTTTGCCCTTGCTCCTTGCACTATCCCTGCCCTCCTTCACAGTACCTGCTGTGAAAGTGCTGCCAACTTTCTGGGCTTTCATTTCATTTTCTGCGGCTGGACAGAGCTCTGAGCTGGTGTCTTAGACTTTTCTGCTGATGAAGACCACACAGAATCATTGAGGTTGGAAAAGACTTTCAGGATGATCAAGTCCAACCATCAACACCACCAAGTTCACCACTAACCACATCCCCAAGTGCCACATCGCCACGTTCTTTGATCACTTGCAGGGACGGTGACTCCTCCACTGCCCTGGCGGCCTATGCCAATGCCTTGCAACTCTTTCCATGAAGAAATTTTTCCTAAAATCTAATCTAAACATCCCCTGGCACGAATCAAGGCAATTTACTCTCCTCATGTCAAGACACGAAAATGAGTCAGTGATTCCGTACAGAGAGGGAGCACAGACTTCCTGTCAAAGTGCTGGGGCAAACAACCTAGAGCTTCCCAGTTCCAGCCAGAAGGTTACTGGTGTCCTCACAGACCCACCTTGTCCATATCTCTCCTCTGGCCAGGACTGTGTGAAACTCAGATGTTTTTAATTTCTGTAAGACAAAGGTGCTGACCAGCCTCCAACACGAGCAGTTGGTGTGCTTGGTGATCCTTAGGGAGAGTTTCCCAGCACCCAATCCAAACATCCCTGAGGCAAATCCAGCCCCATTTCTCATCCTGCCTGCCCCAGAGGCTGCACAAGACCTCTCTTAAGATGCTCTCAGCACCAGCTTCTCTACTGCATCTTAAACAACCCCAAGCTCTCTCAGCTTGCAGTCACCTCCAGCACTCACTGCCAACTGTCCCATGTTTTTCCTTAAGTGCAGAGCCCAAGCTTGGATGGATCCAGCTCTAGCAAGAGCTTCAGGGTTGTCGGTCCACATCCAGCAGCTGTGCTGTTCTGTTCTGTTTTGTTCTATTCCATTCCATTCCATTCCATTCCATTCCATTCCATTCCATTTAATTCTACTCTATTCTGTTCTGTTCCATGGCAGGAGTTCAGGTGCAGAGCTGGGATCCCCTCTCTGATAAGGCCCAAGCCCAGCACCTCAGCAGTTACCCAGAGTCAGGGCCATGGCAAGGCCAAAACTCCTCATCCATTTAAAATTACACACCTCCTTCAGGATTTCTGTACAGCTGCTTTAATTGGCCAAAACCTCTGCCTCAAAAATTCAGGGAGTTTTGTCTCAGGGTGCACAGGCCCTGCTTTTCATGTTTGATCAGTGCAGGGTAACCTGGAGCCTTGACCATGAGGATAAGCAAGCAAGGAAAGAGCAGGGAAAGCAGCCTGAATCACAGAATCATGGAATCATTTAGGCTGGAAAAAGCCTCAAAGATCCAACAATTCCCCAGCACTGCCAAGGCCACCACATGTCCCCAAGTGTCAAATCCACCTCTTTTTAATCCCTCCAGGGATGGTGACCCCACCCTTCCCTGGGCAGCCTGACCATCCCTTCCACGAAACTATATTTCCTAATATCCCACATAAACCTCTCCTGGCCTCGACATGAGTCTGAGGGATGGCACAGCCCTGAGGGAGGATGCAGCCAGCAGCTATGGACCAGATTCAGATTCCAAACTACTCCTTTTCCCTACAAATTCCTGCTGCTCCCAGATCTGAGTATGGGGGTAAGGATGAGTCTCTGAGGGCAGAGTGATGGAGCTGGGTGGACCCAGGATGTCCCTGGACTGCCCCTTGCACTGCTTCCCCTCCTGACACTTTTCTGGCCCCAAATCCTGATACGAGAATGAAAATCAGGTCCCTTGCAAAAGCAGGGCCGGTCCTTTAATGCAGAACCCACTAAATACAGGGAGGGTTTAAGGAAAATCACTTTCACGCAAATCAGCCACAAACACTTCAGAGGTTTTAGGAGGAGTCTCACCCCCTGAGGGCAGCATCAGCCAACACAGTTGAGAGCAGAGGACCTGACATCCCTTCACTTTCTGCTGCTGAGCAATCGAGGAGCAGAATCTTTGCTCCATTCCCATGGGACTCGCCCAGCAAATGGCAAATGTGCCACAGCCACCGTTCAATCCCACGGCTGCTGAGGGGCCCTGCTGCTCCCAGGCGTCTGGGGGCCACATCCCGCAGTTTGTACCCAGTTTTCTGGGAAGAAATTTGCCTGAATGAAATGAGGGGCTACAAGTCTGCCCATCACAGTGGGGCACCTCACTAGGCACAACTCAGCCCACAGGAAAAAGCCTGGTTTTTTCCCATTTGCATGAGTGCCTGTGCCCAGGCTGCTGTTTAATTCAGTCACAGGGTACACTGTCCAAATTAACTTCCAGGATCAAACTGTAAATATTGAAAATAACCATCATTCTGCTTCTCAGAGCAGCCCTTGGCTAACAAAGGACCCAACCTTCAGCTGGATGAGGGGATCTCATCTGAAGTCAGTCGAGATGTGCTGATTTATACCAAGAGACTTCAGCAGCTCATTAATTTTGCAAATCAAGCATTTGGACATTGGGAAATGCCTTTAGGAAATGTAACCAGGTTTCTGGTGCACCTTAATTGCCTATGTTCATTATGTTGATTGGTGAACAGAGATGCCACTGGAGTAAAGGCTGAGGCTTACATAGTTAAACAAATGAGTTCTTCTGAAGTCTCTTTTATATGGAAAATTGATCAGGATAATTATACCACCGGTATAATTTTACCAGTACAGCTCCCACTCACATCCCTGCCTATGGAAGCTTTTTAGTGCCCCTGCTTTTCCAGGAATGCAATGGGAGATAAAACAGAAACTGTGCCACAAACAAGTGCTCATGCGAGGAGTGGAGCCTGTAGGAGGATAATTGCCCTGCTAGAATTAAGATGCTGGTTTCCCTCTGCAAGCAGACTAAAGCCATGTGCCTACATCCACATGCATCCCTGAATTCCTTGGGAATTTGCAGCAGCAGTGCTGAGGTTCCTTCTGACTTGGTGGTTGGTGCTGAGAGCACCCTCAGAGGGAGAAGCAGCTCTCAGCCACTGCTGGAGTCACTGGGGGGCTGCTTTGGAGCCCACCTCCAACTCCAGGGACCAGTTTGTGCTTTTCTAATGGACATCACTGCTTGGGAAGTGCCTCAGCTATCTTTGGAGGTCAGGAGCCTCCAGAAAAACAGATTGAACATGTTTGAGAAAAGTGGGATGTGCACTGAAACTTCAGCTGAGGATACACACCAGGTAAAGGTGATCTCCATGGAGCAGCAGGGCTGGAGCTTTTCTGCAGCTGAGAGCACTGGCAGGCAGCTCAACAGGGTTCTAAGGGGTCACGTCCTGCCACAAACAATGCCCAAATATTGGACAAACTGAGGGAAATAAAAGTGTTCCCCATTACCCCCACCCAGCCCTGCACTGTGAGAATGTCTGTGAAAATCCCAGCAAGGGCAGGCTGGGGTTTGTGTCTTTCTGAGCATCACAGAGTTCTGCTCCAAGGACTCACCCAAAATCAAATCTAGCTCACATTATTCCAGAATCCTATCATCTAACACCAGAATACATTTTTCACAGAAAGTCAGATTTTGAGGCTTCATCGAGTCTATGTAAATACAGGATCTTGTGCTTCACTCCTGAGTGGGGGCAGAGAACAAGGGGTCTCCAGAGAAGAAGAGTGTGAGAGAATTGTGAGGTGCCTCAGTCCCTGGGGCTGAAAGGAGCTCTGCAGATCACCCAGCCCTGTTAGAGCAGGAAAGGAGCCTCCCCATCCTGCCTGGGCTATCCCTGAGCTCTGGCAGGGGCCAAAGCCATGGAGCTGGAGCAGAAGCCTCTCAGGCTCTTTTCTTGCTGCCCAGTGCATCTCTTGAGCAGTCCACATTGGCCTGTCCTCATTAGGGCACCTTCCAGACACAGAAAACTCTGTTTATCTCTCCTGTTGGGTCCAGGGCTTCCTGGCCATCTCTTGGCAGAGCTGGGAAAGGTCTGAGTCTCTGGATCAGACCCAGAGAGTTTAACTCAGGTTTAGGGCAGACACAGATCCCAGTCAGGGCTGGGAACAGAGAGAGGAAGAGCCCTGTAAGGCCAGGACTTGGGAGCAGAGAAGCAGAGAAGGTCCAGGTCCCTCCAAGAGAAGATGACTCTAAACAGAGCGTAAAGAAATGTCAGGGGAACCTGAGGGTTTGATTTAAACAACTTAAGAGATATTTAGGCACCAAACCTGTTTTGTGGATGCAGCTGAAACAACCATAACAAACCTGAAACAGGAGATTGTCCCCATTGCTGAACCTTTGCACAAACAGCAATAAATCTTGGAAATGACGTTGTAATGGGAGAGACACATTTTTACAGATCTTCTGTCTCCCAGACTAAAATGGAAAATCTGGTGTTGTGTGGCATTCTGAAGTCTCCACTCCTAGCCGTGACATCACAGAAGGGCTCTACCTGGCAGGAACACCGGGGTTCTCCAGCCAAAGCAGAGCAGGGCAACCTCCCTGCTGCCACTTCCATATCCTCTGGTGCTTCCCTTCAGAGCCTCACTTCCCTTTTAACATAGTGTTTGGAAGAATTTCCTGATTTTTAAAGCATTTTGGAGAAAAAGGATGTGGAGTCATTCTTGTCTAATAAATTCCCAGAGACCTTACCCGCAGCACTGATCCACAGCAGCAATTTTTCAAAACCAGTCTGGAGAAGAACTTGGCTGGGAGAGCTGCAGCCCAAGTGAATTAAAGTAGCAAAGTTATCAAAAAGTGAGAACTGAGTCTCATAATGGGAACTGTCAGCACATTTAGGCATGGCTGCCTGCAGTTATTGTTGCTTTCTACCTCCAGCCTGCTCACCTGGATTACATTTATTGCTGGCCCACTCTCCTGGCTTTGTTTAGTGAATTTACTTGAGCTGTCTGCCACTTATCAGCACTATAGGATTTTTTTTCTCAATGAAATCTATTTCTCAAACATTCTGCTGCATCTTGCTGCCTGATACACTGAGCATTTAAAGAGCAGATTGAATTATTTGTAAGGCAATTTCCTTATTGCACAGAATCCTGTTTTCCACTACACCTTTAATATTTCTTTCTCCCTGGTTTGTTCTAAAGCCTGACCCTTTCTGAGCAGGACTCAAGCTCAAGCTGCTCCACTGTTTCCCTCCTCCTTGTAGGTGAATTTGATGTTCATATGCACTCAAAGTCCTCAGGGGTCTTTTGATTGGGTCTTTTGATTCCATACATCAGCTTTTCTGGAGTTGTAATCATTACCAGGTCTCTGGAATGGGTGCTCGCCAAGGCCATCCAGCTGATCTCAGTTCTTCAAACCTTCTTTTGGAAGGTGTCCTGGATCAATGTTAAGAAACAGGATGATCTTTAAGGTCTCTCCCAATTCAAGGAATCTTTCTGTGATTCTGAGAGATATTTCAATAGGACTCTACAAATCTGGAGCATGAGAAGATTTCAGCCCTGGTTTTTCACACTGGGGGCGGCTCTTGGGGCACCTTGAGCTGTGGGTTCAGCCCCTCCCAGCCTGAGAGAGGGCCTGATCCTCCAGGCTGGCAAGCACCACTTCTCTGGGACATCACTCCAGCACTGGAGCTCACACACACCCACCGTCCCCTCCTTTGGGTTAAGGACACACTGTGCATCCTGCAGGAAAAATGGGATGGAATTGGCTCAGCCAAGCAACTGCTCCTTTTGCTTTGAGCACCTGGAGTTCTGCATATCTTTCACTGCACAGGTGTACCTGGGGTAACTTCTGGAGGCTCCTCACGCAGCCTGGGGTGGGTGACAAGAAACTGCATAGGAATAGAAACTGCACCACAGCTCCAAGTAAGGGAAAGTCTGATTTACCCAGCAGAGCGATCATGAAGTGGAAAAAAGCCCTGCCATCATCTCATAAAAGAAATCTGATCAAGAAATATTCTGAACTGCCCACAGATGTTGCAAGAGGGAAAAAAAAAAAAAAAAAAAAAAAAAAAAAAAAAAAAAAAAAAAAAAAAAAAAGGGGGACAAATAATTTGCCCAATTCTGCTGGCAGTGTGACACTAGATTACTTGGAAGCCCTGGGAAGTTTCCAGGCAGGAAAAACGAGTTCATCTTATTTGAGATTCCAGCCTGGATTTGAACTGACAGCACTTCACAGGAGAAGCAAAGCGCTCAACCATACTTGTAGCCACAACTGCTTTGCCTGGCTCTGCAGTTTGCAGTTTATTCTGCACACTTCAGTTCCTTTGGGCTGGGAACAAATTTGGCTGTGTGCTAAAGAGGCATTGCGGGGCATGCAGGGATCAGGGCAGGGTCTGCTCACACAGGATCAGCAAGAAGAGGGGTTTATGATGCTGGGAAGGATGAGCCGTGGTGCCCAGGAAGTGATCAAACCTTCCCCTGACAGCGCTGGCTCAGGACCATGGCCCAGAGTGAGGGAGGGTGGAAGGTGATGAAGTGCAGCTTCAGGATATTTATGGTTTATTCTTTCTTAATGCCCATGAGGGTTAATTAAGCATTTGGGGTTTTTCCCTAAAGTTGCCAATTCAGTAAAACAAGAGCTTTGCTCTCAGTGAATTTCAAGGTGAGCAGCATTGTCTGGGCTGTGTGTGCAGTGCCAGCTCTCGGGGTTGGGATCAGGCCTGAGCATTGCCCACATTCCTGCTGGATTATCCAGGCTCTGTGACAGGGCATTAACGCTGCCCCTGCCAGCAGGGATCCTGCTGGGGCACAGCTCCAGCAAAGCCCCGAGAAATCCGAGCCATCCCTGAGTCCTGTGCCAGCCCAGTGCTCTGCAGGGGCTGCTGCTGAACATTTTGGTGGAAAGACAGAGAATTTACCTTCTCCAGGTGGCCCAACTCCTCCTAAAGGGACTCAGCCAGGGCAGAGTCCTGAGCTCTGGGATTGTTCAGATGAGCCAGAGATGCTCCAAAAGGCCCTTCTGGTGCCTCTGCTCCACCTGAAGGCCCCTGTGACCTTGCTTTCCACAGCTCATGCAGGTCAGGTCAGAGGCACCAGAAGTGCTTCCAATTCCGCTTCATTTTGTTTGGCATTAGGCCCTGCTGCAATTATGATGAAGGTGATCATCTCTAAAAGGGAAGTTTTAGCTAGAAAGAGCAAAATATATGCTGGTAATTCCTCATTGCAGCAGTCCTGAGGGGACTCTTACGGACTGAGGGCCCATCACAGGCAGAAAAATGGGATGGCAGCAGGAAAAAGGTAAGGATGGATAATTCCAAACATGAATGGATTAGACCAAGGTCCACGCAAAACACCCACCCTGACATTCACAGCTCATCAGGTGCTAGGTACAGGTGCAATTCTTTAAGCAATTGACACAAATCCATGGTACAAACACTGCACTGGAGCAAGTTTCTAATCATTAACCACGGCACATTTTCCATGGATTTTAAAGGAACACCAGGAACTCCCAGAAGCAGTAAATTCCTTGCTGCTCCTTTCCATTACTCTGGATCAGAGGGCAATCAGGAAGGTTGCAACTAGGTTGGATTCAGCTCTTTGGATTGGTTAAGTTTGGAAGTGACACTTCCAGGTTCTCCCCACAGTGGGACAGGGACTGAAGGACAAAACTGCCTTGAGTTAAAAGGTGACACACAGGGCTGGTCATGGGGCAGGGCAGGAATTTCCCTTTTTGACCTGCTCAGCCTTGCAGCCCGACACTGGCACCACGGCTGGGATATTTGATGGCAGGTGTCCCCTGCACGTGCAGCAGGGCACACCCTCAGTGTCCCCAAAAGATGAATTACTCTCACTAATTGTGTGTTTTCCTTGGCACCACCCCCGTGGTTCTGCTCTCAGGCTGCACAGAACCCTCAGGAGCTCCCCCTTCCAGCTGGCCAGAATTCCCAGCTGGTTTGAGGTTAGATGTTCATGCTCTGAACTGGAACTAATCCAGATTGCTCAGGTTTCTCCTGTGAAGTGACAATGTCAGGTATTTTGTGTTTAGAACAGGAGCAGGATGGCTCTGAGACAGAACCATGCAGGGTTTGCCCTCTGTCCCAGCAGGAGGCTGCAGCAGAGCACACCTGGTGTTGTTCCAGGTGAATGAAGCTCCTGTCTCTGAGGTAAAGCACCTCATCTGTGCCCCAGCACAGGTTAACCTCTGTTCCCAGTGGGGTTTGTTGTATCCTGACTTGACCCTGCCTCAAATGGCACCGTTTTTGTGGTTTTAGTTAAATTGATGGCATTTGTACATACTCTTAAATGAGCTTCAGCCTCCCTCACGACAATCTGAACATCTATTACTCATGCCAAAGGGACAGAGCAAGGTGAAATTGAGGATGATGTCCACACAGAAGTGCAAACCTTCCAAGTTTCACCTGCTGGAGCCTCTGACTGCACAAATGATTTCAGACTAAACTCTGGGAGATACCCCCCATTACTCCAGAGGGTTTCTGTGTGTCCTGAGCTACTGCTGCCTAGAGGAGGGCAACTTAAATCCCTTTTACACAGGAACAGACTCAAATCAATAGAGCAGGCCTGGAAAATCTGCAGGCTGGTTGAAAGTTTGTGGGTTTGTTTTCAGTCAGCACAGTCCAACACAGCACTTGAACGTAGTTTTGCAAAACCACCACCAGCAGCAGGTGTGACAGTGGATGTGACATCCTGATTCTGCAAGGGGCAGGAAGGAGTCAGAAATTAAACATTTCAAGCATCTCCTGCCTGCAATGTCTGTGAACCTTGCACCCCATAGACCCCGACTGTCTTTTCCAGCTGGGGAGTCCCCCTGTCCCACAGTGCTGTCACCAATGCGAGATCCAGGTCCAGCTGTGCTGCCAAAGCCTGAGTGCAAAATTTCACAGCAGACCATTTAAACAATATTTTAGAAGAGCAGCTCTCAATCCCATTCTCTCCTGTCTGTGGGAGGCTGACGATGCAGAGCTGCAAAACTCTGATTGTGTAACTGATTTCACTGCTCGTGCTTGGAGTCACATTTGAAGGCAGAATCTACCCCATGGTACTGCTGCATTCATTAAAGTGTTCCACTGCAATTAAGAGTTTCCAGTCCTCCTGCAAGAGCAAATCCCTGCAAAATTGGGGTTTGTTGCTCTTCCTGAGTTTATCAAGTTATTCCAGAACAGAGAAGCCTTATCCTGAACATTTTGTGTTCTGGCCTTCACTATAAAATACTTGGAAAATTTTCCTGTTTCCAGCAAAAAGCCGCAGAATTTAAATAATTCAGCCACACAGCAAAATAAAAACCATCAGGTTAGATTGGCACAATTTGTGTTTTAACAGCCCTGCTGTTTATTCTTGATTGATGTTAGGTGTTGGATTCCGGTCTCCTCCCAGCAAGTTTTGACACGGGTGCCCTGCTGTGCCCCAAGAATTGCTGTGCACTGCCTCCCATGCCCTGATATTTCAGTAAAAGAGATTTTACAACTCCTCCAGATGATTCAGCCCAACCCCAAACCATCCTGATATCCTAAAGACAGCACAATGGTTTTTCCTAAAAATCATTCCAAAGCAGCCATGAGAAACAACTGATTCTGCTTTTTTAGACTACAGGAACTCCATTCTTTTAACATCACTTCAGATGTCACTTCTGCTGTTCTTTCCTGGGTTCTCTCGGATGCTGACACTCCTCCTCTGACATCTCAGACTCACGAAGTGCTCACGGACCTGGCCCAGCCTCGTGTGCAGAGGGGATATCACAACCCCACCCCCCAATGCCACCCTGTGAATGATGAGGGAAATGGTGCTGAGGGTCACACCTGGCTCATCTCCAGGGAAATCTGCTGCCAGTGCTATTCCTGTGAGAGGAGGCCCAGGACAGGCAGCTTTGCATAAGGTCTTCCCTGCCAGAAGTGCACTCACACCACTTGATGAGCGCTTTTTATTTGGTCGAAGGAAAAGTGTAACTTCCACAGTCATGAAGATTAAAGGACATTGCAAGGAGAAAATGAGGATCTGTCCAGGGAAATCTGACTGCCTTTAGGGCGAGTTTATTCCCTCCCTGTCAGGACAATCAGGGGATTTTGGAGTGGGATTCTCCAGGAGCTTCCTGGTGCATTTTGTGCAGGGGAGGGAAGAGCTCATTGCTGTTCACTCATTCCAACCCCTTCCCAGTGCTCAGGGTTTGCATTTCTAGGAATCCCCTCAGGCTCACTGTGCTCTGGAGTGGTGGTGCTGTACAAAATCCACCCCTCCCTGCTCCTGCTGGAGCTGCTGAGCCCCCACAGCCTGAATTATCCACACTCTTATTTATTCCCTTGCGCTGAGAATCCCTGCTGGAGACAGCACCTCCCCCCTCTCCCATCAAATGGATGTGCAGGTTCTAAAAAGCAGCTCCTGGACAGGGGAGAAGCAGAGATGGTCACACACAGCCCCCATCACCCAGGGCATCAGCACCTGTGGGGTGGAACCTGCTCTGCACCTCCAGACTTGCACCAGACTAAAAAATATCCCTGCTTGTTATGCCTCAGATTTTATGGCCACCAAGAAACTCTGGGAAGAATTTGGAGGCATTTTTGTCAGGTTGGATGAAGGCAATGCTCCTGAAGGGGTTAAACCAAACCTTTATCAATAGATATTAAATTCAATCAAATCTTAAGGAACTTGGGTCCTCAGTGGGTCTGGTGCTCTGAATTCCTTCCTGCTCCCAGACTGGCAAATCAGAACAATTCAGCTCCTTGAATACATGGAAATGTGCCAGCAAATGGCATAAGAATATCAGAGTGCATTAAAATCAAAATAAGTAAACATCAGAATGAGTTAAAATCCAAGTGAGTTATTGCTAATGGCTTTCAACCTTCAGTTTAGTTTTTCTTTAAAAATAACTATAAATGCAGAAGCTTTACAGGTAACTAAGTGAATATGAAACTAATACCCTGAGATTGGCTTCAAATTTCAGCTCAATCAATCTCTTTTCTCTTTTTCATGTGAAATAAAGGAAAAGGAGTACGAAACAATGGATACACTATGTGTGATTTTTTTCCCCCCTCATTAATACAGAAATACTCAGAGTAGATGCCAAAGCATCCAGTAAACAAAAATTTCAAACTTTGGATGTTTTCAATTCTTTGCTTCATTTTTGTAGTAAAGTACATGGAGCTTTAACATGATTTTTTCCTTTGAATTACTCAGGACTGGTGATTTACGGCCTCCTTATACCCCTGTCTTAAAACTGTGGGAAATCAGTTGTCTTTAACACTGATGTGGGGAATGTGGACCCCAGAACAGCAGGAACAGGGCTCTGGATGAATTTCCAGGGAAGCAGCTGCTGCTGTGTGGTTTTGACCCCAAACACTTCCCAAAATAACTGGTAGCAGGAATTTTCCCCAGATTTAAATATTGATGATTTTGTGACCTGGATGGACCTCCTGGTCAGAAAGAGATTTATTCTCTTAGACAGGAGCTTTTAGCAGGGATTTCTGAGTAAATATCTGCACCCTGAATGCACAAACATCTCTCAAATGCAGGTAGTTTATAAAATGGGAGGATTTTGGAAATGTTCTGCCTGATACCTACAAGATACAGAATTATTTGAAGCCATAGGATTCTACCACATTTTGTAACCATTTAGCCCAGACATTCAGATTTTGAGAATGACTCTGCTCAGCACACACAGCTCTGACCCTGAAATTCATCCTGTGCACACCCTTAAAATGCAGGGATGTAGGAAAACAACGATAGGGAAAAGAGTAATGGGTTCAAACTGAAAGAGAGCAAATTTAGGGCAAATAGATGGGAAAAAAAATCCTTCCCTAGGAGGGTGGGGAGGCCCTGAAAAAGGGTGCCCAGAGCAGCTGTGGCTGCCTCTGGGTCCCTGGCAGTGTCCTTTGGGGCTTGGAGCAGCCTGGGACAGTGGGAGGTGTCCCTGCCCACAGCAGGGGTAGAATAGGATGAGTTTTCAGGTCCCTTCCCACCCAAACCATTCCATGATTCTAAAGAAAATTATGCTGGGCCTTGTGAAGGAATGACAACTTTGCAAATATCTGAGTTTTTATTTCAGCTCCAAGTTGAAGGATTTGATATTTTCATTGCACTCCCTCAAAAGCTGACTGCCTAAAATGAATTTTCTGTGTCCTAACCCAAGGAAATTCTCCAAATGCATAACTACCAAAATGTTCTTCCCAAAATGAGCTGGTTTGGTTTGATTGTCTTCTCTTTACTAAAAAATCCAGTGCAAGTAATTCTGTTACTGAACCGCATGACAATGAAAAATCAGAAATGCCCTCTTTTTTCCATCCATTTTCACCCATTCTTCTTTTGACAAAATTCACTCTGGAGCACCCTGAAACCAGATATTTGGATTAATTATTAGTTGATTATTAATCCAGATAATGTCAGCCTAAATTTCAGGAGGGAGTTTTAGGTCCTGCTTTTCTTGTTGTTTTTGCACAACCCACTTCATGCCAGGTATTGCTGTTTTTATAGGAACAGTAGCTGAAGATTATTTTAAAAGCAATTATAGGACACATATCCTCCAAACTGTCTAGAAAAATATTCCTGCTCACAGCCAGGCCAATTTCTCCAAGGGTTTTAGACTTCAGAATAAATCTACAAATCCCCATCAAAAGCAGCTCAGATATTTTTAAGATCTTGGCTTATCAAAACTGCACTTTTCTTTGAATTCTCCAGCTCTAGGTTTCTATTTGCCTTGTCACGTTGGTTAACATCAGTGGCAGGAGTTTATTATTGGATGTAACACAATTTGACTGATGCAATATGATGTGATAGGTCACAGTCTGATGTTTCATCTCGGTTATTAAAAATGGTTTGTGGAGCTGCAGCAGAAGAAAGCCCAGCCTGAAAACGAGGACTGATGGCTGGAATTAGCCCGCTTTGGTTTTATTTTTAAAACCCACAGCAGAAATACAGATTCCAGTCAGCTTTTGCCTCCCTGCAAGCCCAACAGTAGAACATGACATGTTCCAACCCACGCAGGGCTGGAAATCGGGTTGGTAATCCACCCAAAATCCCGAGTGTACCCACTCCTCTCTGAAACGGAGCTGAGTTCGTTCTCTGGGTGCCAATATCCACAAATAACCTCCCCTTGCCTGATCCCAGCGCTCCCCTTTCCCCGGGCCCATGTAGGACACACAGAAGCTGCTCAAGTCCCTCTCATTCTCTCCTGGGGAGGGGCTGAGGCTCAGCCCTGCCCGGCAGGCAGAGGTGATGAGTTATTATCGCCCGGAGCACTTCTCAGCCCCCAGCTCAACCGCACAGCTCCTGGCCTTGCTGGGGACAGATTTTGTCGCTTGCCAGTGAAGGAAAAACCACAGGAAAAAAATGCTAATTTGCTTTATTGCAGAAAGTTTTCCTCTATTCCCCTGCACCTCCTCAATGTCCCTGCACCTCCTCACCCTCCCGTTTGTTTGTTTTTCTCCAAGCTGCAATTTCCAGCTTTAAGCCTGTGGAAGCAGGGATTTGCCAAAGCTTTTGGAAGGTTTCACCTTTTGTATAGGTTTCCTAGGACCAAGCCACAAGGGAAGCAGGATTCCTACAATTCCTACATAATTAAGAGGAGTGCTGCTTTCCTGCTCAGATAAAGGAACTCCGGGTTTCCTTTCTCATGCAGGTGATGTTCCCGCCTCAATCCTCACCTCTGCCTAAGAATATTTTCTTACTTCAGCACTGTAAATCTTTTGGGGTTTGCTCTCTTTCTGGCTGTGTTGGTTTAATTGGGGTTTGGCTACCATTGACTGGACTACCCAGGATTTTCCTTGAGCTTGGAAATAAATAAAAAATTATATTTTATACTCAGCCAAATTTAGTTCTTGCTGGCATCATACAACCACTGACCTTGACAAATCCCAAGTCTTAAAAATAAGTTCAACTTCTCCTTCTCAGTTACATTAATATCAAATCAGATGAGTGGGATGGTCCAAACAAGAAAGGGGAAACTGGAGAGATGGAAAATATTCAGGAATGGGAGATTTCAGAGGGAAAATCGAGCCCGTAGGTTGCTAAAGGCATTGAGCACCAGTGCTCACAAGAGCTCACAAGCTCTCACTCAACAGCAAAAGCTGCGTTTGCCTGGTGAGAAAAATCTCTCATTTTGTGTGCAATTTCTCGGGTTTTGGACAACTTTTCTGCTTTTTAAGTGAGGGAATACTTCAAAGAATTTTTCACACACAGCTGTTGGAGGGAAATTACAGATTCACTTTGAGAGCGTGTCCGAATGGACTCAACGATTTTCTCTAAATGCTTTTTGACTGTTTTTGTGGTTTGTTTTTTGGGGTTTTTTTTAAGTGGGGGAAAAAAAATAAAATAAATCCAGAGGACATCCTAAAACCATTGCCCAGATTGTCTGCGTGACATCCCCGCGGATGGCATTCAGTTCTGGGTTTTCAAATGCACCTAATGGAGCAGTACAAGCCTCGGCTTTTCAAAAGCATTTAGAAAGCTCATTCGCCTCAATTTCAGTGGAATTTAGATGTTTAAACCTCTTTGAGGATCAGCCTTAGGCACCTCTGAATAGCAGAACTCCCTCTGAAAACACGTATTACAGAGCAAGAAGGGACTCTTGTGAAGAGACTTCAAAGATGGGGGGTATTGTTTTGAAGGAGAGCAAGAGAAGTGGGGAGCAGGGAAGGGAATGAGAAATAATGAATGGTCTAGAGGAAAGAAATAATTTTCTGATTCATTATTTTCATATTTGGAACAGCAAAAGAATATTCTCTGAAATTGAATGACATGAAATTTAAAACTCCCGAAAGAAAATGCAGTAAATGATCACTCAGAGGGACTCAACATCACAATTTAGCCTCGGGGCCAGGATTTTCACAGGCTGCAGTGCAAGATGCAGAAAACGCTTTTATTTTGGTTTTTTTTTCCTTTTTGTCTTTTTCTCCAAGGAAGAAGCAAAGTCCCAAGAAATTATTTGAAATGAGGAAGTGAAGAGAAATTCTTCATTTTACATGAAAAATAGCTAAAATTTTCTTTTGAACACTGGTGAGGTTCATGTTGGCAGCACAGAGAGAGCAATGGAACATCCAGTTTGCTACTGAAAATTGAGACTTGGGTACAGGAACAGGTCCTCCCTCCCCATGCCTGCACACCCCAAAGAGCCTGAGGGAAATCCCACTGATGCCCTAGGGGTCATCTGACCCTCCCATAGACATTTCCAGCAATTCTGTGGATATTCTGCACCCAAAAGTGCCTCTGTTTTTGCTGGAATATTCCATGTATTCACCACAGTTTGCAGTGCTGGAAGCAAATGCAGCCAGAGAGCAAGAAGCAGTTCTCCATCACGATATTCCTAACACAGAGTTGATATCTGTTTTAAAGTGAAAAAAGGAGAAAACATTTCTCCTTCCTGAGAAAATCCACTTTCTTTCCTGAGAAAAAAATTCTCTTTTCCTTTGTAAGCATGGAGAAGCAGCTTCCCCTCTGAGGCAGCAATGCTGGAAGATGACCCAGCATTTGGAAAAAAGCAGAAATAAAGAGCCACTGTCCCAAAAGAAACTCTTTATCCTGAACCCTGGCCAGATGCTGGTTCAATTCTATCCTATCTGGGCTCCCAGCTCATCCCACCACAAGAAGGCCTGGAATTTGGTGTGACCTTGGGGACCCCTGTCCCCGTCTGCTCTGTGGAAATTCAAGGAGCAGCACCTTTTCCAAGAGCTCTTCCCACCCTCTGCTGAGCCCCACATCAAAGGAACATGCCAGGAATTCTCCAGCCAAAGCCAGGCCTCTGCAGTGGGTGGGCATTTAGGAATTACTGCTGGATATTGCTCAGTGTGACTCAAGCCCTGCCTGCACCAAGGGCATCCATGGGGTGGTGGGAACACCCTGCCGGTGTTGCTGGAGTATCCATCTCCCTCTCATTACCAGGGAAAATGTCCATGTCCAGCTTGACTCCAGAGACAGAAAACCTGCCTGCAGCAGGTTCTTCCCCTTCTCCAGACCAGGTGTCCATCCCTGTCCTGGGGGCATCAGGCCCAGCATTGCTGACCAGGCCAGGGAGGAATTGTCCTGCTCTGCCCTGGGCTGGGGCAGCCTCACCTTGAGCCATGGGGGCAATTTGGGGCACCACGATATGTGAAAGATATTAAATTGTTAGAGGTTGTCCAAAGGAGGGACAGAGGGATGGGGAAGGGGCCACAGGAGGAGCAGCTGAGGGCACTGGGATTGTGATGGGAGACCTCATTGGGATCTGCAGCTCCTCCCAAGGGGCAGTGGAGGGACAAGCACCAATCTCTGTGACAGGGACAGGACCCAGGGAACAGCTGGAGCTGCAGAGCAGGGAAAGGTTCTTCCCCCAGAGGGTGCTGGGCACTGCCCAGGCTCCCCAGGGAATGGGCACGGCCCCGAGGCTGCCAGAGCTCCAGGAGCCTTTGGATAGCACTGCCAGGGATGCCCAGGGTGGGGTTGTTGGGGGGGTCTGTGCAGGGACAGGGGCTGGGCTGGGTGATCCTGGTGGGTCCTTTCCAAGGATATCCCTTCAGGATATTCCCTAATCCTGATTCCCTGATTCCCTGCAGTCTCTCTGCTGACTCCAGAGGCAGCCAGAGCTCCCCTGAAGCATGAGGAGGTGTCTCCAGCCAGGACACTGTCCCTGCCCTTCAAGGAGTCCCTGAGCCCTCTGTGCTTTGTGTGGCCAAACACATTTCTGCAAACACCAGCAAAATCCCCAATCCTGTGGCCCAAGTGAGACCCAGACTTCACTGAGCTCCAGGAAGGTGCCCCCAGCTCCCCTGAGATTGCAAATTGACCCAGGGATTCTCAGAGGCATTTCCATGACAGTAGAGTGGGGTTTCACAGGGCTGGACTCTGGAAATCACTGCCTTTTACACTGCAGTGAGGAATACATGTAAGAGAAATGCCAGCGTCCCAAATTCAGCTGCTACAGAATGTTGGTACATTTGCTACACACATTTTTCACAAGTAATAATGAGTGACAAAAATAACTGACCTACTTCTAACTCCACAAATACCTGTACCTCACATTTGGAGGCAGAGAAATCAGCATGGAGACATTTAGAACAAGTCTATTCTTGAATGCCCTTTTTAAACTCTCTTTAAATTATTCCAATTTGGACAGTTTCTAATGTAATTTTTTTGTACACCTTGCAACTCCCTGGAGCTGTTGCTGTAGTTCCAGGCACGTCTGCACGGAGCACAAAACCCTGGTGATCATTAATGCGAAAAGATTTGGCTCCCCCAATAGCAGAGAATTCATTTTTGCCATCACACCTTCCTTGATGGTGCCTGAGGATCTGGGCCATGCCTCAAACCAAACCAAGCCTCTGTTAAAGGCTGAATTATCCCCTTCAGGCTTCTCCCAACGGTGGCAACGTGGCCTTTGAATGGCTCCAGTGCTGAGCTGCTGCTCCATTTTGAGGACTTTTAGGGTCAGAGCCATCAAGTGCCTTCTCCATCCCATTGGATTTTGCCCTGCAGGTGATGGGAATTAGGTGCAGGAGCTCCAGCAGGAAACCAAGGTGAGGTCCTGTGTAAAACAAGACAAGAGCCATGTCCCAGTTTGCTCAAGCAGAGCAAAGCCCAGCTCTGTGGCATCACAGAGCTGCAAAACACCCAGAGAAATCCTGGTTGCTCCACCCCCTCTTCCTTTAACTCCAGGATCACTTTCAGCTTCCCCACATTTCTTGGTCTCACTACAATTTTCCATCAGAAAAGCAAAAGTTTTTCATTTTTGTTGGGAGTTTTGTGTTTTGTTCAAGACAGCTTTTCCTTGTCCTTGGTTCTCGTGCGGATACAACCACACTGAGCATCTCCTGCTCAAGATTTTTAGGCCTTCTAACAGAATTATCCCAAGCCTACCGATTGCTCCACACAGAGCCCAAATGCTTTAACTTTGTTATTGTTTTCTCACACAGACAAGTCCCAGCCCCCACATTAACTATCATTGCCAGGTCCTTCCAGTCTCCATCCTGCTTAAAATTCCTCCACAGCTGCAAAGCCACAGGAATAAAATGCAGATATAAAACTGATATCCTTCAAAGAAACCTGATTTTGCTGGTGCCAGGCCTGCCTGGTGGCACCAGCTGTCCAGTGCAGTCTGGTCCCCACAGGTCCGAATCTCTCTGGAATGGCAAAAATAATCCCAGTCCATTCCCTGTGGTGGGATTTGATCCACTTGGACATAATTATTCCTTCAGGACAGACCTGACCAAAGCAATGCCCCTGGGGAAATTTCTCTAAGCAGTGGGTGGGGACTGACTTGTGGCATTCAGCTCTTCCTAGAGGAGATTTTGGAGACATGAAAACAGAATCCCCCAGCCCTGAACACATCGACCAAAATCTCAGGAAGAATGGGCAAACCCCCTCCTTTGATGTGATAATACCATGAAAATCATAAATAGATATCAGCACTTCCAATGGCTGAAAGAGGAAAGCACCAAGACCTTTGTTGAAGGAAAATAATTGGTGAGGGTGTTTTTCTTCTGTTTTGGTCAAATTAGCAAAGGTGGTTTGCAGCATTTTGGTGTGGTTCTTTTGAAAAATCAGAGAAATTTTCCAGTGGGAAGCTCTGACTTCCAACTGTCCAAAATCTGTTGAAATCCAGGGTTTCATTCTTCTGGCAAAAGCAAGAATTACCCCTGAAAACATTCCTGCCTCAAAAATCTTCAGACAAACCTTCTGTTCTCTAGCAATCTGTTTGAAAGAACAGGATGTTGATGCTTGAGACATAATCAGATTTTATTGAATATTGAGTGTGTCTAACACTGAAGGCAGACCCATCAAATCTCATGTCATGTGTTTTAGAAATTTAAAAGCAGGGTTTTTTTAATGCAATTGTGGCCAGCTCTGCTCTCCAGTCCCTCTTTTCACCAGAGCTCAGCAGCTCCAGATGAAATAAATGTCAGGTCCTGTGTTCAAGTGACGTCGTTGATGTGTGAACTGAATTTCAAACCCTTGTTTAAATGCTGAAAGGAAAATGTCTTCTCAGATGTTGCATTTTTAAATCACTGCCCGGCAGATTCCAAATAAAAGTTATATTGGAGTCTGTGCCATTAATATTCCTTCTGATATCAGCTTCACTTTTTGCTGGAAATGGGGTCTGGTCAATCTTCTCCAGGAAACCCCAGCACCTCAAGGCTCCTTCTGGGTGCTGATAGAAGTGTGCATTCACACAGAGCTTTTGGGAAAGAAATTTTTTAAAAATCATTTCTCCATTTTTGTTAGAAGATCCTACAAGAATAGATTAAAGAAACATTGCAGAAGTGAGAAGCAAATTGAATTAAGAAATCAAATCAATGCCACAGGATACAGGGTAGAATTGTTGGGGTGTCCTGAGCAGGGCCAGGAGTTGAACTCCATAATCTTGGTGGGTTTCTTCCAATTCAGGATATTCTGTGGTTCTCTGACACAGAGCTCAGGTTTTTCTATTTTGGCTGAGCAAAACTTGTGTATTTTGCATTACAAGGGGCCTTTTAGGACAGATAATTGCAGAAAATATTAAAAAAATCCATTATCTAAAAACATTTAAGTCTCACCCTTCCTCAGCATCTCAGAGGAGGAGCTGGGCTGGGCAGGAGTGGGATGGGAGCACTACCCAGGGCTGGGTTCGGGAGGGATCCAGGGGCAGGGATACACTTTGGATCCCAGATCCCACCCCTCTCCTCCTGCCTCATCAATTCCCCTTCCCCACAAACCTGCTCCAGCAAACAGCGGCACTAAGGAGCCCAGACGTCACCACCATCAAGCATTTCAAGCCCAGTGCTCTCTTCACAGCTCAAAGCAGGGAGACTTGCAAACATCGACTACAAGTAGGAAAAATGAATAATATATGAAAGAAAAAGCAAGAACCAGGAAACAGTCACAAGCGTGAGGCGTTAATTGCTGTACATCCCCCACAATACAGCAACAGAAGGGCTGGATGGATGTGGCAGGGAACACCTGACAGCAGCTCCATGTTCCCTGCCTGCTCCCTGCAGAGGGGAGGGTGACAGTGACACTGTCCCATGCCACAGTGGGCAAAGCACATCCACAGGTGGGTTCCCAGTTTGATAAAACCGGGGAGAAGGTGACACAACAGGACATTTTATTCCGTTTTGGAATTTGGGACTTGTTCTCTGCACAAGCAGGTCCTCCCTGACCTTCACTCCATCCCTGTTTTCTCTCCCTCCTCTTTCCCAGCCTCACCTGCTGCTGGGGAGGTTCCTCCTCTGCCCCAAAGGAGAATAACCCAGGTCTGGACCACCACAGACAGAACCTCAGAGTGGCTCAGGCTGGGCGGGACCTCTGGAGCTCACTCAGGGGCCCTGGAGAAGTCACTCAGGATTGTGTGCACACAGCTCTGGAATATCCCCAGGGAGGAGAGTCCAGTCCCTCTCTGGTCTCTGTTCAGGGCTGGGCACTTCCCAGGGCAGAAATTCTGCTTCCTGTGCCAGAGAAATTCCTGGGATTTGCCAGGGAATGCCCATCGCTCTGGTGCCACTACGAAGCCCCTGGAGCAGAGCCTGCTCCGTGCCTGAGCCCTCCCTGCACGCAGGGACAGGCACTGATAAGACCAAAGGACATTGATAAGATCACCGTGGATGAGCCCCTTTGGTCCCACAAGCAGACACAGCCCCGTGGCCATCCTGTAACTCCCCTTGCCCCCCTTGCTGCAGCTCTGGGGACAGCTTTGCTGAGCTGGCCTAGGGGGTGCAGGGAGGACAGGCCTGACTTTGGAGGACTCATGATGCTCGGGACCAGACACTTGACAGAGAGTGGAATTTTCAGGGCGATTTCTGGGGATTTGACACCTTTTCTGCTTAAATTCCACCTCCAGCTCCTTCCTCACCATCACTCAGAGCCTTCCCCTCCGTGTCACTCCTTCCCCAGCTCCCCATACCCTCAGCAGCAGCACATTTGTTAGTTGACAGCTTTTATTTTATATTTCATTTGCCATTTGTCAGCCGGGGAGCACGGCTTCAAGTTCCTGTTTGATGTTTCCATGTTATCTACAAACGCTTTAAAGTTGCAGCGCTGCCTGGGCTCCGGAGCTCACAGCAGCACTGGCACCCCCCTCTAGCGGTCCAAAGGCAGAAATTGGAGCATTTTTCAAGGGTTGGGAGTCCCCCTGAGTCCCACAGGCAGAGATGATGGGAGGGCGACAAAGCTCCATCCTTTAGGTACTGTCCCAACGCTGCTGAGACCTTTGTGAGGACACTGCCATACCCTTGTTTGCCTCAAATATCCCTTAGAAAATATGGAAATAGGCAGATGTCCCGTGTTGATGTTGAATTGTGTTCCTTTTGCATTTCTGTGACCACAAGGCTCAGTACACGTGGAATAATCTCATTCTGCTTTGCACTCTGGTTGTAGAAATCACTTGACTGGGAAGTTAAAGAGTGATTTAAATACTGTTAAACTGGGAAAATTGAAGTTAAGAGTCTGTTAAAATTACACAGCTGTCGTCTCTGGCCCTGGACTTTATCTTCCTCTGCTACTGCTGCTAATAAATGTCATATTTAGGGGCAAGAAGAGCAAAAGCAGTGGCTGATTCCTGCCCTGCCTCTGCCAATGTGCTCGCTCTGCTCCTGGAGGTTGTGTCCAGCACAGGAAAAGGTAGGTGAGGGATTGAAACACGGGAATGGCTGGTCTAAACTCTGTACTGGAAAATCACTGCTCATTCAGAGTCTCATGGGTTTGTCAAAAATATCCCTGAGTGAGTTTTGTTCACAGATAATCTTGTCTCTAACCACCTATCCCAATGCAAAGCTGCATTAGAGAGATTTGGGGAATTTGGACAGGCTTTTGGTACTTTCCTAGTATGAAACCTTCCAGTGCCTAAAGAGGGATTACAAGAAGGCTGGAGAGGGACTGGGGACAAGGGATGGAGGGACAGGACACAGGGAATGGCTTCCCACTGCCAGAGGGCAGGGCTGGATGGGAGATTGGGCAGGAATTGTTCCCTGGGAGGGTGGACAGGCCCTGGCACAGGGTGCCCAGAGCAGCTGTGGCTGCCCCTGGATCCCTGGCAGTGCCCAAGGCCAGGTTGGACACTGGGGCTTGGAGCAGCCTGGGATGGTGGAAGGTGTCCCTGCCCATGGCAGGGAGTGGAATGGGATGGGATTTACCATCCCTCCCAACCCAAACCCATCTGTGATTCCCTGAGCATTGAATTGGAGATCCCCTTGTAGCTCTCCCTAAATCTGTGTTCCTACAGCCAGAGTCAGCACAAAATCCACCCAGGACTCTCTGTAAAGACAATTCCAGAGCTCAGCCTGGAAGCTCTGGTGACCAGAACATGGCAGGGAAGCATCATCTTACAGGGTACAGATTGGAGGATCAATGATCCTATTAATAGAGGGAGCCAGGTAATTCTGGGTGGAAATGACAACTTTCTGCATCAATTAGTCATGGAAGCAGTCAAAGGTGGATGCTATTTTAGACATGGGTTTGGCAAGAGATGAAGAGTCTATAGAGGAGGTGGTTATAGAAAATAATCTTGGATTGTATGACCTGGGGTTGATTCAGTTTGAATTAAAGGGAAGGGGAAAAAATCCCAAACAACTAAGTCTGTAAGTGGGGAGTTGGTTTCTCAAAATTCAAGTCAGGAGAACTTTAACAAAATTATTTATTGAAATCAGCTGGTCACAGAAGCCCAGGAAGCTGAATGTGGAGGTGTGGGATTTTTTTAAGCCAAAGGGGGAAAATCCATGGAATTTGCAACTCAGTGCAGGGTGAAGGGAAGAGTAGGTGGGGGAAAATTCCCAGGTGGCTCCACGAATAACAAGCTCAGGAAGGATCAGAGCAGTGATGTTGAGGTCTGAGGGTGGGAGCAAAGGACTCAGCTACAAAGGCAGCTCTGTGGGAGAGGTGAGGAGAGCAGAGGAGGATCATGTCATGCTGTGGGATCCTACAGGAAAAGGTGGAGTTGGGTTTATGAATAAGAGGGATGAGGATGGATGTGGGGCTACCAGAGAGTCAGTTGGGATCAAGGTTTAAAATGATGAGGTGCAGCAGCTCCACAATAACAGATCAGCTTTAGAAAAGGCTGATGAAGGAGGGTTTGGAACTGGACAGTCCTATGCTTGAGGCAAAAGCCTGAGTCAGTGCATTTCATACAGCGAAATTCTGTGTCATCTGCAAAAGGTGGTGTGCAACCAGCAGGAAGAGCATTTGAACCTGTGGGAGTTTAAAATTTCTAGGGAAAGATGTGAGAAGTGAAGGTAGAGAGTAAGAGGGAACAGGACAGGTATTTATCCTGGACAGATCAAGACAGGCTCACCCAGTCCCCTCTTTCAATTAAATATCAGATCCTGCAGGCAAAGGGAATGTAGATCCCTCTGCATGGACTTCAGCAAGGATCTGATACAGTTCCTCCTGGGAAATTATTATTTAAGCTGGAAAAGTTGGGGATTAGTGCAAGAATTGCAAGGAGCAAAAGACTGAGCCAGGCAAAACAGACACACCCTGTGCTGAGAGGGGTCTGTGGGGCTTGGGGAGGGCACGGGGGGTTCAGGACTCAACTTTGGAGCAGATCCTGAGGAGGCAGGAATGCACTCATGGAATTACTGCTGCCACAGAATTGGCAGGTGAGAGTGGTTCAGTGGAGAATCTGAAAATTCTGGTGACCTTGAGGACTGGAGCAAGAGAAAAGTGAAGAAAGTCCCAAGTAAGGCTTTGGGTCCTGCATTTGTGGGCCAGGATTTTGCTTCCAGCTGGAAGGAAGGGAGGTGGAGAAATCTTGAAATGCAGCCACCATGTTGCCACCTTTGTGATGGAACTGAGAACTGTGAAAAGTTTGAGGCAACAACTGATCAAGTGTTTCCACAGAGGTTTCACATGTTCACACAAACTGCTGCTCAAACCTCAAGTGAAACAGCTGTGGTTTGAAAAGGGGAACAGAAACTGCAGCGAGGGCAGTGAAGGTGCACAGAGAGTCTGTGCTTCAGCAGGGAATGGAAAACCTGGGTTGTGGAGCCAGGCTGTGAGAGGAGAGGCAGATCTTTTTAAATTAAACAGCAGGGCAAATTTTGGGAGAGGAAAGGGTGTCCCAAGAGCAGTGATGACACAGACACAGAATGCCACAGGAATTGCGGGAGGGGGTTGGGACAGGACCCTGAACAGCAGGAGGGAAACACCCAAATCTGTCAGAGGAGCTGTGGGGATAGGATGGTTTTCAAACACCTTGATACACTTGGTCCCTGTTAAGGGGATGGTTGGAGACAGGAGAGGTGGGACAAAGTGAGCTGCACCTTCTTTTAAAACACACGGTGGAAAGTATAGGCAAAGAAGAAAATCAGGGCTCTTTTGCAACTCAAATATCTGACTCAATAAGCAGTTTTAGATGGACATTTCCTGATAAATATCAAGAATTTTTGTTTTGTCTCCTTAAGGAGGCCACAATCAAATGGTCCTCTTGGGGCCACACCAATCCTGTTTGCCAGTCCCATATCCATAGACCCACCTGGAGACAACAAATTTTGGTGTCATTTCCCAAAGTGACAGTTTGGGAAGGGTTTGCCCTTGCTCTGTTGCTGAGTCTGAGACCAAACCTGCTGCTCATGTTTGGTTCACCACATCCTACCTCTCGCAGCCCAGGGCCAGCCCCAAACCAAGGCGACCACACAGAAATGGTGCTTGGTGGCAGCTTAAAGCAGCTTGGTGGCATCCTTAAAGGATGGCGTTAATGAGAAGGGAGGTTTCTCCATCCCCCACAGGGATGTGCCAGACCTGCAGGTCACCTCCTGTCCCCAAAACCTTCTCCTGCAGGTCATCTCCTGTCCCCAAAACCTTCTCCTGCAGGTCACCTCCTGTCCCCAGTCTTGCTCCTGCAGGTCACCTCCTTTCCCCCTTCATTTCTCCAAATTGCCTGGGATTGGTGTTGGCACTGCCACATGAAGGTATTCCCTGTCCATGAACTTGATCAGCCACTTCTTCTCCTTTCCCAATAAAATCAGCTGCCCTTTGTGCAAGGAATTGCTATTTCTGTACCCACATCCAAGCCTCTCTGGAGGATCAGCCATTATCTGCTATCACATATCGTGCAAATGCTCCTTGCTCTAATTAAGCAATAATTAATGGCTCCAAATACAAGGTGGATTCCCAAGTTCTCTGCATTGCACAATAAGTAGCAGATCTGTTTTCTGCTTTTCAATTTCAATTTAAAAAGCTCATGTTCCCTTTTAGTGTCCTTGTGTCTGCAGTCAGTGCTCAGCAGACACCACTATCCCAGCCATATCTCATTTGTTCCTTACATGAAATTACACTAAAAAATAAATTAATTTCTTCTTCTCTTTTTTTTTCTTTTTTCTTTGTTATGAGCTCCATACCTGAGCCTGAGCAAGAAAACGATTTTTATATAATTTTAGATAGACTTTTTCAATAGATGCAGGTGACATCCCCACCCAAAGCCCTCTGCAAACACTTTGTTCTCAGTCCCCTGCTCAGACCCTGCAACCAGGGCAGGATTCACATGGTTTCTCTGTTGCATGGAAAATATCATTTTTAGTCTACACATGGTGTTTTCTTCCCAGCTCCTAAAAACAGGGGGCTTCCTACTGAGGGAATTTAGTTCCAAATCTCTGCTGCCTGTAGCATATGGGCTAAATTTGGTTGCAATCCTCACACTTTGTTTTTGGCAGGGACAAGGTGTGAAGCCTTTAAGTGAACATTCTCCTCTTGGCTGATTTTTTGCATCTATTTGGACAAGGCAGGGGAAGGGGAAGCCCAAGCACCTGACAACACCTTTAATAGTGCCCTGCAGCTCTTGCTAACCCAAGGGGCTGCAGTCCCTTGGGGGGTGTGAAATTCCTCCCCTTGGTCCTCCTGCCCCTCTCCTTCCCCCAGCCCAGGATCTCCAGTGCTGGAAACACCGCTGGGGCAGCACTGGCAGCAGGGAAGATTCTCCCTCAGCACTTTCTGAATGGGTTTCTCTGCCCTGCAGATCTCAGGTCTGCTGAGAGAAGTTCCAATGGGGGCTGCAGCCGGGGCTCAGATACCCTGGGCAGAAAGCAGAGCTCCCTGGAGGGACACTGGGCTGGCTTTGCCTCCTCCAAAAGGCCACTGCCAACCCCCAAGGACAACATGGTTGTGGCTCAGTGAAGCCTCCAGGTGACATTCCCCTCCCTGCAGAGCAGGGTCTGCAGCCTCCTCTCTCCTGCAAAGAGATTTGAGCTGGGGACTCATCCCTTGGGCTGCCAGAGTCCAATAATAATGGGGCTGCAGTGGGGTCTTGCTGTAGCCCCATTATTTATGTGTCTCAAGTGCCTCTACCCCAAGGGGACAGCAACTCTATTCCTGTAGATTTTATCCCAAGTAAATCAGAAAATCTCCATGTGGGTTGCTGCAATGGCTGATACAGCCCACATGTTTCTGCTGAGCTGGTGGCACCAAGATGTTATTTCAGAAAACAGCATCTATTAGCTTTAAGCACAGAAAACTTACATTTGGGGGACTCCATTTTTACCACTCTTATCACTGTTCCTACCATTGATTTATTGACATGGGTAGGTTTCCTAGGTTACAATGTAAAATTGTGCCCAAGGTTTGTATTCTATCCCCATGAGCCGTTGGAGCCAAGGTGGGGCAGTGTTTTCCTTATCTTCTGTTAACAAGCCTAACAATGCCTTGCCCATAGATAACTTCCTCCGGGAGTTATCTCTGTTTAATGGGCCATCAAGGACCCACTGCATGACTCATAGAACGAGATCATCCCCATTGTGAGATGCTCCACCCAGGGGGAGGAGCCAAGCATTCCCACCTGGATAAATCCAGGGTTTGGGACAGCACAGGCAGCTTTTATCCACTGGACTCCCAGAGGAGACAAGAGCTACCAGATGCTTCTACAGGAATCACTGCTTTGAAAAGACCATCTCATCTGGACTGCCACTACCACCCTAACAGGGTGTCAGGTTGTATTCTGACTCTGTCAGTGGTTTTTTTTTTTTGTACTATTACTTTTATTTTACTTTCTTTTATTTCTTTTCTTTTCCTCTTATTAAATTGTGTTTCTGACTTGGAGTCTCTCACTGGTTTTGCTTTCAAATCAGCACATATTTTTGGCGCCCAACGTGGGGCACGAGGTACTGAGAAAAGTCAGAATTACAATTTTGTATTGAGAAAAAAGACACTTTTTCACTAGGATGCTCAGCATGTTTACATGTGTCTTGTACCTAGCTCTCTATATCTTTCCGCACATGGGGCAGTATCTGCAGATCTTAATACTCTGGTGTAAACCAGGGTATTGCACTAAAATTGCTTTATTAGTCTATTATGTCTATTGCATGATAACCTCCGAGGCAATGAGCACAATTCGGAATATATACTCAATTTTGTTTGCTTGTCCTGGTCTAAGATGTTTTGTTTGGGGTCTCAACAATCTCACCCAGCCACAGTAGGGAGGGGTAAAGAATAATTTTTTCCAGTCTTTCAGGCCTGATACAGCAGTTTTTGAAAATACTGAGTTCTCTCTGGATACCAAAGATAGCATAATGTTGTTGTTAGTGCTGCTTTGTCTTCTCTGCACAGCCCGCACCATGCTTAGAAACAAAACACTACATGATGTACATGATGTAGTGCAGCGTCTTCTTGAGGCAGAAGAGAAAAGAACCAAATGCACAGCAACAGCCTTCATGTCCACACAGATTGTCACAGAAGAGAAAAGAAGCCAAAAGCCAGGCAACAGTGTCCGAGTCTACGCAGACTGTCACAGAGGAAACAGAAGCCAAAAGCAAGGTACAGTGTCCGCATCTACGGAGACTGCCACAGAGGAGAAAAGAACCGAAATCAAGGCAACAGTGCACATGTCTACACAGACTGCCACAGAAGAGAAAAGCACCAAGCAAAGCCACAATGTCTGTGTCTGTGCAAGTTGTCACAGAGGAGAAAGAAGCCAAAAATGCCAGCATTTCCACACAAACCATCACTGAACTAGAACAGCCTAAACTGGTAGCAGTTGCTCCTGTTCAGAAGAAGAAAGCAAAGAGCAAATCGGTCCGCATAGTGACTGATGAGGATGCAGCAGGACCTTCACACAGCAGAAGAGACAGAGCCAGAGATCATCACTCGCTCTCTGTCCCTGGGTGAGCTGCGTGACCTGCGGAGGGAATTCACCCGCCAGACAAATGAATCCGTCCTGACCTGGCTGCTCCGTATCTGGGACGCTGCAGCCAATGACACCATTCTAGATGGAAGCGAGGCCAGGCAACTGGGATCGCTGTCCCGGGATGTGGTCATTGACCAGGGGATCGGGAGAACCCAAGAAACTCTCAGCCTCTGGCGACGACTGCTAACAAGTGTGAAAGACAGATACCTTTGTAAAGAAGATCTCCAGGTGCACCAAAGAAAGTAGAGCACAATAGAACAAGGTATCCAATGCCTGAGAGAGTTCGCTGTGCTGGAGATCATTTTCTCAGAAGACGAGAGATTTCCTAAAAGCCCAGATGAAGTCCAGTGCACGTCGCAGATGTGGTTGAGATTCGCACGGCTTAGACCAGTGATGTACTCCCGTTACCTGGCAACGCTGCAATGGAGGGCAGGCGAGGACAGGGTGGGCGTCTTAGTCAATAAACTAAGAATTTATGAGGACACTGTCACTGCCCCATTTTGTACCCATGTCTCATCCGTGGAAACAAGGCTGGCTGAGCAAGTCCGAAGCTTGATTGAAGAGGGCCATCAGAAACTGAAAAAAGAACTTAAGGAAGAAATTTACCACATCTCGCCAGAACCAACAAAAGTCTCTGCCATTAGGAGCAGGCGTCCCCCAGCCAGGGAGAGAACATACACTCCACGAGGTAACCTCTGGTCTTTTCTTTGGGAGCATAGAGAAGACATGAGGAAATGGTATAGAAAACCCACCTCCTCCTTAGCAGCCCTGGTACGTGAACTGAAAAGAGAGACCCCTACCGCAAGAAGTTCATCTAGAGTCAATGCTGCTCCAGTCTCTCGAGCACAAAACTCCAGACGGGATAGGAATGATGATATGACTGATCCTCTCAAAGGAACCTCAGGAACACATTTACAAGAAGAGAGTAGCGTGTACCATGACCAAGAATATGGGGGCCCTGCCTCTAGCCAGGTAGAGGAAAGGGACAATCAGATCTATTAGACTGTGTGGATCCGATGGCCTGGCACATCTGACCCACAAGAGTATACGGCTTTGGTTGACACTGGCTCTCAATGTACCCTGATGCCATCAAGGTATGTAGGAACAGAATCCGTTTCTATTTCTGGAGTGACGGGAGAGTCCCAGCAACTGACTGCAGTGGAGGCTGACTGCAGTGAGTTTAACTGCGAACAGGTGGCAAAAACACCCCATTGTGACTGGCCCAGAGGCCCCATGCATCCTTGGCATAGACTATCTCAGAAATGGATATTTCAAAGACCCAAAAGGATATCGTTGGGCCTTTGGGATAGCTGCTGTGGAGAAAGAAGGCATGAGACAACTGAATATCTTGCCTGGTCTCTCAGATGACCCCTCTGCTGTGGGACTGCTTAGAGTTGAAGAACAACAAGTACCAATCGCCACAGCAACAGTGCACCGTCGGCAATACCGCACCAACAGAGACTCTGTGATTCCTATCCATGAGATGATTCATAAACTAGACAGCCAAGGGGTGGTCAGCAAGGCTCGTTCACCTTTCAACAGCCCTATATGGCCAGTGCGTAAGTCCAGTAGAGAATGGAGACTGACTGTAGATTACCATAGTCTGAATGAAGTCACGCCACCACTGAGCGCTGCTGTACCAGACATGTTAGAGCTTCAGTATGACCCGGAGTCCAAGGCAGCAAAGTGGTACGCGACCATCGACATTGCCAATGCCGCCTTCTCCATTCCTTTGGCAGCAGAGTGCAGGCCTCAGTTTGCTTTCACCTAGAGGGGTGTGCAGTATACCTGGAACCGACTGCCCCAGGGGTAGAAGCACAGTCCCACAATCTGCCACAGACAGATCCAGACTGCATTAGAAAAAAGCAAAGCTCCTGAACATCTCCAGTATATTGATGACATTATTGTATGAAGAACACAGAAGGAGAAGTCTTCAAGAAAAGAGAGAAGATTATCCAGATTCTACTGAAAGCTGGTTTTGCCATTAAGCGAAGTAAGGTTAAGAGGCCGGCTCGAGAAATCCAGTTCCTGGGAGTCAAGTGGCAAGATGGTCGTCGCCAGATACCCACAGAAGTAATCAACAAGATCACCGCAATGTCTCCACCAACCAGCAAGAAAGAAAAACAAGCTTTCCTAAGTGCCATAGGCTTTTGGAGAATGCACATTCCTGAGTATAGTCAGATTGTGAGTCCTCTCTACCTGGTTACCCGCAAGAAGAACGATTTCTACTGGGGCCCTGAACAGCAGCAAGCCTTTGCCCAGATCAAGCAAGAGATCGCTCATGCAGTAGCCCTTAGCCCAGTGAAGACAGGACCAGATGTGAAGAATGTGCTCTACTCAGCAGCCAGGAACAATGGCCTGTCCTGGAGCCTTTAGCAGAAGGTGCCTAGTGAGATTCAAAGTCGACCACTAAGATTCTAGAGTCGAAGCTACAGAAGGTCCGAAGCCAACTACACTCCCAGAGAGAAGGAAATCTTAGCCGCCTATGAAAGAGTTCAAGTCGCCTCAGAAGTAATTGGCACTGAAGCACAGCTGCTTCTGGCACCCCGACTGCCAGTGCTAGGGTAGATGTTCAAAGGAAAAGTTCCTTCCATGCAACATGCCACTGACACTACTTAGAGCAAATAGATCGCCCTCATTACACAGCGCGCCCGTATCAGAAACCCAAATCGCCCTAGGATTCTAGAAGTTATAATGAACTGGCCTGAAGGTGAGACTTTTAGATTATCCTCTGAAGAAGAAGAAGAGCAAATGACACGTGCCGAAGAGGCCCCACCATATAACGAGCTACCAGAGACTGAAAGACGATACGCCCTCTTCACTGATGGTTCCTGCCGAATTATAGGCGCTGACCGGAAATGGAAAGCTGTAGTATAGAGCCCCACATAACGAGTTGCACAAGCTACCGAGGGACAAAGTAGATCGAGTCAGATGGCAGAGCTTAAAGCTGTCCAGCTGGCTTTAAATATTGCTGAACGAGAGAAGTGGCCGAGGCTCTATCTCTACACCGACTCATAGATAGTAGCTAATGCCCTGTGGAGATGGCTGAATCGCTGGAAAAAGGCCAACTGGCAGCGCAGAGGGAAACCCATCTGGGCTGCTGAGATTTAACAAGACATTGCTACCCGAGTAGAGAAGCTGACCGTGAAAGTTTGACACGTAGATGCACACATACCCAAGAGTCGAGCTAACGAAGAGCATCGCAACAATGAACAGGTAGACAAAGCTGCCAAGGTGAAAGTATCACAGGTAGATCTAGACTGGCAGCACAAAAGAGAATTATTCCTAGCTCATTGGGCCCATGGTACCTCTGGTCATCAAGGAAGAGATGCAACATACTGATAGGCCTGTGGCCGAGGGGTAGACCTTACTATAGACAGCATCTCACAAGTCATCCATGACTGTGAGACCTGCGCTGCAATCAAACAGGCCAAGCGGGTGAAGCCTCTGTAGTACAGTAGACGATAGTTGAAGTACAAGTATGGGGAAGCCTGGCAAATTGACTACATCACCCTTCCCCAGACCCGCCAAGGCAAGCGCTACGTGCTGACCATAGTAGAAGCAACCACAGGATGGCTGGAGACCTATCCTGTGCCTCATGCTACTGCCCAGAATACCATCCTGGGCCTCGAAAAGCAAGTCCTGTAGAGACACAGCACCCCGGAGAGAATCGAGTCAGATAACAGAACACATTTTAAGAACAGCCTTATGAACACCTAGGCCAAAGAACATAGTATTGAATAGATATACCACATCCCTTATCATGCACCAGCCGCCAGGAAAGTTGAACGGTGCAATGGACTATTAAAGACTACCCTGAAGGCACTTAGCGGAAAGATCTTCAAGAATTAAGACAAACTTAGCCAAAGCCACCTAGATAGTAAACACCCGAGGCTCCATCAATCGAGCTGGTCCTGCCCAGTCTGAACCCTTGCACACAGTAGATGGAGATAAAGTTCCTGTAGTACACATGAAAGAGATTTTAAGAAAGACTGTTTAGATTAATCCCACCTCAGGCAAAGGCAGACCCATCCGTAAGATTGTTTTTGCTCAAGGACCTGGTTATATTTAGTAGGTAATGCAAAAAGATAGAGAAACCCGTTGTGTACCACAAGGAGACCTAATTTTAAGTGAGAATTAGAATTAGTGTGTAAGGTTTCATTCTGTGTATATATGTATGTATCTGTGAGAATGTATGATGTAGATAGTGATAGAATAAAGGGTAGATTATGTCCTAGGTTACAATGTAAAATTGTGCCCAAGATTTGTATTCTATCCCCATGAGCCGTTAGAGCCAAGGTGGGGCAGTGTTTTCCTTATCTTCTGTTAATGAGCCTAACAATGCCTTGCCCATGATTCATAGATAACTTCCTCCGGGAGTTATCTCTGTTTAATGGGCCATCAAGGACCCACTGCATGACTCATAGAATGAGATCAGCCCATTGGGAGATGCTCTGCCCAGGGGGAGGAGCCAAGCATTCCCACCTGGATAAATCCAGGGTTTGGGACAGCACAGGCAGCTTTTATCCACTGGACTCCCAGAGGAGACAAGAGCTACCAGATGCTTCTACAGGAATCACTGCTTTGAAAAGACCATCTCATCTGGACTGCCACTACCACCCTAACAGGGTGTCAGGTTGTATTCTGACTCTGTCAGTGGTGGTTTTTTTATACTATTACTTTTATTTTATTTTACTTTCTTTTATTTCTTTTCTTTTCCTCTTATTAAATTGTGTTTCTGACTTGGAGTCTTTCACTAGTTTTGCTTTCAAATCAGCACAGTAGGGAAAATGTTCCCTGAATTGGAGCTGCTGTGATGCCAACACTGAGTTCAGGCTGGCTACAACTCTTAATATGGAGTTGCTGTGCCCTATTTCAGCTGGATTTCAGCTATAAAACAGCACAGGCTGCTGAGGTGAAGGAGCAGGGAAGATGACTGGCTGGTCAATGGTTTTCAGTGAAAATAAAAGGACTCAGTTTGCCTGAATTTTCATTTGGGAAACTGTGAGAGTTCGCCAAATTTGTTAAAAACATCCCACCAATGCCTGCAGCTTTCATGGAAAGGACAGTGAATTCCTGAAGTTCCCCAAAATTTTGGCTTGAGAGTTAATTCTGACTTAAAAGCTCCTTATTTACTATTTCCTACATTTCATTCACTTGTGTCAGGGAGAGCCTGAGTGCTCCCATGGTCCTCAGCTCAGCCCCTGCTTCCCAGACTGGAAGTTCTCCCAGCAAACCAGTGAGTGCCAGATGCCAGGCAAAATGAAGGTTTTTTGGAAAATGCACAACAGAAAACTGGAAACAAGCCTTAGCTGAAGCTAAAACTTAACCTGCTTGTTAGCAAAGGAGTTGTTGATATTATTCATGATGGAGCAGGGGATTGATCACCTCAGTTCTGCCTTCTTGGTGTGGCCTCTTGTCACCTGCTCAGGCTCCTTCAGTAGGAAAGGCAGCTGAGGAATGTGAGTCCATCCTGACCAGAGCCACAGAATCACAGAAAATCCTGATTGGAAGGGATCTGCCAGGATCATCCAGTCCAAGCCCTTGCCCTGCACAGACACCCCAACAATCCCACCCTGTGCATGGGAGTGTTGTCCAGGCCAAAGAGTCTGAATGTCCAGCACGAGGAGCTGTTCTCTCCTGGCTAAAAGTGTCCCTGGGCAGCCCCAGGCTGTCAGGAGCCAAATCCAGAGGGTGTTTATTCTGTCTTACCATCAGCACTGCCCAGTGCTGGGACAACCTCTTCCCCCAGGAAAGGGCTGGGGTAGGATGTGGACACAGGTTGTGCACACTGGACCTGAGGCAGCTCTGCAGGAGGTGAGAGGTAACCCAGCACACCTTGAGCTGCTCCTGCACATTTCTTCACCTTCTGAGGGCTCTGTGCCCACTCAGGGCAGGCTTAGGATGGAGATCAGGAAAGGTTCTTCCCCCAGAGGGTGCTGGGCACTGCCCAGGCTCCCCAGGGAATGGGCACGGCCCCGAGGCTGCCAGAGCTCCAGGAGCGTTTGGACAGCGCTGCCAGGGATGCCCAGGGTGGGAGTCTGTGCAGGGAGAGGGGCTGCACTGGATGATCCTTCTGGGTCCCTCCAGCTCAGAGGATTCTGTGATGATCTCCTGTTCCATAGGATTGCCCAAGCTGCAGATTCCAGCAGCTCCATGACCACGGGACAGGTGAGGCCCAGGCCAGGCACAGCAAGTCCAATTTGCTGCAAGGGGAAACTCCAGCACATCCCAAAGGCACCGTGTGAGCTCAGTGACAGGAGGTGGGGTGGGATCCCGGAGTGGGCTGGGACTGCTGCCCGTGTGTGGGCTGTGTCCCCTGGCAAGCCCAATGTCCCCTTCTCCCTGGGTTTGCAGTGGAGAGCAGCACAGCCTGACACACAGTGTGGGACTGCGGTTGTTTCTGTTCCATTCTGATGTCCCCCCAGGGGGCTGAGAGCTCTTTGCTGGGAGAAGGGAGTCAAGCACATCGACACTTCCCTATTCTGCTGTTCCCGAGGCTTTGCACTCCCTTCCCAAAGGGAATGACACTGCTCGCAGGGAGTGGGAGCTGCTGCTGCTCCCGTGCCAGGTACAGCCTGTTCCCTCCTGCCTTCCCATCCCGCCTGGAGCACTGAGAGCCTCGATGGGGAACAACACCATCGTTGTGCTGAGCACAGCTCTGTGTTGGGTCTTTTGTCTTAGGGTTGCTCTTCTGGAGAGCATTAGATCAAATTCTCATGGACAATTAGAACTGGGAGAATATTAACAAAGGAGAAAATTATGCATTGAACATTTTGCTTGCAAAATTCACTGAATAAATTATTCAGATTTAATGTGGAAGAATAATGGAGGAAATAATTGAATAATGAAATATCATAAAATTAATGGACTATTCTATTAATAATTTTACATCTCAGTCTTATACAATAGAATGGGGAACAAGAAGAAGAGAAAAAATAATTTGGCATGTTTGGATGAAAAGAGAGCAATGGCTCTGTTTGTGACACCGCACAGAGCATTGCCAAGAGCTCATGAATTTATCATGATTCCTGTGCTGCAAAGTGCCTGGGCTGAGCATTCCAAGGCCACAGGCAAATCTCCAACTTCCACCTCTGTGATGACACCAAAAAAATCCAAACTATCACCTGAATTTGGCCCAAACACCACCACATAATACCCAGGGGTTTGTAGGGCAGACTCAGGACTTTTCTAAGTCAACTTGCCATGAGATTTGGGATCCCACTGCCAAACCCTGGGGAAGGCAAGGCGCTGCCAGAGCACCAGCTGCCCTTGGGAAATGGAAAATGCCCTCAGGGCTTGCTGGGTGTTGGATTGGGCAGGTTGGATTATCTCCAGAGATCGGAATTAAGGGAGATGAATCCCACCTTGGAAGACTCAACATCTCACCAAGACCCTTTAGAGCAGCCACAGCAAACCAAGGGTGCGATGTGACCACCAGCCTCTCATCCCTTCCACGGCTCCTGGGCATCCCCATCCTTGGATTTTGCCTGGTGAGGGAGTTGCAGGTGCTGAGTTTTCCATCATTTCCCCCAAAGCTCCCAGGTCCTGGTCTGGTCCTGCAGCCCCCCCAGGCTGGCGAGTGCTCCCTTCATTACCTCCCAGAACTGATGAACCCACAGAGGGTCAGAGTGTTCTTTAGCAATTAACTGAGCTCCAGAGACTGTAATTTGTCTTGTTCATGTTACAGTATCAAATGAATTTCCCTGTGTTTAATAATCATTCTAAAAGCAGATCACAGAGCTGGGAGGGAGGGTGAGATTGTATCAATCATTTGTTTTCCAGCTCTTTCAAGGAATTTCCTACTGTGTTTAATTTCTTGCTGCTAAGTCCTACATGAGCCTCAGGAAGGCGGGCACTGCTATTATTATTCATTTTTTAATCATCAGAGGAAACTATTTAGCTGCTCTAGAAAATTAACATGCTTCCAAATTCAGGAGGAGCCAACAACTGGGAAAATGCAATTTTCATGGACGCTGTCATATTAGTCTAAGTGGTATAATTTAGGACAGCTTCATTTAGGGATTTTTGAAGGGAATTTAGCTAAAGCCCTTGGATTCATGCTGCAGAGAATCACTTTTGGGCCATTTTGGGATTGGGCCATTCTCCCACTTTGCAAATGAGGCAGAAAGAATTTGGCTCACCCGGGCATGCAGCAAACATCCGTCGTCCCAGGCAGGCACCAAGGAAGCATCTGCCAAGTATAGGCACAACCTCTGCTGCTGCTGGACCAAACTTCTGCTCTGTCCCAGCTGAATAAGGACAGGAATTAGAAATATCCACAGAGAAACAGTTCAGAAAACAGAAAGCAGAGTAGGATTTGCCCTGATTTAAGGAGGAGAAAAGAAAAGGGGGAAGCAAAAATAAATAAAATTAGCATTTGCGCTGAAAACCAATTGATCTTGAAGGAATTGTCAAAAATCAGTGTAGATGAACATATTCTGTGGGGAAAATCTGCTTTTGCCTCCTTCAGCCTGAACTCCTGTGCTGGCACAGCTCTGAGGTCGGGCTCTGGGGCACGCAGGAAAACAGCTCCAGGGTTCTGAGGGGAAAACACCTCCCTACAGCCATGCCAGGGATGCACAGCCATCCATGCCCTTCCAGGGAGCTTTCCCACATGAGCTGGGCTCTTCCCCGTGGGATTTTCTCCTTCAGGAGATGATCTAGGTGTCTGCTCTGACATCCTGGCCATGTGATATGTTTGGGCATCTTGTGACTTTTCAATGATACTGGATGGGAGACATTTCCCACCAGGTTTTCCTCCCAGGCACCAAGTGTGCAAAATCTGAAATAACTCGAAGGATGGAATTCTCCAAAGCAATGCTGAAATCTCACACCTATTGGAAAACTACTAAAATAACAACTAGAAATAAAATAAAATAAAATAAAATAAAATAAAATAAAATAAAATAAAATAAAATAAAATAAAATAAAATAAAATAAAATAAAATAAAATAAAATAAAATAAAATAAAAAAATAAAATAAAATAAAATAAAATAAAATAAAAAAATAAAATAAAATAAAATAAAATAAAATAAAATAAAATAAAATAAAATAAAATACAACAGCAATTTTTTCAAAGAAAATGATAACTTTTGAAACAACAGCTCCCTGTCTCTCTCTTCCCAAAGGTGTTCTTCAGCTCGGTCAGTGCAGATGGTCCATGGGGAGGGGGTTTTTTCCGAGGTCTGAGGGTAGGGTTTGGGGTCCCTTTTGCAGAGGCCGGGCTGAGGGAGAGCTCTGGGTCCGCACTAGAGGGCACTCCTGCCATGCAGAACCTGTGCTCCACAAGGATGCAGGATCCTTCCAAGGCTGCAGCCGGAGCAAAGCACACGGGGGAGATCCCTGTTCCGTCCAGGGGGAGAGGGGATGAAAGGGAGAAGCTCCCCAGCACCCTCCACTCCCTGCCAAAATGTCCTTCTGGCGTCTGCAGGGGGTTATGGAATGCAGGGCCCACCTTCCTTGATGGGCTTGTCCATGAAGGGCCAGCCCTGGCTTCAGGTGGGGCTTCAAACAGGGGTAGGGACTTGAGATTTCTTGGGCTGCTCAGACTCCCAGGTCTGCCAGGAGCATGTGGACTGGCCAAGCAGGAGGGGCCAAACCACTGCTCAGGTGGAAGTGAGTGGGCAGCAGGCCACATGAGCTGCTCCAGGAGAGCCAGTGTGGCTGCCCCAAGTGAAAACAGTGCTTCCCCAGCCCTCTGGAAACCTTGGGAAAAGTCAACAGGCACCACATGGATGGAAAGTGAGCCAGCTGATAAAGCCTGCTTGGATTTCTAAAGGCCTTTTAACAGAAGTCTTATCAAAAGTTTTAAGGAAATTGAGAAAACAGAGGACAAAGGTCTTGGCATGGACTGCTGGTTGACAGCAGGAGGAGGAGAAGAGGTGGAGGTCAGTGGTCAGCTCTGATGGGGGGAGATCTCCCACAGCCCCCGTGGGCTCTGTGCTGGGACCTGGGCAGCTCCTCATACTCAGGGACTGGGAGAAGCCCTGAGCAGCAAAGCCCAGCATTCTCTGGTGATGAAAAGTTACTCAAAGCACAAAGGAGAAGAGCAAACTGTGCCTGGCTGCAGGAGGATGTCACAAATCTGTGTGAACAGCCCATGAAATGGAAGAGAAATCTGGTGTTGATAAGTTTACAGTGGGACAGCTGCTGCCACACCCAGGGGTCCCCAGGCTCACCAGCACCCTTGGGAATGGGGCAATTCCATGAAAGTATGCAAGTGCTTCTGCCACTGGAGCAGAAGTTCCCACACTGTCTCCAGCAGGAGCTGACACCACATCAACCCTGTGGAGCAGGAACCCCCAGGCCACCCCCACAGCTGCAGCTCTTGCCACACGCAGGCCCTGAACTCGCATTTGCTGCCAAAATCCCGTGGGGATTGGCTTCTTCGGTGTTATTTTTATTTTGCTCTCAGGGTTGAGCTCAGATGATGTGAAATATGTGAAGCAAATCCACTTCTCACATCACATCTCCTGTGTGGAGCTGCTGGCCCCCAGACAACAACTCCCCTGTCTGCAGCCAGTTTATTTACAGAGGCGGCCGATCCGTCTGGGCAGCCGCTGGAATCTGCTGCTGCTGCTGCTTGAAAATTCAGCTCTAATCACCTCTGCCCTGCCCCTTCTTTAAGGATAGAATAATAAACCCTTGTGCTGCCTTAATTAAGAAGGAAAGAGGATGACATTTTACTTTTCCAAGTTTCTCACTGCAGGGAATTTTAGGGCTGTGCTTGATCTGTTGTTCCCCTTCCTCTAGGCCTGAGTCTGAAGGAGTTCAGGCATCACTCACCTCTGATGGGGTTGCAAACCTGATTCCAGGGCTTCTGAAAAAGTTCCTTTCAATAACCCCACCTCCAGACCTCACTTCCCAGGGCTGATTTCTGCCCTTGGATGTTTGGAAACTCTTGTCTCCTGAGGAGCTCAGGAGGAGCTCTGCACAGCCTGAGCTGTGTAGACACAGATTGTGCTGTGCTGGCAAAACCGAATGATAAGGAATTTAATATGAAAGGCTGCTCAGAGAGGAGAGGAGTGAGATTATATCAGTTGGTATTCCCAAGAGCTGGAGCCCATGATTGTGCACAGCACTGCTTCTGTCTGATGTGACAGTTCTACCCTTCCGATCAGAATTTTTCAAGTTCTGCCCTTCTGATCAGGATTTTTCCTTGCTGAAAGCTCAGTTAGGAGAGGTCAGGTTCTTCTGCCCCAGCCCCCAAGTCCTGTTACCTTCTTCCCAGTAGCTGCTTCTCAAACCCGTGATTTCTGGGCTTCCTCATCCTTTCAGGCCACAGGAGAAGAGCTCCAAGGACCTTCTGCCAGGCAGGGGCTTGCTGGTTCTCATCTCTACAATGAAATGCACAGGCTGGAGATGAACACTCACAGCAGAAACCAGCCTTGACCAAAACTCTAGCCATTTGCTGGGTCATTTTATGGAGATAGAAGTTGGGATGGGAAAGACTGGAAATGAGGAGGGAATCAGAGACACAGAGACAGCAACATCACCACCACCAGGACTTCCTCTCCTCCCCAGATATTTTGCAGATTGTTCACCTATGTTGGCTTCAATCTGTGCTTGTGACCTCAATGTTTCCCACCCTGTACAGAGGGGGATATGTGGAGGAGAGGGGATCATTAATGCATTTTAATGAAGTTTAGTGAAGATAAGTGCCAGGTTCTGCACCTGGAATGGGGCAACCCTGGATGTAGAGACTGGGGAATGAGAGGCTGGAAAGCAGTTCCATGGAAAGGGTCCTGGAGGTCCTGGTTGATGGCCAGTTGGACATGAATCAGCAGTGCCCTGGAGCCAGGGGGGACATCCCTGTCCTGGGGGCATCAGGGGCCAGCATTGCTGGCCATGTCAGGGAGGGATTGTCCTGCTCTGCTCTGCACTGGGGCAGCCTCACCTCCACTGCTAAGGCAGTTTTGGGCACCACAAGATGATCTAAGCATGTCCCCAAGGATTTAAATCTGTTAGAGTGTGTCCAAGGAGGGACATGAAGATGGTGAAGGATTTAGAGGGGAAGCTGTGTGAGGAGTGGCTGAGGACACTTTCTTTGTCTCCTCTCTCTGCTGGAGGAGACTGAGGGCAGAGCTCACTGGGATCTGCAGCTCCATCCGAGGGGCAGCTCCAACCTCTGCTCTCTGTGACAGGGACAGGACTCAGGGAATGGCTGGAGCTGTGCTAGGGCAGGCTCAGGCTGGAGATGAGGGAAAGGTTCTTCCCCCAGAGGGTGCTGGGCACTGCCCAGGCTCCCCAGGGAATGGGCACGGCCCCGAGGCTGCCAGAGCTCCAGGAGGGTTTGGACAGCATTGCCAGGGATTTCCAGGGTGGGATTGTTGGGGTGTCTGTGCAGGGACAGGGGTTGGGCTGGATGATCCTGGTGGGTCTCTTCCAACTGAGGAGGTTCTGTGACTCCCCACTGACCCCCAACTGTTCCATGCCCAGAGGTTGGCTGAGCAGTGACAGTGAAATCCCTGCAGTCCCATGACTTCACCCTTAACACGTTGGGCAAACACCTCCAGGCACATTGTCATTGACTCTGACACCATCTGTTCCTTTGCTCATGTGAAGAGCCATCGAGTTCAGGGCAGAGTCAGGAGTGTTTATTTTGTAGACAGTTTGTGAGCTTGGTCATTCACTCTAAAGCTGAGAGCTGCACCCACAGAGAGCCCAGAATCCCGGCTTTAGAGGAAAACCCTCACTCTTAGCCCACACTGGATAATCCAACTCCCACCAGAAACACTTCTTTGTGTCTTCTCTTTGCCTTCTCACGTGGAAACTGCACTGGTTTTTCCCCATAATTTAAGCCTGCCGATGATGAGCAAGACCCATTTAATTCGCTGTCCTTGTGTGCTCATTAATTCCACTGAATTACTTTATTTACTAACATACTTCTTCTAAATTACTTGATTACTTCACTAAATTTATTTATTTACAGTGGATAGCAGAAGAGAAAAACAGTGGATCCTTGCTGACAGTCCCCCAAACCACAGCCTGAGAGTGGCAGTGAAATCCCTGGATTTTGGGTGCTGCCAGCACGTTGCATAAACTCTGGGCAAAGCAGCAGATGTGTCCCTCAGAAGGACATTTCCTCAAACCTGGGGGCAGATTTTCATTTTATTTTATTGTCCCCAGATGTTGCTTGTCCAAATGAGGACAAGCCCGAGCCCCTGAAGCACAGACTGCATGATGTGAACAGCAGAGCAAGCCATGGAAACTCTGGGGGGGGTTCTGGCAATGTGATACTTCCTAAATTATGGGATTAACAATGGATTCAGTTGGAAACCACAGAACTCTGAGGAACCAACTGAGCAAATAGAAATAGACCAAACCCCCCTTTGGCTTCTTCATTACTACCAAGTGTGCTAAAGTTTCTTGTGTAGGTTTTTACTTAATAGAATCATGGAATCATAGAATATCCTGAGTTGGAGAGACCCACCAGGATCACCCAGCCCAGCCCCTGTCCCTGCACAGACACCCCACCAACCCCACCCTGGGCATCCCTGGCAGCGCTGTCCAAACCCTCCTGGAGCTCTGGCAGCCTCGGGGCCGTGCCCATTCCCTGGGGAGCCTGGGCAGTGCCCAGCACCCTCTGGGGGAAGAGCTTTTCAAACAACACAAGCCAAAAAGAGGAGCAAAATCTGGGTGGTTCTCTGCAGTGCCCTGAAAGAATATTAACAACAGCTTTTCCAAGAGAGCCCAAAGGAAGTTTTGCTTATTATAAGGCCCTGAATGAGGCTGTGTGATATTAGAGGGTCTGATGGGAAACAGATTTCAGGGAGAACTTCATGAGGGCACCCAGAAGAGAGTCCTCCTCCCAACCCTGGGCATTTGAGATGAACAACAGCTTGTTTACTCCTACAGAAGTTCCTGCTGCCAGCCTGAGAATAGTTAGGAAAGATGGTATCTCTAGCAGCTGCTGTACGCCAGACTGGAAATATTTGTTCAGGAATACATGGTTCTGTGTCTGCTTGGTGTCCAATAAATACCAGGGGTCCATAATGGGGCCCAGTGAATTATCCCTTCTGTGACAGCACAGGATTATGAACTCTCTCTTTACAATTCAGCTCTGGCAGACCCAAAATTGAGTCAAGCTCATCTTGCTCAGCTCATTTGACTTTTCTGCTGCGGGTAAGGTGTTGTTGTCTCCTGCCCTTCAGATCAGCTTTGGCACTGCAACATGCAGCAGTGAATGCACCTTCCCCAGGGCACAGCAGAAAATGCTGCTTGCTCTGGTGGTCTCATGATTCAGTTTGGGTCAAACAACTTCCTGTTGTCACATTCCACCCATTTTGTCCCTGAATTTGTGCTCTTGCTGCCCACCATGAGCTTGATCTAAGCACTCAAGATAATAATATTGACATTCCAATGAGATTTTTGCAGCAGATGAGCTTAAATTTCCTCTTTATATTGCATTCATTTTGCAAACTGAATGTGTGGTGCTGTTACAGCTACAGCAGGGACAGTCTGGAGTGAGGCTCTTGGAAGTTAAATAGTATCAGAGATCCTTATCTGCAGCAGCTGGACACGTTCAGCATCACTCCTGACAAACCCACTGCAAACCCCACAGCAGATTACAATCTACAGCTCTGTGTTGGGCCATCTGTGCTGTTTCCCCCTTGGAAAGCCTTGGGAACCCTGGAGCAGCAACACAAAGGTCACCAGTGCAAGTGAGAGATTTTGTCTCTGCCTTCAGCTTCACCTCTGTGGATTTTACAGATTTCCAGCCGCAGTGCCAAGAATCTTCTGCAGTACCCAAGGATTGCTGAGCTCTTCATCCCCCTCTGGCTCTTATTCCTTGCTGGTTTAGATGTGCAGGAGCGCACATTGCCAGATGCCAGAGGAGGTTCTAGCACAAAGTCTGCCTTCCTGCATTACTTGATTGCATTTCTTGCATTCCTGGTATTTACATCTTTTTTTCCTACTGTGAGGGGCTGTGAGGAGTATTTGAGCTGTCAGTGGTGCTGTGCATTCCCAGACTTTCCATCTGAGCCCAACAAGCTGAGCTTTTGGGGAATTTAACTGAGGAGAGGCAGTGATGCTGCCAGGGACCAGCATGGGAGTTTCACCAGGCTCTGCTTTGGGTGATTCCCACTGCTGGGTGTGATTTATGACCCAGCAAAATGATCATGGCAATGTTTGTTCTTTGCTCCCTGAAATACTGTATTCTACAGGGCTGAAGTGGCACAGCTGAGAGGCTGCTGCTGGAGCAGTCACACCAGAATAGGGGTGTAAATCCCTATTTTTATGCACTTCCAGTAGTAACCTCTGATACACTGCACCCCTTATCCTGAGGATGGGGAAGGACTTTTTTGACCTCTCTCATGATTACCATTACATCAGGGCTGAAACTCAATAAACTGAGTTTTCTTCTGCAGCCTACAGGGTCTGGTCTGGCTCACAAACTGTTAAGCTCCTGCAGCTCAGCAACTCATCTGTAATTAAGGGCATCTGTCAATAAAACATCCTCCTCTCTTGGGACTAACAGGTGCTAAGGGCTGCCTTGAGCTGGAGTTTATTCCCAAGGAACTCCAAAATCTCTGCCAATCCCTCCTGGGCAACAGGGGACCTCAGAGCCTCTCCAGGGTGGTGGCCCTGGGCTGGTGGCAGGGCCGTGGTGCCCGTGGCAGGGCAGGTGGGGGCCTGGGGCTGTGAAATGCAGGTTTCCAGCTGTGCACAATCCCTCTGCTTCTGGGCACTGGGATACTCAGAAATACCAATGTCTTTATGTTCCACAAGTGTTCCTGAAAATTCCTGGAAAGGCAGCTCGAGCTGTGCCCACAGATCTCCTCAGGCCTGCACAGCACCAGCAGCTCCACGTGGTTTTTAGAACAAGCTGCATTTTGCTCTTTGCTAATCTGAAACGGGTCAAGGGTAAAATTTTGACCAATTTTGTATCCAAGGAGCGCTCCAGGGAGAAGTTACAGCAGCTTAAAGAGAGGCAACTGCATTCCAGAAATAACTCCTGTTCCCTCAGCACAGGGAACAAACCGGGCACCCTCAGAGCAATGTGTTTATTCCAAACAGCACACCGGTTTAATTTTTTTTTTTCCCCAGGACTTGAGGAAACTCCTCCTGGCTTCCAAGAAAACTTTACAAGGGTACTTTAAAGGAAGGCAGGAACTTTAAGGCAGTGGTGGCCACTGGGCTGTCACAAGCACCTGCAGGCCGGGAGAGCCTGGGGGAGCCAGTCCAAATTTCCAGGTTCATTTTAAGGCCAGAAGGAATCCCCTGCCTTGTAACATTGCATTAGCTATATCAATTTTCTTTTCAAATTTCATCTTTTCACTTCTAGAAGGATATAAAAAAGAGTATCAAGTATGGCTACAAGAGCAAAATGAGATTTTTCTTCTCCATGCATCAGATCAAAAATTCTGCTAAGACTTTGTGGCTTTCTTATAATTAAGAGGATGCTGCTTCTGAGCTCTTGGTAGAATCACTACCAGAGTTTATTCCTGCAAAGTTTTACAGAGTCCATCACATCATCCAGCCTTCATGTGTGAGCTGAGGTGGCCTCTCATTCCCAGTTCAGATCTGAGCTGGGCTCCAGGGACTTTGGGCTTGTCAGAAATCCAGCATGATGTAACAATTTCATTTGCTGGCAATAAATACCCTGTAAATAATGCCAGCGAAGCTCGCTGTTCCTTCAGGAGGGATGTTTCCATCCATGGAAAACAAACATCTGGGTTTGTTGCTTTATTGCTGCCCACTGCTGCCTTTTTGCTTTTACGGAGCAGTAGGAGGTCACTGTCCAGGGACTCCCTTTATATGACTTTTGTTCAGAAAATATCCTTGAGGATTGCAAAGATTATCCATGAATCATGCCCATAATGCCTAATTTGCTGTACACAAACATTTCCACTTTGTAGTAATTTCCTTCATCTCTGGGTGAAAGCAAATAACACAGTGGAAACTCTTATTTCCCATGAAAACCAGAGGCATAGGAACTGTCGAGTTCTGCTTTTCAGACTCCTCATCTCACAGGTAAAACTGGGACAACTCCACAGTGTTTTCAAGGAGTATGGATTCAAAAAGCAACCAGGAAGCATCCAATAGGAGATAAAATTTAAGAGTGATTGGACTCTGCAATGATAGGTGTTGCCTAAGTGGGCAGACAATATTTAAGTTTGTTGCAGCTAGACAGGTAAATTTTAACTAAAATAGTGAATTTACTATTGGTAACTAAAGTTTACCAGTATGGTAAGTAAAAAATATTGTGTTCCACAAGCAGAGAACATCCAGAATATGTGTTTGACCAGGGCAAAAGTCAGTGGTGGAAACTGCATATCCAACTGTAGTGGATAAACATCTCTGTAAGATGGGGCTTGCTGGGATAAAGAGAGCAAGGAATGCACATTTTATCCCCAAACTGTGTAATCTCATGAACTTTGAATTCTTCTGCCCTCACAGTCATCACCATCTCCCATCAGAGTCTCTTTATCCTAGTTTAGTCACTGAACCTGGACAAAGTGGGCTCTGTGTCAGGGCCCAAGGAGCCAAATTCACCAGGGCTGTTCCTGAACCCTGCCTGACAGCAACAAGACTCCTACACCTCCCCATGGGAACAAGAGTAAAGGTCTGTTCCAGAAGAAAAGCAGAATTGTGTCAGCAGCCCAGGGAAGCCTTGTGCTGATAGACAACGTATTGGTGGTATCTCATGGAGAAATTTTGGGGTAGAGCTTTCCACCTTTCTGATAATCAAGTGGTTCTTAGAGTAGAAGCCAAATCATAGTACCTGGCTATGAACACAGATACAAACATGAAAAACAAATCAAAATCTGATTTTTCATTATCCTAGTTCCTACTAAAGAAGAAAATTCATGATGTCTTCATTAGCAGTCATTTCGTAATGACCCTGGACAAACTTTGCATCAGGACTTGGCCAAGGCACTGTTTGGAAGAGCAAAATGTTCCAGTTCCTTCAGACTCCACCAGGAGAAATTTCCTTTATTGTCCAGCCCGTTGGTAGCTGAGGTTGCCCTGTCAGGACCTAGCAAACAGATGACCATTGCCATCTCATCTAGCAATTATTATTCCTTCCAGTTTTCCTCATTTGTTACAGTAGCTTTCCCACCAGAGGTGCTCAGAAGAGCCCCCCAGCACTGCAGGAGACAGCTGTGCTTTGGTTCAGGGTCTGTGTGGTGAGACAGGAGTTTGGGGGGGCTTCACTGCTGATCCTGCACGGCCACAGAGCAGCTGGAAAAGTCCCACCTGCAGCTGGCTGAGGATTAGCACAGAAATCCTGGGATGGACTCATAGCCCTTGTCCAGCCAGCCAGATCCCACTGCAAATGTGCAGGAGAAACATTTCTTCTCGGCAGTGGGAAGAAAGTAATTTGCAGGAGTTTTAGGGGTAAAAATAGAACAAGGGCCAGCCTTGCAGGCACCAGGCCCTTCATCTGAGGGTGCAGGTGCAGTCCTGCCTGAGGGACAGGGCACAGGACAAGGTGCCTGGGCCACACCTCAGCAGTCACCACGAGAAGGGAGAAAAACAGGAGAGATTCTTGGGATGGGCAGGGATGGGTCAGAGCTCAAACAGAAACTGAAATGTGGGGACATGCCCAGGCTGTGGGGACAGTGCCATGAGGGCACTGGGCTGCCAGGGCTCAGCACAAGCTCTCCTGGTGATCAGTGGTGCCAGAGGCCTCTGCAGCAGTTCCAGCTCCATTCCAGGCCAGCTCTCAGTACTGCAAGGGTCTGCACCCAGGTTAAAACATCCAAGTATTCCAGAACACACTGACATTGGGAAACATGGCAGAGTTTCACTCAGGAAACCAAGGATACAACCTTTCCAGCACCAGCCAGCCTTTCACATTCACCACTCCATCACTTCTCATTACCAGAAGCATTTATTTCTCACCAAAGTACTCCAAGCATCAGCATACATTTAAAGCATATTATTTTTCAAGTCAAGGTCTGAACACAGCCTGTATCAAACTGCTCCATTATTGCCTTCTGCCAGGCAGTCTTTAATGGCTCAGCCATGTGTTCCCAGGCTCCAAGCCCAGCTGCTCTTGGAAACCATGCTCCAAGCACATGTTCCTGCATGGGATGCGCGTTATTATTTTCAGCTTTATTTTATTGGTGCACGTCCTCCCTGTGTGCCCCCAAAGGGCTTTCAGCAGGGTTTGTGCAAAGTTGTTTGATTGGCTTCAGGCTTCTTTGTGAGTTTATCTAATGCCAAGCTCAGGCACTGAACCCATGCCAGGTAATTCATCATTTCTCCTTAAAAGCTATAGACAGAATCCTGCTCTTAGCTTGTCAGATAAAGGCCTGAGAATTGCCTTTCAGCCCACCTAATGAGGGTTTGTGTTTTTCTATGCTTGGGAGGATGGATGGTCTTAATTTCTAGTTTCTTTCAAAGAGAGCAATTTTCTTCCACAAAAAAGACCAGGAATAATAGACACAATGTGGCTTATTCTGAGTCACCCTTTAACCATTTGTACTTATATTTTCTCTTTGTGCATCTACCCTGAAACTCAGAGTCCTTGTCAGCTGCTGCTGTAAATTTTCCCCTGCCATGAGACATTTCTGTGCCTGGGGGTTTAATGCACAGCCAGCATCCTCTCCTGGACTTGCTGACAGTCTCCACAAATACTTCCCTCAAATCTGAGGTGTTCCAGATGGGGCTTTTCTATTCCAGCCCTCCAGGAGCTGCCTGTTGGATGTGAGGAAGCTGAGACTTGGTGCACAAGGGGCTGTGCAGGGCCAGAGCTCCTCCCTCTGTGCACAGAAATCCCCCAAGGGCCAGCCCAGGGCACCATGGTGGGGGATCTGTAGGAGGAGTCTCCCAATCGCTCCGGCACTGCCCATGCTGAACAATTCTACACGAATATTCCTGGGCATCACAGGGGTTCTCATTGGCCAAATGCTAAATCCAAAGCTCTGTTCTCTGTGACTCTTGCTTTCTCCACATTCACCCCACTTTTGTGACAGCTTCACCCCCAGCTGGAAGCTCAGCCTGGAGAGCGTTCAGTCCCACAGCCCATCAGATTCAGCCTTGAGATGGCATCCCAAGGGAGGATGAAGCAGCAGGGAACAAACAAAACAGGGACTCCCAGGGAAGCAGTGACATCTGTGAAGAACTGAGAGGGAGAAATAAATACACAGCTGATTTCCAGTGGGGAGCAGTGGGGTGTAAGAGAATCCCACACTGGTTTGGGGTAGAAGGGACCTTAAAGACCACCCAGTCCCACCCCCCACCGTGGGCAGGGACACCTTCCACCATCCCAGGTCTCTGCAAGCCCCAATGTCCAACCTGGCCTTGGACACTGCCAGGGATCCAGGGGCAGCCACAGCTGCTCTGGGCACCCTGTGCCAGGGCCTGCCCACCCTCACAGGGAAAAATTACTGCCCAATATCCCATCCATCCCTGCCTTCTGGCAGGGGGAAGCCATTCCCTGTGTCCTGTCCCTCCATGTCCTTATGAAAAGTCCCTTTCCAGTTCTCTTGGAGGCCCTTCAGGTACTGAAAAGCTACAATAAAGTGACCTTGGAGCTTTCTCTTCTCCAGGCTGAATAATTCCAATTGTCCCAGCATTTCCTCATGTGAGAGGGGCTCCAGCTTTTGGAGCACCTTCATGGCCCCAGTTTCTGTCCTTTTTTGAAAAACAAGTGCAACAGCTATGAAGAGGCCCAATATCATCATTTCTTTGTAAACTTCTCAAGCTGCTGGGCTGGGGAAAAGAGCATCATCCATCTTGATGTTCTGACAGGGATGAGCTGAAGGAGAGCAAGTTCCAGCTTTGGGTTTACCTTGTGGTGATGGTTTTGTGTTTCTGACGGGGTTTGGTGCAATTTGGATCCTTGGGGCAGCACATTCCAGCAGTGCTGTTGCTATTTCACACAGGAATTATGAAAAACTTATGATATGAAATATTTGTAGAGGCAAAAGCACTCAAGTTTCAGAGGCTCCATAGCTCAGGGGTTAGAGCACTGGTCTAGTAAACCAGGGGTCGTGAGTTCAAATCTCACTGGAGCCTGGGGAGGTTCTGCACCTCCCACAAAGGCTGCGCTGCTTTACCTTGCTGTTTATTCCCAAACTGTTCCTGATTTTATGTTTTTAAGCATCCACCCCAGCTTAAGTGAAATACAAACATCCCCCAGCACCTACACCAAACAGCAGGCAATGGAAAGCAGAGCAACCAGTAGTGGTCAGAGCTGTACCCTTGAAATATTTTTAATGTACAGCAATCGGAGAAGGGGAACACCCAGTAATGGGATTTGGAGCCTTCTGCATGCTGCAGACTTTGTGAGGGTCATTGATGGACAAAGCTGCCAAGTATTTACAGGCAGAGCTGGTTCATCTCTTCATACATCAGCAGGATGATCAAATTATGACTCCAGAGCTCAGTAATTGCAGAACTGGCTGTAAACATTATAAATATGGTTTGTGGAGGAACAGTAGCATCAGTCATCTACAGAACCCTGCTGAGGGAACTGGAAAGTGATAGTTTCTAAGAATAAAATAATAGGTAGGAATTAACCTATTTTGCATCTTGAATTCCATGAACTGCTGTCCAGATTTATGAGATTTCCTCCTCTGCCTTTGCACATCTCTTTTCTCTGTTCATTTTCAAGTAGACTCCCTATATTGAGTCCAAATGAGCAAATCCAATGATGGAAAAGGTAATTTCTGAATTTCAAAAGGGCCTTTTCCGTCTGAGGGAAGGAAAGGTCAAAAGCCTGAAAGATTTTTGTCTTGTGGAGGGGGACACAGGGTGGCATGAGTGACATGGGGCTTTGTTTGCCTCTCCCCGGGCTGGTTCCTTCCAGTTCTGATGTCCCAAAAAAGTGAGCTTTGGAGGGTTGATGTGTTTCCTCCTCATCGGAAGTGACATGCAGGAATTTCCCTGCTTTCCTCTGCATATAGCCCAGTAAGGACAAAGAAACAGAAACCAGCAGGGTTCCCATTAATTTGCAATTAATAAACGAGCACAAGTTATTGTTATTGTAATCCCAGGTCCCGGAAAATGGGCAGATGGGTTTTACTAAAAGAGAATTTATCTCCAGGCTGTTGTGGCTCTACCTGGCTTCCCCCTGTCCCTTATTCCAGCTTTATCTCTTTATTTGGCTTTCAGAGGAGACCACAGAGCAAGACCCAAAAAGATCTTTGTGGTTCAAGTTCACTTTTGCAACTTGTGGGTTCAGCTTAGCTGAGCCTGGTGGGGATGGAAATGATCCTATGAAAAATTAATGTCTTTCCTTTCTGTGCAAAGAGGACAAATGTTCAGGATGTGCTTTGCTGAATTCTTAATCTCTGCAGTAGCTGATATTAATGCCAGAGCTCCTCTCCCAGTGACCCTGCTGCAATGCAGAGCCCAAACTCTCTGATGCTGCTTGTTGAGCACCAGCCTGGGGCAGAGATGACTTTTACCAGGGGACCTGGCCCTGGAATCCCTTTGTATCCATCACCTATCATCTCCTTCCCTTTCAAAAACAGAGCTTGACTAGAGGAGAAAAGAGGGCGAAGTAGTTTATATCCAAATCCTGAAGCCCAGGTAAATGTGGGAGGCAGGGAGGGAAGCTCTTCCTTGTCCCCCAGGGAATGGGCATGGCCCCGAGGCTGCCAGAGCTCCAGGAGCCTTTGGACAGCACTGCCAGGGATGCCCAGGGTGGGATTGTTGGGGTGTCTGTGCAGGGACAGATCCCTGTGGGTGCATTCCAACTCAGGAGATTACAGGATTCTGTGATTCCATGGTCTTTGTTACCTGTGAGATGGAAATGCTACAGAGATGTTCAGAGATGTGGGAAGGTTGTGCAGCTCTGCCATGGGAATGGGACCAGGCTGTGGGTTTGTTCAGGGACAAGGTTGTGGCCTGCCCAATCCACATCCAGACAGGATTTTATTGCTTTGTTTAGGGAGATTTAAAGGTGTCTTCCTGTCTATCCATGAAAACTTGGCTTTGATATTCTCCTCACAACTTCAGAATATAATCTGTATTTTTTTAAATCCATCCTGGACTCTGTGCATTTCTCTGGAATACTTTTCATTCCTGGGTCTCCCTCCATCAAGCTGGACAGAGAAATCATTTCTTTCCTTATAAACAACACTGAATTTTATGGCACAGCAGCTTTGTATCATTGGGGTGCCCCAATCCAAGGGCTGCATTTCTGCCTCCACTTCAATCCTAGGAAAGGCCACAAATGCCTCAACTAATCCATTTCTTAAGACGTGGGAAACAACAAATAGTTTAATCCAGGGAGGGAAGCCTTGAGCCAGAGCCAGTGAAAATGTTCCCATGTTTAAAGAGGTTTTGGACCTAGAAATACAATTGACACTAATGTTAAAATCTAACATACACAGGGATCAAAGGACAGCTTTGTAGCCTCAGCCACAGAAAAAATAATTAATAAAGTTGGTAGGATTTCAGAATTCAGAGTGGGAAAAAATCACCCAAATTTATTCATTTTCCAGTTCTCCCATAATGAATACGCTCAATCCATTATTCCAAACAAGATATTGTGGGTTTAACAATAATGTTTAAAAAAACAAATAGGAAATGTTTCTGAATTAATATGAAAAAATATGAAATAATATCTCCATTTTCTAGTGTGCCAGGATCAGAGAACTGCACAGCATCCACAGGGACATCTGTGCCCATCTTCTACTCACATCCAAGATGATTCCTCCAAAGCCTTGGTGCAAAATTTTTCCCAGGGACATTGTCATCTCCTTGCCTTTTAAGCTTTGGAACAGTTTTCCAGGGATGTGCTGGAGTCACCATCCCTGGAAATGTTCAAAAACCAAGTAGATGTGGCACTTTGAGATATGGTTTAGTGGGTACAGGGGTGTTTGGCCAAAGGCTGGACTTGATCTTGGAGGTCTTTTCGAGCCTCAAAGTTTCTGGGATCTCCTGGAGCCTGTGAAATCACACCTGCTCCTCCTGAGCCCCAAGGCCCAAAAAGAGCATAAAATACAGCACTAGCAGCTCCAGGGAGAGCTGCTGGCTGTCCCAAAGGCTGAATGCAGACACTAAAACCTGATGTGAACACAGTCCTGCTGCTCTCCAAGACTTCCATGGCACCTTCCCAGAAGCACTGAAAATCCGGGTGGCCCATTTGACTGCCCATTCCTTTGGAATGTGTGAGCCTCTTGTAAACACAGAAGCCCTGGCAGCTGGCAATGCTCAGCTCTGTGCTGGACAGAGCAGCTCAGAATGGAAAGATTATCAATTATCACCACATCCCAGCCATTGCTCCATAAGTGTTTGGAAAGGACTGTGCCCTGTTCAAGGAGAAAACCCCAAACCAGCAGTTCCCATGGGGATAAGAGATCCCATGGACAGGTAACAGCACTGGCAAAAATGTTTCAAAGCCATTGGGGCAGCTTTTCAAGGCTCCTCCTTAGCATCCAGTGTGCTTTGCTCAACTCCCTGCCCTGGAAATCCTGCAGCTCCCAGTCTCTCCCTGACTGTGCTGCTCACCCTTAAAATTTCCATATCTTGGAAAATTTCCATATCTTTTCCACAGCAGGGCCCTCAGGGTTTAATGCTGGCATTATAAATCTCCTGGACTCAGCCAGGGAGATCCCACTGACTTACTCAGGGCAGTTGGAATATAAGTAAACATCCTCATTCCTGCAGGCCATAACTCCATGAAAAACCTGGGAAAGAACACAGGACTGCTGTAGTTACTGCAAATTTAATCAAACTATAAAAAGCAGTTAGTGCCAATTGAACCTAGCTTTAAAAAGCCAGCCATGCCCAGTTTCACCTGGGCACCTTGCCATGCAAATGAACTGAAGGGCAGCTCCAGGAATCTGCCAGGAGGAATGGCACAGGAATGGCAGGTCTGCCTTAGCGAGGGGGATGGAAGGAGTTTATTGTGTTTAGGGAAGGACTTTATTATGTTTAGTCTGTCCACAGGAAGGCTAAAAGTAGACATGAGCAACTCATAGAAATATCACACAAGTAAACAGCCAGAAGGAGAAAGAACTATTTTAACTCAATTACATGATGAGCAGGAATGAATATGTTAGGCTGGAATTTAAAAAAAAAAGTCTAAAAATCAAAGGAGTCATTTTTTCAAGCAGCCAAGGAGGAGGAAACCCCCTGAGAGGTGAGAAAGGGAACCAAGAGGTTATGGAGGAGCTGGATAGCACAGCCAGACTCCATGAGCACAGAGCTCCTGACCTGTGTCCTGGTCAGCAGTGACACCATGGAATCCCAGAATCCTGGGATGATTTGGGTTGAAGGGGCCTTAAAGTTTATCTCATTCTATCCCTGCCACTATCCCAGGTTGCTCCAAGCCCTGCCCAGCCTGGCCTTGGACACCTCCGGGGTGTGACCTTGACTAAGTTCAGCCCCATCCTGTGGTGGGTGAGTACCTGTGTGTATTTTGTGTATTTTTAATAGTCTTTTAAGTAACTCGTGTCTCCAAATGCTTCTCCCATTTTCAGAAGCAGGAGGCAAGGACTTTAATTCTGCTTTCTCCTGCACCCTGGAGAGCCTGTGACGTACCTGCTGATTGCCTTAGCTCCCCTCTGGCTGGGAGGGAAGCAGTTCATTCCCTGTGCAGAGAGCCCAGTTAGAGAGCTCCTTGTTCTAATAATGGTCATCTATTTATAGCCTTTCATAATTTGTTTCGTGACAAAGAGATTCTGCAAGATGGTCCTTGATTCTTGCAAGTTTGTAATGATTTTTCCCTTCCTGTGTTATTGAAAGTAGCTTTTGTGCTCAGCAGAATGCCTGTAATAAAGGCTATTTCATGTGTTCCGAGTAAATGACAGGGACTTTAATAGGTTTCTGAGGAAAGCTTAGAATTTCTCTTTGTTTCCCTTCAATTCTTTTCAATCTCCTGTGTTAGATGGGCCTGGCTTAGCCCAAGCCTTGCAGGAGCAGAGGAGGCACAGAGCACAATGCCCTCCGTGCTGCTGCCCATTGCCAGCACAGCAGCTCAGCCCATAGGGTGACACTTTGCAAAAAGCAGAAGGGCAAAGTCAGGAGATGGTCCTGCCTGTGATTAATTTGCTCATTCCACAACTGTCTCACACCAGAAATGACAATTATTTCTGGGGCCATCTGTTAAATATTTTGGCATGGGTACAACTGCCATGATGAAATATCTCTGCACTATCACAGCCACAACCACACTTCTATCACCATCACGGACTGTAGTGCACAACAGCATCATTTACACCCCACAAGACCTTCTCCAGATTTTCCCCATTTCCTACAGAATTTTTAACCCAGAGAACAGTTTTTATCCCCATGCATCTCCAGGTGACAGTGCTGGTGGCCTGTCCTACCTGCAGTGCTGCTGGCAGATGTCAAAGCAGAAGGACAAGTCCTTGTCTTGACTGTCTCTGTGTCAAGGCTCACAGTTATCAGTCCCTCCACACCTTTCTGAGGGAAACAGGATGGGGAGCGTGGAGCCCACCTGCATTCTGCCAAATCCAGCAGGGCCTCACCAAGTCCTGGGCTGGGGGTTTTCATTAATCAACTGCCAGGTTCACATTAGTTTGGTTCTTCCCTTCTCACTGGTCCCAGCTGTGTCTGTCTTTTCGGAGCTGAAGCTTTCAGCAATTCTCCAATGGGCTACAGTTTTGTTAACCAAGAGAATCATGGAATCTCCTGAGCTGGGAGGGACCCACAAGGATCCTGAATCCAGCCCCTGTCCCTGCACAGACACCCCAGTCCCAGCCTGGGCATCCCTGGCAGCGCTGGCCAAAGGCTCCTGGAGCTCTGGCAGCCTCGGGGCCGTGCCCATTCCCTGGGGAGCCTGGGCAGTGCCCAGCACCCTCTGGGGGAAGAACCTTTCCCTGCTCTGCAGCCTGAGCCTGCCCTGGCCCAGCTCCAGCCATTCCCTGGCTCCTGTCCCTGTCCCAGAGCAGAGCTGGGAGCTGCCCCTTGGGAGGAGCTGCAGCCCCCGGGGAGCTCTGCCCTCAGGCTGCTGCAGCTGAACAATCCCACTGCCCTCAGATGCTCCTCACTGGCTTCCCCTCGAGATCCTTCCCCATCCCCGTGTCCCTCCTCTGAACACTTTCTGGCAGCTTTAGTTCTTACACTGTGCTGCCCAAAGCTGCCCCCAGCACTCCTGTTGTTCCTGTCTAGCCAGTCCATAGCCCTGAACCACCTCTGCCTTTCCACTTTCCCCACTTCCCAGCCCTTGCCTCCTGCCCCTTTGCTTGGACTCCCCTTTCTGAGCATTCTCAATTCCCGTGCATCCTCCAGGTTCCCACTGGAATTTCCCCAGGCATACCAGCACCAGGAGCCCTTGCTGACTGTGGAAGGTGCACAGACCATTCTCACACTGCCGGTGGGATTGCCTGGGACCACCAGGAGGCATCAGTTCCCTATTAGTCCTACATCACTCCTCTCAGTCTCCATCAATTCTCCTCCCAGGGCAGGCAGGTGGAGGGAAAGCCTGGCCCCGCTGCCCAGCTCCGGGAGTTTTGTCCCCTCTGGGCAACGCCTTCCAGGTTATCCACAGTCCCAGAGATCCAGAGAACCAGTTCCAGCATCAGAACTGGTGCTGAAAGCCTGCAGTGTGCTCCGGCCTCCCCTGCGCTGGATCAGCCTCGGGGCCGTGAGAGGGCAGCACCTGGATCTGCTGGAATAGCGGAGCTCCCGGCAGAGCTGCATCGGACTCCCTGGAAAACATTCAGCAAATCTACAGAGAATCCTTTTTCTTCGAGTCCAAGAGTCAGGCTGATGACGAGTCCAAACTAAACCTTCCCACAGCTTTCCTTCACAGTTTGCTTCTTTGTAGACCCAGTTTCACAAAAGGATCTCCCATTGCCAGAGAGTTCTGCTGCTTCCGCTCAAGGATGGAGGTGAAGCGCGTTTTGTTTTGTTTTCTCAGCTGCTGTAACCAAAGCGTTTCAAGAGTTTGTGGGGACTGGAGGGGAATTATGAGTCCCAATCTCCAGTTGGGTTTCCAGCACACCCACAGCTGTAATTCCCCAGTTCATCACCAGTATCACACCTGAACAATGAACCCAGAGGATGATTTAGGAGCCTGAAATTGGCTTCCTCTCTCAATGAGTCTTGTGTTTCCTCTCAGGAAGGCAGAGCTGCTTAAGGTGTACGTTTGCTTTTATTTTCCCCTGTTTCTCTCCTTCCCCCTGCCCAGCAGGGGGAGCAGCAGGAGCCAATCTGCAGGGACACAGCCCAGCCCAGCTGTAGGGCAGGGAAGGCTTCCCCAGCCCTGAGCACACACAAGCTGCCTCCTGTGCCTGGGGGTCTGCAGGAGACCCCACACACCACAGGGGTGTCCATCCCAGTGCTCCCAGTGTTGCAGGGGGTGGCACATTTACTCTGGAAGAAAAACACGTTCTAGGAGTGAGTCTGGATGTGTTTGCAGGGGGAATTTTCCTGGGAACCATTCAGGAACATCCTGATTCAGACACAATTGGCTGTGACTGTGCAGCTGCTGGGGGAAAGCAATGGAATTATTTTGTTATTAACACTCATGTGGCCACATCAGCTCAGGATCCATCCTATGTCTTTCCCAAGGCTGAACCACATGTGAATGTGGAGCTTTGAGAAGTTAAAGGATCAGTTTCAAGGAGTTCCTTTTCTGCCATGAAATTCATAGACTGAGCATAAACAAAAGAGGGTCAATATCCCCAAAGAGAACAGAATGAACCTTTTCAGTTGGTTTCATTGGCAATACCCTTTTTTTTCCCAGTAACTGGTTGTCTCCGTTGATTTTGGAATGGGCAGTCAGAACTGAAACAAAGATGTTGGGCTTTTCAGAGTGGGAACTGAAATGTTAGATTCTCTGCTGACTTGTGCTGGCCCCGCAGTCAAATGTGATATTCCCCTTGGCTTTTCAAAGTGTTACTGAAGTCCAGAGACAACCTCGACTCTTGTTTTATATTTCATGGAAAATTAATGGCAAATTCAGTCCCCTGGCCCCAGGCAGCAGATGCCAAAATGCAGCCTTGGCTCCATTTCACCTCTTTGCAGCCCCGGGGCAGAGGCTCAGCTGGCACCCACCAGCACAGCCTGAGAGGCTGCAGTCCTTTCCCTGAGCTGGGTCTCTGTCCTGCTGAGTGCACACATTGTGCATCCTGAGCCTGTGCCCCAAGGTGAATTTTATCCTCATTATAGCACTGAGTCCAGCCTTGAACCTCATCCAGCCCCTGGATGTTATCCAGAATTTCTTCTGCACTGGAGCCATTCCTGATTCCAGTAACACTTTTCCCTGCTGGCCCCTGTCATGGTCCATAGGCCCAGCTGTGCCATGCACTGTTGGGTTTGCTGTCCTTTGGCCTCTGAATTTGTGGGAAGATGTTCCCATGGAAGTGTTGCTGGGGGGTTCAGGCACAATTCCTCCTGTGCTGCTGGACACTCTCTTTTGCCTTTTCACCTTGGGACAAGGACATTGCCTTCCTGCAAGGTGAGAGAGCATTGATATATTCAGATTACAACCCCTGGTTTTTAGTCCTTTCCTTCTGATCCCACTAATTTAAGCTACGCTCTGTTCTGCAGCTTCTATTTTCTCCTATACCAAAGCTCTCCTCTGGGGCTTTTATCCATCAGTGTCATCAGAGCTTCAGAAATAGAGAATTAATCAAACACTGAGGTAGTCACTCATACTGGAAAGTGCTGCTTTTACACATTCCTCACTTGGAGGAATCAAACAGGACCTCCTTGAGATTCCATGAGGGAAGGCATTGGTGTTGAATGCAAAGATCAGGAGCGTTTACTACATTAAACTTCAGGCAGAAATACTCATCCAAGTGTCTGGAAATCAAAGGCAAGGGCCAAATTTGGGTGCACAAGGTGGTGGAGGGGCAAATGGCACTCAGCTGGCACCCACCACGGCTCCATGGGCTGGAGATTTAGGTCAGGAGAACACCGGGGATTTCTCACCTGGACAGACCCAGATGGGCAGTTTGGCAGTAAAGACCCTGAGCTCAGGGAAGGTGAGGCACAGATGGATCCAGGGAGGAACAGAGAAGGAAAGGCAGGGAGTAATCCAGGGAAAGTAAGCCAGGGAGGACAGGGAAAGTAAGGCAAGGAATGGTCCAAGTGAGGACCAAGGACAGACGTCAGCAGCTGTGACAGAGCACTTCCAGCCAGGAGCACCATGGCCACACTTCTGACCTCTGAGAGGTGTGCTTTGAGGGGGAATTGAGGCAACACCTAGATTTGAGCTCCCAGAAGCATTTAGGAATTGAGGCTCTGATTCAGAAGCTTGTAAAATGCCTGAGGCTGTAAAATCCTGCAGGGGTCACTGGGTTATGCCCAAGACCCCCCCACAACATGTGTGGGGAGGTGAATCTACACCAAACAGCAAGTGCAGCTTTGGGGCTGACTCAGCTTGAGCATCAACTGGAGAAGGGAAAAGATTTATGAGCACTACATAAGAAAACAGCTGCCAAAGAGCTCTGCAGCACCTGCAGGGTTTTTTCTCTTCATGTTCTTGGTCTGTGACTCCTGAGCAGTGTCCTCACAGAACCAGATCAGCTCGAAAGGTCTCACCTTTCTCTCCAGACCACAGGCAGTTCAGGGATTTGGGATTTCATTCCCTCCCCTGAAGTTCACCTCTTGCCCCACATTCCCAGATCACAGCTAAGGCTGAGCTAAAAAGGTCCACGGTTTCCAGGCTGGAAGGAGTGGGCTGTGCACCTGCACTTCCCCACAACTCCCTGGGCAGTGTTGGGATGCTGGGGGCGAGGAGCATCACAGGGAAAACAAACACAGCAGGAGCAGGGTTTTCACAACACAGAATGGGCTGAGCATCACTCAGTGACGTGGAGCAAGAAAACCAAAAGCAAAAGTGTTTCACTGAACAAACCCAAAGCTTTCCCAGTGATGAGCATCTGTGTGTGGCAGGAAGGGGTGTGGGAGCTGCAGCAGGTACCTGAGGCAGCCACAAAACACAGAATGTGCAGCACAAGTGACCACACTGAAGTCAAAATTCAGTGATTCAGTTTTCCAAAGCCTTTCAGAAATCCTTAATTCCTGCCATGACAACAATGGGATGCTCCAAGAAGCTCAGTTGTCTTCAGAGAAAGACCCACCTAATCTGAAGGTGGCTGTGAGAGGGCATTCAAGTGAAGATCCTGCCCGAGGCTCTGCAGGGCGCAGTGGGAGCAGGGAAGAACAGCCCCATATCTCTTCCAATTATTCATGGGCAGTGCTGACCCCTTCCCCCTAGCACAGGGGATGAAGCAAAAAGACATCCTAGAAGTTTGTGGCCACACAGAGCAGCTCACAGGTACCTCATTAGAGAAGTGGGAGGTGAGTGAAAAGAGGCTGCAAGGAGCCAGGTGAGGGGTGCAGGAGCCCAGGTGCAGTGAGAGAGCCAGCCTTGGGTGATCCAACTGCTGGGAGGCAGGAGTCAGGTGCCTGCCAGCCCCATTTCCTGGCATTACATCCTGGAAAGCCCTGTGGGAGTTTCCTGTTGCTCAGCTCTTCAGGCTGAAGCAGCACCTGCCTCCCTTCCCCACATTGTGCTGGGCAGCAGGGGGAGGATGTCACTGGCCAAGTATGCCTTAGCAAGAAAATGCCATGAGGCTTCCAGCCCTTTTCCAGGCTGCTGGGCAGTGGCAGAAACAAAATAATGTGTGGGAAAGAAATTGCCAGGTGTATCCTGCAGGCCAAGGAAGTGGCAGAGCCAGGCATGGGTGGCCAGGCCTGGTCCCATGGAATGTGAAGCACCTCTGGAGGGAGCTCAGCAGGACCAGGACTCAGATGTCAGCTGAGAGGTGGCTGCTCTTGAGGTGTGGCCAGGGAAAGGTCTGTGCAAGGTTGCAGTGTTGAGGCTGGACTGGAGCCCTGCAGAGGTCCTTCCCAAAGCTGGTCCTTTAGAGGCGCTGAGTCCTTGGAGAAGAGCATTTGCCCAAGGCTGTGTTTGCAGTGCTGCGACAGTGACCCGTTGTCCAAATGTGGTGGATACACTCCAGGACTCCAGTGTTCAAACTGGGTTATTACTAAATCACCTTACAGACCACCCATACATCCCATTTCATTTTCTCTTTCATTTCAGAACCAGGTCACTTCCACACCCATCCCTTCCACTCCCACTCCTGGGATCCCACAGCACGTCCAGCAGTTCCTGCTCCTGGCGTTTGGCTGAACTCTCTCCTGTCCCCTTCACTTCTATTTTTTTTGGTCATTTTCCTTCCCCTCTCCCTCCCTCTGCAGCCAAGGGAGCAGCTGCTGTGGAAGCTGCAGAAGGCAGCCGTTTTCCATCAGCTCTGACAGCAGCAGCGGTGCCCTGCTCCAGTTCCACCAGCAGATCCTTCCCCATGTCCATGGCTGGAGGGATCCCTATCCAGGCACCAGCGAATGCACCCAACAGCTGCAGACAGTTCATTGGGAGGACACCTCGGGGCTCTGGGGGAGCCCAAGCACACGATCAGTGACAAGCAGGATTAGTGTCAGGTGACATTTCAGCTGCTGGTTTTGGGCACCCACAGAAACAGCTTTGTTCCCTGCACTGGGGGCCAGCCCTGCCCCTCCTGCAGCACTGGGCTCCCTGTCCCATCAATCCCAGCACAGGGAACAGCTTCCCTCCAGGCAGGAGATGGAACAACCCCAGGCAGGAGGGGAAATGAAACAGTGTGTCCATCTACCTGCAGCTCAGCCTCCCTTGTAGGGCCACGTGTCCCAGCTGTGTCTGGGTACACCTGGCTTCTCTGGGACAGTGCTTCCATCTCCCTGGAAAGCCTTGGGGTAGCTGTGGTCCCTCTGGATGTCATTGGGACAGAATTTCTCCACTTGGCTTTGCAGGAGAACGTCACCATCCTGCACAGCTGTGACAGGGCATGAAGGGTGGGAAGTGTCCCCGTGGGATGCTGAGGAGGGAGACAGGAGGAGGGAGAAACTGCAGAACACATCCATGAAAATGGAGGCATTGACTATCCCCTTTCCCCCATTCAGCTGGAAGGTCATGGCAGTGAGGGATGTGAATGTGATGGCCCCTGGCTGACACTGGGGTGGGTCACAAGGCACAGCAAGAAGGTTCCCAGGGAGCCCAGCACAAAAGGGAGCCCAGACCCCAGTGCTCTGAGTGTGTCCCTACCTGGAGAATCACCTGGAGAATCACCTGCCTTGGCCTACTGGCAGGGACACCTTCCACTATCCCAGGATTCTCCAAGCCCCGTCCAGCCTGGCCTTGGACCTTGGACACTTCCAGGAAACCAGGGGCACCTACAACTTCTCTGGGCACCCTGTGCAAGGGCCTCCCAGAGAACAATTCCTTCCCAAAATCCCATCTAAGCCTGCCCCCTTGTCCTGTCACTCCATGCCTCTGCCCAAAGTTCCTCTCCAGCTCTCCTGGAGCCCCTTTAGGTCTTAGAAGGGACTTTAGGCTTTCCCCTAACCCTCTCTTCTTCAGGCTGAACAATCCCAACTCCCTCAGTCTTTCCTCTTGGAAGAGGTCCTCCCTCCCTCCGATCATCTCCATGATCTCCTCTGGACTTGTTCCAACAGCTCCATGTCCTTCCTGTGTTGGGGAGCCCCCAGAGGTGGACACAGCACCCCAGGAACTGCGAGGGACAGGAAGAGCTTTGAGCAATTCCAGAGGAGGGACAGAAACACAAAAAGAGCAAATGGACTTGGACCAACTTTTCCTATTTAGACTCATTTGTTATGGAAGTATCTGAAATGCTGGAAGCTGGAAAGCTTCAACAAGCAAAAGCTGCTGCCAAGGCTTATGTTTTCCTGTAACGTTTGACCTTTAGCTCCAGAAGTCACAGAATTACATAAGATCCCTCATTTTTGCTAAATAAAAATATTGTCATAATGGAGAAAGAGCCTTTCACAGAAAAATAAAACATAAGCAAGGACCTGATAAAACACGGAAATGGGAAAGGAAAGAAAATCCCAGGGTTTGTTCCCTGAAGAGACAACACCCTGTTAAAGCCAGATTTGTGATCTGGGTGAATGTGTCACAAGTTTCAATCACATCATGGTTGGCACAGTGGATACCAGCAGCCCTGGGAGTTCCACTCTTTAATCTGGAAGTCCAGTCTGTGAAAAAACCAATTTTTTTTCCTCAGTTTCTTCTTTTTTTTGTATCTTCAAAAGTGTCCAAGGCCAGGGCTCGGAGCAGCCTTATCTAGTGGAAGGTGTCCCTGCCCATGGCCCTGGGTGAGCTTTAAGGTCCCTTCCAACTCAAACCAGTCTGTGATTCTATGGTTTTATAATCACTGCACTAAATAAAACCCTAGAAGGCCTGGGGGAAAATATTCTATATCCTCCTTTCTTTATGAGAAATGAGAGCAAGCCAAATAAATTATACCTGCAGCTAAAAAAATTATTTCCACTAATTGTAGAATGTCATCTTTTTTTCTTCCCCTCTCAAAAAAATCAGGTCACTAGCAAATGAGAGCTCCAATTTTTCTCTTTGTAGTCACATCCCCAGCAGCTCTGGGGGGAATGAAGAGCAGCAGGACCCACCTAACCCAGCCCAGCTCCTGGGGCTTCCCTGCCAACATCCACATGGCCAGGCTGCTGGGGAGGCAGGAGAGAGGGAAAAGGGAGTTTTATCAAAAGGTGGCACATCCATGCACTGGAAAGGCCCCAGGAATGACCCCAAAGAGGTGCCGAGGGTGATGATCCCAACATTTGGATCTTGTGGGTTGTTGTTCAGGAAAGTGAAGAGAGCCAGGCAGGCTGGAATTTACCTCCTTCAAAACTGACAGAAAACCAACATCCAAAATGGAATTTCACTGTTTTCCAAGGCTCCTGCCTTGGCTGGAGCCCTGGCTGTGCATTCCCTGCTGGGGTGGGCTCTCACCCCACTGAGAGCCCCCTTGGAGGGCCTGGCTGGGCCAGGGCAGTAAGGGACATCAGGGACCCTCAGGCACAGGCAGAGGCTCTGGTGGTGACTTTGGACTGAACAGAGCTTGGCCAAGGCCCATTGCTAATTAACCATCACTGGGGCTGACAAGCCCTCCAGCAGCCACAGCTGCAGGAGCTATAAAAACTCCAGAACCAGATCCATTTTGCCAACTGAAGATATTTCTGCAGCTCCGGCACTGGCCTGGGTCCCACAGACCGTGGGGAGTCCCCCTCCACCTCCCCTCCCTGGCACGAGGTGGACACCATCATTTCAGGCCCCAGAGCCAACGTGAAGCTCTCCACATCCTTGCCTTGTCTGTGTGCAACATCCAGCTGGAAAAAAAAAGAATTTCTCCTTTGCTATTTTCCTTTTATTTAGAGAATTGCAGATCAGGATGGGGGATTACAGTTGGAGTTAATCTTGGTTAGGATAACAACGAGTTTAGGACTGAGCTTTAATTAGAAATGGGTTACTTTGGAGGTTAAAATATACAATTAGGTTTTTCTTTGTATCTGTAGGTTTAGATAAGTTTTAGGGTTATATCTATGGGGATGATTAAACTCAAGGACTTAGATTTTAAATTTCAAGAGATAATTGCCTTTGGGCTGGAATTAAATTTGAAATAATTTGAAGGATTAGGCTGGTATTAAGGTTAGATATGATTAACCATTGCATTAGAGTAGATTACTGTTAAATAGAATCGCAGGTTGATTTAGGAGTTCGGTTTGAATCTAATTATAATTAGGGCTATTATTTGGCATAGACACTGTGATTCCTGATCAGGGGAGAGAGGAGATTTAGTATCAGGGTCTCTCTGCACCTGCATTTCCACTTGATGCCCCTAATTTGGGACTCCCCATGAGGGGAGGAAACAGAAATTTCTGTGACCCAGGGAACCCCAAATCCCTGATGCCACCAAGAGCAGCTTGGAGCTGTGCTGGCTGTAGGATTGCTTTGTTTGCAATCCCTATTTCTGTTTTATGAGCACAGGAAGGATAAAGAGAGCATGGTTTTGTTTATAGCATGTTGACACTTTCCCAGGTTTCCAGCCATTCAGAGCAAGGCAGGGGAAAGATCTGATCATTTAAATCTATTTTCCATTCTCTGCCCAAGCCTTTATGAATAAAACCAAGGATTGTTTTCAAAAATAACTCTCTTCCATATATAAATCCAACTTTCCTGTGTAAAAAAAAAAAAACCTCTTGATGTTTAGTCAGTGCTGTTTTATTCAGTTGCAGTAAAAGCAGGGAAGAGAAGCCTCAGTCGGCTGTTTATTACCAGGGATGTTATTTTTTGTACTTTACAGGATGCATTTTCTGTCAAAATTTGTAAAATATTAATCAAACAAACAGAAAACAGTACAGAAACTACAACTTGAAATGAAGGTGATTTCACAGCAACACTAAATCCATAATGGCACATTCCCCATCTTTTTTTCTGTCAGCTATGCCACCTAAATGCTTCATTTACAGGAGGTTTGCTTTTGTTTTGGTATTTCTTGACATTTTATTGTCTCGGTTTCATTGAAATGAGAACAAAGCAGAGAAACTCTCTGTGAATAACAATGTTAAGAAGCAATTAGCCAGTAGAAATCAAAATACATGATGCTGCCATGAGAGTGACAACACACATGCACAGAAGGGAAGAGCTGCACTTCAGTGGGGGCTGTTCCAACCCTGCATTCCATGTCTGGCAGGTTTATCCCACCCACTGGGATTCCTGGAGCACAAGGGAAGGGGGAGGTTGGTTCTGTTCCCATCTCCTCCCAGACTGCTTGTCCCAGGATGTGGCCAAGGAAGGCTGCCCATGGCAAGGTGGTTTCCACCAGAGATCAGAGCCAGGGCTCTCCCAGTCCCTGGGAACACCTGGGCACACCTGGGCAGTGGGGCTGAGGGACATGGCCCCTGGGGAGGCTCCTGTTGGGAAAGCTGGGTTCTCCTTGGGAAAGTTGGATCCTTCTTAGGCAAACTGGATCCTTCTCTCTTGTTCTGGACACACCAGGCACGATGTGGGCCCCACTGAGCCCAGGATGAGCCTTGGGAGATGCAATCTCATGACAGAAGAGTTTTGTAACCCTTGTTCCCATGATCAAGATTCCAATGTTTTCCACTCAGCTGTTTTTGCCATTAAATATTTTATACATTTTGATTTCTTCCATAGGAATGTGGGGTTGTCGTAGCAAATCCCATCCAACATTCTGGTTTTGGGGGGGGGATTTCCAAACTTTTGCTGAGTGCTGAAGGCACCTCTGCATTGTACTGAATTTTGGGAATATTTGTTATGTTTTTGCTTCTGCAGGGGTTCCCTCTCTTAGGCACATAAAGGAACAATTCTTCATTAAGATTTTCAAGATCTCCATGAATTCTCCCTCTCATATTTGCTAAAAGAGTCTCAACAACTGCTGGATTTTGCATTTTTCAGAAAGAAATAGATTTGGATTGATGTCACAGACCATATTTGGGCTGCATTAAAAGCTGGCAGATGCTTTTTATAGATTAAAAATGTTTGTGGTCTAAGGATATATTTACATGGTCTTCAGGAAATTTTGGCAGATCGTTGTACCAAAACAATGGCTGCATTTTTTCTTTCTAATTCAGACCAATTTTACCCAGCTGGATCTGCTGCCCTGGCTCCTCCTCATTTGTGGGTTTTGATCCTGCACAGAATAGCTGCATTTCCTCAGGTACTCCACTCTGTATGTCAGGATCAGCTCTTTAGTCCAAAAACATCCAAATTTCCCTTGCTTTAGGTATGCAAGTGTAGAACTTAGGTCCTCCTACGGGACTATTCTTATATTGGGTTTTCAGCACCTCCAAATCCATTGAAAAATCCAGTCTGAAAAATCCATTTGGAAACCAATTTCTTGGTGTTCCTTGCCCTGATTTCTGCCTTGGTATCTCCTGATGGTTCACAGGAATAGGATGGAGGAGGCAGAAGGGTGGGGAGGTGCTTGGAAATCACTCCCAGGGTTTATTTGTCTTTACTCTAGATCTCCAGTGAATTGTATCAAAGCCATTTTGACATTAGAAAATGTCCAATATCAGTAAAATTCACAAATAGCTGCACTTTTCTTTATCAGCTTTGACCAGTGGTGCTAAGGATTTACCCTGAAAAAGTGTTGGGGTGACCAAAAATACCAACGTCCACTGTCCCCCCACAAAACTGCCACTGCCACCATGGCTGTGCTGATGTTGATTTCCTTCTCAGCTCCTGGTTTTACAGATTCTGAACTATAAATACATACATATATTTGTTTATTTGTTTGTGTTTCTATTTTTATGTTTTTTATTTTTATATTTTATATAAGGTGTTGTTTGTTGTGGTTTTTTGGGGTTTTTTACTTATAAAAGAAGATAATACAGCAGCTGAGCAGTGACATGGATGGCCAAGAAGTGGGATGGGATGGGATGGGATGGGATGGGATGGGATGGGATGGGATGGGATGGGATGGGATGGGATGGGATGGGATGGGATGGGATGGGATGGGATGGGATGGGCCAAAAGCTTCTGGTAAGGAATGGATGAAAAGCAGAAAAATCCCAGAAACGGTGGGAAAGGCAGGAAATGAGTTGGATAGAACTGAGTCAAGTAGAAAACAAAGGCAGGCAGAGCTGAGCCTGCCCTAAACCCCTCTAGGAGGAGCTTCACTCTGGCCTGAATGATCTAAAGGGTCTTTTCCAGCTGAGCCTTTGAAACTCCACGAAACCCCCCCCGGAGTCACTTGATGTAATCTGTTGGAACAAGAGACATTCCAGAAATAGTTTTCCAAAAGAAAACTACTGAGTTAATGCAACTTTTTCTTAACTCAGTGATGCAGCCGAGGGGAATTTTCAGAGCAGCCCCAGGGGGAGCATCATTAACAGGCTGGTTTGTTGCCACACAAAGTTTTTCCTGGTTCTATTTCTGTTCTTTATTCCAAGTGAAATCCATTCCTGAGGGGGGGAAAAGGCAAGATTGTGTTTATTTTATGCAAAAAGCAATCTTTTTTTACTTCGCAAAAACAGTCCACTGGAACAGGATGGGGTCATTTCTGACTTTTTTTTTCTTGGTACTGTGTAACATTTGATCCAGTGCCTTCACGGGGCAGAGATGTGCAAGACTGAGGGAGAGGGACACGGTGAGGTGGATTTTACCCTGTGGCCCTGATCCTGGTGTCAATTCCTGCCACAGAGTTCAGATCCAGAGTGAAAAGCCATCATTTTTCAGGAATGAGCCACCTCTCCAGGAGCACAAGGGAATCCCCAGCCCTGTTTTCCTTCTCTAAGCCCCTCTATTTTTTGGGAACTCACTTAGACATCACTACCCAGCAGCTCTTTGGGGAGGAAACCTGATTTTTATACAGTCAGCTCAATATTTTTACACAAATTTGAGGGCTTCTCTGCCCTTCTGGTTGGACAAGGACTTGTGCAGAGTTCAGTGTGGGTGAAAATAACCTGGAGATGGGGAATGGGCTCTTTGGCTCTGTTTCCACCAGCCACGGCTTCTCATCCCAGGAGGGCTGTGCCCAAACTCTGCGTCCTCTATTCTCCCCCCATCTCTTCTAACAGATTTCTTCTCACTTGTCTCAGAGGGCTCCTGGAAATTTTTAGAGGACACTTTTCCCCAGGCTTCTCTGAAGGGGAAGCAGGCCACTCCTGAAATAGAGGTGACCTGGGTGGGAAATTAGTGTGGTGCTCCTGGTGTTCCCAGAGTAGGAGACAAGGGCTGGAATTTGCCCAGCACCGACCTCCAGGGAGCTCTGCCAGGATCAGAAACCCACTGGCCAGTTGTGAAGACTCATGGATAAAAATGCCAAGAGCATGAATATCCAGATTCTTTACTGTAATAATCTTGTAGTGTCCTTGTAGACCTGCCACAGGTCTTCCTGCTCATTCCTCATGAGGGCACCTGGCCCAGGAAGGCAAGAGAAAGCAGAAAATTCAAGGGTGTCACCTCCCTAGCACAGAGAATCCCAGAGTCCCAGAATCCCAGAATCCCAGAATCCCAAAATCCCAGACTGGTTTGAGTTGGAAGGGACCTTAAAGCCCATCCAGTGCCACCCCTGTCATGGTAGGGACACCTCCCACTGTCCCAGGCTGCTCCAAGCCCCAGTGTCCAGCCTGACCTTGGACACTTCCAGGGATCCAGGGACAGCCACAGCTGCTCTGGGCACCCTGTGCCAGGGCCTGCCCACCCTCCCAGGGAACAATTCCTGTCCAATATCTCATCTAAACCCATGGTCTGCACCTGTCAGGTGCAGCCCTGTCCTGAAATCCTGAGCAGCATGTAGATGTTTCCTATCACTTTTGGGGGACCAAGAAGTGTGGATGCCAGCAGGAATTTTGCCAGGGTGGGAGAAGCCTGGTAGGGAAGTGGGAGGAAGGAAGGTGTAACAGTGTGAGGCCTCCAGGGTCAGGGCAAGCTGAATAAAGTGAATATTTTTTTATTTCAACCTCCGAGTCAGGATGTCCCTGATTTACTTTGGCCAGAAACAGAGTGAACCAAAAAAGATTCACTTTGACCTTGATTTTTTTTCTTTTTCTTGCTTCCTAAGCTTTTCCTAAGGTCATTGGCCATTCTGGGCAGCAACAGTTCTGGAAAAGGAACTGTCTGCTTTTGCTTTGACTTGAGTATGTCAGGGAATTTCCCATCATGCAGTGAAAGGCTCAGCCCTGCTTTGGGAGTAGGGACTGGGAAGGAGCATTGAAAAGCAGCTCAGTACTTGCAGGTGGAAACCCCCTGTGTGTGTTATTACGTCCCAGAGCTGAATAAAGCAGCTGAGGCTGCCTGGCCCTCCATCAAACTCCACGAGCTCCTCAGTGCGGGGTTTGCTGTTAATGAGGGTGCAGACACAGAGTTGCTCCTCAGCTGCTCAGAAAAGCCTCAGCCTGGGGACTCTGGGCTCTGATGTCCCTCATCCCCTCTGCTGACAGGGCCAGGTACCTCCTGTCAGCACCACAGAGCATCCCTGGTGGCCTCCAGCCCTGGACAAGCCCTGTCCCTCTGCCAGGCCCTGCGAAAGCTCTCCCAACCATGAAGCACCAGGAGCTGCTGACAGCTGGGCTGGGAGCAGTCACTTTCACACCCTGCTGCTGGGGGATCCCCACAGCCCTGAGCTGAGGTCACTTCCCAGGCTGGGAGCAGCTCCGGCAGCTCCCCTGGGGTGCCCAGTGCTCCTGGTGTTCCCCAAAGGGCTGCAGGAACCAGGCAAGGACACACTGAGACCCCAAAGGGCTTTGTGCCGTCTACCCAAAGTCACTGAACTTTGCTTTGTGGCTGAGCCCTCAAATGGCAAAAAAAATGGCCAAGCAGGGAAATAAAACATGGATTAAAATTCACTCTGTGACCCAACCTTCCAGCACCTCTGACAAACAGGGCTCTGATCCCAAAGAGAGGTGTAAGGTCCTGGTTACTCCAAGTTAGCTGGATCTAGAACTCTAAGTATTTTCTTACTTCCTGCTCTAGAAATTGTAGTTTAGTTAAATTGTAATTACCCACTAGAAAAGTGGGTAATTAAACTACCAAGGGAAATTTTCTTCCCTCCAAGCAATATTCTTGCCCAAAAAAAATTTGCTGACAGTTTGCTATTTTCATACTCCCCAAAAAACTGAATGGGGGCCCTAAACAGGAGCCCTAATTATGAATGTTTGTCCTCATAATAAATCCTGAACTCAGCACTGAACAGGCTGCCTTGCCTTGCCTTCAAAACATTTATTCCTCTGCAGGCTTGGTTACATTTCATGCCTGGCTGCAGCAGTGATAATGTGGCTCTGTTTGTGCCCATCAGCACAGCTGGACTCCCACTCCTTTGGACTAAATATCTGTTAAAAAGAACATCTGCCACATGGAAATCCAAACATTGTAAACAGCAGCAGGAGGGGAAGCTTGGGAGACTGGTGGGATTGGGAGGAAAATATTGGGAGCCAAAAGGAATCAAGGAATTTAATGGAAAGGTGAAGGATCAAGATGGGTTAAGGTGGGGCACTTTCAAAGGGTGGAGATGCCACCTGCAGAGGGTCAGGAAGAAATAGAGCAGATAAAATATTTTAATGGGAATGGGAAGGAAGCTGTGACCTCGTTGTCATTCCTGACACTTGATGATGATTCCTGGGGCTGGAGTGAGGCCACTGATGGAAATATTTAAGGCCAGGTTGGATGGAGGCTCTGAGCAACCTGATCCAGTTAAAGATGTCCCTGCTCACTGCAGGGGGATTAGACTTGATGCCCTTTAAATTCCAACCCAAACCTTTCTGTGATTCAGCAAGATTTTGACATTTCCTTTCCAACCATGAAGAGGGAATGAATTTCTATTTGTTCTCCCTCATAAGTTCATTTGCCAAGAAATTATCTCATGTATTGATTGAATTCCTGACTCCGACACTGGAGATTACCAAATCCCCAGTTTTCTGCACCTGTGACTTCCTCTGGGAAGAAGTTTGTTTAATGTATGGGTCAGCACCTTGCTCAAGCACAGACAGCACTTTCTTTGGAAATGTCTGGGAATCAGGGAACAAACAGTTTGGAGAATCCCTGGCCTGGAGGAGGCCAGGCAGAGTCACAAATGGGAATCTGTAGGTCAGCACTTCGAATTTCACTTTCTGTAAACACTTGGATTTAGGGAAACTCAGAGTAAATATTTGCTTTAACTTTCCACGGGTCAATATTTACTTATTCTGTCAATAAAGCCTGATGTTCAGCGGAGCAGAAGCCTGCACTTGTTGGAACAACAGGGATTCTCCTCCCAAACAGGTGTCCACAGGAGCAGGAGGCAGAACAGCCCATGCAGCAACATCTGGGCTGCCCTCAACATCTGGACTGGCAAAGCAGAGGAGGCTCTCCAAAAAACACACAGAGCTTCAAACACAGGTGAGCAAAACACCAGCAGCTTTGTCACTGCTGGAGGACAAATTGTACCATGGGGAATGTTCCTCTGGACCTTCCCAGCCTTTGCCAGGCTGCAGGTGAGAAAGGTAAAAGTGTCCTTTGTCCCCTTGTGAGGGCATCACCCTCCCCAGGACCACACCTTAGCTCAGGGGATGGTATCTCCTGTGCCTTGTGCTGCCCATGGTGTGATCTGATGGTTTCATCTCCCTTTTTCATCTCTTTTTTACATCCAGGAGCTGCCCCAGGAATGCTGTCCAGGAGGAGTTCCTGGATGTTCCCAGCCCCACATCGTGCTTGGGTCTCCAGGAAAGGTGAGCCATGGATTTGCCCTGCCCCATCCCAAGGATCTGATCCAGCTGTGCATCGTCCCTTCCCCTGTGCCATGGGAGTGTCAGTGGCTGCCACATAGACCCAAGGAGCCAACTCCACCCAGGAGCTGTTCCCACTCCTCCCATTCCTCCATTCCTGACCACCTCACCCAGAGCCAGATGTCTTTGGCTTTGGGAGAGGACCAAAGCAGCTCCTATGCAGACCAGTTTGTACTTCTGCCCTGGTGGATCCTCAATTTTGGGTTCTATCAACAGCGTCCAGATGTGGTGCCTAAAAAGACAACAACAAGAGAATGTCTGCAAAATGCTGGTTCGATATCCAGATTTGTACCAACACCTTCAGAGGAACTGGCCCAAGTCCTGGGGGTCTGAGCTCCCAACCCCACACAGAAGGGCTGCTGAGAGACAGCTCTGCAATCCAAGATGCTCCTGGAATGGTGAATGTTTCAATCCCTGTTCCCAGTAGGTGCAGCAGCACAGGGGCTGAGGCACTGGTGCAGGTGCCAGCACAGGTGTCCCTGTCTGTTTTATGCAGACACAAACACCCTCTGAGAGCTGTCCTCAGCCCAGCACTACCTCCCTGACATGCTGCTGCAAAACCCCAAAATTCAGCATCAAATCTGTCTCCAGGACACCTCCATGGGCCAGAAGATTCTTTACATAAACAAAGGGCAGCTGGTTTTCCAATAAGTCGTTCAGGAGCCAAGAGGAATTTGATTCCAAACCTCATTTATAAACCCTCTGCTGAAGCCTTGCAAACCAAACCAGCCCTGGCTGTGTCAAAGAATTATTTTAAGGATTGTTACAGGCTCAAGCAGAGGCTGCAGCCTCCAATTGCGTTATTGGGATATTTAATCTGTTCTTGTGAGGAGCAGAGCACAGACATCAGCACACAGAGACAGGAGCTGGACTGGTGCCAGTGCCAGAGGATTGGAGAGCATCACTAAGGACTTTATTTGCTCCCCTGGGAGTGGGGATGGCTCTGGGGAAGGCATCCAGGGCTGTTTGGATCACAAGGAGAGGAGCTCTGTGCACTCCGGAGTAGCAACAACCCGGGATGCAGTCAAATTTGGGGAATTACAGCTTCAACTGAACCAAAAAAAATGGGAAAATGGAATACCCTGCTGCTCATGGATGCTCCTTTAGGGAGGGGACAAAGGCAATGGGATGAATTCTTCCCTCTCAGTGTGAAGCTGGAGCTGTTTCCTGTCCAAGCCTGTGGTTTCTGGCTGGACCCTTCCCAGGCTCTGCACTTCACTTTGGGTCCAGGGACCTGCTTGGCCCAAGGCCTTGTGCCTGGGTCACCACTGAACCCACCACACCACACCTGGTCCCAATTCTTTTCCCTTTTTATTATTATTTTCTCTCTTTCTCTCCCCTCCCCAAGCACCTCAGAGCTTTCAAACACTTTTTCACAATGGCATTTGGCCAGACCTTCAGTCCTCCCCTCCAGAGGGCCCTGAGGGGGTGGTTGTTGCCCTCCTGCTCTTTGGGGTGTCCAGCTTGGCTGCAGCCAGGGCAGGAGAAACCCAGGAGAAATCCCCATTACGTGGCATTTCAGCTCTGCCCTGACACTGTCCTGTGGAGGTGCTGATGGATGTGCTCCATTCCCGCAGGCACAGAAGGGCCATGGAGGAGTCAGAAAGGGTTTCTGGTGTTCCCCAGGTGTTATTCCCAGCCCCAGCTCTCCACTGGCTGGAGCAAGGAGGGCCACAAACATCCTCATTGTGCTCCCAGCTCAGGACTTGGCTCTGGGCTTCTGCTCCGAGGCTGTGATGAGCACAGGGGCACTGGGACCCTCCAGGGCTCCACGGGCAGTGCTGCACGGGAGGCTTCCGGGTGTCCAGTGAATAAAACCTTACAAAATCCACAGGGAGCAGAGCCCTGGCTCTGCCTGGCAGGGCAGGTTTGCTCTGACATTCGGAGGAACCACTGCCAGGACTTGTTGCTCATTCCTGCAGCATCCAGCCATCCTCAGGAACTGCTTCCCTGCCACCAGCACCACAGCACATCCCAGACCCCCGAGGAGCCAGCGAGCCATGCCTGTGTTGTTTGAAAACAAAGGACAAAATCGGTGCCATTAGAGATAAACACAGCTGGGAGTGGGATGAAAGTCCTCACACAGTGAGAAAGGGGGAAAGTGAGGGAGGGGGCAAGTCACAAAGAAAGCTGAAGATTCCCAGCTGGAGAACACATGGGCAGCTGAGAGAGCTGAGGCAAAAAGAGATCAAAGCTAGTGATCTGGCTGTGCTGCGGGTGCTGGGGGTGGCAGAAATGCAGGTGCTGAAAATCAGGGAGCCACTTCCCAGCCCAGCCACCTGGGTGGCAGCAGTGAGGGGAGCCCTGCCTGCTTCCAGATGTGCACCTGGAGTTACTGATCTGCCCAGAATTGCGGAGCTGCTGTCTCCCATCGGTTTAGCACCAGGGTTAGGTTGGATGCTGGTGTGCTGGAGGTGGTGGCTTCACTGCTGGGGTAACACCCGTGGGCCAAAGCAGAATCTGGGCTGTGGAATGGGAAGTTTGCATCCATTGGAAATTGAAATTCCAGCTCAGGCAACATCGGTGAAAATGCTTTGAAGCATATGGGCAGCAAGAGTTGGAGAGGGAAGGACAGAAACGTTGATGGGGATTTTTATTCATTTTGGAAGCGGATTCCTTAGTTGCCCAGCTGAGCGTGCCAAACCTGTGAATCAGGGTAACCCTGGAACGAGCAGCAAAGAGCCCGCGTGTCCCGCTGTCTTGCCACTGTGTTTAGCACCCACCAGACAGGACAGCCGAGCAGCCCCCGTGTCCCAGCCTTGGCAGCTGCCCCTTCCCGATCGCCCTGCCCGGAGGGAACATGCTGATTCTGAGATCCGCCGTTCTGTTTCGAGTGCTGTCCTATTCAACGAACACAATAAGAAAGCCGACGGCAGATGTGGCCGGTGAAAAGCATGATCAGCTGCCAGGAACAGCCCGAAAGCCCCAGAACAGTGTCCCGTGCTGAGGCCGATCCCAGCCCAGCACCTCCATCCTGCACCGCATCCCTCCGGGATGTGATCCCGGCGCGGCACAGCCCGCGGGCATCCCGCGGGACGGGGGGAGCGGGGAGCAGGCAGCCGCAGGGAAGTGTGTCCGAGGGATATTCCGCTGTCTGCAGGCAGAACACGGAGCAGATCCTTGCTGGAAATCAGCTTTAATAAGTGTCAGCGTTAATTGTGTTGCCTGCTCGCAGCCCTGCCCCAGTGTGCCCTGCACAGCTCCGTGTCCCCTGCCCACACCTGCAGGGAGTCAGGGAAAGCTCCAGCACCATCCAGAGCCTTCCTCCTCTAATGGGCCACACCGAGTGTGAGATGTCTGGGCACGCTCCCAAGGGCTGGAGCTGCTAATTGCTCCTGGGTTTTACAGAGCTCGGGGCTTTTTCAGGGATTTTGGACATCTGTCTGATTGTGATGGCGCAGAGAACGGTTCCCACTGCAGGCACAGCTTTGAAGCTGTGGGATCGCAGGAAGCTTCAGGAAGCAGATGGATTTAACTGACAAATTGAAGCTCACTGAGTTTTCGTTTAATTAACTTTTAATTGGCAAATTTGGGGCTCACGCATTTTTAGTATAATTAGCTGCTTAAATTAGCTGTTAACAGAGGTTTAAATTTAGAAGTAGGCTTTTTATATCCCATGTCTGGGTTTATACTGTATCCATGCTGTGATTCTTTTTCAGCCAAATGCTTTAACTCCAGCACACCAAAGGATGAGGAGGTTTGGAAGCCACTACAGGAACTTAGAGTGGGAAAAATGAGATGCACAGTTCCACAAGGATTATCCCGAGTGTTTCTTTCTGCATGGGGTTTCCAGTCACTGCACCATCAGATGTGGAGGATCAGAAAATGAAGGATCTTGTGGAGAGAGGAGGGGAGGGGAGGAGAGGGGAGGGGAGGGGAAGGGGCCCCTAACACCCTGTTTGGTGGCTGGAAGGAGAGGGACATGGAGGGAACTTTGGGCCACCTGGAAATGTTGGTCTTGGATGTGTTCTTCAAGGCTTCTGAGCTCCTAAGAAAAAACATCTCCCTAACTGGGGATGGATTGGGTCAAAGGATGAGCTGCACTGAAGGAAGAGTTCCCAGCAATGGGATGTATAAAAGGATTTTTAGAAGTCCCAAAAAAAGAGAGAATCTTTTGATTTTTGCAGTTGAAAACAGGAGAAAAAAAAAACTCAGCAAAGATATCAAGGAGGTGATGATACAGCTGTGATTTGTTCCTTTTTTTCAAGGCTGCATCTGTTTACTATTTTAGGAATAAATTCACAAGCAGGGTGGGCAGATCTGTATTGTTCTTAATCCCCCAGATTAAGGGCAGCAGAGAGGGCAGAGCAACCCAGCCAAAAGTGAGGGCTAAAAGCTGCTCGAGCCAGGGCTGGAAAATACAAATCTGCTCCTTCCTCAGCAGGAATAAACTGCACATTTTTCTCCTCTTTGCTAAGTTCTGTATAAACAGAACAAAAATATGTTGTGGAGAAATGGCCTTTCCCCAAACTGAACAAGAAAGGCATGGTCAGGTCTCTGCTCTTTCCTGATAAAAAGGTCGAAAAATATTTTAAGAACTGCGGAAAGAATGGAAATGTGGCTAAATGGAAATTCAAGTGGAGTAGGAAACAATAGCATGGATTAGGTCATTCCCTGCAAGAACAGGGAGAAAATGTCAGGGATTCGAGTGTTCTGGACCTTGGTTTCCTCTCTCGTTGTGAGTAAATGAGGCCCAAGCTCTCTGGAAATAACTGGGGGCGGAATGGGAGCCCCCAACACCATCCCTGGGGTCACAGAGGGGCTTTGGGGCTGGATGCTTCCTCAGGAGGAGACACATCCATGGGAAGCAGAGCCCTGATATCTGGGAGGTGCAGCTCTGCCTGTTCCTGCTGGGAGGGAATTTTTGGGAGTCCTTGGGAGCCTTCATCCCTCCATTAATGGTCCCACATTTAATTACTGCACATTAAGTGATTGCACACTTTCAGTAGCCTCTGGTTGTCATCTGCCCCCAGCACTCCCTCCAGGATTTAGGTTCTTGGGCTGACAGACAGACACCAACTGTCCGGAAACCTCCCACATGAAGCGTTTGCCAAGGATTTCCACAAAATTTTAAAAACCCAGTTCCAGGAAGAGCTCTGATTTCTGAAGAAATGTTGAAAAATTGGGAGGGGAAGTTATTTTTCTACGTAGCAAAGGGGGAATAAAATGTAGGTATTTGCACTGTAATTTCCTTTAGAAATTTCTACAGCTACTGCTGGAGTTTTTCAAAAAACATTTTCCAGGCCCTGGGGTCACAGCTCCTCCAGCTCAGTGGCCCTTGAGGAACAAAAATTGGCCCTGGCACAGGGTGCCCAGAGAAGCTGTGGCTGCCCCTGGATCCCTGGCAGTGTCCAAGGCCAGGTTGGACATCAGGGCTTGGAGCAGCCTGGGACAGTGGAAGGTGTCCCTGCCCATGGCAGGGGTGGGACTGGATGATTATTAAGAACCTTTCCAACCCAAACCAGGGCAGAGAGAGGAGTTTCATACCCATCAAGACAGGAGATCCCTGCATGCCAGATCTCCTTTCCCCAGGCATTGGGATTATTCCCTCACTGGCTCATTCCCACACAGATTTTGGCCAAAACTGATGAGCCCAAAGTGCCTCCAGTGTGCTCCAGTGCAGTCCAAGCTCATTTCCAAGCTGTTTCCCCCTCATTTTCCTTGCTGGGAGCTTTGCTGTCTCTTTCTGTCAGCTGCCTGGTTATTCCCAGCCCAATATTCCAAGCTAAACTGTCCTTTCAAGCTGCAGGAAGGAGAATGTAGGACTCAGTGAGCCAGAGAACAGATGGGCAGATTGGAGCGTGAATGGAAACCTTTGCCATTGAGGAGCTGAAATCCCACCCCAGAGCCTGCGGGGCAGTGAATTACCCGGCAACAGGGGCTGGAGCAAGGCTGGCATATGGGAAAATCCTCCTTGTCAGGGAGGCATGAGGAGAGCTCCAGCTGTTTGCAGGGAACCTCTGCACCTGGCCAGCCCAATAAATCTGTCACAAACTCAGCAGCCACCGACTGCCAGCGCAGCAGGGTGGCTCCTCCTGGGCTATTTGCACATCCTGCCCACAGGAAATGTGCCCAGAAGGGATTAAAGCAAGGCCACACTTCATAAATTGATCCCATTCTGAGCCTTTCAGCCCTACAGTGAATCAGCATCCAATCCCCAAAGGGAGATTTCCTAGGAAGTCTGAAAGGGAATAAACTGCCAGGTTAAAATGCCATGTTTATCAAACTGAGCGAGAGACTCTCCTGCTTCCTACGTGATTTCAAATAAATTAGAAGCCCATCTGCTGTGCTTGGTTGCAAGAAATTAATTACTTCCAAGGGTGACGAGTTTTTACAACAAAGTAATTATCAAGCTAATAATAAAGGCAGAGTTTGGGCCTTCAACAAGAGCAAATTACTGCCACTCCAGTGCCTGCAGCTGGGTGTTCCTGAGAATCCCTGGGGACTCCTGCCCCAGGGGCTCCAGGAGAGGGATGCAGATGGATAAATAACTGTGACATCACACGGGGCCATGTTCAGAAGCTCCCAGGAATGGGTTCCCAGAGTGAGCTGGGATCCAGAACCCCCCAGCCTGGGCTGAGCCCCCAGCGTGGGCAGCAGGGGAGGGGGATTCTGCCCCACTCAGGTGAGACCCCACCTGCAGAGCTGCCCCAGCCCTGGAGTCAGGCTGGGAGAGCTGGAGGTGCTCACCTGGAGAAGGCTCAGGGAGAGCTCAGAGCCCCTGCCAGGGCCTGAAGGAGCAGCCTGGGATAGTGGAAGGTGTCCCTGCCCATGGCAGGGGGTGGAATAGATTGGTCCTTGGAAAGCATGCTGGAGAGTCTGATTTTCCTTATTGGGAACCTGCTCTATTGATTTTCCTTATTGGGAACCAGCTTCCTGGTTGTTATACAAGCAAACCCTCATCACAAAACTTTCCTTTTCTCACTGAGGTGTCCACGAGGCTTCTCCAAGTGCAGCTGTAGCTGCACCAGACAGGCCAAGCACCAGGAGAGGTTTCTGAAGTGTCCAGATAATATTCCTGCCACTTCTAAATATCCCCAGTGCTATGGAGACAGCTCCAGACTGACACAACTGAGTGTTTCTGTGCTGGCTGGAACCTTTCTCCTTGGCTGCATCATTGTTAAGGACACTGGGCTGTTCATGTGCAGGCCAAGGGCTTTTTTCCCACATGGCTCATGGCTGAAAATGTGATGAATCAGGGTTTGAGGTGATTTATCTCTATTTCAGTCTCTCCTAACTGTATTTTCTATTTCTATCACCCACTGTCATTCAGGAAATTCTTGTAGGTGTCCAAAGACACCATGACTCACACTTTGGCTCTCCCAGCTCTCATGAACAGTTTTCACTCAGATTTTGGGATCCTGGCTCGCAGCAAGTGGCTCTCTGGGACCAGGCCCATGACTGGGGAGAAGGAAAATGCTTGGTTTCCTATGAGTCAGCCCAACTGTGGTTTGTGTTGTCATCATTAACACATCTATGCAGCTGGAATTATTTTAATAAACTTGGTGATGATAATAGTTTTAATAATGATTTTAGGTGTTAATTCCGATCCTCCAGGGAGTCTCTTCCTTTGATTTGTCAAAGCTGAGTGAAACCCAGACCCCTGGAAGCCAACAATCTCCTTTGAGGAGAACCTGGTGTTTCACCTCACACAAGTTCTTCCCCTTCTTCTTCCTCTTCTTCCTCCTCCTGCTTGAGCTGTGCTAAGCTTTCAGTTTACTGCTCTGACAAACACAGAGCACACCTGGTGAGCACCCAGCATGGACAAGGAGATGAGGATTGAGAATGCAGGCATAGCCACCCCCAGCCTGCAGCACCTATAAATAAAACAGAGATCTGGAGCCAAAGAATAACTCCTGGGCTGCAAGAAACCTTCAGTGCCAGCTCGGGCAGCTCCTTGTGTTTTCCTTCACTGGAGCTGCAGCCAGAGGTGTCATCCTGAGTGTGGAAGTACAACCAGAGGAGTGACCTTGGGAATGCAAGCTCCAGTCTCCCAAGGGCTTTTCCCACTTGGAGGCTCAGGTGGATGAAATTCCTCAGCAGGCATCCAGCAGCACAGCAGAGCTCAGGGCAAGGCTGTCCAGACAGAGAGGGGAATTTTATTTGAGATCCAGCTGCTCTCACCCATTCTCAAACACCCCCAAACTCAGCAGCAGCAGGACACAGGGGCCCCACAGCCTGCCCAGGGTCACTCAGAGTGGCACAGGGGACAAGGGACACCAGCAAAGCCTTGGCACATCTCCCCTGGCAGCCACGTATTGATGTTGGGTGGCCATCACAGGATCCCCTGCAGCTCTCCCCTCCTCACAACACAGTCACCACTGGGTCACCTGGAGGGAGTGGGAGGGGTGAAGGTCCCCACAGGGATGGGGACAAAACTGACGTGGCGCCCATGGCTCTGTTGGGGAGCGATGGCTGGAAGAGGATGTTTAGGGGGGAATGTCCTGGTTGAAGGACTTGCAAGAAAGTAGGACACACATTAATAGACTTCTCAAGGAGTTTTGGGGAGGATTTGACTTTGAACTTCCTTTTTAAAAATAAGAAGTGGCCTACATAGGACTGAGGTTAAAATTATGCAAGTATCCCCGGTAATGTATAGAGCAGCAGGAAACCCCAGAATAGCATCAGAGAGGGATTTGTGCCCTCAGCAGAGACCATCTGCAGAGGAGAAACTGATCTCCTTTGGAAAATCCATGGTGGATCACTGGGAAAGGAGAGATTTTACTGTCCTGTCAAGGACTCTGTACAGAGAAAGCTGTGGGTGTGCTCAAGTTAAATCTCCTGCAGGGCAGGAGGTGGTAGAGGGCACTGAAGGCACATCTGAGGTCCAGAAGGAGAGTGGAGAACTGGCCAGAGCAGGAGTGTGCAGAGAGCCCACCCAGTGCCCCTGGAGGCACAGGGCCAGGAGCTGCCCCCAGGCAAAGCTCAGGAGCGTCCGAGCCCCATCCCGAGGCAGGAGCGTGTCCGTGCCTGGGCACTGGGGCACTGGGGCAGAAATTGCTGTGGGCTGGCTTCTCTGGCCTCCCCTCCCTTTTTCCTACCCTGGGAGGGGACAGTCCTACCCCTGGCCAGCCCAGGCACTGCCTGCAAGTTTCTCTCTGCCGTGTGAGCACCTGCCCCAGGCAGGAACTGCTTCTGGGTGCTGTTCCCACATTTCCCAGAGCTGTGTGGGAGACACCAAAGCACACAGGTGACACAGGGGCTGTGGAGATAAAGGACAATCCTAAACCTCCCTCCTCATTTGGGAGGTTTAGGAAAGAAACAAAGCAGCTCTCAGGGAAATTTGCTGTACCTCAAAACAAATCCAGATTAATTGACCTCGTGGCACTAAGAGATAGGGCTTGGCTCTCCTTGGGCTGGGGCCTCTTATGAAGGTAAATCTTGCAGAGCCCACCTGGAGCTGTGGTTGCTGAACATTCACCAGGGCTTTGGGGCTGTCCAAGCCAGTGGGCAACCAAAGGATGCTGAAAAAATTCCAGTGCCCAGTGCTTCACCAAAAGTCAAAATGTTCTACCCATTGTGTTTGCTATTCCCATTATTTTTGTCACTGCATATAAAAAATGGTTTCTGTTTGTCTGGTCGGAATTACCAGTGCTGGATTTGTCTCAAGGACTCCTCATCCTTGCAGTGCCTCCCTCCATCTCATGTTTAAAATCATGAACCCCCACAAAGTGCCCTGGTTTGGGTAAGGTTGGTCCTGGAGCCCGGTGACAAGAACAGGACTGGGCACCATCCTTGTGGATCCATGGACTTTGGCAATATTCCATTCAGTCTAGCACAACAACTCCACCTTGGCCAGCATCTCTGCTTGTCCCCCTGTATGTCCAAGAGCTGGACAGGCCCCAAGTCCCTCCCAGGGGGCTGAACATGAGGCTGAATGAAGATAAACAGACTTGAAAAGTCAAGGGAGGATTTTTCACTGCCTGCTTCTTCCCAGTGGAGGGAAGGGAGGGTAAGGATGAAGGGAAAGCCAAAGGAGGAGCATGAGCCTCTCCACAGACAAATCCATGGAATTTCAGCCACTGCTTTGGACTCAGTCTGGCCTAAGCTCAGTTCTGGGTGGTGCTGGTGGGGTTCAGGGCAGAGCTGAGGTCTGTGCTGGGCACTGGGGAACACCCCCAAGGCGGAGGCAAAGCTTTGGGCCACTGGTTGTGGTGCCCAGTGACACCCAGGAAGGGACAGTTGCCTACACAAGCCTGGTTTGGTATTTGGGGTATCCTAAAGGAGATCCTGTGGGTCTGTGCTGGATCTTCCAGCCCTGGAGATGCCACAGGTTCCCTGGAGCACCATCACCTGCATTAGGCAGCTGAAAGCCCCAGTTCAGTGCCCTTCACCACCAGTTCAGAACCAGCAGTCACCAGCTGAGGTGTGCAGAGAGACCCTTGGGTGGCTGTTGCCAGACCCTGCTCAGGCCACAGGAAGAGACTGAAATCCTGAAATCCTGGCTCCACGGAAAGCCACAGCAGCATTCCCATTCCTTGTTCATGGGGCTCCCCCCAGCTCATGAATGCTGCTCCCAGTGCTTGGCTCCAGTTTCCCACAGGCTCTGAACTGCCCCAGAAGCTTCCCCAGGACAGCTCTGCTCCCTGCACAAGCTCCAGGCCCCTTTCTCAGCCGCTGTCCCCTGGGAGGCCTGGGGAATGTCCCAAAGGTGTTGCAGTCCTGACTATTCCATGTCCAGCTTTCAGATCCATGGGAGCCAGCAGAGACCAACCCCATAACCTCCTGCAGCGCTCCCTCCCTCCCACTGCCAGAGAACAAACCAGAGGTGCATTTTTAACCTGGTTGCTGCATTTGTGCTGCTCTCAGGTTGGAGAGGATCCCCCTCAAAGATGGGCCAAGACTGACTGACTTGGTTGCATAGAAGCCTCTCCTGCCTTGTACTTCTTATAAAATCCACTTGGAAAAATAATCCTGGAGGCTGCGCTGACAAATGAGTAACTCTGCCTGCTGCAGGAGCCTGCCCCTTCCCTTTCCACGGGTGTGCTTTGGAAACCAAACACAGAGAGAGCCCCTCGGGTTGGCCAAAGCAAACAGCTCTGCTCAGAATATAGACATAAACATATAAACCAGGCTGTGGACAAATTAGCAAGAAGCATTTCTGAACACAAACCCTGCCATGGGGCCAGACCTTTCCAGTGTGCAGAGCCAACGGGGGGCTCTTTTGGTGCTGTCAGATTTTGTTGCTGCTGCCAGGCTGATTTACAGCAGCTCTTTGTGCAGTGTGGCCCCTGCTCAGGGCCTGTGTGAGGTTGAGTCCAATGGGAAGCAAGGATCCTTCTTCCACTTGATGCAAACCCAGCAGAAGAAATCTCAACCCTTCTCTTAGAGGGGGGAAAAATATAGTACAAGAAACCTTTAAATCAACCCAGCAGAGGAAATCTCAACACTCCTCTTAAGGAAAAGAAAAAAATAATTATAATATAAGAAATGTGTAAAATCTTCATCCTGGTATGATTTCTTTGATTTTAACAGCTGTTGATAAAGACTTTTTGAGGCCATAGGGAGGAGCAGCCACTATCTGCAAAACAGATCAGGAGCAAGGCTACCTTCTGTCTCTCTGATCAGGAACAGGGGGGATATTTTGGGAGCACTCAGCCTGGAAAGGCAGGAGGGAGGAGTCAGGATGGAAACACGGGGTTGACATGGATGGAGCGGAGCCCCTCTGCCCCCAAACCCCAGGGCCCCGTGGGGAAGGTGGGGTCTGGCTGGGCCATGGGATGGGCTCTGTTTGGGAAGGGTGTCCCTGGAACAGCCTGGTGTGACCTTCCCGAGCCAGAACGGGGGGATCTACAGAGCAAACGCTTTTCCAGACAGGTGTGGAACCCCCAGAGCAGCTTCTCCACATTTCTGGGGAAACAACAGGCACGTGCTGAGAGGGCTCTGGGAGACAGGGGGCAGAGAAACTCTCAGAACGGCTTTTTTACCCAGAAAAACTTTTTTTTCCATTCTGACATTAGCTTGAAAAGGGCCTGGTTTAAAAACCAACCACCCTCAAACTAAAAATGTTTTTATTTGAAAAGAGGATCATGTCAAGAGCAAAGCCCATCAGAGCACAGGGAGGAGATGGACGGTCCCCCTCATCTCATTGTCCTCTCCAAGCTCTGAGCCCCTGGGGACAGCCCTAGGAGAGCAAATCAAAATTTATTTCTGAATCAAAATTTAGGGGGTTTGGCACAGAAAAAAGGGTTTCTAAATGTTTCTTATACCGAGTCAAACCTCAGGGAAGTGGAAACACCCAGCAGATGCACTTGGGCTACTCAGGGCCTCAGCAGAGATTGTTGAATCACAGAATTATAGAAAGGTTTGGTTGGAAGGGATATTAATTATCCAGTGCCACCCTCTGTGATGGCCAAGGACACCTTCCACAATCCCAGGCTGCTCCAACCCCAGTGTCCAACCTGGCCTTGGACACTGCCAGGGATCCAGGGGCAGCCACAGCTGCTCTGGGCACCCTGTGCCAGGGCCTGCCCACCCTCCCAGGGAACAATTCCTGCCCAATCTCCCATCCAGCCCTGCCCTCTGGCAGGGGGAAGCCATTCCCTGTGTCCTGTCCCTCCATCCCTTGTCCCCAGTCCCTCTCCAGCTCTCCTGGAGCCCCTTTAGGCCCTGGCAGGGGCTCTGAGCTCTCCCTGGAGCCTTCTCTTTTCCAGGCTGAACACTCCCAGCTCTCCCAGCCTGGCTTCAGAGCAGAGGAATTTCTCTAGGCTCCAGAACACCCCAAGTCTGAGCAGAGGAATTGAACCTGAAGCTGTCACAGCCTTGAACCAGACCCCGCTGCAGGCAGAGGAGGGGGTGAGCAGCTCCTCGTGCAGGGCAGGACCAAAGCTGCACTGAACACTCCCCCATGCCTGGCCAATGATAATCTTGTGTTTATGCCATGATTTAGCCCGTGACTGGCTCCAAGAGCAATTTTCAAATGAAGGTGTGGGAAGTGCTGTTGCCTTTTCCATGGCCATGGATACAGGGCTGAGCACAGACAGTAGTAATGCTCCAAAGGCTGAGCCAAGGAAATACCTCAAATGCTCGTGGTGCACTGTCAAGTGTAAAAGTGGAACATAAAGACACTTCTGGTGCAATTTCTAGGGGAAAAAAAAGCTCTTCAAGCTTCCTTTTGTTGCTAAGAAATAGCAAAACATGAGAATAAGCAAAGAAGTACTGCAGAAGACACAGATGTGCAGCACAGTTCATCATCCATGGACACACTCATGACAGCCAGCTAAATACAGTTGTTTTCCATGTCCAAAATGATCCTTTTGTGGGACAAAAGCTCCATGTATCACCAATAATGTATTAACTACTCTTTGGAGAGAATAATGGAAGACTTGGCTAAAATATTCATACTTTTATTTGTGGTTTCTGAAGTCTGAAACCATGAGGATTTCAAAGCATTTCATGTGGCTCATTACAGCTAAGCTAAGGGGGAAATAATCTATTGTCGAGCTATTTGAAAGGAAAAAGCAACACTGGGAAGGGTTGAAAATGTGAGAAGTGCTTCTACCATACGGTTTGAATTCTGATGATGATTCATCACTTGCCACTAAAATTTTAATTTTCAAAATCAAAAATTAAAGGGGGGGAGGGGGAAGGCTGAATATTTATTTCCAAGTTCTCAACCCACATGTGTTAAACAGCAAAATATGGTGTAAATGCATTGTGCTGAGGAACAGAAGCTTAGAAATTCCTTCCCCTAGCAAAGGGCTGAAGAATTGCAGAGGATTTGAGATCTTTTAATTTCCTATTAAATACAAATAAATGTTGAGGCAGCCCATCATAAAATGGCCCTCTCTTCCTCAGAGTTATCCCAGGGAATTCAGCAGGAATAGCCCAGCTGAAGTTTTTATATTCTTTAATACAATACAGATGGCAAGAGAGATGGAAAGTGCTTGGTATGCAAGTGCTGAAGGCTTTCAATGTTCATTTTAAAACGCATAAGAATACTTTAAAAATGAGCCTGCATTAATCTTTGCATGCCAAAATTTATAACATGCACCCACTGAAGTGTAAATTACAGCCAAGGACTGACAACAAATTCCTTGGCCATAAACACCGACCTTCTCTGAAAGAAAAACCACAACAGTGCAGAGCAGAATCAGCAGAAAAAGGTTTTGTTTGCCTGAGTGTGTCGTCTTGCAGACACCTGACTTCACAGGGATCTCAGCACGTGATACTCACTTAACCTGAATCAATCATTTTCTCTGAAATCCACACTGACTTCTCATCATAAACATCAGAGAAGTGGTGAATTTTTAGAGCAAGCTTGTTGTGTATCAGATTGAGCATGCACATGTTTTAAGGGGGTTGAGTTATGGAAGGCTCTGATTCTGAAGCAGTGAACCCCAGGTCTCTCTGTCGCTCCAAACCTCCTGGATCTCCTGCAGCTGTCAGGGATGTGTCCACGTGTGCCAGGTAGAAGGAGATCTGGACAGACTGCAACCTCCTGATGAACCCTGATTCTGCCAAAGGACAAGTCTCAAATTAACACCATTTGTCCACAGAAAGTGGCTTGATAAAAATATAAAAATACAAGAGGAATTGAAGCCTCATTGTCATCCTGCCACAAACTTTTTAAATGAGGGATCAAAGATTCCTCCCCCAGAGGCTGTTAGGCACTGAGCAGGGAATGTGCACAGCCCCGAGGCTGCCAGAGCTCCAGGAGCCTTTGGACAGCGCTGCCAGGGATGCCCAGGCTGGGATTGTTGGGGTGTCTGTGCAGGGCTGGAAGCTGGACTGGATGATCCTGGTGGGTCCCTCCCAGCACAGGATATCCATGATTCCATAATGGGATGAGGGCCCTTAAGATGCCCAGAGAACCCTCCCAAACATCCTCTCCCTGATGTGCCCATGGCAGACGTTCCTTAAACAAGCCCAGCCTCTCCAAGCTGCTTTTCCCACCCCAGATCACGTTGCAGAGGGAGCAGCAACTCCAGTGGGATGAGGGGGACCTCAGAACTCTGTCCTTGGCTGGAGCAGCTGTCACCAGCACAGCCAGCCAGGGAACACTGGCTACACTGCAGAAAATTAACCTAGATTTGAGAAACTGACCTGCTCCCATTGGCACCAAATCATCACCTTTGTGCTCCTGGGGTCACAGCTCTGGCAGTGCCAGGGGCACCTGGGCCACCGAGTCAGGTCTCAGCTGCCACCTGGGCTGGTGGGGCCCATGAGATTCCCACACGGAACATCAGAGGTGTCCCCATTGCCTGGCTCTTCTGTCCCCATTACCTGGCCCTGGTGTCCCCCGTTACCTGGCTCTGGTGTCCTCCATTGCCTGGCTCTTCTGTCCCCATTGCCTGGCTCTGCTGCCCCCATTGCCTGGCTCTGCTGTCCCCATTGCCTGGCTCTGCTGTCCCCCATTACCTGGCTCTGGTGTCCCCCATTACCTGGCCCTGGTGTCCCCCATTACCTGGCCCTAGTGTCCCCCCTGCCTGGCTCTTGCTGCAGGGCTCATTGGCACAGATCAGACCCAAACCCCACTGCAGAGCACCGTGAGAGGCTCTTTCCTGCTCTCTCCTCGGTAATTCAATCCCAGCCCGGGCTGGGAGCCAGGCGGCACCAGCAGCGAGACAGACTCTGCTCGGTTATTAACGTGTTTCTTGATCCCAAGGAGCCCTTCCCAAGGAAAAACCCTTCTCTCCAGTGGGCCAGCCTGGAGCAAACAGATTGGAGCTGCATTTTTCCTTTGGCTGTGGTGCCTGGGCTCCTTGGCCTTGTGCCAGTGGGCAGCAGCTGGCCCCAAGCTCGCCCTCAGGATGTGCAGCTCTGGCTCCTCTCCCGCCTGCCTTTGGGGAGGGGGAATCAAGGGCCACCTTTACAAAGCAAATGCTGGCGGGTAAAAAGTGCTTAAATGGGTTAATTTTTGTTATTTTGCTTTGCTTTCTCTTGTGGTGGTGTTTTGTTGATTTTCTTTCGGCGGACAAAGCAAGGATGCAGCAGATGCCACGTGCTCAGAGCTCACCTCAACACAGCTGGGGAACAGACATAATTTCAGTGACTTAGAGGGAGGATGTTTTGAATCAGTAAAAACCACATGGAAATTAGCTTTTTTTTTAATCATTTGCCCAAATTCCTGTAAGTTAAGGAGATACCAGGTACCCTGTACTCAGAGAAATATTCCTGCTGCTCTCCATGACATCAATCCCTGAGCTTTGGCTGCCTGGGGATCTGTGCTGCGCCTCCAGCAGATGTAATCTTTTTACAAGGGTGATGTTTGGTGGTAGTATTCTCAAGCTATTTCTGGAAGTGAATGCAATAATCTTCCACTCGGATATGACTGTCTCCAGCATAAACAAATCCAGGCCAGCTTTGCACCATAGTTCTACTGTCTGGAAATATCATCATGGAGGATGTTTACTTGACTCTTTCAATTTTTTTTTTTCATTCTTTGCTTTGTTTGCAGTCAAACTTTTTTTTTTTTTTAGATATATACACTTTTCCCAACCCAAATATCTTCCCCCTTTCATATCAGCATCTCTTGCTCCAGAATTTGGGGAACAGCCAAACTCCTTCACTAGAACAGCCAAACTCCTCCACTGGAACCTGTTTCTATCTGGGACATGACATCGTTCCAAGTTGTCACAAAGTCAAAGTGTGTGTTCTATATACAGGACCAGCATGGAGGGCTTGTGTTGTCTTTGGCATTATGGCCACTGCCACAGTCATCCAGGTCTGTCCTCCCCTGGAACCACAGGACATCAGACTCCCGAATCTGAGTGACCTCTCACTGCGTAGGTGACATTTCCCCTCCAGGTGGGACAGTTGGACTCAATGGGCTGAATTTCATTGTCCTGGCAGCCTCCCAGTGCTGACGTGGGAGTGACAAAGAATTGTCTTTGGACAGCTTTGATGCCTTTGAGGATGTGGGGACAGACCCATGGGGACATCCCCATCTGACCATCAGCCTCCTTTGAAAACAGTGAACAGCAAACCAGCACTGTGCTGTAAACTCAAGGTCTGAGATGAACCAGAAGTGATTGCAGGAGAAATCTGCCCTCAGCCAGAGGCACTGGGTGGGATCATCCCCTCTGTGATGAGTGTGATGCTCCTAAAATCCCACAAGGGTTCACAGCTCCAAGGAGCTCTTGCTTCAGGACTGGATGGTGCTGGATCTGTGCTAGACCTGCTGGAGTTCAGGCTGGGGAAGAGCATTTATTATGACAGGAAAAGAAGAGTGTATTTTTGAGATGGCCTGATTTATTCCTGCCTGGATGGGACCTGTGGAGGTGTGTGAGACACTGAACTTCCTTCCTGGCCACACTGCATGGGGCAGCCCGGGGAACCACCACGGCTGCTCGTCTGTGCTGAACCATCTCAGGGAGAAGTTCCTTGCAGGGCCCATGGCCCAGCTGGGCACCACATCCAGGCTGTGCATGACCCTTCTGTCCCTCTGTCACCTGTAGCTTCTCACTGAGAAGTTGTTGGGATGAAATCTTCCCGACAGGATTGGTTCAGATAAACACATGGACACAGCTGGAAGCAGCTCCAGGGGAGGTGAATCACACCCAGCCTTGGAGACCATCAAGGCAAGATGAAACAGCCTCAAATTGCTCCAGGGTAGGTTTAGTTTGGATAGTAGGGAAAAACTTCCAATGGAAGGGGTGGTAAGGAATTGGACCTGCTCATTGGGCCACTGTCCTTGGAGGATTTAAAAGATGTGTAATTGTGGCACCTGGGGACATCCTTTGTGTTGGCCTTGGCAGCGCATTCCAGGGGGAATGGTTGGACTCATGATCTTAGAGGCTTTTTCCAAACGGAATTCCATGATTCTAAGAGTACCATCAGCCTCCTTGCTTAACACTCCTGGCTCTGGAAGAACCCCTGGATTTCAGAATCCCCTGGACATCAGAGCTGAGGATCACCTTTAAACCACACAAATGTTTATTCCACCACCCCTCTCCCCCTAAACAGCAACCAAGTGTCCTACAAACCCCTGTGTTTGCTCAGATCTGCTCCCACTAAGGAATAACCCTGCAGGGAATGAGGAGGCAGAAACGGGACCAGATTAATTTGGAGTGTGCCCTCCCAGCCCGGCGTCAGCGGATATGGATATTTTTGTGCTGCTTCCTCGGAGATATTTTTAGCCACTCAAGTGACTTGTGGCAATTCCCCGAGGCCAGAGTGATTCATAGGGTTTGGAGACTGCGCTGGATCACTCCTTGGGAAGGGAGCGTCATCCCAGTGAAATCAGGAGCTGGCTTCAAAGGCATAGGGACTTTGAAAAATGGAGCAGGATCTCCAGAATGAGGTTTTTGGCTCTGGCTATACTGGAACTGTGGAATTTTCAGATTATTATATCATGGAGGGGAGGGATCTTTTTGTTCTGGTGTTGGTGAAAGGCAGTGATTAATCTCACAGGCTGGGGGCAGGCAATGAGCAGAGCAAGACTCAGCCATGGAAATTCCCTCTTCCCTCAGTCCTCAGCAGCTTTTAACCGTGCCCTGGGCACCATCTCACATTTTTATCCTGCCTTTTACCCTGCAGCCTCTTCTCCATCAGTGCACATCAGTCCATCTTCTCCAGACCTCCAGCCCATTATCTCTGATGTGTTGGCCTACCAAAGACTTTTTTAAGTTCTTCTTGGAGTCAAGTGGGCTTTGGTAGGATTTGTGAAGTTCAGCAGTCCAAGGGCACTTTTCCTGCTCCTCCCCATCTCTATGTCCTGTCCCACAGGCACCCCTTAGATCATGTCCAAGAACTGCTTCTCTCTAGACTGACAAAAGTGGAGGAAGGAACCTCTCATCAATTCATGAGGAGATGATGAGATGATGAGATGATGAGATGATAGATGAGATGAGATGAGATGAGATGAGATGAGATGAGATGAGATGAGATGAGATGAGATGAGATGATGAGATGAGATGAGATGAGATGAGATGATGAGGCTGATTCAGGAGAAAGGTCCTTCCTCTACTCTTTGTCACCCCTTTACTTAGGAAAGGGGCATACCTTTCCTAAGTGACTTGAATGTGGGTTTGGAAGAATGTTTTGATGTATTTCTGCTGCATGGAAGAAAGAAGAGGTTTCCTGTCCAGCTTGGTGAGTTGGCAGTAGCTGTCCAGCCTGTCCAGCAGCTCATTTCCAGAGAGCATCCTCTGGACAGCAAAGAATGGGAATGATCAGGGAGGGCAAGAGCAGCATAAGCAGTGACCAGAGAACCTCCCTCTATCCCCAGTCCCCACAGAGCAGAATCAGGAGTGCTGCTGCCAACGGCTGTGAGAGCCCCATGGGGAGAGGGGAGGAATTAGGGCCCTCCTGGCAGGAAGAACCAAAAAGGATGGAAAAGATCTGGAGGCAAGGGAAGACAGGCCTTGGTCAGAGCTGACTGGGTGGCATGAGGCTCTGAAAGCCATGTCTTTGGGCTGCTCCTCAGGGCTGAGGCAGCAGCCAGACTTCCAGGCTCAGTCCTCAATTTCCCCGGTCATGTGGGGTCTGCTGGGCTCCAGGCATCCCTCAGCAGCAGTGTTTTGTGGGCAGATAATGCCTGGCTGCTCTTGTAAGAGATTGTAGCTGTCCTGACTACGGGGCAGTTCTTGATCCCTCCTGAGGTATTTTTGCCATGGCCAGGAGCCAGTGGGATCATGTGCTGGGATTCAGTTCCCAGTTCCTGCCGTCACAGGCCTGGGCACAGCACACAGGCTCCAGGAGTTATTTACAGCAAACCAGCCAAGCCCTCTGGCACAGCAGCTGCTGGGTGCCAATGCCAAAGGCGAGTGCTGAGGCCAGGATCTTCCTCCCCATGACCAGCACTGCCACAAAAGCAGCTGCTTCTTCAAGCCCTGTCTTGCCTGGGACTCAGCCTTCATCCACCCTTGCAGAGCAGAGGAATGGTAGTGACCACACTTGCTTGGTCTGCTCTGTGGTGAACTCAGAATCACAGAATATCCTGAGCTGAAGGGACCCACCAGGATCAGTGAACCCCTGTCCCTGCACAGACACCCCAACAACCCCACCCTGGGCATCCCTGGCAGAGCTGTCCAAAGGCTCCTGGAGCTCTGGCAGCCTCAGGGCCGTGCCCATTCCCTGGGGAGCCTGGGCAGTGCCCAGCACCCTCTGGAGGAAGAACCTTTCCCTGCTCTGCAGCCTGAGCCTGCCCTGGCCCAGCTCCAGCCATTCCCTGGCTCCTGTCTCTGTCCCTCCCCTCAGGAGGAGCTGCAGCCCCTGGTGAGTTATGACCTCAGCCTCCTCTTCTCCAGCCAAACAATCCCAGTGCCCTCAGCTGCTCCTCCTGTGGCCCTTCCAGACCCTTCCCCATCCTTGTGTCCCTCCTTTGGACACTCTCTCATGCCTTAACCTTCCATATATTGTGGTGCCTCAAACTGCCCCCATGGCTCAAGGTGAGGTGCCCCAGCCCAGAGCAGGGCTTGACAATCCCTCCATGGCCTGGTCAGCAATGCTGGGCCTGATGCCCCCAGGACAGGGATGTCCCCCCTGGTTGCAGGGCACTGCTGACTCTTGTCCCTCTGGCCGTCAACCAGAACCCCCAGTCCCTTCCCACAGCTCTGCTCTCCAGACTTTCATTCTCATTGTGCCCACCCAATGTCTCTGTAAGTGCTTCCCCTGAAAGCAGCAATGCTCATTCTCCAGGCCATGCTGCTCAGTTGCCACATCCCGGTCCCAAAGCGGTGGGACGGTGGTAGAAGCATGGGGAGATAGTCCTGGGCTGCCAGAAGAAAAGGCAGCTTCCAACACAAGAATAAAAATAAACCCCTCCTGCAAGAACAGTACCTGATAGGCCTGGTAACTAATTTCCAGCTTCACTGCAAAGGTTGTTCCTCCACAAGTCACAGCCTCATGGAAAAACTTCATTTTTCAGTTGTACCCTGGCAAAGCGAGGGCAGTGACAGGTGACCACAGCCTTGGTGTCACCCTGGGGCCATCTCAGCCCTGCAGAGGGGATTTGTGTGTTCAGCCAAGTGTTGGAGATGCACAAAGTGCTTCAAGTGCAGTGAAACCAGCCCTGGTCTGACCACCTGGTCTGCAGGACCAGAGAGTGAACCAAGCCCTCCTGAGACTCACCCAAGGATCAGGTGGAGCCACAGTGTGAGAAAGGGAGCGTGTGGGAAAGTGGATTGCAGGATAAAACCTCACCACGGAGCAGCTGAGTTGTTCTGGGAGAAAATTTCCTGTCAGAGAGTGTGGTTACACTGGAACCAAAATTTTTCTTAAGAACAGGCCAAAACTGAATGACTGATTGCTAATTTCTTCTTTGTGGCAGAGCAGCTTCATTTTGAGCTTATAGGCTGTGCATTTCAGTGCTTTAAATGAATGGTTTGATAATAATAATAATGTCCTAACTCCACAGCAGTACAGCAAATTAAATGTGATGCTCTGGGTGGAGGCTAAATAGACTTAGGATTGCATTAATGTTTATGTTTGGACGTTAACAGAACGAAATAACCTGGTGTTACTGAGCGGAAATCTGTTATCATCTGTCCTGGGGTAAATGCCAACACTTGGGGTTTTCCTTCAGATTTAGAATTTCAGACAGTGAAAGAATAGAGCAGAGTAGAGTAGAGTAGAGTAGAGTAGAGTAGAGTAGAATAGAATAGAATAGAATAGAATAGAATAGAATAGAATAGAATAGAATAGAATAGAATAGAATAGAACAGTGTGGGACCTACAGGAATCATCTGCCTGAGCAGGACTGACCCAAACTTAAAGCCTGTTGTTACGGGCATTGTCCAAATGCTTCTTGAGCACTGTCAGACATGAGGCATCAAGCACCTCTCTGGGGACCCTGTTCCAGTTTGATCACCTTCTCACTAATGAAATATTCCCTCAGATCAAGTCTGAACCTCCTTGGTGCATCTTCTCTCCACTCTAGACAAAACCAGTTCTGGGCCACTCACTAGGGAAGGAATCAGCCAGAAGTGCCCATGTCTGTGTAAAATCACAGTCAGGGGTGTGAGAGAAACCATAGAATCACAGAATAATGGAATGGTTTGGGCTGGAAGGGACCTTAAAGCCCATCCAGTCCCACCCCTGCCATGGGAAAGGACACCTCCCACTATCCCAGGTTGCTCCAAGACCTGTCCAACCTGGCCTTGTTCATATTGGCAATGATGTAAAGTTGAGGAAACACAAAGTACTGCTGTTGAAATACATAAACATTTAGAATCCGTGCATCAACCCAACCATGGAATTACATTTACTCATTTTCAAAAGAGGGAGAAAAGATTCCCACTTCAAAAGCAGTAACAAGTCAGAGCCCTGGTAGGACATTCACTGCGGATCACTCACTAGCACCATGAATAGCTGTATAATTAAACAAAAATTACAGGTAGTTTCACTGAGAGGGATGGAATGCTTACATCAAGAGGAAATTATTTCCTAATTCCTTTTCTAGATGTTTCCCATATTTTATGGCATTACGGCTTTCATGTTTGTTTAATTGGTAGAGCAGCAGGAAATGAAAGGAGATGTACCAAACGTGGTTTTGCCATGTATTGGAGGTTGTGTTCCTGGAAACTCAGCTCAGAGCATTGTCCAGAGACATTTGGGACTGAGAAAACCAAAGTACCCTAACAGGGAAGGAAGGTTTCTGTCATATGGAGCCAGGCTGGGAGAGCTGGGGGTGCTCATCTGGAGAAGGATCCAGGGAAAGCTCAGAGCCCCTGCCAGGGCCTAAAGGGGCTCCAGGAGAGCTGGAGAGGGACTGGGGACAATGGATGGAGGGACAGGAACACAGGGAATGGCTTCTCACTGCCAGAAGGAAGGGCTGGATGGGAAATTGGACAGGAATTGTTCCCTGGGAGGGTGGGCAGGCCCTGGCACAGGGTGCCCAGAGCAGCTGTGGCTGCCCCTGGATCCCTGGCAGTGTCCAAGGCCAGGTTGGACACTGGGGTTGGAGCAGCCTGGGATTGTGGAAGGTGTCCCTGCCCATGGCAGGGGTGGAGCTGGATGGGCTTTAAGGTCCCTTCCAACACAAGTCTGAGATTCTGTTCTGTGATTCCATTCTATGGCAGGCCAAAATCCTGGGACTGCAGTACAAGCTAACAAAGCAGCTGACAAAAGGAAGTGACATCCCTGAGCTCTGTCAGGTGCTCTGCGGGAAGAGGCACATGGGTTTCATCTCCAGAACCTTTCCCAAAGCTCTGACCCAGAACAGGGACCCAGTTAAACTCCTTCCCCTGAGCTCAGCCCTGGCCCTGCTCCTCTGCTGCAGCACGGCCAGAGTGCTTTTATCTTTATGCTTTTCTAATTGTGCTTTATTGCCTGCAGAAACCCCAGGAAAAAAGGGCTCATTACAACACTCACAATTGGTGCCTTATGATACCCAACATTCACACCCTTTTCTGGGGATTACAGTGCTGATGTTTTATGGATATTAAAGTATCTGGGGGAATCCTTGGCATTCATGGATTTACTGCACCAGAGTGAGGACAGGCCAGTGCATGGCACTCACAGCTGGATGTCTCAGCAGATTGAGGTTATTTGGTTTGTGATAGCACAGAAAAACTTGTCTTCATAACTCTGGATCCATAAAGAAAACATCATTCCAGTATACCACTGCTGGAATTGTCTCCTTGCTCCCAAAATAGAGGTGTAAAATACTGAAAGCTTCGGAAAGTTTGCATTTTCTCTTTCCCTGTGCTCATGCTGGAGCAGCACCAAACGTTTATACCCAGGATCCTACCCAGGCCCTGGTGCCCTTGCATGGCTCTGTCCCATGTCCTAGAACTCCTCTCCAGGCCCACTGCTTCCAGTCCCGATGGGATGTGTTGGGAAACAGGGCTGTGGGAACCTGGCTGGGGATTTGGCACATCCTCCTCGCTGCTGCTGTTCCTGTCCAGCATTGTGGCCACAGTGCCAGGCCATCCCTGGGGCTGAGAATGTCCCTGGTCATTCCACATCCCTGCACTGCCTCAGCTGGAAGTGGTGACAGGGTGTGACATGCCCGGGCCATACCAGGGCCACTGCCCCTCCTCACCCACCCCCTCCTGTGCCCCCACCCAGCCCCAAGAGTCACCCCTGGCTCAGCTCTGCCTCAGCTTCCCCACAGCTGCCAAGACCTCCAGCTCCTCTAGAAGGTGCTGGGCTTTGTTTCTCCTCATTCCTGCACCTCTGGGCAGCCCCTGGAGTTGCTCGTGGTGCCAGGCAGGGTCAGCAAAGCAACACATTGTGTGTCCTGCAGGGATGCAGCCCCAGCCCAGCCTACTTTGGCCCTAGCACCCATGGGCTCACACCTGAGCTAGAATTCTTCCAGAAGGCTTTCACAGAGGGAATCCAAGCTCCTGAGTGAGACCGAAGCTCCCTGGCCCTGTGCTGCAGCTCAGCTGCTCCTCAAGGTGCTCTCCCTGCACTTGCGCTCCCAGCTGGGCACAATTTTGCCTCCCTCTCCACAACAGGCAGCCAGGGCCTGCCAGGACTGCAGGAGAGACCCAGTCCCTGATTTTCGGGATTGCTGTGCCCGGAGGCATGGAATGACTCACAGTCTGGCAGCCAGCTGGGAAGTTCCCATGAACATAAGCCAGGCTGATGGTGCAAGCAAATATCTATTCCCAAGAGTCAAACAGGAGCAACACATTCACAGATGCTATAAAGAGACAGAGAAATAAAGGCAAACTAGACCTGGGCCTGCCAAGATGAGCCAAAAGCTTCTCTCATTCTCCTCCATCCCCTGGCCAAGTGTCCTGTGCAGGCTCTCTTCCCTCAAGCTCACAGCCACAGGGTAGGACCTGGGGCTGAGTTTGCTCCCTTGCCTTTGGATAACTTTCCTTCTTGGAGATGGGTCTGAAGGAAGACCCAGGAACATTTAGCCACTTCTCCAAGGGGTACCACATTTCCTGGATTGATTAGCAGATGTCCCTAGCACTGCTTCTGGACACTGCTTCTGCTTATCTCCACACATCTGGCTGTGGACTTCATCACTGGACAGACACTCCGGAAATGTCTCTCTCCTCCTGACCGACCACATTCCTGCTGCTCCATCACAGACACTTCCCCACCTTCCATAAAAACCTCCTTAACTCGGCAGCCACCCGCAGTGAGCTCTTGCAAGACTGACCCAGATGGCTCCTAGAATGCTGTGACAGCCATCACCTTTCTCTGGGGACACAGTGGGCAGAGTCTCTGCCTGTAATCTGCCCTGGGAGAGCTGCAGTGACACAGCTGATGTGTCCCATCACTTCCCACCCCATCACTGAGTGCTGTGGAGCTGCCAGGGACAGCCTCATTCCCAGCTGTGGCCAGGGGACACTTTATCCCTCTGGGAGTCTGTGGGGCCAGAAGTGCAGTGTGAAAGGCTCCAACCCCCTTTCCAGTCCAGAAGAGCATCCAACACCATCCCTGTCTCTGTGTGAATTCCTCAGGCTGTGCATGTGCTGAGTGAAAAAAATTCCCCTCCTTTGTTCTAATTTGTTTGCCCCATTATTCCCTTCCTCTCCTGTCTGAACCAGAGGGACCAAGCAATGCTGCTGGCACCCTACAGACTGGCCCACCTGAATTAAAACCTTTCCAGCTTTCCCTGTGTCAAACCACAGCCTCTTTACCTGGAGAACACCAAGAGCAGCAACCTGGGGTGGGAGGCAGGTGCGTGGCCATGGCCCCCATTGCTATTTCAGACACGTTAGGGCAGCTAAAGCACCCAGGACACATCTCAGAGCTCCTGCAGACCTGGTCAGAAGAAGAAATCTGGCTAGAACCATGCAGGCCATCTCTGCAGCACTGGAGGCCAATGTTTCTGTGCCTGAGCCCTGTGCTAAGGCCCAGCACTGGGGCCACCAGCCCAGGCCACTGGAAATCCTCAAGCCTGGAAGCTGCAGGAGTGGCAGCTGATGGGTTGTTGGGATCCCAGGCAAGATCCTGTCCAGTCTGGGTGTTTCCTGGCACATGAGAAGTGATGCCCAAGCTCTCAGCCCTCCCTGCAGGATGTTTGGTCTCCATGTCATCACCCCAGCCCTGCCCCTGGCCATGGAAGTGCAGAGCATTTTCCTGGCTGCAGAGGTAGCCTTGTGCCAGGCTCTCAGTGGAAGGATTTGTTACTCTGCTCCCCCAAGGACTCAGCAGCGGTAATTTTCCTATCCTGGTCTTATTTCCCACCTGGTATTTGGCATTTGTCTGCACAGCTTCCTCCTCAGCTGGGGATGAAGGTCAGCCAAAACAGCAGGAGCTGAGAGAGACGGAACAGAAACATCTCAGGGTGAGACAGTCTGGCACAAGCGCACGTTCAGCACCAACATCCCGGCTGAAGGCAGCACAGGAAATGCACATTGTCCTTGTCCTCAGGGCCATGAGTCACCCTACCCAGCCAGGAGGGGGCTCTGGGCAGGATGACCACCAGGACTGACACAGGAACCTCCAGGAAGGGCTCAGAGAGCCAAAATCAGAGCTCCAGAGAGCGGGACAGATCAGGCATCCCCACTCCCACACAGTCCCAGAGGCTTTGCACAGGGGACACTGGAGCCAGGACTGGGGCGAAGAAGGGGTCCTGGAGTGGCACTGGAGCACCTGAGTCACCATCCCACCTCTCTGATGGGAAACAGCTGCTCATCCAGGGATGAGTGGCCACAGGACTTGCTCCATGGGGCTGAGGTCTCATCCCTTGGGCTCAGCCCTCTCACACCTCCAGCCACTTTTCTGAAAGTCATTGTCCCTTTGGAGGGAAACAAGAAGAACTTCACCTCCCTCTGGAGCCAACCTGGCAGCTCTGAGTGCAGCAGGGTTGTTCCTGTGGCTGCACTGGAGGATGGATTTGGGTTGGGCTGGAAGCGGAGCAGCAGTGGTGGTACTGGGACCTGCAGATCCAGTGCAGCCCAGTGAGAGCACCTCTCTGTCTGCCCCAATCAAAGGATGTTTACCCAGCTTGTGGGGATCACTTGATTGGAAATCACATCCCCAGAGCCCCAGTCATGCTCGTCTGCCTGCCAGCCCTCCCCACCTCCTCCAGAGCCCTGACCACATCTGAGGCTCCCAGAAGAACACAGGACTGAGCAGATGTCAGCAGATAACAAGTCAGGCCCTGCTTGAATCTTTGGTGCTTTCTCCTGTTCCTCTAGCCACAGGAGCCAGCCCAGCTTTCCCTGGAGTTTTCACACAGACATTGTGTGGAAGAAGAACTGTCACTGACCCAAACAGCTCATGGCAGGAGCAGCTTTACCAGCACATGGAAAATGCCTGGAGAAGTTGGATGACACAGATGGGGACTGCCCTGAGAGATGGTCTTGAGCCTCACCAGTGAGTCTGGGGTCTGCCTCCTCCTCCAGGTGGATGCTAAGCCCATGTCAAATCAGACAATTTGACCATGATCCTCTGCAGCCCAAAAAAACCACATTTCTGGCATGTAAATAAACAAAAAACTTGATTTTATCATCCTGTCTGGCTGCCTTGCTTGTTCCAAGGTGCATTCTTTCCCAGGAAACACCCAGGAAGGCAGCTCTGGACACCAGCACAGAGCTGAGGAGGAGGCTGGGTGCTGCGGAACGTTGTTACTGCAGCAGACATTTGAGCATCCCTCCAACTAGAGCAATCAGCTGTCAGAGCAATCAAAAGGAGCTGGAAATCTCCTATAGCAGGGTAAATTGAGCTGTTATCACACAATTAAGGATTGATGAGAAAACTTTGGTTTGCACTTTAACCATCCCTTTCATCTGCAGAGCTCAGAACACTTGAAAATGCTTATAAATAAGGCCCACATCTCTCCAGAGGAGACATTATTACCCTTTTAACACTGGCCAAGAGCACGGGGAAGAGCTGAGCAACTCAGCAGGAATCTAAGTTTGATACTGGGAGCAGAGACCCCTCTCCTGCTGCTCTGGCTCCACTGGCAAAGACCCAAATCCTCACAACATCTTGATGCCAGACGCAGGACTGACAAAAAGGGCATCTCCAGAGGACTTTAACGAGGTCCCAGAACTGATGTTCCTCACCACTAAACCCTTTTATCAGATATCTTCATCTTGTGTTGCTGCCTGAGCCATTTCCAGTGAGCAAAGCTCCTTTGTGAGGCACAGGAAAGGAACCCACAGCATATCCCAAAATCTCCAGATTACCCAGGCAAGCCAGCACAGATACTGAGATTTTACCTGCCCCAAGCAGAGCTGCTCTCTCATTTCCCAAAACCCAATGTACTTCACCAGAAGTGTCTCAAAATCCTCTTTAGCTGTCCCAGTGCTTAGGACATTGCTGATGACACCACGCTGGGGGTTTGATCCCTATGGGAGCCACTTTCTCGTGTTGGACCCGATGATCCTTGTGGGTCCCTTCCACCTGAGGATGATGAAGTGTGGGAGAAGGACAGCCCCAGTGGGAGGCAGTGGGGTGGGAGGTCCCGGCCTCCATCAGCCCTTTCCTGGCCATTGTCCCTGTACCACCCACAGCAGCCACCCAGCCTCCTCTGGCTCTCCTTCCTGCAGAGCCCAAACCTCCCCAAATCCCATTTGGGCGCATCCCTAAAATCTCAGAGCCAAATCCCTTGGGATGGGTGGGCTCCGACTCACAGGCTCTGTCCTGCGCCGGTGGTAGGAACAGACCCCGGGACAGAGAGGAAACTCAGCCTCCTGTCCCGGAAGCCTTTCCTGCCCTTCCCAGAATAGCCCCGTTGTTCTGCAGCCCCTTGTCTGCTCCGCCAGCCCGGCCCTCATTAACTCCTTTTCTGCAGCCTCGTTAGTGCGGGGGATCAATGGGGCGATTGTTCCCCCGCGCCCTCAATGAACGGGGATTTTGTTTATTAAAAGTCATGCTGGTGCTGAGGATCTCCTCACAGCCAAAAATAACTGAGGCCGCGATTGTTTCTTCCCTGCTCCCTTATCTGCTCCGGAGGACTCGCGGGCAGAGCCGCAGCCGGAGCAGATGCAGCTCCTGCTAAAAATACCTTGGAGCGAGGAGCAGGAGACGTCAGCGGAGCTGCAAAGGGCATTAGCGAAGCTCTCAGACATGCAAGGCCACCGGCCACGCTGGAGCGGGGCTTCAGATGTTCGCTGAGGGTGCCAGGATGCCGCTGGGGTGTCCATCCCTTGGCTCTGGGGGATGCACAGCGCATTTTAGCCCCCCCTGAGGCGCTCTCTGGAGATTTCCTTTGGGAAAACTGAAGAGGAAAGGGAGCAGAGGGCAGAAATCCACAGGCACCTCCACCAGGGAGCCTCCAAAAGGGGCTGGGATCAACACAGGATCTCCCTGGAGCCGGGCATTTCCTGGTGGCTGCTCTCTGGGGGTTGTTCAGGACTCCCTGCAGACGGGCAGCACAGCCCAAAGGGTCCAAGCCCCATGGCTGGAACACCCAGCCAAGCAGGCTGCATCAGCCACAGGTTTGGTTGGCTCTCCAGACAAAATGTCTCTCTCTGACAAAATGTTTGTGTCTTCCAAAGAACTCAGAGGCTTTTCCTGCTGCTGGGATGCAGGGTGGGCACTTGGAGGACACACACACAGAGCCTTCCTTGTGCCACCTTTCCCATCCACCCAACCCAGGGAATCTTTCTGCTTCCCAGAGAGTCTCTTGGCATGAGGTCCAGCATTTCCTGACCACCAGCCCACCCCACACGCAGCCCTCAGCCCTGCTGGCACCAGTAGTGAGGAGCTGTGTGCCAGCCCCACTCCACTGCCGTGCACCATCCTGGCAGCAGGGACAACAAGGGACCAGGTGAGCAGCAGATCCAAGCAGGTCCCAGAGGTGCCCTTCACCCCCTCTCCAAGCCCAGGCAACATCCTACAAACAGTGCACACGTTACAGGTGAGTAACACAATGGTTGGGTCTCGCAATTAAGGGATAAATATTATGTGTATGTTAAGAGAAGCTTTATTGATGTATGTTATGTTATGTTATTGTGATTTGCTGTTGGGACACCCTCTGTTCTCCCCATAGTCCCCTCTCCCCTGTGTGGCTGCCAAGGGAAGGCCTTGGCAGTCGGGACATGGCGGGAGGGCTGTACCTGTCTGTGCCCCTGCATGGGGCGTGTGGGAGGAGGGCAGGATTGTTACTGTGGCAACACTGCCCTCCAATCAAGATGTAACAAAGTGATCCCCACCAATGGACTGTAGCATTGGGGCATGATGGAGAAACGCTGCTCCCTTCTCAAGATGGCTCCTTCAGCAGCCGCTCAGAGCAGGCCGCAGGAGCAGCCATTTGCAGTCCATGCACACACACACACGCCTCAGCAGAGGAAGGACAGGAGGGGCCTCCTGTGTGATATTTTCCAGCAAGGTTTATTTCAGCATGCCCAAGGGATCATGGACAGAAGACCACAGACCATGTGGTCTGCACTGGCTTCAGTATGGGGTCAGGAACCAAGGGTCTGAGGGCACAGGGGCTGTACAGAGGCAGGGCAAGGGGCAGCAAACCTGTGGGGGGATGAGGGATAAACAACTGGAGAGGGCACAGTGAGTCACCAATGGGGGAAGCAATCCAGGGTAGATTGGTAGTAGTTTTGCAAGACACCATAAAAGAAGGATTCTCTTTCAGCCTAAGCAGGGACCTCTATGGTAAATCTTTCCCGGGCAAAGCCTGGAAGTCTCCCTGAGGGGGTTTTTAGGGTTCCCACAATGGACAGTGAAGAAGGAGTTGATTGGCAGACTTTGGGAGGGGCCAGGGTTACCTGATGCAACACCAGGGGTATAAAAGGCACAGCAGCCATTTTGAGGATAAGCATGAGGTGGTTTAGTTCCATGATCATAGCGCTGTAATTTTCATTATTCAGTCATTTTGATGTATTTTGTTAAAGTGTAATAAACCTTTGAATTTTTTAAAAGTAAGTGTTGTTTCTCACACATACAAAAGTGGCCTAACACCAACTCCCTGTGAACCACCCTCCCCCTTTTCCCAGCTGTTCCCTGACATTATTTAACAGATTTAATTTAAGGCCAAAAGCCTCTGGGCTTCTCTAAACCATGGGGGCAGAGCTTGCCCAGGACATGGTGCTGGTGATGCTCTGCCAAGGTCCACTCTCCAGAAGGGCAAGACATGAACTCTTCAGAGTAATCTGGGACTAAAAGAGTTATCCCCCCACCTTCCCAGGCTCCCGTGGGATATTCTGGCAGGGAAAGTGTCCATTGCCCATGGCAGCCCTCATGGGAGCAGCACATCAGAGCCAGCCCTGGCCCTCTGGCCATCCCTGACTCCAGACACAGCTCCGTGGTCCTGCTCCCTCCCCGGCTGGGATTTTACCGCAAGAGCATTTCGAGGCTCAGGATGGGGGAACCTTTGCTGAAGCACTCAGCAGCTTTGGAAACTCTGCTGCTTTTCCAAGAGCCTGATTTTGGCTTTCTGGCTCAAACACACCACTCGTTTTTCTGCAGCAATGAAGATAAATGTCAATAAATCTTCTGCAGTCATTCCACGGGGCCAAGAGTGATCTCAGCCCTGAAGCATTTCAGTATCCTGCAGTTACACCCTGAGCCCCCATCCAGCAAACTCCGCCTGCTCCAGAGCTTCAAACACACAAGTACCTCCTTCAAGGAGGTGCCCAGTCCCTCTGAAGTCAATGACACCTCTGTGCTCCAGGGTTTGACTGGATCAGCTCCCAGACAAGCAGCCTGTGTGCAGCAGAGAGCACTGGCAGTGCCAAAGCCCCCTTGCAGTGCTGCTCCTGGGGTCCCAGGTGTTCTGCTGCCTCTTCTTGCAGCTCCCTCCAGCCAGCCCCCAGCAGGGTGACCCCAGGCTGCACAGCCTCCAGGGGCTGTTTGTTCACAGGCCAAGGCACATCTGTTCTCCCTTTTGCCCCTTGAACAAGGGCTTGGGAAGTGGGGTGACGCCCTGTCCTCTTCAACATGAATTCCCAGCAAATGACCACTCCTCTGGAAAGGCAAAGTCCTTTTCCAGCTGGATCGGCAGGTAGGAATGGGGGGATCCTGCACTGTGCAGGGTGCAGCAGGCCTAGCTGATGGACACTTCTCAGCCAGTGGTATTTTTCCAACACCTTTTAATGATACCACAGCACCATGGGTAATGCAGGACCCTGGTGCATCCTGCTGGCTTCTGGCTTCTCCCTTCTGCTCCTCGCAGACATGCAGCCCAGGCAGCTCTGCCTCTCAACCCACGAGTGTCCGGCCATGGGGTCACTGTCCTGCCCAGCACAAGCCACCTGCTCCATGGAATCTGTTGGAGAGAGCAGGGAGGGGGCAGCTCAGGTCCACAGCACAGCTGGGTGCAGGCAGGGCACCCCTGAGGATGCCGCTTTAAGGGATAAGGAACTGAGTCCTGGACTGAGCCAGCAGCACTGGGGGGTTGGAGCTGGAAATGGAGTTATGGATCTGCAGGACATGGTGGCGAACCAGGAGCTCCCCATTCCTCCCCCTGCTCAGGGGAGCAGGATTGTTCCCCTCCTGGACATGCAAAGATTGGATTTGGCCACAAAATTCCATGGGGAGAACATGTTATTCTGCAGTTCCCAGGCTCTCATCCAGCCCAAAGGCAGCAAATGTTGCTCTACCTCAGACACACTCAAGCCAATCTTTGCTGGCCAGGGTGGGTGACCCCAGCCCCTGGAGCACAAACCCCTTCCCCTTGCAGAAGGACAATGTGGATGTTGAATTCTCTTCCTTCCATCTGCTTTCCCTGGGTGAGCAGGACCTGCCTCGTGCCTAAACTGCCATGAGCTGCACGGTCTGCAGTGCCACAGCCTTGTTTCTCACCCCAATTTCAGTCTGTTCAGCATTACTGGGGGATGGCTCTTGCCAAACAACTTGACCTTGCAGAGTACCCATGAAAACAGACTGTTTCTAACCACCCTGGGAAGGCTCTTATCAGAAAATGAACTTAGAAGTTCCTCAGCACCCAGAGTTGGTGCCAGGTCATGGCTCTTATCTTCTGCAGTTGCTGCAGTAAAGGGAACATCCAGTGTGTTTGAGGGAAACACAGAATTAATTGTCCTGGAGCTGGGATGGAGCCCAGAGAAATTGAGCGTAATTTTTTTTTCCATCCTCTGAATTTCTGATGTTCAAAATGTCTCATTGTTTCTTTGCAGTTCTCCAGTTCAAATGCAGGTTCACAACAAATACAAGCAGCTCTTTGAAATATAATTATTAAAAATTTGCACCTTGGGAAGGAAGGCAAAGGAAATCTAAGGGATCCTCCTCTGAAAGTGACTGTGAATAACATTCCTGAACATGTCCATTCCTCCCCAGGACCCCCAGAAAATCTATTTGATAAAATCCCAGAATCCCAGACTGATTTGGATTGCAAGGGATCTTCAACCTCATCCAGTCCCACCCCTGCCATGGACAGGGACACCTTCCACAATCCCAGGCTGCTCCAAGCCCCAATGTCCAACCTGGCCTTGGACACTGCCAGGAATGCAGGGGCAGCCACAGCTGCTCTGGGCACCCTGTGCCAGGGCCTGCCCACCCTCCCAGGGAACAATTCCTGTCCAATATCCCATCCAGCCCTGCCCTCTGGCAGTGAGAAGCCATTCCCTGTGTCCTGTCACTCCATCCCCTGTCCCCAGTCCCTCTCCAGCTCTCCTGGAGCTCCTTTAGGCCCTGGCAGGGGCTCTGAGCTTTCCCTGGATCCTTCTCTTCTCCAGATGAGCACCCCCAGCTCTCCCAGCCTGGCTCCAGAGCAGAGGGTCTCCAGCCCTTGGAGCAGCTCCATGGCCTCCTCTGGACTCTCTCCAGCAGCTCCAGGTCCTTGTTGTGTTCAGGTCCCCAGAACTAGAGGCAGCTCTGGGGGTTGGGTCTCACTTGAGGAGAGCAAGGGACACCCTCCCCCCCCTCCCCGCCCCCCCAGCAAATCCCATTGCCAGTCCAGGGCACACTGACCACTGGCTGAAGGCCAGTTTGCCACCAAAATGTTGCATTTTCAATTGGTCACCTTATCCCAGGGAACCAACCTGACCAAGCTGCACATTTCCCTGGAGCAATCCTAGTGAGGTGGGATAGGGCAGGCAGGATGGGTCTCTCCTGCTCCTGCCCTCAGGGAGCACAGGGAGATCCAGCCCAGAGCAATGCCATGGGGCACACGGGTCCCTGTCCCTCACAGGGGCACCATGGGGGCACAGCCATCCCTGCCTGGTGCAGGAGCTGGGCCAGCCCCACTCCCACAGCCCCAGCAGCTGGGGACATGTGCTCTCCATCACTCCCATGCTGCTGGGATCTGCCACAGCAGCTGCAATGGGGCTGTTCCTCCCCTGGAGACACAGGCCAGCCTTTATTTGGTCCCTGCATGTGCACAAAGGCATGTGCAACTTGCAAATACCTTTGGAAAACTGCTGGCAGTCAAGCAGGGAATTTCCCCACAAGGTCCCAGCCACAAAGACACCCAAACTCCAGGGTTATTTCCAGCCCTCTCTCCTGCATGTGCTGGGTGAGCATCAGAGGATGCTGGGGAGCTCTGTTCTGGCCTCTTGCCGGAGCCTGACTTGATTCCATGCCCAGCTGAGCCTGGCTGCAGAGCTGGAGGTTATTCCTTTTGGAAAGTGCTGCAGAGGGAGCTTCAAGATCCCAAAAGATTGCAAAGGAAACCCAAGAGCTTGGTGAGAGTCACTGAGTGGATGGCAGGTCCTTTATGTTCTGGCCTGGACAGTGTCTGAAATTGGCCACACAGAATCCCAGAAACATTTGGGTTGGAAAATCCCTCCAAGCCCATTGAGTCCCAGCTGTGCCCAACCCTCACCTTGTCCCCAGCCCAGAGCACTGAGTGCCATGTTCAGCCCTTCCTTGGATACCTCCAGGGGTAGGGACTCCAAACCTGCCTGGACAGCCCCTGCCAAGGCCTGACCACCATTTCCATGCAGAAATTCATCCTGATGTCCACCCTGAGCCTCCCCTGGCCCAGCCTGAGGCCGTTCCCTCTCCTCCTGTCCCTGTTCCCTGGGAGCAGAACCCAACCCCCTCAGCTGTCCCCTCCTGCCAGGGAGTTGTGCAGAGCCACAGGGTCCCCCCCTGAGCCTCCTTTTCTCCAGGCTGAGCCCTCAATCTCTACTCATAGGATTTACCCCTATACCCTTCAGACCATGTGGCCAACCCTGTCCCACTCCCCCACCTGTACCTGGGGTGGTTATGCTGAGTTCAGCCTTCTACTGTAAATTCACTTTCCAGAGACTGGTTCAATCCTTGGGGCAGACAGGGAACCACATCCAAGGGCCAGTTGTTGGCTTCCCACCAGGTCCCACCCCCTGAAGGGTCCCAGCAGAGCAGAGCCCCCCCCTGTGAGGCCCCAAGCCCACAGGTACAGACTGGAAACAGCTGTTGGACAGATGTGCCGCAGACAGGCAGAAAGGCTCTCAGCCTGCAAGTGTTGCTCTGGTAACACCCAAACACAAACCTCACCTCCAAAGGCTTAGAGCCTTGCCATCAGCACAATTGGAGACAACAGTGATGAAATCCCCACCCTGCAGAAACCCCCTGGAAGCACCAGCCTGGCTCAGATTTGCAGGGAAAAAAAAGCCAAGAAGTTGAGCAGCCTGGAACAGGCAGTGGGAACAGCCCTGGGACAAATCCATGGAGTGCAAGAGAGACAGGAGAGAGAATAGAAGCAGCAGCATCCCCAGCAATAAGTGGGAGGTGGAGGAGAGAACAGAGGGGTGGTGGAAGGAGCAGGTGATCACCAGAGATGGGCTCTGGTCCCACTGGGGCACTGGGTCTAAGTGGAATTGCCCTGGAGCTGCTCAGGCTCCATTCAGTGCCACGTCCTGCTGCAATTCCAGGGAATGCTGTCTGAAGAGGGACCTCTGGGATCACCCCCAGAGCTACATTTTCAGACTCATCAGATCAGTGCAGTCCAACACCAGGGATCTCCTGCAGCCCCAGCTCTGCCTCCTACCCCACCACAGGGTCTGAGGGCTCGCTCACCCCTGCTTGGAGTGGCCCCTTCCAGCAGCTCCTCCTGGAACACAGGGCCATGGAGGGGACACAGGGGACATCCCCTTGCATGAGCCAGGCCAGCACACTGCACACCACTTCCCATGGAGCTGCCCACAAGGGGCTGGAAGTCCTTGGAGCAGGGACCAGAACTCTCCTATCCCTGCTCCCACCACGGGGCTGCCTCAGGCACTCAGTGGTTTCAGCTGACAAAGCCCAGCTCCTTTTCTTCCACCTCCTCAATCAGCCGAGGGCCTGCTCTGCCAAATCCCACCACCTACCCTGGCACCAGAAAGCCTGGCTCAGGATGGGCCCACCAGGACACTCTGTCCTTATAGACTACCTGCAAGTTCAGGAGCTGAGAATCACACTGGCCTTGGCCTCAGCCCCTGCACTCCCTCACTGCCAGGCACCTCCCCAGTTTATGGCCCATTGTTTTAGGGAGAACCAGCACCCAATCCATGCTTCCCATTCAAGAATGGTCAGGAGTTGGCCTTGGATTCACCTGGGAGCTGCCAGTGCCCCCTGCAGCCCCACCGTGCTGTGTGGCCATGGCTTTGCTGAGGATCTGCAGGACAAGGGACACTCATGTGTCCTGTGCCAGCCCCAGCCAGGTGGCACGAGCAGTGCAGTGGTGACTCCTGGAGCTGAATCACCCCCTGACCCTGAGCCTGCCATGTCCCTTGTGACTCATCCCACAGTGCCACCAGGCAGGGGCTGGCCAGGCTGGCACTCCCTTCCCTGCCCAGCCCTGGCTGATAACAACTCCACCCCAAGCCTGTTCTGACCTAGGCTTTTCCATCTTTGGCAGGACAGCCACGCCGAGGTCAGAGGACAGAAGAGTTGTGACATTTTGAGTGACGTCACCTCCATTGTGCCCAGGAGGAGCCTCAGCACCTGAGGTCAGTGTGGGAGGCACCACCAGGCCCGGCCCTTTACCCTCCACATTCCCACCTGCTGCCCCATCCCTGCTGCTTTCCACACCCAGGCACCAGCCCATGGTGCAACCCCATGGAGCAGAAAAGATCCTGGGCTGCAGAAACAGGAGGGAGCACAACAAAGGCAGGAGAAAAGCAAAGAAGGCAGGATGAAGAGCAGGAGGGAACAACGTGGTGAAACCATGGCACCATCACCCTGTGGATGATGTCAGCCTGAACCATCCCCAGCTCCAGCCCCCAGCTCTGCTCACAGAGGTCAGCTCTGGTTCCAAAAGCCCTGGCAGAGCTCAGTCCTTCCATAGGAAACCAGAGCACTGGAGCCCTGAGACTCCAATCCAGGTCATCCTCACCAGGGCGTTGTGCAGAGGTTGGGCTTGACTTTGCTTTTCCAGGGCATTTCTGTAGTTTATGGGAAAAGGAGCCTCAAGGAGCCACCTGTGCAAGTGGAAGAGCAGCCACCCCCGAGGAGAGTCCCCCAGGCTTCCAGGCCACCTCTTAGGGGAGGCAGCAGGAGGCCAGGAAAACATTTGTGAACAGGAACTTTAAAAAAAACCCAACAATTTGAGAGATTCCATCCAGAGGAACGAGTGCTGTGACTGTTCGTTTTCCTGACCTGGAACATGCATATCTTCAGCACTCCCATGTCCAAAATGATCTGGGAATCACTACCTGGACCAAGGATGGATGTGCTGGGATGGGGTGGAGCCCAGGAATACCCCAAACCCCTACTCTGGCCAAGACTGGGGCACTGCCAACCCCACAGCCAAAGGGGTTAAACCCTGCAGGGATCCACCGACAAGCCAGAGCTGCCAACCTTGTGCTGCAGTTGATTTGTGCCAGCCTTGGAAGAGCCACATCTGGGGATGGCTCCTCACAACACTGGGATTTGAACACCCAGGAACTACCACAGCAAAGATTTATCACCAACAGAGGGTGCGTGGCACATCAGGGACTCAGGAGGGTGAGACAGGAATGGGAGATTCTCCTAGGGCTTTATTTCCATTGACAGCTGCAGTTATTTTGGGAACTTGGCACAATGGAGAATGCGTTTGCAGGGGCCAGTTGGATCCAGGAAAAAGGAGATGTGTTTTTCTTTAAGAAAAATACAACACTGTAACTTGATTGGAAAAAGACCAGGTTTTGTTTTTCTGCTTGTTATTTTTTTCCTTAGTTGGAGTTCTTCTGACACTCTGCAGCATTTTAAGGTTTTTCCAGAAAATGAGGAGCAGCCCCAGCCCTGCCAGGAGCAGTTATTGAGCCACCAGGGCTAAAAGTGGCAAAAGCATTGAAGGTTTCCGGAAACCACAGCTGGAAATAACCGAGCACAGCACCACAGGAGAGCACAGGGCAGCCAGTGGGGCTCCACACAACCCCTGCTCCAGCCCGGGGCTTTCCATCCTTGCCTCCTCATCTTGAAGGAGTCTGGCATTTCCTGCTGACTCCGTGCAGCCATGGAAAAGTGGGGAACAGCAGCAGGATGGTGTCCAACCAGAGCAAACAGGGTGCTCAGCAGCAGAGGGCTTTGAATTTGTGGTGCCTGGGGGAAGTACTGGAGGTAGAATCATGGAATCCCAGACTGGTTCGGGTTGGTAGGGTCCTTTCCTCAGTCAGGGACACCTCCCACTGTCCCAGGCTACTCCAAGCCCCAGTGTCCAGCCTGGTCTTGGACACTGCCAGGGATCCAGGGGCAGCCACAGCTGCTCTGGGCACCCTGTGCCAGGGCCTGCCCACCCTCACAGGTGGGCAGGCCCTGGCACAGGGTGCCCAGATATTCCTTCCTAATATCCTAAACCTACTCTTTCAGTTTTGAAGCCATTTCCCCTTGTCCTGTCCCTCCATGGGGAGCAGGACACAGGTGCTTGTTGTTTTTCCCGAGTCCCACATGAAATCTGGCTTTGATGCCCTGAGGACAAAGCCTGTGGCAGTGGCCCAGCAGCATCCCCAGCCAGCCCAGCTGTGTCTGCCACATGCAAAGGCCCACTGGGAGGACCCTGCAGCACTGCCAGGGTGAGAATTCCCTCATCTCTCACAAGAAGGCCTGGATTCACCAGCTCTTACTTTCATCACAGGTGGCAGGGGCAGAGCTGCAGGCAGGGGTGGGCAGGGCCAGCAGAGTGTGCTGGGTAGGGTGGGGAGGACCAGGGGGAGGAAGAGGAGCAGAAAAGCCATGGGACCCCCCTGCTGGGTCCCACTGCTCCTGCAGCATCACTGCCAGTGGGACACTGCTTTGGGTGGTGCCTCTCCTCACTGCCCAGGCTGAGCCCAGTTCCAGCTGAGCCCAACTTACAGCTGTGCCTAGATGTGAGGATGCCCATCCAAACACCCTCAGCCAGAGAAACACAGCAGAGAACAGAGAGGATGGAAGGCCAAGGAGTAGGGCCCACATTTGATGGGTTTCAAAATCCCACCGAAGAAATGAAGTATTTGGGGAGCTAGGACCCTCAGGGTTAAAAAACCAGGTGAATTCCCCAAGCCTATCTTTATCCAGCAAGCAGGAGCTTCAGCCACTCCCAGAAACAGGGGAGATGAGCAGAACAAGAGGATGGAACCAGAAAACCCAAGCACGAGTGGTCTTTAAAACCAGAGCCTGGACAATACCTCCAGCGTCTGACCCCCTCACAGAGCTCAGGCTGGCTGGTGGTGCCACACCTGACCCCACAAACCTGTGCAGCCACAAACACAAGCAGGAAATCATCTTCCCACCTTCCTCAGGAGGCTTTGCCTTGCCAGGCTCAGGAGAAATCAAGTTCTTGTCTTGGTCTGTGGGGACAAAGTCAGGGGTCTCCTCTTCCCACACAGGTGCAAGTAAATCACCTCCTCGTGGGGTGTGTGGCTCTGCAGGTCACAGAAGGCTCTGGCTGACAGCTCAACTGGAGCCCAGCATGCTGTGGACGATGGAACGTGCCTGGATGAGGAGCCAGCAAGGGCTGACTCATTTCCCAGCAAACTTCCATCCCTGTAAAACACCCCTGTGCAGAGGGGGCAGCGCCCTTGAGACCTTTTCAGACAAAAAGGTGGACCAGGAGGTCCAAGCTGAGACCCCTCTGGATCTCCAGCCCTGAAGCTGCTCCCAAGGCTCCTCTGTGCAGGAGAGGAGGGACAGGGAGGGATTGTCCCTGGGGAGGTCACTCTGCCACCATGCTCAGAGTCCTGTGCTGGGGACTCCAGCAAATCCCCCAAAGGGGCTGGGGACTCCAAACTCCCCAGTCCCAAAGCTGCCTACAGGGAGCCCGAGCATTGCCCTGTGTGCTGAGACCAACCTGGCTGGAGCCTCAGCTGTGGGAAGAGCAGGCAGAGCAGGGGGAGCTCTCCTGGGAATGACTTCCCTGGCACGCGGACACGGCAGAGGAGAGAGGGCAGAGCCCACTCCAATTGACTCCCTTGCCAGAGTCAATTCCTGGGCTCTGATGGAGCTGCAGTAATGAGTGTGTCCATAATTATCATCTCATTAATGCCATGCCAGTGCTTCAGGAACTACGGTTTTATGGCTCAGCCATAAAAGCTGGCACTATTTAAAATGTGATTTTCAGGGGCTCCCATCCTACTTCCTTCCTCTCTATTTATTTTAGGAGAGGAAAGATTGGCTGGATCAACTTATCAGACTTCCTACCTCTGGCAACACTTGTGCTCCCTCAAAGATCATCTAGTTAATTAACTCCATTGTTTGCACACAAATGACAAATTAAATAAAATATGTAGCGAAATAGCTGCAGGAGCCATCCGGGATCTCCATCCCACACCTGAGCCCTGCACAGCTATCAGTGCTCCTCAGGCCTGGGGTGGCCAAAAAAAGATTTGAGGAATTATCTCTAGAAAACACAGCAATGTGGAGATCAAAATTACCAATCAGGGAGATGAGATTTTTGTGATAGGGGACAGGGCAGCTGGGCACAGCAGAGAGGCTACCCTGAGCTCCATGGGGCCATCCCACAGCCCAACCCAGGCCAAAATTTGGCTCTCAGCTTGCATCTTTTACCCACAACCAAACAGATTCTGAGTGGTCAGAGGGCAAAGGGAAGAACTCTTCCTACAGCTCCAGCATTAACACAATGGACCCATCCTTAAACTATGGAATTTCATTTTTCCTTGTAGAAAAACACAGGATTCATCTTCACATGAGGCCTTTGGCCTCCTGCAGTTCTGTCCTGCATCTCTTGTGTCTGGGGGACGTTGTCCATGTCCACCTGCAAAGCTCCTCAGTGTGCCAGGGGTGCATCCCTGGGGTCTCTTTCCCCACCCTCCCACAGACCAGGAATGTTCCCAGCACCTGGACAGGTCAGCTGGGACCGGGGTGGAGTCTGGGCCCCTTCCAGCAATGAGACCCCTCCTTCTCTGGGGGCTTTTTCTCTGCTGTGCCAGCTTTGCCATGAGAATGTCTGTCCTGTTGTCCCAGCTGAAGGTCTGTAAGCTGTTACACGCTGTGGCTGTTGTCCCTTATTGTGTCACCAAGAAAAGTTTGGCTCCATCACCTTTCCTGCTGTCCTTCCCAAAGCTATGGATGCTGTTACAGCCCACCCCTCTCCATCCCCCCACCTCAGCAGCCTCTACAGGATCCCCTTTGATTTCTGCACACTCCTCTTGAGCTGGCTGGAGAGAACAGGGCACAAAATCAGCTGGACACATCCAAAACCCACATGTCAAGCACAGGAGCTCCATTCAAGAGCAGAGCAGAGCTTGTTTGGCTCTGGGGATCAGCTTTCAGCACGTGAGCCCATTCTGCCCTGGGAGGTTTGTTTGGTGCTCTGTGACCCATCACAGCTGTCCCCAGGCCTAGGAGCAGGAGTTTCACCTGCTTGTCTTTGTCTAGAAAATCACGTTAGGGACAGCAGGGCTGCTCCCCCAAGGAGCTGACGCATGGCCTGGGTGGAACTTTCCATGAGAAACACGTGTGGCCCGAAATAATTGTCCCATTAGTTCAGGAAGGGACAAGAAATTACTTGCAAATGGCTCCTGTGCAAACACGCCATCCACAGCCCCCACCTGCTCCTGCTTGGCTCTTCTTCCTCTCCCCCACCTCCCTCTGCCAAGGGAGGAAAGCAGGGAATTGAGGGATTTCAGATTTTTCCCAAGTTGAGAATCCCATTATCAGCTCCATCCCTGCCTGTGCCCCATGCACAAAGGGGATAAGGGTGCTGGCAGTGGGTCACTCTGAGGAGCACATCCCCCTCATCCCCTGCCTGTGTCCCAGCCCTGCTCAACCACAAATAAAAGTATTTTTCGTCATCCTTTCCTCCATCCTCCCCAGGCCTCGGGCTGGCAGCACTCAGCATTATCTGCTTTTCTCCCCAGCTCCGGTGAATGTGTGAGCTGGATGGGCTGAGTAAAAATGAAATCATGCAGGGAAGAATCAGAAAATGAGCAATGAGAGGGATGCAACAATGCTTCCCCAATGAGCTGGAGGCACCCAGGGGGCTCTGACCACCGCTGCATTTCCTGCCCTGGCACCAGCCCAGCTGAGCTGGGTTTGTGTCCTTGACAGAAACCTCGGAGTCTGGTTTTATTTTTACCTCAGAAGCCTTTTATTTTCTCTGTATTTGCTCTCTTGGATTGTTTAGGGGTGACATCGTTAATGCCACCTGCAGAGGTTGGTGGCACTGCTCCTGCCAGCCTCAATCCAAGAATGCTTTGGGAGGGCATCTGTGGCACCCTGGGCAGGACAATGAGCCCCCTCACCCAGCCCAGCCCCAGGGTCACCACCAGGAAAGACAAGAGCCCTCAAACACTCTGCACCCTCTCACCCTTATCACACCCAGAGGATGCCAAAGTGCCCAGACAAACCCAGACCAAGCCTGACCTCTGTTCCCGCCGTGCAGACAGTTGTGTTCCCGTGATGAGTCTCCAGACAGCTCCTGGGAATCTCAGCCACCCAAATTAGAGCTCACGGTGCTCCTGACAAGCCTCAGTAGCCCTGAGCAGGGTGAAGGGACTGTCACAGCAGCTCAGCTGTTTACTCCAGGCAGAGAATTCTTGTGTCAGTGGTTTCAGTATCAAACTGCTGAGCTGTGTTTAGTCTGTGGCTGGAAAGCAGCCTTGCTTCTATTCTGAGAATATTTGTCTAATCAGGGGTCCAAGGAATGATTTTGCTCAGTAGAAAGTTATGTTTATTTGGGTAAGTTTGTCCTCCAGGATGGCTGCCTTGGAAAAGCCCAGTGAGGGCTGAGCAGTGCTGGAGCACCTTGGGGCACAGGACACACCTGCAAAAAAGGCAAACTTCTATTTCTGTAGAAATAAGAGAAAAGCTTTATGCTCCTGGCTTCTAGCCAGCTCTGGAATGAGGCTCCTTGCAGGAGCACAAGAAGTGCTGCAGGTGCACACCTGGGATGACCATGCTCCTCATTCCCTTCTCCCAATAAACTTTCATCCCAGAGGTACTCAGCAGCTTGAGCTGCACTTTCAGCTGCCACATTCAAAGCTTTCTTTGCTTTTGTAACTCACTGGTGACCCCAGCACCCATCCCTGGCTGCCAGCCACGTCAGGCAGCTGATGAAATACTGAGCTGAGGGACACCTGAAGGGTTAAGACTATCACCTGGGGCAGGTGAGACATTTTCCCACCCCTCAAAGTGCTCTCCTTCTAATCCTTGAGGGTGTGAGGGAACCATCATGTTAAACCCAGGACCTGAGGACATTTTACCTTTTTCACACCCAGAATCACATCAGTTTTTGAACCTTTCAGCTCTTTCTGGTGATAATTCCCATTTTCCCACATAAATCCCTTCACTGGGGAGCTTTGCCTTCAGCTGGGTGAGCTTTGTCCCATGGATGAACCAGGAGCACCTCAGTGGACTTTGCCCTGTTTGCATACAACAAACACGGCTGAGTTGTGACTATTTGCAACTCAGCAACCACGAAGTTTTAGCCCAGATATAAATCATCCTTATCTGCCGAGATAAGGTCCTCCCTATTTTGGAAGGCACCGGTTTCCACATTGGGAAATTCCCTTTGGCTGCAGCACCAGCAACGTCCACAGCAGCTCTTCCCCACATCCCTGATGCTCGGGATGAGCTCAGGACAGGCAGCAGCTCCTTCAGGGCTGGCTTCAGTGCAGGTAATGTCCCCTTTTCTCCCCCCAGGTCCATCCCCAGCCAGGTGATCCCCTGTGATCCCAGCACTGCTGCCATGGGAATGTCCCTCCAGCAGTGCCAGCTGGGTTGAGGCTGTGGCTCAAATTGGGAATTAAGAATATACCTAATTCCCATTCCCATCACACAGGCTTGTGGCATTGGCATTGATAAATCAGGAATTTCTTCTCTTGGCATGACTGGATTTTGCCCTGGATATCTGATTTTGTGCTAAAGGACATTTCTCTTCCCCTTCTGTGCTGTAAACTGAGTGTCCCTGTAAGAGCTCCCTGTGTCCCCTCAGGGCAGTGAGGCTGGATCTCCGTCCCAAGCAATATCCCCCAGAACAAACAGGCTTGCCTCCCCCCTGCAGTTCCTATGCAGATGCTCCAAGCTCCTCACACCTTTTGCTCTGCAGCACAAAGTCTTGGAGAAGCTGCCACAGCCCCTCTTGGTGAGGCTGTCACAGCCCCTCTCCCACAGCATGGAGAGGCCAAAGCTGTGGCTTCAGTGTCACCACAGAATCCACGAGGAGACTTGAGTTCATTTTGATACCTGTCCTGTGTAGGGGGCACTGGCTATCCCAGGAGAACATGGAAAAAGCACGTGGCACTTCCAGCTTTCCCCCCAGGCCTGTCTCTCCAGGGAATCAAGTGTCTCTGAGCACATGAGGATGGTTTTTGCCAACTGACTCAGGCCAGCCTGGAACCCAGCAATAAATTCTCTTACAGCAATAACCCAGCTCCTGCCACTCACCCAGGGCTATTTCCAGGGAGTCACCCCAGGTCCCCATTTCTCCACCCCCACAGTGCCTTTGTCCCCTGCAGGGATCAAAGCCAAGCACCAGACTCTCACCCCACACATCCCATGGCAGCTCCAGCCCTCCCTGCCTGCCTGGCTCACTGGGCTGGGATAATTCCTGGAGGGAAGGCAGGTTGTAGGCTCAAAACCCAGCGTGATTATGGGGTTGGGATGCTCCTGGGCATCACCAGCACCACATGCTGCATCAGGGCTGCTGGGGCTGTGCTCAGGGCAGGGAGGTGACAGCAGGGACTGAGCTGCCCAGTGCCCACAGAATCCAAAAGCCCAGACCCTCTGTAGGTGTGCCAGTGAGCCTGGGGACATGGAAAAATGGGTGGGGGAGGGCAATGAAGGGACCCTGCTGTAAGTTTGCTGACACTGACAGCTTGGGCTGGAGTGGGAAGCTCAGGAGAGTGCGGATGGAGAGAGGGGGGAGGTGCAAGAAAATCTGTGTGAGTCCAGACACAAAGGGAAACCCTCCCAGCTGGGAAGGAGAGGAGATGAAAGCTCTGGGCAATGCCAGGAGAAAAAGGAGGGTCTGGCTTGGAGGAGGCAGGTGGGAGGGAGCACCCACCCACCGAGTCCCAGCAGCTCCGGGGTCAGTGACTGGGTCACCACTGGGACACCATGCATGGACCTTGTGCCTACAGTGCCAACAGCATCTCCAGGAGAGCCACCAGCAGAACCACCTCACCAACCCTGCTGTCTGCAGCCAAGCCCTGAGCAGAGCCCTCAGCTCTGCCTCAGTGTCCCAGCCTAGCATCCCCTGCTGGTTGCTTGAAGAGAGAAAACAGGCAGCTCCCCAGAAGAGATGGGACCAGCTGGGGAGAGCTGTGCTCAGGTGAGACAGCCACACATCCCTGGGCAGTCACACCACAGCCCAGCACAGCCCTGTGACACCACAGTCACATCCCTGAGCAAAGGCCAACCACAACCAGGTGACACTTCAGGTATCAAACACACCCTGAACAGTCTTTACAAAATATTTGCATCCCACACCAGAGCACTGCCCTTGCTGGCGAGGAGTAGCCCTGCCAAGCTGTGCATGGACCTGGAATAGCTTTTTGTTGCTGCTTTTGGTGTGTCCCTAGAGGGACCTGGAGCTGCAGGAGCTCACTGGTGTGTTTGGGCATTTTCTTGGTCAGAGGTTCATGCCCTGCTGTGTTTAACAGTGACTGCTGTCCATGGGAACAGTCTTGTTTTGGGCAAAACTCTGCTCCTACACCCAGACCTGGCCTCAGGAGCATCTGGCAGCTGCTCTAGCATAAAAAAGAGATTCATGGAACCAGATTTTCCCTTCTTTAGCCACACAGTAATAGGATTTCACACTCTTCAGCAAGACGAGGGCTGCGTGGCCCCACCAGTGCTGACAAACACGGCACAAACAAAAGCCAGCTACAAGAAATTATATTCTCCTTTTATTTACCTATGACCACGACAATGTAGGTTTTTTTCTAGCTGCAGAGATGCTTTGCAGTGTAAACTGGGAGGCAGGCAGTGTATCCTGCCCTGCAGGGCCAGCAGGAACCCCCGCTTCCCAAACACAGCATTGTTATCCAGAGTCAGGAGAGCAGCTGCTGCACAGAGTTGCTTTTCTCCATCACCAACCCCTCCGTTGTCAGGGCATCGATATATTGATATTTACACCAGGCTCCCCCAGCGGCCCGCTGCCAGGGAATGGGTCTGGCACACAAAACCTGCTACCTTACAAAATCTACACACCTGGAAAAAGAAAAAGGCATCCACTCCGCCGGAGAACTCGGCCGCGACACACACAGATATTGCACTTGTAACTTGGGAATGGGGAGGACACACGGGTTTCCTATCACACAGCAATGTGTCCAGCTACAGGAGGGCAATAAATAAACAAGGGGTGAGGGCAGGAGGGGGTGCTTTGCACACCTCCAGCGCAGGGCAAGGATCCAGCTCTCGCTGCTCCCAGGGGGACCCACCACAAGTCAAGGAAGCGCTGGGCTCCTGCCAGAGCTGCTCCGGGGCAGCCAGGAGGCCCCACAGCACAGGGAAGCACAGCAGCATCCTGGGGCCGCTCCAGTTCACAAGGCTTTAATCCGGGACATTTGTGTCGCTGCTGTTGTCCCCTTGCCAGAGCCCTGCACGAGAACCCCTCCTCCTCGCCGCCCTGGGCTCACTCTCCGCCTTCCGGCAATGCTTGTGGCTGGGGCAGGTGCTTCACAGTAGTCTTGTGGGAGCTTCCCTCCTGGCTAAATCCATGCCGGGGCCACCCCAGAGGCATCGTACCAGCGGTGGTGGGACGGGGCGGTGCAGCAGTACCAGACTGCTCGGCCTGTTGGTCCCCTCGGCCCCGAGCTCGGTGCCTTCAGCTGCCCCATGTCCGTACGGCCTGGGGGCACGAGCAGGACAATGAGCTCCCACCAGCTCCCAGGAAGGCCTCTGCTGCCCAATTCCATGTAAACACACAGCTCCCAGCCTGCCCCGAGACAGTCCTTGGGCCTACAGTGGGGAGCTGCCTTTCTTCTGGTTGATTATGTCCAAGTACAGGTCGGAGCGGAGGAAGCGGGGGTACGAGTCCTTCTCCATGAGCCCGTAAATCCTCTTCTGCGCCAGGTCGAAGCAGCCGCGGGTGATGTTCTGCAGGTTCTCCTTGGTGTGCTCCCGTGTGTAGGAGTCCAGGTTGACCTGTGGGCAGAGGAACCGGGGCTGGTGAGCAGCTCCCCAGGCAGCCACCATGCCGGGAGCTGCACACCAGCCTGGGAGCCAGCCCTCACCTCCTTGCAGGACTGGATGGCAATGTACTCAGCGAAGATCTTCTTGGCCTTGGAGACCATCTTGGACTGGGATTTGATCTTCTTGAACTCCTCACAGGCCAGCCAGAACTCCAGGTTCTCCTCGCTGAATTCGGTGCGCAGGAAGGCCCTGAAGGCAGCGAGCCCGTCTGTTGGGGACAGGGACACGGCTCTACTCTCACTCACAGACAGGAACAGCCCCACAAGACCCTCAGCTCTTGCAGAGCTGCAGCCCAAACCACCTCCCTGCACCGCCCAAAAAAAATTCTTGTGCAAACAGGCAGCGATGGCACTGCCAGGCCAGCACAGCAGCACAGCCCATCCAGGAGCTGAGCCCACATCCCCAGCCTGGCTGCAGCACCGAGAGCCAGAAGAGAGACTGGGCTGGAGTGGGGACAGGATCCCCTGGCCACCCCCCTGGGCTGGGTGAAAGATGGGGTGCCTGGAGAAGGGCTGTGCTCCCATCTTCGGGATGTTCTAAAGCAGCTCCTGCTCCATGGAGCCTCTGCACAGCTCCAGACTGGGCACAGACATGGATCACTGCCTCTTCCTCCCCAAGCTGGGGGACTGCAGCCCTGACCTGAAGCTCTCCCTGGCCCCTGTCATCAAGTTCCACCCTAGGCCAGGCAGGAGCAGGAGAGGTGCAGACAAGGGAGAGGCTAATTTTGCTTTGTGCATCCCCAAACACCGGAAGGGATTAACAGAGGAAATCCCAGCTTTATCCAGGCACGTGTCTGGATATTCCCCCGGCAGCAAACACAAGTGGAAGGGATGGACACACACTTACATTTGTGCAGCAGCAGCTTCTCCAGGGAGTCTCCCCACTTGAGCGCTTCCTCGGGAGTGGGCCTGTTAAAAAGGACAGCACGTTGGCAAAGCTCAGCAGAAAAACTGCTTTTGTTGCCTGCTAAACATTTCCAGTGGATTAAAAGTCAGGCTGTGAGCCCAGCACAGCTGCTCCCAGCTCCCAAATCAGCCTCCTGCTAAACGTTTCCAGAGGATAAAGCCACGCTGTGTGCCCAAGGGCTGGCCCTGGCTCCCACCTTGGTACTGGCACTGGCAAAGCAGCTGAAAGCAGAGCCAGGTTCTGTACCAGGCAGCACCACAGCAGCTCTGCCGAAAGGAAACCGCTGCCTTTAGGCTGGCAGGAAAAAAATCCAACCCCAGGAGGTCTGCACAGGCAGCTGTGGCACTTGGGGTGTCTGAGGAAGAACTGGGGAAGCTCTGGGTGATGCGGAGCTGTGGAAAAGTGGGATTTCAGCTGCCCCATTCAAGCAGCCAGAGAACTGACAGGAGCAAGAGCAGGGAGGGCTCATCTCCAGCTGCTGGAGCATCTCCAGAACAGAGTGGTTTTTCAAACCATCTTCTGGCCAGTTAAAGTTCCATGGACAGGCACTGAGAGAACGCTGCTGTCAGGTAAATTTCCAGCCCAAGCTGCTGCGGTGCCACTGCACAGGCAAGACCTATCACCCTCCAGCAGAAGATTTTCAGCTAAAAAACATTTTAAATGCTCCTCCAGATACAAAAACATTGTCCACAGCTTCCCCAAACAGAGTGAACACAGCCTCCATGGAGGTGAGGAGCTCCAGACCACAGCTTGTCCCCAAGCCCCCTCGGTCCCCATCCCCACACCACCCACCCGCTCGCAGCACCTACTTGAGGGATTTGAGCACTTTGTCCAGCTTGCCGGAGGGGTTGGCCCCGGGAGACTCGTTCCGCCGCCGAAAAATCCCCAGCCGGTTCTTCATGTCCTTGGCTCTAGAGAGAAGAGCGAGTGTGAGCGGGCGGGCGAGGGGACCCCCAGCCCCGCGGGGACCCTCGGGTAACGCGTCCCGCCCGCTCCCCGCGCCCACCACCTACTCCTTCATGGTGTGCCGGCGCTGCAGGCTGCCCGTGTGCGGCCGCTGCACCGCCAGCAGCATCTCGGCGTGGAACTCCAGAGGCTGCGGCTTGGACAGGTCGCGGAAGAAGGGCATGGCTGCGGGAACAGCCGTGCTGCGGCGACAGCCGTGCTGCGGGGACAGCCCGTGCGGCGGGGACGCTCGGGCGCTCTGCCGCCCGCCCCAGCCGCGCTCCTGCCCGCAGCGGCCAGCGCGGAAGGGAAGTGGGAGGGCTCAGCGCGGAGAGCTTTAAATGCGGCGTGGGGCGGCCGAGCAGCGTGCGAGTGAGTAAAGGCTGTGTCAGCCCCGCCGCTGTTTGGGACGGCTCTGCCGTTGCTGGGGAAACTTGAGGAAAGGTGGAAAAATCAGCGCCGGGAAGGATAGTGGGGCCTTTCAAGAGACGGCGGGGAAAAATAATCACGGCGAGGATTTACGAGGGCTATTTATAGAGCGCAGGCATCCCGGGAAGGCAGCGGGGCCGGCGGCGGGGCGGAGCGGGCTGAGGAGCAGAGCGGGGACAGCGCTGCCCTGTGTCTCCTCTGCGTGGGCACCCACACATGCACACCCCACGGGTGTTCACATGTCCGCGGTGCCAGCCCGTGTGGGGCACGGCCGTGGGGACATTTCCATGAGGGGGTGGTCGGGATTGGCAGCGCAGAGCACTGGGGCAAAGACACCCCGCTCTGTCACCGCGCACGGGTCCCCCCGCTCCAGCATCCCTGGACAGACAGACTGACGGACACACGGACACGAGGCTCGCGGCTGCCCCAGGGAGCTGCCAGTAACACGAAGTTTTACGGGTTTTTGGGAAGCGCCGTGGGAACAGGAGCCCCCCGCGCCCCCCGGAGCAGCCCCGGCACGGGCAGGGATGGGCGGGCGGTGCTGCCCCCGCGTGGCGCTGCGCGGTCACTGCACCCGGGCACAACGGAGACGGCGACACTCGGGGGGATCGGGATGGAGACCGTACCAAACACCTCCCAAAAACCCCCAAAATTCAGCAATGACAAGTTTTAGCGCCTGGGCCTTGCTTCTCACTCCCTTTTCTGGCAGTCTTCTCCCAATGACAGTGATCTGACACTCATTGAAAAGCAAGTATAATGCTGTCTTAATTACTTGTGGATGGAATCCTTATAACTGGAAAGAATTACAGCTTCCATCTGTGTTTTTAATTTCTTCCATTTAAAATACCTCTCCTCGATCTCGTCATAAAAGTGCACACAGACTGTGTTTCACTGCCTGTGGATAGAATGTATTTATCAAAACTTCAGAGCATCAGGCTTTTCTCAACACACACGGACTTCTGCCCTCTAAATCGGAAGCTCCTTATCTGACAACATCTCATTAGGCAAGCGCCTTCAGTTTTCACTTCCTGCTCTTTCCGATTCTCCAAATTTAATGTTACAGGAGCTCCCACAGGTCGCACAGCAAGGATGCTCAGAGGAGCCACCTCTGCCTGGCCAAGCCATGCCCAGGGACACGAGAGGGACAGGAGGGATTCAAGGCACGGATGCACCACCCCACCCCAGGCAAAGTTCTCCAGACCCACAGCTCTGCCCAGTCCCAGGAGGGTAAAACACAGCAACCACTGGGAAAAATAAAAGAGGTGCAACAACCCCAGGGCTCAGTCCAATGAGCCACAGAAATCACTCTCCGCAGTCCCTGGTGCCATCCATACCCTCACAGACAGGGAGTTTCACTGCCTTGGCACCCCCTGGGCTGTGATCCCAGCAGGACACACGTCCCGCTGCTGCCACGCACCCGCTAACGTGGGAAAAGCGGATCCAAACACAGAGCCTCAGCTCCAAACACCATCTGCCTCCCATCACCGTGCTGCCAGCGCCGCCGGCAGCCGGGGACCCGCCAGCACACAGGACAAGCCATCCCAAACAGCCTCGAGCAACAATTTCAGCAGTGTTCCCGGTTTAGCAGGGCAGCACCCGGCACCAGCGGGGCTGGCAGAGCACTGAGCACCCCTTGTGTGGCACACGTGTGTCACCTCCACAGCACAGCCCTCGGCACACGGCCAGCTGGCCCAGACCAGGCAGGTGATCGTGGCTCCCGGGTGGATTTTCCAGCTGGAACTCACCAGGCAAACACCTCCTAAGGAAGTTCCCCAACTTCCACGTGCTGCTCCTCTTGCACACCCTTGCAAAGAAGGAGTGGCACCAACCCAGGCTGCAACAGCCACAGGCAGGCACAGCCTGCGGCCACACTTCACAATAAATGCCACAGCAAAAATAATTCCATTTAAAAATTGCTGGTTTCACTCCGGAGTTGCCTGTATAAAGTGATCTGCCCCGGCACTCCAGCAGGACTACGAGGCCCAGCACCAGCTGCTTCCAAACCATCCCCCGGGCAGCACATCCCCCTTCCTACCTTTCCAGGTATTTTTCGGAAAAGTCCACCATGGCGTGGTACATCGGGGCCGGCAGCGTGTGCCGGGAGAGGAGCGAGTGCCGACCCGCGGCCCCCGCACCATAAATACCCCCGGAGCCGGCTGGGACCGCGCCGCGCAGCCAATGGCGCTGCCAAGAGCTCCCCGGAGCATCCCCTGCCGGCTCAAGGTGAGCGCGGAACCCTCTCCGCAACCGCCCCTGACCCCGCCGCGCCGGGGGGGGGACGAGCCGCCCCCGCCAGCCCCGTTCCCCCGGCGCTGCCACGCGGCCGAGGGGACGTCCCTCCTGCAAGGGCTTCGTTTTCATTTCCAGCGCTGGGGAGGGAAATAATAAAAAGAGCTAAAAATAGGCGGCAGCGATGAGGCAGCACGGGCCGACAGTGCCGCTCGCTGGCACAGCCGGCGGGACCGGGCAGCTGCGTGCGCAGCGCCCTCGCACCCTGAGCCACTCAAACCACGCGTGGCTCCTCCACCTGCCCGGCACACGTGGCGCGGGGCACGGGGGCACGGGGCACGGGGCACGCAGCCACAGGCGGCCCCGGCAGCCGGCCCGATCGCGGTCTGGAGGAGCTCGTTCGTGAACATCCTCACCCGTGCGCCTGCCCCCCCTGAGCTGCAGCTGTGTTTGAGGAGAGCAAAGGCCACGGCTGCCTTGTCCTTGCTCGCACCCACTTTTTGGCCCCCCAAAGCCTTACCGGGAGCAGCAGAGGTGTCCCGGTGTCCCTCGGGAGTCCCCGCCGTCCCTGCTCCCACCGCGCTGCCGCTGATGTGCCGCGAGGGCTGAGCCTGACCCGCGGTGGGAAACCTCCCCATTCCTCCTCCCGGCATGGGGCCAGCGGGAAAGAGGCCCCCAGCTCAGATTTCACTGCTTCCATGTCCTCTCCCTGAACCCGGGCAAGCTGTTTTTCCCAAGAGCCGCTGTCTTCACCTTGTCCAGGCACTGTGGAAGGGGGTGTGCCCACCTGGGCTGGGCAGTGTTCCCAGCACACCCCACACCCTCCCTGGAAACAATTCCATCTGAAGTGAGACCCCAGTTCATGGCTTTGCTGCTGGAGAAAGTCACGGGGAAAAGACGAGAAGCCTGAGGGCTCCTGGTACCAGCGGGGCTCGGCAGAGATGTCTGACCCCACAGACAACCCTGGCACACCCTGGTGCCACCCCCAATGTGGCACTTACAGGCTCCTGCTGCGTTTCTTGCGGGAGGTCTCATCCCCTTCATCACAGCTGCACTCAGGGTCTGCTCCACTCAGCTGGGGGGGAACAGGAAAACAGTGTCTGTCATCACACCAGGACGTGCCCACGGTGTCACTCTGTCACCAACCAGCAGGCCCAGCATGCCCACAGCCCCCACACCACAGAGCCCAGACCCACAGTAGCCACAAGGCCCCTTCCTCATGATGGCAACGATATGGGACAAGCTCCTGACACAGGAACCTCCCTCCCCTCACTCATCCTCTGCCCCCTTCAGCCCGTGGTGTTCCTGGAGCATCCAAGGAGACCCCACGGCTGATGGCCCAGGTACCCTCCAGGTTCAAGGTGCTGACAGTGGTACCTCCTACAGGGAGGACGTTCATATCCCCACTCCTGATGCTCCTGCTGCTGAGTGGGCACAGGGATCCTGCCACCACCCAAAGAGCCTCCCAGAACCAGGCTGGGCACCCAAAATCCATCAGGAGTTCCCAGCAGTCCCCAGGCAGGAGAAATAGAACAGTTCACCTATAATTGAATCATATCATTGCAGTTACAAGTCTGCTCTCTGACCACTGCTCCAGGGCAGCCTGGACAAACCAAAGGGGATCTGGGATGTGCCATGAGCTCAAGGCAGCACCAACACAGCCTCTGAGCCACAAAGCCTGGCACTAGGCAGGGAGACCCGCGGGATCACCATAGCTCGGGGGCTTTCGTATTTCATCCATTCCTGAACGCTGCAGATGCTCACAGCCAGCCCTGCACCCGCCCCGCATCCACCCGACCACCGCCAGCTCATCCCGTGCTCCCGGGGCTGCCAGGAGCTTTCCAGGATCATCACCCCGCGGCCGGGCCGTGGGAACTCTGTGCTCAGCCCCGCAGCCCCGGGCCCGAGGTTTCGGACACTTCCTTCCATTCTGCGCCCGGGTTTCCGGAGTTTATCGGCCCCGAACAATGCGGCCCTTGCCGAGCACCTTCCCCGGGCCGCTCCGGCCCCGGCAGACGGGCTGGCCGGGGCTTCCTGCCATTGTCCGGAGAGGCTCCGTGCTCGGGGACAAAAGGCAGCAGCGGAGCTCTCCCGAGGAGTCCTGGCGCTCCTCACAATGCCCAATAAAACAACCAGCTCCCAGCTCCACCGGGGGAAGGAGGGAAACGGGAAGGCACACCGGGCACGATGGTGTTAAAAAGTGCTGTGGATTGAGCCCCTCTGAAACACTCCCAGATGGGAAAATAACCAAGAACCTTGATGGATGTGATAGCCCCGCAGCTGAGGCCGCCGGGTGTAGGTGTTGCCAGTGCTTGACAGCTTGGTGGGGGAATTCCATATGGGAATTGTGCATCAGTGTCCTGCTCCAAAAAGCTAGGAGGTTTCATTCAACTGTTCAAAGGCACGGACCAATAAAAGTGCAAAGTGTCGGCAGGGGGGTGGCTGTAGCCCAATCCCACAGTGGCTCAGGCCCGTGTCTGGCTTCCTTGACTGCTGCACACCCTCCACAGGCAGCTGGAGGGGCAGGGCAAGGGGAGCGGGACAATGGGAGCACGTTGGGAATGGGGCAGTGGGAGCAGGGCAAGGGGAACAGGGCAGTGGGAGTGGGGCAGTGGGAGCAGGGCAGTGGGAGCAGGGCAGTGGGAATGGGGTGGTGGGAGCAGGGCAGTGGGAATGGGGTAGTGGGAATGGGGTGGTGGGAATGGGGTAGTGGAAGCAGGGCAGTGGGAGCAGGGCAAGGGGAACAGGGCAGTGGGAGCAGGGCAGTGGGAATGGGGCAGCGGGAATGCGGTGGTGGGAGCAGGGCAAGGGGAACAGAGCAGTGGGAATGGGGCAGTGGGAGCAGGATGATGTGAGCAGGGAGCGGGGCAGCAGGAACACGCAGGGATGCCCGGGAGAACACATGGGCAGGGATTTAGGCTCCAGGGAGCCAGTGCTGCCGCAGGCTTGGAACTGGGCACTGCAGGAGGTGCAGGCACCACACTGCCCTCCCCGCCGGCACAGGCTGCCCAATCCCTGCCCCAAAAATCCCAGTCTAATGTGCACCAGAACAGTTTAACGCAGGAGAAGCTCCGTTCACCTCTGCGGGAAAACATCCACCCAGGAAGCGCCGCTGGCAGCTCTCCGGGGCAGGGTGAAGCACGATCCGGGGTGCCCGCAGGGACACACAGCCCCCCCGGCTGGGACAGCACTGCAGGGTTGCAGGTTTGCAGACCTGCAGGATTGCAGAGCTGCAGGGTTGCAGGACTGCAGAGCTGCAGGCTCGGGGCTGCACACACAGCGGCACTGTGAGCTCTCCTTCCGGGCACTGCTCACGGCAGCGCTAAGGGGACGCTCTCAGCCGGCGCTGACGCTGTCACCACCTCTCTCGCACGTGCGACAGGCAGCGACCGTGTCCCTGACACAAGGGTGGCTGTTTTTTATGGGGGATAGGGCGGGTCTGAACCCCCATCTCCTCCTGCATACAATTGTTGGCATCAGTCTCCAAGAGAGTTTGGACTCCCTTGCGGACAGCAGCCCCATCCCATCAGTCTCTAACCCCGGGAAGGGCTCTCACCAGCTGGTCAGCGACTCCGACCCCAAAAATTCCTCCAGGAAACAGCAACTGCGTGGCTTTTCAAGCAGCATGGCAGAAAGAGGGTTAACCCAGCATGGGTTTAACCTCAGCATGGGTTTAACCCCAGGGTCTGCAGCAGCCTCTCCTGCCAAGGATCCCATTGCTCAGGAGCAGAATGTGGGTCTGCAAGGTGGTCCCAAGCAGCAGAACATGGTCCTGAGCTGTGAAACGAGATCCTAAGCTGGGAACACGACCTGTGCAATGGACTGCAGTCCTGTGCCAAACACCAGAGCCCCAAGCAGCACCCAGAGCTGAGGCAGGGATGGAGCTGGTGGGGGCTCAGCAGGGCAGAGCAAGGTGTGGGGCCAGGGGCCACTCTCAGCACCCTGCCAGTGTCACCCGGGCAGAATGGGAACAGCAGCGCTTCCCATCAATGATCTCTGCACTGGCACCTCATTTCCTGCAGCAGTGCAGCCAGGGCCAGCTCTGCTCTGAGGGCTCAGGGAGAACCCCAGACCCCTGGGATTGCACTGGCCAGTCCTGGGCAGAGCTCCCTTGGCACAACCTCTGCTGATCCTCCTGCATGGTGGGGTCACACATCATTGCTGAGCACAGCTTTTCCATGAGATAGACCCCACAGTGGTCAGAGCCCTGCAGAAGGCTGTGGGGGCAGAGGGTCACACTGCTCCTGGCACCCCCTGCACACTGGGGACTGTCACCAGGGGCTCTCCCCACTGCTGCTGGGAGCAGTCCTGTGCGAGCACAGATCCCCTGGTGCACCTCTGCCACGGAGACAGGGGCCACGTGCCAGGACACCTACACCCCAGGAGCTCTCCCCCCAGCCCGGCCAGCCGTGGCTCTCGTACCTTCCTGTGGCCCGAGAAGAGCAGCGTGAGCTGGTGGATGGAGCCGCCGTTTTTGACGAGCTCTTTCTTGAGGGTCCTGGGGGAGGGCAGTGCCCAGTGCGGGGCGCTGCCCTGGCTGTCGGAGCAGTTGAGGGTGGTGTCAGAGGTGAAGCAGTGGCCCTTGGCCTCCTGCAGGAGGCTGCCCTCGCTGTGGGTGCGGCGCCGCAGGGAGCCCTGCACGCTCAGCGTGTAGACGGGCTGCCCGCCCGACGTCTCGATCATGCTGCTGCGCTTCAGCTCGTTCCTGTCCAGGTACTGCTCCTCGATGTCCTCCTCCTCCTCCTCGTTCTCCTCATCCTCATCTTCCTCCTCATCATCCTCCTCCTCGTCCTCGCCGTCCGTGGCGCTGCCGGCCGTGCCCGCCGCGCTCTGGCTGAAGGTGCTGTCGAGCCGCAGCTCGGGGATGACAAAGGCTGGCAGGGAGCTGGGCTGCTCCTCTCCTTTTGCGGTGGCCACCAGCTGCTTTTCCGCCAGGAGAGGAGCCTGGGCGGCCCCCAGAACGTCCCAGGGCTCAGCCAGAGCCGCTGCCTTGGCAGCCAGAGGGGCTTCACCCACTGCTGCCTTCCCATCCTCCGAGTGCATCTGCCCCGGCTTCTCGGCGTCCGTCTCCAGCATCTGCCAGAGGAGAAGGTAAAGAAGCATGAAAGCAGAAGCACCCCAAATCTCTCTGGCCACCTTCCTGGGGAGCCTGTCACCTCCTCACACCCCACCTACAAGGCTGGCACCGATTTGAACAACACTAACAGTGCTCTGGTGGGGTGGGATGGCATCGTCCCCTCATCCCCAGGTGGTGCCAAGTCACCCACTGCTCTCTCAGCACCCAGTCCTGCTCCTGAGCCCTGGAACACCGGGTTCCCCCAGCTGGCAGGAGTGGGATGGTGGCACTCAGCACCCCCCTGCAGCACTTGGCAGCACCGGGGGGGCTTTGCGGAACCCCAGAGTGCTGGCTCGGCTCCAGCCACAGAGGCAGAGCTGTAGCAGCATCCTACCCGATGGCTGCTCGTCCCCTGGGAGCTGCTGCCCTGCAGGGATTTTCCCCAAGGGCTGCAGAGAAACCCAGAAGCTCGCCCAGCAGCTCTGGCCCCTCCTGCAGGGCGTTATCAAATGCCAAAGGGAAGCACCACGCTCTGCCCATCTCTGGATTGCCCCAGCTCAGCCCGTGGCTCTGGGCAAGCCCTACAAAACCACAGCCACTCCTGCCAGCCCCTTTCGGGGTTTTAAGCCTTTGGGGCTGGTTTTTCCAGGTTTCTTTGCAGCTGGGGAAGGCCTGAGCAAGCTCTGATCTTTCAAAGGGAAAAGCCCAAGGGAAAACACCTCCAAGGTTGTTTTTGTGAGCAGAGGGGAGCCTGCGATGAGCCCTCCCCTGCCAGAGCGGGGTCCTGCGTGATTTTTCTGTCCAATCCAAAGGGGTAAAACCAGCCCAGCAGGGAAAAAAAGACCAAAGGAGAGAAAAAAATCTCCCTTTAGGAAGCAATCCCCTCCTACACAGATCCTGGGGCAGGGGCTATTCCACAGGACCACCCCCAGCTAACAAGACACCCAGAGAAGTCGTCACTGTATCCCCAGCTGAGATCCAAGCATTTTCCCAAACTCAGTGACAGCCAGAAAGCTGGAGTTAACAAAGACACCCCCTCTGCATAAAATTATTTCAGCTCATCCCCCAGAGCACAGAGGTGATAGCCACCCCTGGACATCCCCAGGCAGCTGTGTGCAGATGTTGGGCTGCAAAAGCTGCTGTCACCTCCAGGAAACACCCCAGGGGGCTGTGAGGCCCATGTGCACAGAGGGGGCAGCACAAACACCACCCAACAGCACCTGCCTGAGCTCAGGGGGCAAAGAGCTGGGCAGGTCTCCAGGAAGATGCTGGAGCTCAGTGCCACAGCCAGCTGGGTAGGAGCCCACATGTGTCCAGCTGTGCCCTGTCCTGGTTTATCACACCCAAAGGGTCCCTGTGACACCTGCAGCACAGAGAGCACCAGCTCTGTCCCACCCAGCCTGGCTCGCCCCAGCAGCAATCCAGCATCACCTGAACTCCCCCAGTGAGTCTGAAGACAAAAATTCAGAGACCACGATGTGCTTGGTCCCTCCATGACATCACCCCATCCATGAAACAGCTGGATTTGGTGTCATGCACAAAGCAAGTGCCCCTTTCACCCCATCCTTGGGGCTGTTCCACTCCCCCCATACAGTAATTCCTTCTAAGAAGGGAATGTTCCCAGGTCCACCATGCCAGGCTGCCATTTGCACAGCGTATGCCTCAATGATGTTGCTGATGTTTTGTTTGTCTTGCAATCACTGTCATCATTATCTCATGAAATAATTAGAGGAAAAACCCACACAGTCCTCGAGTCACTCCCCACAAAGCCCTCCCCCCAACACTGCCTATCTGCCTAGTCCTTCTGCTCACATTGCAGGGTGCCTGCATCTGATAAGGTCCTAGAAGGAAATGAACAGGCTCCTTTAAAATGAGAGACATTTGGGGATTAAATTAAATCCTTGCACTAATTCAATCAGAGCCTCTGCTGTTCTTCTCTGGCATGGAGGGGATGAGCAGCAGCCTCACCATGAGCAAGGGTCGGTTCCATCTCAGGCTGAGAGCATCACCAGGGCTGTGAAATCCTGTCTGCACAGGGCTGAGCTCTGCTCAGCATCACCTGGGGTGGGGGGAGACAGGGGAGGAGAGGCAGCAATGCCATCACTGCCAGCCCACAGACCTGCTCCTGGCTAGAGGCACCAGGGACTTCATCAGCACAAAGCCAAGGCCACCTTGCTGCCCAAAGCTGACTGGGGACCTCAAGGATGGGGATGTGACCAGGTTTCACAGACTCACAGGATGGTTTGAGTTGGAAGGGACCTAAAGCCCATCTTATCCCACCCCCTTCCATGGGGTCCATGATCCCAGGTTGCTCCAAGCCCCAGCCAACCCAGCCTTGGACACGTCCACGGATCCAGGGGCAGCCACAGCTTCTCTGGGCACCCTGTGCCAGGGCCTGCCCACCCTCATAGCCAGGAGTACCTTCCCAGTATCCCACCTATCCCTGCCCTCTGACAGTGGGAAGCCATTCCCCCTCGTCCTGTCACTCCTTGTTCAAATTCCCTCTCCAGCTCTCCTGGAGCCCCTTTAGGCCCTGGAAAGGGCTCTGAAGTCTCCCTGAGCAGTTTTTCCAGTACCTGAGGGGGGCTGACACCTTCTCACCATTTCATGTGGCTGAGGGGCTGCAGGAGGAGGCAGCAGTGGAGGCAGTGCTGGTGCTGTCTGAGGGAGGTGCTGTCCACCTCACAGACTCACTCAAAACATTCCATGCTCTTACTGCAGCAGCAGCTCAGGAGCCAATATCTGGATTTCTCCATTCTCAATGCCTTGGTCTCACTGCTCTCAGCACCTGGGTGTCTCTGACCTCCATGTGCAGATTTCCCTTTTTCCACCATCTGCATTTTCCCCTGCACTCAACAAATTGGTTTTGCCATTCCCAGCACCTGGGTTTCCCTGTCTGCATCTGGGCAGGTCGAGGGGCTGAGGGGATTTACTCCATCCTCCTTGGAGGATCTCACACTTCTCTCTTCCAGTTTCTATCTGAGACTGAGAGGCCAAGGCAGCATTTCCTGAGAAGGGGAAGAGAAAGCAGAAGCAAGAGCTGCCTCCAAAGCCCAGCATGGCTCTCTGGGGTCATTTTAGGGAAGGAGGATGATTGGTCTGAGACCAGAGCAACAGCAATAGAGTTCCTAAGAATGATCTCCTCATTGAACAAATATCAACACACTCCAAAAAAAAAAAAACCCAAACCAACATTGCCCTGCCTGCTCCAACATGCTCGAATCTTCCACCAGTTACCTACTCCCTGGGTTCTCTTTGCCTTCAAGGATCACTCACAATCTCAAATATTATTTTTTTCAGGATTTTTAAGTTTTATTGAAACCAAGAGAGGGCAGAAGAACTGCAAACCCTCTGTTCCTTGGTCTGTACCATGAGCAGATTTTTCTGAGTTGCTGCTCACATCCAGGACTGTTCCAGTTCACCAGCAGAAAATTTCAACAAGCGTCAGCACAACCTCGACTCCTCCAGCATTTCTTTAAATAACGTGACCTTGCTGGTGGCCCACAGCTGGGACTTCCAGCTGGGAAACCCCATGGAGACAGCACAGTTGAGAGCTGAAGCCTGCCCTGCCCTTGCCCTGGTGCTGCCAGCTCTCCTGCTGCCAGAAGTGCCAGCAGGTGTGGCATTCCCTGGAATCCCCAGCAAGGGGATTTTTTTTTTTTTTTTCAGCTCTCAGCTTCTCATTTCAAAGCCTCTGCTCCTCTCAGTCATGAAGCCACCCGGCTCAAGGGATGCCTGGCCACGGAGACATTTAATTGAGCTTTTCCTGGCTCCCGATGGGGATGCTTAGGTTTTCTATTTCTTTTGTGGTGATGCTGAGGAAGAGGAGGCAAAACACAGCTCAGTGAGCTGCCCTGCACCCAGGTACCTCCTCAGCCAAAACCAGGGACTGGGAAAAGCAGGCAGGTCCCTGCAGGCTGTTGGACATCAATGTGAGCAGGAGAGCAAGGGATGTGCTGCTCCAGCTGTGCTCTCACCCAGGAGGAGTGAACAGACCTCCTGGGATACTGCAGGAGGAGCCAATCTTGTGGCTGTCCCTGACCATGGCAGCTCCATCCTCCCTGTGTCCCTTGGGGAACCTCCCTGGCTCCTGCTGCCCTTTGCTCCAAGGTGCCTCACCTGTCCCCAAAAGCATTTAACTCCGTGGGAATGAGACCAACTCTCCCCCTAAGGTTATTTGGGGAGAGATGCAGACAGCAGTGGATTCCCTGTGCTGGAGGCAACATCCTACCCCAAATCAGCTGGATTGCAGGGAAAAGAGCACCTACATATTCCAGGGAAACATCAACCTTTCCAAAGCAATCTTTCCTAAAGCAGAAGGAAAATATTTTACAAATCCAGTTCTTAGCATAGGACAAACTGTGCCCAGATCCACCAGATCAGAAACTTCTAACTGTGAAACGCTGTTGGGCACTTCAGGATTTAAAAAGTGACAACTAAGAACCAAGGAAGCTCATGGCTACAGTGAACAGCATCTAATGCACAGCACGGAGCTGAGGGGAAGAAAGCAAAGCCAGAAATGCAAAGCAGAACTACCAAAACTTGAGAAAATCTTCCTGGGAGTCATTGTGAAAGTGCTCACGAGGAACATTCCCTGAGTCCTGCTCCTCACGCCCTGCGAGGCCGGCCAGAGCCCAGGGCTCCTGCACAGCCAGGTTTTCTACCCGCTCCCTGCTTCATTAGTGCACGATGAATAATTAATCCCGAGCAATTAGTGTAACAGCAAAAGCAGCGCGGGTATATCAACCCGAACAGCAGCGCCAGCAGTGCCTGGGGCAGGGCAGTGAGGGTGGGGGTACAGATGGGAGACTGGGGGGGTAATGTTCGTACCGCCCTAAAAACCTGGCCGTGGGCTGCCTCAGGGCGCTGGCAGGAGGAGCCCTCCTCGAGGGAGGGAGCACCGGAGGATCCCATGGTCCCTGCATAAACCCCATTCCCCATCCCTGCATTCCCAGCGGGTCGCTGCGCACAGGGCTCTGCCCAGCCCCAGCCCCAGCCCTGCACCGCTCCCGGGACTGCTCCGCTCCCGAAACTCAGCGGGACGCGGAGCCGGCGCTTACACGAGGGCAGCAGCACCGTGTCCGGGAAGAGGAGCCCGGCTGCAGGCTCGGCTTGCACGCCGCATCTCGGGGTCACCACCTGCTGAAGGTGTCAGCCACCAACCCGGGACAAACCCTCCCCGCGCCGTCACCAGGGACTCGACACCGCCGCAGCTCCGGGCTGCCAACCCCGACCCGCAGCTGCCCCGACAGTCCCAGCTCCGGATCCCAACCCATCCCTACCCGGTGCCCTCCATCTCCAGCAAGACTCCGAGCATGCCACGGCTGCAATTCCAGGCTGAACCTGCTGGTTGGTCCCCAGTGCCAGTCCAGGGAAAGTATCCAAAAGGCTGCGAAAGTCCTGGAGCAGAAAATCCACATTGTGGGCACACTGCAATGCTGATCCCACAGCAAGAGCCAGCCGGTGCCGACGGCACAGCCGTGCACAGCCCAAATTTGAGACAGAACCTCAGAACACTGCCGCGCTACAAATGCTCCTTCGCTCCTCCTGGATTCACCTTACCAACCCTCAGGCCCAACCTGGTGGCAAATGAGCTGTCCAGGAGCCACAGGTTCCCAGGAGAGAGCAGGGCAGGGAACGGAGCAGGTTCCTCGGATCCCCAAGGACATCTGCACTCCTGACGCCCTGTGCCGCTTCCTCAGCCTGAGCCTGATCCTGCCCAGCCGAGGCTCCGGCCCTCAGGCTGCAACCTTTGCTTGTAAAACCTACCAAATGCGGGCTCTCAGCTGCATCCCCCGGGCCGAGCGAGCGGCATCTCCGCCGGCAGCCCCGGCTCCGCCATGTGCCCACGGCGGCGCTCGGCTGCTGCTGCCGCAGCGCTCCGGCTCTGCCCCTGCCGTTGTTAATGTCCGTGTCAAGCGGCGCCTGAAACCGCCCCAGTCTCTCCCAGACGCGGCTCCCTCGTGCCCCTAGTGCTATTTATGGCTCTGCCGGCTCTCCCTGGAGCTGCTGTTACCTGCTGACAGCAGCGGACGGCCGCTGTGCCCTGAGGAAGGGCCGTGCATCACCCTGCGAGCCGCCGCGCTCCCCCTCTCCTGCCCTGTCCTGCCCCCGAGCGACACCGAGCGCAGAGATGCCAGCGCTTCCTGCTGAAGGAAATTCTGCTGCAAGTTCGCTGTTCCTCGGGGTTTTTCCCCCAAAATGTTTTCTGTGGCAAAGTAATGGCTCTAAAGTGGGGGATGCTCTGCAATGGGGCGCTCTGCCCTTTGCATTTCAACCTCTGTGAGCAATTCGACCCTAATGGGCAGGCACAGGGAGAATGAACAGGCACGATGGTGGATGGTGTCCACCCAGGGGACAGCCCACGCATGACCATCTGCCCCTCCTCTTCTCCTCCAAGGCCAGGGCCCTCTCATGACACTCCCATGCACACCGGGCTGGGGATGCGAAATGCCTTGGCTGGGCATTTCTCCTCCTGGGATTACACTTCACTGACGGAGACAGGCAAGTTCTCCTGATGCATCCAGACAGGACAGTGAGGGGTCAGTGAGGGGTGTCTGCACGGCCACTTTCAGACATGTGTGGGTTTTATCTGCCCCACAGCAGATAAACAGACCTTCTCTGAGGGGTCCTCGCTGCCGCAGTGACAGTCTGTGCTCAGCTCTCCTCCAGCACAGTCTTTGGGCACACACACGTCCCCCTACTCAGCCAGCTGCAGCCATGTGAACGTTCCTGGGGTGGAGCAGAACCATCCTGCCTCCTCTGCCTCACAGGTAGCCACAGCTTTGCAGTGGCACAGGAAATGTGGAAGCTCCCTGGTCTCACTGGGCACAGAGCTGAGCTCAGCTACACGTTGTCACTATGGACAGCAGTGACATGGCACAGCCACTCCCACAGCTGTGCTCAGCTCCCATCCTGCCTGCACGCTGAAGGGAGCTGGGCCTGGTGGGGTTTGTGCCTGTTCCCTCTCTGAGGCCACCTGGCTGGCTGCAGGTCTGTGGGACACAGGATGTCACCACACTGGGGGTACCTGGATGTCCCTGGGACTTAGAGCACCCCCAGCCTGAGGGTCCCCAGCCCCTCTCAGAGAGGAATGACCCAGCCACCACCCCAGCCTGCCCACACCCACTGCTCCGTGCCCATTGTGGTGGGGATACAGCTCCTGAGCCAGGCTTCAGCTGCTGCCTGAGCCTCATCACCGCAGGGGGACCCGGAGCTGTGAGATGATGTCTGGGTCATAAATATCCCTGGCAGTAAAAATCCACAGTGGTGGGAAAGGGGAAGGAAGGAGCAGATCCTGTCACTGCCGTTCAGCCCACAACCCTCAGCACCCTTTCCCTTCAGTGCTGCCCAGGGGAATCTCTGCAGCATTATGGACAGGGCAGAGCTCTGTCCCCTTGGCAGGATGAGGGAGGTGACAACCAGATCCTGAAGCATTCAGCCACTGCAGATCCACTGGGAAGGACTCATCCCAACACCTTATACACGACCACAAGGTTGGTGCTGGGAGCTGTTCCTGCTGCCAGCAGAGATCCCTGGAAGGAAACATCCACTAAGAGGAGGAGACCTGGCAGAGCAGCTCTGCTGTGATTGCCTCCAACAGGGCCATGGCCAGAGCCACACACAGGAGGGAGGAATCCCGAATGGTCCCAAACTCAACACTGGTGGCTCCAAAGCCACACACAGCCCTCCTGCCGTGGTGCTGTCAGGCCTTGCCCTGCTGCTGCATCAGGAAGGTGCTCCTTCCAGGGCAGGACACTAAGCCTCGTGCAGGGCCAGGGTGCCATGGGGCAGGATGGAGCTGTGCCTACTAGCCCCACACCACTCTGGGCATCAGCACCCAAAGGCCCCTGGAACTTTGAATTGATCCTTTGACTCTGCAGAAATATCAGGGTTTGGGTAACTTTTGCAAGGAGTTACTTGAGCTTGACTTCAGAGGTTGCCCTGCCATGCTCAGAGGGAAGAGAAGGAGCAGCCACCCAAGGCAGGAGGCGTTTGGGCAGAGGGGAGCAGGGCTCCAGCCTGGCAGGCTGCAACAAAGCACTTCCAGCACCTTCATTAAATCACAGCAGCGCTGCCTCAGAGCACTCAGTCTGTGCCTCTGACCACCCTGTGCAAATGATCTCACACGGCTCAGTCCACCCGGCCTGCCGGCACCGCTCCTGCCGGCACTTTCCCTCTTACCAGCTCTTCTGGGGATTGGCCAGGAACAGCCCTTCCAGGGTTTAAAACTGCCTCTGGCCGTGATGGAAGTGTTGGCGGCTGCTAATGCCCGGCTCCAGCCCCGAGCCGTCCTGCTGGGCAGGGGTGAGGGGATGCGGGCTCGCTGTGTGCGGCTGGGAGAACATCTCCAGAGAAACGGGAGCCGCTGTTAGTGAGGGGACAGCTCTGCTCTCCTAACGGCTTCAGGGCCCAGCTGAGCAAAGGAACATCCCAGGGGGGCTGTGGCTCTCAGCCGGCCCATCTGCTCCATGCCTCCTGCCCGTGCCTTGGGCGCTGGGAGCCAGCTGGAAGCCCCTGGAGCCTCAGTGCCACCAGGAACAGCACAAGAGCCTCGGGGCTGGGGCAGCGAGGCCAGGGGAGCCAGGGTTCAGTGACCCAGGGTTCAGGGGAGGTGACAAACAGATCTGTACCCCAGCCCAGCCCCACAGGCACATCACAGCTTCCTGCAGCCTGAGGACATGTCCTTGCAATGAAGGCTGGAAGCCAGCTGATGTGCACCTGTTCAGCCTGGAGAAGATTCTGGGGAGAACTTAGAGCCCCTTCCAATGTTTAAAGGGGTTCCAGGAGAGCTGGAGAGGGACTGTAGACAAGAGCCTGAAGTGACAGGACAAAGGGGAATGGCCTTAAGCTGAGAAAGGCAGGGTTCGGTCAAATATTAGGAAAAAATTCTTTACTATAGAGATGGCAAGGCCCTGGCACAGGGTGCCCAGAGAAGCTGTGGCTGCCCCTCAATCCCTGGAAGCATCCAAAGCCAGGTTGGATGGGGCTTGGAGCAGCCTGGGATAGTGGAAGGTGTCCCTGCCCATGGCAGAGGGTAGAACTGGATGATTTTAAAGGTTCCTTCCAACCCAAACCAGTCTGTGGTTCCATGACTCTATTCAAGGAGGGACAGCTTCCTCCAGATTTTTAAGTGGACAGAGCTGAACTAGAGCCTGACTCCAAGGGGAAAAGCATCTCTGGTCCCAGAGCCTCACAAATCCATGGAGCCTTTGGCTGAAATGAGTTTTCCCAGTCCAGGGTGAGACCTGGGCTGTGCTCCCTGGCGTGAAACAGTGGAACAAGTTTTTGTTTTGGTTTTGTGACCTGGCTGCATGTCCTGCCAGCTGATGCTTTAACCCTCATTGGGGCAGAATCATCCTCGAGGTTTTTCCCCTATTTTAGCCCCATAACAGCACTATTGGTGCTTGGAGGGTGTGGCTAGTTCAGGTTGGCCCTCCAGGTACTGCCGTGACATGCTCAGCCTTGCCCAGCCGCTCGTGTTGGTATTGTGGAAGGAAAGGCTCTGGTGAAGATCCAGGTTTCTTGCACCCTTGGCCGTGTCCTGCCCCACAGCAGCAGATGAGCAGAACCCTCCCTGGAGCACAGCTGGCACAGCTGGCACAGATGGGGCAGCAGGTTACCAGCCCAAAATGGAAAGACTTTGGCCAAAAACAAAGTAAGAAGGTACAAAATCCTCCCCTCCTTCCCCATCAAAGAGCTGATCACACTGACTGAACTTCTGCGAGTGAAGCACCTGTTCAGAGAGACAGGGAGGAATGGGGTTATCCACAACCTTGTCCCCAAGTGCTTGTCACAGCCATCCCAGTTGCCAGGAGCCCCCTGACTGTGCAAGGAAGGCCCAGGAGATGCCCCAGTGTAAGGGAGTTGTTGGGGCCAAGGAGCAGGGGGACAGCAGGGTGGGTGCCTGGGGTGCTTGGGATGAGGAAGAGGAGGCAGGGGATGGGACAAGAGAGGGGTGACCCACACGGAACCGTCCCCAGCTGCAGGTGCCCGGGGGAGCAGGGCTGTCCCCGCAGCCCTCCCACCCCACCGGCCCTGGTTTCAATCAGCCCTCCATCACACCCTGTTTGCTTTTGCTGACAGCTCATTTACTCGCACTTGTCAAGCACGTCGTAAATAAGTGAGAGAAACAGCCCTGCCCTTCCTGAGCAGAGGCACGGCCAGGAAGGGGGGCCGGTCCCCCCGGCCGCGCACCCACCGCCCGCTCACTCCCAGCACCGCGGCCGGCGCTGCCAGGAAGGGCCGGGATCATCCACGCCTGCTCACAGCCAGGGTTGGGAAAGTGCTGAGCATCCACCACCTCCCTCGGGAAACAAGGGAGCACCCGTCCTGGACTCCCAAAGTCCACGCCACAGAGTGTCCGTAATTATTTAGCTTAAGGATAATCTGCATCTTTCAGATACAGCCAGCCATCATCTCCGAGGGAATCTCAGGTCACGGAGCCAGAAGGGAAGAGTAATCAGCCGTTCTGAGTGTGGAAGACACAAAGAAACAAGCAGTGAGAATCAGACGGTGGCAGCAAGTCCGTTACACACAGGGGGTTGTGCTGTGGATTTTTCCCTGGCAGCCAAACCAGCTGGAGCAGCTCCAGTCCCTGTGCCTTGCCCTGCCCCTGCTCTGCAGTTTGCCCACTCATCAAGCTGAAGTACCCCGAGCTGGTGCAGCACTTTGAGGGTAGCCCAGCCCTGATGTCAGCACCCAGCCCGGGGTTGACTCTGTTAATGCACAAAGCTGCTCCTCTATAATCACATTGCCATAGCTGTGGTTCCTGGCAGCCCCAGGCAAGCTCCAGGCTCCACACAGCCCTGCTGGGGAAGGTTTGCTGCCAAGCTGGCTCATGCTGGGGATGTGTTTTACAGGGGCTTGCTCAGCACAGGCACGGGGCAGGAAACAGCATCCCGGAGCAGACCTGGACACAAGGATGAGAGAGGGAAGGCTCTGCAGGTGGAGAAAATACCCACAGAGTAATTCCTGGGAGCTGCTGCAGCTGGCAGGGCGGGTTTGCAGCTCAGGGAAGTTCAACCGAGTCTTACAGTGACAGCAGAGCCCCATTTGCACCACATCTCCCGGACACTGGGGACAGAGAGCTGGACCACAACAACCACGCTGTCCCCAGAGCTCCTCCTGCACTGACTCTGGCAAGAAAAGCCCACTGGGAGCAGGGATGGACTATCACAGCTGTATCCCTCATGGGTTTCTCTTCCTCCATCTCCAGAAGCAGCTGCTGCATTTGCTCAAGTCTCCCAGAAACCAACAGCTTTGCTCCAAAACCAGCTCTGAAAGCAGCAGTGCCAGCGCAGCCCCTGCAGGGCTCATTCTCTTGGCCTGACACCATCCTCCCTGGGGACACTGCCAGAGGCACTGCCAGAGGCAGTGACAGCTCTGCAGAGCCCTGTCCCTGAGCCACAGGGACCTTCCTGCCCTCAGTGCTGCCCTGCCCACGCAGAGCTCAGGGGGACTTGAAAAACAGGATGTACCACCCCAAAGCCCAAAATCTGTCTGATCTCTGCCACTGGTGGCAGCCATGGAGGCTCCTTAGGAGCTGCTCTGTGCTTAGACAGTGTCCCCTTTCCTGGCTCCAGCACTCAGCTGGCACATGGTACAACTCTGCTGGCATGCAGGCTGTGCTGGCCCTTCGTTCCCACCCCACAGCAAAGCCCACATCCCCTTGGCCAGACTGTGGTCACAGCAAAAGGAGCTGCCTCTTGCTGAGCTGGAGCAGTTTTGAAGGCTTTGCAAATCAGATTCCTGGCCAGGGTGATATTTCCAGCTTAATTTGTCTGTTCACAGAGAAGAGACACTGGGCTTTTTCCCTAAATAGCCATAGTATCAAATGACTGGTAAGCCAAGCGAATGGATCAGTTCTCCCTTGCAAGAAGCAGCTGATTTTCCCAGCTTCTGCCTCCCACTGCTCTGGCATCCCCCGAGAGGTCTGTCCTGACAAACCAGCCTGGACACAGCCCCGGCTGCAGCTCTCCCAGGTCAGGCTCCTGCCCAGCCCTGTGTGCCCACCCTGCCCCAAGCACCCTCCCCTGTCTGCTGGAGAGTTCCTTCCTCACGCTGCTCCTTCTTGCATTTCACACCAGGTTTGCTTTAAAATTGCATCCTGGGCACTTTACAGCTTCCTGGGATGGGAATGGTGCTATAAACTCAATTTAAAGTGGTAGTTGCTGTCACACTCCCTTTCTCCCTCATGTGTCCACACCCCACCAGTGGGATTTCCATCAGCTTTGGCAAGCCAAGACAAACCCCCTTTGTCACAACTTTGGAGAGCCCATGATGGCTCTCCACAGCACCCAAACAACATCCTCTTGGCTACTGAGGCACAGAAAAGCCTTTGAAGGAGATGTGATGTCTTCTGGAGTGCTTTTTCCCCTGTCCAGCGGCCAAGCTCCTTCCACAACTCAGGACGCAGACGCTCCAGGGCTTTGCTCTGAGCACAGCCCCACACCCTGCCATGAACAGTCTGGGCTGGGGAGGGCAAACAGCACCATCCCCTGAAAGCCCCAACAGCCCAGAGCTCCTGTCACAATGGAGTGCCACCAAGATGCCCCTTGTTATGACCCATTTGAGACACTCCGATTGGAAATGTCCCTGCACAGCTTCACCCCGGACGATCCCCAGCCCATGGCAGGAGTGCACCCAGCCGAGCACAGAGCCACGCCAAGGCCCGGCAGCAGCCCCAGCCCATGGATTCCAGCAGGGCCCCCGTGCCTGGGCACGGAGTTGTGCCAGCAAGATGCACCACAGGACAGCAGGAGCTGTCACCTCTGTCAATCAGCTCTGCAATCCCGTTTGCAGAGTGGGAGGTTTGGTTGGTAACGAGGTTCTCAGGCTTTGTGTGCTGCTGTTGCTATTTTAGTCTGCCTGAAACGTGCAGGAAAAGGAATCCGGAGGCTCTGTCTCCTGCGGAGATGTTTGTGCTGACCCAGTTTGGGAGGCGGCAGAGCCACAGCCGCATTTCCCTGCCCCAGGACTGGGCAGTGCAGCGCCAGCCCCGGCTGTGCCGTGGCTCCAAGGACAAGCCACCTGCCCTGGAGCCACCTGCTCTGCAGCCAACCCAGCCAGGCACCCACACAGGGACAGTGATGTGGGGCAGGAGCTGCTCCACCACCCTGCACCAGCCAAGGGAGGGATCTGGGGGTTTTACCCCTGAAATCCCCATCTGCAGCACTTAAAGCTCTCCAAACACTCAGCACGGGGGTTTCTCTTCTCCCAGAGCAGTATCACTCACCAACAATCCAAACCCAACCCCAGGGACACAACATGACCCAGCAGAGACTGCCACTGTCCCACACAGCTGCGTGGGGCAGCGCCAGCCCCAGAGGAGGTGGATGAGGGTGTTCATTACACCCACACAGGGCCGGCATGGGTGACAGAGCCTCAGAGCCCTCCACACACACATTTCTCTGCCAGAGGTGCTGAGACAGCGCTCCTGGGCCAGGCTGGAGCTCTTCAGAGTGGGAAAAGTGCTGGGGCTGCCTCGCTGGGCATGACAACAGCACTCCCCAAATGACCCCTTTGTGCTTTGAGGACATCTGTGGGGTCAGGATCAAACACCTGAGCCCATCCAAGTGCACAGAAGGGGCAAATCTCTGCCTCGCTACTCCCACTACGCGGGCTTTTATTCAGCACCCAGAGATCACAGCTTGAACCTCTCCCTTTGCTTTCAGTCTTGCCCCAGAGGCAAGCTCTGGGAGCAGGCTGGCCACAGATTTGTAGACCCTCAGCTGTCCAAATATCCAAATACAGATGCTGGGAGGTGTCAGCCCAGCCTGCCTCAGCTCCAGCCAGCGGATGCAAATGCAGCCACTGCTCCCCAGGCAGGGCAGGAAGCTGCAGACACAGCAATGCTGAATACAAACTCACTCCTCATCTGGCAAACAAACAGTCTCCTGCACAGCCCTCCTGGCAGGCGCATCACTGAGCAAAGCCCCACAGAGGCAGAGCCTGCCATGATCCAGGCAGGGGTTTCCAGCTCCCGCAGGGGTCTCTTACCTTGCTCTCCGTAGGAGCTGCTGCTGGATGTTGCTGCTTGGTGATGTTCTCAGCCAGACACCAGCAGATCCTCTTCTTCTGCTCCTGGGAGTAAGCCTCCAAACTTAATAAGCACTCCGACTTCTGACGTAAAGGAAACACAGGCAGGGAGAAGGTCATTAGCTGTGTGTCGCAGGCCCTGCTGGGCTTTGCAAACTCCGTGCTCCCCACACACCACAGCAGACAAGGGGAGAGCTCACACCCGTGTCCTGCACCCTGGGCACAGGAGAGGAAAAGAGACTGGAAATCAGCTCCCTCCAGAGCCTGGGAGAGTGGTGCAGGGGAGCCAGCTGTGCTTCCATGAGCAGGAGTGGAGCAGCACGGGCAGAGCACAAGCAGTCCTGCACCCTGAGCCACTGCAGGGGAAACCGAGGGTGGAAATTGCTCTTTGCCATATGCAAACATTAATGAGGCACCAGAGCATGAACTGGTGAGAATAAGAGCCTTTGGGCTGGGTGGGGCTGGGAGGAAGAGCTCAGGGAAGCTCCAGAGCAGCCTCCTTGTAATGCTCCTCACTTAACACCAAGATGAATCTGGGGATAAACTCCAGAGCAGCCTCCCCATCCTGCTCCTCACTTAACACACACCAGGATGAATTTGGGAATGAAGCTCCAGCTCCAGTCATACAGTCTGTTAGCAACATGCAGCAAGGAAGGAATTAAGAGAAATGATGGGAAGTCATCCCAGCTGGGCCCACCTCCTCTTGTGCCCTTCCCTGCACACATCTTTTGCTCCTCTTGGACAGATTTTCTTTGGGCCAAATCTCACTCAGTTAAGGGGTTTTTTGACCAAGTTGTCTCAGCAGTTGTCTCCCAGCTCTTGAACTGCTTATCTCTCATGCTAAAAATTAAGCATTATAACATCTGCTGCCTGCTGGGATTTTGCACGTTTCACTTTATATAGGGTCTAGAAATGCCCAAGGTTGGATCATCTCCTTAAGTGGCCAGATGGGAAGAGAAAAAAAAAAAAAAAGCACAACTTTAGGACAGACTGCAAAGAAAGGAAAAAGAGTCCTTCACTAAGAGCCATAAAAAAGATCTTTCCTTTCCCCCTAGAATTTCCTTCCAGAAGGGCAGGTCCCCAATAACTGTTTTTTCCCAGAAAGGTCAGAGAGAACCTGAAGCTTTGTGACTCCAGAGACATAACACAGCCAGAAGGGGAAATGCTCTTTAGTCACACCATTTAACTCACTGTTTGCATTGGATGGGAATTCATTCATGTTTCATCCAAAATCCCATAAAGTGGTAAATAAACAAAGCTTCCACATCACCTCCTGGGAAAGAGGGCTCTGGTTCAGTCCTTTGTCCCTACAAGGAGACTTCCATGAAAGTCTGAGCTTTCTGATGCCTGGACATCCCCAGGCACTTACTCCTACAGGCTTAAACACTGAAAATTCCTTCTCGGGCTCCCTGAGCACAATCAGAATGAACAGAGGTTTGGGATTCAGGGAAAGGAAGTGGTGGGGCTCCCCCTTGCCCCTAAATTCCGGGTGGCAGTGATGCTCTGAGCATCCCTAGAGTGTCACAGTGAGTTTTTCCCATCCTGCATGTCCCAGTCTCTCCCAGTGCCACACCAGCAGGTCAACAGGCTGGACCACCATGACACCCACTCATGTCTAGGAAGTCATTCCCACTTTCAGAGGAGAGGATGAGCATCCATTTGCTGGGATGGAATCCAGGCTGCCATTTCCCTGCCCCATACTTGTAGTCAGAAGAGAATGAAGCAAGAACTCAGCAGAGCCCCAAAGGCATGGGGGCAGCTGTGAGGAGCCCACCCTGATGCTATAACTGCTGCACACTCCCAGCCCTGACAAGCTCCTGTGATTCCCCTGGAGCAAGGCTTAAAGCAATTCCAAGGACATCTCGTGTCCCCTGGCTGTGACAGACACAGAGCTCACCTAGCCCTGCCCTGAGCCCCTCGCTGATTCAATTACAGCCCATCTCTGTGATTGAATTTAGCACACAGCGATGCTCAGCTCCTGCTGGCTGCTGAGAGCAAAGTGCCCTCTGCTCCCTCTGCTCTCCCCTCAGCTGCTGCAGGCTCCCTGACCTCGGCCACCCAGGAATATCACAGCCAGGAGAGCAGATTTCCCTCTGCTCCAGAACTCAGGGAAAGGCAACCACCCCAATGTGTGTTCCAGGTACTGCAGGCAAGGCTGAGGAGGGACATGAACAGCCAAAATTCCACTTATCCAACATGTACATATTTTATTATCACTTTATTCCTCCACAGTGACATTTAACCTCTCCAATGTTCATTTCCCAAGGAAGGAGCCCTCGTTTTCCCTCTTTCATTAACCTGCTCTCCCAAAAACTTTCACCTGGACTGGGGAAAGCCCAACCCGCAGGGGCTGAGCACCCGCAGCTGCCTCCAAACCAGGCAAAGTCCTTTGGGATGCAGCCAGGTGAAGGGCTGGGTGTTATTTGGGATAAAACTCGTGGCACGTGTCCCTGGAGCCTGGTCCATGCTGGGCACTGATCTGCCCACACAGGGGAGGCTGGGGAGAGGGGACAGGGGGCTGTGCCTGCACACACTGCCCCATGAGCTGGGAACGGCCTCCCCGTTATTGTTTTCCTTCAGGGAGGTTGCTGCTGGGCCTGCCAATATTTACAGAGAGAAAAAAGGGTTTTATCTCATAGTGCTGGGAAAGGAGGATGCAGATGGTGTGAAGGGGGCGTTTGCCACCAGATAAAGGCAGCGACTGAAGTGGCTGCCAGTGGCTTTCTGCCTGCTTTCCCCCAGTGACAAACATGTTATTGCAGGTGCTGTGTGCTGGGCTCAGGAGCCACTAGTGAGCCCACGGCTCCAGGGCAACACCAGCACGAGACCCCCCACACTGCCCAAGGGAGAGCAGGAAAACACAGCAGGTATTGCAGAGAATGACCCAAGCTAGCCAACACCAGCCCCAAACAGGCCCTGCTACAGCCAAGGATTATCTGCAGGAAAAGTTCCTCCTGCTCCACGGGAACAGCTCCCCAGGCTGACACCCAACCCCAGGGCAGCCAGGTGAGAGGTCTGGCCATGCAGACACCACACACGGGAGGCCTGTGGGCTCTGTAGCCCATAAATCATGTCAGGAGCCTCCAGAGAATGACAGCATCACAGGAGGAGCCCCCAGAACCTGCACACCGAGCCCCCTGCCTGCAGACAGCCCCTCTGAGCAGGGCCCAGCACACACGTAGGGCTCTGTGTGACACTGCAAAGCTGAGGAGTCACAGGAATGAGCCAGACTCAGTCTGACACCTCTGGTGCCCTGAGCTCAGTGCCCAGCAGAGCTCGGGCTGTCTCCCCTGGCTGTGTGGGGGACACATTCCCAGGGTGGGAGGGAGGGGTCATGTCACAGAATCTCAGACTGGTTTGGGGTGGCAGGGACCTTAAATCTCACCCAGTGCCACCCCTGCCATGGCAGGGACACCTCCCACTGTCCCAGGCTGCTCCAAGCCCCAGTGTCCAGCCTGACCTTGGACACTGCCAGGGATCCAGGGACAGCCACAGCTGCTGTGGGCAATCTCCTCCCACAGATGCAGGGATGCACTTCTGCTCCTTCCCGGGCTCCTCTCTGCACAGGGTCGATGGCAGGGTGGTTTGGGGTCAGGGCTCCCAGCCCAGCCCTGCCAGGCCCTGGCCTCCAAGGCTCTGGGTGTTGGGCCTTGGCCAAAGCCAGCAGAGATCCCAGAGGGGAAGTACCTCGGAAACTGCTCCAGACTACAATAGCTCCAAATCACAGAGCAAACCTTCTCCAGGAGAAACAGCCAGCCCTGGGAATATCCTGTGCACAAAACACGGGCAACTGCTGACTTCACGCACCACCAGCCAAGGGCTGGTGAGAAAGTTCTGTTTGCTCCCATGCTGCGGGGGGTGGGGGGGACCACGCCCCTGCCTGTGGATTTTGGACTGCTGGTCACACTGGTGATGCCCATAAAACAAACCCTGGCACTAACAGAAGGGGCCCTGCTAGAGCTGGGATGCCCAAAAGGTGCCGGGGTGCTGCAGGAGAGGATGTGCATGGAGATAACACTGACAGGATACAGCAATCTCCGCCTGGCTCTGCTCTGGGTCTTGTTTTTGGGAGCACTGCTGATAGCACGGCCTGGGGGATGCCCAGAGGGTTTGGATACCACATCCCTGGAAGTGTTCAAGGCCAGGTTGGAGAGGACCCTGGACAGCCTGATCTAGGGAGTGCCATCCTGGCCACGGCAGGGGTAGAACAAGATGAGCTTTAAGGTCCCTTCCAACCCAAACCATTCTGTTACTCCGTGGTTCTCTGTTAAACCCCCAGGAGAAAAATCAGCCTGAAGAACCTTTTCCACCCACTGTGGAGCAGCCAGTGAGGACACAGGGCTGTCTTCCCAGGCCAGGCAATTGTCCTTAAGTGGCTCATCAGGTAAAAACCTTTGCAGGAATCTCTGAGAGGCGCCAGGCAGGGAGCTCCTGCTGCAAACACCCCTCTGGCAAACAGAGAGCAGGGCCAGCACCTTCCTGCTCTGCAAACATTCTTTCCTCTCAGGGAAGAGGAAAACAGCTCAGAGCTGAGCGGCCCCAGCACCACCAATCTTACCCACCCAGTGCCAGTACAGCCCCAGAGCTTTCCATGCCTCTTCCCTGGCACAGCCCCATGGGCAGAACTCCAGCCTGTGCGAACAGCCCCAGGGCCCTCTGAAATCATCACCCCATGCTGCCTCAGCCTTTTAAAAAATCTCTCTAGCACTGTAACTGCACCATATCAACTCTTCTTTCACCCAACACCTGGGAAAAAAAACCCACGTTTTTTGGTTAGCTCAAGACTCGGGTTCAGGCTGAGCTGTGTAAAGATGCACAAAACCAGGAGAGCAGAGTGTTCCTGTTTATCTGTTCCTCCAGCTGGGACACAAGCACTCCCTGCTCTGCCTGAAGAGCCCTGAACTGGGACCTGGCAGTGCCCAGGAGCTGCCCTGTGCCCAGGCTCTGGGTCTTGCCAGCCTGGGGCTTCTGCTCCCGGTGTCACTCAACATCTGAGCCAGGGAAACCCCCTGGGCAGAGGAGGTGAAGCCCAGGGGGTGTGTGCACAGAGCAGCAGCCTGGCCACCAACGCCAGAGCCACTGCCATGGGTGCTCCAGCTCCAGGGACATACCAGGAGACAGCCTGGACCAGGGGGACATTTCTGCAGCTGGAATTTGGGGCTGTCATGGGTATGCTGGGTTGGGCAGTTCAGGAAGGCCTCAGCATCTGGGGCAATCTACACATGGGTTCATGTCACAGCATCCTCCAGAGGGACTTCGCCAAAGGCTGGCATTGCTCTAATGGTGTCTCACTGCACCTGCAGATTGGACTGCTCAGCACCACCCAGAGAAATGCAGGGGCTGGGACCTGATGGCCTTTGGAGGGAGGAAAATGGAAAGCTCAGTTCAGGAAAGAGTTAAGCTGCTGCTCTGAGTGTGACATGGCAGAAGGACTCAGTGTCCAGCTCTCACGTGAGATGTGTGACTCAAGGCTTGGGGAACCTCTCTGGCATCCCAGAAATGACCCATGGAGGAAACAAAGGAAATGTCAGAGAGCAGGAAAGGATTTTTCATCTGCTAACATCTCCTGGCCACCAGCAGAAGAGTGGCTGGAGCAAAGGGAGTCCCCCCTTCCACTGAACAGGACTGGGAACAGAGCAAGGAAGTCAGAGGTACACAATTCTGTTCTCAGAATATTCATGTCACAACTGGTGAGAGCAAGGAGTCTTCAGACTGTCTCTACCTCAAGTCCTGCCATTGATCCCAGCCCTTGCAGCCTTGCCTGCAGTGCCTGCTCCCCTACAGCCCAAGGAATCCTTCCCCCTGTGCAGGACAAGTTCATCAGACAAATTACACCCACAACCTGACAAGCACCATCTCTTGTCCTATTATGAATGAGAGGAAATTGAGATACAATTCCAACAGAGCACACAGCCCATTTCCCAGACAAAGGCTCATCTCCACTCCCTTCTCCCTAAACAAATTCCCTTCAGCTGCTACTTGGTCACGTAGGTTTGATGTCACCCCCTGCCCAGCCCTTTTGCCCTCTTCCCTATCGCCAAACTATCTGCTCAAGTGTCCTCTAGGTCTGCCAAGACAGTGCCCAAAATGCTCCTTGCAAACTCTCTTGATGACGTGTCCAGAACAGCCAACTCCAAAATTACCCAGGTGTATAAAATCTGCCATGTCGCAGAGTGTCCCTGAGATTTGTCCTCTGTGCCATCATTAAATTGCTTTTCCCAGCATTCAGATTTGCTGTTTGGAGACAGAACCTGGGCTCTCCCTGACTCCTCCCTTTGGGACAATGCCAAATCCCAAAGGGCATTCAATGAGAAGCGTTGACTCCCAACAGGAGCAGAGAACATTTTGGGAAATTAATGTTCCCATGGAATAAGCTGGACATGGATGGAGGGAAGCACATTATGCAGGCTACAGGATTGCTGTGATCCATGTGTCCAGAGCATTCTCTTGGCAGCAGCTGAGGGTGGGAACAGGGGCCATAGGGGACCCTCTGGTGCAGGGATGTGTCCACACAGAGCCAGGCTGCCCAGAGCAGCTGTGGCTGCCCCGTCCCTGCAAGTGTCCAAGGCCCTGGTCTAGTGAGTAGCATTCCTGGCCATGGCAGGGTGCGACAAGACCATCTTTGAAGTCCCTTCAAACCCAAACCAGACTGGAATTCTGTGATGGGGCAAGGTGGGGGACAGTGGCATTTCTCTGGCACTGGCCCAGAAGCTCTCCCATGCAGTCAGGAAGGGTCTGTCCAAGGCAAGGCCAGTTCAGGCACAGATTCATAGCATCAGTTTGCTCAGCTCTGGACGAGAGTTCACCACAGCAGCACAAGGAGTTGCTATTGGGAGGATTCTCTGTTGGAGAAGTTTCCCAAGACAAACTCTGGTGTCTGCAGATGAAAACTTCCAGAGGAAAAAAAAAAGATCAAATTTGCAAGAGCTTTTCAAAGGAAAAACTTACTGAACTGTTTGGTTTTAAGTCGATCTGGTCTGAATATGTTGGGTTTGAATCAAACACTTGTAACAATGCATTAAACCCCTGACCTGCAGTTTCCTCTCAGCAGGATATTTCCGGAGCAGGGAAGGGTGTGAATACAGCCCTGGAGCACACTCACAGCTCCACACGGCACCCTGTGAGGCTGCCCATTCCCACCAGACAGCAAATGTTTCCTTCTGACAGCTTTGACACATCCCACGAGCTATGTGTGTCCTGCAGGGAATGGGGTGGGATGGGGGAAATGCAAACAAACTCCCACACCCCAAATCCTGTGGGGTGCAGAAATGTGGGTTCACACCAAATCCCAGCATCCCAGACTGGTTTGGGTTGGAAGGGACCTTAAAGCTCATCCCATTCTACCCCTGACATGGACAGGGACACCTCTCACTATCCCAGGCTGCTCCAAGCCCCATCCAGCACTTGGACACTTCCAGGGATGGGGCAGTCACAGCTGCTCTGGGCACCCTGTGCCAGTTCCACCTATTGCAGAACTCAAATCAGCCAGAAGCTGTCACAGGTAGGGGCTGTTCAACTTCAAACTGAGCTCTTGGGATTTAAAACCCTGAAAGGAAAGATGCCCAGGCCAGGTCTCAATTCACTGGCAAGACTTTTTAACATACCAGCTGGCAAACAGAAAAATTAGAGGAGCTGTAACGGCTGTAAACTAAAACACAAGGAGTTCCACCCAAAATGAGGAAGAACTTTTCTCCATGAGGGTGACAGGGCTCTGGAACAGCTGCCCAGGGAGGGTGTGCAGTGTCCCTGTCTGCAGACATTCCAAACCCACCTGGACACACTCCTGTGTCACCTGCTCCAGGTGACCCTGCCTTGGCAACCCCAGCTGTTCTGGGATTCTGTGATTCCAGGTACACACAGCATTCCTGAGATTGAAAGGTACCACCTTCACTTCCAAAATCCTGGCTTGTGTCTGTGCTGGGACTGTCACAGCTGTCTCTCAGCCACCAGAAGGAACAAAACCCCCAAAGGAGGCAGCTCAGTGCAGAACCTCCCTCTGTTTTCCAAATTCTTTCCAATCCCTTTCCACAGTCAATTTTTCCAGGATGCCAAGTGTCCCTCCAGCAGCAGGTCCATCTGCACTCAGGATCTCTAAACCCTGCAATCCTCACCTTGGAGAGCCTGTAAAACAAACACCCTTTGTGCTGGAACCCACACCAGGCTCTGCAGCTCCTGCTAGCTCTGCCTGCAATAACCAAACTGCCCAGGGTTTAAACTCTGTGCAGTGATTTATTACACACAATTAGACAGGATGAGCAGCAGTAGCTTTTTTGGGAGACTTCCTGAAGATTGGAATTTTCTCTCTTGTTTATAATAAATTAAGCAACTCACAGGTATTAGAACATACTTTCCTTTTGTAGCATGTCAGATCCAAATGCAAATTTGTGACCTTATGGGTCAGAACATTACTCAGAAACCCTCAAGATGAGCAATAGCAGGAGACTGTAGCTCCAGGCTCCAGCAGAGAGCTCTTCCTGCAGCAAAGGCAGTGTCAGCCCAGCCCCGTGGGCTCCTCTCAGCTCTCAGCAGCACTAAACACATTATGTGCTCATTGCAGATGATTTGTGGGCAAGAAACGGCAGCTCAAGAGCTTCCTCTGACCTCGCAGCCCCGTCACAGCAGCACAATGGATGTGTCTGCCCAGCCCACGGCGACAGGAGCCCAGCTGAGAGTGGCCACAAACCCCCCCGAGCCACCAGCAACACCCAGGGGGGACCAGCAGGGAGGGCTGAGCCAGGACAGGGCTCTGGGCACACACAGAGCTGCTGACAGGGCCAGGGATGCAGCAGGTCAGGATGGGGAGACACCCCTCGGGGTGACATGGGGCCGAAAGGCCATGGCAGCTCACACATCCTGCCCTGACCCATCCTCATCCTTTCTAGCTGCCACCAGCAGGCACAGGCTGGGCAGCCAGACAGTCCTGATCCCCCTTCACCCCAATTCCCAGCAGCCTGAGCACATCCCCAGGGCACAGCCAGCCCCTGTCCAGGGGAATCCATGTCCTTAGGGCACAGCCAGCCCCTCTCCAGGGGAATCCATGTCCCCAGGGCAATCCATGTCCCCAGGGCACAGCCAGCCCCTGTCCAGGGGAATTCATGTCCCCAGAGCACAGCCAGCCCCTCTCCAGGGGAATTCATGTCCCCAGAGCACAGCCAGCCCCTCTCCAGGGGAATCCATGTCCCCAGAGCATGGCCCCCATGTGTGCTGCAAGTGCCACTTCCCTGGGTCCAGCTCCAGCCTTCATCTGAGAGCAGGACCACTGCAAAAATCACCTTGTCACACAAACCCACCCTCCCACCAGGCCAGAGAGACACCCAGACCTTCCCCACTGCCCCCCTGCAGTGTTTGTGTGAGCAGCCAGCTGCAGGGACACCTCTGAGGGGACCATCCCCTCCCAGCCTCCTGGTGACACCCCCAGAACCCTATAAGCAAATGTTTGCTCCCAAAATGTGAAGAAAAGAGAGACAACCTGAAGAAAATGCTCTTCTTGTCTTCCCTGCAGGAATCAGATGCTGGAATGCTCCCAGAACATCCCATTCTTTCAGAAGAGCCCATCTCTCCACCTGGGGCCAAGGGCAATTCACTAAGCCACACAACCCCTGTGCTGCACGTCTGGGAGGCTCCTGTTCTCCTGCTCCATCCCCAGCCCCTGCAGCCCAGTCATCCTCTCCACATGGCTCCTGGGGACATGACCTGCAGGTCACTGTTTCCCAGAAGAGAAGTCTGAGAGAAGTCTGTTGGGAGAGCCCCATCCTGCCCTGGCTCACTGCTGACTCACAGACACATCCCCCACTCTGTTCCCCTTTCAAACCCAAATTTCCCATTGCTGGAGAGCCCCACGGCACCTACAGCTGGAAGGTCACTGTCCCCTTCACCTTGGAGCCAGGTGGTCCCTCTGGCTGAGGACAGACCACCAGCTGTGGGGCGGGGAGGGAAGGGCTGGCACAGGGCATGTCCTGCCTGGCAAGGTGCTGTCCCTGAGCCAGGGGCTGCTCCAATGTCCCCTCAAAGCCTGGGCTGGCCAGAGCAGGGGGTGAACACCCACTCCTGGGGTCCAGCATGTGGCAGAGCTGCTGGTTACCACAGGCTGGCAAGTCCCACTCCACCTGTGACCTGCCCCAAAATACCCCAGGAGGACAGGAGGAACAACAAGGGTTTGCAGCATCCCACAGCACAGCCAGTCCAGAACTGCTGAAGTCTGTGGGGGAACAGGAGGCAGGAAAGCAAGAGTCCCACACTGTCTATCCAACTACTCCACTCCAGCCACATGGGATGCCAGGGATCTCCATCACCAGAGCTCTCACAGCCACTCAGGCCCCTCAGAAGAAAGCCCAGCACTTCATTACAGCCTGACAAAGACACCTCTTCACCTCTCAAGATCTCATGAGACACAGCCAGGTCTCTTTTGATCACTTCTACTTCGGGGCACTAAGCTTCTAAACCAAATACCAGGCTCTGAGTGCATTTTTCCAAGTGCCTGAGAAATGCTGGAGAGCCTCATCCAAACACCCATCGCAATCTGGCTGAGTCACAGCCCAGGATTAGCTGTCACCAGCCCAGGGTGACATTGCCCTGGGACATGCACTGAGCAAACCCCGAAACCCTGGGGGGAGGCTCAGCTCCTGCCCAGCCACCCCAGGAAAGAGCAGAGGAGACAAGGAAGGAACAGGAGGGAAGGAAGGAGAGAGGAGGCGAGGATTCTGCAGTGAGGATTCTGCAGTGAGTCGTGCCCTGGCCCAGCTCCAGCCACTCAAGGTAAACAACTTCCACGCTGAGCATTTGCACCCAACTTTCACAATGGCTCATTATTGCACAGTGCTGCTGAGCAATGTTTGCCTCTCTCCTCTGTGCCCTGGGGAGCTTTCCCAGACCCACCTTTCCACCTCAGAAAATACAAGGCCTTGAAAGCAGGAACACAGTAATGTCACTGGAAAAGGAAAAAAACCCCACAGCCTTCAGTGATTAGGGAGGTGCAGTCCGAACCAATTTTGCAGAGTCCTTTACTTGACAAAAGGGATTGTGTCAATGTCTGGGTGACCCCAAATCTGGTTGGAGCACTCAGCTACATGTGGGTTTAGAGCTATGATTCTGTCTTTCAGACTGGGCTTCCTTATTTTATTTGAGGGCTCCAAACCTGGATGTTTGAAGACAAGAAAAGCAAGGTGCCTAAAAATAACGACAAAACATTTGGCAAAGAAATCTGCCCCCAGGGAATAGAATGAGAGAAATTTTCCTGAGAGAAAACAAAAGTGACATGTCTGAAGGAAGATCCACAGGGAGAAGGGGAAAAGAAACCTGTCCTAATGCTGCCCAAGCTCCTTTTAGCAGCTTCTCATTCATATATTCTACAGCCATTACATTTCTTTTCCAGGCTTCTGGCAAATTCATTTAAAGGGAAGTTAAAATCAGTATTTTCAGTGCTCCTTGCCCCAGAAGAAAGGATCAGAGCTGTCAGTACCTGTCCAGCTCTCACTGGAAAGTTAAAGTGGAAAACAGCACCACTCACCTCTGCAAGGTAAAGGATGCAGAACTTGCGATCTTCTGAACCTGCAGAGAAGAAAAACCGGGATCAGAGCAAAGCTGCAGCTGCATTTCTGCAAGTGGGGCCACTGGCAGAGGAACTGGCTAAGAGACAGCACTGAATGAATGTTTGTTGTTGTCCCGCAGTACCAGGCTGTGACCTGGGTGATGTATGTGGCATCTGCCAGGGCCGGGCGCGGGCAGGTCCTGCAGGGACTCACTGCCCTGGCAGGGATTCTCCTGTGGGGTTCTCCTTTGGAAAGGGGATTGTTTCATTCACAGGCCACGTGCAGGCTCTGCTGCCCAACCTGCCTTGGCACATGCAGCCTGTGGAGCTTCCCAGCACCCACACAGCCACCCTGGGAATCAGGGATGGGTCTCTCCATCTTACCCCTGTGGGCACTTTGCTCCCAGGAGGACTGACAGAGAAGCTCCTGTTCATACATCTCATTCCTAGCTTCTTGCCGCAAGTCCTGGGTGGTCCTGGTGGTCCTGCTGTCTGTCCCAGGCTCCATCAGTGCCAGCAGCTGGGGCAGTGCCTCTCCAAGGGGATGGAGCCAAATCCCAGAGCAATGGGAAGCAGCAGGCATGGGGCAGAGCTGATCCTGCTCTTTTGTGCTGAGGGCAAACTGCCCCACATCAGGACACAGGGGAGACCCAGCCAAGGAACCTCACTTCCACAGCTTTGTGAAAGGAGATGGGTCTGGGGACAACACAATGACCAACTCTGCTATCCACATCTTGCTAAATCATGGAGCAGCCCAGAACAGCTCCTCAGTTTGCTGCCAGATATCCCAGGAGATGTGTCAGACTGCAGCTGCTCCACAAGTCTGGTCCCTGCAGGCCCAGCCTTCCCTGCACCCAACCAAAAGGCGTGCCTGAAGATTTGCCCTAGCCCTGGTGTGTCCCCAGCCTCAAGGGACAGCAGCTCCAGGCATACCCCAGCCTCACAGGAGATGAAACTGCCCCAGGACAGGGTCACCTCAGCTCTGGAGCAGGACATTCCATTTCCAGGAGCTGGCTGGCTCCTTCACAGCAGCTCTGCCCTTGGCAGTGCCATGAGGCTGCTGCTTTCCTAACGCTCCTAATGACATTATCTATGCCAGGAGTTCAGGGGTGCAGCTTGGGCATGGCTGCAGATCCCACTGGAAGTGGTGTCAGGACAAGCTCTGCTTCATTTCAGCAGCCTGAGCTGCTTGATGGGAACAGGCTCTGCACAGGGCTGGAAACACCCTGTTCCCTGAAGGAAAACAATTCTCCCACTGCAGGCAGCAGCCCAAATGTCCAGGTAAGAGCTGTGACCCACTGAGGGACTCAGGTGCCTCTTGAGTCACTTCCTGGGCAATGTGAAACCCATGAAGAAGTGGTCTGGAGCCTTTTGCTGGGTGTCTGTTTCAGCTGCTCTTTGTGGGGTCACAGCTCTGCCTCCACTGCCAGCTTCAGTTTTAATTCGTTTTGCAGGATATGGGCTGGAAAATCCCTACAGGGACACCAGGACACTGTGTCACAGTGGCTGCTGGAGCCCAGCACCACTGGGAGTGCTGCTGTGACCCTCTCAGGTGAGGAGCCCCTGTGTGTTCCCAAAACCTTCCCTGTGCTCCCCCAGGCGAGGTGAGGGAAGCCTGGCCCCAGGGCCCCTCCAAATCATCATTCCCAGAAGGGGAGGGATGCTGGACCCTGGCAGCAGGTGCAGAATGGGCCTGGCTGGGAGCCCATCCCTCACCTCTGCACACAGAGGAACACCCAGTGCTCCCCATGGCACTGTCCGAGTGCTCCCAGCCCCTCTTCCACAAATCCCAGCAGGATCATTGGGGAGCATTTTCCTTGTGAAGCCCATTGGAGCCCCTCACCCAATGCTTTTCCCCTGAGAAAAGGCAGAGTTTGGAAGCAGGATCTGTGCCTGCTGCTGGCACACCATGAGTCCACCAGCCCCTCCTGCTGCTCCTGCTTCTCCTGAGCTGGACCCTGCTCTTCCTGCACCAGGGCTGTCCAGGCTGACTGGCAGAGCAGGTCACAGAGGACCAACACATCCCAGCCATGTTTCCTCAGGAGCTTTTACCAGGTTCTCCCTGCTGATGTGAGGATCCTCAATAAAGAGAGGTGATGCTGGAGTGTAACAGCCCAGGGAATGACCCTGCTCCTCTTGGGCCTCTGTGGATTCCTTCTGCAATAACAAGTGATCCTGACAAGGTCCAAACCCACAAGAATTAAGTTCCCTTCCAAATTCGTCTCCACTGGGCTGTGAATCCTGGCACCAGCAACCTCCAGAGGTTGCTGGTGCCAGGATTCACAGCTTAGTGCTGTGTTCTGTCCCTCCAAGACTCACTGCTACATATGGCCCAGCAGCTCAGTGCCTACAGGATATATAAAGCAGGGAGCCAGTCTAGGCTAAGGAATGGCTTAAATCCCATTTTCTACCAGCCTTTAGGGAGAACTTTAGTAATAACCTGGCTTCCCATCCCAGCAGCTGGGCTAGAGGCAGGGCCAATCCCTGGCAAAGCACAGGGGGAGGCTGGAGGGCGATGGCAGAGCCAGGCAGGGCAGACCTGGGTGCAGATTTCACCACAAACCAGGTTTGCCAGGATTCCTTCCATGTTTTCAAGTCTCTGGAGGGTCAGGGTGGAGCAGCAGAGCCTGATGTGCCCCAGAGCCCAGAAAAACACGGGAGAGGCACAACCTGGCACTGGAGAAGTGGCAGATGCCCAGAATGATCCGCAGCTCTGCTCCCCACATCTCTCGTGACAACAGCACAGCACATTCCCTCAGCCAAAGTCAGGGAAAAGCTAAAAGGAAATAAGCAGGAGGAAAAAACCTCACTTGAAGATATTTCCTTCTGTTCCTGATGTGCTGTGATGGGGACTGGCTTGGCTTCCAGAGCAACATGAACTGTCCCAGTGCCAGGCTGGGCACGAAGCAGAGTGGGAGCTCTGTGGGGACATATCCCCTGTCCAGCTGAGCCCGGTCATGCACACCCACACTGCCTCACCCAGCACAGCAGCAGCTCCAGCACGGCTCTGCCTCTGCCCCTTCCCTGTGCAGCCCATGGAAAGCACCTGCTGCTCCCAGGATTTGGGGGGTGCGTGCCTGGTGTTGGGTCACAAAGACAGGAAAAGAGGGAAGCTGCTGCTGCTCCTTTGCACAGCGCAAGGGCTGTGGCAATGCCGCGGTGAGGGCAGGCACCCTGATCCCAAATCCTCACCTCTGCTCAGTGAGATTGCAACTGCATCCAGCACCCAGGACAAGGTGCTGCCAGGTCCTGGATGTGTGGGAAGGGAGGGAAGCTGCTGAGCACTTCCAAATCTGGCTGCCAGGAGGGGACAAGCTCGTCTCACTGGGGCACATGTCCCTGGGGGAGTGTGGCAGGGTGCAAGGCCTGGGTGCTCCCCAGTGTGGACATGATTTTCTGAGCCTGAGAGAATTTTAGCTGTGCTAGTTTCCTGAGGGAAACCTTTCAGCAGTTCTCTCTCTTCCCAAAACAGCTTTTGTAAATAGCTGCTTTTCTCTCAAAACATTTTTAGGTAAACTATGTACTTCTCCCATAACAAAGCCTCTCCCAGGTCTTTTGTTTCCTATTTCTGTTACTTAACCAATGAAGAGAGGTGTCAATCCTATGGACCAATTGGGTCCCCTTTTTAGTGCAGCATGCTATAAAAGAAAATAACTAAACTGTAAATAAAGCCTTCAATTCTCTTCTAATAACTGAGTGGAGTCAATCTATCTCGTGTCCTACTACAACACCCCAGCATACCAAAGAAGGACAGAAGGCCGTAAATCCCACTCTTGGCCCTTGAGCATCTTGAACCTGCACAATACAGCAGGCTGGGATGTCAAGGCCAGTGAAGCAGCACATGAGAAGCCCTTGTTTGCAGGATCCCAGCCGGGGATGGGGCTCCCATGTGGGGGATATGTGGGGATAAAGGAATGCTCCTCTCTGTCCCAAAGCTGAGCACACCCACCCAGGGGGGAACCAGGATCCCAGTGTATGGAAATTCCCACAGTGCCTGGTGAGGAAGCCAGCCCTGTGTCATTGGGAACCTTGGCTGGTGTGGTGCTCATCAGCCTGGTGCTGGGCTTGTAAAGCAGGAAGAGAGAGCATTGTGAAGCAGATCAGACTGATTTGCTTTCGCACAGAGCAGCGAGCAGGCAGGAACAGGAAACAGCACAATGGCCCTGAGCGCACCGGAGATGTCTCAATTGTTGGAGGCAGCCACACGCCTGTTCCTATTCATGTGCCACTCAGTCATTCAGGAGAGCGGCAGCAAATCCCTGCCAAAAGGGACAGACATCTTCTAGCTCTCTCCACCCGCCTTTGAAGGAGCCCTGTCCGAAGTAGGAGGGTTTGAGCTGCCCGAAGAGCTGCGATGGATTCCCAGCGTACAGGGGTGGGTCAGTGCTGTAGGGACTCCATCTCCTTTGCAGAGCCTTGGGAAGCTATTCCAGACATGATCCAGCCAAGTTATTATGACAACAAGGAAATAAGTGGCAGAAAACTGCTCACAAATCCACTGTGCCTGCGGTGAGGAGGCACAATCCCGTGCTGCTGCAAACAGACCTCGGTGTGCAGAGCCAGGAGCAGCACCAGGGAAGCTGATTTTTCCTAGCTGGTGAAAAGAACAGAGCTATTCCCCAGCCTTTGGGTGCAGCCAGGGGCAGCACACACATGGTCCAGGAGCTGACCAAAAGCACTTAAACAAGGAACTTTTTTTTTTTGTTCCTTTCTTAGAAATAAGCAGTGCTGAGAACACAATAAAGCCCAGGGAGGCTTCAATTGCTTTTCTCAATGGCTGGTGGCTGTGGTGCCCCATCTCCCTCCCTTGTGTTTCTGCTCCCACCAAATAGGTCAGGGAATTCATGTGGAAACAGAAACAATGCTGGAAATGGGAAATAACAACTGACAGGCAGCCTGTGGTGTCCAGCACTGAGGCTCAGAACAACGTGGGGCACGTGGAGAGACACAGTCCATCCACAGAGCTCATGGCTCAGCAGGGAAAGTCATGGGAAGCAGCAAAATTCACCCAGTTAAAGGATCCCTTTGGAGAAGAAGCCCGATCTGGATTCATGACTTTTGGTCAGAGCCACAGGAGACATAAAGACATTGGCTCATCACTTCCAGAGCAATTCGGGGTGGAAGGGGTCTCTCTGGTGGGCTCTGGAGTCCAATCCCCTGACCAAAGGACCCCGTCCAGGGCACTCAGGAGTCCTGAATGCCTCCAGGCATGGAAATCCCACAACTTCTCTGGGCAACTCAATATCTGACCAACCTCATGACAGGAAAGTTTTTCCTTTTATCTCATCCCCATTTGCCCTGTGGGGTCCCAGAGCAGCTGCCTGGGCTGGAGGAGGAACTGTGACACAGTCAGGTAACTGTACATAAAACAAGCCCATACCCAAAAAGCAACCACACCACACAAAGGAACAAGGTGAAACTGGGCCCAGGGCCAAGAAGTGGCTCCACCGTAGCAAATAGGATGTGGTAGAGCAATTCCCTCATTCCTCTTTAGACCATGAGGAGCTAAAGGGAATCTTTTGTACAGCCTGAAATAACCCATTTCCAGTCACCTCTGCCCTAAAAGCCCTCAGCTGGACACAAAGGGTGTCAGCCCAGATGCAGAGTGAGGACAAGGTCCCCAGCCCTCAGCCCTGCTCTGAGGGTTTGCTCTTTCCTCCCCAGAGGGGTGAGCAGGGGGATGGACGTGAGCAACAGGGAAACCGTGGGCGGCTGAAGAGAGAAGTAGCAAAGCAAAGCAGCAAAGTAAAGGTCATCAGAGCTTGGCCAGCCACCCTTGGAGCCAATCTCTGAACTCCCTCGAGGCGCCACAGGGGAAACCTCAAGCCTTCAGTTCCCTTTCCCAGCCTCGGCCAGTCCCTGCTGTCGCAGTGTGACACCAGCCAGGGGAACAGACCCCAGGGAATGGCAGCCCAAATCCTGAGACAGGCACCCAGAAAGGCTGGAAAGGCCCTGAGTGCTCCTGAGGTGTCTCAGGACATGGAGCTCCTAGGTCACTGCAGGGATAGCAGGGGTGATACTGGCCCTGCACCGCACCCCGGGAAGGATGACCTGGAGGCATCAGGTGGATGGCACTGGAAGCAGCAGGACAGCAGGGTGCTCTCCTGCTGCTGGCCAGAAATCTTTGCAGCTAGCAGCCAGAAAACCCACAAAATGTCTCCAATTGCTGCTGAAGACACTCACCCTCCTGGAGCTTGACACTCTGCAGGTACAGAGGGTTCCTCAGCACGTTGCAGCACCCGGGCTCATCCTCCTTGGTGAAGAGCAGCAGGTCAGAGTAGACAAAGAGAGTCACCTGGAAGCACAGGAGCAGCAAAGGAGAATCTATAGGGAGCTCATCTCTTGGCACTGAGACAGTGTCCTGGAAATGTCCTCTGCCCTGGGGAGAGGCACCAGCCTCAACAGGGAGCCCAGACAGCCCTTCCCAAGGGGTTGACAGCTGCTGCACCCAGCCAGCTTCAGATGAGGCTCCCCTCACTTGGAAGCCGCCTCCTGAGGCTTGTGGAGTCCTGTGACAGGAGGGATAAACCTGCCCGACAGTTCCACGCCACACAAACACACCCTCTCTGCTCCCTCCTGTCACTTCCCACTTACACAAGTTACAAATCAGAGCAGGAGGAGGGAATAAGTTGACGACTAATCCCAGCACACTGCAGAAGTTGCAGCCTGAAAGTAAATCTGATCACTCTGATCACCCTCACAGAAGAGCTTCTCACTGTTCTCAGTGAGAAAGTAAAGTTTGGTTTTCACAGGACCAGGACCCACAGAGAGCAGCTGCAGTGGACAAACCTGACACCTCAAACCACAGTGGGGGTGGAAAGGAAACACCAGCCTGAGTGTCTGCCCAGAGCTGTGCTCGAGCAGTGCCTCAAGTGTCCCAGGGCTGGGAGCTCCTCCAGACCAGTGGGAAAAGTCTTGCCTGAGGTCCCCAGTCCAATCAGTTCTGAATAATGGGACCTTTAAAATAAGGATGAGTTTCTCCACTGCACTGGAGATCCAGGATCCAGAAGTTTCCCAGGGATGAGAAGCTTGGTGCTGCAGCTGAGATGTGAGCCTGCCCTGCCCTCAGGAGCTGGGGCACACAGAAAGCCTCAAAGATCACAGAATCGTGAAATCACAGAATATCCTGAGTTGAAGGGACCCATCAGAATCAACCAGTCCAGCCCCTGTCCCTGCACAGACCCCCCACCAATCCCACCCTGGGCATCCCTGGCAGCGCTGTCCAAAGGCTCCTGGAGCTCTGGCAGCCTCGGGGCCGTGCCCATTCCCTGGGGAGCCTGGGCAGTGCCCAGCACCCTCTGGGGGAAGAACCTTTCCTTGATCTCCAGCCTGAGCCTTCCCTGGCTCAGCTACAGCCATTCGTGGGTCCTGTCACAGAGATGCCAGGGAGCAGCTGCAATGTGGCAGTGGCACAGTGGGTGCCAGATCTGCTCAGGGTGAGTTCCTTGGGGTGCCCCCCAAAACCTCACACAGCAAAGGGAAAGCTTTGCAACACTGAGCCACAGCAAGGAAGGGTTTGTGGCCTTTTAGCACTGCTTTTGCAAAAGGAGACAACACCCAGAGTCCCAGAGAGGTGGGAGAGAGCACAGAGAGGTGACTTTGCTCCCACAGGGACCAAGTCCCAGCTGACAGCACAGTTTGTGTCCATGGTTGATGGACATGTCCCAAGGAGGACAAGCTGGGTAAATTATCTCATGCTGGGGAGTCTCACATCAGGGAAGTGCATCTGGCTCCAAATCCAAAACCAAGCCCTTGCCACAAGATTTCTCCTTGCAGTGCAAGTTCATTTTTGTGGGATTCTCAGTAAATACAAAGCTGCTGGTGGAACTTTAATTGACAATGAAACCAGGGAGGGGCTGTCCTTCTCTGGGTTATTTGGAAAATCCCTTCCTCTGCTCTCAACACTCTGCTGGCCTAGTGCCCACATCCACTCTCTTCATTCCTTCTAGTCTTGCTGGTAATACAAGGAATAACCAGGTAGAAACTGCACTATAACCTCCATCCCATGCCCACCTTGTGCCAAAAAGTAACTTTTCTGGTACATGTCTGGTGCCATCTCAGTTCCCTCAAGCCCAAAGAAGAGATGCTGAAGGGATTTTGGGAATAGCAACCCAAAGTGAAGGAGATAAAAGCATGATCAGCTAACAGTCACACAGAAATGGAGGAAAGAAACTGGAAACTACTGCCTGTGAAAGTCTAAAGGCTAGAAAAAAGATTGGGAGCAGTAGGAAAATCACTTCAAAACCAAGCAAGTTTCAATAGGGAATCTTGGAAGTGAAATTACAGGACTAAGTATTTACAGGTAACACTGAGCTTTTACAGGAAGATGGGATGGATTGTATTTAAGATGTGGAAGGTAAAAGCACATCCAGTGCAGGTTCTGTAAGAGCATCTCTATCAGATGCTGCTTCCAGGAAGACACTTGATCTGAGAGCAATAGATAGAGGTCCCTCTGCTCCTCCTGGCTATTGGGAAGAAAAACGAAAGTGCCCCTTCCTCCCACAGTGGCAGAGGTGGAGGCAGTGCAGCACCACGGGGGCTCTGGCAGACCCAGAGGTGGGAGCTGGACACATCTCCCACCTGAGAGCTGAGGAGGGGACTCAGGGATGACCCCAGGGCAGCAGGGATAAGGGAACACTGGAGTAACATGGAGCTCTGCCCTGAGCTGCCATCACACACTGACAGGCTGTGACCTCTCTGTAACAGCCCTTGGCAAACAGATCTACCCTGAAAAATCACAGGGCTCATAAAAGCCAAGAGCAAACAAACATCAAACACAACATCTGGGCTCACCCAGGCAAGCCACAGAACTCACCAGAGTTGCTCCTTCGAGGGTCAAAGTAGTTTTGGGTATTTACCAGAAGTAATCTCCTACCCCAAAGTCAGAAATACAAGAGCTAACAGGACAGAAGACTCTCTGAAGACAGAGATGGGCACGCTGGTTTATTGCTGGAGTGATCCAGGCCACATGGCCATGGTCACATGGACCTTTTAGGGGAGTGTGAACAGATTTTACAGGGGGGAAAAAGTTGTTCATAGAGGCTGACCCCGATGTCTCCACACTGCTCATCTGGGTGTGCTCTGCACCACGGCAAACAGCAAAGCCTCTTCTGCCGAGGGACCTGAACAGCTGCAGGACATAACTGGCAAAGCTGGTGAGTTCCTTGAGACAGGGACACATTTAAAGGGTTTCCTGAGGGAAATCAGGAGAAACTGAAAGCCAAGAGGGAAGGTAGGAGCAATGGGCCAGTGTGCTGCCCAAGAGAGGATAACCCTGGGACTGCCACTGAGCTCTGCCCCAGGCAGGAGGGAGCCAACATCACCCCTTGAAAAGAAAAATGTGGCAACAAAATCACTCTGAAAAGGTGCCCAGAAATGCAGCCTTGAAGAGAGAAGGATGAGAAAGCCTCCTGCTCTACAGAGAGGAGCATAAACCAAGCCAAGCCCATCCATGAGGTTCCAGGAGTCCAGAAGGCCCATCCTGACCTGTAGAGCCTGCAGAGTGGCAGAAAGGAGGGACAAGAAGGGCATGAGCATGGCCCACACTGAGCAGACATCTCAGGGCTTTGGGAGGCCTCCAGGTCCATTGGAGATGGATGGACAAGGCCAAAGCCCACGTTGGACACCTCGTGTGCCATCGCCCGCTGGCCGCTCTGGCACTCCACGGGCTGGAGGGATTTCAGGAGACCATAGGAGCGGGAATTGCAGCGAAGTCTAGACAGGATGTGATTAAGGCCTGAATAAGGGTTGCCCCAGAGGTAAGGTCAGGGAAAGGACAGACCCTGGCAAGCCTCCAGAGAGATAGGTTGACTCCTTCACGAGATGGGAGAGAGTTTGCTCAGGGACAAGGATGCAGTGCCTGATGTGGAAACTGCCACAGGGAAAAGATTCTGGGGGTTTGGGAAAAAAAAGAAAAGAGCGGAACCTCCAGCTCCAGCACCCAGGCCCTCCTCCCTTGAGCCTCTCAGGCAAAGCAGATTAATAACACACAGAGAACAGTCCTGCAAACCACAGGAACCCAGCTTCAGAGAGGCTGTGTGGGAAGAGCAGTGGGAAAACAGAAAACCTCATGGAGCAAGAAGAAAGGATTGATTGGACACAAGACAGCCTCTGTCCAGGCATCAGAGAAGGCTGGAGAGGGAAAGAACTCAAGTCCAGCAAAGAGAGGAGTCAGAGCCCTCCTGCACACTCTGTTGTGTCCAGGCTGTTTTAGGTCTTGCTGGCTCCAGAGGTTCAGTTTCCTGCCCTCACAGCCCAGCAGCACCAAAGCAGACAGCCCTGCTCTGCTGGAGAACGGGAGCCTGGCACTCCAGAGAGACCTGCATGGCTTTGAAGCTCCACAAAGCCTTCCATGGCCATGCCACACACTCAGACATGAGAGAGCCCTTCCCAAGGGCCATGGGTGACATGCCAGCACTATCTCCACTGTCACTGCCAGCACCACGGGCTGTTTCCCTTCACCACTTCTCATGTCTCACCCCACTGACTCAGCCCCTCCTGCCCTGCCCCTGTGCCAGCTCACCCAGACACCACAGCCCCAGGGCACCAGCATTCCCAAACACTGCCTCACATTCCTGGCCAGCACCCTGCCCTTTCCTGGCACCAGCTCCAACTGGGAGATCCTCTCCCAGCTCCAGGCTCATCCCAAGAGCACAGTCCTTTCCCTGAGACATTTTCCTCCTGACCCTGCCCACAGTGGGGTCTCTGCTGTGAAGAGCAGAGACCTCTCCTCCAAACACACTTGTCCTGGGGTTCTTCATCACCCTCACGTGCACAAATACCCCACCCAGGCTGCAAACAGTACTAGTTATCCATAAATATTCCACATTTGGCTGCTACTCCAAATATCTGAGCCTGACCTGAAGGCAGGTACCCCCAACCCACCCAGGAGGAGCTCCCTGTCCTCAGCTGTATTCCCAAGCCATCCGGCACAGCTGTGCCACACAACCAGCAGTTTACCTGGGTTTCATTCCTGCAGGTGCCCAGAAACCCTGAGCAGCACAGGACAGCAGGACAGACAGGGAAAGGAGTTTAGTTACAAGTTAGTGCCAAGTTTTCTAATCAATCACAGAATTTTTCACGTACTTCAATGTATTTTCATGTATTTTGGCATGAAAAGTGATTTAAGTCAAAGTAAAGGATGAACTACACAATGAAAACAAGAAAAAGAGAGGAGTCACTTAGCACAACTCTGAACTGGTTTGTTCTGGCCAGTTGATGGGAAGTGGCTCTGGGCTTCTGCTATTGGCCACCCCAAAACTAAAATGAGTGAAGCAGAACTTCCTCTACAGATCTGTGAAGATGACACATTATTCACTCCAACTGAATTCAACCCCAAATTACTCTGTGAGCTCCTCTGAAAGTACCCCAGAAGGAATGGCACTGGTTAGCAGGGCATGAGTGGGCTCTGCCTCTCTCCCAAATTCCAAGGCTTTGCAGACTTTGCAGTTGGATGCAAGTGAAGACAACAGCAAATGTGCTCAACACATTCAAACTCTGCCAGTTTGGATGGTAAAAGTTGTCTCAACCACAGGGTGCCAAAGTCCTGTTGTATTGCCAGATTTCCAACAGCTCTCCAATAACATGGCAGAAAAGTTGAAGTAAGAAGAACAAGAGGAACTTGGACAGGACATGTGAGCTGTTTCAGGAATTGAAACTCTGAGAACATCTGTAGCAAGTTCTCTGTCTGGTTCTAGTTCTAGATTGTGGATTCTCCTTCCCTAGAGATGCTGCAAAGCCATGTGCACCACAATCCCAAGTGACTTCAGGGGATCTCTGAACAAGGGGATGGGACTGGATAGTTTCCAGTGGTACCTTTCAGCCTGAACCATTCTGTCATTCTGTGCTGCTCTAACCTGGCACAAAACATCCTTAAACCCCCTCCTCCTGAGTCTGCTGGGCTGTCACTGATGTGCATTTGCCACCTGCAGTTTCCCCTCTGTGAGCCCAAAGGCAACAGGAACAACAGTTGATTTCTAGCACAAAAGCATTTTGATATTTAGTTTATCCCACAATAAACTGACCAGAAGTATTTCCAAGTGTTTTATCAATATAATTACTGCACAATGAAACATTTCCCTTCTCAATGAGATGTCCCTTTCAGTCCCTTCTCAAAATCCCCTCCAGTGCCTAAAGGGGCTCCAGGAGAGCTGGAGACAAGGACAAGGGTGTAGAATGCCAAGACAAGGGAGAATGGTTTCCCACTGTCAGAGGGCAGGATAGATGGGATACTGGGGAGGAATTCTCCCCTGTGAAGGGAGTGAGGCCCTGGCCCAGGGTGCCCAGAGAAGCTGTGGCTGCCCCTGGATCCCTGGCAGTGTCCAAGGCCAGGCTGGACACTTGGGGACTTGGAGAAGCCTGCAAGAGTGGGAGGTGCCCCTGCCCATCGCAGGGGTGGGATGAGTTTAAGGTCCCTTCCAGCCCAAAGCATGGTGATTCTATGAGTCAATCCTCTATGTAAAACAGCAGAAGAGCAGGTTTGAAGAGCTCAGACAACATGGAAGAGTTTTACCTGTGTAGTCCTGTTCCTGCTCTCATGAAGGAGCAGCTCCTCCGACAGCAGCAGAGTCCGGGCTGGGTTGCAAAGATCCAGGGGCTATGTTTGGATGGAAAAAAAAAAAAAAAAGAAAACAAAAGAAACAGTCAAACCTTCCAGTGGCAGTGTGGTTTGTGAGATACACATTCCACCCACCAAACCCACTCTGTCTTCACTTTGAGCTGTAACTCGCTGGGGGAGAAGCCACACTGCACTGTGCTCAGAAGGACACAAAGTCTGCAGTCCAGTCAGAGGAGAAAACAAAGCCTTGCACTCACACCTACGTCAGCCCCAGCTGCGAAAAGACAAGCAGCCCTTGCCTCTGACAGGGGCTGCTCTGCACGGGGGCGTTACGGGTGTTTGTCAGCAGGAAGCACAACCACAGTGCTGGCACGTCAGGTTCCCACGTCCCTCAGGCACCAACATTTGTACCTGATGGTGTGCATCACTCTTAAAGCAACTTGGAAGCATTCCTGTCCCTTCCCATGCCACACCCAGCTCCCCAGTCTGTTGTGGAGAATGGGACAGGTTCAGGTGTCCTGAGTGCAGAACAAACCCTGCACCACCAGCCTGGGACCACCCTTGGGAGCAGCACAATGGGAACAGGAGGGGATCTGCACAGGGCCCTGCAGATAAGACAGTGCAAAGAGAAAAACCAGCTCCTGAAGTGGCAGATTCCCAGGCACAATCCAAGATGAGTTTTGGGAGTAAGAAGGCAGAAAGTGCCAGTTGTGTTCCTACCCAAAGGCCAACCATGCAGAGCCCAGCAGGTGAACACAAGCTGAGGGGTCACCCAGGTGCCAGCAGGGAGGTCATCAAACGCCTGCCCCCACCTCCAGCCCAGCCCACACCAGCCTCGAGGCAGCCCATGGCTCAGGCTGGAGTGACAGAGAATGTGGACTATGTCCCAGCCCAGAGGAAGTCACCAGGCTGAGCTAAAGTGACAATGCCACTGCCACTGGCACGGGAGGACAAAGGGCTCCCCGCAGGCTCAAAAAGGAAGGGATTCATCAGCAATGTACTAAAATAAATGGAGCAGATAAGATTTTTGGGGTTCTGGCCATATGAAGGACAAAATGAAGGACACAGAGGGAGTTAGAACTACTACCACCAAATTCAGGGCTGTGTTTTTAAAACAGCTCGTGGAACTGTGGAGGCAGAACATTCCCTGTCAAGCCATTACTGCTCTGAATCCTTGTCCTCTGCTCTGGAGCCAGGCTGGGAGAGATGGGAATGTTCACCTGGAGAAGAGAAGGCTCCAGGGAGAGCTTAGAGCCCCTTCCAGGGCCTAAAGGGCTCCAGGAGAGCTGGAGAGGGACTGGAGACAAGGGCTGGAGAGACAGGACAAGGGGAAATGGTTTCTACTGGCAGAGGGCAGGGCTGGATGGGATATTGGGAAGGAATTGTTCCCTGTGAGGATGGTGAGGCCCTGACACAGGTTGCACAAACTTTAGTGTGACCATCAGCTAAACTACAACCCCTTTGTTTGCACACACTGACAGCACAAAGAACCCTCAAGAAGAACCACACTGATCTGCAATTCCAAAGTTAGCTCTGAAGCCCAAAAGCTGGGACACCTCCTCCTGACCCAAGCAAGTACCAAGGGTCAGATTTAAAAGCTGAAAAGGAGAAAAAAATCCAACATAGAATTGCTTGGGCAGGACACAATTCCCTTTGAGACAGCTCCCAGCACTGTGCCAAGTACAGCCAGCTCCAGAGGAGAGCTGAGGATGACAGGGATCCTACTGGGAAGGAGACCCTTGCATGGCTGCCTGGCCCCAGCCTGGGCACGGATCCCATCCCAGCCCCTTCCTGGCTGCACTGACCTGCACAAAGATGGGGAACACCAGCACTTTGGGAGCCAGGGTGACGTAGGTGCCGTAGGAATGGGGGATGTGAGGCCTCACTATGGTGCAGTTCTGGTAGTTCCCATAGCTTTTCATGGACTGCACAGTCTTCATCAGCCTGGATTTCCTCCCAGAGCCGGTGTGGGATTTCCCTTTACAGCCATTCCCTGCACGGACAGAGGAGGCAGAAGGAAACACAGAATGAGGAGGGAGCTCCAGCTCTGCCCACTCCAGCTCAGTCCTGCTCTCCCAGGCTGGAGGAGGGCATGGAAATCCTGGGGAACTGCTGAAGCAAAGAGCTGCAGGGACAGGCATCACTCAGCTACCCAGGTGTCCCAGGGATTCATGAAATAACAGCACTGATTCAATTTTTTCTAATGGGAAACAAGATGCCTCTGGGTGGTTTTGCTCCAGAGTCGCTTGCTTGGTGGCCTAAGGACTTCAGTGCATGCCACCAACAGCACAGACATGGCTGGGAAGGTACAAACAGGACCCCAGGGAGGCCACAGCAAGCTCTGCTTCAGGCCACTACATCCCACCAGGTGCTCTGCCCTCTGATCTGCCCTTGTGAATCTCCACCTGCAGGGCTCTGTCCTGCGCTGGGGTCCCAGCAAAGGAAGGACCTGGAGCTGCCAGAACGAGTCCAGAGGAGACACCAAGATGCTCCCAGGGCTGGAGCCCCTCTGCTCTGAAGCCGGGCTGGGAGAGCTGGGGATGCTCACCTGGAGAGGAGAAGCTCCAGGGAGAGCTCAGAGCCCCTGCCAGGGCCTAAAGGGGCTCCAGGAGAGCTGGAGAGGGACTTACATTTTTATCCACACAAGTCCTGCCTGCTCTGGATTCTGGGCATAGAAGTTAGCAAAGTGCAGGAATATCAAGGCATGGGGCAGTGGGTTAATCACAGTTCTCAGAAGACGCTGAGATTGGAGGTGTCAGAGAAAGAGGCAGAAGTTACAAACATTTGTGGCTGGGATCAATCCCTGCTGCTACCAGCAATGGGTATTCAGACATTGGGTGTATTTATAAAGGATGACCTCATTGTTCATGAGGCTGGCATCACATCATCCTCTGTTTTTCAGCATTACATTCTGGGGCTGGAAAAGGTCCGAGCAGCCTGACTGGTTTTCAGTCTGTCCCTCTCCCCTGAAGAGAGTTATCCTCACTCAAAGGAGGGATTACAGGAGGCTTTCTCCTGCACACTCCCACCTCAGCTGCTTGAGCAGAGCCCAGACCACATCCTGATGGATACCAGCTACCTGTGCTCTGCCCTAAAACTCACAGGCAACAGATCCAACAGGAACTGAACGGTTCTCTAACCAAAAATTCACATCTTCAAAAGAAACCCCACTGAAAAATCAATGTATTTCCTTCCTCACTCTCCCTGTAGCTGATGAACTGAGCCAGCTCGGGGCTGCAGGCAGAGCTCTCCACTGGGATTGAACATATCCAGGTGAGGAGCTAGAGCATTCTCCTTCTTCCCCACAGGGACAGGAATGAGCATCCCTCCTGCAGCTTCCTGGGGACCCTCAGCATCCCTCCTTCCCTCCCTGTAGCCACCCCAGCCACCCCAGAGCTCCTGCTCCCACCACAGCAGCTTTTTACCCTCGCACTGTAACAGATGCCCAGAAGCTTCCCAGGCAGAAACGAGCCAAAACACTCCTGACCATGGCCCGGGGCAGATAAGGTCTTGTCCAAAGCAAATACACAAACCTGCCCAGCATTACATATTCCATTAAGTATTAGGAAATAGCACATTTACTCCCAGATAAAGGCAGCAGAGCCAGCCAGCACTGGGCTGGGAAGCCAGCTTGGCTGTTTACTGTTGGCTGGGGCAGCTGCCTTTGCTGGGGGGACCCTCGTGACCTAAGAGGTTGTTTCCACCTCTAAGTGCATTAATCCTTACATTTTCCCTTTTCCCTTTTTCCTGGTTGCACTGCCAGATAACATCAAAGCACAAGAGACAGCTCAGCACAGGGTGGATAAGATCTGTCTGGGCTGTTCAGGATTTGCTTTTGCTCTTATCCCTAAATCACCTCATTTTATCAGAGGAAATAATTACCTGCACAAGTCCTAGCACAGAAACACACCCAAATGTCAGCTCCTGTCACTGGATGGGCAGCTCAGTGCTGCCACACTTCATCCCTGTTCAGGTTAATTGACACCTTCCTCCCTCTGAACTTAACATTGAATAATTACCAATCCATAAAAACCCAAAATTTGGGAAGAAGCCCAAGTCTTTCAAATCCCACCCCACTGTATGAACAAGTCCCCATGGTGCAGCTCATCTTTTCACAGGATCCACAAACAGCAGGAAAGAGCTGCAATTATCCATGGAACAAAACATCCCCTGCAGTTGAGAGTGGAAAATTCTCCTGGCTGCAGAGCTTCAGGGCTGGCAGCACCCGAGGCACGGGGGCCCTGGCACCCATACTGCTCCCTCCTGCTCCCCAGCACTCCCCCCATGGCTCTGCCAGCCCCACACTCGGCTTTCTCTGGACACTGCCCCACCTTGGAGACACCAGCAAGTTTTCCAGCTGTGCCCTCACCAGACAGGGAAAGCTGAGGGGTTCCCACTCCTCCAAGAGCTCAGCTCTCCTAGGGACACACATCCCATGATACACAGCTCATCCTGAGGGGATGAGCATCCAGACAGGCCAGGGTACATGCACAGCCTCCCAAAGCTCCCAAATCCATGAGCAGACAAGGGGTATTTCCACATGGACCTGGATTCCTGCAGTGCCCAGCCCTGCCACCCACCTCAGCCCACTCTTCCCACAAGTCCAACTATCCCCAGGGAGCTCCAGGCATCCCACACACACCCGTGACAGGTCTGGTTTATGTTATGAGTTTATGTTTCAAAGGTTTTTTGAGGAGAGCTGGCCCAGAGACTGCCAGAGACTTTGCAGCAGCCCAGGGCTTGAATATTTCCCAAATCTGGCACAACCAACTGCCCTTCTGCTGGCACTGATGTGAGCCACAGCCACCCTCACTCCTGTGGCACTGAAGAGAGACTCAGAGCAGGGGATCAGCTCTCCCAGCAGGGCTTCATGGATGAGGAGGAAAACACATCATGGACAGGCCCATGGATACGTGGGGAGCCATGCTGCTGAGAGCTCTCACACCTCATGTTCTCACCCTGCCCCAGGTGGGAAGTCCCCACCAGCAACTATCTGTGAGCTCCCACAGACCTTCTCACACAAGGCTCACCCTGTGCCATGCTCCCCTCTGCTTTTGGGTTTGAGCCTCAGTGGGAAGATGATCCCACCCAAAATCCCTGGGCTGCTGCTCTTGCCCTCAGACCATGAGCCCTTTGCAGGGCTGGGGACAAGGATTTGATGGTGCCAGGAAGACCAGCTTAGAGCTGGGTGCTCTGAGCAGCATTCCCAGCACAGGCACAACTCACCCACAGTGGTGTTGTCCTCTTGATACACGGGCCTCAGCAGCTGTAAGGGACAGAGGGGGACATGGTCACCTGCAGCAGGCCTCGGGGACAGTCACAACAACCAACTACAAAAGTTAACATGCCAAACCCAGCCAAGCCAAAGCACTTCAGAGAGGGGGGAAAAAAAAATTGCAGCAGAAAATGAGAACAACGACTTGCAGTGCGGTCTTGTGCAGTGGGAACACTCCCCATGTCCTCCCCATATCCCTGGGGCGAGCCCTGAGGGGAGGCAGCAGGGAAATGTTTTAGGGAAGAAGTGGAAGCTCCACCAAGGGACAGAGGTGTGGCTTGTAAAATTGGCAAATATTTAGAGATGATGCTGGATAAGACTGAAGCAGGGGCCAGGAGAGGCCGCAGCACAGAGCCACATGCAGCCGCTGAGCCCTACCTGGCTGCCAGGGTTCAGGGGAGCCAGGATGATGTAGTTCTGGTCTGCAGCAGAGGGCACCCGGGACAGGGCTGGCAGGGTGTTCTGGCCCCGCTTGCCCAGCTCCGTGTACCTGTCCCAGGTGTGCAGCCCCAGCCCCTCGGTGCCATCCCAGAGGATGTGGCAGCTGCGGCGCTGCTCCGCCTGCGCGGGGCCGTTCTTCTCCCGCTTGTTGGGAGGGGACTGCAGGTCATAGGTGGATTTGCAGGAGGACCTGCGGGTCATGCCCTCGTGGGCCGGCTTCACCTGAGGCACCAGCCTCCACACCAGCAGGATGATCTCCGAGGGACAGTTCCTGGGAGAGATGGGAAGGGGAAATCAGGGCTGGAGCATCCATGTCCGGGCACGAGCCCTGCAGCCCTTCCTCCCTCCAAAGCCTCTGCCCCTCTCCCGTGCTCCCCAGCTCCTCCATCCTTCCTTCTCCTCCAGGGAATCCTTTCCCAGTGTCCTGCATCCCTCATTGCTTTCCCCTTCCCACAGTCACTCAATGCTCCCACTGCCCTGCCCTGGGCTCCCTCAGACCACCTCTCCCTGCCATGGGTCTTTTGGGGAACACTCACCGGATTTCGTGTGCCAGCTCCACACATTTCCAGTGTTCCACAGGCTGCTCGTTCAGCTGCAGCACCGTGTCCAGTTGCTGCAGACCTGCCTTCTCTGCTGGACCACCTGAGAGGGACAAATTCCAGTCACCTGGCAGGCAGAAGGCCAAGTGGGAGGGGGAGGAGAAGCTCTGGAGCTTGGAGACACCCAGAGAGCTCCACAGCTTGCACCACTCACTCCCTCAAACCCCATCTGACACCCACACCCAAAAATGAAGCGGGGCCAGCCAGCCTGGAGCTTCACCTTGCAGCACATTCACACAGAGCACCAGGATAGATGCAGTGCTCCTCAGAGCTACTGCATCAACTTCCCGTGTTTCCTGGGGTGCAGTGGGGAGCAACAGGACACACTGGAGACACCAGTCCATCCCACAGGTCCATAGCAAGAGGATCTACTCAGGGAACTGAGGATTCCTGCAGTCCTGCTCCCCTCTGACCTGTTTTCCCCCCAAATGATTTCCAAAGGTCACCCTACAAGACAGACAGTTCTCAGGTTGGAGAGGGAACAAAATCTCTGCAAATTACTGCAAAACACTACCAAAATAGTGACACAGTGCTAACCCAGTGGCCTCTGACCTCATTAGAGGAAACAGAGAATTCATTTAATGAAGTATCTTGGAGGTACCCAGGGTCCTGAAAGGCGTGAGAGCTCCAGAATCACAACAAGCACTGGGAAGCAAAAAAGGAGCAATAACTCATTCAAATCAAGAGGGATAAAAAAGATCCAATCTCTTACCAGAGTCCACTGCCTGCACACGGACTGGGGAGTCACAGCAGATTGTGAAGCCAAAGCCATCACTGCCCCGAGGGATTGTGATCTGCAGGGAGACACCAGAGCCTGTCAGGTGGGAGAGCAGCCACTGTGTGATCCCCCCTCATTCCCACAGTGCTCCACAGCCCCTGGAAATGCTGGCACACGGCATTTTAGAGATGGCCAAGGGCTGTCAATGTGACCCCCACGGATAACGGGTGGAAAGGGTGCTAACAGGCAGTGCCAAGGGTCTCTGGAATGTCACAAAAGGAGCGTTCATTTAGCACACACTCTGCTCCCAACTCTTCCTAATGTAAGGAAAGGTCTTAGAAGCCATTGGAAAGGAAAACTTGGCAGTCAGGCCCTGACACTGACTTCTCTAAGCAAGTCACTTAAACATTTCATTTCCTGTTGGAGAATACAGAAATAGCAGCACTCCCCTGCTCTGGAGGGAGCTGTGAGCTCAGCATGCTCCTGTCCTCCAGACATCTGTGTGCATCACCTCCTTCTCTGGGCTGAGTGTGTTTTCCCTCATTGAGTTTGGAGAGGATGGATGCTGGGTTGATTTAGGTTCATTTCTCCTCCTGATTCGAGGAGCATTGAGCTTATTAATAAAATGATGCTTATTTTTTGATGTTGGCTTCCAGCAGCAGCTCAGCGTGACAGATCCTGTAAATACCTGATTAGCCCCCAAGACATTAGTCAAGATGCTTGTTTTACTGACAGAGGAAACAAAATTAAAAATGCAACATCTGACCTGTTTAATTTTGAGAACAAACAGGCAGAAGGAAGATGAGGAATTCAGCAGAAGTTGCCAAGGAGGTGATATGGCTCCTCACTCCTTTACCACGGGAGGGCAAAGGCAGCAAGATTTCATTTCTCTGCACCTTGTCCCTGCATGATTGCTCAGCACAAAATCAGGCTTCAAAAGAGAGACTGGCTTGCCCTAGCAGAATCAAAACACAGATCCAGTCCCACTACACTGACTATTTTTATCTCTGGAGTTTGCTGGTTTCTCAAAGAGGTGGCTCTGCACCTTCGAATGAACCTCACAGCTCAGTCCAAGCAGGAGTTGAAGTCCATGGTCCCTGTGAGTCCCTTCCAGCTCAAGATATTCCATACCCTTCCTAACCACTGCCACCTTAGGAGCCAGCCCAGCATCTCTCCCACCACAGAGACTCCACGGGCACTTCCCAGCCCAAGGCTTCCCCTGTGTCAGGTCTCCCACTCCTTCTCCCTGAGCTGGCTGACCTTGCCCCCCACCTGCCCTGTACCACTGAAGAGCAGCTTCTTCCTGCTGATGCTCCTCAGCTCCCACCACCATGGCCATCACAGGCAGTGATTACCCATTTTTTGCCCATTTTTTGCCCATTTTTGCTGCCATGCACAGAACTAAAGAACTATGAGCATCTGCCATGAGCTGGGAGGTGGGTGGGGTGTTTGCTGTGCCCAACCTTTGCCAAAAAATGCAGAGGAAATTTTCAAAATAAAGACTTGAGGAGGTCTAAGAGACAAAACAGAGTCAGTTGTTATTCAGCCAAGGCAGAGCAGCTTTCCTGCACGAGATGGTCACCACAGCTCTGGCAAGGGGGCAGTTGGGTTTGGAATTCTGCTGCTTTTGTAATTCCCAGTATTTGCTGTGCCCCACAGCAGCTTTGGAATAACCTGAACGATGAGTTCAGGAGCAGAGGGACAAGCTGACCCTGAGCTGGGAGACCCAATCCCAGATCATGGAGAGAATAGTTCTTTGAAATGCAAGAGACTGGGACCTGCACATGGAAAAGCTGCACCTGGCATTGTGCACTGGGGGAACTGGAACCAGCACAGCAAGCTACACCTCAGGGAACAAGTGCTGTTGGCTCCCAAAAACGCTAAAATCATTTAAAAAGAGGCAGTAGCAGCCTGCTGTGCCTGTTTCTTCTCTGACAAGGGGGAAATTAAGACAACACTTTGCAGCTTAACACTGTTACTATCAGCATGCTACCTGCAAGTTGTACAGTAAATATTTACATATAAAAAGTTTATCTTTTTATAGATATAAAATATAAATTATATTAAATACAATATATTTAAATATAATATATTTATTATATTATTATATTAATATAATTATATATATTATAATATATAATATATATAAGATAATTTTTATGTTTACATATATTTATATTTTTAAATATTTTAATATATTTTAAAAGCACCCCTCTCTGCCCATTTCTCCACTGCAGCAACAGGCAGAGACCAGCCACAGGCACCCACGTGAAGATGCTTTCCTTCCATCCTCACTGTAATTTACAACTTGTAACAATACCAAGTCGATGCCTCACAAGTAGCGCCCACAGAGCCCAGCCAGGGAAAAAGAACCCCCAGACACTCTTAAATGTTCCCAAGGCTTGCAGCCACATGCTGGGGGCTCCTGCCAGGGGAGATACAGACCTGCCTGTACCTCCGCTCCGAGCACACCTTGCAGAGTCCATTGAAGCGGTTCATGGCTGGCTCCCCCGAATCGCCGCCAGCCCATGAAAACCCCGTCGCTCCCGCAGCAATCCCGGACTCCTCGCAGCGCACGAGCGTGGAAGGAGCCCCAGTCAAACTGGCATGACCGCCCATGGGAACCCAGCTCCCGAGAAGAATGGCAGGAAGCCACCTTTCACCTCCCCGGCCCCTGTGAGCGCTGTATGCTGCTTTACGATAAGCCAGAGGCTTCCTGAAAACCTTCACTGGCGAGGAAGGGAGAGAGTTTTATATTAAAATTCCTGTCAACTCTTTAGTATTCCCTAGTCCCAGCTCTGTTGATGTGGCTTTTGTTCCCGTGGCATTCTTCAGGCGCACGGAGCACTTTGTTTTTGCGACGTTCTCACAAACACTTGGAGGATGTTTGAGCGGCATTTCACAGGCACTGGCTGTGAGAGCCTCGCTCCATGAAACACACGACTCCACGCTCATAAAAATATCAGAGGTTTGGGTTTACAGAAGCAAAAAAAAAAAAAAAAGAAAAAGCAGAGTTTGTTTTTGAGAGCACAGACCCAGAGGATATGCATGTCCCCATGCTTTGTGCTCTAAAGTCATTGAGGGGGAAGCACTGAGGTCAACTAAGCTGCATCCCTGGTGGAATTTGGGAATTAAAGGCCAAGAGGAACTCTGAGCACAGCCAGCAGCAGGACAGTCAGCAAGGCTCAGCTGCCCCACTGCCAGAGTTGAGCACAACTCCTTGGAGATGGGGTTCCAACAGAGAAGAAAACACCTTCCACACTCCTACAGGGAGATGAAAAAGGAAGGAAGGCTGGAGGGAACCCAAAATCCAGGTTCTCTTGCACAGTAGCTGGGGTGGCAGGACCAGGGAGGGAGCTGAGGAGCCTCAGCACTCCCAGGGGAGCCACGGCAGCAGAGCCATCAGAGCATTGTCCCGGGCAGCCACGCTGCCAGGCTGGAGCTGAGCTGGAAGGAGGAGCAGCCTTCCTTCCCAGCCACCACCTTTCAAGTCAGTGGCGACTGCCGGAGAGGAAGGGAGGAGAGGGGCGCTGGCTTTGTTTGTCTTGCTCAGCCCTGTGCTGTAAAAAAAAATAACTGCAAATGCAGCTGAGGGAAGCACAGAGCGGAATTCGGCACAGATAAATCACGGGGCCGCCCGAGCCCCATTTCCGATGCAAACCATGTGTTTGTGCTCCCATTTCCCATCCTTGCCTCTCCTATAAATCACCCAGGCTCCACCATGGGTCTTTCCCTTCCCAGAGCACACAGTCCTGGAAGGAGGAGAGGAGCAGACGTGTCCAAGGAGCCACAGAGCCGGGCAAGGGCTGATGCTGCAGGGCAGGAGCCTGCCAGCCCTAGCCCCATCATCCCAAGCAGTGCTGGGGCTTTGTCTTGAGTGGGAATACACTGGAAAAACAGGAGGACCCTGAGGCAATGGGGGTTAGCATCCAAATCACCCCCCTCCACCAGCTGGGGCCTGACTGGGGTAGCAAATTGCCTGTGACAGTGCTGGTGTGACAGGGAGGTGACAGAGCTCCCTCACCTTAGCATCATCCTCACTAAAACACTGTCCTTTGGCTCATGTGGAAACCCCTCATGCAGGCACCCGACCCCATATCTTCCCTGTGCTGGTGGGTCACAGCCCTGTAACACCCACCTTCAGCTGCTGCAGGGCCACAGTGTCCTGGCTCTCCTGGGCTACACTTCGACTTCCTGGCTGAACTTCTGAAATAATTTTTAAAAGATTTGTTTTAAAAGTGAGTGTGACAGCACATCTGACAATCCCACACTGCACATGAGACTTTTACATGCCATGGGCACATCCCCTCCAGGCAGCAGTTTGGGGGTGGCTGCACACCTGAGACAGGCACTGCTGCCCCACCCTGCTCTGTGCCAGCCCCTGGCAGCACTGCAAGACCAAGGCAGGAGAAAAAGCTCCCAACCATCAAGCTCAGACCCCAGGGGCAAAGAGAATGTGGCCACAGCAATGAGCCCCAAGTCTGAGAGGCAGGAGGCAGCATAAGGACAAGCCAAGCAAGAGGGACAGATGTGGCTGCAGGGTTGGGGTCCCCACAGAGCTCCAGAAGTGAGGCTGAAGGGAAGACCAGTGCCTGTTGAACCAGCCAAAATCCCCACCCCACAAGTTTTTGGGATGCCAGTGACCACTGAGCACCACAGGGTGGAGCAGTGCCTGTGGGGTCACAGGGTGAGCGGGGCTGGGGCTGCTCCACACAGCATCAGACACAGGAGTGACTCCTCTCCCAAGCCTTGCCAATACCCCCTGGGATATTCCTGTGCTGGGACACACCTGTGCTCTGCTTCAGCCTCCTCATGGCTACCTTCAGGTGCTTGGTCCTGCCCAGGTCCTCCCCGAGGAGGTAATACCAGCCGCTGATCTCCTGTGGGGAGGGAAGCAGCTGTGCATGCAGGGGCAGCCACTCAGCCCCATTTCACCCAGCCAGGGCAGGAACTGCCCCAGTTACAGTGTACAGAGGTGCCCAGACCTGCTCACACACACACACACAGAGTCCTCCTCTCAGCAACAGCTAAAATTCCATTCTCCCTGCAAGGGAGGAATAAGCAACACTGGAGCAACAAGATTCCAGGTTTTTAGAGGGATATCTAGCAGTATGATGCAGCAGCCAGGGGACAGGACCTCATCTCAGCCTTGCTGAGGTCCCAGGAGCACAACACTGTTTTAAAAAAGCTGTACCTCACTTGTCCAAATTTCAGAGGAGGCCATGCTTAAGCCACCTCACTCACCTCTCAGGCAACCACCACCAACAGCTCCTTTTTAGTCTCCTGATATGAAGGAAATATCCACACTTCATGCATGGAAATTTAAAAAATCAAGGAGCATGTGGACAATGCTCTCAGGCACCAGCTGGGATTGTCTCTGCAGGAGTTGGATCTAATGCTCCCTGTGGGTCCCTTCCAGCTCAGGATATTCTGTGAGCTCAGGGAATGTATTAACACTTCCATGAAACCCCTCCAGCTTGCCGAGGTATTCTTCTGCCCAGGGACAGAATCCCTCACCGCTACCCACTGGGATGAAGCATTCCCTTGCTTTGGTGGTCGTTGGGAGCCGTTTGCCACGGGAGCCCTGCCCGAGGAAGGCAGAGCCAGCTGTACTACCGAGCAGCAGCCAGGCTGGGGCAGCAGCACTGTGACCAAACCCGCCACAGCAGGGACAGGGATTCTGGCACAGAATTCCTACAGCAACAGCCAAAAACCCTCTGTGCCTGCCCTCTGCCCATCAGCACACTGCTGGGAATCAGGCAGACTCCTGGATGTGTCCCACCATCACACCCACTCAGCCACATGTCAGATGTGACCCATGCCAGGCTGGCCCCAAGTCCTGTGTCCCCCACCGCAAACTGGGCAGGCAGCATGTGCTGGGGACACCTCTGTGCACCCCCAATCGTTGCCACTCTGTGCCCCTGCTGAAGGGAGTGACATCCCCTGTGCCAGGATCCCTCCTCTAACAGCCTTCCCACCCATCTCCAACAACCACACGAACTCCAGCCTCACACTGGCCATCCATACTGGGAATGGGAGGGAACTCCCTAGGCACTTTCTCCCACAGTGGGAAAAGCCTGTTTTCATCCACCCACGGAGCCCAGAGACCCCAGAGAGCCACGTCCCAGCCCCACACCCTGAACTGGGACACAGAGGTACCTTATCCAGGGACAGGAGGGACTTCACACCAAAGCTCATGCAGCCGATCAGTTCGCTCTGCCTGCAGGACAGCCAGAGTTCAGGGACTGTCAGCACACGCCTGCTGAAGTACCAGATCCCCCTGGCACCCCTTTTCAGGGAGCCCCCAACCATTCCTACCCACGCTGGGTGCCAGGCAGTGCCCAGGACGTGCCCCTGCTCTGTGGTTGGAGCAGACACAGTGTCACCATATGGCTCAGCTGCAGCAGGGCAAGGAGGAGCTGGGCTGAAGCACCCTGGTCACCTCCAGCCTACCTGGTGCTGGCAGGAGCTTCACCAAGGAGGGAGGTGGCACTTGCCTGGGCTAGCAGCACAGCCTGCAAGGTGCCAGGCCCCTCGGTGCCCCTCGCTGCGTCGTCCCCAGAGGGAGGGGAGGTCCCAGCCCACTCCAGCCCCCCCTGGCTTTGGCCAACAGTGCAGGCATGAGTGGCTGCAGGGGTTTAAATGCTGCCCCAGCTGATGGCTACCAGGCAGCAGCAATGGCAGCAGTGCCAAGGGCAGGGTTTTCTGCCATGGTGCTCACCAGCACTGGCTGCCCACGAGTGTGACCTCAGCTGGGACATCCATGGCCCAAGCCCTTGAGCAGAGCAGCCCTGAGGTCAGGGACAGCCCTCAGGGCCCTGGAGGAGCTCACATGGGGTGACCAGAGCAGGGGACAGGGTCTCTGCCACAACAGCCCCATCTGAAAAGAATCCTATGACAGCTGGCAGCCCCTTACCTGGAATTTCTCTCTCTGTTCCAGACTGTGACCAGGAGACGCTTCTGCTCATCCTCCTCTTGCACTGGGCTGTAACAAGAAGAGGGCACAGCCCATCAGCCTCCCCAGAAGCGCTCAGCAGGGGCTGCCCTCACAGCCACAGACTCCTCAGCCTCCTCACAGCCAGGTCTTCCCCTCCAGTCTGCACAGAGCACTGCAGCACCTCCCCAAGGAGCAATCTGCTCATTCCTAACAGACACCTGCAAGGGGATGTGACCTCTCCTGGCAGGTGTGGGGAACACCACTCATGCAGTTTCAGGGGGGAAATAATCTTGCAGGAAGACACATCCAACATCAAAGGGTAAATGCAAGGAACAAGCCACAGTTCATGCTCTGAAACCACCACCCTGTGCCAACTCAAACGCTGCATGGGTCAGAGGGCTGGCACAGTCTCTGTCACCAGCGGTGACAAGCTCTACCCAAACACTAAGTCATGCAGCTCTTTTCCCATGCAGAGGCATGCTGGAGCTGTAGGAAACCCTTTTACCTTCCTCATTCACACTGTGGCAGGTGCCAGCTCTAGGAAATGGAGCGTGTTTGTCCAACTCCTGCCCACCAAGAAAGTCTGAGTGTGCAGGAGTAGCGCTGCCATGCTGTGTGTGCTGACAGCTCTGCAGAGCTCTGCCCAAAAGTTCAAGGCACTTCAGCTACAAAAACCAGCAGAATAATGTCTGTCACTCCTCATCTCAGCAGCAGAGCTGCTCAGGCGTGCTGAGTGTTTATTAGAGATCACAAAGCAAAAGCAAACACGGGGTTGTGGCATGGGGAGGGAGCCCTGGGACAGTGGCACGGGGTCCCCAGTGCTCTGTGTGACAGTGCTGAGGGATGGCCCAGAGCTGCTTCTGCCCTGCCATACTCACAACACAAAGTGCTCATGGAACACAGGGTTTTTGCTGTCTGGCACAGTCTTTGTCTTTTGCCTGCACTTCCAGTCAGCCTCTGGCACAATGGACATCTTTGGGAGGAAAACAAGCAGCGTGTTAACATTCCCAGAGCATGCACCCGCCCCAGCTGCCATGGCAGGAGACTGGCACAGGCATATGCACGGGTGGCTAAGCTCAAAGATCCTGCTGAGCCCATGCTAACGGGTGGCTGGGATCACTTCAACCTTCTGCCTGTCAGGTAGTTGCATTACAAAACTGCTCAGGGCAGGGGAGGGAGGGGAAAAATTAAGGAGTGATGTACACAAGTGTGGCCGGCTGGGGTTTGACTCGCACCCCCTCTCAGGGGAGCTGCTTCCTGCACTGTGTATATCCCAGCAGGAGACCCACCCTGTGCCAGCAAACATCCCCACCAGGCTTCAGGCACCCACTGGGACGTTCTTGCAATGAATGGTTGGCACAGCCCTCAGCAGGGTCCTGTCCTCCCCTTTTCTACTTCATGCAGACATTGCCAACAAAACCCATGAGCTGTCCAGTGCTGGGCATGAGCCCAGCCAGCTCCCTGCATGCTGGGGATGCTCTTCCAGAGCAGGATGGAGAAGGAAGGGGAAGGGACAAACAGTGCAGAGCAAGCTTGGAGGAGCCAACCACAAAATTCTCCCAAAAAAGCACAAAGCTCCCTGAGCAAAGCCCCAGGAGAACCCACCTTCACATAGGAGTCGCATGCACGGCACTCTGTTCCCATCAGACCTTTTGCTTCCATGACTGGAAAGGAAATGAAATGGTCACATCCCAAAGCAGCAGGCAAGGCATCTTCCTACCCTACACTGCTCTGCTCCACAGGGTGATCTCTCCTCGTGGGGCAGAACCCGCTGGGCACCCTCAGATAGGGGCAGGGGTTTATTGTACTTTCCCTTTAACACATCCATGCTATATATAAATACAGGCTGGGGGTTAAGTCAGTGGCAGAGGCAGTTCAACATCCAGATGGCAAATTGCATTCCCTCTGCCTGACTTCCCTCAACCTTGCTCTCCCTTCCCTGGAGCCAAATGTATCATCCAGTTAAATATCAACGGCTGCATCCTGACGCTGCCCTGATACTGCTCAGCCCCGCTGCTGGGACCCTGCTGGAACAAGATGTGCTGGGGGGGTGCCGGGGATGGGACAGAGGTGGGACAGGGGGCCCTGGAGGGCACAGGATGGGCTGTCAGAACAAGGCCAAGCTCCCTGCTCACAAGCCCAGCAAGGTAGCACTGGCTCTGCCTCTGTCACAGGCAGATTATGCTCCTAAGGAACACATCCAGCCTGATGGAAAGCCCAGGGCACGAGGGGAAAGGGGCTCTGCAAGCCCCTGTGGTGCTTCATGAAGTGGTTTGTAAGGTTCCCTCAGGACAGCATGCACCAAGGGCCTCCTCCTCCAGCCAGACTGGCTCTGGGGTTAAAGATGTTGGGGTGGAGAATTAAAAAGTCAGACAAGTCACCCACATCACCCCACCCTCCTCCTGCCCAAACTGAGTACCCTGAGCATCCACCATATGCAGCCCCAGACCCTGAGCCTCCTTTGCCCCCTTGCTGGGCCATTTCCCTCTTCCCAGACCCTCTTTTGGAGTCACCATTAGAACAAGATCATCAGTCACACCCAATTCACGCTGGGGCTGCTCCAGATGGAAGGATTTGGGGTAAAGCCTGTGCTAGACCCTCAGAGAGGTGTTTCCCAAAAACAAAAGAGCTAATTCTGACAGTCCCATTGGCCTCTCTGATAATCACCATCAAAACATTTTCATTGAAGAAATATTGCTGGTGTTAAAATCTGCAGCATTTGGAGGTAACAGAACAGTTTGAAAATCCTGGAAAATATGTCAAAAGGGTTTTGGCAGAGACAAAGCATTTCAGACTTTCCTTTCCAAACTGTTTTTGCCTTTTTCTCTTCATATGGAATAAAAGAAAAGTAATTTATACACATGGGTGTTCACGCAGTGTTCACTGTGAAGTCTCTGGAAATTTCAGTTTGGTCTCTCAATCAAAGAGCTCCCAGTTGTGCCACTGCACCACAGAGTTGCTCCCAACAGCTGCCATGAAGCTCCAAAGAGCTTCAAGGAGGAGCATGGAAGTGCTGTCCCCACCACCAGCCCCCTGTGGCTCTGGGGCCAGTTTGGGATGCCCCAGGGACACACTCACCGTGCAGCACCAGCATCCGGCCACGCACCTCGATGGACAGCTTCAGCTGGCCTGGGGACAGGAGAGGACAGGCTGAAGGACTCACCCACCCCACAGCTGCAGGGTTCACAAAGGGCCAGACACCTCCTGCCTTCACACCCCAGGCAGGGAGCTGAGCTAATAGCAGCAGGAGCCTCCCAAAAGTGCCTCGCGCCTGCCTTCCTTCCTTCCTTCTCTCTCTTTCCCTCTTTTTCTCTTTCTTTCCCTCTCTTTCTCTCTCTCTTTCCCTCTTTCTTTCTCTTTTTCTGTCTCTCTTTCTTTCCCTTTCTCTCTCTTTCTTCCTTCCTCTCTTTCCCTCTTCCTTTCCTTTCCTTTCCCTTCCCTCCCGCATGCACATCCCAGCTGCCAGAGGCTCAGGCAGGAGATCAGCACAGTCTGCCAGCACTGAAACCCCCAGGTGCCAGCCCTGGTGCAGGAGGTCATTGCTGGGAGAGCCAAGGTGTGCCCTGCTGAGTGAGAGCACAGGAGCCAGGGTAGCACCACTGCTCTGCCAGCCTGCTCACACCCATTCCCTTGCTTTTCCATGCACTGGCAACTCTGCATCAGCCTAAAAATCCCCCCACAAAGCTCAGACTGACCTGAAGACTCAGCCCATGGTGTTTGTCAGGGTCGCTGGGTGTGATGGTTAAGGGGTGCAGGGGGAGCTGCATCCCCACTGAATGTCCTCCCAAAACGTTCCCTGGGAGCTGGGCCTGCCAGCCTCAATAGGATGTGCAGATTTTAATGGCAATGAAGGGTCTCCAGTTGTGTAACTGTTCTGGATCAACCCAAAACTAAACATTTCCCAACACCTCTGGAGAATCCAAAGACTGAAACCATCACTGCTACAGTGCTTCCCTTAGTCCAAAGCAAAATATCTCATTTTCACTTCTCCCCCAGTTTACAAAACACAACAAATGAGTAAACATCATTTACAGGTGAGTAAACATAATGTACAGACACATAAACATCTTGCAAGTTAAAACCCAACATTTCATTTTGCCAAAGACACACCCAAGGGCTCAGGCTTGCTTGGGAGGGGATATCTGATGGGATTGTTTAACCTGAAACAATTCAGAGAACACATTTTTCACTCAAAAAAAAAAAAAAAAAGCCTAACCTCTGAGCAGCTCAAGTGTGCCCACGTGTGCATGGACACATGGAAATGGTGTCTGTGTGCACTTGTACAAGTGCAAGATGAGAGAAATGACAGGAGCCAGGTGGGATGAGTCAGGACAGCTCTAAGGCTGGTTTGCAGCAGAGAATGCTGTCCCCCAGTTTCATCCTCCCACTCCAGGCTTTGGGCACAAGGTGGGAACTCCTCTTGCTATCTGCAGATCTCAGAGGCTGTGGGAACCCTCTGCCTGCTCCACTGTTAGCACACAACAGATGTTAGAACACCAAAGGAAACTGCCCCACTGCAGTCATGCAGTGAGCTCCTTCCTAGGGATGTTGCCCCTTCCCAGGGATGCTGCTCCTTCCCCTTTTGGACTTCTGAGTGCCAAACTGCTGAGGACAGCCTGGAAGCTTAAATCCTTCTTTCTTTGCCTATAGGATATAAGCATGCCCATGCATGAGGAGGAGTCGGAGGGAATGAAGAGAGAAGGGAAGGAGAAGGGAAGTTTTTGTGCTGGGTAATTGGGGGGATGCCAGTTTGGGGATGTCTTGCCCTGGAGAGCTCAGGGACCAAGGCTTTGCACAGTGAGGGATGGGGTCACCCCAGCCCCATGCTCCATGTGTGTCACTGCTGTAGGGACAGGGCCCCTGTCACAGGCTGCCCAGGCACCAGGGAGAGCCCAGCAGAGAGAAGAGGGGCAGCTCCTCCTGTTTGGGGAGAAACACAAATTGGCCAGAGTAGGGTTTGGGAGTTTAGGTGCTCTCCTCTCTGTGAGGAACAGAGGACATTTCCCTCTTAATGCATTTGCTCCTGAATGTCTCCCAAGCATATGAAGGGACAAATCACAATCCCCAGCAACCCCCAGCCCCTGCCTGACCCCTGCTCAGGCCTGGGAGGCACTCACTGGCTTGTGCAGGGCCAGGATCAGAGAGAGAGGCTGCTCCTGGAAGAATGATCCAGCCGGAGCTGGTGGGAGGGATTTGCTGTGCCAAGGTCGGTGCTCAGACAGAGTTGGGGCATTTTCTCAGATGAGCAGAGCAGTAACCTGGTGCCAGACCTGGGTGGGCAGGAACACAATCCCTGCCAAGGCGGGTTCATGGGCTGCATTCCCACCTCAATCCAAGTGCAGAGGGTCAGAGAAACCTTTTCCCCTGGATTTATCTCCTGATACATCTCTAAAAAGAACTGAGGGAAACAAGCTCCAGCAGAGAGGTCCTGACATGGCTTGTCCAGGGCCTCTCTGTTAAATAAAGGTTATTATAAATTAAAATAAGTGCAGAAGAAGGGCAGAAGGAGAACCCATATGCAGCTCCTGGGTGAACATCCCATCACAGAGCAGTACTCAGTCAGAACAAGATCTCCTGTACAGCAGGGATGCAACAAGAGAGCTCCCAGCCCCATCCATCTGGACCCACAGGGCCAGGAGAGGCAATTCATGCCAAGGAACAAAGCTGGCACAAGGAGAACAGGGGAAAATGGGCATGAACAAGCACAAGATGGTAATCAAACAGGTTCCCACCCATTAGAGAAGTTTGCCAGGCTAAGGGAGGGGACAGGGCAAATTTCTATGGCAGCAGACCTAGCAGGGAAACCTGTTCCTTACTGATGGTCTCTGACAAATGGAAAATTTTGGGTTCTTAAATGCTTTTCTGCTTTACTGTAGGAAGAACTCAGTGTTGCCCCTGGCTGGGACAGCCAAGAACCATCTGTGCAAATGCCAGTGGGGATTCCTGCCAGAGGACACAGTATCAGATCCTGCCTGGGCGGGAGGTCCCCATGGGCACAGGGCACTCCAAAATCAGCATCTACAACCCCTGCCCTGGCACCAGCCCTTTGGAAGACTCTCCTGGTCACCCTCAGTGATAGAGTAGTGCTGGACCTATCCTGCCAGGCTCTGCAGCTCAGAACACAACTCCACATCTCACCAGTGATGCTCAGCCCACAAGGGGAACTGTGGCTGCAGAGATATGCTTGGCCTAGACTTGGTTACAGAGCCAGGAGGCACCACAGAACCCACATTATTTGGCCTATATCCTATAGGCAAAGAAAGAAGGATTTCAGCTTCCAGGCCATCCTCAGCAGTTTGGCACTCAGAAGTCCAAAAGGGGAAAGAGCACCATCCCTAGGAAGGAGCTCACTGCATGACTGCCTGCCCTGCTCACGAGAACAAGAGAAGCTTTGAAAGAAAACAAAACTGCTGCTTGAAAAACAGCACCCAGAAGGGGCACACGGCTGCCCTGTGTGTGTGTGTGACACTGCTGCCCAGCCATCACACACCACCAAGGACCAAGACATTCACAAGACATCCAAATTCGCTCGGGACTCGCAGCCGAACCGTGGCCGGGCCAGCTCCCTCCGCAGAGCCCCCGCTGCCACTCAAACCCACGCTGCACACCTGAGGCAGCCACAGAAAGACCCCCAAGGAGCAAAAAGGAAACTGGGGCTCTGCCCTAACGAGGGCACAGCTCCAGCCAGCCCTACCCCGGCCCGTGTCCATCCGGGGGCAGAACAGGCTGGGCATGGGACACCTGGGGAGCGCTTCTCATACCGCCGCGGCTGAACCGGGGCTCGGGGCGCTCCTGCTCCGGCCATTATTGCGGCTCAGCGAGGCCGAAGCTGCTGCCCGGCCCTGATTCCTTGGAGGAGCAGCCCCCCAGCCGCCCTCCGCGGCCCCCCGGCCGGGGCTCCCCGAGCCGGGGCTCCCCGCTTACCGAACGTGCTGAGGCAGAAGGGAGCTCCCAGGAGGGGACCGGCCCGGCGGGAGCAGAGCGAGACCCTGAGCACATTGCCGGGCTCCATGGCACGACACCTGTAATTAGGAGCTGCAGTACTTGGAGCCGCGCCTGCCGAGCACGCAGGGAGCGGGGTTTCCATGGGACACGGAACAACCGCCGCGGTTTGAATGGAGCGGCTCCCATCGGCCCCGCGGGTTTGAGCGGGGACCGCACCTGCGGCCACGTGCCGGGGTGGGGACAGTGCCGGGTGGGGACAGTGCCAGGTGGGGACAGTGCCCTGCCCGCTCCCGCGGACCCCGCAGCCGCGGCCACCCTGCCGATGGTGCCCCGAGAATGAGCCGCAGGGGAAAGGGCAAACCCGCCGTGCCGTCAGTAATCCCCGGGACTGCCCGAGCGGCTCTGCTGGCACATCCTCAGCTGCTGAAGGAGCTGTCCCACCGCAGCAGCGCGGGGCAGGAGCATTCACAGCATCCTGGGGACATCACTGCAGGCAGAACGGCTCTGGGAGGGTGATCCGGAAAGGGAGGATGGAAGGGCATGGGTGACCTGCTTGGCTCTCATGTGGCAAGGAAGGAGGCACGCAGCACCCCCAGGCTTATGGGGTCACCCTGCAAGACCCCAGAGCAGCCCATTCCAGCACCCAGGAGCTGGCAATGCACCCACCGGCTCTGGGTGCAGCACCACAGCTCACCGGGAGGCACCAGAGCTGATCACCAGCTCCGGAGGGTGTGCGGGAATAATTGAGAAAATGGTTGCATGGGGAAAAAATGCCACCCTTCCCAAATGCTGGGCTGTCCCAGAACTCTCCTGATGAAAAATAACAAGATCCGTACAGCCCAGGCTGCTGAACACACATCCCCAGCACCCCCGGCCGTGGTGGACCCTCGGCACAGCCCTGGCCACAGCCGCTGGCCCCCAGCCCCTCCCGGACCCCCTCACTCACCTTTCCCTTTCACTCGGGCACGGCTGATCCTCCTCCTGCTCCTCGAGGCTCCCCGCCGGCCCCGCAGCACCGATTGTCCAGCCCGGTGCGGCCCCCTGGTCACTGCTGGTGGATGCTCCAGCTCCGGGGGGCTCTGCCCTGTCCCTGCTGGGGAAAGGAGAAGATGAGAACAGGACAGGGCAGGACAGGGAGCAGGGACACCAGGGACATCAGAGGCTCTGCTGTACCCTCAGTTTTACCTGCCACGGGGGTTTGTCTCCACCATGCCCCAGCCTTCCCTGTGAGCACAGAGGAGAGGAACGATGGCAATTCACTCGATGCAGTGTCACAGCAGGAGACAGAGCCACGTTCAGAGGCAGTCACCCCTGGCAGGAACCCCAGCAGCAGCCCTGGCCGTGGCCCTTCCCATCCCACACACCAAGTGCACCCCAGAGGCTCTGCTCCACACAGTTTTATTTTATTTAAAACAGATGACCAGTCCTGTCAGGGCTTTATTAATCTGTAAGCAGCTGTCCAGGACACTGGAGATGCTGCTCTGAACTGGGTGCTCAGGACAAGCTTAGAATCACAGAATGGTCTGGATTGGAAGAGACCTTAAAGACCATCCAGTTCCATGCCTGCTTCAACTACCCCAGCTTGTTCCAAGCCCCATCCAGCCTGGCCTTGGACACTGCCAGGGATCCAGGGGCAGCCACAGCTGCTCTGGGCACCCTGTGCAGGGCCTGCCCACCCTCCCAGGGAACAATTCCTGCCCAATCTCCCATCCAGCCCTGCCCTCTGGCAGTGGAAGCCATTCCCTGTGTCCTGTCCCTCCATCCCTTGTCCCCAGTCCCTCTCCAGCTCTCCTGGAGCTCCTTTAGGCCCTGGCAGGGGCTCTGAGCTCTCACTGGAGCTTTCTCCGGTACAGGTGAGCATCCCCAGCTCTCCCAGCCTGGTCCCAGAGCAGAGGGGCTCCAGCCCTTGGAGCAGCTCCATGGCCTCCTCTGGACTCACTCCAGCAACTCTTTGTCCTTCTGAAGGTGGCCTCAAGAGCTGGACACTCCTGCAAGACTCAGACCCAGCTCCAGCCCATCGCTGCTGATATGCTGGGGCTCAGAGGAGGCTCCACAAAAGGGGAAATTGGATGCTTTTTTCCTGTCCAGCACCCTGACAAGGCCACAGCAGCCCCAGCCTGGCCCTCCTCACTCACAGCCATCAAAACCTGCCACAGGATCTGATGCTGAGACAGGCAAAAGTGCACAGACCCAGAACTGGGAGCCTTAGTGGAGAGATCTCCCAGCCACAGCACAGAGCAGAGGAGCCAGCACAGCCCGGTAACTCTGCAGGATCAGAAACACTTGCCCAGGCTTCTTCCACAGAGATGAACAGGGTAGGATTAGTGCAGCAGAGGTGTTTTACACTTCCCTTAGCACAGAGCCAGCTGTGGAGTCCCAGATTAACTCCCCGAAGGGCAGTGGGCAGAGCAGTGTCCCTCACCCCTGATGGAGCCACACTCACAGCAGCTGCAAAAGCAAAAGAGCCTGACCTGGGATTTTGGTGCCAGGACGTGCCCTCAGCCCCGTGCCGGTGTGTACCAGGATGGACAGATGGACAGCACCTACCACACCCTGCCCAGTGCCTCCAGGTACTCCAAAATATCTCCATCTTCACAGCCTCTAGACAGAGGCAGAGGCATGGAAAGGCTGTTTGCTCACTAGAAAAGCTGCCTTTCCCCCCAGAGTTTGGCTGGGGCACTGGTTTGATTCAGCTGAACTTCCACCAGCAAAACTGCCTGAAACTGAAGGAAAAGCAACAGGAGGGACACAGAGCAAAGGAGGGAAGGAAGGAGGAATGCTCTGCACAGCCCAATCCATCGCTGCCACAGACACCTATTGTACCACTGCCATAAATCCAAGCCCCTTTGGGCACTGCTGGAGACAAAAACCACCCCAGCAGCCTCCAAAGCCTTGGGACAAAGAGCACAGCTCTGTTGGGGCTGCCTGTGCCTGCAGTGTCAGCCTGACCTTGGCACCCTGCAGGGGCCTTGGGAGGCACCCAGCCAAGAGCCAGCCAGTACTGCCCAGGCTCTGGTGCCTCAGGGGGTGCTCAGAGCTGGGGAAGGCCTGGCAGGGTTTCTGCTGCCAGCTCCCACACAAAGCTCCTGCTTTCCTGGTGGAAAGGGTCCAGGTGTCTCCTTTCCCCTCCTTCCCACAGCACAGCAGCGAGGCACAAGCCAGGATGGGAGCAGGGCAATGTGCAGCTCAGTGACCAGTGGGGCAGAAAAGACCCAGAGCTGAGTCCACTCTGGCTGTGAGAGTCCCTTTCCAGCTCTGGGAAGCACCCAGATCCATCCCCAGGGATGCTGTGTTGTTTGCATCCACAGCCCAAGGGAAGAGGCACCAGGCACATCTGTGGGTACAGCTGGGCTGCTCAGCACTACTGCAGCTCCCCAGCACCTCCAGAGTTCAGGGTGGGGTGAGAAAGGGGCCCTGAACAAAGATGTGATTTATTCTCCAATTGCTGCTTTGTTTGTCCAGCATAGCAGCAGCCTTTGCTGCCCTCATCAAAATGCAGGGGATGCACAAGCAGTGCAGGGCATGGCAGCAAGCAGAAGCAGCTGTGAGACAGCACCAGGAGTTCCTCAGCAGCTCCAGCACCTCTCCCTTTTCTCCCACCATTGCTGGATTTGAGTCCAGGGGGAAGCTGGATCCCCATTCCCCAGCTGGCAGTGTCAGAGGTGTGGAAGGTGAGCAGAAGGTGCAGCCTGGTGACACTGACCCCTGCAAGTCTGGGTCACCACCTAAACTCTCCTGGTTTGGTGGCCTCAAAACTCCCAGAGTTGCCTTGCAGCCTCTGGAACTCTTCAGGACCAGGTGACCCACAGGGAAGCCTCAGCTGTTGGCTCCTGCCTCTCCACCAGGGACTTGAAGCAGCAAGGCCAGGGCAAGGTCTGGTGGAATGTGGTGGACACAGGAGGGGAAAGGCTGCTCCAGCAGCTCTGCCCAGAACAAGAACCTGGCTTCCCACACCTGGCACAGCTGCTTTGCAGGTCCTTAAGGAAGGGATCAATGCAGTCATCAAAACCCAGAAGCACAAGGAGGGGAACACAGAGAGGAAAGGGATCCTTTGCCACCAGGCAGCAGCAATCCTTGCACCCCAGGCAGGCTCTCCAGCCAGGAGCCAACCTGGCCAGGCATACAGCCAATGCCACAACATCCCACAGTGGTCTGTCCCAGCTGCCCAAGTTGGTATTTGCACCCTGGCATTCCAAAACACATCCCTATGGCCTGCTCCACACTCTCCCTACAGACAAGGGAATAGCTCTGGCTCTCCCCAACAGCAAAGCTGAGCACCAGCACAGCTCACCAAAATCAGAGCTCTTCCAAAATATGACACACTGACACTGGAGATGTCACATTCTCTACCACATCTTGCTGAAAGGCAAGAGATCCCAGGATATAGAGCTGGGGTGGGGATGAGCCCTTTAATCCCAATCTCATTTTCATCCCATCCTCAACAGGCAGCACTGGGAGAGGAGCTGAAGTGTATTTATGTTACAGAATATTCCAAGAGCTCTCCTGCCCACAGGGAGGGTCTGGGGATGCCTCATCATCCCAACCCTGGGGTCTGCAGAGAAACCTCACAGTGACTCAAACTCCCTCTCTCATGGATGTTTATAATGCAGATGGAGAGGCCCTGGACTGCCTGGGGTCACAGCCAGTGCTGCTGTCACCTCCTGGACAGGAGGTTTGAAGAACCCTGGCCACGTGCCCCAGAAGCTCTGCTGATGCCAGAGCCCCACAGACACAGGTAAATTATGCCAAATCTCTGTCCTGGACAAGCAAGAACCAGCGCACAGGTGGGGTGGCCCTGCTCAGGGATCCAGGGTCATTTTTAAGCAATTTTTAAATGCTCCTGATTTCATAGTAATCAAAAACTCTTCTTCCTTTGTTCAGCTGAATCCATTTGCTGACATTCCCTGTGATCTCCATCTGCCACCCATCAAAATTAAAGCTTTTCCCCAGCAAATTTATTTGCCCCGGTAAAAACCAAACCAATCTGGGATTGCCTTTTTCACTGCACAGCTCAGCCCACAGGACCAACAACACCAAGCAGCCTCCTGAGCAAACAGCAAACAATTCCCTCCACAATCCCAGGTATCCTGAACCTCTGGAATGAGAGCAGAGTTTGTACTTGCCCAGCCTTGCCATGTCCTGGTCCCCGTCACAGCACAGCACCTCAGCAGCACCATGATTTGTGTGCTCCTCTCAGCACACCCGCAGCTCTCCCAGCACACAGAGGTGTTTACATTCCCCCCTGTCTCCCAGGAGCTCCCCAGGCTCACACAAAGCCTCCTCTCTCCATGCCTTCATTGCAAAAGGCTTTTAAGAGGCAAACAGGACAGTAACAAATGCTCTGTCTCTACAGCTAAAGCAGGCAGTCTCACAGCTTTGGGTGAAAGAGTCCCAGGGGACAGGGCTTTAAAAATAATAATTAATAAATTATAGTAAAGAGTTTCTGTGGGACTCCCAGGCCATTAAATTCCCCCACCCATCTCCCAGAGGCTTTGAGGCTCGCTGGCTGCTGAAATCACTCTTAACACACAAACCCAGGAGATTCACATCCACTCTATCCTGCAGCACAGAGAGCCCCATGTGGGGCTGGGCATCTCCAGCCCCTCACAACAGCCACAGGCGACATACAGATCATCATCTTCTCCAGCCACCAGGATCTGGCTCCCATGACCAGTCAGATCCCACAGAGCCATCATCCACCCATCCATCCATCCATCCATCCATCCATCCATCCATCCATCCATCCACCCATCCACCCATCCACCCATCCTCCCCCCAGAGAATGAGCAGTGCTGCAGAGGCAGTGGGGGAATCACCTGAGCACTCATGCGTGAGCCCCGGCTCTCCCAGCTGCTCCATGACTCCCACGCAGGGTCAGGATCCTCTCCAGCAATGTCCAAGCTGAGATTTAGCTGCCACGAGCCTTTGATTGTGGTTCCACTGCAAAGGAAAAACCCAAATCCAAACTAATATATAAATATCCCAGGGGAGCAGAAATCCAGTCTGGGAAGGTACAAATTAAATTGTAAGTTGGGAAGAGATGGTGGTCGTGCAATAATAGCTCCGTTCTCTCCTGGTTCCCAACAGCAAGGAATCAACTCCTTCTAACTTCCCTCCTCACATTCCAGCCCCGGGACTGATCTTAACCTGCAGTTTTGTTGGAGTCTCCAGTAAACTGCCCATTCAGCTGTTTGGCCTGGGAGTTAATGACTTTCTTTTAAAATTTAACATCGTTCTCCCTCACAAATTTCAGTCTGCCAGCAGTAAGGTCTGCCTTTGCTTGGATATTCAAATCCAAACACGTGCTTAGACAGTTATTTCAGGCAAAAGGGTAACATATGCACACAGAAAACCCACAAGGTTGAGGCTGCCTTTGGAGCTAAAGAAACTAAATCAGGCTGGGAAAAATTATCTGACTTCCCAGATGGTAAGAGGATTGCAAGAAGGAGGGTTTGGGCTATTTTGGGGCAATCCTAAGGGCAGATTTCTGGGATTAGCACAGCCTGCCATATAGGGCAGACACACAAACCACAGCACTTTCCAGCAGTAGGAACACTGCAGCCCCTCTCCCCCAGGGCCCAGCTGAGGTGCTGCTGTCCCTGACACGATCCTCTGCTGAGCTGATCCCAGCTGAGCCTTTCACTAGAAAACTCCAATTAACAACCCAACAAAGAGGCAGACTGGCACATTAGCAAATCCTTTTCCAGTCTGAAGCCCAAGAAAGATTTCTCCTCCTGCCAGGGTATTTTAGGTACACCACCCCTTCCTGCTCACATCCCAGAGTGTGAGCATCTTGTTGGAGCCCAGATCTGAGCCAGAGCAGCAGCACATCCCCAGCGTGGTCTTTGCTGCTGCCTTTGCCACCCTGCAGCTCCCTTGTCTTCTCCTTTCAAGGCAGATGCACTCAGGACTCCACATTCCTGGAAAATTGCCCCTCCCAGCTGGGAGAGAACAGTGCAAGGGTGTTAAACCAGCACTGATCCAACCTCATGGGCTGCTCCTGCTCACTGCCCACTGCACAAAACCATCCAACCCCTTCCACAGTGTCCTCACAGCCAGCACACAATTCCAGCACAGCACTCAGCTCATCACTGCTGCTTTGCCAAAATATCAGAGCCTTTGCAACATCCAGAGTCCTACAAGAACTGTGTCTCTGCCTCTCCGTAAGACTTGATGTGTTTGGCATTTTGCACCCATCGTTTTGGGTAACAAACTTATTTGGCTGATCTTTTTTCTAAACCTCCCTCTCTGCCTCTGCCCCATGAAATGTAAGGTTTGAAAGGGAGCAGCCCACAGCAGTTCCTGGGCTCCAAGGCATGGCTGTAAGAACTCAGGATGCCCGTGGCTGGAAGCACAGAGTATTTCTAGGGCAGGCAGAGGCTCTGTGACAAATCCCACGTGAGCAGGAGCTGGCACAGCCCCTTGGTGGCTCACCAGGGATGCAGAGCACAGAACAGTCTCCACGCACAACCACTTGTTCCTGTGCCCATCTTTTGGCAGGGCCAAGCTTGCTGGAAACAGTTCACCTTGTCCCTTTGCCATTGCTAAACTGTGGCTGAAATTAAGGCAGCTGTGACCACAGCATAGTTTGAGTAAGAGCTGCTCCATAAACCAGGTCCTCTCCAGAAGGAGAGCAGCAGAGAAAAGGTGGGAGAGTGAGAAGCTCTTGTTTCATTTCAGTTAAGATTTTCTTGTGTCTTGAACACTGAAACCTGCAGAAACTGCCTGGCTTCTTCCCCTGCTGCCCTGGGGCTGGTTAGGAAGACACCCAGGGTTAATTCAGGAGAGGGATCCCTTTGAGGCACAGGGATGCTTCCTGATCCTTCCAGAAACATCCTGCACAGAACATCTCCTTTAGGTCTGGCAGAACCTCCACTGTCACCCTTCACAGTGAGGAAACAGCAATTAGAGAGAACAGTGGCCATCATAGCACCATGGGTTATCCGTGTGTTATGGATTCCCCATCCCTGGAAGTGCTCAAGGCCAGGCTGGACAGGGCTTGGAGCAACCTGGGATAGTGGGAGGTGTCCCTGCCCATGGCAGGGGTGGTACTCGATAGGCTTTAAGGTCTCTCCCACCCCAAACCAGCCTGGGATGATTCTCTCCTCAGGAAAGGCACCCAGCACATCCCGTTCTCTCTGAGCAGGCTGAGAGGAGATGCTGATCCCAAAGCACTAATGGGGCATCATAAAATATTTTTTAATTATTTTCTTTTTTTTTATCCTTCTTCCCTTTTGCCATGCTTAGCCTGCAGGATAACAATAGGCTGGGCACACACCTGACTTAAAAACAGTACCCAAACACCTGACAATTTTCCCAGCTCAAGGCTTTGTCCTTGGCTTTGCATTTCCTTATGGCAGTGGGACTTTCTCAGGCCAGCTGTTTAAGACACACCTGTATTACAGCCTTAACCTGATTTAAAGCCCAGTGAATTACAGCAGCACATCAACTCACAGCACCATTCTTCTGCACTCTGAAGTGAAACAGAAGAGCAGCACCATGAGACATTCCAGGTCTCTTAGAGGATGTCTGATCTGAGCATCCAGTTCTGCTGCAGCATTTTGACAAATGCTGAGTATTAATCCATTGTTGATTTATTTTAATGCAATAAAAACAATGTAATAACCAAGTTGGGTCTTTAGTGGCACTTCTCATAAAAGAGATCAGTTTCAATATAGCAAAAGGTCTCTTGGGAATTATGCTTTTGGCTTTAGAATGGCCAAATGGATCAAAGTAATGAAGTTAAAAGAGCTTAGGAAGTTATTGCCTGTCACCTGAGCTGAACTGCTGTGTTCAGTCTGAAGCTGCAGGAAATAGCTGAGCTCACCTCTCAGGTACCTCACATGGGCTCTGCTCCCCAGCGTCTGACACTGCTCTGCCTCCTAATGAGCCAGGTTAGCTCACTAATTTCACAGAAAATCAAATATTTCTGGCATGTGACACCTAAATGGATTTGACCAGGGCATGTGATGGGGGAGACAGAGATCAAATGCCAGAAATCTTAGACAGGTTTGGGCTGGGAGAGACCTTAAAGCTCATCCCATTCCACCCCTGCCACAGGCAGGGACACCTTCCACTATCCCAGGATGCTGTCCAACCTGGCCTTGGACACTTCCAGGGATCCAGGGGCAGCCACAGCTGCTCTGGGAACCCTGTGCCAAGGCCTCCCCATGCCAGGGCCTTCCCATCCTCACAAGGAACAATTCCTCCCCAATATCTAACTAAATGTATCCTCCAGTTTAAAGCCATTCTCCCTTGTTCTGGGGCACAACAGAAAAGGGTAAGTTGCTCTTTTTCTTGACAGAGATCTCCTTTGTCATCTGGTGAGGCCCTGCTCCCAGGCTGGACAAAGTAAACTAAGGTTCTCCAACATTTTCATGTTCAATTAAGAGTAAAATTCAATTGTAGAGTGAAGCTGCTGCTCCAAGGGCAGCTGCCTCCTTTCTTCCCCCAAAACTGTGATCCTGACTCCCCTCTTTAGCCCAAGCATGGGAACAGGCACACAGAGTCTCTCCAGATAGAAGGGACCCAGAAGGATCATCAAGCCCCGCTCCCTTGCAGGACTAGAATTAAATCCTGATCACATCCTCCAGATGTTTCTGGGGCTCTGGCAGCCTTGGTGCCATGACCACTTCCCCAGGGAGGTTGTGCCAGTGACGCACCACCCCTCGGTGAGGAATTTTTACAAGAATATCTAAGGAGGTAAGTATATTCAAGAACATTGAAGAAAATAAAAGCAGACCTATTGGGTCAGATGAAGCTCCTGTTTCATGTCAGAAGGTTATGCCCAAGAGATAACACAACAACAGAGCAGGCACGAGACATTTTCCAAAATAGCTGCCCAGCCTCAAACCATTTTCAGTTCAAGGACTTTTCACTCCCGTAGGATCAACTTTAATGTACATTTGGCAGACGTAGAAGGAGTTGGGTCCCATTTGTGTAGCGGCACACCATTAGCCCAGCCTTACTGGGGCACTTTAAACCACCTCTGTGGATTAATTGGTATTCTGGATCAATTAGCCAAGCACAGCCTGATTATTGCCTATATTATTTAACCATGATCCCATTACCCATAATCAGGAAGGCATTCCCTTCCCTGGGAGCTGAGAGCACTCACTCTCCCAATGCTATTACAGAGCACCAGGGCCATCTGTCCAGGTGAGAGGCTGTCTGACCCTGCTGCAGAGCTCAGCTCTGGCTGCAGCACGGCACAAACAGGAGCAAGATTCATGGTGGCACAAACCCAAAGGAACACCATGAGAGGTAACACAGAGGTTACCCTACAGCTTTCCTTCCCAAAGCACTTTCCAAAGGGAATAACAAAGTTACAGTTAATGCGATAGTCGGTCCATGCAGCTGAAAATAGCTCCTGATCTGGTACACAGGATTTGTCCAAGTCTCTGTCTTAGGTCACATAGGAAAGTCCATTCAACCAGCAGAATTTTAGGCTGGCGCTTTCTTGACAGTTGAAACTGCTGAATTAGTTTATGGTTAAAAAAGAATGCCAGGAAGATATTTTGAGAGTGAGAGTGCTGCACTCAGAGGCCTTCCTCAGAGGTGAGATAAACTTAGAGAGCCTGAGGTAGGAAGAGAAGTGTGTGAGTGGCACCTCCATGGGACAGCTCCATCCTCTGGGGACCAGGCTCCTGGCTGCAGTGCCTGGCCTGTCTTTAGGGGAAGAAAAAATGGAATAATTCCAGGCATCAGCTCTAAGTTAGAGGCCCAATGCACTTAAAAATTTAGATATTATAATGACCAAGTAAAAGATTATTTCCTTTTAAAAAGGATACTGCCAATTGTATGATAATGCACATGTGAGTGAATTTCATATTCATTCTTCTTCCACTGTCAAAAGGAAAAATAAATTAAGAAACAGAGCAATCATGGACATTCTCCCAAAGGAACTTAAATTGGTAAGTGCAAACCATCCAATACCAGTTTGGGATGTGTCTCTGTGTCCCTGCCTTCATCCACTCCAGTCTGGGATGAGTCCCTGTGTCCCTGCCTTCTCCTTTGTGAACACTGGGTCTCTTGCTGTTTGTTTTGACTCTGCCTTGAGCGCTCTCCTGTCCCTCTGAGTCAGCCCGAGCCGGCTCTCAGCATCAGCTCGGGTGGATCTGTTCAGCACTAATGGGGGAGAGGTGTGAAGTGACTCACGGGGATAGGAACGAACTGAACTGGTTCTCAGGCTCAAGACCTCACAGTTAATCCTGCAACCCCGAAACATTCCGAGCAGAGCCAGGGAGTGCCCGAGGGAAGGGTTTGCAGTTCAGAACTCTCCTGTGCACCACGTCCTGGCACACCTCATCCCTGATTTTACGACAGGAAGAGTTCTCTACAGCATCAACAGCCTCTTATTTACAGGACTCAGATGGCGCCCATCAAAACAGGGCTTCAAGAGTACTGGAAACAATACAGGTGTTCCACAATGACTGGTCTACATCGGAATAATCTGTATTTTTGTATTAATATTTCTTTCTTTGGCCATGATGATACTGAAGTGTCATTTTCACAGAAAAGACAAGTGATTCAAGCCCCTCTGTACTAATAGTGGGTTCTGAGGAGTACAAACTGCAGGGTAAGCTCTGTGCTTGCAGCTAAACCATAAATGTCAAATTTTTGTGCAATTTTGTGAAGAACAAGAAGGCTAAGGGAGTGCCCATCCTCACTGAGGGCTTAAAACTCACAGTGTTCATCTCCTGACATCAGTGCAGTCATCAAACAGAATCACAGAATGTGGAAGGGACCTTAAAGATCATCTCATTCCACCCCTGCCATGGGCAGGGACACCTCCCACTGTGTCCCACTCCTGACACTGTCCCAAGCTGCTCCAAGCCCTGTCCAGCCTGGCCTTGGACACTGCCAGGGATCCAGGGGCAGCCACAGCTGCTCTGGGCACCCTGTGCCAGGGCCTGCCCACCCTCAAAGGGAAAGATATTTTCTTAATATCTAATTTAAAGCATTTAAATCTAAATCTGTTATAGCATTTCCCTGAGGTATGAAGGATAATATTGTCCCATGTTTTTGCTTTCCCTCTCAGGCTGAGCTGAGTTGTGGCTCCTCTGTCATTGTACTTATATCTGTGCTACATGGAACATTTTTGTTCCAGTGTAAAATGTGACTCACTGCAGTCAACTTGAGCATTCCATGCTTAACATCTTTCATGTTCTGCACATGACAGTGAAACAAGACTAGAAGGCTGATTTAATATAAAGGCTCTGGACCTACAGGATATAAGGCCAGGATGACTGCCCCATCCCTGAAGTGTCCAAGGCCAGGTTGGATGGGGCTTAGAGCAACCTGGGACAGTGGAAGGTGTCCCTGCCCATGGCAGGGGTGGGACTGGATGGGCTTTGGTCCCATAGACAGGTGGGACAGGTCCCTTCCTGGGATTCATTGTACAGACACTTCAGACACTGTAACTAAAAACAAATATAGACTCCCACCAGGGACCAAGGAAGAGAGCCTGTTTTGTCAAGAAGACACATGGAGCTGGATGATCCCAGCCCAGGCTTTGCTGGTGAATGGGGCAGCTTTGGGCCATATCCCTGGATTTGGGCAGCCCCATTCCTAGCTGTGCTCCATCTCACCCCTTCCTGAGGCACACCACCACCTTGCTTGGTCCTCAAAAACACCTCATGCTCTAAAATACAGAAACCAAAATGAGCAGCAGTGGTTCCCAAGGGTTCCAATAGCTCTGAGCCACCCGCCTGTCCAGGATCCATGTTTGTCATGGTCACTGTCACAGCAGCTCAGTCTGCCACGTGTGAATGCACTCTCTGCACTGCCAGCACTGCCACACTTGCCCAGGAACACCCAGAAGCCAGGGTTATCAACAGAGCACAGGGAAAGAAGCTAAAAACAAAACTCACACACGATTTGTACAGCAGGGATGGAGTTTATTAATCCAATCACTGGAACTGGAACAGTCACCCAGGGCTCACACAAGCCTGGCCCTGCTGTACTCGATGTGTGCTGCTCCCAGCACAGCATTATGTCCACCACAGTTACCTTTACCTGGGCTCACAAGTCTGCCTACAATAGTAACACTGCCATTGAGAAGAGGAAATTCCTATTTTCCATGGAAAAGAGCTATGGTGTCAATCACTGATCACAATTTCAAGTATCACCCCAACACAGAACCGAATTAATCTGCTTTCTTGCACTCTGAGCTTATTTAATTACCTGGTTAGGTTATCAAAAGGGATAAAGTCTCATGGAATTACAGGGTTTAGGCCAGGCACAGGTCAGTGGGACAGTGATGAAGGAGCTCACAAGCCCTGTGCCCTCACAACAGCAACAAGCGAAGAGGCCAGAAATCCGTGTGGGGGAAAACAACTGTTATTTCCTGTTGGAAATTATATCACTTTCCTAACTAATTGTTTTAATTAATTGCAACCAGTGCCCAGTTTCAGCTAGCAGTAGTTAAGTTTCTTCACAGGCTCCCACAATTACTTTGACCAGTAAATAACCAAACCCTCAAGTTTGCTAAAAGTAACCCTGCTCAGCTTCAATAAACAAAGCCAAAGGGAGTTGGAGATTGGGCATTTGGGATCTTAAATTTATGGCCCTTCAAGGAGTAAGAAGAAAATGCAGAGGAGATTAAGGCCTAGGAAGCTGGAGATTCCCCAACTGAGAAAAAGATTATAAAAGTAATAACGTACATGGACCAGATTAGCGTGAAAAGTGAGAAATTAACAGCCAAGAGCAGATAGTGAGACACTAATTTTGAAGACCTTAGAAAAACTATGTATATTGCTGACTTAGCTGAGAAGATAAGCTTTGCGGAAATCAGTTAAAACTTAGAAGATGGTGAAAAAGAGACCGGATTTCAGGTAAGTTATCCCGGATCCAATCACTCATTGCTTGTCAACTCTGTGTTTGTGTAAAGCTTCCTTGCAGAAGCTAATCAATACCCCAAGAATGCAAAACAATTGCAAACCTCCTGTTTTCAGAAACAACCTATTGAAATAGGCCTGGGAAACAGGAAACAGGGAGTCCTACCAAGGATCCATGAATCATGACACAGCAAAAGGTTGAAAAGTTAGAACGAAGAAGACTCATTTTACTTCCTCATTTCTAGTGACCCCTCCTCAGAATAGACCCCCGACTCATTTCAGGGAACAAACCACGCATGCTTAATGGCCTTTTTGTTAATTAGCATACGAAGCGGAGAAGAGGAGGTGACAAGGGTATGAATATGCATTTGTATTTTGTGTATTCAACACTTTTGTGGATAAAAGGCTTTGTAATCACCTGTGATCTTTGTAGCGCTCATTAGGGAAATATCCCAGCGCTGCCCGGCGCCGTAATAAACATACACTTTCTAACTTAAGCTGTTAGAAAGTCTTTTGTCCGTCACAGTTAAGTATCGATATTAGATCGATATTCATATTTTAGTAAATCAATAGAATGCTAAGTAATGAAGAGAATTATGTAACTTAGAGCCAGTAACAATTTGTTTGCTAAAAATGTGTAAGTGAAAAAGCTTTACATCTGCATTGGTGCAGAGGCTGGAACTTTGTCAGCCACACACGCTCTTGGCCAAGGATACAGTAATGCCTTACTCGCTAACAGTGGCAGCATTAGAAGGAGTCTTATTGATCCCAAGAATTTTGGAGGATCTTGGTAACATTCCCACAGGTGCCAGCTCTGCCCCAGGGCTCCACCAGCTCCCTGTTCCCTGGTTCTGCTCCCAGCCCCGACAGCCCCCGAGCCCCCACAAACCCTGGGTGACCGTGATGTAACCATCTACACCTGTCCCTGTCCCTACACCTGTCCCTTCACCTACACCTGAACATGTCCCTGTCCCTTCCCCTGAGCCTGTCCCCGCACCATGACCTGTCCCCGTCCCTACCCATACACCTGTTCTTCTCCCATCACCTGGCCCTACGCCTACACTTGTCCCTACACTTGCATCTACAGCTACGCCTGCCCCTATCCTGTTCATATTCCTGCCTCTCCTCCTTGTCCTTCTCCTTCTTTCCTTTTCCCTTCTCCTTCCCCTCCGCGCCGCCCGTCCCTCACGGCGCGGCCGCCATTTCCGGCCGCTGTGGGGCCGGGCCGCGGTGCGCGCCGGGAGCAGGCGGGGCGGCGGCGGAGCGCGGGCTGGGTACGGCCGGGCCGGGCCGGGCCGGGATCGCCGTGTCCCACCGAGATCCCCCGGGTCCTGAGGGGATCCCCCGGGTCCTGAGCGAATCCCCGCCTTGTCCCGCCGGGACCTCACTGTCCCGCCGGGATCCCCGCGCCCCTGACGCCGCGTTTGCCTTTCAGGAGGCCCAGGATGGCGGAGAGACCGGAGGACCTGAACCTGCCCAACGCCGTCATCACCCGCATCATCAAGGAGGCGGTGGGTGCCGGGCCCCGCGGCCCAGCCGAGCGGGGCATCTGGAGACCCTGCCCCGGGAGGTCCTGACCTCTTGAGACCCCGGCCCCGGGAGATCCTGGCCGCGGGAGCCCTGGACCCTGGCCCGAGCTGTGTCCCCGCCCGCGAGGCTCTGCTCTGGGCTGTCCCCGCTCGGGTACCGGGGCTGCAGCACTCGCAGCAGTGTCCCAAGGGATGCTCCACAGTGCAGCTCGGCGGCAGCCCAGCTCCCGCAGCGGCACTGTCAGAACCAGGCCCCCCCAAAACCTCAGCGCACAAATCCATGTTTATACAAAAATCCAGAGTAATTCCCAGAAGTTAATTTAGTACGTCTTTGGTCTGGAGCTGTGAGGTGTTGCTGAGTGGATCCGGGCCTGGCAGAAGTGTCAGGAACTGGATAGTCACAGGATGAGTTACCTGGAGACAGTGGCCAGACCCCAAACTCCAGCATCGCTGGGCTTATGCTCACTTCTGTGCCTTTCAGGGATAAATTCTTACTGCCCTTGGCTTCCAGTTGGGAGCAGAGCTCCTGTGACAGCACCCCAGAGAAGTTCCAGTTCTTAGCCCTCTGAGTGCCTTAACAAACTGACACGCGAATTATGTGAGTTTTAGTCGATTTTAGCAGCTGCTGATAAAAGTCGGATTTGTTTTTCAGCTTCCTGATGGAGTCAACATTTCCAAAGAAGCCCGGAGCGCGATCTCCCGAGCAGCAAGTGTGTTTGTGCTGTATGCAACGTCATGGTAAGGACTTGGTGCAGCAGTCCCTGGGGCACTTGATTGATAATTCACCTCTGCTGGTCTGGGGACACTTTCCCAGTGTTGGTTTCTCTATTAACCAGTCTGCCAGGCTGCAGCAGGTCGGTTTAGACTGCCCGGAGCAGCCCATGGGAAGGTAGTTGAGCTCCGGACACAGCCATGTCCCAAAAAGAGGGGTCCCAAACTGCAGTTAACCTTAGAGAGTGCCTGCACAGCCTCCCTGGCAAAGGCAGGAGCACCTGACTCACTTTCAGGGTCTCCATCATGAAGCTGTGTTAGAGCAAGAGCTGCCACAGAGGACACAGTCACATTTTTGGAGTGGCTTGGCATATTCTCTGCAGGCAGTCACTTCTCTCGTGTCAGATGCTTCCCAGGGCTGTGTGGAACTCACAGTGAAGGTTCAGGCTTTCTCTCCTTCTCCTGCTTGTAGAAAAGGTCTGTGCAAGCAGAAATTTACACTGTGGGAAAGCACAGACAGCCAACGTAAACAAAAATGTCTCAAACCTCCTTTAGTAAATGATAAAAAACCCCTAAATGTTTAGGGGATGTCTTTTTTAAGTTGCGTATGACTTGCGTAATAAACAAGATGGAATTGCTAACAGTTCCCAATTACCTCTCTTTTTGGTTCTGCCTAGTGCAAATAACTTTGCCATGAAGGGGAAGAGGAAAACCCTGAATGCTGGGGACGTGCTCTCTGCCATGGAGGAGATGGAGTTCCAGAGATTTGTGGCCCCTCTGAAGGAATCCCTGGAAGGTACTGTGCTCCGTGGGTGTCCAGGGACTCTGAGAGGCACCGAGTCCTGTTTTCCTCGAACGCTGGACAAGCAACACTTATTGCCTGTCTTGTTTCTCTTCTCTTTGCCCAGCATCCTACACTGCAGTTTGCCTGGGGAATAACTAATGTGCACCTTAACGGGACTGGGATAACATTATTGCACAACTGATGAGGATTGAGAAAGTCTCATCTGCTCTCACTCCCCTATTATGTTTATCTAAGGAAAGCTGTAGGTGCTGCCTGTAAATGTGACCTCCTGCATCCTTTTCAGCATTTTTCTGCTGAAATTTAACCTGATTTCCTATGGAGCTGCTCAGCACAGCTCAGCTCATAGGGTGAGTTGTGCTCTGAGTTCCTTGCTCCCCTTGAAAGCCGGGAGAGCAAGTGGACGTTGGACCTCAGCCACCGACCTGTCCATGCCAGCACCGACCCCTCACTGTTCCCTCTCCTCCAGTTTACAGGCGTGAGCAGAAAGGAAAGAAGGAGGCCAGGAAAGATAAAGACAAGAAGGCAGACTCGGAGGAGCAAGATAAGAGCCGGGAGGAGGACAATGATGACGATGATGAAAGAATGGAGGAGGAAGAACAAAATGATGAGGAAGAGGTGGACAACTGAGCTCACTCGTGGGCAGGGGCTGGGGTGTGCTCAGAGGGATATAAATGCTGTAAATCGACCTTGCTGTGTCCCCTCGTTTCCATTAGAGCTTTGTACTGCCTCTCTGTGGCTTGTCCCTTTTGGCCTGTGATTGTACATAAAGGACTCAGCTGAAGCTTTCCCCGTGGCAGGGTGGCTCTTCCCTGTGCCTGGGGGGCTTTGGCCCTCCCCAGACTCTGGGCAGGTGCTACCTGGGCTTTTGATGCTGGGCTGGCTCTGAAAGAGGAAAAAAGAACTGGTGGGTGCTCAGTGCAGAAACTGGCCAGAACATGAGACTCTTAAATATGAGGGGCTGAATCCAGTAGATCATTCATAGATCACTTCTGGGGTGTAGAACGTAAGTGATGATGTCCAGAGGACTGGAAGCTGCACATTGAAGTTTTTGATCCAAGTGAGTTGGTTTTTTTCCCTTTGTTTCCTTGCATCTTGGCTGTGCCTTCTCTCCCTGCTGTACTATGAGAGTGACACTGTGTCCTTCAGCCTGAGCAGCAGCACAGGGTGGCTGTACAGGAACCATGAGTTCACTCACTGACTCACCCAAACTAACCCAAATCTGAAAAACGCGCAGTGCTGACAGTGTAAACTGTACACTGAAAGTGTCTTTGAGAGACAAAGAGGAGATTGATTTAAAATCTGAAGCACAAGGACACGCTAAAATGAGCAGGGCTGAAAACAGGTGGCTTTGTGCAGTGCTGTGAGTGTGACAGGGCAGTGGTGGTACTGGGGTCTGGTGGTCTCACCTGTTCCCCTGCAGCAGCAGCTCCTGCAGCAAGCTGAGATGTGGTAGAACAGTGGTGAATTGTGGTGGTTGTTTTTTCCCAGTTGCAATGAGCTAATTCCATGCAAGGTCCGTCTGTAGCCTTCACTGGTCATTCCAGGAACATGGACGCCTCTAGAAGGTCAGCAGGAGCAGGATATACCTACCCACCCAGGGGGCCCACGTGGTGTTGAAAAAGGCTCCTGCAAGAAAAACAGGTTGAGAGAAGCTGTTGGTATGCCTTGTGCTAGTGTAGGTTTGTGCTTTTCCACTTGAACTCTTAGTTCTGATGCCTTTTCCCTCAGAAAGTTTTAGGTATATTTAAAACCCCTGAGTTTTGATGATATGCTGTTTTAAAATAGCACTTGTGAGGAATTCTGGATCCTTTCCACCAAAACATGGTGGCAGCTACCCACAAGAACCACCCTGCCTTCCTGCTTTTCTGGCACGCTGGATTTTCACATACACACAAGCCCAGCTTCTGAAAAGAACTGAACCAACAGATTTTCTGCTGTCTAGTTTCTGCTGGCATTCAGTCAGGCTGTGGAAAGCCTGAGCTGATGATGTGTTCCCAACATATCTGATAAGCACCCACCTTCCAGCTTATTTCCTCTCTTTTTTTTTTTTTTCTCTTCAGCACATATCTGGGGTGCATATTCCGGAAGGGAACAAGGTATCTAAATAAAAGCCAGATTTTTTTTTACAGAAACGGAGTCTCGTATTTCGGTCAGTTATAAAATGAGCAGGTTGTGCTTGCGTAAATGGGATGGGAGCACACAGCCAAGGCAGCAGGAAATGCTCTGGGAAATGGTTTCTGGAGCATGGAGGAGGATGAGGGGAGGATGAAGGCTGCTGCAGCCTGGCCTCCATGAGAGAGGAGGGGATTTCCAGGTAGCTGATGTTTGCTGGGAGAAGGAGCCTTCAGTTCACCCTCACTCCAGGGAGAGGCTGGAGGGGAAGATCCAGGATCTGGATCCAGGGTTTCTGCACTGAAGCGAGCCAGGGAATGATGCTTTGATGGGGGAGCTGCAGAATGTCCTGCACTAAACCTGATCCTGGCATCTCCCCTGCTCTGAGAGACCAAGGCAGGGGTCTGGGCTTCCCTGGGCCTGGCAGACCCCCAAAGCACCCCAAAGCCCAGCTCCAGGTGCCTCTGCAGCACCCCAAAACCCTGCTCCACACCACCAGTCAGCCGTGCTCCTTAAACCTAACACTCCTGCACTGCAAACCCTCACAGCACCCCAATGCCATGCCCCAGCCACTCCAGAATCCTAAAACCTGGCTCCAGATCGTCCCACAGCACCCTAGAACTGGACTGCATAGACGTCCAGCACCCCAAACCCTTGCTCCATGCCCCCCTCAGCACCCCAAAACATGGCTCTGGGAGCTGCAGCACCCCAGAGCTTTGCTCCAGCCTCCATGAACCCCCAAAACCTGCCTTCTGGCCCCCCTCAGCACCCCAAAGCCCTGCTCCATGCCCCAAAACCCCATGGGGTTTTGAACCCCGAAGCCTGGCTCTGAGTCCCTCTGCAACACACCTAAACCTGGCTCCAGGTGCGCCTACAGCACCCTGGAACTGGATTGCTTGGCCCCAGCACCCAGAGCCTTCCCCCTGCCCCCGCAGCACCCCGCGGCCGTGCCCCGTGCCCCCGCGGGCCCACCCCCGCCGCCGACCCCAAATCCCCGCTCCGCCACCGCCCCCCTCCCCCCGCACCGCCTTTCCCGCGCTCCGCCGCGCGAGAATTCCCGCCAGGCCCTCCGCGAGGGGGGGAGGGCCATGCTGATTAGGGGCGTGGTTATGCAAATCGCGCGGGCGCCGTGGCACGGCCGGAGCGGACGCGGCGGTCGGTGAGTGCCGGGACCGGGACCGGGACGCGGACCGGGAACGGGGCTGGGAGCAGGCACCAGAGCTGGGGCTTGGACGTCCGCTCCTCCTCTGGTCCCCCACCTTGGCCCCTTTCGGGGCTGCTGGGGAGTGACTCCAGGGACGGGGCCCGGCCGCGCTTGGGTGCAGGCAGGAAGGGCAGCCCCGGGTAACGCAGCAAGGACAACCCAGGTTTTGCTCAGTATTACTCGGTTTTTTGCTCCGTTTTTGCTCGGTCACCGTGGCAACGGCGGGGGACGCATCGAGCAGCGTGTGATGCTGCGAGCTGGCGTCGGTCCCGGGCTCCTGCTTGTCCTGGGGTGTAATTCCAGACCCCTGAGCATCCCCGTTCCCATCCTGGAGCGGGAAACCTGCCCTAACAGCTTGACCTTCGTAGGTAGCTTTTAATTAACCCTGGAATAGCTTGGCCTTCGTTAGTGGCTGTCATTTAATCCACAGCTCCGTTGTCTGCCTCGGGAGCTCCACTTTCCTAGAACACCTCGGTCCGTCCCCAGCTGGGATTTTGGGAGCTTGCCTGTCCCTGCGATTTAGCTAGATAGTTGTGCTCACGTCTGAGGCCACGTGTGCTTGTGTGTCCTGAAATGCTGGGACACCTTGCTGCCAAGTTGAGACGAGAGCGAACAAACACTCCCAGCTCGTGGGGGGCTGTCGGGAGCCGGAGCAGCGCCGGGTCTAGCTCCAGCCCGTCCCCGAAAATTGTCCCGCCGGTGCAAGGGCCAGCGTGTGCCGCGCTCTCCCGTTGGGTTCCCGTCCCTCGCGAACAGCGAGGCACCCGGGCAGTGCCGCGGGCTCGGGCTGGGCACAGCTGCGGGTTCGGGTGCTGCGGCTTTGGACCGGTCCCAGAGCGAAGGAGCAAAGGTGAAGCCGCTCAGCTGCCGACCTGTCCTTGAACTCCTCCGGTGTGTACAGAGCAAAGAGCTTTAGAAGGACAGGTTTGGGCCTTGGATGCTGAGGAAAGGTTAATTTAATCTGCCGGGAGCCCTGCGGGATCTCAGGGGGAGCAGCCCCAGCCCAGGGCGCTGGCGCAATGTCCACATTGCACACTCTTGCAGCCCTCGCTCCGCGGCCCTGCCCTCCTTCCCCGATGTCCCCGGCTGTGCCACCCCGGTGTCCTCGTCCCACCGGGCGCCCTGCGTGGGCAGCAGCTTGTCCTGGACGTGGGGCTGGGAAGGAGGACCCGGCCCAGCTGCCTGGGACCCACCCGTGCCGCTCTTATCTTGGCACTACAATCCCACCCGGCCCCGTCTCCTCCTCGCTCCAGAGCGCGGTTTCTGGAGCTGTGGCCTCTATCTGTCCCATCCAGTCAGGTGCCTCTGGTCCCACCCGGCCCCCTCCCCTCCCTCTGGAGGGATTAACTGTTTAAAGCATTTTTTGGATTCTCGAGGTGGGTTTTGTTCACTGAGCCCTTTGTTTGCCATTGCCTGGAGCCCTGCCGGGAGCCAGGCGCCTCCTGGAGCTGCCAGCACCGGTTCACCCGAGGGCTGTCCCCTAGCCTGGAGTAAGGACTGGGGCGGCAGCGTTCCAAGGGCTAAAAATGACTTGCCAAAGGATGACATGAAGCTGCCAGCGTCCCCATCAGCTGCTCTGCATCCCCCACGAGCACCACCTACCTGATGTTTTTATTTGGGGTTTTTATATGTGTAAGCCTCTAACCAAGAGGAGCCTTTCCTCATCTACAAGCAGAAGCGATTCCTTGGGGTATGAGAGGCTCAGTTCCAGCCCTGGACTGAACACAATTCCCCTTTGTTCCAAGTGTCCTGTGCACTGGGGTGCTCTGACAGTTTGGCTCCATATTAGAACATCTGAAGAATCCTGAGCATGTAAAATAGGTGAAACACCTCATATTAAAGGTTTTCCACAAGAACTGAGCCATCTTCTGCCCAGCTCTGTTACTGGCTGGTGTCATGGGTGCCAGTGTAAAACTTAGTCCCTTGGATTCTGTGCTGGGAGCTGGGAGCTGTGCCTGCAGAGAGACTCTGATCCCACTCTGTTCTCCGGAGAGTTTGGATGCAGGCTGGGGGTCAGTGAGGTTTACTGCCTGGGGAATCTCTCCTGGGATGGGACCAAGGCTGCTCCCCTGAGATGGGTCCCATCCTCCTGCTGTTCCATCTCCCTAGGGAAGCCCTGCCCTGCCCAGGATACTCACAGGAATCCACTTGCTCTCTCAGAATCCTGTCTCAGCTCTGCTCCTGCCCACCTCCCTCAGGCTCCAGCTCCCAAAAATCCACGCTCTTCACCAGGAACTTTGCTTTGTCTCCCAGGACACCCTTGCTGCTCTGCACAGGGTGTTCAGGGGATGTAACCCTGTGTGAGCAGCCAGAAGTCCTTGGAGCTGCTCTGCACAAACAGTCCCTTGTTGGGGTTGTGCAGCTGTTCCTCTGCACTGCAGCCAAACACCTCGTCCCAGGAGAGCTCCCTTCCCACGGCCCCTTCCACCACATCCAATCCACCACCAGCAACATGATGGTGGGAATTGAGCCCTCATGGAAGTGTCATTCTTAATGGTCTGATCACAGAATTGCTACTAGATCTGCTAGAGAAAAAAACATTGCTACAGAAGAAGCCTCAACCATGTGATAGCTAACAATTGATTTATGTGAAATCAGTTTTGCCCAACTCCACAGTTTTCATTACCCAGCAGTAAGTGGCCACTGGAGTTGTGTAACTGTAAGAGTTGTGTGATAGCTTTAGAGGCCTGAATGGTCCTGTGCCTCTCTGCAGTGCCCCTACTCTTCTGTAACTGCACCTTCACACTGCAGCCATAAATATGTGGTGCTACATGGAATCATGGAATGGTTTGGGTTGGAAGGGACCTTAAAAATCACACAAAGCAGCTCTATCCTCTCCATACAAAAACTGTGTCACACAATTTCTCAGCACTAAGGAAAATAAAATGAATGAAGAATGACCCTCTTGGGGCTTAGGGAAAGGAGCCTGCAGAGGGTCAGTGTGATTCTGCTTGGGGAGGTTGTCAGTGGATGGAAATGGGGGTTTCGTACACAGAACTGGGAGGTTTGTGGGAAGGAGTCACTGACACCCCTGTTAAAGGGAAGGGCCATCTATGACTGCTGATGGGAGTCCTGCTGCACCCCAGGGTGCATGGGGTAGGTGGGGTGGAGCTGCCCGGGCTGCAGCTCATGGCCTGGCATGGGACAGAGTCAGTCCTGCAGTGGCTACCTGGATCCCAGCTCCTCCTCACATGTGCCACAAGCAGCAGCTCACCAGGGTTTGTTTTGATGTTTCAGAGTCTCCTTGCCTGACAGCAGAGCCCACCATGCAGGCAGACTCCGTTCTCCACAGCGGCTACTTCCACCCTGTGCTGCGCTCCTGGCAGTGCACGGCCAGCACCTTTGATGCCTCCAACCTCATCTACCCCATTTTTGTCACGTGAGTGCGCCCCAGCTCTCGGGTCAGGGATGGACCTGGCTCAGGGTGACTGGCTGGGCCTGTCCCTGTGGCCCCCTGAACTCTTAAATAGGTTCAGAGTTCCTGTGGCCAAGTCTGGGAGAGAGGCCTCCTTCCCACACTGAGTGCTCATGTCTGTGTCCCATCCACCTCCCACAGTGACAGTCCTGATGCCGTGGAGCCAATTCCCAGCCTTCCTGGACAAGCCAGGTATGAATCCAGCCCCCCAGTCACTGCTGTGCCCTGTGTCTGGGGAGGGTTCATTTATGGCCTGAGCATGAGCCAGGGGGAGGGTTCCAGCCCTGTGGTTCCTGCTTTGGAGATCCCCCAGCATCAGGCAAAGTGGAAATGTTCATCCACTAAAGGAGTGGAGGGAATCATGCAGGAACTGCTGGAAAAGTGTCAGTACTGGGAGGGACAGCACCAGGGTCTGGCTCTATCCCAGAGCACTCCCAGGCTGTGAACTGGGCACACAGGGAGGCTGGAAGTGACCACAGTTTCCAGCAGCAGCCAGAAAACCTCTGCAAGCACGTGGGATCTGGTTCTGCCCTGGATCCCACTGGACTGGCAGCTCCCCTCTGCATCTGCTGCCACATTAGCAAGGCTTTGGGCAGGGCTGCTGTGATGGGAAAGTGGGCTGGATCTGCACCAGAGACACCAAGATAAGGGATTCAAGGGCAGGGTGCACACATCCCTCCAGAGCACTGTCTGTGCTGCGGAGATAGTGCTCCTGGAGCCCCAGATAAGGGCTCAGATTGTTCCTCCCAGTGTTCAGGCAACACCTCCCCTGTACCTCCAGGCACTGCCTGGTGATGCTGGATTGCTCACAGGGCAGCATCCCAGCCCCAGGGCAGCTCTCCCCATGGAGCAGGTCTGGGTGCCTGGCAGCTGCTTCCCTTTGCCCTGCTCAGGTATGGAGTGAACAAGCTGGAGGGGATGCTGCGGCCCCTTGTCGAAGACGGCCTCAAGTGTGTGCTCATCTTTGGGGTGCCCAGTAAGGTCCACAAGGTCAGTGCATGTGTGTGAGGGTGCTGGGATAGCCACAGGGCTGTCAGAGCAATGTAGGGCTGGGTGGGGGGCAGTCTCCTGATCAAACAGGACCAGTTCAGGGTCTCTGGCTGTGATTACAGCCCACTCAGCACAGCAGATGGGGATGGGAAATTGCAGTGACACCGAGAGAGTCCCCAGAGCCCTGCAGGTGGCCCCAAAACGTGCCCTGGCTGCCCACCACCCTTCTCCCTCAGTGGGGTCACACCATCCAGCCTTACAGGGTCCCACAGTTCAGGAAATGCTTCCTGGGCAGAACTGCTGCCGCAGAGGAGCCGGTGGGAAGTGTCAGCTGTGCATGCTGAGGTGTTTCTGCCCTCACAGGATGAGAAAGGCTCTGCTGCTGATGCCGAGGGCACTCCTGCCATCCAGGCCATCAGGAAGATCCGCTCCACCTTCCCGGAGCTGCTGATCGCCTGCGATGTCTGCCTGTGCCCTTACACCTCGCACGGGCACTGTGGTGAGCATGGGCCAGGGGCTCAGCTCTGCTCTGGGCCTTCTCCTGCCCCCGGGAGCCTCTGGGATTTGCTATCTTCTGCTGAGGGTCTGGCCAGCTCCTGCTCCTGGACTTGGCTTCCCTGTACTGGTGTAGTTGATCCTGGGTGACCTCTCCTGGGTTTTGACCATAGGGTGGGAGGCACAGGTGGTTCAGCCTCCCTCAGGCCCCCTGAGTCTGAGCACCCCTCTGTGTCCCCCATCTCTGCCTTCCCTTCCCTGGAGCACCCACATGCTGTGTCCAGTCCCTGGAGAGTTACTGGTCCTTATCCACCTCCCTTAACACATCAAGTTCCCCACTGCTGCCCTGAGCATCTCCACAGCTTGTCCCCAGAGCCACACTTCCCTGGGGACTGAGGCACCAGCTGCCCCTCCCCTGCGTAACACCAGGTTTCTCTCCCAGGCATCCTGCGTGACGATGGCACCATCCAGAATGAGCTCAGCTGCCAGCGGCTGGCGGAGGTGGCGCTGGCTTATGCCAAAGCAGGTGGGCAGCCCCAGGCAATGACACCCCCGTACGGCTCTCACAGAGCTCTCTGCCTTTGGGGAGACCCAAAAGCAGACTGGGCCTGGCTCCAACTGGAAGCGCTCCCCTGCCTCTGGTGCTTCCCAGCAGCCCTGTCCTGTCTGTCCCTGCAGGCTGCCACATCGTGGCCCCCTCGGACATGATGGACGGGCGCATTGCAGCCATGAAGCAGGCGCTGATCTCCAACAACCTGGGCAACAAGGTGAGCCAGGGCCCTGCCCTGTGGATGAGCCACATCCATGGAGGCTGCAGCACAGCAGGACAGGGCAAGTGGCAGAGGGGCAAACCCTCCCTTGGTGCCACGGGCATTGCCCTGCCCCGGCACACCCAGGCAAGGAATGTCCTTGACTGGGCCTAGGCATGGTGAGGCGCCAGGCCTCTGGCAGGGGAAGGATAAAGCTGTGCGAGGGAATCTCTCCTGTCCCAGCACTAGGATGTGGCCCTGAGCTCCCAGCCCTCATGGCCCCTCTCTGCCCTGCAGGTCTCTGTGATGAGCTACAGCGCCAAGTTTGCTTCGTGCTTCTACGGCCCCTTCAGGTGGGTCTGTCCCTCAGCCAGGTGTGCCCAGCTGGGGCCAGGCTGCCTCAGCGTGCATTCCCAGGGAGTTACTTGGGAAAGGGACTTGCCCACAGCCTGGGCTGCACGTGGGGCCACACTGGTCACTTTGCAGCACCCTACTCCTACTTCTCCATGCAAAAAGGAGACAAATGTACCTCGCCCAGGAGAGACTGGCTAGCAGGAAGATCACTGAAGGGTAATCTTCCATCCCAACCCTTCACCTGCTCGGATGCTGGTGGCAAGGCAGGCAGAGAGGGAGCTGCCTGCAGCTTCCAGGAGCAGTCAGGAGTCACAGGAGTCAGTGTTGCCCCACAGGGTAACTTCAGGGACAAGCCTCAGCTTAGTCAGCTGTTAGACCTTGTCCCAAGGACAGCCTGACCCTGGCAGGGTATCCCTGAGGAACCTACCTTGGAAAAGAGCCTGACACAATTTTACCCAGACTCTGGACATGGAAAGGGAGGGCAGTGGGTGTTGAAACAGCTCCCAGGGCCAGCCTGGGCCTGTAGGACCTCCCAGAGCAATCCCTGGGTGCTGAACTGCATCGGGAGTGCCCCCTTTTTCTGGCTCGGTGACTTGGATGCTTGTCCTGGCTGGTCCTCATGTTTCCGAAGCTGTAGGAGGTGGGAGGCAGGGGATCTTAACCCCCTGCCCTCTGCCCCTCTGCAGGGACGCAGCGCTGTCCAAACCTGCCTTTGGGGACCGGCGCTGTTATCAGCTGCCCCCAGGCGCCCGGGGCCTGGCCATGCGTGCTGTGGTGAGTGTGGGGTGGGACACCTTCAGTGTGGTGAGTGTGGGGTGTGGGGTTATGGCTGTGGGGTGGGACACCCTCACATGGGGCCTGGGTGATCGCACCCCGCAGGGCTTGGGGTGAGCAAGAGGTTGGAGGCAAATGGTCAAAGGGCCTTCCCCTTCCACGAGCCAAAGAAACATGAGGCCCATCAGCCTGGCAGAGCTGGTCCCAGTGTGTGCCCGAGGACTGAGCACTGGGAGCCGTGCAGTTGCTGCCCCCATGCCCTGCTGTGGCGTGGGGTGCCAGGTGCAGGGACACGAAGCTCTCCCCAGGCACCATGTGTATTGGCGAGGGGAGCATCAGCCACCTTGGCCATGAGGGGCTCACAGCCTCCTGTGATCCCTCCTGGGGAAAACAACCACCGGCTCCAAACTCCTGGGGAAAAACAAGCTCTTCATGTCCACGCACTTGCCGTGGCAGGACCGGGACGTGCGGGAGGGTGCGGACATGCTGATGGTGAAGCCGGGGATGCCCTACCTGGACCTCGTGAGGGACGTCAAGGCTCGGGTGAGGACCTGCCTGGCAGGGAGGGCTCTGGGGACGGGCTGAGGGTTCTGTGTGCCGGGACGGGCGCTAGAGCATCGGAGGTGTGCGGAGAGGGGACAGCGCGGGCGGGCCGGGCTGTCCCCGCCGCTGACCCGCACCCGCAGCACCCCACGCACCCGCTGGCCGTGTACCACGTCTCCGGGGAGTTCGCCATGCTGTGGCACGGGGCGCAGGCCGGCGCCTTCAGCCTGGAGGCGGCGGTGCAGGAGGCGATCACGGCCTTCAGGCGCGCAGGTGAGGCTGCGAACCCCGTGTCCCCCCCTCCATTCCCCCTTGTGCCCCCCGGCTGGCTCCAGTTTCCCGTCTCTCCGCAGGGGCCGACATCATCATCACCTACTTCACACCGCAGCTGCTGCGCTGGCTGCGGGAGGAGGCGGGCCGGCACTGAGTGCGGCCATTGCGGCTGGGGCGGGTTCTGCGGGATGGGAGGGAATTCTGGGATGGGCGGGAATTCCGGGATGGGCGAGCTTTCCGGAATGGGAGGGCCCTCCGGGAGGGGCGGTGCTTCCTGGCAGCGGCGCAGGTGGGCCCCGGGACTGCGCGCAACCCCGGCCCGCAGCCCCCGCACACCGGGAGCTCGGCCCGGTGAGCGCCGGGACCGCCCCGCACCTCCGGGACCCGCGGGGACACCGCGAGTCTGCACCTGCGTTCCAGCGGTGCTCCCGCCCCGGACACCCCGGCCGTGCCCCGGACACCCTCCCCGGATCTGGCCCCGCTGCCCCAGCCCGCCCCGGCTGCAGCATCCACGTGGGGAGTGTCACTGCCCCGGCCTGGCAGACTGCCCCTGGGACTCGGAGCAGGGTTTGCCTCCGTGCCGCGTCTCCGTGCTGACCCCAGAGGGGCCCTGAGCCCCGCCGGAGGGACACCGACGCTCGTATTGAGGCGGACAAAGGGCTGGGGTGCCCGCAGCCCTGTGATGTGACTGGCACCGCGGGGCTCGGCTGTGTCCCGGGCGCTGCTGAGGCCATGCTCCGGCTGCGCCTGTTGACGTGGGACGTGAAGGACACGCTGCTGCGGCTGCGGCAGCCCGTGGGCCAGAGCTACGCGGCCGAGGCCCGGGCCCACGGGCTGCAGGTGCAGTCCGAGGCTCTGGGGCGCTCCTTCCGGGAGGTGTACGGAGCCCAGAGCCGGCGCTTCCCCAACTACGGCCACGGCCGGGGGCTCAGCTCCCGGCAGTGGTGGCTGGATGTTGTCAAACAGAGTTTCAGGCTCTCGGGCGTGCAGGACGAGGCAGCCCTGACGAAGCTGGCAGAAAAGCTCTACCGCGACTACTGCAGCTCCCACAACTGGGAGGTGCTGCCAGGAGCCGCCGAGACCCTGAGCCGGTGCCGCCAGCTCGGCTTCCGCATGGGAGTCGTCTCCAACTTCGACAGCCGCCTGGAAGTCATCCTCTCGCAGTGCAACCTGCGGCACCACTTCGAGTTCGTGCTCACCTCCGAGGCCGCAGGCTTCGCCAAGCCGGACGGGAGAATCTTCGAGCAGGCGCTGCGGCTCGGCGGGGCCCGGCCCGAGCAGGCGGCTCACATCGGGGATGACTACAGCCGGGATTACCGGGCAGCCCGGGCCGCGGGCATGCACAGCTTCCTGCTGCGGGCCGGGCAGGGCGAGGGGCCAGAGGTGCCCCCCGAGCACGTCCTGCCCACACTCAGCCACCTCCTGGCTCGTATCGAGAAGGAGTAGCTGCGGTTCGGAGGGGTCCAGTGCTGCTGCCAAGTGCTGAACTGTCCTGACATGAGATTTCTTGCTGCCAGGTGGGCAGGGAAGAGCAGCAAGTCCGAGCTACCTATGGAGCAGGAGGAGTGTTCATGCAATAAAACATTTCTGATGCCCAGCAGTGCAGCGGATGTATTTCATGGCTCTAAAAACACCACTGAAGAGGGTCAGCTGTGGTGTCTTCCCCTAACAGGGCTGGGACTGGGTCACTCCAGAGGCTCATTCATTCTGGCAGGAGATGGAGGCAGGTACTGAGGTTTATCCTTTCTCAGTCACCCCAGGAACAGGCTCAAGCATCTCCCAGTGCAAATGCTGGCCCTGTCCCAGGGAAGGTATGCCCTCACCTAGAGCACCCAGGACACTCCTGCCCAGGCCCTGCACCCTCAATGTACTCCAGCTTTGCCATCTCACCAACATGCCCCCCTTCCCAACAGTGGTAAGCAGGCAGGAGGGGCCTGCAGGTTTCCTGCCGTGGGCTAAACAGTCTGGAGCTGGGCAATTTCACTTAATGAACTGCTAGTTAACAAACTTTACTGATTTGGGTAGCGAGAAATAAAGATGACCTTTTAAAGATGACTTTAAACCCCTCTCTCTGGCTGAACTCCAGGCCTACACCTCTCCTTCCTCCCTGCCTGCTGCCATTAGCTCCCTGTTTTTACACCACGTTACACTCAAACCCCACTCCCTTGGGACACTCAGTTTTGGTTTCTTTCTGCTGCTCTTTGCTTGTTCCTCTGCTTGGACATGGCCACAGCCCCCCAGCAGTGCCCCTGTGCCAGCATGATTCCCCCACAGGGAACAGCCCCCTGCACTGTCCCTGTTCTGCAGGAGGGTAGCTCCTCCCAAAAACATCTCCAGCTGTGTCCTAATCAGGCCATCACAGAATCATTTATGTTGGAAAAGACCTTTAGGATCAAGTCCAACTGTTCCTCTAACACTAGGCCTAGGCCACCATTAAACCATGTCCTCAAGTGCCACATCCACAACACCTTTTAAACCCCTCCCTCAGATGGTTACTCCATCGCTGTCTTGTGCAGTTTGCGCCAGAGAAATTTTCTCAAGTATCCAACCTAAACCTCTCCTGGTACAACTTGAAGCTGTTTCCACTTGTCCTTTCACTGTTGCTTGGGAGCAGAGCCTGACTCCCCCAGCTCCACCTTGCTGTCAAGGAGCTGTAGAGCACGGTATGTCCCTTTCCACCGGCCTCCTCCCTACCATTTCTCCATACATATCTCTCACTATTTCTCTTTTCTCCAGCCCACCAGCAGACTGGAAAGCTGCCTTTGGTGGGGCAGAAATGAAACAATTCACCTAGGAGCAGCTGGCCCAGCCAGGCATTCCCAGACCCCTCATCCCAGCAGAACGTGTAGGCTCCAGGACGAGAGGAAAGCTGCAGAAAACACAGAGGAACAGGTGTAGTGTGAAGGCAGGTGTTGTCTGAAGGCCCCTGGACACAGCCCACAGCCCTGCCCAGGCTCCTTTCCCCCCGGGCACTGTGCAGAGCCCACACAGTCACACAGCCACACCCCGCTCACAGGACCAGCGAGATGCTCTGGTGTGCCACAGCAAAGACAGGGTAGACGGGCTCCAGGAAGGCCACGCGGTGGGAGAAGAGGATGGCACAGGAGTCAGGGTCGTAGAAGAGCAGCTCCCCCCCTGCAAAGTCCAGCAGGACCCCGATCTCTGCCGGGGCCTTGATCAGCTCCACAGGCTGGGGCTGCCCTGCATGCAGGAACCGGAATTCTTTGTCATAGCGTGAGAACACCCAGGAGGCAGCGTTGAAGCCCAGGCGGCCTTCGTTGGCAGAGCCCTTCCTGGGCACGGAGCTGTAGCAAACCCCCAGCTTGTAGGCACAGCTCTGCTCCACGCTGACCTTCCAGGCACAGACCCCTGAGTGGAAAGGTGCAGTGGCCAAAGCGTTAGGCCAGTGGTCAAACCGCTCGGGGCAGTCCGAGTCCACCTTTGCTTTCTTGGGGCTGAAGGTCAGGGTTCTCTTGTCTTCTGACAGGCTGAGGTGGGGGCTCAGGGTTTTCTCATCGATGTGAATCTCCTGTGAGCCTGCAAGAGAAGCACTGACTCAGTGGCCACCACCTGAACCACCTGAGGTAGTCATGGCCATGAGAAACACAAGCACAACCACCCTCTCCTCACACATCACTCCTGGGGTCCCATCTGTTCCCCTGGGTGACAGTGCTGGGGCTCAGGCTGGGTGCCACAGCTTCTCCTCTCAGCCAGGGCCAGAACAAGGCAGACACTCACCAAAGCCCAGACTCACCAGACACCTTTCCACCTTGCACTAAAGGCCCTGCTCATCTTCCTCTGACCCTGGCCCGAATACCCACAGAACAGAACTCAGCAGGTTTGGTTCACCCCACTTTTGGGAGAGATCCAAACATAGTTCCTCTCCTTTCCACCCCCACGGTGGGTGAGCAGGACCTGGCTGCTCCTCCCCCACCCAGGGGAGCCAAGAGCCTGGCAAGACTGGGAGGGCTGTGTGCAGAAAACCTGCAAAGCCGGAAAAACAGGACTGGAGAGGGCTGGGCAGGAAAATCTCTTTCCTGCTACAAAGCCCCAGGTGTTTATCAACCCACCCTGAGGTGCTGGGAGCAGCACAGGGAGGTGGCACCAGGCTTAGTGCTGAGCATGGCTGTAACTGGATCTGGCTTTGCTGTCAAAGAAGAGGGTGCCCAGCTGCACAAACCCAGCCAGTGGCAGCCCAGGCTGGCCAGAGGGCACAGCACCCACTGTGGGTCCTCACCACTTCAAAATCATGGAATCAAGGGACTGCCAAGGCTGGAAAAGACCTCTAAGATCATGGTGCCCTGCCCTGGCTGCATGCTTCCCCCTGAGACCCCTCTTTGGGTCTGCAGGCTGTGGATTTGCACAAGTGTATCCCTCAGTCCCTAAATTTGTGAAGCAGGGATGAGGCTGATGCCCAGTGGATTCACCTGCTCCTGAGGAGACCCAGTTCCTGCCAGCAGGTGCCCCTCCTTGCCCTGCTTTCCCCCACCTTCACTTCGTTCATTTTAGGTCTTAAACCACCATGGAAACAGGGCTGGAGGGGTGACTCAGTGGCTCTCCCATCCCTGCCAGCAGCTCTACCCTGTCACACCAGCACCAGGCATTGCCCAACACCCTCTGCTCAGCATCCACCACACAGCACGATGAGCCCTTAAAGAACCAAAGGATGACTTCAACAAGGTCATCCCAGAGCCCAGCCTACTCCAGGACCCAGGTCAGCATCCCTCTAAAAGCAAACAGCACCCAGCAGCAATGCTCCAAGGTTTCCTCAGGCTGCACCTGCCCAGGTGCTCCCTGGCAGATGAACGGAGGCTGAATTATCCCTTTGCAAATCAATGCCACACACCTGTGCATGTTAGGTAGGAGTTACTGCAATCAAGAGTGAGCCCAAAGAGGAGCAGAAGCCAGCATTTCTGTCAGGAGGAGCTGCCAGCCTCCTTCATCTGATGATTTATTTCCCCACTCAGCTGCCAAACCTGAGCTCTCCACAGGGCTCTGGGGCTGCCCATGCTGCTGGTGTGCAGGGCGGCTTTCCAGGAAGCCAAATGCTGCTCTGAATTCATAGAAAACAGAGCAGCACCAGACTTTATCTTCCTCAGGCAGAAGGAGGGCACTAAACCTCCTGTTGTGCAACACACAGCTAACCTAGGGCTGCATCCTGGTGGTCCATGCAGGGAAACACCACCCCAGTGACACTCACGTTGCTTTGCTGTGGAACTGGAGTTGCAGGGGAGCATCTGAGGGAGAGGAAATGCTGGCAAAGTAACAGCAGAGTAATTCAGATCAGCAAATTTTGCCCCTCAGACAAGTGTTTTGTCATGATTAAATCTGGATTTTCACATATAATTCTGATGAATGATTTCACTGGGAATTCATCTCGCCCCCAAGTCTATTTTCTCTGTGTACTGTATCCATCAGGGTGGCCTTGGGACATGAGGGATACTGGGGCAATAAATTTCCACAGTTAACAGCTCTGGGAAGCACATTTGTGTGAGCTGCAGCACATCTGACTGCTTTTAAAAATCCACATGAACCAAGATCGCTCCCAAAACAGTGCCAGGAGATTTACATCATCTCGTGGTATAAGGAAGAAGCTGCCAACCCCAAACAGAAGTGATACAGAAGCCTGGATGCCAAGTGAAGGCATCAAAGGAATCATGTTTATTTTTGAGAGTGCAATGAGGCCCTTCTGCAGCTGCTTTCCAAGTTTTTTAGAGGTTATGGAGTGAGCCATCAAGGGTTGGAATTTTCTGTTTCCAAGCAAATAAACAAGACAGCCACCTGCTCACCTGAATTTGGGAGAAGGGACCACAGAGTGACACTTCACATTACTGTGTCACATTACAAGCTCAGACCACTGCTGTTAATATTAAATCTCTAAGGCGTGGTCCAGGGGGGCCTGTGGACAGATGAGATCCACAAGGATACACCAGGCATCCTCAGCACGCAGTAATGACATGTGAAATGTAACCACACACTCAAAAAACCCCAAACAGAATGAAATTCCTGTGTAATAAGTGCATCAGCACATCCACCACAAGAATCGAATGCCTGAAAGTCATTACATTTCACAAGGACACTGTTGGGAGAGGAATCCTTACAAAAACCTTGTCACAACAAAGAAAATTAGGGAAAGGCTTCCTGCTTGACTCCATGGCTCTGAATATTGAGAATCTGCTCAACTGATTCTTCCAGGAAGAATTTCTTCACTGACTGGGCTGTTAAATACTGAAGGGACTAGTCTGCCCAGGGAGGTGGTGGAATGACCATCCCTGGGGGTGTCCAAGGCATGACATGGATGTGGCAGTCAGTGCTCTGGGCTGGGTGACAAGGCGGTGATCACAGGTTAGATTGGATGGTCTTAGAGGTCTTTTCCAATCTGAACAATTCTGGGATTCTGTGACACTGTCAATGCACCACTGCAGGGGTTAGCATGGAATCACAGAGTGATTTGGGTTGGAAGGGACCCGAAAGATCACCTAGCCCCAGTCCCCTGCAGGGACACTTTCCTCTACTGCCAGCACTCACAGATTCCAAAGAGGGAAATTAATCACAAGGGGAGAGCAACACTAGAGTTTGCAGCAGATAAAAACACATGATGGTAGTGCTTGATAGGCACAGACTCCCAAACTAATACTTAAAATCATTATAGCAATGAAAGCGTCAAGTGCAGGTCTTGGAGATGGGCTTGGAAACAGGGAAAAACTGGAAACAGCTCATCAGAATCACAGTAAGATGAGCAGAAATCAGAAGTTTGTACAAAAGCTTTGGAAAAACCACCCTAGGGATTGTTCACAAGGCAAATTATGAAGGATGTTGCCATCTCTGAGAAACAAAAAATGCATTTGAAATACTCTAAAAACAGACTGAAAGCCAGAATAAAAGCAAACATTTCACAACCAGCCATTCAAGCACATCACAGCCAGAGGAAAAACATCTCTTTCCCTGCTTAATACAGCCAGCACCAACCAGGTAAACCGGTCCCAGGGCCTGTCAGTGGCCTGGCAAATGCCTCCAGGGCAGGCTCAGCTGTACAGCAGGAGCTGAGCCAGAGCACAAACACCTCTAGAATCACCAGCTTGTGCACAGCCACAACCTCAGCTCGTGATCAGAACATGAGTTCATCTACTCACTGCTCCCTGCACTGGTCAGTCTCACAGACACCCTAGAGATGAAATCACCCTCTCAAAGTCCCCAGCAGCCCAATGCTAAACGTTATGAACAGAGATTTCTGTGACAGATTCCCACAGCAGCATCAGCTTCACTGCTGTCACCCAGAGACCCAGGAAACAGCAAGAGAAACCACACAGTGTTAAAGCCACAGAGCTGGTAAAACACACAATCTCTTCAAACTTCAGTTCTTCCCTGAGCCACAACCTGCTTGGAGCCCCCATTGTACTCCCTACACCTCTCAGCTGCTGCTGCCTCCCTGAATGGGCTCCAAGAAACAACAGGAGCTGGGAAGGCAGAGGAGCAGGACATAGCATGAGGAAGTTTGGACACAGCATGAGGGTGTTTCTCTGGGCACAACACAAGTGAGGGTGCAGGAATCCCTGGAGCATGTGAGATCTGAGCAAGACACTGACCTGTGAGGCAGCAGAGCACAGCACAGGCCCACAGTCGATGCAGCAGTGGACTCTGAACACAGGTCTGATTAAAGTTTAACTTCAGGGACTCCTGTGGCTCCAAGATTCCCTCTGCCACCTCCGTCCTAGCAAAGGAAAACAAGAGTTGTTTCAAAATACAATGAATTATTGTGCTGGGAGGTGTTTAAAAGATCACAAGGAGGTATGGCAGAGGTTAAAGAGGAGCTCTGGTGCAGAGAGACCACAGCAGGGGTGTCTGGGCCAGCTCTCACCCTGAGTGATACTTTAGGTTGGCTCTGCTTACAGTTCCTCGTGAAAGGGCTGCAGTGTTGTAAAACACATCCCAGCAGCCTGAGTCAACAGCTCCTCACTCAGCAGACACAGGGTAAATAAACGTGTCTGAGAGCAGCCATGAGGGTACCAGGGGAGCACAATGAACAGGCAGAGAATCAGAGTTCCCTCTACTGCCAGAGCCCCATAGTCTGGGCACAGAGCAAGCCAGGACACCAGGTTTCACCCAGCACAGCTCCAGGGGTCTGCTGGCTCCTGTGGCCTGCAGCACACACAGAGCTCCTGGTTGTGATGAGGACAGACTGACACACGCTGCTGTGTCACATGTGAATGTGCTGTGGCACATTCCATACTCTCCACAGGCACAAATACCCCCACAGGCCCTCTTGGCAGCACAGTGCGGCCAGGGCCAGCACCCTCACAGCAGCCACAGAAATAAATTACTTAAATAAAATTAAAAATATTAAATAAAAACAGAACCACCAAGGTGCTTCCTCAGGAAAGGCAGCCCAGTGTCACTGACAGGGCTGTTGAGGACAGCGACCTGCACCTGACTCTCCCTGCCCATGCAGAGCTGGGGAGATGCTGTGCCAGCCACCCCCAGCATGGAGCACAGACCATCCCACCTCCTGCATGGCACAGGCATCCCCCATCAAGCCCTGTGGTTTTCTAAGGAGCTGCACAAGTTGTCCCGTAAGCAAGGACTGGTGACCTGGGAAAGCACATGGAGCGTGTCCTGGTGCAGCACAACACATGGAGCAGAGGCAAGAGGCCATGCTGGCATCTCTGTGCTCTGTCCTTGTCCACAATAAAAGCAGCACAAGGGACAAAGGAGGTGTCATGGGGTGCCTGAGTCACGGCGTGCAGCACAGCAGCTGTGGCTATGCAGGTGTGGAGCAGGAGCAGGGAAAGCTTGAAGTAGGGCCAGGGAAAGGACCAAGAGAGCTGGGTACTGACCTCTCGAAGATTTCTTGTTCTGCACGCTGGGGACAAGGAGAGAAAGAGTCATTACAGCTTAAATCCCCACAGAAGACACCCCAAACACAGCCAAGCTAGGACTGGGGAGTAGTGTTCCCCTTCCTGACCCAGAGAAGCCACCCCTCACCCCAACCCCAGCCCTGGGGAGAAGCAGGAGCATCCAAGATCCATTTTCTTCAGCTGCAGCACTTCCAACTTACTGACTCAGAAAATGAGTAGGAATGGCTGAAGGCAATACATTGCACATGTGGTTAGGGCACTGCCTGCTGTCCCCTCTCTGTCCCCACCCCACTAGGGCAGGCTGCAGGAACAGACTGTGCTCCCAACAAACAACCCCAGGGCTTACAGCAAAGGAGGGAGGCTGCAGAGGGCCTAAGCCAAGAGTCAGGTGACCTCATGGTCAGGCCCACTTGTTTCTGTACCTGCCGGGCAAGAGGCAGTCTCAAGGTAAAGCAAAGTCATAAGAAAATACCTGATCCCTGCTCAGACCCAAGCAGTGCACTTTGCATACCTTCAGTTTTCCTGTGGTATGTGTTGATTCCAGATAGGTTCAAGTACCAACACCAACAACCCAAGGTGGAGAACACATGAACCCCTAATTCCCTTCCAAAAGGGGAAACTGAGGGTGTGGCTGTTCTCTGCCACAGGCAGCTGATGGATCCTGCTCTCCAATCTCTCCTCTTTGTGGTGCAGCTACAGCCCAGCACACCAAGGTGCTGGGGCAGGACAGGACAGGAACTGCCTTTCCCACCAAAGGAACATCTGCCCTCTTTCCATGGGATTGGGTCTGTTTTCCAAGCCGAGCTGCTGTTCCCTTCCTCACAAATTTACATGTGGGAAGCACAGGCTGAGCATGGTGGTGGCAAGGCAGATGTCCTGTTCATATCTAAAATGAGAGGAAGCACTTGGGTGAACCCAGATGATTCAATAACCAGAGAAGGAACTGAGCAAGGGGAAGCACAGGCTGCTTTGCACGGTGAATATCCCCAACAGGGCTAAGCCAGGCAACACAGGGGACTTTCCAGGAGAGCTGCAGGTGTTTCCAAGGGTCAGTTTTGATTAAAACTAGACATTAGAAAACTGGTGGCACAACTAACTGTTGTAAGAGTAGCTCATAACCCAGAGGTGTCCTGGCTGTCCGGCCTAAGGGCAACTACAAGCCCAGAGCTTAGAGACCTGAACTTGGGTGGTTCTAGACCTCATTGCAAGCAAGAGAAGGATCGGACAGAGCAGATGCTCTAGGAACCACCAGGAAACCACAGGGGCTTATCAGGATCAGGGCAAGGAGGTTCCCTGAGCCAGACCTGCAAATGTATGTCCTGTCCACCTCTGCCTCCCTGCTGCCAGCACAGCAGCTGGTGAACACTGCACTGAAATTCCATAACAAAAGCGCAGGTCAGCTCTGGGCTGCCTGACTCACAGTACTCACCAGCAGGCTCTGGTCATCCAAGTTGGTGATCACATCCACCAGGTAGGTGCGGAGGGCACCCAGCTTGTGCAGAGCCTCTGTCCAGTGCACCTGCTGTGTGAGGATGCTCTGGTGCGCCCGCTCCTCCTCAGCGTGCACCCTCTCCAGCAGCCGCTGCTCCTCGTTCTCACAGGCCTTCCCCACGAGGAGCAGCCTCTGGATCACCAGCTCCCGCGCCGCACTGGCCGCGCTCTGCCACGGCAAGGACACAGAAGGAGCATCAGCCCTGCTGCAGCCCCGAGAGGAGCCCCAGCTGCCTCTGCTGGCGCTCCTGGGGCTCACCATTAGTGCTCCTCTGTTAACTGAGCCCAGGCCAGGGCATATGGTGCCACCTGGCACCATACCAGTCCCAAACCTGCCCACTAACCCTCAGCCAGCGCTGGTACCTAAGTGACAACCTGGGAGGGACCAGAGTCCTGTCCCTCAGCAAATCTCCATAGATTCACAGTTGGTGAGAACAAGCTGAAACAGTGTTTAGCCAGAAGAAAAGACACCAGGGACAACTTAGAGCCCCTTCCAGTGCCTAAGGGGCTCCAGGAAGCTGGAGAGGGACTTGGGACAAGAGCTTGGAGAGACAGGACAAGAAGGAATGATTTCCCACTGTCAGAGAGCAGGGCTGGATGGGATATTGGGAAGATATTTTCCCTGTGAGTGGTGAGGCCTTGGCACAGGGTGCCCACAGAAGCTGTGGCTGCCCCTAGATCCCTGGAAGTGTCCAAGGCCAGGTTGGATGGAACTTGCAGCACCCTGGGATAGTGGGAGGTGTTCCTGCCCATGGCAGAGGGTTGGAACTGGGTGGTCTTTAAGGTTCCTTCCAACCCAAATCAGCCTGGGATTCTATGATTTTATCACTGTCCTTAGTCCTCATCCTCAGTAACAGCAAGGAACAAATAAACCCAGGAATTCTAAGGCACTGATCCTAGTAGGATGTTCGATTGTTGTACACTCACACCATTGTCTGTGCGCATTATTTAGGCAAATGAAGCAAGAAGTCCAGGCACACCCTGGCATTCCATTTCCACAGCGAATTCCGACCTTTCCCGCCCCCCCCCCCCCCCCCCCCCCCCCCCCGGGACCTGAGCATCCCTGCCGGGCATGGCGAGCAGAGAGCAGGCAGGGCCAGCCCCAGGGACTCACCAGGACGCCCTGGTCTTTGGCAGGCAGCACCTCATCCACGTGCCGGGAGATGGCCGCGCTCTGCAGCTGGAGCCGCTCGCAGCGCTCCACCAGCTTGTTCTGGGACACGGAGCAGCGGGTGATGGATGCGGGCCTAGGCGGGGCCCCGAGCCCCCGGCAGCCACCCCACACCAACACCTCCCCGGTCTCCCTGCACCACCCCACAGAGAGCCCCTTCCCCACGGGGCCCCTGAACAGCCCCCCATCCCACCAGGGCCCCACACCGCCCCACACCTGCCAGGAGCCCCTCGCAGAGCCCCCATCGCCACCCTTGGGTGGGCCCACACCCGCCAGGGGTTCCTTTAGAGAACCCAGCTCCCTCTGGGAAGCACCCACATGGCCCCACACCCTGCTAGGGACCGCCACGGCCCCACACACCCTCAGAGACCCCACATCCTGCTAGGGACCCCCATGGCCCCACACACCCTCAGAGACCCCACACCCTGCTAGGGACCCCCATGGCCCCACACACCCTCAGAGACCCCACATCCTGCTAGGGACCCCCATGGCCCCACACACCCTCAGAGACCCCACATCCTGCTAGGGACCCCCACGGCCCCACACACCCCCAGGGATCCCACACCCTGTCAGGGACCCCACACGCTGTCAGGGACCCCCACACACCCCCAGAGACCTCTACACCCTGCCAGGGACCCCCAAGGTCCCACAGCTCCCGAGACACCCCAACACCCCGCCAGGGACCCCTGTGGCCCCATACTCCCACCGGACCTCCACACACCCCCAGAGATCCCCATACTCCTCCACTGTCTCACACCCCCAGGGACGCTCATGCCCACCCAGGAGCCCTTACACTCCCCGAGACACCCCCGCGCCCGCCCGGCACTCCCCGTCCCGCCGGAACCCCCCACAGCCGCACGGCCGCTCTGCCCGCCCCAGCCCCGGGCTCCCCTCAGCCGGGCCGGGGTCCCGCCGCTCACCCGCAGCCGCTCGGCCCGGGCCATGCTGTGCCCGCACCTGCCGCGGGGGCGGCGGCCCCGCCCGGCCGCGCTCCCGGCTGGGCTCCGCCCCGGCCCGGCCCCGCCGGAGCCGGCAGCGGGCGGCGGCACGGGCGGGACGGCGCCGGGGCCGGTGGGTGCGCGGCGAGACCGGGCCGGGCTGCGAGGCTGCCCCAGCAGGTACGTGGTTCTTTACAAACCTTTCCCCAGGGCTGTTCCGCCTAGTCTCTGCCAGTGCCACATGGCACATGAGATGATCCCTGGGGATGCTCCCATTGACCCCCATAGGGACACCCCCGTCACAGGGACATCCCCATCACAGGGAGCCGGGATGCTCCCATCGACCCCCACAGGGACACCCCCACTCGTAGGGAATCGGGATGCTCTCATTTAACCCCACAGGGACACTCCCATGCACAGGGACCCGGGATACTCACATTTAAACCCACAGGGACTCTCACATCCATAGGGATCCGGGATGCTCACATTTAAATCCACAGGGACGCCCCCATCCACAGGGACCCGGGATGCTCCCATTGACCCCCACAGGGACATTCCCATCCGTAGGGATCTGGGATGCTCCCATTGACCCCCACAGGGACACCCCCATCCACAGAGACCTGCCAGCACCACCGTGGGGTCATACCCAGCTCTAGGAACCCAGGATGTCCCCGATTCTCCCCGAAGCTAAACACCCTCCTCGAAGGGATGCTTACTCCCCCATGAGGATGGGGCAGCTCTGCTGGGGTCCCTGTGCCACTGCTGTGATTGTTGACATTCCTGATCCCACGGTACAGGTTTCACTGCAGAGCCTGGACAGGTGGAGGCAGCAGTGTGGCTTATTTTTCAAAAGCAATTCAGTTTAAAAAGTGTTTGATTTCTGTCAAATGATGCATTTGGGGGGAAGGGAGGATAAGGGCATCCTCCAGCATGAAGCTCAGGTTGCTGGAAGTCAAGCTTGGTGTGGATCAGTTGTAGGATCCCTGAGTTTTTAGAGCTTTATGGTGAAGCAGCTGGTGGATAAACGTGTGCTGGGATACAGACAGCAAAATCTTAGACTAACATCCTGCCTGAGCACTGTTCTCATCCAGGATGCAGAAAAATCTGCTCTTTCTTGCAGGGAGGAGAAGGCAGGAGAACAGTGAATCACAAGACAAAGCTCCCACCTTCCCTGCAGCCTCCCCTGGCCTCTGGCAGCTCCGTGTTAGCTGATGTGCAGGTAGTGATGAACATTAACTGCGGGTTGGAAACAGTAACCATCAGAATCAAAAACTCAGAATTTCCGCCTTAATTTTTCCTAGAATCTGGTTTTGCAACTTCCCAGAGTTCTCCCACTGTCAGAGAAGAATCACATTCCTGATGGACTGAAACGATTGGGGCACTCGGTCTGATTGAAAGAATAAATTGCCAAAGTATCACAGCCCCTCAGCTGTGAGATTGATCATTACTCACACCTTTGCAACATGCAAACTCATGGATAGAACAGCAGGAGATTAACTGGGTATTACTAATTGCTAATCACAAAGGCTGTCAGGGTAAAATTAGAAAGGGAATTTTGTAGAAACCCAACCCCTTTTGCTCAGTGCTTCCAGGGTTTGGTTTTCACTGTTTTTTGTGGGCAGAACCTTCAAGCAGTTTTTTGCTGGAAAAAGCAGATTGGTTTTTTTTTTTCCCTGATTTTGATTAGCAAAATGCTACAGCCACGGAAGATGGGCATGCCAGCAGACTAAATCCAATTAGTGTGCCTCGAGCTAAGCAGCAGCCAGTATTGTCTGACAATTCACTGTCACTGAGACTGGTTTCTGCTCGGTGTGTGACCCGTGAGGACATGGGGGGGAGATGCTGCTCCTCACCTGCTGCAGGGTCTGGCTGTGCTGACAGGGCAGCCTGGCCCCAGCCTGGCCCCAGCCTGGCTGAGTGCACCTGGGTTATCCACGGGGTCTTGCCTTGCCTGTAACTGGTGTTTGGACATGAAAACTCTTCCCTAAGTGTTCCTTTGCTCATGGAAAGATCACTTCAAGTATTGTCAGGCTGGCTCAGCTGAGCTGGGGCTGCCTGTGCCTGCACTTGGTCCCACCAGCTGCTGTACAAGCTTCAGTCTGAAGGTGTTTGCCTTCACCAATCCAAAAACTGGGATCTCCAGGATATATGAAAGTCCAGACCAGATCCAGGAGTAAGAGGAGGTGTAAAGAATGACAGGCAGCAGCTCCATCTCTGCTGTGGCCTCACCAAGCTTGGTCATTTTTAAGCTCAGTGTGAGATCCCAGTGGCCTCACCCTGCTGGCTCTGCTCTAAGCTAAAGGTTCCACTCAAGACCTCCAGATGTCTCCTCCTCTGAGGTTTTCTTCTTACTCTGAATGGAGTTAGGATGTAGATAACACGTTACCAGCACCTTATCCTGTATGTGTGACAAACAGAAACCCCTCTGGATCCCTGGTGATGCCGTGTCCCCTCACCCACAGGTCATGTCCCCTCAGCAGGTGCCCAAGGTGCTGATGTGACACCCACCACTGCCTGCTCCTTGCCAGGGCTATGGGGAAACTGCAGAGTAAAATTAGCCTCCACACGACCAAATACAGGTAAAGCAACACTGGGAGATCAGGTCTTTTTAATAAACCAGGTGTGCGAGTGAAGAGTGAACACAAATGAGAAGACAAGCACAGGGGTTTAGTTTCATTATTGGATGTTTGAATCAGGTTTTAATTTCTAACCCTCATTTCTAAAGTCTGTTCATCTTCTTTGGAGGACTGAAATCCCAAATGTTGGTCACAGGAATGGCCAAGCACATAACCATGGCCAGTGGTTGTGCTCTGTGATAGCTGAGGTAGATCTCTGAAGGGGAGCAGTTCCAGGAGTGGCTCTTTGGCCCAAATACCCAAACTGCTTTGTTGTGTCTTCAGAGCCTGTCACCAGCTTTCACGGCCAAGAGGAAATAATTCAGTCTCTGGCAGCAGGGAGAGGGATCTGTGCCTGGAGAGCAGCACAGGGGTGGCAGCAGGGGGGCTCGTGGCCAGGGAAGTGTCACAGCAAAGAGCAGCAGAGCTGATCCATGTGAGTGACTGTGGAGGCTGGTTAGGTCAAAATCTCTTTTCTTCTTTGCACCAGCACAGAGTGAGCAACAATTAAATATTCAGCAGCTCTACAGCTAGGATAGGTCTGCTCCATCTCACTCACAGCCTCTCTCTGGCTTTCTGAGACAGATGTCATGTCAGAAGATGCCAGGGGTGCCAGGGAATGGAACCCTGATGTGCCTCGCAGGCTCTGCAGCTCCCACTGCTGTCCCTGTTCCTCTGCAGGGCCGACAGCTCCATGGGACAGACGGGACCTGCTGGTTCCTCCCAGCAGCACAGCCCCGCTCACACCGACGCTGTCACCTCGGTGGCTGCTCTCAAACCAGACCTGTGTGTGTCAGGAGGAAGGGATAAGGTGAGGCATCCCCTGGGACAGGAAAATATATCAACAATTGATACTCAAAAATACGGTTGAAATGTGAGCTTTGAACATTTCCCTGGATGGTAGCTATGTTGGTCCCTGGATTTAGAAAGGAAAAATGAGCTTAGAGTGAGGGCATGCACTGAAGCACATGAAATCAAATTTTGTAACCTCCCCAGAGCTCTTATCACATCAAATGCTCCCACTCAGGCTTGGGATCGCTAGACTGACTCTTACATCACCTGTCTTTGAGGACAGCTGTACATGCTCTGGGAGCTGAAAACCAGAGGAACCTGTTCCCTGTCCTGTGGACTGTGCCTAAGCCTTGGTATGATGTAACCAAGGATGTGAAAAATCCCCCTTGCCCTGCTCTCGTGCTGACCCCTGTCCCTGTCCCTTGCCCTGTCCCTGCAGAGCGTGGCCGTGTCCAGCTGGAGATCTGGGGCTGCCCTGCACCGCTTCATCGGCCACGAGCGCGAGGTCACCAAGGTGAGAGCACCAGGGTCTCCCCCAGGAGCTGGGGAGGCAGGAATGATGGAGCACTGCTTCGTCATCCACACAGAAAGGTGGGATCAGGCTATTCCTGGTGTCCAGCTGGGGATGCTTGATGACCTTAAAGGTCTTTTCCAAACTTAACGATTCATGATTCTGTGATCAGAACACATCAGGTTTTTCCCAAGGTCCCAACAGATACTTTTGGAAGCAGCATGGAGTGTTGCATCCAGACTAAACAGAGCTGCAGGAGATCTGCATGTGAGCTTGTCTTCCCCTCCAAGAGACTGTAGCAAAAGATCAGGATGAATTATGAGGTCAAGCTTTTGATGCAGAGATGCCATTCACTTTTCATCAGGTCTAATTCTGCTAGACTTGACATTATTCCACAAATCAGCCATGCATGGCTGATATATTCTGGGAATACCTATACCATGTGCCATAGCTGGGATATTCTGGGAATAGCAGGGCTTTAATTTCCTTTCTGGGATTAGGATGACAAAGCCAAGCAGGCTTCTGGGAGAGCAGATGTGCAGAGGGGCTGTAGCTGTGCATGGTGTGGCCAGTGCACCTCTGCAGGGGACAGCCCCAGTGGGTCCCCTGGGCTGTGGGTACTGCAAAGACAAAGGGGGCTTTGTTTACCTCAGTGCTCAAAACCACTGTGCTCTGGGCTCATTCAGGTTTGTAAGGAAGTTTCCCCTGTAAAATGAAGGGTTTCTAAGAACAAGATCTGAGAGCACCCATCCACCATCCCTGGCTCTGAGGGGATCAGGGACAGAGCTGGGAGGCCAGAACGCAGTTATGTTCCTGCATGTGTTGGGCTGTAGCAGGGCAGCAGCAGAGTTGTGCTCTCCCTGTGAACTGGGTGGGAGGATGTGGAGCTTCTCCTTCTGGTCCTTGGCAGGTCACCTCAGCCCTTGACTCCAGCAGAGTTTTCAGTGCATCCCGGGACAAGACAGTGATGATGTGGGAGCTTCACAGGACTTCGGGGCCAAGCCAGCACTTCCCAGGACATGACCTGGTTGTTACTGGACTGGCTGTGAGCCCAGGTGAGGGACAACACAGTCCCAGTCCTCAGGGACTGACTGACAACGTTTTCTGCCTTGTTTCTGATGTTCATTTGTGGTTGCAGATGCCTCCCAGCTGTGCACGGGCTCCCGGGACAACACCGTGTGCAAGTGGGACACTGAGACCGGGGAGTGTCTGGGCAGAGCTGCAATCTCCAGGAATCTGGTAGGATCTGCTGGTTCCTCAAATCCCATCATCTGTTTCCCTGCCTACATGGTTATTTCACACATGGAGCTGTGCAGAGAGAATTTGCTGGGAGCTTGGTGCCAAACAGATCCCTTGGGACACTGCGTACCTGGGCAGGCTCAGCTTGAGGCTGGTTATTCTTCTCCAGGTAACAACAAACCCAGGAGCACAAAGGTACCAAGGGACTCATGGCAATTTATCAATGCTCTCAGAGCTGTTTGGAAGCACACAGAGTCATGGAATCACTGACGTTGCAAAAGATCTGTAAGACAGAGTCCAGCCATTCCCCCAACACTGCCACAGCCAGCACTAACTCATGTCCCCAAGTCCCACACCTGTCTTCTAAATCCCTCCAGGGGTGGTGACTCCACTACTGCCCTGAGCAGCCTATGCCAATACCTGACCACCCTTTGAGCAAATAAGTTTTTCCCAATATTCAACCTAAACCTCCCCTGGCACAACTTGAGGCCATTTCTTCTCATTGCTTGTTCCCTGGGAGCAGAGCCTGACTCCCACCTGGCTGCACCCTCCTGTCAGGGAGCTGTGGAGAGGCAGAAGGTCTCCCTGAGTCTCCTTTTCTCCAGGCTGAACAAGCCCTGTGCAGTGGGGCTGCATTCCCTCCTGTACCAGGCCAGAGGTGCTGTGGGTACCACCCCCTGGTGCCTGTGCTGTCCCTGCTCCTATGGCTGTGTCCTGCTGCTGCCACCTCCCACCTCAATCACCCCCAGTAACCCCACTGGGACTGGACCTGGCAGGGGAGAAGAAAATGTCTTCATCCAGCATTTCCAGCTCCCAACCCCACAGGAGTAGGGAGAAGATGGAAGCTCAGTGGTTCCATCCTCAGGCAGACACAGCCTGGGCTGCACACAGGGGTGGCTCCTGCTCATCCTTCTCTTTCCACAGGTCACACACCTGTGCTGGGTTCCTGGGGAGCCTTATGTCATCCAGACCTCAGAGGATAAAACCACCAGGTAAATTATCCCTGTAGCCACAGGGAAGGGAGGTACAGCCTGAAGGATGTGAGGCTGTTGTGTGGTTGGGTGACATGACCACTTCTGGTGTAGCTAAAAGCCACCTGCCAGCTCACCTGGGCCTGGGACTGCAATCTCCAGCCAGGGACAGGGGCTGGGAGCAGCACTGGGTGGTGACTGCAGGTGAAAAGGAGAATTTGTGAGAAAGAAGGCTGGAGAGTGATCCAGCCAGGATAAATGTAGGGATGCAGGGAGAATGTGGGAGCAGCCAGGGCAGAGCACATAGGCACAGCCGGGGTGTGCGGGAGGGCACAGGGGGAAAACATCGTGGCGACAATGCCTCAGGGTGTCCTTGCCCTTTGCTGTTCCCTGCAGGGTGTGGGACAGCCGGGAGCTGCAGGTGGCACACACGTTCCCAGCCAAGCAGCACATCCAGACGTGCTGTGATGTGAGCCAGGATGGGCGGTACTGCCTCAGCTGCAGCAGCGGCTCCGCCGGACACGGCGCCGAGGCCACCGTGAGTGCCGGGCAGCAAGGCCTGGGCTCCTACTCCCTTCCCTCCCGTGTCCCTGCAGACAGGGAGAGCAGCATATCACCGCTCAAAGATCTGAGTGCTCCCACTGCCTTGGCCTTGGCCTGGTGTCTTCCTGCCTGTCCCTTTGGGAAGTTCTGCTCAGGGAATATCAGCAGTTATTCTTCCTGATTAAACCACTGGGATTTGCCCCATCCCTGGAAGTGTCCAAGGCCAGGTTGGATGGGGCTTGGAGCACCCTGATCACAGTGAGTGGCATCTGTGCTCATGGCAGGGCGTTGAAACTCTTTAAGGTTCTTTAAGGTTCCTTCCACCCCAAACCAGTCTGGAATTTCATTTCAGTAGAATACCCAGGGAAAAAACAGTGGATGGCATTGAGGAGCACAAGGTTCTTGCAGAAAGCCTGTAAGGGGTTCCTCACTTCAGTTGTTTCCAAACCAGGGATTCAATCCTGCAGGTTTTCAGCCCTGTGTGTGAGGACCAAGAGGATAGAACTATCCCATCCCAGGGTGGGCAGGGCTGAGGACGGGAGCAGGCTGGACACTTCTTACCTGCCTGCACAGTCTTAGCTTGTTTGCTCTAATGGGTGTGGCCATGTGCTCAGTCACCAGTGGTGAAAATCCTTTGGGCTTTGATGTTCTCCAGGTCTGTGAGCATGGGCAGGGACAAGGGAAGTAGCCATGGTACTCTGAGGATTGCTGAGAAGCTCTTTATCCCAACCCACCTTTCTGTCTTGGTAAAACAACTCCGTGCTGGCAGAACTGGGGCTCTACCGCTGCCTGTTTCCTGCAGCTCTGGGACCTAAGGCAGACCAGGGGCCGAGTGTGTGAGTACAAAGGGCATTTCCAGACCACCACCTCGTGTGTTTTCCTGCCCCGGGGCCCCGCGCTTGCCCCCAGCATTGCCACATCCTCCAGCGACAGCACAGTGAAGGTTTGGGACCAAAACACTGCAGGTAGGGGAGGCTCCTGCCCACTCCATGTTCCTTTCTCGTAGCTAACAAACCCACTTCTCTCAGTTCTGTCTCCTGGGGGTGACAGGCAGGGTGAGTGCTGCAATCTCTGGAGTTTACTACAAGCCAGCTGCAGGGCAGGGTGGAGAAATGCCTCAGGGCAAAACCAGGGCTCAACAAACATGAAGGAGCTGCACTTCAGAGATGACAGGGGTCTTCCCTCAGCTAAGAGGAAGAATTACCAGGCAGCTTTTAAAGATACATCCAAGTTAAGCCATGAAAGGACAACTGACAAAAAGGAAGAAGAACAGGGGAACTCCAGAGATTTCTGCAGGTACAAGTAGAAAGTTGTAAGGAATAGAATTTGTGCTGGAGGACAGAGGGCTGTTCAGCCAACACGCTCATTTTGGTTGTCATCTTGAAGGGGAATCATGGACTTTTTGGGGTTAAACCTGGTGGGGAGGGTGAGTCCCTCCCTGAGCTGGACACAAAGGTGTTTGTTTGCCTGCCAAGCCCTGCCATGGCAGCAAGTTCTTAGTAACCCTTGTGCTGCAGGCAGAGACCTCCTGGGAGCTGTTCAGGTTCACAGCATTAGGCACTCCTGGGGCTAAGCCCCTCTCCAAGGGAACTTAGTTAAGATGGGATGAAAATAGAAATGTGAGGCTCTCCTGCAGAGAAGGACCTTCTGTTCTCTTACCTGTTCCTTTGCCTGCTGCCCAGGCACCCAGGGTGGCTGTGGAGCTGGCAGCAGCTTTGATCCTCTTGCCTTCCCAGCTGGGTGAGCCATAATCCAGGTGCTCTGGGAAGGGTGCAGGTCCCCAGGAGAGGCAGCTGCCTGTGGGGCCAGGCCAAATACAGCTCTGTTTGCAGTTCAGCCTGGGGCTGAGGTTGCTGCAGAAACTGTCTCAGGAGGTTTAATAACAGACACAAACAGAAAGGCTTATGTGGCACTGGATATTGTAAATCTTATTTCTCTTTCCCTTGTGGCAATTCACCAAAACCGTGTGGTGAGTGTAGCACAGCCCTTAGGAAAACTGTAAGAAATTTGGGAGAAAAAGGTGTGTTGGAAATGGCTTCAGGCACACCCTGCAGCTCTGTCCAGTAGGGGCTGTAGGTCCATCCAGCCCTGCTTCCTCTCCCAGGAAGGGGCAGAGCCTGACCCCAGTCTGGATCCCAGTCAGCCACTGCCTGACTGGGCAATGCACAGGGGTGAGAGTCCATTTTTCAGGGGCACATCCCAGTGCATTGGATGTGTGGATCCAGGACAGTGAGGGCAGCACCTCACCCACCTCAGGCGAGCAGAGCCTGGAGGTGGGAGATTGGTGTGGCCCTGCCTCATCTCAGCAAACCCAGCATCCCTCCCTTGTCTCTTCCCTTGCAGCCTGCCTGGCCACGCTGTGCCTCGAGGGCTCGGGCCCGCTGGCCTCGCTGGCTGCCTGCGACAGCTCCACCCTGCTCTGTGCCAGCTCCAACACCGGCATCCACGTGCTTCGTGTGAGCAGCGGCGGCGCAGAGCTGGCCCTGCAGGAGGTGGCAGCGTTCTGAGCACCGGAACTCCCTGTCAGACGCTGTCCCAGGAGGGGATGTGACCCCAAGAGCTCCCCTGGCGGTGGGCAGCAGGGACTCTGTGCCTGTGGGACACGGCAACAAGGCTGGGGGAGTTGCTGGGCTTGTGGGTAGCAGGGAAGTATCAAAGCTATCCAGGAGAAAAGCCAAACCCTGGGAGCCTTCTGGCCAAGCTCTTGCTCCTGATTGAGCCTCCTGCATTTTCCTTACAAAGCCTCCCTGCAGCCAGAGGCACGGGATGGGCAGAGGGAGATGCCAGGTCCAAGGAACAGATACTTGAACACCAGGCTGAGCACACACAGCTGGACCTCAGCTTGGACCAGAGCTGCAATTAAATAATTCTGTGTTAGTTGCTGGCCTCTCATGCCATCGTATTTTCCCTGGAAGGAACTGTGCTCATGTTCCCAAGGAACAGACAGCTGCTCTCCAGCTGACAACAGAGAAGTGAATCCATCTTCTCTTTACTCTTGAAGGTTTTCATCCTATCAGAGTATCACAGAGCTGGACAGGCCCCACCAGGATCATCCAGTGCAGCCTCTGTCCCTGCACAGACACACCACCAATCCCACCCTGGGCATCCCTGGCAGCGCTGGCCAAAGGCTCCTGGAGCTCTGGCAGCCTCGGGGCCGTGCCCATTCCCTGGGGAGCCTGGGCAGTGCCCAGCACCCTCTGGGGGAAGAACCTTTCCCTGCTCTGCAGCCTGAGCCTGCCCTGGCCCAGCTCCAGCTGCTCCCTCAGATCCTGTCCCAGAGCAGAGATTGAAGCTGCCCCTCAGGAGGAAGCTGCAGACCTTGATAAATCTCCCCTTCTCCAAGCTGAACAAACCAAATGACCACCCTTCCTCAGCTATTTTTTATACCAATAGAAAACAAACTGTGCATTGTGAAATTCCTATAATTTCTCCATTCCTTGTGATACCTAGAGCCCAGGATACATGCTCAAAACGTGTTCAGATTTTCCAGAGCAAAACATCTGCAAAAACTCAATTTAAACAACAAAGTACAAAAGCTCTCCCCAGGGCCGGGCAAAACAAGACAATCCTACACTGAGTGACCTCACACAAAAAACCATAAACAGGAGATGTTGACAAGATTTGCAAAACCCAGTCCATGGGACAACTCAAGGAGTAGGACACAAGGAAAAAAAAGATTCCCTGGCCTTGGACATCTACTGTAAGTGAATCCAGGGGGATGCGGATCTCCATCCAGAGACACTGTGTGGAGGCAGGGGAAGGAGGGCACCACGTGCCTCTGCCTCTGAGCTCTCTCTCTAAATGCAAATCAAGTTTGAAGTCACACTCCTACAAAAAAGGAAGGTGAGAAGGGCAGTAACAGAAATGAACCACACACCAAACCTGAGGTGCTCTGTGGTTACTGCAAATGTTTGGAGGACACCTGGGAGCTGAATTTGGAAGGGAGGGTAGAAGTACATGGATCAAAATTACAGCAGAAAGTGGTACCTGCAGTATAAAAACAATCCAAAAAGTGGGAAAACCCCCAAGACTTGACACCAACCAAGGTGTCAACATTGGTGCTTCAAACACACCTAAACTCCAGAGCAGCTATGACTGCAGCTGCTGTAACATATTGGATTCCTCTTTTTTTTTAATATAAAAAAAGCAACCAAAAGTCATTAATGTCTCCATCATAGTCCATAGCCAGCCCTTCTGAGCTACTCTGCTGTCCAGAGCTTGAAGGTTCTGTCATAGGAGCAGGTGGCAATGAGCTGCCCATCCAGGGAGATGTCCAGGCCCATCACCTTCCCCTCGTGCCCCGCCAGCGTCTTCAGCGGAGACCAGCCAGGGTGGGTCCAGATCTTGGCTGTGTTGTCGTAGGCACCCGTGAGCAGGAAATTCCCATGGTTGGCTGCAAGGAGGAGAAAAGGGGAGAAATGAGACTTGCAAATGAAAACATGACATCTCTGCTCACCAGCACAGGCCTTGCTGAGTGCAGGTCTGGATCTGAGCTGCTGGAGGGGCAGGGATAGAGAGCAGCAGGGACTCACGTTCAAACCTGACGCCGGTGACCAGGTTCTGGTGGGCAGGGATGGTGTAGATGCACTTCCTCTGCCGCAGGTCCCACACCTTGCAGGTGTTGTCCCCACTGCCTGTGGCCACATGGTACCTGCCAAGGAGGGGAGGGAGAGCAGTGTTTAGGGAGTGGGGTTTACACTCAGAGCTCCCACATCAGTGCCAGCTCCCTCCTTACCCGTTTGGGGAGAAGTTGATCCCATAGATCTCCTTCAGGTGCCCTTCCAGGAACATGATACAGCGGCCCGTGCGCAGGTCCCACACCCGGCCAAAGGCATCCAGGCCTCTGCAATCACAGGATCACACACTGGGCTGCAAGGGACCTTACAGATCATCCTGCCCATGGGCAAGGACACCTTCCACTATCCCAGGCTGCTGCAAGCCCCTGGCCTTGGACACTTCCAGGGATCGAGGGGCAGCCACAGCTTCTCTGGGCACCCTGTGCCAGGGCCTGCCCACCCTCCCAGGGAACAATTCCTTCCCAATACCCCATCTACCCCTCCCTACTGGAAGTGAGAAGCCAATCCCCTAGCAGGAATCTCTGGTCACAGCAGGCCCTTGGTATCGTTTCCCAGCCTGGCAGAGCCAAGGGCAGCTCACCCCGTGCCGGCCAGGGAGCCGTCGGTGTGGAAGGCGATGTCGTAGACCCCCTTGCTGTGCCCCTCCTGGTGCAGGATCTCCTCCTGCGCCTCCAGGTCCCACAGGCGCCACGAGTGATCGTAGCTGCAAGAACAAAGCGCTCGTTAAATCACAGTCATTCAGGTTGGAAAAGCCCTCCAGGACCAACAAGGCCAAGTGTTAACCCAGCACCACACATTCACCACTAACCCATGTCCCCGGTGCCACACCTGGATGTTTTTTGAACACTTCCAGGATGGTGACTTCACCCCTGGGCAGCCTGTTCCAGTGCCTGACCACCCTTTCCGTGAAGACATTTTTTCCAAAATATCAACCTAAACCTTCCCTGGTGTAACTTAAGGCCGTTTCCCCTGGTCTCAATGTAACTCTAGGGAGAATAACAGGATATTTCACAGGATATTTTAACTCTGGGAGCATTTTATTCCCACCTGAGACCAACAGTGTCTCACACAGGGAATCCCAATGACCTGTTGTCACTGACACTGCAACAGCCCAGCTGTGGTCACCAATGGCCAAGCCCTGGCACCATAGGGCCACCAGCTGGGCAGCCCATGGTCATTTCTGAGAGCCAGTGCCCAGGTGTCCATACCAGGTGGTGCCCAGGAACCTCCCAGACGGGTGCCACATCACTCTGGCCACTCTCATGCTGTGTCCCTCGATGTCTGCCACTGGCTCATCACTGAAACACAGAACAAACCATTGGCCACTGGCCACAGGGGTCTGGCTAAAACCAGGCCTTTGCCCATACATTGTGATGGCTGCAAAAGCTCTGCTGATGAAATCAAACCAGGCAGGAACATCAGAGCTGTAGCCAATGACTCTGAATTCTGCCTTTGGGTCACACGCACGAAGCTCTGAGTGAAATCCTTTCTCCACACCTCCTGTTAGTTGTAAACCTCTCCTGGGATGATGATGATGATGATTAATGAAAATTAAGGCCCTTGTCACAAGCACTTTTGGAAGTACAGAAACAAACCACAGACTACCTGAACTGCAGGGAGTTCTGAGAACACAAAATCCTGAACTGCAGCAACTCTGCTGTTCTGAAGGATGCAGGGAGAGAGGATGGAGGGAATATTTATTCTCCCAGAATGACAGGTAGCAGGTCAGGAGCCTTCACACATGATCTGAACAGCAGTGAAGTTTCTTTTCAACAGATTAATTAAGAGACGTGGTCACACAAGCCTAACAACCCCCGTCCCTTTGCACAGGTGCACTTTTGCTATTAGAAACTGTGATTTTCAGCTAAGAATAAACAACTTGGGCTCTAGGAGCTGCCTGCCCTTCCCAGGAGCACTGCAGGCTCCACTTCTCAATCAGGTGATGCTGAGGCTCAGTACCTGAACCAGTCTCCTCTTCCCAGGCTTGAGAGAGGTGCTGCCCATCTGCCAGAGCTACTCAGTGCAGTGACAGCCAGAAGTTTGCAGCACAGGCAGAAGTTTTTGTGCCTGGTTGTGTATTTGGTCAATCCCTCTCCAAATCCTGGTGCTTTCCAACCACTCAAAAATTAATTTCTTAATATCCAAAAGGGGCAATTTTTTCCTGAGTGAGATGTTAGAATGCAACAGTCCCCAAACCTTCCATCCATCACCCCCAGCAGTTCACCAATGCCCAGCAGCAATTCTGCCTCAATCCCTTTCAAACAATCTCCCTCACCTTGACTCCCTAATCAGGGTGATCTCTCATCCTGCTGAAGAGGCTGGCACATACTGAGGCCAGGCAGTGCACGGGGGTAACTACAAGAAAAGGTCATATTGGCAGGAGGATAGTAAATGTCTGGAGGAACATGGAATAAACCCCAGCACAGCAATGCTGCAGCTGTGCACATCTGGAATGGTTCTGACCTTTCCAGGTTCCAGAGTTTGACAGAGCCATCGGCTGCACACGAGGCCAGGCTGACATCCTTCTTGTCCAGGGACACGGTGGCCTTGGGGTGGAACACGATTGCCCCCACGTTGGTGCTGTGTCCTGAAGGGACAAAACCAAAATTCAGAATCTGTCATGGGATCTTGGCCAGTTCTTCGGAAAAGCAACATTTCCTTGGTCCTGGTGAGGGAGATGCCAGTGAACACTTTCACTGTGTCCTGAGTGCTGGGTAACATTGCCCCGTCACCCCAGCCAAAATGCACTTTCAGGAGCACCCAAGGCAGAGCAGCCAACATCAAGGTTTGGAACCCTCAAAGTGCAGACAAAATTCAGCGTATGAATCAAAGGATTTGTCCTCACATCTGTATTTAGTCCAAGTTGTGACCACTGCTCAAAGAACCTCACTGCTGTCAAGTGACCTGCCCAAAACTGCTGCTGTTTGTAACTCAAGTAACTCAAACCAGGTTTGGAAATCAAACAAAACCATTCAGAAGTAGAAACAGCAAACTTTGAGCTGAGGTTTGAGCTAAAGGCCAGGCTTCCTTCTCATTATATGACACACTCCCATGCTCCCAAGCCAAGGGATGCTCTCAGTAAGACAGAAATCTGCCCCAAACACAACATTTTAAATGACAAGGTAATTCAGATGTGGGAGCTCAGCACTGAGAGGAACAAAAGAACCAAAAGGCTCAGTGAGAGCCGCTCGCTACCTCGTAAGGTGTGAACCAGGTTGCAGTCAGGCACAGACCAGAGCTTGCACAGCCCACTCCTGTGGAAGACAAGGAATGGATGTCAGTTGAGAAAGAGCATCAAGGAACAGATCAAAGAGAGCTGCAAAGTCATCCCAAGGTTCTACAGTGGCTAAAACACCAACACACTTGGGGAATCAGCTCAGATCAATGAATCTCTGCGGAGCTCTAAAATGAAGTGATAAGAGCTCAGAGCAGGAAGAAGCAGCCTCTCACAATTCCCAAGCCCCCAGAAACATTCCTGTGCTCTCCCAGCCCCCAATGCAGGTGCTGCCAAGGCAGTCTCACCAGCAGGCCGTGGCCAGGAGTTTGGAGTTGGGGCTGAAGTGGCAGTAGGACAATGGGCGATCATCCCCAATCTGACTGCAGAAGTTATTCAAAGACTGTAAAAAATACAAAGAAAACAATCAATAAATAGCTAAAGTGCAACCAGCCCAGAGTTATCCCCAGCCAAAGCTTGAGGTGAGGGAGGCAAATATGCACAGGAGGAGGCAGAGGCCCTTGGAAAGTCACTTTCAAAGGGAGGAGCTGCCTCAGAGCACTCCAGCTCCAGGTGGGAGGGCCAGGGCCAGCCTGGCCCAGGTGGCCCAGCACAGCCTAGGGGCACAGCTCAGCCCCCCAGGGCCACCCATGGCATGAGCCCCCCCAGTCCCAGAGCTCTGCAGCTGCAGCTCTGACACTAAACTGGCAGAAGTTTGGCATCTTTCCACAACTCATCCAAAGAATCCAACCAGACAAACGGGGCAGAGGGGAGAAGCAAATCCTCTGGAGTAAACAGGATTAGGGGGGCAGCACACACTGTGCCTGAGCCTCTCTGTTTGGTTAAGCTGGGGATCTGGCTTAGCATGCTTGGAAAGGGCATCTCAGAGTCATCCCAACCATGTTCACCACCTGGAGTTGGGTGTTTCCCTTGGATTCCCTGGCTCCCCAGCCAGCCAAACCTGTGCCAAAGCCAGGAATACATTCCTTTAGCCTCACAGGTGAGTGGAAAGGCAAGGCAGGGATGTCTCTGGATCCTCTGCCATGCACAGGGACAAAATACAACTTCCTGGAGCACTCTGAAGGAGTCAGAACATGCTTTAGAGACAGGGGAAAGAGAGGAAAAGCAGAACTTCTCAAGATTGCAGATGCTGATGCGCATCTGGGCAGCACCTCAGGCAGCTGAATTCCTGCTGCCACAGCCCTGGATCTTTGGAGGATCAGCCAAACCTTGTGGACACAGCAGCAGAGCAGCTGCCACACCTACCCGCAGGGATTTGTGCAGCTCCTGCCTCTGGGATGTCCTGGTGGCCTCGGGAATCTCCTTGAGCAGCCGGGCCTCCTCCAGCCGCTTCGCTGCCCTGGGGAGAGCAAAGGTGGAGTGACAACCCTCAGCACTGCCCCTTCTCTGCTGCTGGAAACGCCTTTCCCCTGCTCTCCCCCCAAACTGGGCTAATGCTGGATCAGTCCCTGAGAGCTCAAGCTCTGGGCTCACTGGACTTGGCTCCCCACTTCCTGGACTTCCTGTGCTACCCCACAGTGGGATCTGCACTTGGATTTGAGAAATGGCTGCACCTTCTCTGTGCTGTTTTTTCTCACCTGGGGAGGGAGTAGTTGGCCAGCCACAGCCTGGCTGTTTTCAGACTGCGTGGGCCCTCATGGTACCAGGTTTGCTGATACTGCAAAAACAGGAATAAAACTGATGGAAAAGCTCTGGTGCTGCTGCCCCTGTGTTTATTCCCCTCAGCTCCTCCCAGCACCTGTCCCCAAACCCTGCTGTGCTCTGGCCTCTTTTTAAGGGCCTTCTGCACAGTTGTAAGCCCCAGGAAAAGGGATCTGGAGAGATAAATCAAACTCTCTGCCCTCCAGATGCAATCCTGACACACTGCTAGCCACTTCACTCAACGTTTCAGTTGAACCTGACTCATCTGCATTTACTGACATGTAACTCCCTCCTTGTTTACACATCACCCAGTAAAGAGAAAGCCCAGAGCTGCAGAATTTTTTTTTACACTACAGCTCAAAACTAATAAGGTAAAATAGACTTAGAATACAGAGAGAAGCAGAAAGAGTAATCAAAGGCAGAAACAGATGCAGCAGCAGGAACATATTCTTTTCTTCCCAAGTGTGAATGAAAGCAATGGACTTGCTACCCTAAGTAAGAGCCCACACACTTGCTCTCCTGGTTTGCACACTGAGTGCAGCACAGGGCTCGGTCTGTGAGAAAAAAAAACACACTTGGTGCTCCTCACTGAGACCAGACATTGCCACAGGTTTGCTGAAATGGGTAACACAGAAAAAGCCTGAAGGGATGACATGAGAATCCACAGGCTGGCCAAAGCCAGGAGTCCTGGATGTATCCAACCTGGATATACCATCACTCCCTTCTCATTGAGAGGACAGGAGACTTCCTTACCTCTTCTTTGGACTTTTTTGACCTGTCATCATCTTTCCTGGTCTTTTTTAACGCATCTGTGCCGACCACTGAGAGGATGTTCCTTAATCTGGAAAAGAAGTCATGAAGCTGTATTTAGTCAGTGAATTCTCAGCTCACCTGACAAATATCAGTGTGACATTCCCTTTGCCTTGGGGTTCTTAAAACAGACATCTGGACTGGGCTGAGTGGGGAGGAACATTAAAGCCCATCCAGTCCTACCCCTGCCATAGATTTCCACTATCCCAGGCTGCTGCAAGCCCCATCCATCCTGGCCTTGGACACTTCCAAGGATCCAGAGGCAGCCACAGCTGCTCTGGGCACCCTGTGCCAGGGCCTGCCCACCCTCCCAGGGAACAATTCCTGCCCAATATCCCATCCATCCCTGCCCTCTGGCAGTGGAAGTCATTCCCTTGTGTCGTGTCCCTCCATTCCTTGTCCCCAAGTCCCTCTCCAGCTCTCCTGGAGACCCTTGAGGCCCTGGGAGGGCCTCTGAGGTCTCTCTGGAGTCCTCTCTTCCCCAGACAGAACACCCCCAGCTCTCCCAGCTGCCCTGTGGCACAGCACTGCCACCTGGCAGGGCTCGCTGCAACCCAGCTCCCAGGAAAACCTCAGGGATTAGCTAAGTGGCCATTCCCTGTTTGCAGGCACAGCACCTCTCCCTGCGCTCCGCAGGCCCCTCTCCGAAGAGCGTGATGGGCTCGCCCAGGGCCCTCAGGCAGGCCTTGACCTCGGAGTCATCCGTGGAGACGTTGATCTGCCGGGCGCGCTTGCGGCGCTCGAACTCCGCCAGCACCTCGGCCTGGCGCTCGCTCATGTGGTCCTCGAGGTCAAACACCTCCCCTGGGCACAGACACAGGCCTGAGCACACGGAGCCACCATGGCTCACAGAGCAGCTGGGGCTGGTAGGGACCTCTGGAGATCACCTCGTACATCCCCCTGCCAAGGCAGGGTCACCCAGAGCAGGTGACACAGGAATGTGTCTAGGCAGGTTTGGAACGTCTGCAGAGAAGGACACAGCACACCCTCCCTGGGCAGCTGTGCCACAGCATCTCTGCCCCTGGATCCCTCCTGAATGGGAAGATCCAAGCAAGGAGTCGCCCATCCCTGACTAGTTTGAGATGATGCCCAGAGAGAAGCAGAGACATTTGCAAGTGTCACGTCTGCAGGGAGGGATAACAAAGGGTGGTTGCACATCCTCACCACTGCTGATGTTGATGTTGCCAGCCTCCATGGCAGCCTTCATGCCCTCCTTGCCGAGCAGCCCCGACTCGCCCTTGGCCAGGCGCTCCCGCTCCTTCTCCTCCAGGCTGCCATAGAAGATGGGTGCCCGCTTGGCTGGGGGCGTGTCGCCCTCCTCTGCAGGCTTGGGGGGCTGCAGAGACAGGCAGAGCATGGAGTGTGTTTGGGGACAGAGGAGCCAACAAACAGCCTGGCTTTGCCACAGAGCTGAGCTGTGCCAGGAAAACGAGGATGGGCACCATGCAAAGGCCCTCTCAGAATCCCAGACTGATCTGCGTTGGAAGGGGCATTAAAGCCCATCCAATTCTACTCTCTGCCATGGCAGGGACACCTTCCACTATCCCAGGTTGCTGCAAGCCCCATCAACCTGGCCTGGGACACTTCCAGGGATGGAGCAGCCACTGGACATTGAGGTTTTTGCCCGAAGGCCAAAGCGCAAAAGTAAAATGCCACATTAAATTGCTTAAATCAGGCTGTATAGTGTCCCTATTATTTATTATCTGCAGAGGTATTTTTTTGAAAAAGCTTTAGAACGCGAAGGTTTTCCTCCTCCTGCTAAGCGCCAGCCCAGCCAGGCGCGATACCATCCTCCAGGTCCCAGCGCCCTCTCTGGAAGGCAGGGAAAGTGAACGGTGTCCGGCTCCCTCCCCACGGAGAGGCGCCTCACACGAACTTCCCGGGAGAACAATCAAGATGGTGTAAAAATGCAAGAACACACGTGAGCCTTCGGGTTCCTTTAAACCGCTCCGGTGTCACTGGTGCATCGTAAACCCCACACAGCAATAGCAGTCACGACCCGCGCGACCTCTCCTGTTCCTGCGGGCCCGCAGGCGGCGCCGCTGCCGTGCGGGGAACGGGCCCAGAGCCGCCCCCACCTCCCGGACACTCACCTCTGGGGGCCGGGCCCCCCCGCGCGGCACCGGTGCCCGCGCGGTGGCCATGGCGGGAGCGGGACCGGGAACAAGACCAGGAACGAGCAACAAGCCTGGAAGGGGAACGGGAACCAGAGAACGTGAACAGGGCGAGATGGGCCGCGCTCGGGCTCCGCCGCCTCACGGCCACTTCCGGGTCGCGCACGTCATGCTGGGAGGTGTGATGGCCTCACCGGGGCGGGTCGCGCAGGGCAGGCCGGGAACTGCGTCGCCCTTAAAGGGAGTGACGAGCAGAGCACGCCGGGAGGTGTGGCGTGGCCTGGCCCCCTGAGGGCGGGAGCGCTCCGTGCTGTCTCGGTGTGGCCGGTCGCGATGCTCCGTCGGAAGCCGACGCGGCTGGAGCTGAAACTGGACGACATCGAGGAGTTTGAGAGCGTCCGGAAGGAGCTGGAGGTGCGCGCGGGGCCGGGCGTGGGGGGCTCGGCCCGCCCCCGGCCCTGACCGGCCCGTTCGCCCGCAGAGCCGCCGGAAGCAGCGGGACGAGGCGGAGGTGGCGGCGGGCGGCGAGGAGGCGGCGGCGATCGGAGCGCTGGGCACGGAGCACAAGAGCCGCGAGCAGCTCATCAATGACCGCATCGGGTACAAGCCGCAGCCCAAGGCCGGCGGCCGCACCGCGCATTTCGGCACCTTCGAGTTCTAACGGGGGCAGTCCCGCGACCCCCGCCAGCCCCAGCCTCGCTCAGCCCGGGGGGCCGCGCCGGACGGGCCGAGCTGTCCCCCTTCTGAGCTGTTACGTTTTTGTTTTTTAAGTTTGGTTAACATGCCCGTGAATGTCCCTTGGCCAAGTGTTTTGTTTTAAATAAACACGTATTTTTTTAAAGAAAATAATAATAATCCCACGAGCTGCTGTGAACGTCTGCAGTGACCGGGTGGGGATGGAAACACCTGGACCACCTGTTCCTGCTCCTGTGAGCAGGGGGATAAAACACTGCAGGAGGATCTTTTGGGAAAGTGATTTGGTGATCACACAGTGGAGTGTGGCTACCTGAACCTCCAACCCTACCTGCTGGTGGCCCCACTGAGAAGTGTCTGATGAGTGTTCTGGGATAAAGGTGCCACAGTACTGGGTGCTGGGCACTGCTCTGTTCTTTCCCGAGGTAACCAGGAAAGAAGTTCCCGTGTCTTAAATCACCCAGCACCAAATACATCCCAGAGCTGCTTCCAAGTTTGTGTCATAGCTGGGATGTGGTTTGGGTCCTGAGCAGGGAACGGCTGCAGACCTGGATGATGGGCTGGACACATGGATGTGGAGTGATATCCTGTATTTCTGACTGAGCAGCTTTTCCTTTACACTTCCCTGTTCCATCTCCATCCAGCCCTGCTCAGTGTCACCCCAGCTGCCCTGGTTTGTCACCCTTGGAATGGAGCTCAGGGTTGTTTGCTGCTTGGATCAAAGGCCACCAAATAGTCCCTTATGGATGGTGTCATGTGAAAAGGCCAAGAGCATATTGATTTCTTCAGCAGGTCCCTGAATTTACCTTCAGGTGCCTGGGCAGGGGGAGGTGACATTTGATTTAGATGACAGGAAGGTGAGATTTGGGGCAGAGCCCACTCAGGAGGAGTCCGGCACACAGTGGGCTGAGCTGAAGGAAGGAAGTTAACAATGTGAGCGGCTTCTTGGTGCTCAGGAAACTGTTCCCTGCAGCCTGGGGAAGGAGCAGGGCAGGCTGCCACAGCCCTGGGCTGCACCAGGACACCTGCAGGGAATTCAGGAGCTGGAGGCTCTCCCTGCCTCTCTGGCCAGGGCTGTTTCTGATGACCAGGTCTGGTTTTTCAGCAATCCTCCGAAGTGGACTTAAGTTAAATTCTGGCTTCCCATGTTGTAGGTGTATGAAATTTCAGGCCAGGCTGGGGAAATGTACAGAACTTCAAACTTTTCCAACTGGAAAGAGCCCCCAACTGGCCTGGGAAAGAGCTGCCTTTCTTGTCTAACACCACATAAAATGATCAGGGGTTGCTCTGCTGGTCTGGCATTCCCAGCAGGCCCCAACTCTTAATGGGACCACACCTCAGGAGGTTGTTACAACTCCTTGGAACCCTGACCCTTCTCTCTCCAGGGCAGGCAGGCCCCAATTCCTCTTTCCGTTCCTCCCCACACCTGCAAAATGTGACTGAGTTGGAACAGAGACTTCTCAGTGAATCCCCACATTCCCATTCCAGCAGCTTCAGGGTGTGTTCCTGGGAGCTGGGGAGGCCGAGAGGATGCTGCTCCTCACTCCCACCCCACAGCACCTGACAGGAACACTGAGGCATGCACTGAGGATTGTTCCTAAAATGCACCCCCACCACAGTAAAATGCCATCTATTTTATTGGTTAATTATGTACAGGAGACTCTTGATATTCACAGTAACATCAGACAAGTTACTGCCACAAAGAGCAAGAGCAAAAACAAAACTTGACAGTCCACAGTAAACGAAACTAGAAATCCTGCTGGATTGGGTGGGACTGGCTCCAGACAAACTCAAAAGGCACTCAAAGTAAAGCAACAAAAGCCCACTGAGGGACACAGCCTGCATGCTCTGAGCTCCCTCCTCGATGATGATCTGGAGACACGGCGTGTGCACAGAAAACATCAGGGCACAGAGATGTCACCCCCAAGCAGGACAGCACACCCAGGCATGCTGCATGTGTGCCAACACAGGAGTTTAATGTGCCCAGGCCTGGTCATCCTTCGAGCCCTCCTCTCCTTGTGTTACCACGACAACTTTAAATTCAGCAGAGGGGCTGGGGCTGCCCCAGAGCTGCCGATCTCGTCCAGAAGAAGCTCAGGCTTTGCTCAGGCTCTGTCACAGCACGCAGCAACCCGGGCTGAGAACACCGTGATGGCATCTGGCAGCAAGGGGGAGGCTGGGACACGGGGAGGTTGATGGCTTCTCTGGATTGTCACGGTGTACTGAGGAAAGCACAGCCATGGCAGGAGGGAGCAGGCTGGACACGCCCCTTCCCCAGCTGTGCTTCAGGAGCAGAGGGGACACAGCCTTGCCCTGCTCTCCTCAGCCACTTCTCACCTTCTCTGGGCAGCCCAGGGTGCCCAAATCACCCCTCGTGCAGGCTGTGGGAGCAGCTGGGGCACCTGAGATTCCTGCCCAGGTGAGCCCTGCCAGGGCAGTGTCCCCTCTCTGTGCATGCTGGAGAAAGCTGTGTGCCCTCTCTGGACAGATGGGCAGAAGATGAGCCTTGGAAGCTCATCCTGGGGGGAAACGATTCCAAGGGCACAGGTGGTACAAGCAAAACAAGGCAGAAAAGCTTAACAAGAACCAGAATGACACTGCATGAGCCACAGCCTGATCTCCAAGTCATCCCTCAGAGAATTCAGGTCTGGTCATTTGGATACACAGTAGAGTGGCTAAAAGGTGACAGCAAGATCAGGCCAAGCAGCTCCCGTTTCAAAGAAACACACAGCAAGAGGTATGTGAGGTGACCAGTGTCACCACACAGCCACTTCTCACTCCACCCTGTGACTGTGATGGCAACAATTCCAGCCCCTTCCAGAAAAACCAATGGCAGCAGTGTCAATGTCACCCTGAACTCCTTCAGGGGTCAAGCTCTGTAGTGCAAACCTCCCACAACATCAACCACCATCTCCAGCTTTTAACAGTTCCAGCTTTCTCTGACACTCAGATTTCCTCTCAGTCCCAGCAGGAGTAGGAAGGGATTGTCCATTTTCTCTGTCCAACACTAACATTCCTCCCAGCTCTCCAGGGATGGAGAGGGTCAGGTTTCCCCTCCCATGATTGCCTGGAGGGCACAGTAGAGTTTTACCTTTGTGACAGGTGCAGGGAAGGCAGCAATAATTTCTGTCACAGACAGAACTCCCTTCAAAGATCAGACTGGGAAAGGAAGCACTTTTCCTGTCTCTCAGCAGGAGGTGGTTAGAAATTTTCCATGAAAGTAACTTTGCCTCTTTCACCCAGATGTGAATTTCCTACAGAAAGCAGCAATTTAGGAACCTAAGCCTGCTTTTAACTCAGCTCCTTTTATTCTCTAGTTGCACTGTCCAGAGAAAACAAGATGTCCAAATAAACAGCTGGCATCAGCCCAGGAAGGCTGACTTTAGGAGGTGCAATTCAAGCCCTGGTAGCAGCAGTACTGGATTTCCTTAAAGAGGGTGGGAGGGCCCTGTGCAGGAACAGCAGCACCAGCACTGCGGAGCACCCAGGTGCACAGGGATGGCCTCACCCTCTAAGGCTCAGGGGCTAAAAAATCTCTTTCCAAAGATCAGCTTTCCTCACATAGCTGCTGCCAGCAGTCGCCAGCAGCATCTTCAGGGAAAAAAAAAAACCTTCCTGTGTGTGCCCACATGCTTTATCCCAGCAGAATTCCTCGTTCTCGTGGCATGTCCCAGATACCAGTCCCAGCCTTGAAGTGGTGGTGCCTGTTCTCAAATTCCCACTGTCTTCTCTTCCAGCCAGTTACAGGCACAAACTGGGTAGAGGGAAGACTCCAGCTTTGTACCACTCAGCATAACTTTCTTAACATCCAGATGCTAAACCAGAGCTGCTCCCCAAGCCTGGCCTGGCACCAGGCAGGCAGGAGGGTGGTTCTGCCTGCTCACAGCCTGTCCTGCCTGGGTACTGGGCAGAGTCCACAGCACTGACTGAGTTCTTCACTGCACCATAGCACCTGTCCCCCACTGCACTGAGAACCTGCACCTCCAGCATGGGCACACTGTGACTATCAAGACAAAAAGGAGTCATCTGGGTTAGGAATACTTTTTGATTAGCCTACACTGCTCCAAATTTCACCTGAGAAGACACTGAAGGCTGCTGTAGTCTTGTATTTTCCTTCTCCTCTTACCCAAATCTCTCCTTTACAGGAACGTGGTTGTTTTCCCCCTTCATCTCCATCCAGAAATACCCTCCAGCCATTTTAACCTTAGTGTTATTAAGTCATTATTTAGCTCTTGCCTCATTTACAGTTCTAGTAACCCAAAGCTTAGCTCTAGTTCTATCCTGGTGCAGTTCCACATGAAGTACCTGTGGGTTCACTGGTTTATTTGGACTCTTTTTGCCCTGTAAATACAGAACTTTATCCTGCATCTGTTCCATAATTGGGAAGGGAAAGCAGCCAAACTCAAGTGTTCTCCCTGGAGGATGAGTAAAGCTGCTGGATACATTAGATTTACAATGCTCATCATCCTCTGGTGGTCTTGAAGGGCAGGTTCATCCAACCCCTGAAGCACACAGATCACATCCTTGGGTCAAAGTCCTTCCTTGCCAGGACACACCTGAGCATGTCTGATGTGCAGCACCAAACCTTCCTCAGAGGCTGAGTCCTACAGCAAAAGGTGTCATTGGCCCCAAAAGCCACAATGCCTGGGCAATCTCCTCCCTTGGCATTATGTACACATTGAAAAAAAATCAAAATTAAAACAGCCGTTCACACGTTATTGGCAACTTTGATCTCTTCCTACTGTTCATTAAACCCTCACTGATGAGCATTTACAATTTAAAAATAAAATGGTTTTGTTTTCTTTTTAAAATAGTAATTTCTACCGTTCTGTCAGCCAACTAATTTCAATTACAGCATAATCTAAGAATAAAGCAAATCCTGGCCAAGAATGCCTGCCATGGACTCTCAAGAGTCAAGGGGAGCAGCATGTCCCAGCTCCTCACATCCCTGTATCCCTCCAGGAACCTGTGGTGAACTCCAGTTGATTTTTTTTATCATGATTCTCTTGGCAGCTTAGGAATGCTCCAGTCCTCAGGTGGCTGCGCTTGCAGGGAGGGGTGGGGTGGAGAGGTGTGTGGGCACATCTGCTGTTAATGGCAATGCTCTGTGATATCCACCACCACTGCCTTTTTCCAGCTGAAGAAGAAGTATCCGGTGCCCGCTCCTGCAGCCACGGCGATGCACAGGTACCCGTTGTAGGTCATGAAGATCAGCATGAGGAAGTAGCTGACAACCACCTGGATGATGTGCAGCACAGTCTGCAGCAGGTGGGGCAAGCTCAGCATCTGCTGGCTGGGAACACAAACCCAAAAAAGTCAGCAAATGGAGCAGGTGGGAAATGCACTCCAAAGAGAAAGCTGCCAGGACAGCAAGGTGGGCATGGGATGGCAGAGAAGGTGACACCAACCTAGGCAGGGACTCCTGCATGCAGGTGGCACCTGAGGCTGTGGTTTTGTTCTCAGAGCAAAACAAGCACGGAGCTTGCTGGGAGGACATAACTTTTAGCTGAGAAACAGACTTTGCCAAGCTTCTTTTACCCCCCCATTCAAAAGCTGAATGGCTTCTGTTCTGCACAGACAGACTACCTGTGGACTACCTGTCAACAAAAGGATCCTGAGTGTTTTCTGTTAGGGTCACTGGATGTGCTTTCTGTTCCTGGAAACTCCCCCAAACATGTTCATTACAAAAACCCCAAGATCATCTGGCTCCTTGCTGCTTTCCTCCTTTTGTCCCCATCCTCGAGGGTGCCCAGGTGTCTCCTATCCTCTAGTTCCACACAGCATCCCAGGCTGGAGCCAGGACACTCTCCAGAGATCAAAACTAGCTGCACAAAGTTTCTTCTGTGCCAGTTTCACCTGCAGAGCTTTACTTTAAAGTGAAGTACAATCCTTACCCCACGGTTTTGTGTGTCTCCATCAGGATGGTGCCATTGGGGCCGGGCACAGGCATGGAGTTATAGCGGATGCTGACTTGGGATTTACGGAGCAGACACTCCCGGGCAATCTTAAGGCCTTCATAAAACATGGCCAGGAAGAAGACGGCCACAAAAGCACCAGCCATTTCTGATAAGAGAGGAAACATTATTGTCTCTGGGCAAGAGAATGTGTCAGCAGAGTCACTGTGATTGAACCCTATTGTGCTGCACAGGCCACAGCCAGGCTCCGTGTGCATGCACAGATAGGTGGGAGATGGGAATTTTATCCAGACACTCACTGGAATTTCACCCATAAAGCAAAAGCAGCAATCACTTTTGCTAATAAAACCAAATACTTGAACTCTACAAATATCTCTTTTTCTTTCACCCCACAGATGCCATTTAAACCAGACTCAACACAGCATGTCCACAGATTTTTAGCACAAGTAACAAAGCAAATCCTGAAACATGAATCCTCAAACACCAACTGCAAACCTTTTGTTTGGACTGCACAAGACAGTGTTACTAACCTCCAGGAGAATTGATTGTAAGTCCAGAGAACAGCAATGGCACATTCTCACAGCTGAAGTGGAAAGTCATGGCCTGCGCAAAACACAAAGAACACCAACATGAGCCTGAAGAGCTCATCCTAAGGAGCTCACAGCAACATGTAGCAATGGGGTTTGTATCAGAACAAGAACTCAGTTGGTCACCACATAAATACCAAGAAACTCTCCAGTAGATCTGGTGTAACACACACAAGTGAGACAGGGGTGAGATGCTCCAGTTCCCAGCTCCTTCAGGCAGCCCTGGGCAGGAGGCCTTGTCCTTCACAGAACTCCAGGGAAGTGCCGCCTTCTTGCTTTTGGAGCTCCTTTTCTCCTCAGCATCAGCAGTAGTTGGGGATTGGGGATGTCTCCATGGAGCTCCTCCTTGCTCCACCATGCCCTCAGGAACTGAGGTACAGGGCACTTTCCCTTCCCCACTTGGACCTCATCTGTATGATACAGGTAAGGGATGTACAGGTGAGTCCTCTGGCTCCCTCCTGCACTGTGCCTGCATTGTTGTCTCCCTGTGGAATTCCCAATATCCTATGGGGAACAGAGGCCTAAACACAGCTACACAAGGAGGTAAAGCTGGTCCATAGATGCCCCTGAGTGAAAATAAGGGCTCCTGAGCCTGAACAGTAAATGCTGTGGGAAGGGGAGACATCAAAGATCCCCAAGCCAGCTAGAGGTGATACAAACTTCCCATCTAGGTAAATACAGCTTGGCATGTCTTGGGCACAGCTGCACACAGGGTTTTCACATGGGAAGTCCTGACCAAGCAAGAGGAACATCTCTTTGAACTTCCCTCGTTGCTTTATTAAGGTTATTTGCTGAAACTCAGAATTATGATTCATTTCAACATCCATAAGAATCAGCTCATTTTCCCTATAGCAGAAATTACTGTAAAAAACCTTTTAGAGAGTTCTTTCATCTCTTCAATGAATTGAGCATATTTACATTTAAGACAAAACCCACATTAATCAAAGAACTGCAGCTGAACCTGAGCCTGTTACTTAGTGCCAGTGAGGAATGGGAAAATACGCATTAAATGTGCTCAGTCTGTCATCTAAGATGCTGTACTTATGTACTGCCTTTCCTGACAGATTTATTTGCAATATGAATTCAAAATCTTGTGCAATTACAGTTTTCAGCTGCAGGGCAAGGCAGGGTCCTGTAACTATCCAGTGAACACCTGACGTTTGTAAAGAAATTACATTTACATGGAAAGTAATGGCCCAGGGATGCCAATACTGAGCTGAGATGATGGGAAGAGCTTCACAAGGAGAGTGGTAGCAGTGCTGGACGGAGAATTCCACATGGGCCACGCCCACCAAGGTTGTTCTGGTGCTCTCCTCTCCTGCGGTGACATTAGTTGTAATAGAAATAGAAGCAGAGATTCTTGGTTCTCTCGTCAGGCACAGAGATGGCAAACAAACTCCAACTGAAGGTTTGCAAAATCCACTCCTGAGAATACTCTCATTTGGAATGGAAATGTGCCTTCTCTCCCCTCCTTTTGAAATTTAACCATAAACAGCCATGTTTTAATAATCTGAAACTCACTCCAAAAGTATTTAGGAAAAGGACAAAAAGCTAAAAAAGTTCCTAGAACTGGCTATGCACAAACACTGATCCTCCGGCCATCTCCATGGAAACTCTGGCCAGGATCTCCTCAAAGCCTCAACGATGCCAGAATGCACAAGTCTGAACCTGCTGGAATCAAAGTCAGCTGGAGCAGCAGGAATCAGGACCAATACAGCCTTAATGCCAACATGGCAAAGAGCCCTGGCAGTGCTGTGCTCCCCAAACCCAGTGTGCTCTGAGAGCTCAAGAGGGAAGGGCACAGAGGGAGCTCAGCACAGCCCCTCACACTGCTGGGCAATCCTCTCAGGGCTGCCTGGGGCTCACTGCCAGCCTGGAGAACTACATCCATCCGCTTCCTGCAGGAGAACTCTTGCTTTGCATTTCTGCCCTTAGCTGGCTGCAGACCAGACACCAGACTGGCTGCTGGAAAGGTTTTCGCAAGAAAAGACAATTTTGCCAAAGGATCTCCAGCTCTGACATCCATTTCCTGCTCTGTATCTCTCATACCGCTCCTTCACTCCAGAAGACCCACAGTGGGTCTAACCTGGGTGGATTCCTGCCTTCCAAGCAGGAATTCCAGTTCATTTCCAGTTCTCAAGAGCACAGTCTTTAAGATGACATGTTACTCTGAACCACAGACAAGGAAAAACTCTCTGGTGAATTCTGACTTCTCCACTTACCATCATCATCATGTCAGATCCATGACCATGTCCCGAGGCTGCAGTGGAGTGGTGATGCTCAGGAGGATGCGAGGTTGGCAGCGTGGAGTTGCTCATGTGGTGAGACATCTTGAGGACAGAGAGATTCAGAAAGGCACATAGAAAAGTGGGACCCTGAAAAACAAAAAATGAAGCCCTTTTCTAAATAGAATGTGGTTTCTCTACTGCTACTGCACGAGAAAATACTCCAAGCCACTGAGAACTGCTGCCTCTGGAAAACACCTGGAGCTTCCTCATGGTCCTGCTCTGGATACAGAGAACACACAGCAGGACTCTTTAAAGGAGGTGTGTCCCTCTGCAGCCTAATTCGATTGAGATGGCACCTGGGGCAAGTGCTCAGCATAAAGGAGCATTTCTTATCTACATGAGGAAAAAAACAGAGCCCCTTCCAAAGTGCAGTCCTGCAAGAGGCAAAAATATCACAAGCATCACTTTAAATTGCATATACTTAAAGATCAGATTACAGGATTTCTCTTAATTGAGAGTTATGCATTTTATTTGGAACATGTTTAACACAGAAATTGTGTTAGGTGGTACAAGACCTACTGCCAGGCAAAGGTCTGCAACAGCTACAGGCAATCCAATTTCATTTCCATGAGCTTTACATTGCCACATCTCCCCTCTAATCACATTACCCATACTGAAAGGAACACTCAAGAGGCTGCCAGTCCCTATCCTTAATCTGGTTACTACCTATCAGGGATGTCTGGACATGCTAAGGAAAAAAAAAAATAATTCCCTCCATGGTTACCTGCGGGCATGTCTTTTGCACTCTGCCCCAGCACTGCCTGGGCTGGCAATTGCTGGTGGGAAATGAAAATCATCAGGTAGAAATAGCAACACGAGAGAAAATAACCTGGGAACACCAATCAGTCCCGAAAGCACAGCATCTGTCCTGCTGGAATCCTCTGTACCCTCCCACTCCAGTCCTGTACTGAAGTAAAACCAAGTGAAATAAATATCAAAGTTCAGATACTTGATCAAATTAAAGTTTAAAAAGAAATGAGAAGACAGACTTCCTTCCACATAAATCATCAGGAGAGTTTACAAGTGCGTTTTTTCAGTTTTTTAAGCCAAAAGGCAGCATGGTGTTTGAGCAGGTAGCCATGGCTATATTTAGACTCAAGAGAGGAAATGAGATTTGAGAGCTTTCTAAACTGGAAGTAGCAAATAAAACCCTGAAAGGCAGCTGGTGGTGGAGCTGGCTCAGTATGTGACAGTGACTGTGCAGAGGTCACTGGTGGCCCAGACCACCAGGGCCAGTGCAGCGCTGTGGAGCATCCATGACAGGGGATATCCAAGGGCTTTGGAGTTAAATTAAAGTGAGCAATGAGAGAAAGTAAAGATTTGGGGAAGGTAAGGAAACTAAGTCACCAGTGCTTGGGAGGAACTCAAGAGAAAGACAGAAGTAACAGCCTGTAAACACTGAAATTAAATAATGCAGGGAAGCACCAAGAAGCAACACCAGGAACCCACAGCTCAGGTATGTTCTGCATCTCTGTGCAGATGAAGTTTGTAGCCTATCTCTTATTTCATCAGACAACCTCACAATAATCCCCTGGAATGTAACTTGTCATGGAATCCAATGGCACTGGCTAAAGCAGGATGAATTTCCTGTCTATATTTCTGCTAATATTTTAGAGCTCACTTTGTCCCTGATTTGTCCTTAAATATTGAGACCATAAAAATGTTCATGGGGAGAAAAAAGGAGAGAGAACAATGCAAGAAATAGCTCAGCTGACACAGGAAAACTTCACCAAGGGATACCTGCAGAATGTCCAGTGTGATTTCCATACGGCACAGCTTGGAAGATTGTCCAGTTCCAGAGCTGAAATGGTCAGGCTCTAGAACTGCAGTCCCAAAATCCCACTTGGGAAAGGAATCCTCTGCCAAGACACACAAACTTCAAATTGTCTTTTGCATCAGAGAAGGAAGAACAGCCCAAGTGCTTTACCCACAGGATCAAAGGTAAATGTGCTGTGAGAGGAAAGACGTAACACAAGAACTTCCCCCTCTCCTGCAGCCAAAATCTCTTGGAATCATAGAATCATAGAATATCTTCAGCTGGAACAGATCCACCAGGATCATCCAGTGCAGCCTCTGTCCCTGCACAGACCCCCCAACAATCCCACCCTGGACATCCCTGGCAGCGCTGTACAAAGGCTCCTGGAGCTCTGGCAGCCTCGGGGCCGTGCCCATTCCCTGGGGAGCCTGGGCAGTGCCCAGCACCCTCTGGGGGAAGAACCTTTCCCTGCTCTGCAGCCTGAGCCTGCCCTAGCACAGCTCCAGCCATTCCCTGGCTCCTGTCCCTGTCACAGAGAGCAGAGTTTAGAGCTGTCCCTGTCTCTTCCCTCTTCTCTCTGTTGACTGACCCACTGCTTTTCCTTTGAATACAACATCCTCACCAGTGACTACTGTTCAATGATTATTTATTCCTTTTAGGATTTCACATTTGTGCCAAGCTCAGTAGGTGCCAAAACTGCCTTCACGGCTGGGCTGTGTCCACCTTTTCACTCCTTTCCTTCTCACTAATCATCATTTGTCTGCAGAAAGGGGGAAACAGTGGATGTGTTCTCAGGATATTTACTCTGTAGGAACAAAGAACTTGGTCAGGTGTTCAGGAGTGGCTGCCTGAGGCTGGGCAGGCCTTGGTATGGTTACGAAGAGCAAGCCTGACCCTCACCTGGGTACCTCCTTCCCATCCTGCTATCCCAGTGCTCCAACACCAAATCCAACCCCTTGCTGCAGTCACCCAACACTGAAGGACATTTTATGAGGTCCTGAAAAGATGGAGTATTAAGTAGCTTAAGAGGAAATAACCTCATCTAAGCCACTTCAGCTGTGGTTTTTATTGCTGAAGGTAACAAACAGTGGATAAATTTTTGTTTAAAAATAAACATTGTTCCAGTGGACAATCAGAATTTGATTTACAACTTAGGAGATCTCTACTAAGCCTTGTCGTAAAGAGCAATATATAGGGCAGCAGCAGCAACAGGTTAATGGGTGTGTAATATTCCAAGCTGTAAATCCCTGGTTGGTTTGCACAGCTCCTAAGAAACAAGCTGACAGATGTGGAGTTCTGTGTGTCACAAGAAGGTGGTGCTTTAACAAGGCTGACTCCATACCTGAAGGAAAAAAAAAATCTGCCCCCCACAAGTTTCTATTACTGTAAATTCTTTAAATAGGTTTAGCCTTCTACAAAGCCAGCCCTTCAGCAGGTATTTCTGCCTGAATGGGTGATTTGATCTCTGGCTGCTGCCTGCTCCGTATGTTTGCACTGAGAGGGAGAGGCATTGGGTGGATTCCTGACCATGGAGCCCTGGAGAGGGATCTGCCACAGCCCATGGCTGCATCAGGCTTAGGTAAGTCTGAACACCTGAAGGGGACAGACCCCAGGGTGTGTGCACCTGTCACAAGGAACACATACACACACCGTGATTTTTTGTGCTCTGCAGTAACCTACTGCCTAAGAAAACAAACAGGGTGGAACAGGAGAGAGGAATGAGGAAATTCTCCTCCAGGGCTTCTTTCTTTCCCTCTCAGTGCTGTTCCCTTACCTCAGATGAGAAAAGCCACAGCCTCCCTTTCACAACCCCTCAGATTTTTAAGGAAAACTGCAAGACTCAGAGCTACACACAGGACTTCTCTCTCTTTAAGCAGGACCTCAGGCAGGCCCTGCTCACACTGAGGTTTCTGTCCCAGCCCTACAATGCCACCGTGGCAGCTCTGCAAACCAGGCTGGATCAGGACAAGATCAGAATCTTGTCCTGATCCAGCCTGAGCCAAGAGCAGGATCTGACAGCAGCAAACTGTCAGCACCAGGACTCATCCTCACCCTCTACCAGCACTAAACCATTGTTGCCTCACCTCACACATACCAGGAGGCCAAGTTTGCAACACCAGGGCACAGAGAAGGGGAGGACACGCAGGAGGTGGCAGGGCACACACAAATGCAGGTAAATGAGCTGGACTTGATGAGATGCTAAAGCCAGAACAGTCTTTTCAGGCAGGTCTCAGCCAAAAATCACTGCGATTACACATAATTCCCTCCACAGCTTCCCAATCTATTGCTTCTGCTGTGTTCATCCAGTCCTGCAACTTCATAGCAAATCAGAATTTTTCCTGTGGCAAACACCCAAGGAAAATACACTTTTCAATGGAGAAACACAAGACATGCAAAAACAGGACACACTATGGGAAGGATCTACCAAGCTCCCAGAAAGTACTTTACAATCAGCTCAGTGTCAAACAGATCCTCCTTAAAGTCCCAAAGGGAATGAAGCCCCTTTCCAAACCAGAAGTCCAGCAGGATTAACACTGGAGCCCCAAATCAATGCCTATTACGGCATCAACTCTCCCCTTCTAAACTGTGCCTCATCTTTCCCAAACCAGTTCAGAAAACCCAAGAAATAAAATTCCACTGGCTCTGCCCAAAAGGACCAGAGCCTTAAAAATCCTCTCTCCAGTCCCCTTTACAGCAGTTATTTGTCCCACAGAGAGAGTGCTGCTGCAGTGGCCAGCACAGGACTGGCTCCTGCTCAGAACACTCCTGACTCCTCTCAGCACAGCTGGAGTGATTTGTACCCAATGTCCCTCCATCAACACTTCTGACAGCAGGAACAGGGTCAGGAGGTCCCTCTATTCTCCTGAATAAGCAAGAAAGACTTGGTAATACTTACTAAGAATTAAAATCAAAGTTCCTGAGAGAAAGCCAAGGGAAAATTATTAAAAAAATAGCAAGCTGGAAAAGCAAAGACCTCTTGCTTACATATCACATATGGCTCAGTACTGCATGACACAAAGGAATGCTACAGAAAAAACAGAAGGAATGGAAAAGGCACCCAGGAGCTCCCAGTGCTCTACTTACAGCAGCGCCGTTGGCAGACCGAGCCCCACTGGCTCCCAGCTTGTGGTCCCCAGCCCAATCCCTTTTTTGTTTAGCAGTGCTGTAAATGGAGTGGGAGGGAAGCAGCCGGCAGACACAGCAGCTCTGTTCACTGGCTCTAGCTATGGGCTCCACTGAGCTCCTCATCAGGAGACCTAAGCACTGCTTTTAGTTTATTCAATTTCCTGGCAAACTTTTCTACTTTAACTGCTTCCTTTCCGAATGGGTGGACTTGTGATTCTCCCAGGATCCCAGGCAGAGCTCCAGAGCTGCTAAAAGGCACAGCCGAGGGACAGATCAATTCCACCTGTTCATGCTGCAGAAGCACCCAGCAATGGCAGCCAGGGCCCCTGGGCAAAGCTGTAAAGACACACTTTAAAGACACAGGGAACAAACACCAAATTCCTCAGTAATGCAGCAGAACACGTGTTACAGATACATACTGCTGTTTCCCAGAGTGAAAATTCCCCATGGAACTCTCCCAAGCAGCTTCAGCAACCCCAGCTTGGCATTGAGACACAGGGAGGGACTGTCTGTGCCCAGCACACCTCTCTTTTTCCCTTGCACAATTCCTGAACAAGGAACTCTTAGAGCTATATTAAGAACTCAAGGAATGTTTGTGACCTCACAGCAGAACTGTGGCTTGCCCTGGTACTGCCTCACCACCTTAGAGTCTCATCCTAAAGCTTTTCCCAGAAGTTTTAGGCTTCAAACAAAAGCTCAACACACCAGAAGGTGTTTGGATGAAGGGAAAGAGAAGGGCACAGCTCAGGAGCTCCAATACACACTGTGGGTGAGGCTGTACACATACGGACTTCCTGGGGCTTATCCCTGACCATGGAAGCTTGCTGGATTCAAACTGGATCAACAGAACCAAGCAGGAACACAGTGTGACAGAGGGCACATTCTCCCTGTCTACCTGTGTGCAGGCTGAGCTATTCACACCCACGGGTTTCAGAAGGATGGCAGGCACTCTGGAGGATGTCCAACCGGAGATGCCAGAGGCAGCAGTGCAGGGAGCAGAGAATAATGGGCAAAAAAAGAGCTGAGCAGGGCTGCAGACAATATCTTGTGTTCAGATTCAAAAAGGGATAATACCTGGGCAGCCTGTAACATGCCAGGATGGAAGTAGTCAGCAGGAACAGGCAGCCAAGCTGGGAGCACCCAGAGCCCAGCTCTCCCAGCTGGAATGCACAAAACAGGTAAAGAATGGGCTTTTAAAATGACATGCAGGGCATTCATGTTTTGTGAGGGGAGAAATCCACACAGACCTGATCGTCTGCCATCACCTCCACTGAGGATCCCAGCTGGAACCATTACAGCACAGTTGTGGGTGCTGAAGGTAATGACAAAGTTCTGGCACATCAAAACCACTCTGCTGTCCATGCGCCATGCCTACAACTGATGGGATCTGCCCAGGCTGAGACAGACCCTTATTAAGGTGATCCTGACAAACCCCACAGGCAGGATGTGGGAGGAGAATGAAACAACCACCTCACACACACAAGGAGGTTTGGGGGTGAGGCTTTAAGCCAGAGTTGAACTCAGGTTCTCTGCAGCACAGGCAGATCACAGGGCTGGGACCAACAATCACACCCTGCAGTATGTGCTCCTCCAAACACCCATCCTTCAGGCCTCCTGGCTACCATCACTTGCTTATTTTATTCTTACCAAATCCTTGTGTTTCTCGTACCAATATGTTTGTCCCTCTCTTTACTGGGTTGCTGCGTCCCCAAGGCTCAGGCTGCCTCCTCCACATGGAGCCATCACACAGCATCCACAGACATGGCAAAAACCCCAAACAGTGCTCCAGTTCCAGACTATGAATTCCAGTTGGGGTGCTGGCTCACACAAGCTTCCTGGAGCTGCACCACATCATTTGGCAGCTTGATGCACTTATATGCATTAATTAATGTTTAATTAAAATTACGATTAAAACAAGACGATGAAGTATCAGCATATGTTCAGTCCTTAGGGTCCTGTACTCTGCTCTGAATCTAAGTATGCCTCAGCTGTACAACTAAATCAAAGCTGGTCACAGCCACTCAGCACAATCCCCATTACTTGAGGAAGGGCCAGAGCTCTTCCTCTCAGCATGGCTACAATAATGGCCCTTTGATGGAGTTTATTTTCATAGCAAACTTATCTGGTCACCCTCTGTTAGAGGCTTCCCTAGAAGGGGACGGTCATTCCTAATCTCTCAGGTTCTGCATACACCTCAGGAAATTTGTAATCTTTGAACAAGAAGAAAAAATAACCCAGGACAGATTGTTCTTTACAAGACAATGCATTGAACTTCATTAAGTGAAGCATACACCATGTCTTTACCCACAGGCCCAATGGAGTGAAAGACAGCTGAAAATAACCCTGCAGAGCGCAAAACCTCAGACTCTAAGCCTGGTAACATCAGAGGAAAGGCTTAGAAATGCTGGTAAGAGCTGTACAGATGGCAAAATAATGGAGAGTCAGGCTGAGCCTCCCCTGTGGTCAAGCATTTTCCTCAGCCATACTGAAACTCCAGGAGACAGCAAAGCAGTCAAGAAGGATCCTCGTGAGAAGTGTGGCACAGCTGAGGAGTCCTTGGCAACCCTTTCCTGGCTGTAGACCGATTTCTGCAGAGAAGTCTGACCCAGCCCAGGTGCAAACACCTGGAACGCACACACAGCTTTGCATGGAAGATCCAAGAGTGATCCTCTACGGCCTCCATCGAGCTGAGACCAGGCAGTTAGATCAGATGATTCTTGAAGGTTCCTTCCAACTTAACATTCCTATTCCTATTCCTCTTCTATCCTACTCTACCCTACAACACCCCTCTGCTTGTGCTGGCCACCTCCCAACCCTTGCCTTGGTAGCACAGGTAAGATCACTTCTGCAATGACCACAGGAACCTTTAGCAAGAGGTGACAGGACCAACGCTGTCACACCTCAGTTTGTCTCTGTCCCTCACATATCCAAGGTCAGAAATGCAGGGGTAGAAACTCCCCACATCTGCAAAGGAATCCCACACACACATTCCCAGTGAACATTACATTATATTTTCCTTTGAAAGAAGCACTGCAATCTCAAAGATTGTTCCATGCCTACAGCTGTTCGGCTAAATTTTGGGGTCCCCATGTGCATGTGCTCCCCAGGGCACCCCACTCTTGGCAGGACATGGGACAGCACCATCTCTGCAGCACAGCAGCACAACTCCTTGCCCTCTGCTGTGGTGACAATGGTTTGGAAGGTACACACCAGGCTTTGGGACCCAGAGTACAGCAGTGGGTACATGTGACTGGATCGTTCTCATGCCTTTGCAAATGCAACACACTCCTTGCCCTGCCAAACACAAAACAGTAGGAAGGGCATGACACCAGGAATGCCACTGGATTGGGTCTGGCAGCTGCTGGGAACACCACATCACAGGACACAGGCTTGCAAAACAGTCTGTTTGGCAGATGTTGTTCATGGCACGTGTGTCACAGAAGCCTGGCTCAAGGGAGGGAGTTTTGGGTGACAGACAGATGCTGGAGGTTGTCACAAGGCTGAGGACACTTATCCACACAAGGGACTCTTATCCACACAAGAGACAACCAGGCAGGATACAGCAAACTAGTTTTGGAGAAACTGATGTCAAGAATGCCATGACCTGAAGTTTTCTGCAACAACCTGCTCCCATTCTGATAAAACACAAATACTTTCAACCTGCATGAGCCCAAATTAACCTGAAGTCACCAGTGGGACACTTTCCAAGGATCAGAGCACATTCCAGCCTTGGCTGTGTTGAACAACCCCAGCTAGGGACTATAATAAGCCAAGCAAATCCAAAGTGGGTCTCAGGGAAGAAAGCAGAGCTCACTTGGCCTGTAGTCGCCCACATGCTGACCAGGAGCAGAGGGCCAGGAACAGACATGTCAACCACAGGTTGCTTTCATTGCCAATAAATGCCAGTGAAGATTGTATTCATAAAGGGAAGCTGCTACATCAGCAGGCACTGAAGAGGAATAGTGAGAAGGTGGTATCAATTAAAAGGTGATTGGCATCTCTTCCATACTTCAGTTTCCCTGTTCATCTGCCACAAAACTTTTTCCTTTCCCATGCTACTGCTCCAAGAGAACAGCCCCCAGCTCCAGCCAGCTCTGGGCAAAACCAGCAAGGACACCCATGTCCTCTGGGATGTCAAAGCCAGAGCACATCCATTCTGCACTAGGCCTCTGACTCTTGCACTCAGGAGTGCCTTGTCCTGCTCAAGCCCACCAAGAGCACAATTTCTTCCATTCTGTACACGGACAGTGTTTTCCACCCCAGTTTCATTTCTTCCACCACCAGCCTCTTGGATCCCTTATTTGCCCCACACTATTCATTGTTCCCCTTTCTGTCTGGGTGGATGAGGCAGATGTCCCCCTTTGTGGCACACAAGAGCACGGACATTTCTGGAAAGTGGCAGAATTGAGGCACCTCAGGACATGCAAGAGCTGAGGAGTGACTGCCACTCCCACAGCTCCCAAAGCAGAGGAGATGCTGTACCAAAGTGGACTTGTGATTCTGTAATCTGGAGAGAACACCATAGCACCAGAGATACTGAAAGTGGCACAGGATGCCACGTTACAATTTCTTTATGGAACATCCAGGATAAAAGGCATGGCAGACACTGAAATTCCTTACAGCCAATGCCAGCATGAATTCAGAGCTAAAGCTGACAAGTTCCATCAAAGACAATCTCCAGGAGGCATCTACAGAAGCACTTCGGCACTTCCTGTGCACGTCAGAGCCTTCTGAAGCAATTAGCCCAGGCCTGCAGACTAGCAGGCCACACCATCAGAGCTTGGTGATCAAGCTCTGATCATCATCACATCATCAAGGGCAAGACACAGGAACACAAATCCAGGTCACAAAGTTCCCAGGATTCAGCACCCAGGGAGGAGAAACCTGGCAGGAAGGGAGAAAATTTAGGCAGAGATAAGACAGAATGGCTCAAAGGACAGGGGAGTAAGAGCCGTGTTGAGATGGAAGAGCAAGAGAGTGAGGGGTGCTCAGTCAGGAGCACCTGGGAACCTCCTGCTAAAAACTGTCAGTACTCACTTGTCATCTGAGGACAACCAAGGATCCTGAGCAGTGATGAGATGCAGGACTGCACCAGGAAGAGGAGACAGAAAAGCAGAGCCATGTGATCCATATTTTCCAAGATTACGCAATTCCTGAATAAACAGATACTCCCTTATCCTCAGCGGTGGTTTTTGCTCAGATGTTACACAACCAAACACAGGAAGAGTGACCAGGGAGAAGTGATCCATATGGCCAGAGAGCAGGAACCATCCTGCTGCCTCAGAGAAGGCTGAGTACAAATGAGACAGAGTCCTAATCATTGTGATACTCTTCAAAAACGTTTTAATATAAAAAATATATTAATATTTGGAACCCCATCTTGCAAGATGTATATTCTATAAGATTAGACTTCTGCTTCCTTAGAAAAACCAGACCTAGTGGAGAATTTAACTTCCTATTTCATATGCCCTAATAAAAAACAGCTTCTAACATGTATTCCTCTACCTATAGCAGGAACATTTTAAATGAAGGGAGAAATTTTCTCTTCAAATGAAAAAAAAATCCCTCACCATTTGCATACAAGGTTATCATGCTCACTAATTCAGCATCCAGATTCCTGCACGTTCAACATCTCCTGCACCACTTGCCCCTATGGAAAGAAGCCTGTCTCCCACCAAAATGTGTCTGTCCACAGGGTAAGGACACAGATTATTGTTTGTGGCTGTTCAGTGGCCACATGCAGAAGAATTCCATCTCTAAGGAATGACAGATATGTCAGGATGCAAGACAGGGAACTACCTGCAAGTTAATCCTGATAAACCATTGCTCCATGGTTTGCTGGAGTGGGAAGGACACAACAGGCTACACAGCATAAACAACTCTGACCAGATTGATTTTATGGCATCTTCAAGCCTTAAACCCTGTAAAACTGTAAAATAATCTCAGGAGACACAAAATGAAACCAGAGTCAAAAAGTGCCTTCCCAAGAAAGGAAGCACAAGTTTCCTCAGAGCAAAAAGTGGTTCAGTGTGTCCTAGAAGTACATTAGTGGGCCTTTAATACAGGTGAAGGACTACAGACTTTATCTGTTATTACCTCTTTACAGATGTTATCTTGCAACAGCATAAATACCTTTGTCCCATGCAGGTCAAACTAAACTTGAGGGTAATAAATGGACGGCATTGGTTTATTAGAGGCCTCGTAAAAGGGAGTCCAGCACAGGTGATTCACAGGAGATTCCCAGATCTTACCCTACTTGCCCACTTTCACACAGTTAATTTTCCTTCTCTGGCTGCTTTTCAACATTATAATCAGACTTAGCCCAGAAAAGGCAACACTTGTACAAGTTCTGAACCGACTTTCAGGTGTTTTGAGAATCTGAATAACAAGAAAACCACACTCCAAAACTCCTGGTTAATTTTTAGGAGGACATTCCACATGTATGATATGAGACATAATGTGAATTGTTTAAGCAATTCACACAGGTTTTTCCATGTCCAGTACAGCCACACACACATTACCTTCCACCACATGGGAAAGTGTCCTTGCAGAGCAATTCCATTTCACTCCCTTTTTTTCATATGTAAGAAGTTGTTTGTCTGTAATTACCCCTCAGAAGTGTGTCCATGTGCAGACACAGCGTTTTAAGGTGGCCACTCAACCATTCCTCTTCCCTGGAGCCGCCACGTTCCAGCCTGTGTCAAACATTGCCTCAACAGCCAGGTGTTGATGTCAGCACCTCCTGGGATATCCTGAAACTTCCAGCTCCTGCTCTGGCATGTCAGGGTCACCTCGGAAATGCAGGCTTCAACCAAAAACCTAAGAGCTCACAAGACTGACTCTTAGAAAAATACCTTTTCTTGCAGAGGAGAAATGGATGTGTGCTCATTTCATTTTGCAGCACCATCCATGACTGTCCCTCAACACAAGAGCCTGTTCTACCACAGCCAAGAATCAAATTCTTTTGTGCCTCCAATACTTGTTTTGAGAAGCCTCAAGCTGCTCATGGGCAAAATGCAAGGTAGAACTCAGGTCACCAGCAGCAACATCCATTCCAGTGGGTTTTTAATTAAGCCCAGGAAGTCGATCTTTGTTTTGGCAGATGGTTAAGGCCAAATATCCATTACCAGAGGCACCTACTCTTGATCCATGATCTTGCAAACAGCAAGTGGATGGCACAGTGATATATAAATAGCTTCCAGGTAGTAATGCAAATACTTGTAGGAGTTCAGAGAACAAATTCATAACTTCAATCCATTGAACAGAGCATCCTCCTTCTGAAAATGCAACCGAACTACTGGAAATATTATTGAAATTACTGAGTCATTGAAAATACAATCTCGGATACAAGATAGACGATCTCCAGTATCAAGAAGAGGAAAAGAGCAATCAATCCAATTCTCTGGAAAGGAACTTATCTTTGGAAGAGCCTTGGCCTCGTGACACTCTTCTGACAGGAAGAGCCATCACTGCAGGGCATGGAAAGCCAAAACAAGAGCCATCAACAATTTTTCTATGAGTGACAAAAAAACACTCTGGGAAAGAGCTTTGAATTCTAGCTTTTTCATCATTTTCAAACTCCTGGATAGCCACAGAGCTGCTAATCCAAAGCAGAAATGATTCAGAGCTAAAAAATGCTGAGTACTTACTCTTCCAGAGAAAGGTTTTCCATCTACCAACTCCAGCAGAGCCTTTTTCTCCAGAGAGGCAACAAGTCTGAGACTGATTAAAGTTTTTCAACCCTCACATAATGCTGACAAGCACATCATTATCTCTATCAAAGGCTAATCATTAACTACTGCTCAGATTAGCTTAGGACCAGACCAAGCACTGGGATGCTCACACAGAGATCCACAGAGCAGCAAAAGCAGCTCCTGAGTCTTCCTCATGAGATCTTTGCACAAATGCAGAGATTTTAGAACTCCCTGATCTGATTAAGTGCATTGCCAAGATTACTTTCCAACACATTAACCAAAACACATTTCAAACATTCATATCTCTATCAGATAAGTTAGTGGTTTGCTTGCTTCTGGATATTATAACAAAGCAAGCCCAGTTTATTTTAGCATTTTAAGTATTTAAGTATGAGCAATTTAAGTATTTCAATATTCAAACTGATAGCAGGTTTAAATAAGATATTAGGAAGAAATTATTCCCTGTGAGGTTGGGGAGGCCCTGGCACAGGGTGCCCAGAGAAGCTGTGGCTGCCCCTGGATCCCTGAAAGTGCCCAAGGCCATCCCAAATCACCCTGTGACTCTATCTGCCCTATAATGAAGAAATGTGATGTTTCCAAAGTTATCAGCCAGTTTTTAGGAGCATTGGGAGGTGGGAAAAAAATAACAAGGCAGATAAATCATCAATTGTGCAGAAATTCTTCAACACTGTGTACAAGACCAACCCTGTCAGGGTAACTGGCTCTGGGACCCCTCTGCTTGGGAAGCTGGAGCCAACAACTGCTATGGAAAAAAAAGGGACAAAGCAGAAAAAGTGAAAGAACAGCTGTGCTGTGACCTGCAACACAAGGGGCCTCATGGTGGGAGCTGTGGTTTCATTTCATCAGATCTCAAGCAAGAGTTACACAAAACGGGATCAACTGACAAGCAGTGCACATGATCCTGCTGTTATGATGTCCTGGAGGGTTTTATCTGAAGAATTCAAAAAATTAAGGGAAGTCATGCTGCTGCCAAGAGGTTTTTTAAACTAGAAGCAAAATAATCAGAATCAAGTGCTTTAGACTTTATCACCTATACAGAAAGATATCCCACAAACACTGCTCTGTGACTTTTATGAAAAGAAAATGGCTGTTCCAAGCCTGTCACAGGAACATGAGGGCAGCTGTGAAACTCCCAACTAACTTCAGTTTGCAGTTCAGGTTTCAGTTTGACAGTATCTATAACATGCTCCTCCAGCACACTTCAGCCTCGCCTGACACTACCTTAAGCACTAAAGTTCAGCAGGTCCTCGTGAGATAATGTCTCATCCCAAGTTAATGAAGGGGCACCAAAGCCCATAGTAACTTGATTTGTACAAAACCCTCCCGGCAGCGAACCCAGAAATTGTGACTCTTGTCAAATCCATTAGACCAGGAGCTCAGACAAACAAGGGAGCCGAGAAAACCAGACCAGCACTGATTGCATTTCACTTGCACAGTATCCCGAGGCTGGGTGTGCTCCTCAGGAGCTTGTACTTCCACTTCCCTCATCACTTTGATGTATGTACAAGGGCTGATTTACCCCTCAGAAACGCCCTCCCACAGAGCCACGCTGATGGCAGCACTGCAGTGACTTCCCGAGGGCTGCAAGAGAGTGAACTGGGATGGCTCCTTCTGGGAGCACTGGCTTTGAGTCTGCTCCACGTTGGTTAGTGTTCCTCTTTCACAAGTAAAAGATGCAAGCTTGAAAATGCAGTCCAGCTGTGCCAGTGAGCTGTTTGATCCTCTTTAGCAGAATGCCTTTCGGAGCAGGGAAGGTTAATGGGGGAAGCAAGTGAGTAATGGGATCCCTGGCTCCCAGTCCAGCCTCTGGCAGAGCCCAGCCAAGGTGGCACGAGCTGCTGCCATTGTCCCACCCAGAGTGCAGCCACCAACTACAGACATCGGACAAGGAGCAGGCTGGGTCACAGGGATGAGCCTCTCCCGGAGGAGGCTGGGGCTGTATCCCTTTCCAGGAGCTGCTATTCGCAGCTCTCCGCAGCAGGCCAGTCAGTCTGCTCATAGCATTAGCTCAGGATGAGCACTGCACCTCTCAGGTGGCCTCAAAGCACTTCTTAATCCTACAGAGCCAAGTCCAGTTATATTCTCTCTAACATGAAAAAAGCCTGAAAAGGTTTTCCAGGTACTCCTTCCCCCAACAAAAGTAGTGTTTAGGAAAGAAAACCAACCAAGACTGTCAGGGTTCCCCTTATCCAGGTTAGCCAGAAGATCAGCTAAATGCATCACAAAGCTCCTGTATTCCAAGTTCCTGTACCTTCATCAGAGGAATGAGATCTGAATCCATGATAACGAATGAGTAAGTGTGGGAAAAGAAGGTTAATAGAATTGAAGTGGCTCTCCCACAGTCTCAGGAGAGCTTGGGGCACTCACTGTGAGTTCCATGCCAGAACACTTCCATTCTGTTCCCAGTTTTCTCCCAACCTCTCGGGATTCATAACAGGACATGCTGAGCAAGCAGTGAGAACAGAAGAGCCTCAGTCACTTAGAACATCTGGCCTGTGCTCTAGAGCACCATGGACTGCTCTAGTCATTTTGATAAAGTGAAAGGATATGCTTGTACAACTTTTTTTTGTGGACGATAAATGACATTCACATCTGTGATATAGCAAATGTGAGATTTTTCTAAGATTATATCTACAGAGAAGAAAAGAGCAGGAAGCAAAGCCACTGTTCTGGCTGCAATCACAGTTGCTGAAGTGCCACTGGAAATCAACTGGAGTCCTTTGTAGATATGAACTGATAACACAGGGAAGAAAAGACAATGGGAAATGACATTAAAAACTGTAGAAATAAAAAAGGAAAACTAAAAAGGAGCTGTTTCATCACAACCTCCCACTTCTAGACTGGCTTCTAAACCAGGAAAATCTAATTCCAGGACCAACAAATGAAAGGCTTTAGAAAGTACAGCAAAATAGGAATTTAATTTGTTTACAGTAACTAGTCCAATTATTCTCTGCATTAGCAGATTCCAGCTTTCAGATGAAAAAAAAAGGTTAATGAAAAAATCACTGGCATCATGTTCTCCAGGACCTGATTGGGAACATTTCCAGAAAATTAGATTGAAACAAAAGGCAATGGAGTAGATTAACTTAGATTGGATTTCCCAGAGAAAAACAACATAAACTAGACTGAGTCTTTTTCATCTTTCCCTAAGAAAAAATTGCCAAGACTTTCAGTGATTTCCTGGCAGACTTGTGGAGAAGTTCATGCTGGCAATGTGCTTCAGCTCAACTTCCCAAAATTCTGCCGCAGGCTCCTGCTAACTTTCAGGTGACCTTCAGGCCAGGGCAGGGAAGGCAGCTTTGCAGAGCCATGGCAGCTTTCTATTGGGTAGAGGGGTCTTCATGGCAAATAGAGAAATCAAGGAGGAAAGGAGAAAATAATACATTCTAGTTCAAAGAACAAAAAGTTCTCTTGGACCTCATGTCTGACTGGAAAACAGGCCAGCTGAAAGGAAACTCCTCAGGGCCCTGCTCAAAACTCACCATGTGAACATGGTAGGGTTTGTCACTTATTTGTAATATAAAACTAGAAAAGATTATTCTCAGTGTCCTCCCTTCTCAGACATTAAGCTTTTGTTCAGGGATAGAGTGTCTCACTAATCCAAACCTTGAAGTTACATTGTGAAGGGAGAAGTGAAGTGAAAAATTCCCCCAAACCTCTTTCCAAAACAAATAAAACAAAACAAACAAACAAACAACCCGCAAACTTTGTCCTTGAACCACTGCAAGTCTGAGTCAGTGGCATGGATGATACTTTTAAAATTAAAAAGCAAACATGAAAAAGTGACTTGGAAAGGTGATGTAATTCCTGCTCTCTACTGGCAGAAATTATCCTAATTCTCAGCTTAGTTAACAACCTGGCCTAGATGAGAAGTCTGATATGAAATGAAAAGCAGCCAAATCTCAGTAGGAAACAGTTCTACAAAATTCTTCTGTTCTCAACACAAAGTTGTGTGGGAGCCTGCAACTCCTGCCAGTTCTTATACTTTCAGTACTTTGTTTTTGGGGGTGAGGAGAGCAGAAGCAAAAGCCTGCTTATTGCAACAATTTTTGTGTTTGTAGCAAAAAGCATCACTTTTTGTACGGCGGAGCAGTCACAGTTTCACCAACAAATCCTTAGTTACAAAACCTATCTTCATTTAAACAGCAACATTCACACATTATTCCCAGTGCACCCTTTCTAATGAAGGATGGGAAAAAAATAATACAGTGTCCAAAGCCTGATGAAAGCCTGAGGAAACATTATATCATAAACGACAGGATTTAGGATCATTAACTTGAACACTAACTTACCCTATAAGATCCCGTATTGTTACTCATGAAAAATCCTGCAAAAGCTTTACTGACCTCAGGCTCAAGCAGAGGCAAGTTAAGAACAAAAAGACTGAAAATCAACTTAATAAATACTTGTGAGGAGCATTTCATCCACCTGAGCACAAAAAGCAGGACTAGTAAGCATTCTGGAGCTTGGAATTCAAGCACAAACAAGAAGAATTGGCCTCTGCCTGGGAACTGTGTGGAACACAAGCCCACCGCACACTCAAATACACACGAGGACAATGAACAAAGCTTAAATTAAAAAAGGACAAGTAGCCAAGATGCGATGCTTGCTGAATGCTTCAGGATGTGCTGCTACAGCCTCTTTCAAACTATACTGGCATTAAAACTGGCCAGCACTGAATCGCAGTGAAAAAAATAGGAAATATTTACAGGTGTAACATTGGGCTAGGAAGATGATGAAGGGTCTGAAAGAGACACACGAGGAGCAGCTAAGGGCACTGGGATTGTTCATCCTGAAGGGGAAACTGAGGTCAGAACTGACCAGGGGTTGCAGCTCCTCATGAGGGGCAGCTCCAATCTCTGTTCTGTCCTGAGGCAATGGCCTCAAATTGTCCCAGGCAGGCTCAGGCTGGAGATGAGGGAAAGGTTCTTTCCCCAGAGGGTGCTGGGCACTGCCCAGGCTCCCCAGGGAATGGGCACGGCCCCGAGGCTGCCAGAGCTCCAGGAGCCTTTGGACAGCGCTGCCAGGGATGCCCAGGGTGGGATTGGTGGGGTGTCTGTGCACGGCCGGGAGTGAGGCTGCATGATCCTGGTAGGACCCATCCAACTCAGGATATTCTGTGATACCCATACCTAAAAACCCTAAATTGAAGTGCCACACCAGGACCTAGCCACATGGGTCTTCTCCATTTAAAAAACAAAACTACGTTAACAGCCAATCTGATAGAAATACAGGAGCCAAAGCAACAAACCCTCTTCATCCAAGGGACCAGATTTCCCATTGGAAGGAAGTTACCTTCCATCTGCCTTACCAAGGTTGGAACAATCTCCTCCCAACAGGAATTTACACCAAATTATTGTGGGTTTGTTTTTAACAGAAATAAGATTCTGACCCTTTCCAGGTTTCATTCTAAATTCATCACACATTCTGCAATATAAAAGCTGCTTAACACTCCACTTTATCTTCTCACTTTAGAAGTGTAATCAGTGATGTCTCAATTATTGCAATAAACTCCTGAATTACTGCAAACTCGGCTCCACAACAGACCTGGCAACTTCCTACTCAGACTCCAACTTCCAGGCAGTAACTGACAGTACAAATTTCCAACCATTGCCAGCAAATACCCAAAGCCAGGAAATATCAATCCTTTTTGCCATTCTGACCTCTTGCACATTGTTCTTCTGGATTTCAGGATCATTTGGATCTAAGGTGAAATTAAAGCCAGTCGGTCTCACAAAGCACACAGAGATACTAGCCTTCCAAGAGGGGAAAAAACACAGAAAAACCACAATAAACCACAAAAAACTCATTAAACAAACCAACGAAAAAGTGTATTTCTCAGGGTACAAGGTGAACGTGGAAAACTGCTTCAGACAGGCGGCTCAGACATTTACTACGCAAGGAATTATTCCGATGTTTTAAGAACATAGTGCAGTGTTGATATCTGGGTAACCCAGGGAACCGAACCTGGAGCACAGCAGTGCCCGGATGTCCCCAGTCTTCCCGCCCGTGGACCCACAGGGCCCTCAGCGGAGCCATGCGGGCCCTCTGGCTCAGCCCGGAGCCCCGCCGCAAGGACAGCACGGCGGCCGAAGGGCCCGGCTGTCACCTTGGGAACCGCAGGGCCGAGCCGGGCGCCTCCCCGGAGCCAGACATGGCTGCCTGCATCCACACCGAGCTTGCCCCGCACCTCCACCCCCACGTCCCAGGGCTGCCCATCCCCTCGAGAGCCCCCGGCGCACCCGGCCTGAGGTCCCACGTCCCGGCGTGAGGGGAGGGGGGGCGGCCATGGGGCCCCCTCAGGCGGGATTGGGGGTGCGGCACGGGGGCACGAGACCGCCTCCGACCGGGGGGCACGAGACCGCACCGAGCCCATCACTCACTCACCGCGCTCCAGCCACGAGTCGCGGCCTTCGCTCCGCCCCCGCGAAGCCAGGCCCGCCCCCTCCGGGACGCCATTAGCAGCCCCGCCTCCCGGCTTAATTTCCCGCTCTCCGCCGTGCCCGCCAGTCAAAAAGACTCCGCCCATGGCGTTCATCCAAGTCCGGCCCCCTGACTCTTAAGCCGCGCCACTCCGCTGTGCTATTGCTACTCCCCGCCCCCTCTGACGTTCCGCCCCAGCCCAGCCACCGCTCCGTGCCGGCGCCGCCGGGCCGTAAAGCGCCGCCGCCGGTCGCCCGTTCCCGCCCCGGCCCCGGCGGTCGCTGGCGATGTTCGCGGCGGCGGAGGAGGACGACGCCGATTTCTTGTCCCCGGCCAGCGGGTGAGCGCCGGGGGCGCGGCGGGCCCCCCTTCCCGCTGCCGGGAGGGCGTGGCGGCCCGGACAGGCCGCGAGGCCGTGGCTCTGTGGCTCCGGTGAAGGCCCGCGGCGGTGAGGGGCGGGCGGGCCGCCCCCTGTGCAGCCAGGCCCGAGGCCGGGGCTGTCCCCCTGTGACCGGGGGTGCCGCCGGGGCAGTGCCCCGCTCCTGTCCCGCCGCGGGAGTGCCGTAGGGGCAGCCCGGGAAGGGGCTGGCTGCCGGCGGGGCTCGATGCGGGCCCCCGGTGTGCCCGGGGCTGGGTTCTGGGGTTTGACACCCCGCCCTGGGACCCGCCGGACCGCGCTTTGCTCGGGGACCCCCCCCGCAGGGAAAGGCGGAGCCGCTCCGGGGTCGCCAGGGCAGAGAACTCGGTGTTTCCAGTTAAATAAGGAGTGGGTGGGAAGTCCCTAAAGTGCCGTTTTGGGGTTGTTCACCCGCTGCTTGCTCCTCCCAGGCTGTTCACCAGGGTTCCGCTTGTGTCGTGTCTACGTGGAGTACATCCAGGTTTTTGTACCGCTGACTTGTTGCCGCTCTTAAGAACTACAATTCCAACTCTGTGGACTTCCCACCCCCTTCCAGGAGCTTCTCTTTAGCAGCTCTTATAAAATAAACCAATACTCTCTCTTTGTAGAAAAATTCATTATTTTTTAAAGGAGATTCACTGACAGTGGTGTCATCCCTTTGTTTGAATAATTCCCTTGTCTCGTGATATCAGGAATAGTAACTGGCCTTGAAGCAGTGAAATTGCAAACAATGTATTCTGAAGGAATAAATCGCAGCGTTAAACCCTCTGCCCTTAGCTGGGAGAGCTTCTGCCATTTTAAAACTTAATGGGAAAATGTGTTTCCTAGACATTTAAAGGAAAAAAACTCCAGAAGATGAATGGTGGTTTCTCTGTCATATATTATTTTGGGTATTGTAAGAATCAGCTATTTTATATGAAGCTAGTTCTAGTCATTGCTTCAGAGTAACTTCCTTTTTTGTGTAGTTTCAGTTCTTATGCCTTCAGTCGATTTTTGAGGAAATGAAACACAATTGTACCACTTTTCCAACCTCTTCATCTACAAGTTCTACCTATTCAAAATTAAATGGTTAATTAGCATAAAGCAACTTAACCTGCAGCCCTTTGTTTACTTCCAAAGTGATGGTAAACACTTTGAATTTGATATAACTTCTAGTTAAGGGTGTTCATTATGTATAATACCCGTGTTAAAGAAGGTTAAATGGTTTTATTTCCCTTTCCAGAGCCAGATTAGCCTCTCTCTTTGGCCTGGATCAAACAGTCTCAAGCCAGGGAAATGAATTCTTCCAGTTCACTCCACCAAAGCAGCCCAAGAAGGGTCAGACAACAGTTGGTGAGTAACTGGGTATGAGAGTGGGGAACACACTCAGCAGCACATTTGTGTGGGGAGAGCAAGCGCCCGTGTGAAGAGCAGCAGAGCAAATAATTGCCTGAGCTTTCCTCAGTGATGTTGTCCTCCAGTGCCCTCCTACACCTGGATCTTCAACTGGCCTTGGGTGACTTTGGAATGCAAGTCATTATTTCTTTGTAACTTCCTTCTGGAGTTATTTTTCCTTGGGATAAAGAACATGTGGTGGTGGTGCCACCAGCTAGTCCTGTGCCTCTGACAGCTGTCCCTGATCTCTGTCCCCACAGGCCAGGCCCAGAAGGCGCCAGTGGCCCCGGCAGCCTCAGGAGCCCCCTCGGTGTTGGTGGCCACCGCGGTGCTCGCGTATCGATAGTAAGTGACTTCTGCATGAGCTGGTGCAGTCTGTGTCCCCAGTTCTACAGCAGAGATATTTCTGGATAAGTGGGAACAGACAGTTGTTTTCAGACATATCTGCATGGTAGAAGTGCTGCAAGGCAATGGAAGTTTCTGCTCAAGAACAGTTTCGGTTGCTGTGCTGCAGCTCTGGGTGAGGCAGTTCTGAGATAAAGAGCAAGTTGTGGGTTTGGCTGTGGCTGGGAGCTGTGTCCTGGATGCTGGCCTGAGATGTGCACTGCTTCAGGAGCTCTGTCAGGTGTTTGGAGTTCATGCATTTGAGAATTGAGGCATGACCAGAGTGAGAGCACTAAAACTGTTTGATGCTGCCATCATGGAAAAACGTTTCTGCCCTGGATCTGTGAGGGCAGTTTTCCACTCCCCAGTCTTGCCTGTGGGCAAGCAGGAAGGTCTCTAAGCTAAGCCAGGCTGCCTGACATTTTATGCCTTAGGAAAGGGATCTAAATTCTAAAGAGCGTTGAGTTAGGGACACTTCTGCAGCTGAACGTCTCCCTTATCTTCCAGTACAAATGGGCAGTATGTGAAGCAAGGCAAGTATGGAGCAGCTGTACTTGGGAACCACACTGCCAAAGAGGTGAGAGATGCTTCCTTCCCTAACTCTGGCATGCTGAGGGCTCATTGGTATGAGATGGTGTTTCTGTGAGATCTCCAGGTGTTTTGCTTTTGATGTTGTTCTCCTGCTGCCTTTCTGCCTCCTGGGTTTTCTTGGGGCTCAGCTGTCCACCTTGGTGACGTCTTTCTTTCCAGCAGTCCGTGAGTTTGTAAGATCTCGTACAACTTGTGCCTGAAATAGTTTGCTGTATTTCTGAAAGTCATTTTGGTATTTATTCAGAATGTCTTTGACAACTGGATCATGAATTTGTGCTTGTGGAAATGGCTATAACGGAAAATTGTCCAGCAGTACAGAGATGCTTTGCTTAAGTTTTGTTCTTTTGGTATCAAAACCATCTTTCCTTCCTAAGTGTTCCTTGAAGAACACAGAACTGAGGTGCCCAGTAAATTGTTGTGTTTGAAAGCTACTTTGAAAACTCCCATCCATCCGTGGTGTTGGTATTTGTGATGTTTCATATCCCCCAAGTCCTCATTCATGTCTCACTAAGTTGCTTTTGCTTTGGCAAGAACAAAATAAATCTTAGTTTGATAACTAAATTCCTGAGTCAGTGATCTGGGAAGTGTTGATCTGTGTTGTTCTGGGGTAGCTGGGGAGGACAGGGAGTGCAGGAGGAAGCTGAACCAGTTTTTCTCAGGCTGCCTGTGTGATACCACATTCAGCTGGGAGCAGTCAGTGGGTGACTCCCAATTCACCACTGAACTGTGTCCACTGCAGGTGCACAAAGGAAAACACATTTCCTTAACAGATTATGTTTAGTAGAGCCAAATATGTCAGTAAATCTCGTATCTGTGTTGTTTAGTACTTGGAAAGCTCCCTCCAACTCAGTCTGTTACATGTCAATAGATTTATACAAAGACAAAAGATTACACACACAAACCACTTTAGGCTGAATTTTAGGGAAAATGTATTTCCCAAAAGGGTGATCAGGGCCTGGCACATGCTGCCCAGGGCAGTGGTGGAGTCCCCATCCCTGGAGGGGCTTAAAAGCCATGTGGATGTGGCACTTGGGGACATGAGTCAGTGGTGACCTAGGCGGTGCTGAGGGAATGACCTTGCATGTCTCTTCCAGTCTAAATGACTCCGTGATGGTTTGATGCCATGTGGTAAGTTCTGTATCTGGAAGGGTTAGTGCACTATCTTTTGCCATTGTAACTGTGAAAAATGTGGAATTAGTTAAAACATGTTGCTTGTTATAAAACAATGAGTTTGACTTGCTTGGTTGCTGCAGCTAAATAAAACCCTTGAGGATAAACCAGTTTTAATAAATGTCACAAAACTGTGCTAAGTATTTTTGCTATGGTATATTTGACAAATAAATACTGAGCCTTAGGCTCTTTGTGTGACAAAGCACCTTAGAATTGAAGACGTTTTGAGTTCCTGTTTTTGTTCTTTTTCCTTGTCTAATTCCTTCTGGAATCCAGTACAGGATCCTCCTTTACATCAGTCAGCAGCAACAGATCACCTCTGCAAGGATCCACCCAGGCTTTGTGCTCACGGTGAGACTCTGGCTTAGAAAAGCGTTTTTTGATCACAGCAAACCCTAGGTTGGCTCTAAAATTCTCCTTTGAGCCTTGTTTTATAACCTTTGAGATCAAATATCTGAGTGACAGGGCAGGAGGTGTCCCAGTGTGACTGTTCTCCTCATGTATTGCACGAGAGGCTGTGACAACTCTCTTTTGCAGAGCACCTCCTCAGGAGATTTCCAAACCAGGGCCTGTAGGAGGTAAATTATTACCTGTGCTCACAGAGGTGTTTGGGGTTTGCAGCCCTGTAATGGATAAAACCAGCAAAATTCCTTTTGCTAAGAATTCCTAGTCAAGTGTCTGAGAGAATACAACTGAGGAAGCAGAAGGAAATGACAACAAGAAAATGTTTTCTCTCGGAAAACTTACACTCAGCATTTTCCTGCTGTTGAGAACAATCTGGAGCATTGTTACCTCTGAAATGGGATCTCTCAGGAAGTTGGTTTCTGCCAGTTTTACAGAAAATTGATGTGTTTGTTTACTGTTCTTAGTTTGTCATCAGATGGCATCAAATTTCCTGGTATGAGTGATAGAAATTTCACTCAAAAATAATGAAATTTCTGTCCTAGCTTAGACATTGCTCTCTAGTTTTATAAGCACATTCTTGAAAAATTAGTGGGTTTTATAGTCACTTTTGATGACATGGATTTAGAAGTGAGGAAGAAGTGACTACTCCAATTGATTCTAGAAGCCTAAATACAATAAACTATGAAATGCAAATTACTTACACTTAAAAATTCTCAGTATATATTAAAGAACCAGACTTCAAGGAAGTTTCTGGAAGGTTTTACCTTCCTGTGTGAAGTGTAGCATCTAGGAAGAACTTAACATTTGCTCACATATTTGAGTTACAATAATTCTTCCATGATATAAAAGCATATATTATGCTTTTATAATTAGCATAAATAAAAGCTAATTCTGAACTTGTGCAGTAGAACAGGAGGGTTCTTCCTGCTTAATTTCAGTAGCTCTTATTTTAAGTTTCTTTTGCATGTGGGTTTTTTAGTTCATTTAATGCCTAAGATAGAACTGATTTCCTCTCCCACAGGTTCGGCCTAACAATTACAGTACATTCTATGATGATCACAGGCAAAACTGGTCCATCATGTTTGAGTCAGAAAAGGCAGCAGTGGATTTCAGTAAGCAGGTAACTGCTCACCTCTGGGCCAGGCAGTTCTTGATGGCTGGTTTACAACAGGGGCAAATCAAGTTTTATTTTCACTGGAGTTCGGCTTTGAGTGTCTGCATAACAGTGATGGGGACAGACCTGGGAGGAGCCTGCCATGACTTTTGTTCATTAAAACAAATCTTTTCAGGGCAGGGAGCCTGTTGCTTCTCAAGATTCTCAAGTACTGCATATCAATGGTTCTGCAGAGCAGAGGGTATTTTATCAGCAACATTCAGCACAAGGAGACATGGAATGCCCTGGGAGTGCATTTCTAGTGTGGGCTTGATCAGTAGAGCAAGGAATGTATCAGATTTGTGAGTGGGACTTGTCCATTAAAGGCCAGAGACACTGCCAGGCTTTCCCTCTGCAGGTGTGCATTGCCAAATGCAACAGCTCCCCAGCATTGGACTCAGTCCTCTGCCAGGATCTCCTCCTGGGAGAAGGGCAGGGAGTGGAAGGAGGAGACTCCCTGGAGGTTGCCTATACGGGATGGCTTTTCCAGAACAACGGGCTTGGACAGGTAAAGACATTTCTGCCATCTCCTAATGCTGAATGGCACAGTCCCTGGCAGGAACCTGCACATCCAGCATGGATGTTCAACATCAACAAGTTGATGTTGTTTAACATCAAACGGTGTTGATGTTAAAGGGGTTCTTTGGGCGTTTATGGCACTGTAAGTAGGGTCATATGTATTGCCTATAGAGTATTAAGGGATTTTGGCATTTTACAAAAAAATTTCCTTACTGAAAGGGTTGTTGAGCATTGACACAGGCTGCCCAGGGCAGAAATGGAGTCACATCCTTGGAGAAGCGTTCAAGAACATCTGGATGTGGTGCTTGAGGCCTGGTTTGGTGGAGAACACAGCAGTGCTGGGGGAATGGTTGGACTTGGTAATCTTAGAGGGCTTTTCCAACCTTAATGTTTCCATTATTCCGTTACTGTTCAGGGGGAGGTGAACTTCCGTGGGCACTCTCACACATGAATATTTAATGTTGTGTTTTGCTTGACCCAATCCTGTCCTAAAGCAGGTCTGAATCTGAGTCTCCAGTTATCATTCATTTCATAAAATTGTACTTCAGGAAGTGGACTAAACCTCTCTTATGGCTGAGAATAAATTTTGGTAGTAGTGGGATGGGAAATAGCATTTAACTAGAGGTTCTAGGAGTTTATGGAAAGTGTGAAGCAGCATTCAGAATCTTGAAACTGTTGGGAAATTCATGTATTCTGTGTTCTTGTTCAACTCTCCAGGTGTTCAACTCTAATGTTAACAAAGACAAGCTGCTGCGACTGAAGCTGGGATCTGGAAAGGTCATCAAGGTACAACTTCTGGCACTTTCATTATAATAATTGAAGTCTCAGAGCTTTGAATTACTGCAGATCTTGTTCAGGATTCATACATGCTATTTTTGTTTCATTTATTAGCAAACACTCTGTGACAGTGACTCACTCAAGCCTTGCGCAATAGAGCCCAGTCTCCTTTTCAACATCAGTGTTAGACAGGAGTTGTCCTCTTTGGTAAAAAGGAAACTTGCTGTTTTCAGGAGCTGGGGTTTTCTTGTCTTTGTTTTTCTGAAAGTCACTTAATCCATTCCCTTGTTCTTGGGGAACGCTATTTCTAAAGCAAACAATTTTCCATCCAGGTGTTGTGATACTCCCTTATGTTATCCCATTAAATCAGGGTTTGAGTCAGAGATGCTTTTGTTTAGGTCACTTCCATGACCTGAGTAATTCATGTATGACCTGTGTAGTTCATACATAACCTGTTACAAGTTGTCTTTTATTGAAGATGTGCTATTTGTCTACTTTATTTGTTTTATCCTGTATCTTACTAATTTTGCCTAGCTGTTAGAGCCATCTTAAGTGCTGTCATCCCTTGGGCAGTTTGCATTGCTCTGACTTCATATCCCTCATTACAACTATTTTCTTTGGTTGCTTTGTAAATCTAACCAGAGCAATTCAGTTCTCTTTGGAGTCCAGTTCTTCCCCAGAATGCTGAGTGAGGTCGCCACAGTATGGTGGAGCTGCATCTTTATTCTTAAGTTAACACTGGAATTTACAACTGGCTGTCAGGATTTGTGGCAAGGCAAAGGTTTAGTGCTGCACATTGAAAAGAAGCAGGATTTTGCAAGAATCTCTATATGTGTTTTGGAGTCCTTGCCTGAAGTTATCTTAATTGGTATAAATAATGTCACTGATCCAACTGCCGCTTTCTCTTCTGTTGCCTGTGCAAACCAAAGGGCTGGGAAGAAGGAATGCTGGGCATGAAGAAAGGAGGGCGAAGGCTCCTCATCATTCCTCCAGCCTGGGCCTATGGGGCTCAGGGAGTGGCTGGCCGTGTCCCTCCAGACTCCACTTTGGTGTTTGAGGTGGAAGTCAGGCGGGTGAGTGTCTCCTGCCAAATGTTTGGTTTTCATCTGTTTTGTGACTGCAAGGGGAGAACCTGCTGTTACTGTGAGAACTCCAGCTCAGAAACTGTTAGAAACCTCAGCAAGATGTGTATCTTTAATTCAAACAAGCAAACCCAAAACAGAACCTTAAACCCAGAAAATCCCTCAAGGCTGTTTGTCTATTGTAACTGTCTTGGGATCTTTTAGCTGTCTTATTTGTGAGTCACTTGGGAAAACAAAATACTGTGGGAGGAATGAGAGGATGTAAAGACTCAGCTTCTCTAGCTCTGAATCAATCCTACTTTTCCTTGAAGTGCAGGAGCTCCACAGGCAGTGGCATCACAAATAAACTGATGAAAATTTTTACAGGAACCTAGGAAAACGTCTTTTTTTTTTTTTCCTTCATGCTTTTTAAGGTGAAGCTGGCAAAAGAGAGCTCTGGTTCAGATGGGCTGAGTGTCAGTTCAAGGGATTCTCCTGCACCTTCTCCAGTTCCCAGCTCAGACGGCTTCTCCTCAGACACGGGTTTAGTGCCTCCCTCCACCATCCCTCCAAAGCCTGGGTAAGAAGCAGCATGGCTTAAACAACTTTCTGTGTTAAGGCACAGTGCTGCACTAAGACGTCATTTGGCAAAGGTGGGGCCTCTGTGCCAGATCAGTGTCCTCCATGTGGCAGAGCAGTGCTTGCTGGAATTTTCTGCTTGAGTGCTGACTTCCAGATTAAAGCAATTGGAATGGGCTCCAGTGAAGGAAGTCATTCCTCCCCAGTATTCCTGAGATCCAGTGGGATTGAGCTGTCTTATCTCACCTGGCATCATTGTCATCAGTTTGGACCTTCTCACTCTCCACAACTCCCTGAAAAGAGGGTGTAGCCAGGTGGGGTTGGGTTCTTTTCCCAGATAACAAGTGACTGGGAAGAGGAAATCACCTCTAAGTTATTCCAGGAGAGGTTTATGCTGCATATTAGGAAAGCCTTCACTGATAGAATGGTCAGGCATTGGCTCAGGCTGCCCAGGGTGGAGTTACCATCCCTGGAGGTGTTCAAAGAATGCAAATGTGTCACTTGAGGATGGGGTTTAGTGCTGAACATGCTGGGGCTGGGTTAGTGGTTGGTGACTCAACCTTAGATGTATTTTCCAACCTTAACAATTCTATGTTCCATTCCTTAAATTAAATGGGTCAGTCACCCTTTTTAGGGAGTCCAAGTAAGTGCTGTTCTTGTTGCCATAAGTAGTTTCTTATTGAACTTGGTTAAAATTACTTATACCAGAATCTGGTTGTTAAAGCAATCAATAAAATTCTTTTTATAATCAGCTGTTCCAGTAGGCCATAGTGGTGTCCTGAACATATATACAGATAACACTGCAAAGAATGTTCCAGAAGTGTAGGCTAAAAGATATACTCATGATGTGAGAAAACAGCTTTCCTAGGGAGAGGTGTATTTAACAGTAATTATAAATCCAGAATGTTGGCTCCTGAGTTCCTCCTGGTTAATCTCCACACCTGTTTGGCTTTGCAGGGAGCCAGCTGTTCGGGCCAAGTCCAACTCCATCAGTGAGCAGCTTGCAGTAAGTGCTGGCTTTTCCTAATTTGAAGCCTGAGTAGAGAAGCTTATTTTCACCTTACATTGGGTACTGCTGAAGATAAAGTGAGCATCATGCAGGACACTGGAATGTTCACCTTACAGCAGCTTAGGGCCTTGTTTTTGAAGGAATTAATGGTTGGACTCCATGATTGATGGTTGGACTCCATGACCTTAAAGGTCTTTTCCAACCTTAGTGATTCTGTGATTACCAGGGCCTGAGGAACCCCAGTCCCAGTTCCTACTTCTAAATGCAAAATGACTTTGACCATGTGTATGTTCACAAGGCTGGTTGTCTTTTGAGATAAATGGACAAATTTAAAATAGATAACAAAGGAATTGGGACATTCAGGATAAGTTTATAGAACTGCATGAGAAGACTTTGTCCCTCCAGACAGAAAAAGCCGCTAAGCAGCTTCCTGAACTCACACATTTTCTTTTTGGTGTTTTGTGCAGGGATAGATTTTTCTCTAGTGACAGCACTGTCATCCCAGAAAGAGGATATATAAAACAAACCAGAATAACAATCCTGGTGCTACCTTGTGTGCTTGAAGAGTAGATTTTCACACAGTCATTGAAAAATTGAGTCAAAATTCAGTCAGATTTAGAAGTGTTTGTATTGCCTCAAAAGCCTGGGCTGAGACAAAGGGAGAGTAACTAAATGTTTCTTTTAGAACCCAGATGTAGCAAAAGCAAAGCTGATTTCTCGGATGGCCAAAATGGGACAGCCCATGCTGCCTTTCCTTGCTGGGACAGCAGGGAGTCAGTTGGACTCCAGTGACTCAGAAATAGAGGTACCAGTCACAGCACTATGACTCTTTTACTGCTTTTCCTACACTGGAGGTTGCTTAAAGTGGGGTCTGCTGCAGTGGCTCTGCCCTTGTTCAAGAAAATCTGCTCTGGTTCTGTGACAGAAAGGTTCCCCTTGGGTTCCTGGGGTAACACCTTGTCTCAAGTGACCTTGGGCTCAGGCTGCTGGCTTGTTCTTTGGTATTTCTTGTAACGTGTATAAATGTTTTTAGGATCCCAGTACTCTGAGAGGGACAACACAGCCAGTGGCTTCGACCAGACCCTCCCAGCCAGCTCAGGCAGTGCTGCCCACCATGTCCACACAAGGTAACGTGCTGGGGAGCTGCTGCACTCCCATTCCATTCCACGAGGGCTGTGGGAACAGAGGATTCCTTCCAGGAACTGAAATACTAACTGAAAGCTTCTGATAAGCCGTGCTGATCCATGAGCACAAGACAATCCTTGGAGTGTTTCTTCATTATGGTCTTGTGCTTGAGGAAGAGCAGCTGCCATGCCTGAGCTATCTTGTCACTGGGCACTGAGATTTGTTGGCCATGGGATTTGTAAAAGGAATGTTACAAATCCTTTCCCAGTGCACAGTACTTTCAGGATTGAGGGAAATCCAAGTGAAGGGCAGCATGGGGCTGGCAGCTCTGCAGGGCTGGATGCGTCTTCCCATGATAGAATGGTCACATCAGCTGCTGGTCAGCTGAGCAGCCTTCAGAGTCACACCTTGTGCCAGCAAACTTCAGAGCTGTCTCTGTTTGAATGAAAAGAGGTTGTTTAAATGGAGCTAGAAGCGGGATTTCTGTGAAAGGTTACTCTTTTCTTGACATATTATCACTTGCTTGACTGGAGTTAATTTTCACAAGGTTGCAGATGGGCTTTTGTTAAACTTTTGTCTATTTAGTGGTTTGTTGGTTTGGTTTTTGCTATTTTACACCAGCTGAATTAAATTATTTCGAGCTGCTTTATAGCATGCTGAATTTATTTCTTCCTTTTCAGTACCTCAAGCATCTGGTGCTGCACCTTCAGTATCTTCTGCTGCTTTAATTCCTGCAACGATCCAGCCCCATTCAGCTCTGCCTGGAGGAGCACAGGGCTTTCAGGTACCAAAATGAAGTCAAGAAGAATATTGGCACTTCTGTCCTTTCTGTAGAGTCTTCTCCGTTGCTGAGAGCACAGACTTTAACATAAGGATGAGAATTCCCAACTGTTTCCTGTGACTCTTTGGCATTCTCAGGTTTTCATCATATGCCTCTTAAAATGTATTCCAAAAGGGCTATTTTTCTGTTTATGATGGGTTCTTAAACTAAGGATGAACCAGGCTTTGTTAATACCTGGTTTTGTAGCGGGTACAGTTAAAGCTTCCAAGTTCTTTAGCAAGGAGCCGTAAATTTGCAATCAAGTTGTGTTGTGTTTTTTGAGCCCTTTTTAGGAAATAACCTTGTGTTCAAATTAACATAACTTCAGAGGGAGCCGTTCACGTGCTGATCTGACTCTCACAAATGTAGGGTGACATAGTTTTGCTGAAATCTGAGTGAAGGTGGGAACTAACTAACCCTCAAAAGAAGAGTATTATTTTCCTTTCACAATGACTGTTACGTATTTTTACTTTCCATCTCCTTAATTCTTGGATTTTTTTCTTCCCAAACATCATCCTTGCCCTTGAGCTTAAAAAAAAAAATGAAACTGAGGAAATAGCAAAACACATTCTAACCTATTGAACTTGTCCTTCAAGGCATATCCAGGAGTGGCATTTGCTTACCCCCAAACAGCTGCATCTGCCTCTCAACTCCAGCCTGTGGGTCAGATGTATCCTGCTCCTTACCAAGGTATGTTTTAAAAGGTACCTGCTTCTCAGAGGCCTGCAACTCCTGCAGTAAAGAGTTTGTGATGATGATTTATAGCTGTGGTAGCACTATATGCTGTTTCACAAAATTTTTAATACCAAATAGGGGCAAACACTTCCCAATAAATACGCATCTCATTCTTACCATAAAGAGCTTTGTGCAGTGTGAAAGGGACTGGAATTGCTTTGTCTTCCTAAGACTGGGTATTACTAAAGGAATTTGGTAGATGTTGCTTCCAGTTATAAATAAGGCTGTAATAATAACCAACTCCCTACCAGCCAGGGAAAGAATTGAGCTCTAAAAGGCAAAACCTAGGAAGAACCAAAGGCTTTAAAGAACCATTTAAGTCATCCCAGTTGGTGAAGTCCTGAGTGTAGCTGAGCCTTTCTTGGAGCCTGTTTTTTCAGTGCAGTTTCAGAAGCTGACCTTCACTGCTGTGGTTTGATTGTGCCTCTGCTTTGATTGTACCTGTGCTGCTCTGGCGTGCCTGGGGGCTTTGCTGTTGTTGAGCTGAGCTGTCACATGGCTCAAGAGGTTCCTGTACTCAAACCTGCCTGTTGAGGTTATTTGGGAAATACCTACATTATTTGTTTTCCAAATACCACGTCCTTTTTTTTTTTTTTCCTGGGCAGAGAGTGGCTTTCTTGGTGGCAGGTTTGATGCTATCCAGGTTTTGCTGTATCTCTAGGCAGGTATTTCCCCTTGTCACAATAAGTCTCTCTTCTTTCCCTTCAAGCACCTGGAGATGTCACTTCCTTTTTGATGACAGAAGCTCGGCAGCACAACACTGAAATCCGACTGGCTGTGAGCAAAGTTGTGGATAAAATGGATCACCTGGCTGCCAAGGTATGGCCTGCTCAGGACCTTTCTGCTCTCCAGGTGTTCATACATGCTATTTTTGTTTCATTTATTAGCAAACACTCTGTGACAGTGACTCACTCAAGCTTTGCACAATAGAGCCCAGTCTCCTTTTCAACATCAGTGTTAGACAGGAGTTGTCCTCTTTGGTAAAAAGGAAACTTGTTGTTTTCAGGAGCTGGGGTTTTCTTGTCTTTGTTTTTCTGGAAGTCACTTAATCCATCCCCTTGTTCTGCTGAGAGCAGAATAGCTGGATCTATTTAAATGCCTGCATTAAGTGATACAGTAAATGAGTAAATTTCCCATATTATCACATTTTCAAGTGGTAGCAGTTCAGCTGCTGTGTAAAAACAAAGCTTAGGCTTGGGGAAAGGTGCTTTCTTACTGTCTTGAGTATCACATGATGCATTGTTTGGGGGGATTCCCTGCCCTCTGGGAGGTGTCACACTTGATTCAGTGCCTGTTCCCTGCAGCTGAGCAGAAGGAACAGTGAAATGCCTCTCTGCACGTGTCTGACTCTCACCTGCACCCATCAATTCATTTCAAATGGCTTAAGAATGATTTACCCCTGCAGGTGGAGGAGCTGAAGAAGCAAAGCACTGCTAACAGCTCGCTGCTGCCTGGCATCTCCTCTGTCACTATGGAAGCCTCCATGATCATGAGCAACATCCAGCGCATCATCCAGGTGAGCAGGGCCAGCCTGGATTCACTTCCTGCAGGAGCTGGGGCTCACAGTGTTATCCCTAAAGAGAGCAAATGTCCATTCACTCATGGGTTCTGTTTTTGCCTGGCCAGAATGAGGATGAGACTTACAATGATTTCCATCCCTCTTTCCCCCCCCAAAAAGCTCTTCTCAGCATTTTGGGGTTTGGGTATTTTCTGAGTCAGAGTTGTGGGTATTTAATAGGCCTTGACAAAAGTTCATGTGGGAGAAATTCAGCTTCTCAAACCATTATGGATTTAACCCCCAGTCTCCAGCAGAACAATTTCACAGCTGAAGTACCACATTGTAGAAACCACTTGCTTCTGATATTCACTACGTAATTTTATGCTTTGAAGCTTTTCTAAGCAGTAGCCTTAAAAACTTGGAGTTTTTGGGTAAGAAGGTCAACCAGATACAATATTTTCTAGAATATGATTTGGCAGCCACTGTGCTGTGCTAAGATTCTGCTAGATGTGGCATGGTGCCTTCCTGGGCTGTTACCACAGACGGGATGAGCCTCACCACTGTCCTGCATCTGTGCAAAACAAAGGTTTAATAACTGCTGCAAGGAAATCTGAGTAAGCTGAATATTCGTGCTTTAGGAGAATGAGAGACTGAAGCAGGAGATATTTGAGAAGAGCAATCGGATTGAGGAGCAGAATGAGAAGATCAGTGAGTTGATTGAACGCAACCAGAGGTAAGGTGTGGCAGCCTCATTGCATTTCCAGACTCTCCAGCTTACACTTGGGCATAACTGAGGGGTGTTTGTTAGGAGACAGCCATATTATGATAATTCTAATTTTTTTCTAAGATATTAAAAGAATGGGATTCTTCCCACCCCTTCTCTGTAGGGCTTATCCCCAGAACTTTGATTTACAGTAAACCTGAATGTGTCAAAGGGGAACAAAATCCCTCATTCTGTTTGTGAGCATGCTTTCCTTGCTTCTGGGTGTTGCTTTATTTTTGCTGGCTTTTTAGTGAGGTGAAGAAATTGTAGGGGATGTGGTGCCCTTTATGAAATTCAGCTGATACCAAGTTATCAAATCTCTTTGAACATGAGACATTTTCAGAGAGGTGAAGCCCTTATCCCAGCTGATAAAATCTCTGCTGTGCCAGGCACAGCTCTCCCAACCCTCTGAGATCAGCCTCTTAGTGCAGCACATCCTGCAGAATTGTCTGGGACTTGTCATGAATTCAGCAGAGAACTTCTGTACTTTGGAATGTCACTTCTTCTGTCTGAGCTCTTGGCTCCAAGCCCTGTTTCCAGGAATGCCCATGGAGTCTCCCTGTTCACAGGTATGTGGAGCAGAGTAACCTGCTGATGGAGCAAAGGAACCACTCCCTGCAGACAACAAATGAGAACACACAGGCAAGAGTGTTGCATGCAGAGCAGGAGAAGGTAATGGCATGAACAAAGCCAGGATTGTTGCATTAAAACAAGCTGAAGCCTTGTTAGTCAAGGCAGTTTTCTTAGAAGGCAAATGCAGTTCTGAACTTTGTTTTGAGAAAAAAAAAATAATGATTTGATGGCTTTCATGACCAAAGCACCACATGATATAACCATTTCATGCTGTCATAACTTCAATATTCTTATCTTGTATGAAAGTGTCTGATTTATTATTAATTGTGTAGGCATGTGGCTGATGTGTTGAGGAATTGTGTATCACAGGGCTTTTGAGTTGAAAATATTTCAGTTATTTAGTTGCACTGGTAGTTCCAGAAGAGTTTTATTCCTCCTATATAACTGACATAGAGTGAATATAGGTACAAGAAAAAATATTTCTTAGTGGAGTGTCTCTTCATTACTCTTTTGTGCTTTTTTAATGATAATCAGAAGCTGATTGTTTCTCCCAGTAACATGTGGTGCTTTTATGACAGGAACTGTTGGGAAATAGCTTTTAAACCAGTGAAATGCATTTATGTATGGCTGCATATCCTGAACCATCCCTGTAGGCCAGCCTAGCCTAGGAGTGCTGCTCTGGCTCTGCCATTGCATGGTGCCTGCTCTGCTTTCTCAAGCACTGGCTTCTTAAATTACACCAAGTTCATTCTTGCTCTGTGGCCTCCTGCCAAGTTGTCTCTCTCCAGTTCAAATGTGAGGTGACAAATGCTTTCTCTGTGTGAGAACCATAACTTGGTGCACCTAAAGCTGACCAGAACTGCAGCTTTCCAAAGTGTGGTAAAGAGCAGAGCAGGGAAGAGCTGATAGTGCTGAGAGCAGACAGGAAAGGGGGCTGCTTTTCCACCCCCAGCCCAGGCTGCACACCCACAATATGCAGGAGTGTGAGAGATTCTAACCAGGAATAAGTCAGACTGAAATAGTAAATTAAATTCCTTTCTCAGTAAGGACAGCATCCTGCTGGTACAGTAAGACTTGGGGAGGAATCATCTTTTGGAAGTATAAGATCCTCAGGAGTCTTTTGGGCCTCATCTTCAGCAGGACCCCACTGACTGAGCAGTCACTGTCCAGGGATGAGGTTACATGAGCAGGCTTCAGGTCACACCAGGAAAGCCCTGACTTGCACTGGGAGATTTCCCCTGGTTCTGTGGGAGTATTGTAAATGTGAAGGATGGTATTCCTTCCTCTTCCCTTTATCTAAGGGAAGCTTGCCCTGAGACTGCAGTCACTGGATCCCTAGGGACAGACAGAACCAAGGACGAGGATTGGAAGCTGTTTTATACATTGTTGACACACAGATAGGCACTCTCCATTTATTTGGTTGTACCCAGGATCTCTGAGGTGTTGGTAACTCACTGATTTTAATTGATGGATCTTTGGCCCTGGCAGAGCAAGTCACAGCTTTAGGTGAAGGCTTTGTGAACCATAAGTGATTCCCCACCTCTCTAGTGCAGGTCGCACCCAGGACTGCTCCCACCTCTGGTGTGTGACATACCCTAAGGATACCTTTAGTGTCTTTCTTTTTACATCAGGCTTCACTCCCTTTTTCTAAGCTTTTACAGTTCTTGGAGTAATTTAAAGGCTTCTCTGGCATGCCTTAGGCTCCTGTTATGAAGCATTTTGCTTTTCTGCTGATGAATGCCTCTGCCTTTCAAGTTGTGTTCTTAACCCTTCCTGTTTCCTGTCGCTGCTTTCTCTTCCCAGCACATGCTGCCAGTGGATCGGGGCTGGGACCAGGTGAGGCAGTGTCTGCTGACTGTGTAGGTGGTAGATGGTTGTGCCCTAGGTAGTGCCAGCCCAGCTTCCTCTTGAACTAGAAACTGATTGGCATGAAAAGAATTGTCTCAGAGCTTGAATGAGCATGGATCCTTCACTGGGAAAAGGGCTTTAGAGCTGGCAGTGTCTCCCCACTGGCCCCCTCTCTCTCGGGGAGCCCTTTCCAAGAATTCTCTCACATTGCTGCTTGTTCCACTCCCCATGGGAGAGCAGGATCACTGTCAGAGCAGGTACAGGTCACCCAGGATTCTTGGTACCTAAAAGCTGGAGGCTGGAGCTGAGCTGTGGACATGAAGAATCCTCTGTAGAAACTTCTGTCTAGTAACACTTCCTGCCATAGGATTTCCTAATTTTGTTTTCTTTACTTGCCATTAAAGACAGAGGCCAGGGTTAAAATTACCTTTAGATGTCTTTAGCTATGCCATGGGGTTTGGTTGTAGCATGCCAGGAGTCAGTATAGCAGTGGGACATTTATGGGAGCACAAGGGGAAAGCAGATCTGGTTTTGGCCACTCTCTGAAATGTTGCCTCCTCTTCAAAATGAGTGGTGTGGTATCCCAGCCCTCCAGGTCTGCACATCCTCATCATCACCACAATTAGAGCAATTTTGCTCACAGCTCTTCTGTGCCAGAAGATGTTGGTCCTTGTCTGGAGGGAATTCTCTTCAGGGGATAAATCAGAGAGAAAATCCAGTTCTCCTGACCTTATCTGTTACAAGAATGTGAAAAATCTGTTGGGAATCTGGAAATAGGCAGAGGTGTGGAAGCTGTTTAGGGATTCCCTGTGCAAATTCTGTCTCTGCAGAGTATCCTCTGAAGTTTGTGTGTCACTCAACAAGATTGGGAATGGAACTTTGTGTCTGTCTTGATGCCTTGAGCCCCTGCTAACATTGCTTACAAGTTGTCTAACAAGCTGTGCTAGTGCCTGGTTTTAGGTGAATCACTGACACTCAGCAATCCTAAATCTAAACAAGTCCCCAGATGACTGAGAACTGTGCTGGGAAATGCCAGCCTTGCCCACTGGCAGCTGAGGTGACCTCATATTGTGTGCTCTGGGGACAAGGTGCTCTCTGGCTGGGACCAGCCTGTGTTTTAAGTGGCTCTTACACAGTGATGTGTAAGCTTATGGAAGACAATTGGATGTTGGAGCCCAGGCCTTCTAGTCAAATAGATCTTTTCATAGCCTGAAAACTGAGCAGAGGCACCAGGCACTGGTACCAGGCTTAAACATATTTAACCTTTTCAGGAAAACTCACTGGGTTGAACTGGTGTGGTGATGAGGTTGTTGGTGGCCTCTTGCAGCTTTCTAGTCAGTCTGGACAAAACTGACATGGCAGAAAAGTCATTGTTGCCTCCTCAATCTGGAGATGTCTTCCCTGATAAGGCCTCCAACCCTTTTCCAGCTCTTCCTGAGAGAATAGTTCTGCTGCTTCCTCACACATCCCTTTTGGCCCCCTCTTTCCCCTGCTCCAATTTGTGCTCCAGGCCAAAGTTGCAGAGGAGCTGGCAGCTGCCACAGCCCAGGTTTCCCAGCTGCAGCTGGAGCTCACTGCCCACCAGAAGAAGGAGATGGACCTGAGGAAGCAGCTCTCCTGTGCTGTGCAGGATGCGGAGAGACAGGAGGCACAGCTCAACAAGCTGCAGGCACAGGTGGCAGGTGAGGCTGTTCCTGCCTGTCTCAAAGAGCTCCTTCATGGCTCTTTTCTTTTATAAGTTGTAGGTTTTTCCTGTCATCTGGGGTATCTTCTTGCTTTCCCTAGGATCAGTCACAGGGCATGGAAGAAGGATATGGATGCACTGAAATATCTGAGGGATGTGCATCCTTGTCACCACTGAAGGCAGTGGGATGACTCAACAAACAAAATCATCCTGTTGTAGGGATGCCTTCTGTAGAACAATCTCCTGGGTTTTCTGTCCAACGTCCTGTAGAGCAGCTAGAGATGTTCCAGTGGATAGAAAGTTGAGATAAACCTGAGGTGTTCATTCATTCCTCTGTGCTGGGCACTGTGATGGGCCTACCCTGAATCCTGGGGTCACTTCTGGACCCCACGTGATGAGAAGGACATTGAGGGGCTGGAGCACCAGGAGAGGCTGAGGGAGCTGGGAAAGGGGCTGAGCATGGAGGAAAGGAGGCTCAGGGGGGACCTTGTGGCTCTGCACAACTCCCTGACAGGAGGGGACAGCCGGGGGGGTCGGGCTCTGCTCCCAGGGAGCAGGGACAGGAGAGGAAATAGCCTCAGGCTGGGCCAGTGGGAATTTAGGCTGGATGTTAGGAAAAATGTCTTCACAGAAACGGTTACAAAGCATTAGAACAGGCTGCTCTTGATGAATTCTGATCCCCACTTCAGGCACAAGCAGAGTTGTTGACTGCACTCTGCATGAGACCTTGTTCCTCCCCATCAGCCCCCAAAACGTGCTCCCCTGCAATAGGAGTTGCACCCAAACTCACAGGGAAATGTGGGGGTGTGTTTGCAGAGCTCCAAGAAGCCTCTCAGGACACTCAGAGCAGGTTCAAGGCTGAGAAGCAGAGCCGCAAACAGCTGGATATGAAAATTGCAGCACTGGAAGAAGAGCTGTCAGACCTGAGAGTGGAAAAGGAGACTCTGGAAAGGGTATGTCCAGTACCAGCAACAGAGTTTCAGTTGTTTACTGAAGATTAACCCAAGGCTAACCAAAGGTTCTTGCTTTTGAATTTGTAAGTTAAGCAAATCTTGACTCATCTGCTGGCTGGTGGATGCTTTGTGCTTATTTGGGGTTTTATTTGTTTATTTAATGTCTTAGCCAGTAATGTGTCAACCTTCCTTACCTCTGAGATAACCTCAACTTGATTTCAAGGGGAGAAGTTCCCTGCCCAAAGAGCCTCTTTCTGCCTGAAGGAGAAAAGCTGCTTTGGTGCAGTCTGGCCTATTCTATGTCATGTTCTGTATTGCAGAATCTTGCAGAGAGGAAGAAGAAATCTCTCTCAGAGAGAGCTCAGGCAGAGGAGGAGATGGAAGAAATTCGCAGGTCGCACCAGCAGGAGCTGGACAAGCTCCGGCAGCTCCTGAAAAAGGCCCGGACCTTGACTGACCAGGCAGCAGCAGAGCAGGTGAGGACTCAGGGGAGCTGCTGCTCCAGGTCTGGAGGGTTTGTGGGAATCTACAGGTAGGAAATAATGTGAAAATGCTCAGGTAGGGGAAGAATGAAAGCGTTACCTGCTCGAATTCATGGGTTAGTGTCAAACTGAGGAAAGGAAGGGCAGCAAATTGAGATTGTAGTAGAGAGAAGAATATGGGACTTGTGAGGAGTGAAAGGTTTTTTAGAAATATGCCAAGAGGTCTGAAATCTGAGCCAGACCTTCTGGCCAGCCTGGGGGTTTGTGGCTGGAGCTGAACTGAGAGGTGTGGGTAGGAGCTGGTGGCAGCCACTGGGCTGCACTCCATGGGTGTCTAACCCTGGGCTTTCACCTCTTGTGCAAACGCAGATCATCGTGTGTGTGTGTGTGTGTGTGTGTGTTCCTGATGGTCTCTTATGCCATGGGCAGCTGTCAGTGATCCAGGCAGAGCTGGAGTCCCAGTGTGAAGCCAGATGTGAGCGTGCCCTGGCCTCAGCCAAGGAGCAGCACGCCCGGCAGTGCCAGGAGCTGTGTGAGCAGAGGGACTCCCTGCAGCACCAAGTGGCCCAGCTGGAAGAGAAGGTATAGGGCTGTTCTTTATTGCTGAATTGGGCACTAAATACCAGCAGCTGTAACCAACAGTCTTCTCCCACCTAATTAGAGCTTGACTTTCTATTTTCCTGCCTGTTATGGAGCTTAATCTCGGCCATCTCCAGGTGCAGTTGTTCTGTTGGGCTGGTGGGTTTATGGAAGGGGGAGAGCCAAGGTGCTGATAGGGCTGAACTTCAACAACAGCTACAACTTCCACTTATCTGCATTGTCCTAAGTGGCTGTTGTTGAGCAGAGGCTGTTTGGAGTGGGTGACTCTGCTAGGGGCTGTACCTGCTCTGGTTCTTGTGTTTCAGCTCACAGCTCTCAAACACTCAAAAAAAGCAGAGGAGCAAAAATTGTCAGAGATTCAGCAACGTTTGGAGGAACTGGAGCCTATCCAAGAGAAGGTAAAGGAGTAACACAGCAGCTGGATGGGAACTAGATGGGAACACCAGCCTCAGGCTAGTCCAGAATAATGAGGATGAGGGTTTCCAATAATGTAGGGAAGGAATAATTTCAGGTGGTTTCCAGCAAACCAGAACAGGCCCAATAATGAAGCCCAGCCTTCATTTCACTGGGATCTCAGTGATGCTGCACCTACCTATTCTTGGTGGCACTTGAGGAGCTGATGACACAATTGTGACTCTCCAAATCTGGCTTGGGTGTCCTTATTTTGATGCCGTTGCTTTTGGCCAAATCTTTTGTGACATACTTAAAACTCCACTCAGAGTCAGTGCCTCAGTAAAACCCTTCCCAAGTCAGCCCTCGAGGTGAGGCTCTGGTGTGAGGAGCAGCTCTGAGGGTGGGTTTCTCTTGGCAGTACTCAGCCCTGCAGGCAGACGTGGTGGTGCTGAAGGCTCGCTACGAGGAACGGATCCGAGACCTGCAGAAGGATCAGGATGGATCTTCCCCTGCAGACTTTACTGAGCAAGTGAGCTTGACTCTCCAGTAGTTCTCCTTCCTAAGCAAATGGATTTACCTTGAATTATTTCTCTTTGAACTGACATAAGAAGGAAAAATACAATTTTCTCCACAGAGCACTGTGTATGTAGTAACAGTCCACAGAGGAAGAAAAGATGGGATCTTACTTGGAATCATGGTCACACAGAATGGTCTGGGTTTGGAAGAGACCTTAAAGCTCATCAATTCCACCCCCTGCTGTGGGCCTGGATCACTGATCACCTTCTACTATCCCAGGGTGCTCAAAGCCCCAATGTCCAGCCTGGCCTTGGACACTGCCAGGGGTCCAGGGGCAGCCACAGCTGCTCTGGGCACCCTGTGACAGAGCCTGCCGACCCTCCCAGGGCACAATTCCTTCCCAATATCCCATTTATCCCTGCCCTCTGGCAATGGGAAGTCATTCCTTGTGTCCTGTCCCTCCATCCCTTGTCAACAGCCTCACTCCATCTTCCTGCTGCCCACTTTATTGCCTGACTTTTATTTCTTGTTAAAACTTTACATTTGAGGTTTATATTTAAAAACTAAAGTAAGAAGTGCCAGTTTGCCTTGGCTTTGTGCAGCCTGCCTCAGTTTGGTTGGATAAGTTTGGGTCATAGAGAGTGGTTCTGAGCTAAGGTGGCCTGATGTGATGAGGATTTCTGGTTTGGAAAGTAGATTATTTGAAAAACGACATGTATGTGTTTGATTTTATTGTTTCTTCCCTTGCAGAAGTGCCTGATGTTGAGTGCAGTGCTAGCATGCTAATGAATTGTATCTCTGTTTCCTGTCATGCTCTTTTGCAGGTAAAGAAGATAATGAATGGTGTATTTCAGTCTCTTCGGGGTGAATTTGAGCTGGATGAGATGTACAGTGGCAGGACTGTCCTGGGGGTCGTCATGAACACTATCAAGGTATGACAGTGGTGAGAGAAGAGAAGAGAGCCTTGGGCTAAAACCTCAGATTTGTGCTGTGAGACTGAAATAACTGAAGGAGGATTCATTGTGGGTAGGAGGAGGTGATACAGGGATTTGTGATGGTTTGTATTTAGGGTATAACCTGTGTTCTCTCTGCTCCCTTTTCCAGATTGTAACACTGCAGCTGCTCAACAGGCAGCAAGAGAAACCGGAACATGGCAGTGAAAATGAGGAATCTGGCACAGGAGCAGGGAGACAGGAGGGATCACCTGGAGCAAAGACTGAGCACAAACAGCCCCTGCAGCACAGCCCAGCACAGAGCACTGCACCCCCAGCTGATCCTGGGGAAGCGACCAGAGGCTCCCTGGAGTCTGAGCAGGAAGGCCAGGCTGCTCCTCACCCTGCCAGGCCCAGAGCTCCTGAGGAGGAGCAGGAGACACCAAGCAGTGGGGTGACAGAAGAAGAGAAAGTTCAGGAGGAGCATCTCCCTCCCACAACTGATCCCAGCCTGGATGCTGAGAAGGGGCCTGTACTTGCAGGACAGCCTGTCCCTGGGCTGGAGCAGAGGCTGGAGAGTGTTCCCATCGGGAAGGCTGACCCAGAACAGGGTTCCTCTGCAGTGTCTTTGCAGGCAGAAGCTGCAGAACCCTCTGTTCCAGGAGCCAAGCCAGGAGAGGTGGATGAGGCAGCGCTTCCAGCACATCCAGCTGTGGAGCAGAAGGCAGAGGAGGCTGTGGGAGGTTTAGAGCCTCCTCCCTTAAATGGGGAGGAAGGGGGTGGCACAGACCCATGGGATGGAGCTGGCTCCGAGCAGGAACTTGCCTCGGTGTCCAGCAGAGCACAGCCAGGCTCAGCTGTCCTGGGAGAAACTCCAGGAACGCAGGAACTGGGCTCCAGCCCCAAGCACACAGATTCCAGGTGAGGGGTGGTGCTGGGAGCCAGGCTCAGCTGTGGCTGGGACAGCAGCAGGCCCAGGGGCTGGTCCAGATGTGTCCCTGCTGAAGGACAGGCTAGGGGTGCAGCCCCCTCATGGTACTGGCACAGGGTGGCACCAGCCAGGACCTGGCACAGACCAAGGCTGCCCAAGGCACATTCCACCAGGAGCAGCCCCAGAGCAGCCTCGTGTCTGCTGGAGGCAGTAGAGAACACTCCCAGAGGAGTGTGCAGTTCCTGTACAGTCTGATCCTGGTGCCTGCCAGGTCCCAGACTTGCCCTACACTGCTGAACAGTGCCTGCCACAAAGATTTCCCTCAGTGACAAAGCTTTGCCATATCTCAGTAACAGAACTTGTAAAAGGAAATCCCATCCTCTGAGAGTGCACTGCTTTTATCTCCTTGCAGCCTCTTTGAAGATGACAACTTCTTTGAAACAGCATCTCCTAAACTACTGAAGCCTCAAGTTCACTCTGAAGAGGAGGATGAGGAGGAAGTGGTATGTATTTGAGTGTTTGGGTATTTGGGACTTTGCTCTGGTTGAGGCATGGTCTGCAGCTTGTCTGTAAAATCCTCCCTGTGGCAGCAGGGGCCTGGCTGAGCTCAGAGCTCCCCATCCCCATTTACTCCTGTGTAAATCAGGAGTGTCTGTGGTGGTGACTGAGCTGGGAGGGGCTGGCTGAGGGAGTGGTGACAGACTCCTGCTGGCATGAAATCAGTGGGACTTGCCAGGTTAATTGAAGGGTTTTAGTGTTCGGCCCTTCTCCAATCCCTTTTAGCCTATGAGCAGCTCCTGGAATTCTAGAACCACAGAATCCTTGGTTGGAGAAGACCTTTAAGATCAAGTCCAGCCACCCATGTAGCACCATTCACCATTGAACCACATCCACCCACATTTTGAACACTGCCAGGGATGGTGACTCCACACTGCCCTGAGCAGCATGTGCCAATCTTTACATTCCTTTCCATCAAGAATTTTTTCCCTGCTATCTAATCTAAACCTAATCTAAACAGTAAACATCACATGAGAAATAAAAACTTGGGTAATGAGGCTTCTTGTTCCCAGCTCCTCAAAGCTAGCAGAGATTTCAGAGCAGTTTGTGTAGTAGTTATCAAATGCCAGGAAGCTGCTGGGGCTGACCAGTTTCCCTCTGGTGTGGCTTGCAGAGCATGAAGGGGCGTCCCCCTCCAGCGCCACTCTTCGGTGACGATGATGATGATGACCTGGACTGGCTGGGATGAAGATGTGGCTGCTGAGCCCTCTCCTCTGGGCATGGCCTCTTCCCGTGCTCTGAGCCCTTGGCGAGCTGCACAAATGGGACATTGGGAATGACCAGGGACTTCCCAGCTCTTGTCCTGCAGATGGATGGGGGTTGGCAGCAGGGGGCTCTTCCTGCACTCCTGGGTGCTCAGCCCTGTTGCTCTGAGCTGCCACACACTCTGGGGTTGTGCTGAGTGCAAGAGCCACCCACTGTCCCCCTCCCCTGAGCCCTGGATTCATTAACCTCAAACTTTCTGCAAAAAGGAACTTGGTGAAGAGCTTCAGCAGATCAAGTCTGGCAGGACCATGCAGTGGCAAGACCCTGTTAAAAAATCAGACTAAAATCTCCTTCCCCAGTGATCAACTCCTTGGCATATTTCTCTTAGTCCCCAGGGTGGCTCCCAGGGACCCTGCACCCTCTCCCCACTGTGTCTGAGCCATGTGCTGCTGGAGGTTCCCCCAGGAAACCCAGTCAGGTGTTTCTTGTGAGCCCCTGGCTCTGCACAAGCATCTTGGGGAGCCCTGAGGGCTGAGGTGGTTCAGGTGGGCACTGACTCAGAGCTGTGGCATAGGTGGTGCTGGACCTTGGAGCTCTGGTAAACCAGGGCCTGAGCAGCTGTGATGGGTGCAAGGAGCCCAGTCCCTGCTGTGTGTCAGGCACTCACAGGCAGCTCCTCTCCTGTGCCCAGAGCTGAGGTGGTTTTTGCTGGGCTGTGTTTCCCTGTGGGAGCAGTAGCACAGCTCTGGGATGTGCTGCATGGTCAGGAAGTCCTTCCCCACAGCCCAACTCCTCTCCTGTGCCTTTGGCTCTGCTGCTGTTAAAGTGTGACCATCTCAGTTGAACTGTAGAGAGGGGTAGGTACAAGGCCCAGGCTGGGCCACGCAGTTTGGGATGTCACCCTGCACTCTGAGGGGATCAGGAGGGGAAAGGAGTGAGGACCAAGCTGGGCAAACAGCCTGGAGCTCTCACAGCACTTTTATTCTCCACGTGTGGGCACTAACACAACTTCACCCCAGAAGTCTTGATAACAGCTAAACCCCTTCACAAAATGGAAGGACTTAAAATAATTCTACTAATTCTGTGGTTTAGTTTCTACACCTTTACAGTCTCTGACTAGAATTAGATCTGTGTCCCTCCAAAGTGATTTCTTGGGAGGAAAACACCCAAAAGAGCACTGGGTGTTGCTCTTGGGAGGTGTGGCAGGTTCCTGTGCTTCACCTTCAGTGTCACAAATTGCCAAATGCAGCTGAAATTGGGGCAGAGACCAAAGCCTGTGACAGCCACCCTGCTGCCATGCAGGGTGACCTGAGCTGGGCCTTCCTGGCCATTACTAAGTGCTGAATATGAGAGTGTTTGAAACTGGATTTTCTGGGGGTGCTTGTGCTGCTCTGAGTATCAGTGCCCTGATGTGGCCTCAGGACCCGTCCATGCAGTGTCCCAGGGGCAATCATTGCTCGTACTAACAAGTTCCACTTCTTGTTCCCCGTTACAGACAGACACCCTGAGGGATTTGCATTTCACTTCTTGCAAAATAAAGTGCAATTAAAACTGTACTTATTGCTTGCAGTGGCTTTACTTTAGTTTGGCTTCATCTGTCACCTGAAAACTGAGCTCTGACTTAAATTTGGAATAATTTGATCTAGAAGTTGTTCTTGTCTGTTCTTGTTGTTGAAGCCCTCTCCTGGGAAAGGAGAGAAGGGCCCTTGTGCTGTGGTTCCTTGGGTTCTCACACAGGACTGTGTTGGTGTGAGAAGCTGGAGCACAAAGAACTGTGATGGTCACAGAGGGCACTTTCCTGGTTCCTGTCAGATTTTAGGGGAGGGGATCTTGGGCATCTCCAAGGGTTTGCAGAGCCCAGTCCCTCCTGAGCTGCTCTGGGGCTGCAGGAAGCTTCAGCTCTGCTGTGCCTGGGAGCCCTGGGCAGGGATTGGGGTGCCAGAGTTGAGTTTGAAACTTGTCCCCCCCATTCAGGCCCAGCAGGTACTGCAGCCCCTTCCCCACCCTGGCAGCTCCCTCTACCTCAGCCTGGACTCAGGCTCGGGATCTAAATGAACCCTGTTACCCCCTGTGCCTGTGTGAGCTCCTGCCTGGGGTGCAGGGGGGAGCTCTGGGCCTCCAGGGGCAGAGCAGCCCCGGGGAGGGAGGGACATGCCAGGGCCCAGAGAGGACAATGCTGCCTCAGGGGCTGTGATGGCTAACCCTGACCCAGGTGCTGAGTTCTGGCCAGAGGTGGTGAAGTGGTTTCATGTTCGCCAGTTTCTGTTTCCTAAAATTAGTGTAGTGGTTGAAGTGCTTACTAGAATTATTCACTCTATTTCTGCTGTGAGATAGGATTAGCGGAAAAGCAAAGCAGGCTCAAAGTTTAAAAGGGTATAAAGACAGATTTATTAACAAAATTACAAGAGAGAAAAAATTAGTAAGAATCAGAATACAATCTTCAAAACACTTCTCCTCTCTCCCAACAGCTTCTTTTCTTTCTCACAGACAACATATAAAGACAAAACTTGGAACTCTAGGTCAGTTTTACTACTTATAAAATTGTCTTTCATCAGTTTATTTAGAGAAGTCTCTTTTGGTTTACCATGGAGCTTTCCACAAGAAAGAACAGTCCGCTTGCAGCTTTTAACTCACAATGCAGCCACCTGGGAAATCTGCAGTTGTGAAGTCCCTCCCATATCACACAGCCTCCCACCGCTGTAATATGGGCCATGGATACTCATGGGGTATGATTTTAAAGATGAACGGTTCCAAAAGCAGAGGTTTTTCTTCATCTCTAGGAACAGAGATCTTTTCTCTTTCTAGGGACAGATCCTTATCTTCATTTATCTCTCTCTCTGTTCAAGCTTCTCATGAGATCACAGCTACTTTAACATTGACTTAGTCGATCACAAATGCCTTTGCTTATATCTACAATTTGAATACTCTCATCATCTCCCCAATGCATTTTTTTTCTCTGACTTAAAGGGATATTCCAGCATATTACAGTCTGTTACTATGGCTCACAAAAGACTTTCAGCCGAAAATCTTTGCATCTCTTCTAAGAGGTAACTGTACTGACTTTGATGTCTTTATATTGTCTCTCTATGTGTCTTTAATCTGTCTTTTCTCTCACTCAGAGAAAGGTTAGTGCTTTGCAAGTTTCATCTGTGCAAGGAAAGAGTTAACGTTCTCCCAGGTCTGCAGAGGGCATGATGGTTCTTTCCCTGGGAAATAGACGAAGGTGGTAGATCAGGCCCTGTGCCAGGGCTGGAGCTAGGATCTCAGGCAAGAAGGAAAAGGATTCTTCCCAGCAGCTCTCTGATTTTTAACCTGTGTTTTCACAGAGGCGTATCATCTTTCTAGTGGCTACACCAAATGTCAATATTCAAACCTAGTCCCTGACTGATTTTGCGATAACTTTCTTGCAAAAATAACTTCCGTGCAAATCCAGCACAGGTGGGTGAACCACGGAGGACTTTGCTGAGGATGTGCCCAAGGCGGCTGCCGGGGGCTGGGAAGGAGAGGACCCCCTGCTCCATCCTGGCCCAGGTGCTCAGCCCCTGCCCTGCCTGCTGAGACTCATGGACCCAACAGAAAAACACCTGGACGTGGTGCTAGGCCCGTGTCTGGCTTCAATGTCTTGTGTCTCTTGAGGGGCTGAGCCTGTCCTCAGCTGCCTCATCCCTGAGCTGCCTTCTCCCTCCGCGGGCACCGCGCCGGGCTCCCTCCTCCCGGGAAAGGGCTTTGAGTTGCCTTGGAACAGCCTCGCCCCCAGGGCAGCCCTGCGGGACCCTGCCCGGCCCCTCTCAGCCCGTCCCCGTTGCCGGCGGGGCTGCACCGAAGCGCAGCCGTGGGAGTGTTCCGGTCCCCGGCTCCGCGACGCCGGGAAGCCGCGGTGGCCCCACGCTGCGCCTCCCGCCGAGCTGTGCCTGGGGACCCGGGGACATTCGGGACAGAACGTGAGCACAGCCGGACCCCGGGGCGAGGAAAGCGCTGCAATAAGTTAATTATTAAAGAGTCTGATGGCCGGGGGCTCTCGTCTGGGGCAGCCGAGCGTCCTGCGGGCCCCAGGGCTGCATCCAGGCAGGTGCTGAGCCGTGGCCGTGGCCTTGCCCACCAGGTGTCCACGGCCTGGGAAGTCCCTGACCCATCGCCGGGTCCATCCACTGGGCTGGGGCGGCTTGGGAATGGGATGGGAGCCCCTCCGCCATCCGGATCTACTTGAGGAAGACGAGCAGGAAGAAGGTGGAGACGATGAGCACGAGGATGCCGGCGGCGAAGCCGAGGCGCAGGTTCTCCATGGAGGCCGGCGGGGGATGCGTGTCCAGCAGCAGCCCCCGGCCCAGCAGCCCCAGCACGAAGGCGTGGGGGGGCTCGGAGCCGCGGCGGAGGTCGCAGGGGGACACCGAGCTGCTCACGGCGAACACGGGGGCGTGGGACGAGCACAGCGCGGCCACGGAGCGCGACGAGCCCTGGCCGGGGTCCGCGGGGGCACCGCCGCCGTCGTCCCGCTGCGGCTGCCCACGCGGGGACCCCGGGTCCGGTGCCACCGCCGGGGCCAGCTCGGGCAGCAGCGTCACCATCCTGCAGAAGGGGCAGCTGACGAAGGCCACGGTGGCAGAGCGACACACGAGCCTGCGGAGGCAGCGCTGGCACAGCCAGTGGCGGCAGGGCAGCTGCTGGGCACCCCCCCCGGCACCCCAGTACGCCTCGTAGCAGATCCCGCACTCCCGGCCGGGCTCGGGCCCCGCTGCCATCGCGCTCCGCAGGCGCGGCACGGTCAGGCCGCTTTTGAAGGCGGGGGGCGGCGATGGCCGAGCCCGGGGAGGGCTGAGGGGGCCGGGGAGGGGAGAGGGGCCGGGGCGGCCGCCCCTCGCTGAACTTCAGCCTGGCCCCAGGGTGCCCGGCGGGCGCTGGAGCGGCACAGGGAACGCTCCACCTCCACCGCAGAGCTGCTGCCCCTAAAACACCTGCTGCTCTTTCCCTTTTCCCTTTCCGAACCCATCTCAATACTCCCCAAGCACAGTTTCTGTCATTGTTAATGTAGTTTAGGACCAGCTGAACAGTGGGCACAGCAGCCCCGTCATGCACCCATTTCCCACCAGCCTAGGGGTCTGTTTGTCACCCCAGGGCAGGAGGTGACACCTCGGGGTTCCAGGGATGGACAGGGGAGGTTTGTCATCACAACTGATGAGAGAAGATGCCATGAAACACTCCCAAAAGGCATTTTGGGCACTGCTCCATATCTGGGTCTCTGCTCTGTTAATTCCCTAGCACTATCCCAGTAGACTTTGAATCCTCAAACTCCCCCATCTATTTTTTATGATACACTTCAGTGTGTGTGTTATGTCATCTCAGAGTCACACGTAGATTTTTCTTCAGATATTTTTAACTGATAAAAATAGATAAAAATAACTACCAGGTCTCCTTGCCAGAAACGTACTACATAAGGCCTGAAAAAGATACGTAGCCAAGTGTTACATTGTGAGAAGGAGCACAGGCACAGGACGGCGCCCTGAGCACAGGGCGGCTGCAGCCCCTGACTGCCCAGCACTGCTGGGGCTGGGTGAGGCCGAGTGTGGGGTTTTTATTATTATTTTACTTTTTCCCCGCAATCTCAGAAAGTGCCCAGACTCCTGGGTGATGCTCCAGCTGTTTTGTCTGACCCGTGGCTGAGCGGGGCTGTCCCTGCAGCTCGTGGGGCTGCGGTGGCCCTGGCGATGAAGGGCAGCCCGGCACTGCCGACAGCCCCGGGAAGCGCTGGCATCTCTTTACGGGCACTGTCCCCGAGTGGACCTTGTCCCCAGCTCCTGTCACCCATTACCACCTCAGCACGGCCCGGCGGTCACCGGATGGGACCGGAGGATGGAGGGGGCGGTGGGAATGGAGGGGGGGTGGGATGGGGGGTAGAGGGGATGGAGAGGGTGTTGCAGCATCGCTGCTGCTGACCGGGTGTGGGAGCAGCCCTCGGGACTCTCCTCCCTCTCCGGCCGGACCCGTGGGGTCCCCGTGTGGTCCCTGACTGCTCCGGGGAAGGGGCACAGGGGAGGCTCCAGCGGACTGGATCCACTCTCCCTGCTCCTCGCCGTCCCTCAGGCCAGGGCTTCTGACCCCTCCTCCTCCCCGACCCCAGAGAATGCCGAGGGAGGGGGAGCGGGGAGGACTGAGAGTGCTCCACGACCCTTCCTGTCCCCATTCGGGCACCTCCTCCACGGCTCCCCTCCTCCACTCCAAGCACCAGCTGCTCCTGGTGCAGCCCCTTGCCCCTCCCCGGACAGGACCTGCCTGCTCTGATGTGCAGCAGCAGCAAAACGTGAAAACAGAGGCTGGAAAAACATCTCCAGGGTGTTCCCAAGGCGCCGGCCCTGGTGCTATGGCACGTCCCCAGGACACTGGTGGTACTGGGCACGGGCCACCTCCACGAGGCCACACACGTGTCCCACAGGGATGCTCTGCATGCGGCAGCTCATGTGAGGCAACACAAGCACAGGGTCCAAGGTCTCCCCTGTCTGGACATCTCTGGGGCAGCTCCACAATGAGCAACACCCAGGGAGAAGGCCCAGAGCCTCAAATTCTTCTGTGTCTGACAAGATGATGAGAAGGAGGAGGTGACATTGGGACAGCCGGGCATGTGGTGGCCCCGTCACCGCTCCACAACCCCGGCTCTCAGCCATCCCCCTCTGCAGAAGGAAAGAGGCACAAACACCCCCAGCAGAAACCAGCTGCAGTTTAATGGTTGCTCCTGGGGAAGGCTGTGGCGGCACCGGGCTCGTGGCAGCATTTTTATATTTCAAGGTCAAGAGCCAAGGGACAGACAGTAATTGCTACTACTCAGTGACAATGGAGACGTCCCCACACCCCAATGCACAGAGGCACTGTGGATCTGAGCTGGCCACAGCCCCAGCCCTGCACCAGTGCTGTCCAGTGGCAGCAACACTTTCTCCTCCCTACAGGATTTGGGGATGAGGGACCCCGCTGGGCTCCTCTGGCCAGGGCAGGTCCCTCCAGTCCTGGGGGTGTTGCACTCTCCCCTCCCTCAGGAGCAGGAACCGGGGGCTGGGGAGCTGCCCCAGACCTTTGGCATGACAGAGGTACAAGGCACTGTCAGCACACAAAGAACAGCATGTCCTGGCCGAATCCTCCCACAGGAAATTCCCCCACCTCCGGGCAGCACTGCTGGAAGCACTCCCCGTGTCCCCAGGGGCCAACACCTCTGCCAGAGAGGAGGAGCCACAGCTGCACTCAGTTTGTCACCCCGGCACGAGGACACTGGGCGGGCAGGCAGCAGGAAGGGATTCACTGAAGGAGCCCCAGCTGGGTGCTGAGAAGCCATCGGGGAGCCGGGAGGATGCTGAGGCTCACGGGTGCAGCCAGCGCGGGGCCGGGCACGGGGAGGGCAGTGCTGGTCGTGCTGGTGAGGGGCTGTCAAGAGGGGATGAGCGGCAGCGGGGAACACCCCGGGAGCGGGGACGGTGCCGCCCGGGCCGGTCTAAGCGCTGTGGAAGATGCGGATGCGCTGGGCGACGTCCTGGCGGCACAGGGGACACGAGTGCAGCCGCTCGCAGCAGCCCTGGCAGCAGCAGACGTGGCCACAGGGCAGGAAAATCATCTGGGGCTGGGGGAGAGACAAAGAGGGAACACGGAGAGTGCTGCTGTCCCTGAACACCGGTCCCAGCACGGGGGGAGCTGGGGAGCACTCGGGGGTCTCAGCGTGGAGAGCAGAGCCCCGCGCCCCGATCTCCACCCCCCCGGGTGTGCGGGGCCTGGGCTGTGCCGAGCAGGAGCGCGATGGGACACAGGGAAGGACACGGGGGGCTGAACTGAGCAGCCCCGTGAGCGCTTCCCACGGCAGGTGGGTGGAACTCAGCGAGGTCCTGCCCAAGCCCGCACGAAGCCCTGTCCGTCCCTTCCCTGCCCTTTTCTCCCTCCATCCCCGCTGTGATGCCCAGCCCCGGCTGTGCCCGGGAGCTGGCGGGATGAACACCGGGCACTGCCAGGGCCAGGCTGGGGACAGAGCCCTGGGGATGCGCTGGATCCTGCCCTCCCTCTGCCCGCTGCTCCAGCCCCGGGCTGTGCCGGGTCTCACCTCCTGCTCCATGCACACAACGCACTCCGATTTCTTCGCGTCCCACTGCAGCAGTGGGGCCGTGGGGGCCGCGGGGCTCGGGGGCTCCTCCAGGGGTGCGCTGGGCTCCGGGGCCACAGGGGCCTCGGTGTCCTCTGCCCTCCGCAGCTCTGCAACCACAGCCAGGTGTGAGGCCCCTGAGCACTGCCCATCGCCCACTGCAGCTCTGACCGCCCTCCCTGCCTCCCTTCCTCACACACCCACGGGAGGTGTCTGGACCCACACAGTGCCCTGCTCTGGGCTCAGGTACCTGCTGTGAGTGTAAAACGTGGCAGAAAAGAACTGGGGGTACCTGGGATGGTCGTGGCCACAGCCAGGATCTCCTGAGCCCGCCTGAGGATGGCACGCTGCAGACCAGCCTCTGTCACGCCGAGCTGTGGGGCAAGGGGAGGGTGTTGGCCCCAGAAGGACAGCAGGCTGATGTCTCCAAGGGGACACTGAAAAATCCTGGGCATTGCTGGCAAGACGTGGCCAGGCCAAGGAAAGCCCCTCTGCCAGGCACCAGCAATTCCCTGGTGCTATTTGTACTACAGAGAGCATCTGGAGGATGTTGGAAGATGGAGCCAGGCTGCAGTTCACCCTGCAAGTCAGTGGGAGAGCCACTGCCCACAGGGGCAGGCAGAGCAGCACAGTCCTTGTGGGGAGGTGACACAGCAGAGCACCAGCACTTCATCCTGCCAGGCCCACCAGGCACAGCTGGGCTTGGGGCAGGGACAGGGATAATCACTGCTGGTGCTGTCCCACGCTGTGGCTCTGCTATCTCATACCTTTTCCAGGTCACTGACGCTCATGGTGCCGAGCGTTTCCAAGGATATTCGGTGGTGGGCGAAGATTGGCAGGTACTGCTCAGCAGAGAGCTCCAGCAGCAGGGTCACCAGCTGCTGCTCCAAACCCTTCTCCTGCAAAACATGGAATGAGCTCCCATTCTGCACCCCTGAGGCCAGGCAGCAGCAGGGCTGGGGGTGTGCTCATCCCTGCCCTGCTCCAGCTGTGCTGCATCCCAAACACACCAAAGCCTGGAAGCCCAACAGCTGGAGCAGCTGGCCCCAGGTGTTTTATGGGCATGGTTCAAAATGTTGAGGTCTGGGAATCATTGAATATCCTGAGCTGGAAGGGACCCACCAGGATCATCCAGCCCAGTCCAGCCCCTGCACAGACACCCTACCAACCCCACCCTGGGCATCTCTGGCAGGGCTGTCCAAAGGCTCCTGGAGCTCTGGCAGCCTCGGGGCCGTGCCCATTCCCTGGGGAGCCTGGGCAGTGCCCAGCACCCTCTGGGGGAAGAACCTTTCCCTGCTCTGCAGCCTGAGCCTGCCCTGACTCAGCTCTGTCACAGTACTGATAGTCTGTATCTAGACAGATAAATCTGGCTATAATAAGAAAGCCAATTTGGCTCTCCTAGTTCGATAAACAGTCCCTAGGTGAATAATCATAGGACAGATTTAAACTCAGAGACCTCAGCCAATCCCTCTCAACCCTAAACTCAAATATATCATTAACCCAGGCAGCTGGGCAGTGTCAAGACCAAGACCAATCAGCTATATAAACCCAGAAGATTCAAACCTCCTATGAAAAGGGCAGCCATAATAAACTTATTGCTGTTCGTTAATGAACCTTGGTGAGTTCCTGTCATTTCTGTCTCCAACCAACAACCCCTAACGTAATACAGCTGCAGCTGCTCCCTGGGTCCAGTCCCAGAGCAGAGATGGGAGCTGCCCCTCGGGAAGAGCTGCAGCCCCCAATGAGCTCCCACACATGAAAAAACTCCTTTGGCAATCCATTGGATTGGACCTGTGTGAGCGGTCTGTGCCCTGCTCCCAGCCTTAACTTAGGGGGTTGCCCTCGCTACCCCCAGAGCACAGCAAAGCAGAGCAGAGCCACAGTGGGAGCAGGAACAGCAGCAGCACCTGGAGTTTCAGGGAGAGGGGCTTCTGGTTCAGCAGGCGCTGGTACTGGATCAGCCAGTAGTTCTCCTGTTTGGTTTCGCTCTTTGCCTCCATTTCCAGCTGAAAAACAAACTCATCCATTCAGCAGCCTGAGGGAACGTGGCCAGGGGGCTTCAGGGATGGGTGTGCAGGAGGGAACCCCCAGCCTGGGCAGTGCAGCACCCAGCCAGAGCACTGTGATGGGGCTCAAACAGGCATTTCTGACTCCTGCAGGCTGGCCCCACTTTGACCCTGTCCAGTCCAAGGCTGTGCATCTCCCCACTCGCATTTCCCCAGGCCCTGTGGCCTGGTCTTCTGAGGCTCAGGAGAGTCTGGAGATCTTCAGGACTGCAAGACCACAACTCCCATCCCTTGTGCTCATCCTGCTGACCACTCCCTTCCCAGCAGGGTCACTGATGGTGATGATGGTGCCCCATGCTGCACCAGAGTGCTGCTATGTCCCCCAGCTTTATGTTAGAACTTCCTGGGGCTAAACTGGCCTCTGGATCTGGACACAGCTCTGCTCTGCTCCCCTTCACTCCCACACTGAACCATGGACTCTCCCTGCAGCCAACCCAAATGCTTCCTCATCCACAGCACTTCATGAGGGGCTTCATTACCAGGATTTGTTGCAGTTCTTCCTCCCTTTGCTTCTTCTCCTTGAGCAGCTGCTGCAGGAGGCAGCCAAGTGTCCGGCGCTGCTCCGTGATGGCCTCCTGCAACAGGAGAGCTCTGGCAACCACATCCTCACACTGCTGCCACCCTGTCCCCTTCCCAGCAAAGCCCCTGCCAGTCCCTGTGGCTGTGTAATCCCTGTGTCCCACAGCTCGGATCCTCTCCTAGCAGCTGTCAGGGCAGAAACAAGCTGAACATGCTCCTGTCAGCCCCGCACTGCTCTGAGCAGCCCCAGCCCACCCTGGCTGCAGCAGCTCCTCCTCACGCCATCAGAAGTTCAGCCAAATATATTCATGGTACCCCTCCTTAGAATCATGGAATCTTAGACTGGTTTGAGTTGGAAGAGACCCTAAAGCTCATCTCGTTCCACCCCTGCCATGAGCAGGGGCACCTCCCACTATCCCAGGGTGCTCCAAGCCCCATCCAACTGAGAAAAGACCACCTGAAAGTAGGTCTGGAATCCTACAGGTAAATAGGACCAGTGAGGTCCCCATGCTTTGGGATGCTTCCTTTCCCTGGGGTCTCACCCCAAGCACACCAGGGCAAGGCCAGGCATCCCTGCAGCCACTCCTTGGCAATGGAGAGTTAAGTGGCTTGGAAATGTCCCCCCACGTGGCACCTCTGCAGCTTCAGTCCCAGCTCACCCACATCTGAGCAGAGGCCAGTGGTCATCAGCCACAAGGACTTCCCATGGACAGAGGGACAAGGATCCTGTTACACTCTGAAGTTTGGGGAAACCTTCACTGATCACAGAATCCCAGACTGGTTTGGCTGGAAGGGACTTTAAAACCCATCTTGTTCCACCCTCTACCATGGGCAGGGACACCTTCCACTGTCCCAGGGTGCTCCAAGCCCTGTCCAGCCTGGGATCAGCACCTCGACCCTGCACAGGGACAAGGCCCCTGGTTAAAAGAGGAACAACTGTCTCTCCCAGGCCAACCCCACCTCCAGGTGACCTGAGCTGTGTTGCCCTGACAGAGACAAGGATGCATCCATGGAGAGAAGAGGGACAATGGATGACAGGGGGAAGCTGCTCCAGCCCCAGCAGGGACCCTTTGGGCTGCACAGGGCAGGGGGATCCAGAGAGATCCAGGTCCTGAGGCCTCATTCCTCAGCTCCTGCTGCTGAAGATGCAGGAGCCCTGTTTCCTGCAGTGCCCATCATCTCCTGTGCTCCCCAGGGTCACACTTGGTCTGCCCTCCATGAACTCTGGGTGGTCCCCACCCTCTGCCCTCCAACACCACAAAGTGACACAGAGGAGCTGTGTGAGTCCAGAAAGCACAACCCAAGTCTTACACCTGAAGGATCCAGGACAGGGCTGGGAGGCACTGCTGCCTGAAATCAGCACTTACCACTGCTCTGTGACTGACCTGGGTGTTTGTCACTGATTTTGACCTGACTAAACAGGTGACCTGACCTGGCACACTGAAGAAAACAACTGATGCAAAAGCATCATAAAACAAAATTTAAAGCCAAGCTGCTTAAGCTAAATCTGGTATTACTCAATGTGTGACTGCTGATGATGTCAAAACCAAAACACAACACAATGTAAGAGGACATGCAACGCACAGCAGGCAGGTGTTTTTGGGGCAGCTAACAACTGGATTGCAAAATCCTTCCCCACCCAGCACACCTGGAACTGCCCATCCCTATCAGGGCTCCTCTGTCTCTCTGCTGAGAATGCCTGAGGATGTTTAGGAGCAGCAGCAATGTCCCACATTCCCAGGACACACAGGGGTTGGTGTGTCCTGTGCAGAAGCACCTTCTGACTAAGCATAAAACTGGAAACCGCCAGGAGCAAGGGAAGCAAGTGGAGCAATCCCAGAGCAGAGAGGGTGGGGGGTAGCCCCAGAGCCCCACGTACCTGCAGTGTCTCTGTGTCCAGTTCTTGCCTCTTTAACTCCAGCTGTGTCAGCTGCAATAACTCTGTTTCTATTAATTTAATCTAAACAGAAGATGAAACATTTTTTACTGACATTTAAAATTACTTTAATTTCTGCTCTTTTAAAACAAGGTCTGACTGGCAAGGGCAGCACTGCAGAGCACTCAGAGGTTGGGGGGAGCTGCTTGTGCCCTTTGGTGATGGGTGTGCTGAGGGTCCCTCTTCTTTCACCTGAGGAGCTCTGTCCCCCCCACCGTCTCTCTACTCTGCACACCTTCTGCTCCAGCCTGGAGCCTCACTGCAGTCAATTTGTGCACCCAAACCTTTTTCAGCCACTCTGGAATGCAGAGCCCTCCCAGCAGCACGGCTCAGACCTTAGACCTTAGACTCCTAGGACAGTGTCCTGGTTTCCAGGTGCTACAGCAATCGCAGAACAACACCTGCTCTTGCAGGTGGACCAACTGAGACACAGAGAGGTGAAGTGAGGTACCCAAAGTCCCACAACAAAGCCAACAACTGCCCCAGGCCATGCTGCTCCTGCTGACCCCAGGGCTCTGCCCCTGCCCTGCACCTGCAGCACGGGGTGGGAGGGGTCCCAAGGGTGAAAGGTCCAACCCTGGCATCAAGGAACAAATGCCCTTTGTTCACAGAGCAAGAGGGAGCAAAATGCAGGGCCCTTATGGTGAACTGAGGCAATGATGGAGAGCTGTCAGACAGGTCACAGGCTTCCAGCAGATATTGGTCACTGGGGCACTCAAAATATCCAAGCCCTCAAGTTAATCCACCAAATCCTGACCTGAGACTTTTCTGCTGTGTCAGATCAGGAGAGGGAAGATTCTGGAGCACTGTGTCAGAAACCAGCAACCCTCCTTCCTGCATCCACCACTGCTGCCTTCTCACCCTCCTGCATCATCCACTGCCACATTTCCATCTTCCTTCATCATCCACCACTACTTTCCCCACCAGCTCTTGCTCTTCCCCCAACTACATCACTGCACCTTCTGTGGAATGGAGCTTAGAAAGGCAGGCTGAAAATGGGAAAGAAAAGATGAAGTTATGGCTCAAGGTGCAGCTCTGATGTGCTGGATGGAGATGCAGTGGACTCATGTGGAAGCAGCAGCCCTGCCAAGTACACAGCCTGAAGGTGCAACTGCGGATTACCCCCAGAGCCAGTGCAGGTCTGTCCTCCAGTGCTGAGGTGACTGAAGGAATGGCAATGGCACCACCTCCAGGAATCTAAAACCTGCTTTGACACTCCCTCCCTCAGAGCTGGGTGTAACCAACACTGCCCAACTCTCTGTTCCAGAGCTCTCAGCAGTACCAGAGCTCTCCATGTTCTCAGACCCCGTTCTGTGCTCACAGCACTTTGTTCTTCCTCCTGGGGTCTCATCAAGCAGCAGGATGAGCTGAGGAGCTGGTTGCTCTTTCCTCAGTTGCTGACTCACCTGGTTCCTGATCTGCCTGTGCATAAGATCCTTCTTCACCTGGAGAGCTTCAAAAGCAGTTTTCTGCATCTCAATCTACGGGACAGGCAAAATCCTGCTTAGTGAGGTGGTTGTTGCAGTTGCTGATGGGCTCAGAAGCTGCTGCCTTGCAGGGACTCAGGAACAAGTCCCTGAGTGGTGCTTGCTCTGAGCAACAGTGTCCTGAAACACAGCTGAGAGCCCAACAGGTAAAGCCCACCCTGGAGACACACAGAGAAATATTAATGTTCTCCAAACATTTATCTGGAATGCTGTGAGAGAATGCACCTCTCCTTTTCAGCAGCACTGAGTAGCCAGGCTGTGCTGCAGGGCACAGCTGCCCAGCACTTCTGAAAACAAACTTTGAAAATGCTTGTCCCAAGTCCTGCAAGAAACTTGCCAAAAGACAGGACTTTTGTCTCAAATCCCCCTCTTAATCATTGTGTCAGTTTTGCTTCCCATGATCTGTCTTTTCTGAAAATTTGCTGTCTAGATAAAAAATAATTTTTTTTCAACCACCCAAGTTAGCTTGTCAGAATAGCAGATATTCTCAAAGTTTAGCATGTAGTGTTAAATAAAATCATTTCTACATGCAGCCCAGCCCAGCCACTGCAGCTCCTGTGTGTGACCCACTCTGGATCCTGCTCTCCCTCAATCCCCCATGAGCAGTTTGTGCCTTTGCCTACCTGCTGCAAGATCTGACTGACAGCTTTGTTCTGATCTAGCTGCTGCCAAGCCAGGATTTGCTGGAACTTCTGATCCATCTCAGCTAGGCTGCAAGGAAATGGATGTGCCACGGAGTTAATGCCAGGTCTGGGACTCTTGAGGCAAACCAGAGGAGAAGCAGGCAATGGGGAATGCAGGAGGAATTTCTTACTGACCAGGGGCACTGCACAGCTGAAGGCCACAAATTTAACACTTCCTTCCCTACACCCAAACCAAACCTGCACCACAGGCTCCATGGACCTGTTGTCACAGGCTCACAGGGCTGTTTTGGGTCAGTGCCAGACTAAAATTTCTCACCTTGTCATAAACAGTGAGCCAGGATGCTCTTGGTACGTGCAGCAACACTCATGTACTACTTATGCACACACAGCATCCTTGAGGCAGCCTGGGAGGTGAGGGGAGGTAACTCTGGGCTACATTTTGGCACTGAAGTGCTTCAAAAAACAGGAATACAATTGGTCTAACTCCATCCTCCGTATTTAGCAGAATGTATAAGGCAAAATAAACAGTACAAAAAAGTGACAGTTCCCCCAAACAATGATTAACATGCAAAATGTGGTCGTTAGAAGGTGGTACATTTAAGGGAGTCTGACAGTTTAATTTGCACTGTCCTGTGCTGTTACAGCTGTCCTGCTGTATTCCAGCAGCTCCCAGGGTTTCTGGTGTACTTATGGGAATTACACTGCTGAAAGAAAGGGATTTAACACCAGCACCACCAGCCCCAGACACCCCCAGCACCTGGAGCAGGCCTGGCTGATGAGGTCCTGCCGACGAGACTCGGAGGTCATCTGGAGGAGCTTGTTCTTGTAGGTCTCAGCCAGCATCTGCTGCATGGCAGCTGGGGACAGAGGGGACAGAGGGGCTGTCAGTGCCTGCCTGGCCTGGGTGTGCAGAACAGGACTCAACCACCACTGCTGCTGCAGCTCTCATTGCTCTTGCTCTTCCCATTTCACTGATTCCAGAGCACACCCATCCACCTGAGAACTGTGGCTCTTTATTGGGAAAAGAGCTGAGGAAACTCCACTCTGCCTGTGCCTGCACCTCTTCAGTGCTCAGAGAAGCCCAGGCACTGCCTACCAGCCCTAAGATCACAGAATCTCCTAGGAAGTAGGAAGGGACCCACCAGGATCACCCAGCCCAGCCCCTGTCCCTACACAGACACCCCACCAATCCCACCCTGGGCATCCCTGGCAGTGCTGTCCAAGAGCTCCTGGAGCTCTGGCAGCCTCAGGGCTGTGCCCATTCCCTGGGGAGCCTGGGCAGTGCCCAGCACCCTCTGGGGGAAGAACCTTTCCCTGACCTCCAGCCTGAGCCTGCCCTGATACAGCTCCAGCTGTTCCCTGAGTCCTGTCCCTGTCCTAGAGCAGAGAGGAGTTGGGCTCTGTCACAGGGACACCACCTTCTGTTTCCCTGGAGAAACACATCTAGGCATGGTCAGCATGAGCAGAAAAGGCTCCACAGCACCATTCTTGTTCACCAGACAAGAACCTGATGGATTAACAGAAAGCTCGGCTTGTGCCTCATGAAGAACAGGCTGGGGGAACAGGCAGGTGGAAGCCTTGGATCAGCTGTGGCACACAAGCAGTGCTGCTCCCATCAGGGAATGTCAGAATGTGTGTGCCAGAGCACCTCCCACGTGATTGCCACCTACCCAGGGCATCTCCAGAGGAATCAGGTCTTTCAGAGAATCACAGAATCATTAAGGTTGGATAAGACCTTTAAGATCATCAAATCCAACCATCACCACCACCATGTTCACCACTGAACCACGTCCTCCACTGTCACATCCACATGAATTTTCAACACTTACAGGGATGGTGACTCCATCACTGCCCAGGGAAGTCTGAGCCAATGCCTGATCACCCTTTCCATGGGAAAAAAAATTCTAATATTCAACCTAAGCCTTCCCTGGTACAGCTTGAGGGCGTTTCCTTTTGTTCTGTCCCTTGTTCCCTGGGAGCAGAGCCTGACCCCTATTTGGATACATCCTTGTTTCAGGGAGTCGTAGAGAGTGAGAAAGTCCCCCCCCAGCCTCTTCTTTTCCAGGCTGAGCACCCTCAGCTGCTCCTGGTGCTCCAGATCCTTCACTTCATCTCCTCAAAGACCTGTCTGGACTTACAGGCCACTTCCCTCCTGCGCAGCTGCTCCGTCTCCTCCTGGGTTATTGCCATCAGCTGTTCCATCCTGATTCTGCCAACAAACAGCAATTCAGCCACTCCTTCAAAAGAGCCCTTTTCCTCTACTCAGCCAGCTCAGAGTCTCAGGGCTGGGCAGGTTCAGCCCACTCAGGAAAGCTGGGCTTACCAGAGACACCAAAGTCTCGGTGATTTTTTGGTGAAGAACCTCTAAGTTTTATGGGAGACAACACAAAATTTGCTCAAAACCACGGGGACAGTGGCTTTAGACAGGTAAGTTGATTTTTCTGAGAGACAGAACATCAACACAACATGCATGTGTTCTCCCCAAACAGTGCCAGACCCCTCCTTGGCTTTCCTTTCTCCTGAGGATGGATGAGCCCTGCACAGCTGGCCCAAGTGAGCAGTACCACTGCAAGCAGCAGCCTGGCCTCCCTCCCCACCACCCCTGTCCTTGTTCCAGCACATATTCCCCACCATTTACCAGGAGCTGGTGTGGCTGGAGAACAATCTGACAAACAACTGCATGATGTTCACCCAGTTTACTGGGCCACAGCACAGTTGGCTGAAGGGAGGGAGCAGCTCACAGGCAGGGCAGAGCTGGGGACAGTCACTTTTGGTGGCAGAGTTAGGCCAGAGTGTTGGCTGAATGGCAGATTTGCTTCCCACCTACCCCTCCCAGCCTGGATGTTGCTGGAACACCTTCATAGCTGCCTTGCTTGCCAGCAGATGGAAGATCTCTGTTGGTCCTTGATATTGGAATACAGATTTGTTCCCAAACTCATCATTTAGGACCATTCAGAGATGAAAAAGAGGTAAAATCACCCTGTCACTGGGTGTGGCAGACTGTGTAGACCAGGCACACTGAGTCCAGTGTCTTGCCCCCAACAGTGACCAGAGCCAGCTGCAGGTATGAGATGAACCTCGCCTGACTTAGGGTGGATTCAGACTGGTGACTCTGAAAGGAAGCTCCCAGCCCTCTTCCCAGCTTCTCACCCCTTTTCCAGACAAGCTTGTTTCAAAGAGACTCACCTCTCATTCTCCAAGGACTTCAAGATGTCTGAACTTCGTTTTTGCCTAAAAAAAAAAAAGATAAAACAAAGGGGTTTCATCAAGCTGAATAGAACATCCTGGTCCCCCAGAGGGCAGAATCACAGTCACAGAATATCCTGACTCAGAAGGGAACCCAAGGATGATCCAACTCCAGGCCCTGCACAGGACAACCCCAACAATCCCCCCATGTGCCTGAGGGAAAACAACTTTGCTGTCATGCACAGCAGAGCAGCTTTCAGCAGGGTGGGCACCTCCCATCAGCACTAGCTCACATGGAGACCCAGCAGACACAAGCAGGGGCACCTTAACACTTCAAATTTGCACCTTCCATGAGGAATTAGAATTTCTTCCAGAGCACTGCAAAATCCCAACATCGCACACCTATGGAACAGTTTTTTTAAGATGCAAATTCCATGTGCTTCAAATGGGTCTTTGGCAGTCCAGGAGCTAAGGCAGTTCCTCCAGACATTGATCCTGACCAGGTCCGAAACACTCAGGGGCAAAACTAAAAAATCAGAGCAAGACTCCCTGGAACCCCACCTCTGGTTGTCCTCCAGCAGCTTCTGGATCCGGCTGGCAATGCCCTGCTCTGTGTCCTTCAGCTGCTGCAGCAGCTTCAGCCTCTCCTCCTCCAAACACCGCTGGTGCTTTGACAGACCCTGCTCCAGCCTCTGCTGTTCCTGCCCAGAGCAGGGGAAACCAGGAGAAGGTGGTGGGTTTGGGGAAGGCAGGGGGTGCCCTGGAAGGGCCCTGCCCAGCACACCCACCTCTCTCACTGTCTGCAGGATCTCATCCTTGTTGCTGTTGAGCTGCTGCACCAGCAGGGCCTGTTCTCGCTGCCCCATGTTCAGGCGCCGCTCGAATTCCAGCTTCTCCTGCATTTTCCTTTCCTGAGAGGAACAGGAAGAGGAATGACAGGAATCTCCTTCCCCAGCAAGAACATATTCTGGCAAAAAGGTAAAGCAAGGCACCTTGCAGAGAAGAAGGGAAGCCAAATGGCAAACAGGAGGCTTGTCTAGGGAGGGCAATGTTCTCTCCTTAGGAATCCAAAAACTGGGAAGCAGAAGCTGCTGCTCTTTTCATTACAGTCTCCAAACTCTTTAGTGTCATGAAGCTGAACTCCCTGGGCATCGACTGATACCAAACCAGCCAATATGAACACATGGAAGGAAGCCCAAAATGCAGGTTGGGTTCAGTTCCACATGGCACAGGACTCCCTTGTCTGAAGGAAGCAGCCAGCTCCGAGCAGCTCGAGCCAAAGGCACCAGGGAACTGCATGGCAGGAGCTTCTGGTTATTTCAAAGTGAGCCTCGCCCAGGGGAAGAGCCAGAAACCAGGAAAACAAAAAGAACCAACCAGAAGTGCATCCAGGTGAGGAGAATGAGAAATAAAATAAAAAGATGAAAAACAAAAACCAAAAGCAGACCCATGCTGCAGACAAAGCAGTTGCAGGAGTTGATCCTTACCTTCCTCTTCTCGTAATCCAAGAATTTGTTCTGAAAAATATGCAATATCAGCAGACATTTACTCCCAGGACTTTTTTTGTAGCTACTATTAACCTAGAGTACATCCTCCCCTGAGTGAAGACATCAACCAAAAGCACAGGAAAAAATGCCCAAAGTCCAGTCATTCAGGCTTCTCCAGGGACAAAGGCATTGACCCTCCACTTGCCAAAGAGGAAAGGAATTAATAACCACAATTTTGGACCCAACCTCCCTTTTCCCATGTCTAGCACTTGGCTGGGAATCACAAGGTTCTTCTAGAGTTTGCTGTCCCCTCAAAAACACACTGCACACTCCATGTCCCACTGTCACCCTTGTCCCTTGGCTGCATCATTGCTTTCAAGGATAGAGACAGTTCCTTGGGATGTGTCTTCCAGGAGTCAGTGTGGTGACACCAGCCCCAGCTCAGGAAGGAGATGAGCCACCCTTGCCAGGCTGCTCCCTCGATCCCGTAAGACATATCTCACGGAGGGGAAGGTGATGAGGGATGATGTGCCAAGCGCTGCGAGATGCTTTGGTGGAGCACAGAGACAAATCCCAAACCCTCTGGTGCAGGGGAGCCTCACCTGCCACTCGCTCTCCTCCTCCAGGTACTTCTCCACTGTCCTGTCCACCTCATCCACTGAAGTTCCTCCTCCATCACTCTCCAGTGTGGGGAGCAGGTACTGGGAGGGAGGGTAGTATGCAATTCCACACTCTGAAAGGCACCAGATACAAAATAAGAACATTTGGGGCTCAAAGACCTCCTTGGCACTGAGGCTGAGAGCTGGCTGGTGTGTGGGACTGCCTCCAGCTGTGCTCCCTCTGCCCACACATCAAGGAGTGCCTGGCAGGGCTCCTCCCGCTGAGGCAGGATGGACAAGGAGCTCTGGGAGGAGGTGGTGCCACTGCAACCCCACCAGGACAAGGATCTACTCAGACAGAAACACATCCTGCACATGGGTGGAGGCTTTGTGACTTCTGCAGGGCTGCAGATGTTACTGCCCAGACCAAAATAAGTTCTGACTATGCCTTGCAAGGCACTTCCCCTGCATAAATCCTCCACCAAAGCTCCCTGTCTATACTAAACACAGTGTCTACAAACTTACAGTAAATTTCTTTTGTCATTTGAGTTTTCCATCTGTTTTCATCATTCTGATAACAACCTGCAGGGCCCAGGTCCTTCCTCAGAGAAAATGAGGGCAGCAGGGACCTTGAGTGACTCCTGAGTCTCTCTCCTTGTCCCAAGGCAGTGACAGCTGGACAATGCCTAATCCTCCCACAGGACAAAATCCAAATAACCATGGGAGATGCAGTGACTTCTTACGGTTCACTGAGACAGCCTCACCCAGCCACTCTAACTTTTAACAAACCACTCTACATTTCAGTGTGGCAGGGCTCAGGAAAGGACTTGTGTTGTGCTGTTTGCCAACAAAGACAGATAACCAGGTGTGCAGGGCATCAGCAACCCCCCCTCAGCAGAGCCCACACAGTGTCTATCCTTCAGAAATGCCATCTCTGGGCACACCCCAGGTGCTCCTGGCTTACCCTTGCAGAGGAACTGCTGGATGGCCTCTGTACCCGCAGTGCAGATGTCAGGGGGTGGGTAGGTCATGGCAGAGGCATCCAGGGTCAGCGTCTCCAAAAGAGAACACACAGAGCTCCAGGTTATTCTGAGTCCAGACAGACTGCAGTTCTCCTTGCAGCTCCTCCAAATCTTACTTAATGTTACCCTAAATCCTGACACAAATGTGAGGCTGTATTGAATCCCTGCTGGGTGTCTGGCACCTTTCAGAGGTGACTCCACTGTCCCTTATTTGGAAGTTTCTGAGCTGGCCACTCATTGGAACATTCCCCTCATGCAGGCACTGTCACTTCATGTTTAGGTACCAGATGTCAGAGCACTTCTCAGCTACAGACATTCCCTACTCCATGTCATGGAGCTGGATTCAGCATGGAAGCGGGGGTGATACAAGGGCATGGAGTGGAGTCCCATAAAAAATGAGGGGAAGAGACACTTGTTTTGTCCTGCTGTGGCCACCAAAAGGACCAAATGCCTTTTGTAGGGAAGGGCATAGCAGGAAAGCCTAGACAGGAACCCCTTTACCAAGCACTGGGGGAAAAGTTGCAGAAATGCCTCAACTCAGGCTGTCCTCATAAGAAGTGAAGCAAAATGTGTGTGAGACAGGAGAGCATTTATTCACACCTTCCTGCTGGCGTCTGAGCCAGCCCTGTTGCCTCACACTTGCACCATTTAGTACTAACAGGTTTGGCAGCCAGAAGGCAACATATCCATAAAAATCTTGCTGCTTTTCCCATCCTGAATGTGCACTTCAGAGAGCCATAAACCCATGGAAGCTGACAATGAGTTGGAGATCTGCCAGGGTGACAGAGGCATGATTTGTGCTCTAAGAGACAGACCTGGCAGGTAAAATCCAGGGATTCACTCTCTGAGGATTGCTTTCATCATGATTAAATGACAAAATGATCAGAATTAAATGGCAAAATGATCAGATTAAATGGTAACAATTATCAGTAAAGACCAGAGCAGGTACATAAAAGTTATTTTGGACAGTGTGAACAGCCCTGTTACAATCCTCTGCAACACATCCTGCCCAGACCCTAAACATTCTCCTCATGGGCTGGATTTATTCCCAGCTGAGGGCAGCAGGCTGGGAAGGGCTGGCCCCAGGGCTGGGTACCTGCAGGGTGCGGACGTGGGCCAGCACCCGTGGCAGCTCCTGCAGCACATTCCCACTGACATCCAGAGTCCGCAGGCTCCGCAGGCCGCTCACGCTCCTGGGCAGCTCCCTCAGCTTGTTCCCTACAGGGACAGAAAAGCCAGTTAAAATCATGGAACTTTACCAAAACAGGAGCCAGCAAGCTCATCTGCTCCAGCACCAATCCATAACCACATGTACAGCTCATTTCCACAGGGATGGGGCTGTCCTAGGTCACACAGCGGCTCAAAGGCTGTCACTGCCCAACAAGGGCAATTTGGGATCCAAATCTCCTTCTCAGCTGAGGTCAGTGCTGCAGGCTGGATCTGTGCTCTTTATCAGGAGAATATTTTTACATGGAATGTTCTTCCCTTGGTCTAAGTCCTAGGGATGGGAGGAAGGGGACTGAGTGTGAGATTGCACACCCTGGGCTCAAAGCCCAGGTGCTGCAGACAGACAGGCAATGACTTAAGCTCCCCTTCCAAGTTCCTCACCCTCCATTGCCTTCCCTGTTTCACCAACAGCTCCACGTAACTAAATCTCCTTTTTCTCCCAGATTTATAGCACTGCATAGCTGGAAAATGGCCAGGAGTCTGGAAAAGAGGTGTGACCTTTATGCTCGGGCTGTGCAAACCTGGTGGGGATACACAGGTTCACAGGAGCCAGCTCTGGGTGTTGGGGGACCCAACTGTAATTTGGTTTATCTGGCTGAGTGCTCTGCTTGCTTTACTGGAGGGCTTGAGGCTGACACATTTTCTGCTTAGATCATTTCTCCTGCCTTGCCAACTATTTGAATTCAAACCTTCCTTGTGTTCTTCCTCAGCATTCAGAGTGTAAACCATATGGTGCTTGCCTTGGTTGAAAGGAATAATTGCTAATGCAGTTCAACATGACCAGATAATAAATGTGCTTTGCCCAGAGCAATCCCATTCCATACCTTTCACATTGAGAACCTGGAGCTGAGCAAGGTCTCCTATAGATTGTGGAAGGCTTTTTAAAAGATTCCTTTCAAGGTTTAGGACCTACGGTATTAACAGAAAAGATATTAAAAATATTCATCCAAGTCTCATGTGTTCTACACATCTGTGCTGCTGGAACTTTCAGGCCCAGAAGTACAACTTGATTGTAGATAACACTTGGAGGGTTAAAAAATGTATTTTCCACCAACCTTGGATAAAGGGCATGCCAAGCTACCAGGGGCAGTGAGAAAACCTGCTCACCACCAACATCTGGTGCTGGATCCAGATGCAGGAACAGGGAACTGGAGTATCCAGGGCAGCCCTCTCCACCTCCAGCTCCCACAGGCTGAACCTAAAGCTACCCTGTGGGCAGAGAGACCCTGGGTGTGCCCTGAGACACTGCTCTGGGTTCTCAATGTAACCACAACAGGGAGAACTGCAAAACCCGCATGTTTGGGAAGATCAACAGGGCTCTGCTTGGCCATGAGAGCACTTGGGCTGCACTAAACTAGGAGAACATAACCAAGCCTGGCTTTTCCTGCTCTTCTGCTCCTTTCCTCTTTTTTTTCCTGCTCTCCCTCTAACCAGCCAGTTCAACAGCAACAGTCAGGGTGATGTGATAGATCTGACAAAATGGCACCATCATTTATAATTAATCACAACAGAAGTGATATAATAAATATCCAATAAACCAAACAGCAGTAACCCCATATCTTGGCTGTCCCCAAACATGCCCTGTACAGACACCTGGGATGCAGCTGCAAATCTTTTACCTGAAGAGCTGTCAGCTGACCAATATCAGCAGGAAGTGATGCCAACTGGTTGTCATGCAGATCCAGAACCTGGAAAAGCAGATGTCACCAAACAAAGTCAGGAATAAAAGTCATGAATTATCTCACAATGAAAATTACTTTGCTTCCAATGGGACTTTGAAAAGCAGCTCAAGTTTTCCAGGGGACATGAGTTCTTTATTCTTGGAGGTGTTTTGGGAATTCAGGCATCAGTAACAAACAAGAGACAAGGGAAAGCAGTGACACGGAGGGAGATGTCCCATAAAACTGGAGGAGCCAACTGGATAAATCATCCCTTTGGAGCCAGGCTGGCAGAAGGAATTTCTGCAGGATCAATGGGCTGAACTGCTCTTTGGAAGCTGAACTGCTCCAACAGCAGTGCAGGGAGAGGGTAGGACTAGACCTGGAGACCTCCCTCCCTCCATGTGAAGCTGCTGAAATGATTCTGCCTCTTGGGGAATCCCAGCACTATGGTGCTACAGCCTGTCACACCCATCACCACTTTCCTTCCCATTGCAGTGACCCTCCAGAGCAGGGGGGAAATGCATCTACCCCATAACACACCCAGCTCTGCCTGATCACCACCACCAGCGAGGCTGCTGAGGGGGAAATTGTGGGATTCTGAAGGGGATAAATGAGTTGTGGGACTGATGGTGATGTTACACAAACCACTCAGTGACTGCTGTCTGTCAGCCTGGGAGGTGAACCCAGAAAAGGCAAGTGTCACACCTTGGTGCTGACTCCTGGCAAAGCCAGTCAGCCAGAAGGGATTTCCTTGGCCTGGTGTGTTTTAATGCAGCTCAAACCCAAGGAAAATAGGCTGCAGTTGAACTGTTAAGAACCACAATTACCTTCACAGTTATGAGACTCAGGAGGCTGCAGGACTTTGGAACTAAAGATGTCAGATTATTTGTATGAATAATCAGCACCTGGGGAGGAAAAACCCCATTGACACATAAACACAGAGGCACCAGAACAAGCACTTTTGTTGAGATTGAATTGGGGAGGCTGTATAAGAGCTCAATATCTTATTCACTATCACATAAAACATTAAAGTAGGAAATGGATTGTCAGAGAAGGTCAAACGTTTTACATGAGTTCTAAACCAGAGCCCAACTCCTTCCATGAGAAATATCCTTAGATGGGCTAAGACAGGACCACCTCATCTTTCCTGGCAGAAGTTAACTTTAAAAAACACAGACAGGATTGATCTGACTCAAACATAGTATCACACAGGTGGACAAATTCCTTACAAGCAAATTCGTTCTGGACCACCATAAAACAACCACACACAGTCATTTCAAACATGACAATAATAGTTAAGCATGTTAATAGAATTATTTAACAATCTATTTATAATTATATCAATATAATATATATTATATAAATACATTTATTTGTATTATCATATTACTATATTTATAATATACATAATACATTATATTATATGCTATAAATATATATCTTAAAATTATATATTAATAATTTAATAATTACAACATTACCTTTTTTTGCAAGACCTTACAAGTTGCAAAGGCCCCATAAGGAACCTAAAAACAATTAAAAAATAGTCATGTCAGACGTCTCTTTTAAGCACTTCTACACTGTCTACCTGTCAAGTGTGAACAACTCAAAGTGATAAAAGTGCTTAAAATCACTGCCCTCTGATTTTGGCCCCATACTTCCCAGGGAGCTTCCATTTAAACAGTTTCCAGTGGCTCTCCATGACACAACATTGTCACAGAACAGGCTGAAGCTTAGGCAGGAGTTCAAGCCTTCTGTGATTTAATAATCATTGTGCAGATGAGTTCAGGCAAAGGTTCAGTTCAGTCATCACAGAAATGCATTCTGTGGTTTGGCAACCTCACGACCACACTGCAGTGTGCTGAGAGAGAAAGGTGAGCAGGACAGAGTGTCCCTGATGTGCCAGGAGAGGAGCAGGCAGAAAAAGGAGATGTCAGTTCAGCCCCTGCCAGGCACTGCTGGGCACTGTGACCTTCCCTGCAGCACAGAACCAGCAGCAGCCAGACTCCTGTCCATGGTTAATTGTAAAACCAAACTGATGTCTCACTTGATTTATTGAAACAACAATGAAAATGAAATGGCAAGACAGCATTTTATGGTCTAAGCCAAAAGGAGCTGCTGAGCATCCCAGATCAGCTGTGGCCTGGAGCTGACTGGGTGGATCCTCTGCCACCCTGCCACACCCAGGCTGTCCCACACACAACCTGCTGTTGGCTCCCAAGCTTGGAACAAAACATCCCAAAGGCTCAGCAAAGCCATTTCACACTGCACAGCAGGCAGCTCTCCTCTCCAGGGATAGTGTCAAACCTCTCCACCTTGCTTGGCAAGGGTATCCTGTATTCAGGATGTTCAGGGACCAACATTTTAGAAGCATGAGACAAGAAATAAAAATTAAACGTGAGATAGAAATGGGTTCCTGCCTGAGGCTGGCTTGGCTGCCAGCAGGAAAAGCTGTGTCTGGGTGCCTGGCACTCTGTCACTGCCTGCCCACACACCAGCAGACATTGTTTCTCATTTAGTTGGTTGCCATAAAAGAAGCCAGTCTGGGAGTGAGACTTCCATCCTCAACCAGCAACTTGGAAGCAGGACTGGGATTTTCACTTACACAGAAAAACAACCATGGGTGGCAGACTGTAGCTCTAAGATTAGAAATACTCAGCCTTTGGCAAACCAATTCCCTCAGGACCAGCAAAACTAAGCCATGAGGTCCCAAACTCAGGTCAAACAAGGTACTAGTGAAGGGTATGAGACCACTCTGCCCTTCTAAAGGATTCCCAGGACAGAAATGGTGTTGAAACATGAGACAGGACAAACTCCCACCAAAAAAAAAAAAAGAAACCAAAAAAAACCCCCCAAAAAACCAACCCCCACAAAAACAGGGGAAGAAGCCCACAACTGAAAGCCAGAGCTGAGGAGATAGAGGAAAAGGTGGACCAGCAACAATTTTTGTCTCAAGGCTCCCAGATATGAGAGTAAATCTGACAGCTGGTACCAAGAAGCAGACAGAGAATCAGAGCTGTGAGTGAAGACTGGAAGTTGTAGAGGACATACCTCTAAGAGTTCACATCTGGATATGTCAAGGGTGTCATCAGCACCAGCTTCTTTTGCCTGGAGAAGGAAGAAACACGTCCAGAGAATCAGATCATACAGAAATACAGCACCTCTTGCTGCATCTTGCCCAGAGAGTTTGTGGACTTGGACATCCCTGGAAATGTTCCAAGGCCAGGTTGGATGGGGCTTGGAGCACCCTGGCATAGTGGGAGGTGTCCCTGCCCATGGCAGGGGTGGCACTGGATGGGCTTTAAGGTCCCCTCCATCCAAACCAGTCTGGGATTCTGTGGTTCTGTTCCAAAGTATTTTCCATGTTCAAATCAAGTCCATCCAATGCAGCTGCTAACAGTGATGAACCTGGACAGACACCACTAACTCATGTCCCCAAGTGCCACACCTACACATCCCTGGGTCACTTCCAGGGATGGTGACCCCACCACTGTCCTGGGTAGTCTGTTGCAGTCTGATAATGCTTTCCAAGAAAAAAAAAAAGTCCAACATAGTTCAATATACACCCTGAGCCTCCCCTGGCCCAGCCTGAGGCTCCTCTCTCTCCTCCTGTCCCTGTTCCCTGGGAGCAGAGCCCGATCCATCCCAGCTGTCCCCTCCTGTCAGGGAGTTGTGCAGAGCCACAAGGTGCCCCCTGAGCCTCCATTCCTCCAGGCTGAGCCCCTCCAACTCCTCAGCCTCTCCTCATCCCTTCCCCAGGAGGTTCCCCTGTGCCAGAGCATCCTGGTGAAATCCTAGTCCAGGAAAACAAACAGCAGCATCTAATGAGTTAAATCCTCAGAGTGACAGGAAGATCAGAATAATGGGAAGCAAAAGAGAGGCACGAGGCAAGGCAGATATGATGGGAAGTCACAGGTTCCCTGAAAGGACAAGCAAACTGGGAGATCTGTAGGGGCAAAGGGGCATGGGGGCATGGAGGAGAAAGGAGGGCTGGGGTACCACCTGCAGGCTGGCAGGAGGTGGGGTGGGGTGGAGGATGCCCCATGGAACCACACAGAGAGGGACAGAAGTGGCACAAAGGGGATGTGTGGGTGGGAGGGCAAAGGCAGACATGGAGGCAGGAATTCCCTGAGGTACATTAGGAAGAAAACCTGCTGTCTTGGTGCGATCAGGAACACAATTACTGGTCATGGAATGTAGTTACTGGTCATGCAGGGGATGTACCAAATCACCTGGAGCCAGGATCAGGCACAGAGGACAGAAATGACCCTGGCAGTGCTTACCAGGCACATTTGGTACCCAAGGACCAGACACTCAGGACAGAAATGACCCTGGCAGTGCTTACCAGGCACATTTGGTACTCAAGGCGCTTCCGAGCATCATCGCTGGGTTTCTTCTTCCTGGAGAAGAGAGGCATCTTCAGTCCTGACTCTGGCTCTGTCCAGGGCACGGATGGTCAGTGCAGAGAAAGGCTGAGGGATCCTGGGGTCTGTGTTTGCTGGGGAGCCTGGGCTGCAGAACTGGGACCTAATAAGTTGGGGAGGGAAATTAGAAGAATTGTGTCAGCAAATGTCTTTGTTTAGCTGGATCACACAGGCAGGTTCCAGAACAGGGAAGTACAAACATGAAGCACTCAAGCCCTGCTGTGGTCTGAAAGGGGTTGTTTGTCTGGATCAGCACTGGGATAGACACAGAGAAGAGCTGCTGAGGGATCAGAGAAATGCAAGGTCCACCCAAGGAATTAAAAATTAAAAAGCTGCATCAAGAAATCTAGCACCAGGAATAAAAGCCAAACTATTTAAACTCTAAGTCAATTCTGGCACAATAATAAAGAACTGAGAGCAAGGATTCCACTTGATTCAAGCATAAGGGAAGAGAAGCTGAACCTGAGAGAGGAAAGATTGGGTGCAGGAAGATGCCTGGTGGAATCAGGAGTGCAGGTGGCTGAAGGGGAACAGACAGCAGGCAGCTCTGGGACAGGGCTCTGACCCAACAGGGGAGAAAAATGAGCTGTTGTCAGATTTTGGGGGAAAGGGAGGAAGCTGTGGCTGGACAAGGAATGGGGAGGGCAGCTGGTAATAAGATGGTACCAGTGGGAATGTTGGAAAAGCAATGAGGCCAGTTGAGCAATGAAATCAAGGAGAAAAAAGGGTTTATCTGTGGCTGCATGGGACCAGGGGGCACAAATGGGCAATGCAGCAAGAGCCTGAGCTGGGGCTGCAGGTGAACAGCAATTAACTGTCCTTGTAATTAACTGTCCCTCCCAGAGGGACTTGACACAGGGATCTGGCTGGGAGACAAGACTAGGAGACGACAGAAGAGCAGGAGGGCAACAGCAAGCTCTGAACAGGGAGTAACATTTTAAACACTTACAGAGGCTTTTTTAAACAGTGTTTCTCTATGCAATTTAAAAATCAGCACAAAAGAGTCACTACTTCACCAATGGAGCAGTAACTGGCACAGCTACAAAACACTTAACTCAGGGCTCAGTGGAACTTAGGTGGTGCACATAAAATGCTGGCTCTCTGCCAGTTCTGTGTCTGCAAACTGGCCTCAAACTCTCCTGCAAGGATCCAGCTAGGGATGTTCCCTGAGCAGGGAGAGCTCTGCCAGAAACTCTGTAAAATCTTTACAGAGATAAATCCTCACTGAAAAGTAAAATAATTTAATTGAATTCATCCAAGTCTAATTTAGCCCTCTTCCTTTCACTGCAGGAACAAGGAGGCAGAGACATCCTGAGTCACTGTCTTGCTGTCACACCACTCACTGGGACAAGCCATGGACCACAAACCCATGTTTGTGGCTACAAACTCATCTCCAACAGTTCTGTGGCTCTTTCCCTGCTATCCCAACTTCTGCCTCTAACCAGTTCAGATTATTGAAATGCTGCTCAGACCCAGCTCCCAGGAGGGGAGGTGAGAGCCAGAACTCAAAGGGTTGAGCAAGAAGAGAAGCTGACTGTCAGGGAAATGCAGGGCAGCAATCAAGGACAAGACATCAGAGGCACAAACAAAAGGAGATTTCAAGATCAGAAAGCAGAAGGAAAAGGTACCTGCAATAAGATATTCTTGAATTGATGACCATATTCAACTCTGCTGAGCATTTCTGCATCCCCTTGTCCCACCTCACCTTTCCCTATTCTAGCCAGATCTCACTGGCCATGGGGATAGTGGGAAATCATCAGTTTTCACCCAAGAAAATTAATAAAGGCATGAAAGCTGAAGGGCAGACAGTGAACAGGGAAAGAATTGTACCAGGCATCAGAAAATTAAGGATTTGTTAAATGAACAGCTCTTAAAAGTGGAGATTTGCTTTAGTGAAGACACATCAAATGCAGCAGCTAGGAGTGAGAAAGGCCCTTGGCACGTGACCATTACATGATGTAATTTTTATTTATTAAATTACTTAAAGAACTGCCTATAAGTGCCTGAGTCAGCACCCACCCCGCAGGCAGTGAGCATCCATGGACACCAAATCCTGCATTCCCCTGCTCCCTGCAGGCACCAGCTCTGCCTGAGGAGCAGCCACACGCTCAGGGTGGGCAAGGGCACAGGAATGTCCTCTGGGTGTTTCCCAGTCTGCAGCTGTTGGGGTGATTACAGCAAAAGAAACACAAACGTTTCATTTTACTAACAACTGTAATTAAAACACAGCAACACAGTTCTGGAAGAAGCCCTGGTTTTCAAAAAATTCTGGACACCATAAATCTGAGCACTGTAATGAGACAAGGTGAGGATGTGGAAAGAAAAGATGTTTTATTTAGTCTGGGAAAACACACTCAGGAGCACAGTGAGGGAGGAGTGAGCCAGGGTCTGGATCTGGGTGGACTCCTGAAGATGCTGCCTGGCCCTCGGGGACAGAGGTGTCACCAGACAGCCACAGGCTGCTCTGGGTCTCTGACAGGTTGTCAGCAGCCAGCTCTGCAGGCACTCGAATAGGCACAGAAGAGGCAACAGCTGAACTGCAGCTTTGGAACTCGCTGTCCTGCATCGTTTGCTCTCTGTGCTGGAGCTGCCATCGCTGCCACAGCCTGAGCCTGCCCGGGGCTTCCCCTCGCAACACCTGGAACAAACCTCCGCTCGTCTTTACCAGTCCAGCTCTGCCTCTCAGTCCTTCCTTTCCCTCACCATCACTATTCTCTTCTGCTGCTTCTCTCTGCAGGTCTCCGCAGGGTCCCCCTCCCAGGGCCACACAGCTCCTCGTCTTCTTTACCCCTCCCTCATCCAGAACAGCGCCGTTCTGTCCCCGAGGGCCCAGAACCTCGGAAAGATGAAGGACTGAGCCGACCCTGCCGGGATTTTGGCTCGCAGCTCTCGGGCACCGGCCCGGCACCTGGGAAGAGCAGCGACAGTGAGCGAGGGCAGCGCCTGTTCCACGGCGGACACCGCGCAGCTCCGGGCACCACCTGCTCCAGAGCCCTTCCGAGGAGCACCCCCGAGGCGCGGTGCCCGGTACCGGCCCGGGGCAGCCCCAGTATCCCCCAGCGGGGTCCACAGCCGGTCCCCATTCCCCAGCCCCGCTCACCGCTCGACGCCGCCATCGCTGCCGCACCGCCGGGTCACGTGATCAGCGGAAGCAGCGAGAGGCCCCGCCCCGAGCTCGGCCCGCTGCGCTCGTGCGCCCCCGTGTGGCTGGAGGACCGCCCCCCCCGGAATTGTCCGGGATAGCAAAGATCCCCTGGGGATCACCGAGTCCATCCTGTGCCTGATCCCCGCCTCGTCCCCAGCGCAGGGCACTGAGAGCCACGGCCAGGCCTTCCTTGGACACCTCCAGGGACTCCACCAGTGCCCTGGGCAGCCCCTGCCAGTGCCTCACCACCCTTCCACATAGTCCACATTTTGCAACACGGATAGATAGATGATAGATAGACAGAGAGACACAGACACACACACAAGCGGATCTGTGGCAATCCCACCACGGCCCACTCTTCACCTCTCGCGAGATCTCGGTGGCTATTTATATTTTCTGTCCTCTCGCGAGATCTCATCGGGTATATCCTAGGCCTGCAGCCTGTGCGCTGCCTTTTCGCTGCCTCCGGAAGGCCTCGGTTAGTGTTCCGTGCTCCATCCGCCTCCATCCCCGCCATCCGCTGCCGCGATGCCGCCCAAGTTCGATCCCAATGAGATCAAAGTCGGTACGTGCCGGGCAGCGGGCGCGGGAGGCGGGCGGGGGCCGCAGGGTCCGGCGGGCGCGGCTAACGCGGCGCTGTCCCCGCAGTTTACCTGCGCTGCACCGGCGGCGAGGTCGGAGCCACGTCCGCGCTGGCCCCCAAGATCGGACCCCTGGGGCTGGTACGTACCGGGGATGGAGGGAATTGGAGGGGGAGGAGGGAGGCCGAGGGGAGCGTGGTCTGGGAGGGGAGGGATGAAACATGCCCCGAGCGGAGTGGAAGCGTGTCCCGGGACGTGGGAGTGGAGGGCGGGAAGCGTGTTCTGCTGAGGGGAATGAGTGAATCACGGGGGAAATTGAAACGCGTCCTGGGAGGGAAGGATAAAATATGTTTCGGGGCGGTGCTGCTCCATCCTGGAGACAAGGTGTTCAGCATACGGAGAAGAAGCCGGGAGCAGCGCTGGGGCTCTCGGCTTTAAGCCCAGCCCTGTGTGACCGCCACGTGTTGTCCCTCAGTCCCCCAAGAAGGTGGGCGATGACATCGCCAAGGCCACGGGCGACTGGAAGGGGCTGCGGATCACGGTGAAGCTGACGATCCAGAACAGGCAAGCGCAGGTACCGCACGCCACAGGGGCCGGCCGGTGCTGCAGGCGTGGAGCCCACGCGGGCTCCGCCTGCTCCAGCCACCGGCCCGGATCCCGGCAGGGTCCACTCAGCCCTTCATCCTTCCGAGGTGGATAAAATGAGTGCCACACAGGGGGCGTGTGGGGGTCTTCTGGGAAGACCTTAAAACGTGGGTGGGGGGATGTGTGTGGAGCCTGAGGCTTTGCTGGGCTGGAGGTTCCCGAGAAGAGATCCTCTTGTGCCAAAATTCAACTTTCAACCTGTTGCAGATAAATTTTTCTTTCCACAGAACATTCAACATCCAACCAGCATAAAAACCTTACTTAAAGCAACATAGAAATAAATAATTTTAAATCTTAACAACTCTTCTAGCCACCTGCCACTGTACCTGTTCTGATGCCTGTGGCTGGTACATTCCAGTGGTGAGCTGAGAGGAAGCCCCAGGCAGGAAGCAGTCCTCTCCTGCATGTGGGGAGGCCTGTGCCGAAAACCTGGGAACATTTTCCTGCAGCACAAAAAAACCTGGAGCGTAAAGGAACTGATCAAACCCACATTGCTCTGGCAATTACCTTTGCTAAGTAACACGTTGATTATCTTCATTAGTAATGTAAAATGGGGCGAAATTAATCTCTTTGCATTTAGATAGAGGTTGTTCCTTCTGCCTCTGCTCTGATTATCAAAGCTCTGAAGGAGCCACCTCGTGACAGGAAGAAGCAGAAGAACAGTAAGTGTTCCCTTGCCTCTGGTTCTGAATGTTTTGGAGCTAAAAGAGGGGAAATACTCTGGGATTATTCAGCACAAACTGGTAAATAGGGGACATGAGGCTGTTTTTGGGCATTCCTGCAGTGCCAGGGTACCAACAGATGCACATCAGCAGAGGTCTGTGTGTGAGGAGGTTACGGAGTCATGGACTGGTTTGGGTTGGGAGGAACTTGAAGCAAATCAGTTCTACCCCCTGCCATGGCCAGGGACACCTTCCACTGTCCCAGGCTGCTCCCAGCCCCATCCAGCCTGGCCTTGGACACTTCCAGGGATCCAGGGGTAGCCACAGCTGCTCTGGGCAAAGCTGGGGTAGAGCAGGCACCTGTACCTGTCCTGTAGCACAGGGCCTGGCACAGCCAGAGGGAGCTGGCAGAAATGCCAGCTTAGGAAGAGGAGTTGGGGATAATTTGGTGCTGCAGTTTGGGAGCAGCAGCACTGACAGCAGCCCTGTTGCACCTGCAAACTCCCAGCTCTCCATGTGGCCAGAGTGCTGGGAGTGGTGCTCCCAGAGAAGATGGGGAGCTGGCAGTGCCCAGGTGGCCTCACTGCTGCTGTTCCCTCCCAGTTAAGCACAGTGGCAGCGTCACTTTCGATGAGATCGTGAACATCGCGCGGCAGATGCGGCACCGCTCCCTGGCCCGGGAGCTCTCGGGTGAGTCCTGGGGTTGGGGTACAGGGAATGCTCCTTCACCTGCTACATATCCTGAGAGGGAGGGCTCGTAGCTGAGTTGTGCTGGCTGGGAACAGGCAGCCCCAATGCCTGGGGAGGGGAGAGGCACAGGGAGTTTCCAGTGTGTTCCTGGGGGAATCCAGGGTGTCCCGATCTGGGTAAGGGAGTTGATGTTCCCTGGTGAGCCCTGAGGCTCCAGCCTGCAAACCCCTGAAGGAAGAGCTGGGAGCTAGGAGGAGTTCTCTGTGTCAGAATCCAGACTGGTTTGGGTTGGAAGGGACTTTAAAGCTCATTGAGTTCCACCCCTTGCCATGGGCAGGGACACCTTCCACTAGCCCAGGCTGCTCCAGGTAAGCTCGTCAGATGTTTTCCCATGGTAAAGCACTGACAAGTGTGTCCTCCTGCTGCAGGGACCATCAAGGAGATCCTTGGCACTGCCCAGTCCGTGGGCTGCAGCATTGATGGGAGGCACCCCCACGACATCATCGATGACATCAACAGTGGTGCCATCGAATGCCCAGCTGTAAGTGCCCAGCTCTGACTGAAATTGCTGTATAACATTTATTACTGAAAGACTCTAATGAGCTTTGTCTGCTTCTTCCAACAGAGCTAAGACTGCAGAAAAGGAATTTGCCACGTGAAGGCTCCTTCCATTTTTTGTAGCACTTTCAAAACTTTAATAAAGACCCGGTTGTCTGCAAATACTGATGCTGGTTTGATTTGTCCCTGTCCCATGCTGTGAATTTTCCTTTGGGGAAACTCCCTGTCTTCTGGAAATACAGCACCTTTGGTGTGATGCATCCATGCGTGTTCTGGATGGATTAGGGCAGGGATGGAAGTGTGGCTGTTAAAAAATGTGAGGAATAAGAGCAGAAGTTTTAGCCTTGCGTATTCAAAATGAGATCCATTTGTGTCCTTTGCTCCCTGATGACGTTTGGGTCAGTGCCCTGGTGAGTTGATGGCCAGAGAGCCTGAAGTAGGATTGCAGTGACAGAGGGAAAGGCATGATAAACCCATTTCTATCAAATCCATGAGCCCTGGCAGACACTAGTTGTCCAGGATATCCCACTGAGTTGCTGTCAGTGGAGGGGAGCTGGAGCCTTCTTACTCCTAAAAGCCAAACAGCAAAGCCTGACCTGGGTATTCCCAGCCATGGAAATCCCATGAGCTCAGGGATCTGTCCTTGCCTGGTGTGGCTGTGCCCTGGGCAGCTCTGCCTGGGCTCCAGGCCTGTGCTGGCCGCTCTCTCCCTGTCCCCAGCTCCACGTGCAAATGATGTAGTCAAAACCAGGCGAGTTTGTGGCTCTGCACTTTCATCTGCTTTCCCCCAGCTGTTTGTAGGGCCTTTTTCTGAGGCAGCCAGGAAAAAAACAAGAAACACAGCTGAAATTCCAGGCACTTGCCATGCTGAGGGGACAGCTGGAGCTGTGCAGGTTTATGGAGGAGATGAGGGAAAGGTTCTTCCCCCAGAGGGTGCTGGGCACTGCCCAGGCTCCCCAGGGAATGGGCACGGCCCCGAGGCTGCCAGAGCTCCAGGAGCCTTTGGACAGCACTGCCAGGGATGCCCAGGGTGGGATTGGTGGGGGTCTGTGCAGGGCTAGGGGCTGGGCTGGGTGATCCTGGTGGGTCCCTCCAGCTCAGGACATTCTGTGGTTCTCTTTGCCTCCTTTGTTGGAACTGACCATGGTTCAAGCTGGGAATAGTGCTTGGATGGATGCTCTCTGAATAGGTCAGGTGTGGCTCTTTGTGCTCTGTAACCTGCCCAATCCCATCTCTCCAAGGATTTGTGTGGCACAAATTCTGATAAGGTACAGGGGGAAAGAAACCTTTGTGTGATGAGTGGCCACAGGCTGAGGAGGCTACAGAGGGCTCGTGGGATCCCCATCCTCATCCAAGGCCAGCCTGGCTGTGATGCCAGGGGAGGTTTGGGTCCCTTCCAGCTGAGGTTTTGCAGGGATTCCACATCAGCTGCACAAACGTTGGTGGTGCCTGAGGCAGGGCAGCCTGGCAGAGGCGGCAGCCCCTTTCAGCAGCAGCTCTGCTATAAATTCGTTCAAAAATCTTTGTGTCCCTAGTGTTAGAAATCCACTCTGATGTGAGCCCCAAGAGTCTCAGGAGCTGTTCAGCCCTGTGCTGTCAGGGCTGTCCTGTGTGGGTTGTCCTCCACTTGGCAGTGATGGAAACAGTTGGAAAAATGATTGCTTCGGCTTACAGGGAGTTCTCCTGGGACAGGATCCATGACCTCTCCCATGCTGCCTGAGGGCACATGCTCTGGTAGGAGCAAAGCAGTGCTTGGTTTGCCCTGCCAATAATTCATTTTTTCCAAATCATCCCTCTTCAAAAGGAGGCAGAGGGTTCCAAAGATAACAACCTACATTAACATCACATTTAAACCCATCTTCCTAATTTATTGTTTAGTTTAGTGTCTTTATTAATGACATGGATGAAGGGATCAAGTGCAACCTCAGCAGGCTTGCAGGTGACACCAAACTGAGGGTGCGGTGATACACGTGAGGGATGCGGTGCCATCCAGAGGGACTTGCACAAGCTCGGGCAGTGGCCCATGGGAACCTCATGAGGTTTAACCAGGCCAAGTGCTGGAGCTGCACCTGGGTCGGGGCAACTCCTGGGATCAATCCAGGCTAGGGATAAGCAGATGGAGCAGCCCTGGGAGAAGGATCCCACAAATCCTTAGGGTTTTTTGAGGGAATGAAGATGCAGAGGATACCCTGAACTGAAATCTGAACCAGAACATAGCTGTGAAACCCTCACAGGTCCTGAAGTAGCCCCCAGTGCTGGAATGGCTGAAAGTTCTGGCAGTAACTGCCCTCGTGGGGAGTCTCTTGGGGTGACCCCACAACAGCTCTGTGGTCCCTCTGTCCTGTCCCAGCTGGGCCTGTCTGCTGTCCCAAGGCAGGGCACGGCAAGTTTGGGCCCCACAGCCCCTGCCTGGGGTCACATCAACACCCGCAGGCAAACCCCAGCGCCGCTCTCAGGGATGCACAGGGAGGGAGTGCCGGGCTGTCTTGGGCAGTTGGGACGGAGTTGGACTCCGTCATCCCGGCGGGTCTCTCCAGTTCTGGACACTCTGATCCCTGCCTGATCCGGCCGGGACGCGGCTGCCCCCGCACGGCTCGTCGGGGCTGCGCGGGGTGTCCGCGCCCCCGGAGCGCCCGAGAGCCGGCGCATCCACGCGGCGGGGCCGCCGCCGCCCTGTGCCGCCGGCAGCGAGCCCGGGGCTCCCCGGCCCTGGGGGTGCCCCTGTCCCCCTCCTGGGGTCCCCGCGGGTGTCCCCGGTCCCGTCCCAGTTGTCCCCGTTCGGCCCCGGGGGAGCGCGGTCCCTTTAAGCGCGGCCGCGCCCCCTCTGCCGCCGGCACGAAGCTTCCCGCGAACGTGACGTCACCGCTCGCGCCTCCCGCGCCCGCGCCGCCCGCGCCCGCGCGCGCGGGGCCCCGTCCCACGTGACCCGAGCCGCGGCGCGCCGCGCGCCCATTGGCCGCGACGACGGCGTTCAGGGGGTGACGCGCGGGCGGCGCGGGTCGCCATTGGCCAGCCGGGGGCGGGTGGGCGGTGGCGCGGGCCGCCATTGGCCGAGGGGCGGTGGGGGGGCGGTGGCGCGGCGGCCCCGCCGCGGCCCCGCCCCCCGGGTGTGCGCGAGGCGGAGGCGCGTGGCAGCGGCGCGGGGCGAGCGGCGGCTCCGGCCCGGCCCCGCCATGACCGACTTCAAGCTGGGCATCGTGCGGCTCGGGCGGGTGGCCGGCAAGGTGAGCGCGGGGCGCCGGCGGGCCGGGCTCGGCCGCGCCGGGCTCGGCGGGGGGCGGCGGGGCCGGGGTGAGGGGTCTGGCCGGGCGGGGGGCAGCGGGCGGGCCGGTGGTGCCGGGCGGGGAGGGCCGCGCTGTGCCGGGCCGCGCTGTGCATTACCGGGCCTTACCAAGCCACTGGGGCCAAGCCCGGGCCACACTAAGGCCGTGCCGTGCGGAACCGGGGCCGTTCCGGGCCGTACCGTGCAGTCCCGGGCCTTGCCGAGCCGTGCCGTGCAGTCCGGGGCCGTGCGGGGGCCGTGCCGTCGCGCTGACGGCGCTGTCGCTGTATTGCAGACCAAGTACACGCTGATCGACGAGCAGGACATCCCTCTGGTGGAGAGCTACTCCTTCGAGGTGAGGGGCCCCCGCCCGCTGCCCGCGCTCCCCTCGCGTTACTTTAGCGGTTTCTGTGACTCCCGGCCCCATCCGGGGCTGCCCCAGCCCCGCCACCGCCCCCCGCGCCCTCCCGGGGCTGGCGGTGCTCGAGCTCCCGCTGGAGCTTCGGCTTTTTTCTTTCCTTGTGCCCTGCTCCAACCAAACAGCTTGTGGAAGTGCTGTGCCTGCAACTCCCCTGATTGGGAGGAAAAAGAACCAGTTTTAAGTTATTGAAGTCCCAACGTGGAGCAGGAAAAGTTCTGGGTTTTCTTCTTTTTTTTTTTTTTTTCCCAATTTAACGAACGTTGTTTTGAAACATGTATTTACTAATTTTTTGTGTAATGTTAAATTTTCATATTATTTGTGTGCTTTTGGAGAACTGATAATTTGTCCTCCCATGATTTGGCAAACGTTAAAAATGTTCACTCTGTGCTTAGTCTTGGATGAAGAAAACCTGTATTATTGTAACTGATTATGGGACCAGAAAAACCATTTCCTCTTCACATCCACTGGAAGAGGATAAGTGGGTTCTACCAGTGCTTTGAAAGTGAAAGACAATTATTTCAAAATCTTCAACAAATAAGCCATTTTTTGGAGGAGGGACCATCACCTGCTAAATTTCTACAGTGCAGTGGATGCTTTGGGGCTGCTCATAGGAATTTTATGAGTTTGGGTAGTGCTGTTGCCTGAACACTCCCTGTTAGTCCATTCCTCCCCTCTGGCAGCCACTGTGAGTGTCTCTGTCACTATGGTGGTAACACACTGGGACTGTCCCAAATTATCAAGCTCTTACTGCACTTCGTGGGCTTTGACATGAGTGCAGGGAAAATGACAGGCCCTCGCTCTGCCAGTGAGGTGGGTATAGGGGTAGTGCTGAAAGCAAAGCCCTGGTGGCTGTACAGGGACAGAGTATGGATCCTGACATGAATCCCAGCCCCACAGCTGCATTCCTGCTGTTCTTTATCCAGGCAGGCCCCCAGCTTCTCCCTGCTCTTTCCCAGCCCCACCAGCCGGGCTGGTTGGGTCCCTCTGGGGGTTCGAGACAACTCAGATCCCGCTGAGCTCAAGGGATCTGCAGGGACAAGTGTGAAAGGCTGGGTCCATCCCAGTGGAGCAGGTGCTGTCTGCCCCTTGTGGGGTAATCTCATGGCCTTTCCCTTCCCTCTAGGCTCGGATGGAGGTGGATGCTGATGGAAATGGTGCTAAAATCTTCGCTTACGCGTTTGACAAGAACCGAGGCCGGGGCTCAGGCCGCCTCCTGCATGAGCTGCTCTGGTGGGTACTGGAGGGAGTGGAAAACCAAGGGTTCAGTTTGCTGCCACCAACTTGTGTGGGCTGGTTTAGTAGCCCAAGTCCCCTCAGGAGAGTTGAAAACCCAGTACAGGGTGGGTTTGGTGCCCACAGGACTTTGGTTTGCAGAGTCCTCATAGGGCACAGCCTGTGAAACATTCGAGGCAGGGAAACCAGAGACAGGTGAGTGTGGTTCATGGACACCCTGTTTGCACCTGGTAAATGGTGCCCAAACTTCAGCTTGGGGGAAAAAGGGGACCTGTACTATTTAATAGGTGAAGACAAACCTTTGAAGGTTTGTTGGGGGTTTTTTGTCCACTGAGAATTGGCAGAGCACTGCAGAGAGGGAACTTCTAATAACTTAAAACTTTGAGGTGTTTTTTATGCATTTCTGCAAAACTGTCTTGAGGTCATGCTGCTGATGGTTTATATGAGCTGCTGCATCTTATTTTCCATACTCTACAAATCTTTGAAATCTTTCATAGGATGAATATTAAGTTTTGGGGCAAATTTCCTCATTTGTGAGAGCAGCTCACCCTCTGAGCTGATCTATTGCTCCTTCTAGATGTTTATGGGTTCATAGAAAAGGTGGGATCTTTGATGAGGAAATCTTACTTCTTTTAAAAGCCTTTTTGGAGAAATATTTTTTATTCAGTTCCACATCCTTGGAAGTCACAGTGCCCAGGATGCCCTTTATCATTCCAGGTTACCTTTTATCCCGTAGAACCAGGCTCTGCACAGGAGGAAGGAGACAGGAAGAAAATCAGATGATGATGATTATTATTATTATTATTATTATTTCCAATCTGCTTATTACATATGGATTTTAACCTGCATCTGTTAATATTTAATCTTATTGCACATAGAACTTTGTTGAAATTATGAAATTGGCTGCAGTATGTGGAGCAAATCACTGACAGCTGCTTCTAACTGTGAACCTCAGACAGTCATAATTATTATCTGTAAGTAGCATTAAACAGCACCTAAAAACTATTCAGGTCAATTGTTGAAGGCTGTGCAAATGATGACAGCTATTTGTTTATGACATAGCCCAGCCATTGCCTCTTCTGGCTTGTTTTACTCAAATTAGGAAGTCATTTGAGCATATTCAGTTAGGAAATTCAAATTGTGTCACTCGAGCATGGGCTGGGGTTAAAAATAAGAGATTGTGTGTAATGGGGATTTTGGAGAGGCATAGAGGGAGGTGTCAGCTGCCAGGCAAGCAGAGCTGCAGTTCTGAGGTTGTAGTCAGGTTTTTGTTCTAGAAAATATAAAATATCTCTGTGGTTCCTGTGAATTCCTTTTGGTCCTGAAGGTGTTTGTGTTGCTGATCTTTAGTTGCAGCTCAACAGCTGAGTCTTTGCAGGGGCCGTGAAGCTTCTGCCCCTCCTAAAAAGAGCAATTTTGGGGCTGCTGTGAGCGCAGACCAGGACTGGAGAGGAGTGGCAGGTCCTTCTCTTGGTGAGGAGGGGCAGTGCTGGAGGTTTGGAGCCTGTGAGAGTCAGGAGACCGGGGCAGAGCCAGGCAGTGACTGCACTTCCCAGTGCCAGCCTGACTCCTTGGATGAAGGAAAACCAAAGAACATGGATTATTGCAGGTGTAGGTGTGTAATTCAATTGTTCTCTGCACATGAACCCCCAAAAGCATGAAAAACCAACCCAATTGTGTGACCCTTTTTTAAAAGTTTAAACTTTAAAAAGTTTAAAATACGGTGAGTAGCATATGGTAGATAAAAGTAAAACAGATTTTTTGAATTTTTTTTCATGACATGAGGCCCTTGAGATAGAAAGCCTGGAACTGCTGGAGCTGCAGCAGTGACAGAGACCTTCTCCCAGAGCCCTCCTGCTGCCCTGTGGAAAGGCAACTGTGGGATCAAAAAGCAACCAAGAGCTGGAAATTCCCAACATGTGCTGCAAAAATTCTTACAGGGAGAACTTCCTGATGGTTCTTGAGCCTCTCTGGTGCTTGCTGTGATTTCCACATGGAGTTTTGGCTCCCCCAAAGCAGGGTTTGGATGTCTCTGCAGAAGTCTCATCCCCTCACCCGTTCTCTGTGGAGCAATCCTAGCTCTGTGTTCTGCTGGGTGTAAAGATGTTCCCTGGGGAACAGCAGCAGCAGTGGATTAGTCATAAGTAGCACCAACTGCATGTTCAAAAAGACATCTGAGACCTGATTTCTGGGGGTTTTTTAAGGGGTTTTTTATGAGCACTTGCCATTCTTGCTGCCTATAACAGGCTCAGTTCTGGTTCCTGGTGCTTGGAAATGCTGTGTCTGCTCTTTATTCCAGTCCTGGGTTCTGAGCTGCTGAAATACCAAGAGAACAGAATGCAGATAATTCCCTGAAAAGTCTTGGGGGAAGGGTTTTGCCTGGCATCTTGCAGGAGCTCAGGAGTGCAGGGGGGAGGCAGAAGCTCCAGCTCTGCAGGAGTTTTGGATGCATTACTGAGGCTGTTCATCTGCCCCTTCTGCAAGGGACAAGCAGGTTCTCCACAGCCTGTCCTTCCTGCTCAGTTTGGATGAACTGGGATGGTCAAAGAGAGGCCTGAGGAGGGGAGAGCTTGTGCATTCAGAGCTTCCTTCTTGATGTGTGGAGAGAAGGGACCACCCTGAATTTGGCGTTACCAGTTCTGGCAATTCAGTGCAGTGGTGTTTAACACTGACTGCTCACCAGCAAGGCCCAACTTCCACCCTTACGGAGGCTTTTGTTACTTGAGGCCACAGAAAAGCTGGCAGTGATGTAGATAAATGTGGTTTCATACAAGGAGGTAAAGACTGGCTCAGTGTGGGAGGGGATTTGATCAGAATTTGCTTTTTGGGGTGTTGGGTGCAGATCTGGGCTGTGGAGGAGCAGGGGTAGGTATGTGCCACTCTGCTGTGACATCCTAGTGTCAGGGGCAATCTCTCATAATCCTGTGTCTTTCCTCAACTCCAGCAGTTTCTAAACTCTCATCTAATAAAATTAAAAATATTTCTTAACTTAGTCTTGGAATCCCCTTTCCTTTCCCCCCTGCACAGTCTGTTCTTGCTCTGAACTTCTGTCTCTTGCTCCAAGATTCCTGTCTCCTATCTGTCCCATCTCTCCAGCTGGCACTTTGTCCTAGGCTCATTCTAAGAACCTTAACTCCTTCCCTTTCTCCGTATCTGACTGATGCTCCCCTTCAGGAGTTCACTGGTTCCTGGGTTCCCACTTGGAGGCCTCAGGACTCCTGATTCCCTTTGGCAGATTCTCTGCTGGCCTTCAACAACTCAAAAGTAGCTTTTACTGTAATGGCTTCCGAGTGCTAGAGGCAGGGATAGGTGAGATATTGGGAAGGAATTGTTCCCTGGGAGGGTGGGGAGGCCCTGGATTCCTGGAAGTGTACAAGGCCAGGTTGGACAGGGCTTGGAGCAACCTGGGATATTAGAAGATGTCCCCTCATGGCAGGGAATGAGCTGAATTTTAAAGTCCCTTCCAACCCAAATCAAGCTGGGATGCTGGGATTCTTCTTTTAGGGCACTTCAGCAGGCTCCTTGCCATACATAGTTTGTTTGCTTTAATATGTGTAGTTTGGTTGCTTTTTCCCTGAAAGAAGGATTTTATTAGTTTTGCCTTCAAAGGGAAGAACTTTTCCCTGTTCCATGGAGGCCCAGCAGACTCCCTGGCAGGGGGCTCCAGACTCTGTTCTCATGCACGTGTGTCCTCAGAGGAATTACCTGGAGGGAGCTGGAGCACAATCTGTGTGTAGGTGCTGCTTGTAGCCTCTCCAAGGGGATTCTCCTCGTTAAATTCCATGAAGTTTTGGGGCAAACGTGAAGTGCAAGAGTTTTTCTTACTCCCAAGGTATATAACTTACACATACATATCTGGATGGATTTTGACCAAAAATACAAAATCCTACATTTTTCATTTTAAGTCACATTGAAAAGAGTTTCCTGTTCTGCTGGGTAATGCTGAGCTTTGTAAAGGTTAAAAAAGTGGGAATTTTTTAACTTGGGCAAATATATCTTCAAAATTAAACTAACTATTTGAACCGAAGTGTTCAGTAAGGGCTGAGCAGGACTCAGTGTCAGGCTAGGCTTGGGTGAAGCTGTGAGAAGCACCTGGGAGGTCTCCATGGAGCAGGTGCTGGATTACCCTCAGTGAGTGCTGTCAGCTCTCCTTGGTCCTTGTTCTGCTGTGCTGGGAAGTTCCTCGTGGCAGAACAATCACAAGGACACAGCTTCTGTCCAAGCCTTGCATTTCAGCTGGGGTGGGGATTCCTGCAAGAAGTGATACCAAAACTTTTCCAGGCATGAGGGTGTTTGACAGGGAACTTGATACTTGATGAAACAGAGAAAGGAGAGGTGAAAAGAAGGGGGAAGGGGAAATAAAAACTCATAGAAAGCAGTAAGGAAGATTCCCCCTGCAGCCATCCTGGCTTAGTTCTGCTCTGGGTTTTGGGCAAATTTCAGGTGTCTCTTGGTCAATTGTGGAGTCATTTCAGACTTGCAGTGTGTTACACACAATTAGAGTCTAAAAAAGCATTTGCATACTCGGTGAAACCTCTGTCCTGTTGCTGTTCAGAGGTGTTTCTTCATAAATAATAAGCCCTCTGACTCCACACCAGTGCCAAACTTGCACAAACGTGTCTGGTAAAATTTCCTGTGAAAATAATAAGCCAGTATTGGCACCTTTCAAGGAACACTGTAATTCCATGGATCCCTAGTAGTAACTGGAGGAGTAGACTCTGAAACTTATACTTAAAATTGCTCTACACTCTGTCTTTTGATTCCACTAATTTATAATTGAAATCACCTGCTGGAAAAAGTCACTTTCTCCTGGGGGTTACCCTGTCTGAAATAGCCACTAGAGTCTTGTTTGCAGTCCAGTGCCAGCAGGTCCCAACTCACGTTGCCTCTGGAATTGCTGTGATCCTTATTTTTTTTTCAGCCATTCCTGTTCACCAGTGACCTCCAGGTTGGTTTTGTCTCCTGCAGGGAGAGGCACCGGGGAGGGATTGCTCCTGGCTTTCAGGTAGTGCATCTGAACTCGGTGACCGTGGACAACCGCCTGGACAATCTGCGCCTCGTCCCATGGGGGTGGAAGCCCAAAGCTGAGGAAATCTCTAGCAAACAAAGGTATGGCAGCACCTGGCAGGGGGCATGAAAATCTCTTCAAGTGTTGTGTCCTTCCTTTAGTGATTTTTGCCTTGGCAGAGCCTTTTTGATTTAACCTTGGACACTTTACAAATCACTCTGCTCTGGCTTCCTCACCTGGGGCACAGCCTGTGCTCATGTCCCTGCTGTGCAGGGATCATCTCACCTCAGGTTGTGCTGAGGTCCTCCTGAGCCAGGTGGAGCAGGAGACTTCTGTGCCCTCCCAGCTGAGCAGAGGCTCAGGGAAACCTGCACATCTCACCGTTTTCTGCCCCAGGCACCAAAATTCCAATGTGACTTGTGGGAACTGGGAGCTGCAGAGTGCTTATGATGGAAGTTGTGAGTTGGGGTTGGACTCACTCAGGGTAAGTTCTGGGCTGGGTTTCACTGATGCCACCAGCACATCAAGTTCTTCGTGCCAGGATGGATCTGGATAATCAATGATAGGACACAGTGGGAGACCCATAGACTTCACATCACACTCTTCTCCTTAAACATTTGCAGCAGCAGCTTTAAGATTGGGGTGTTTAGGGCTGATTAAATGGATTTTGAGAACTTGTAGTGAACTACAAATGCTCCACGTGATTCGTGTTCAAGAACGAGAACAGACTTCAAGCCAGAAGTTAATTATGACTTGGTGTGAATAATTTTGCACAGAATTAATTTTGCTCGATGTAAACATTTCTTTATTGATACCTTTAAACTTTTGGGGTTTGCACTTAGGTTAAAATAACCTTAAAAATACCTAATATATGAGCAGTATGTACAGTCTGAAGCTAAATACAATGTTAACCTTATTTATTAATAAATTTGGAATCAGTTTCTCTGTATGATAATTATGAATTGATGTACCAAACTTGTACTTGTTTTTTTTTTTTCCAGGGAACAAAGTCTGTACTGGCTGGCAATCCAACAGCTTCCTACAGACCCCATAGAAGAGCAGTTTCCTGTCCTGAATGTAACCAGATATTACAATGCTAATGGGGATGTTGTGGAGGAGGAAGAGAACTCCTGCACTTACTATGAATGTCACTACCCTCCCTGCACAATGATTGAAAAACAGGTGGGTTCACAGTGCTGGGAGTGAGCATGGAATGCCTTGGGCTAATGGTGTGTTTAGGGATTTATTTATTTAAAATATAGATTAAATTACATGAGCCATTCAATGGCTAAAAGCAATAATTTTCTTCCACTCAGGTTTTCTGTGGCCTGAACTTCCAGACCCCATGGTAATTTTCAGTTGGAGGGAATGTGGGCTTGAATTGGATGTTACTGGGCTGCTGGGAGGAGGGTGATTTCTGCAGAGTGCACAAAAAGCCAGGTGGAAGCTTTCCTGCAGGGAGCAGAACTGGGATGAGTGAGCAGCTGTGTGAGACAGCAGGAAGCATTGTAAGTGGGTTTGGACAGTCGTGGAATCAAAAAATAATCTGGTTACCATTTCCTTGAGCAGAAGGTGACTTGCAGTGGCCTTCATTCAGGGAGAGCTGGGAGGAAAAGTTCTGCTGGAGGAAGATAAAGCAACATCAGGAGTGAGAGGCTGAGCTGTGCAAGGGCTGTGCCTCTGTCACACAGATGCCTTATCTATAAATAAGGGCTTTTCTTATGATGGCAGATGCTGAGTATGCTAAACCCATTGTGTTCCACTTTCTGCTTTGGGGAACATTTGCAAAAATTATCTTAAATTCCCTGTATTTGGAGCAGAGGCAGCTGTGCCTTTTATTGGGGTCTGTGCCCAAAAGCTCCCTGGATAACTGTAACTTTGGCAATGGCTGAGCTTGTGCAGCTCTCCTGATAATGTCTGTATTTCAGGTGTTTGTAGTTGAAAACAGAACTTAAGTTGACAAAACAGCAGCATTGTGACAACAAATATGTAATGCTCCAATATTTTGTCTATTAAGCCCATTTTACAAGAGCAAATGTACAGCCACAGAAATTGCTTCAAAACTTTCTGGTTCTCTGAAATTCTTGGTGTGATGTTTGTGTTTCATAGAATCCCAGAATCCCAGACTGGTTTGGGTTGGAAGAGACTTTACAATTCATTTCATGAGCAGGGACACCTTCCACTATTCCAGGTTGCCCTGTCCAGCCTGGCCTTGGACACTTGCAGGGATCCAGGGGCAGCCACAGCTTCTCTAGGCACCCTTTGCCAGGCCCTCACAGAGAGAATTTCTTCCCAGTATCCCTCTAACCCTGCCCTCCTTCAGCTTAAGGCTGTTCAGCCTTGTCCTGTCACCTGTTAGTGACAGGCTTGGAAGACCTGATCATAAAGCTCCTTAGGAATGCCGTTGGGTCCTCTTGGGAAAGCTGCTGGGGTGTCCCCTGGGGATGATGCTGAGGTTCTCCTGGGTGCTGAGCAGCCCCTCTAATGCCATCTTTTGTTCCCAGTTACGTGAATTCAACATCTGTGGCCGCTGCCAGGTGGCGCGGTACTGCGGCTCGCAGTGCCAGCAGAAGGACTGGCCTGCTCACAAGAAACACTGTCGGGAGAAGAAAAGGACCTTCCAGCAGGAGCTCGGACCAGAACGATGACCGGGTGGCAGAGGCCTCTCAGCAGCAGGATTCCTTCTCAAAGGCATTGGACTCTTGCTTTTGCACAGTATGACAGACTGCTTATCAAAGCCAGAGGCACTGAAGAAAAACCCTGTGATGCTTGAGCAGAATGGCTGACTGGACTAAGCCAGCTCTGACTGGTGCTGTGGAAAGGGATTGGGTCTGCCCTTCCAGTATTATATTCTCAAGCAAAAGACTACTGTGGAGGCTCCAGGCAGGAAGCTTCTCATTATTTATATGTTAATACGTTTGTAAACTCATGTACAGTTTTTGTTAGGAATTCTTGATCTTGATAGCACTCATTAACTGTAATGTTCAGATAAGAACATGTTGTTGGCCTAAGTTTGGGGAAAAAAAAAAAAAAAAAGTCATGTAGCAAAAGCTTTTCCTCCCATGTGGCAGAAGTGTCTGTGGCAGTGCCAAGGCCGGTGGGGCAGGCTCTGGCATCAGCACTTACTCTGGAAAACTCTGCATGGAAGCTCTATTTGAAAAAAAATACAAACAAAAAAAGAGCAAACAAAGTAAAGGTTGGAATGAATCCATGTCTGCTCTCTGGCTTTTTCCCCTTCCCTTCCAGCTGCTTTCAGAGCTCAGTCACCCCTGGCTGCTGGAAGTCCCTGCAGGGCAGGAGCAGTGCCCCAGGAGCTGGCATGGGGCATAGGGACCCTCTGGGATCAGTGTCCAGGCACTGCAGCCGGGGTTGCCTCGGAGGGGCTGCTGGAGATGGGCCTTGGAGCAGCCAGGATTTTCAGAAAGCTGGATCAGCTTTCTGTTCCAAAGCCTTTGAACAGAAGGCAGTGGTAGGGGAGCTCAGGTACCAGCTGTGTGTGGATGTGGTTGCCCTTGTGGCTTCCCCGTAGCATAGCAAACACTCCAGTCATGTGCAGAGATGTTTAAATATCTAATACTGAGTAATTTGAGTTATTTATTCACTTTTTTAAGAGTTGTCATCAATACAAGAATCACTTTTTCATTTTTTTATGTAGTAATGAGTAAAAGTAGTATGGGAGGAGGATTTCCCTTGCAGAGCCCATGCTTATTTTTCTTTTCATGAATAACCATTTTCTTTTTCATTTTTGCCTTAGAAGTGTAAAGAACTTCAGTTGAGTTCTCTGAAGAACTAAATGGATAATTTAGTGCCAGGTGTTAGTCTTGCTTCACAGTAGGAGAATGTGAGCTGCTGAGTGCTTAATGCAGAGCCTTTCTTGGAGTGCTTAGTGAAAATTTTTTTGTAAAAGCCATTTAGAATTTTGATTTTTCCATCAGGATTCACTTTGCTACTTCATGTTGCAATGTCAGTCTTGCTTGTATTCAGTTTGTTAGAAAATTGATCTGCTGTGGACTTCCAATATTATATTCTGTTTCTAATATCTGCACAGGAAGTTCTGAATTATTAACATTTTGGTGGGTTTTCATTCTTTGGCTTTAAGCATCTTGGGAAATGGTAAAGAACTTCTGAAACTTCCTGCTGGAAGTTCACTTGAAGGCACCTGGTCAAGTTGCCACTCTTAAACCACAGTTGTACTGTAACTTTTCTGTTCAGGCAGCCCAAAATGCTCTTCAGTATGAAAAAAACAAGCAGGACCCAATCAAATTTTCCTGTAATGGGTAATTTTTTTTTTTTTAAGGAAACAATTCTTTCCTTGAAATGAAATGCATAGTTTTTGATTAATATAAAAGGGGACATAAGGAATATTTTGTTATTTGAGGTAATCTGTGAACAGGACAGAAGTATTGACTTTTTTCCCTTGCCTGTTTAGGAGGCTGCTATTTGTCCTGCCAGTTTTCCATATTACCAGGAATCATGTTTGTCTTAAAGCCCTTAAACACTTGAGCAGCACCAAGCAGGGAAAAATTGGTGCTGATGTTTGTAGTGCTGCCGTGAGGACAGGGACAGGCTGCAGATCAAGGCCTGGTGGGGCAATGGGGAAATTCCTCTGAGGGAGTGAGGGAGTGGTGGGACTCAGGGAAGGGCAGGACAAAGCCAGCATGGAAAGTGCTTGGGGAAATCCCCATCCCAGGAAATGTGGGAGGGAACGGGCTGGGAGGGTGGGGTACAGCAGGTGGGGAGGTGCCCATAGGGTTTAAAGGGCTGTGAGACCAACCCAAGTGGAAAGAAACTGCCCAGACATCCTGCAAAGGCTCAGGGTAATAACTGGTTCTCACCTGGGTGTGTGATCTCTGACTCCAGACTGTCCTTATGCCAGAGGAGAGAAGTGGCTTTGGGGACTTTGATTCTTGGAAAGTTGTTGGGGACTGCATTAAACACATCCCTGCCTGCTGGTGGGGGAGGTTGTGTGATCAGTGATTCTGGCAGATCTTGGTATGTACAGAGATCTTCCCTCTCAGTAAGGAGGGTCAGAAAGGAACTTGAAGGTGGCAGCTCCCCAAGCCTTCCCAGAGGATGCAGCTCTTGTAAAGACCCTCCTCACCCACAGAGAACCCAGGCTGGCAAGAATATCTCTTTATGGACAAGTATTTAAAAACCCAGGATTGGAGCCATTTATCTGGGAGCAGACCCGAACAGTTCTGATAAAGAACTGGTTTTCCAAGGGTTTCCCCATGATGGAGATGTTTTTCATCCAAGTTGTTTCGTGCAAGGAAATCTGGTAAATCCAGCTCAGGTCAGGAGGCTGCAGCTTTCCTGATGCTGGCTGTAACAGACGGCTACACATCACCTGTAAACACACCATGAAATGTTACAGGTACCTTCCAGGTGCTTCTTCCTATCCAAGTAGGATGCATATCACCAATCCCAACATGCAGAAAACACAATTGGAAATCCTGACTGTCTGAAGAAACACAAAGTATGAAATACAGTGGATTGCAGGGCTTGGCGTTTTGATACTTGAACCTTGAACACACCATCAGGTTATAGTCTTAGTTTTCCTCTGTGACTTAATTTTAAATGAAACTCGTGGTAAAAGGAGCACCTGAAAGACTGAAATGTCTATGGAGGCATGGAGATGGTGTAAGACACCTCATTGACCAGGAGCAAAGCTTCACCACCCAGCAAGGCAGCACTGAGAGCAAAAGGAGGCTGGTGTGATTAAACAGGAGCATGTGGGATACTCAGAGTAAGAAGAAATCCTTTGTAAACTGAACTTGTGTCCAAATGTAAGAGATGGAAAGAGTAACATTTGGCAGGTGAAAAGTAGAACAAGCAAGCAAAAAAAACCAGCCCAGGAAAATAATGCAAAGAAACATGGAATATGAAGAATGTTCAAGTAATAAAACTTGGATGAGTAGTTTTGAAAAAATCAGGAACAGGGGGACTGCTGGAGTTGGCAGAGACTGGTGCACAGCAAAGGGAAGGGCTGACCTGAAGATGAAAGTCTCAGTAGAAGAAAATCCAGTAAATTGTTTGCATATGTGTTCCCTGTGAAAGAGCTGGTGGAGTTCACACAGGAATACTTCCATATGGAGAGCTCCATAGAGAATCTGTTCAGAACAGAAGTGCTTTTAGGAGAGATTGAAATGCAGCTGAAATGAGCAGCAAGTTGCCAGGACCAGACGGTGCCATCTATGGCTCTGAGGGAGCTCAGGGATGAATAAGCTGAGCTCCTAGCTGGGATGGTGACCTTTCCCTTGGTACCATGTCCCAACAAATGTCACAGCAACTTCTGGAAGGAATTTCAAACTACAGTCACCTGTGCATTCGTGGATGCTGTGATGCAGCACCAAAGGCTGAATACCGTGGAGGAGTCAGTGTGGGTTTTGTACAGGGAAATCATGCTTCAAAGCTTTACTGGAGTTGCCTCAATTCCAGGCATCAACAAGCAGGGGAAAGGGGATTTGGTTGGGCCAGTCTGAACTGCATTTAATGATGACTTTGCTCAAGGCACTTAAGGAAAAAAAGCTGCTGGTCAGAAAGGGAAATGTCACAGACAAAAACTGTTTAAAAGACAGGAAAGGAAGAGTAGAAGGGAGGGGTTTTTTGGTGGTAGGAAGTAAGGAGCTGGATGCCAAATATATTAAAAAAAATAGAAAAAAGGTAATATATAATGAAACTGACAACATCCACTGATGAGGTTATTCAGTGTAATAACAATATAATAAAGGCTGAGTGAATTGCAGAAGGATGTTATGAGAGAGTTAGAGATGAAACTGAGTGTCAGTTGTAGGGTTGGTTATGGGACAACACACACGGCCAGGCCTTGGCTGATTTCACTCAGCAATGAGACCTTTGGGTCTGCAGGATTTCCGCCAGGGGAACAGGGGCAATCCAGACTCCAGTAGAGGACGGGAGCGCAGGAGCAGCATCGCGCTGGGAATGGCCGCGGGGTGCAGCCCGAGAGTGCAGGACCCGCCCTCCCACTGGGAAAGGACTGAGGGGAAAGGCTCAGGGCAGCGACCAGGATCGCTCCAAGGTCCGGAACAGCTTCTGCGCAGGAACAGCGGTACCAGCCCATGTCTCCTCGGGAAATGCCGGGGTGGGGAAGCTTTCTAAGCGAGGCGCTGGGAGGATGTCGAGGGAAGGATGATCCCGGTTTTCTCTCGTGAGCAGCTGCCGAGTTCAGGGCAGGGGTCCCTCACCGGGGAGGAAGCTGGAGCAGCAGCCCCTTCCCTCGGGAAGGACGCGCTGGGAGGGAGCTCGGACAGGCGAGCGAAACCCCCGAACCCCGGCAGGAGCTCGGCGTGCGAGGACAGCCCGGCCGGGGGGAAGAGGCGGCTCGGCGGGGGCAGCTCCGCCCCGGGCCCGCCCTGACCGGAAAGCAGACGGGCGGCGGGCCCGCCTTCACGGAGCCTCCTGGGAGCCGCCCCGGCGGCGCAGCAGGGCCCGGCCCGCGATGGCCGCGCCGTGCAGGACGCGCACGCTGCAGGTGGTGGACACGGAATTCAGCGCGGACGCGGTGGAGTGGTGCCCGGTGGAGGGCTGGCACAGCATCCTGGCCTGCGGCACCTACCACCTGCGCCCCCCCGACCAGGTGAGCCCCGGCCCCTGCCGGTCCCGCTCCGGAGCGAGTCCACGTCCTCATCCCCGCCCGGCTGCCACCGTTCTGGAGCGAACTCCCATCCCCGTCTCTGCCCGATACAGCTCCGGGGAGAGCCCCGGCCCCATCCCTGGCCGACACCGCTCTAGGGCGAACCCCCGTCCCCGCCTGGCCCCGCTCCGCGGCGAGCCCCATCCCCGGTCCTGCCTGTCCCCGCGGCGGGGCCGTGCCTTGTCCCAGCTGGGGTGGCTCGAGGGGGGGCAGAGAGGCCCCTCGGGTGAGCGTGGCTGGCCGCGATGGGGGTTTTCATCCCACAAGGCTGGGGCTGGACAAGTGGGAGCCTCAGCCCTGCTCCTCGCTCCTAGCAGGATCTCGGGTGTGGAGGCAGAAGCGCGGCTGAGCTTGCCCTTTTCTTTCCCATGTTTGCCACAGAGCGATTCCCGAGGGAGCAGTGGGGTCTGTGACCGGACGGGGCGGCTCTACCTGTACCACTACAACGAGGAGCAGCCGTACATCCCGCTGACCGAGATCCAGCGCATCGACACGGCCGCCATCCTGGACATCAAATGGTAACGCTGGCCCGGCCAGGCTCGGTGCCACAGCAGCGCGCTCTGCTCTTCGGGGGATCCTTTTTTGGCATGGCAGCAACAGCAGTAGTTACTAATGGAACAGTTCCTGACTTCTTGGAGGGAAATACTTTCCGGTTTGTTCCCATGAGCAGAGACTGCCTTGTTTCTGTTTTTATTTTCTGCTCACTTGAACTGGTCATGACTTTGTACCTCATTTATTTATATAATAACATACAGTAGATCTCTCCTGTACAGAATCCCCTTCTCGCAGGTGTGTGGGAACTTGAGGAACCTTAGATTTTCTTTACGTGAGATTTTTTTGGTCACATACCTTCTCCCTTTGCATGTTGGAATGAAAGTTATGGCTTTGCTCTCTTCCTAAAATACAAGAAAGATGGACATTGGAGACTTGTTTAACTTGATCTTTTAGGTGCCACATTCCTGTTGCAGAACATCCCATGGTTGGCATCGCAAACTCCACAGGTGCTGTGGAATTTTGCCACCTGACTGGAAGTGAGGTGGGTGGACACAATGCCTGCTGCTGCTGAAGCTGGTTTTAACCCACGTTTGATACATCTCTGCATTTACTAGTAGTGTGCATAGGCTTGCAGGAAAGCTGGGTGGTTTCCATGGCTTCTTCAGCGTGCTTAGCTTTTTAAATGCTTCTTTTGTCTTCAGATAATGTTTGTCATAAATTCTATAAACTTTTTTGTGGCACCAGAGAGCTGGGCTGGGCTCTACCCACCTGCAAAGTCAGGGAGGAGAGGCAGGAGGAGGGCAGAACCAAATCCCGGAAACAAGTATGGCCTAACTGGGAAACATCAGAAGGTGCAAAGCTGGTAAAAGTAGGGAGGATTTTTGGACTGGGGTTTCTTTTGGTGATGAGAGAGTGATCAGAGCCATTCTCACAGAGCAAAGAAAGCAGAGGCCAGTCTGTAAGGGAATTCAGCAGTCAGGTCATCACTTCTGCTGCACTTCATTGCTCTCTGAGAAGAAGCAGAGCTCAAGGGAGGTTTGGTGGGAGATGAGCAGCAGAAGGGTGGGATCCTGTGTGTGCACGTTTTCCCCTCAGCCAGCACTGGGCAATTGTAAAGTTCTGTGGAACATTCCATTGCTTCTTTATTGTGGGACTGTCATTTGCTCATCGGTATCTGGAAAACTTGCTGTGGGAAGCAGTGCACCTGTCGTTATGTGTCTGCTGTCTTCCCGGTCTTAATCCATACCTTTTGTTTCCAGTAGAAGAACAGCTGCATGTTGGAGCCACGCTTCAGGGTGGATCTCGGGGCACAGCGACTGGCCTTGTCCTTGGACTGGTCCACTGGACGAGAGCAATGGTGAGGAAGGGAGATGGAGGCTGGGGCTGGAGGCCAGGGTGTGTGGGACAACTTTCAGGAGAAGTTGAGGATTTGGATGAAGGAGCCTTTAGTGGTTTTGACTTTCTTGATCCCAGCTGTCTTCCTGGCCCTGCTCTAGAAGTTGCTGTTTCCAGAGCAAAGGTAACAGGAGCACAAACACTGTGGTCACTGGAACAGGAGCAGAGATTAAACCAACAACAAATGGGAGGTTGTGCTCTGGGGAATGGCAGCAGGTGAGCCAGGGATGTGTCTTCTGCTGCCTTTGTTAAAAGGAAAGACCAGAACGGGATACAAATGGAGCCGCTGGTTCCAACTCTGCTCTTAGAACAGCTGAAATTTTAGTGTGAAGTTCTCCTTAAGAACTGTTAATAATAGCACATATAGGAAGTTTAATCATGGGTTAGTAAGAAACATGAGAGAATTGGTTTGGAAGTGGCTCCTTCTTCTCTCAAGCACTCATACATGAGATTTCAGAAATGGCATTGCTGCATGAAATAAGCTGAATTAGCTGTACCTTGAAAGAGGGAGGAGGGTTAATGTATTCTATAGGTGCTGTAGGTGCAAATGAAGAGTGGTGCCTTTAGTGTGAGGCTGGAAATCAGGGGGATCAGGCAGTCGTTGCTTAATGCTGTAGGGCAAATTTGCTAATTAAAGCTGTTTCTGTGTGTGGTGTTTACTGAGTAAGTAGAATTGCCAGTTAGACTTTCTTCTTACGTTCCTCCGTCTTGTCTCTGTCCTTCATGATAAATGATTGTTGCCACGACGAAACACTCCTTTAAACTTGCCATTGTTGTCACTTGAGAGACCAGTAATTGCTCCTAGAAGCCAAATATACATGATTCACATCTCTGCAGAAAGGGGGTGGCCCCATATCTCTTATGTGGGAATTTGGGAGATTCACTGTGGTTGAATCATTTGATACAGAACTAAAAAGAAGTGCCTGCCGTTGTAACCAAACAGAAGGTTTGGTTAGTTCATGTCAGGGGATGCCAGAAAATCTGTGCACTAGGAATTGCAAAACATTTGCCAGTGCTCCAAGGTCATTTCGTCTAGAAACTGTAACTGTACTGTGGCACAGGAAGAGAGCAGGAAAGGTCAGGATCAGCCAGTGCTTTGGGTTTCAGTGATAGCAAGGAAATAAAACATCTCTTTGTACTCCAGAAGAGGGAAGAGGCTCTGAAAGGGCATTGTCAGTGTGACTTGGAGGAAGAAACAAAAAGAGCCCTCTTCACATGGAATTTGCTTATTGATGTAAAGTGAAGCATGTAAGAAGTCAAGTTTTGCGTCTCTGAGAAAGACAAGAGCCAGTAGTGGTTCTTTTCCTGACATGGGTGTGGGTGGTTGCTCCCTGTGAGACCAGGGAGTGGTGGTTACTGGGGCAGGTGATTTTAAGATGAAGCTGAAAAGAATTATATGAATGTGTCATTCTTGCCACCATGCTGTCAGTCTCTGTTAGTATTTAGTTGAATTGAAGTATTTGACTGTTGTGTGATTCCCAATGTTTTTTGTGTACCCTGCTGTAGTGGATGTCCTTTAAGAGTGATCAGCAGTGATTCAGAGGGGAAGCTGAATCTTTTCTCCATAGATGAATCTGCTCCTTCTGTGCATGTCCTGAACCAGTGGGAAGCTCACAATTTTGAGGCCTGGATTGCTGCTTTTAATTACTGGGACACTGATATTGTGTATTCAGGTCTGTATGGGCTGGGAATCTCCTTGTGGGCTGTTGGGAGGGGCCCCTTGTCTAGGGATGTGTTCCTTGAGCTTTTACTTTCCAGGGTTGAGTGTGCTGCTTGCATCACCTCTTGAAAGAGCTGAGGCCTCTGGTCCGGGGTGAAAGGCTCTTTTCTTGATGGTGGAAATTGGTTGGAGGTGGTTAGGAGAAGCTGTACCCTGAAAACTGTACTTTGGGTGGCTATTGGCAAAAAAGATTATATTCTCCTGCAGTATGCAAAGAGCCAGAGAGCTGTTTGAGTCCAGTCTTTATGACTTTTAAATTTTTTTCTTACCAAAGGGGAGGGTACCACCATATTGATACCACATGTGTTTTCTCTGGTGATGGGTATTGGGAGCCTCAGTGTGATTTTTGGTGTGTCTGTTAAATTCTCTGAGGTCCTAGGGCTGGAAAGCATCAGCTCTGTGTCACAGACTGCCCAGAGCAGGAAGGGATGACCAGGATCATCCAGCCCAGCCCCTGTCCCTGCACAGACCCCCCACCAATCCCACCCTGGGCATCCCTGGCAGCGCTGTCCAAAGGCTCCTGGAGCTCTGGCAGCCTCGGGGCTGTGCCCATTCCCTGGGGAGCCTGGGCAGTGCCCAGCACCCTCTGGGGGAAGAACCTTTCCCTCATCTCCAGCCTGAGCCTGCCCTGATACAGCTCCAGATGTTCCCTGGCTCCTGTCCCTGTCACAGAGATTGGAGATTGGAGGTGCTCCTCATGAGGAGGCTGCAGACTCTTGGCACTGCTTAGCCCCATGCTCAGGGCTGGTGCTGAGGGTCACAGTGTTTTGTCCCTGGGCAGGAGGGGATGACAGCCTGCTCAAGGGCTGGGACACCAGGTGCAGTCCGGAGGCTCCAGTCTTCACCAGCAGGAGGTAAGCGAGACCTGTCCACACCCAGCCCTCCAGCTGTGGGGTGGGAACACCTGCTGCTGCCCTGCCCCTTCCCAAGCCACTGAATTCGGAGATGTGCAGTGATAGTGGATCCTGATTCTGCCTCCCTTGGGAAATGGAGGTATCTATTAGCTTTTTTCATCAGAACATCAGGTTGAAACTTTCTTCTCTATGTCCTTTAACACAATAAACCAAGTACTGACTTCCACATGTGAAGAGGGTGGTAGTTTCTTTCTAAAAAAGGATCCTGATTTACACTTTTATTTTGGCAATTTTTTATGTGTTAAATTTGGATATATTATTATGGAATGTTTTTTAGAAAATATTTTGTTCTCCACTGTTTAGTTATTTGAAGTGATCTCTTTTCTATCTTATTTTTAAAAATGTTAAAAACTATATACACAGCTCTCCAGTGGAATTCTGTATGTAAACTTAAATTACACTGTGGACTATTGCTATAGAAATACTAATTTTGGGAGTAAAGTCTCCTGGGAATGGAGTTCTGCTGGAATTCTTAGGGCCTTTGAGCAGCAGTTTATGGAGTAAATATTACTAGGAAATACTCGTGCTGAGAGATGGTGTGAGTGGAAGTTTTGTCCCTGGGAACGCTGTTGGACTGTGTAGATGGAACTCTGCTTGGGTGGGTCACTGGACTGAAATTTTGAACTTACCTCTCCTGAGACACCTTGATGAAATAAATGTGGACTCAAAATCCTCAAAATTCAAGGAAGAAGCCCTTCTCAATTTGCTGTCTCTTCCCTCTGCAGACATTCCATGGGTGTGTGCAGCATTCAGTGCAGTCCCCACCGGGAGAATCTCCTGGCCACAGGCAGGTGAGTCTCTTCCAGCTGCTGTCCCCTGGTGTGACCAACCTCCTCTGCTACCTGAACGTGCTGCTGCCTCTTCAGAAATTCCATGTGGTGCAGAGCACGTGATCTTTACTACCTTTTTTCTGTGCCCTGACTTGGCTGTGCTGCTTTTCTGCCTGTTTGTGCTGTGTCCCCAGCTATGACGAGCACGTGCTGCTGTGGGACACCAGGAACATGAGGCAGCCGCTGGCTGACACCCACGTGGAAGGTGGGGTGTGGAGGCTGAAGTGGCACCCCACGTGTGATTTTGTGCTCTTGGCAGCCTGCATGCAGAGCGGCTTCAAGATCCTCGATTGCCGTGGGAGCCTGGGTGAGTGTCGAGGGAACAGAGGTGCTCTGGGCCTGCTCTGCCGCTTTCCTTTGCTGCCTCCAGGTTAATGGGGAGCTCCAGCTCTCGCTGGAAGGATTGAGATGGTGTTAATAGCCATAGACTTCTGTTCCAATTTGAGGGAACTTCCAGATTTTCCATATCTGTGCACTCTGTTGGCCTGCTTGGTTGTGCCAAGGCCCTGTCACTTATATGTGTGTAAATCTTTCATAACTTCTTTTCATGGGAGGAAAGCCTTTGTGTTTGGTGTGAGGGCACAACCATTCTGGGTTTGTGTTCATTGTGATGGTTCAGAGAGGTAGTTCTGACTGTCAGGTGGTGCTTTTCCTGTTAGCAGGAGTCGCTGACCTGCTGGGGAATCAGTTATTGCCTCAGGAAGGAAGTGCTTTGCAGCCTGATTAATCTAGAATAACATGAATAAGCCCTTCATGTGAATCATGAGATACTTCCATGGCGGAAAAGCCATTTACATTTACATTACAAATGCAGTCTGATAGAGGATGGTTGGCTTCTTGGGTTCTCCAGACCTTGGGCAGATCCACAGCTTAGGAAATGAGGATGGCATTTCTCTTGTGTGGGGAAGGAAGGAACTTGATGTCCACTTACTGCTAGAGTCAAATACTGAAAGCTGACACGAGGAACATCTGCAGTGTATTAATAATAATAACCAGGACCTGGCAATCCTCCAGGTGTGTTCATGGCTCAGTGAAGGTTGTGGTATGATCAGTCTTGTCTGTCTTGAGCCTTTGTAGGCACTTTGAATAATGACGCTCTTAAACCTCATGCATGTTAAACCCTCTTCTCCTCTGCTACTGACCCAGGAAGAATCAAGGCCATTGAGAGGTGGCTGAAAAATGGTCAGTACCTCATTCCTCCTGGAATGCTTCACTCTGTGGTAAAGAAGGCAATAACCAGAGAACTCTACCTGTGAGACACAGCCAGTGCTGGAATGGCTGCTGAGCACTCTGCCACAACCCACAACTTGATTTCTAAGTCACTTATCTTTTTTTTTTTAAAGCGGAAAACACAGAGGAATGTATCATCCTGTCATCCTATGTCCTGCACAATTCCTTGGCCTATGGGGCTGACTGGTCAAGGCTGTGTCCAAGGGATTCCTTGCCTGCAAGCCAGGACCTTGCTGCTGCGTGCCAGCCTTTGGAGGAGCTCGTGGGAGCATCAGGGCAAGGAGACGAGAGGCTGAATTTGCAGGTCCAGAACTTGAAGATAATTTATGAGTCTCCTACAGCTACTTTTGATGTAATCCTGGATGAGGAGAGTGAAAGCCCTGCTGTGGCACTGCCAGCAGGGGCAGGGCCAAAGCTGGCTGGGGATCCTGGACTGGTCAGGGGCTCTGGTTTAAAGGGAAGTTTAGATCTGGCTGCCCAAGGGGCAGATCCGGGGTCAGCCAGCGGCTCTGACTCAGGAGCCAAGAGACCTAATGGAATGGGCCTGGACAGAGGCAGTGACTCAGCCAGGTCTCCAGACAGCCCCAAAGAAATGAGCATTGTAGCCACTTGTTCTTTCTATGACAACATCCTCCATGTCTGGAAGTGGGAGATGAGCCTGGTGACCCCTCCAGATGTGTCAAGTCCTAGATCTCCATCCGAAAGAACAGCTGAAAGTTTGCATTGACCAGTCCCAAGGGAAGAGGGAGGAAAACTCCTGAACTGAGGGTGACAGCTGAACTCAATGCCCTAACTTCTTCTGGGCTTTCCCATCTTACTGTTGAGCTTGGGAGTCCTTCAAGGCCAACTGATGGAATTCCTGGTGTTTTATTTTCAGCACTGAGGGAAGCCTTTGCTTAGAGGCCTGTGGTCATGCCCGGACAGGTTTATTTAGTTTTTCCCTTAATGTCCTAGTTCCAAGTGGAATTGCCCTCCTCTCACAGACTGCTGCTTTGTACCTCAGATCTGAATCCTTTCAAGGCTGGTTTGCATTTCACAACGGATCTGTTAAGACCGTTCTCCTTCCCTCACAAACCAGACTTGGCTGTGCTGCTGTGTAGACCCAGTAAGTGATCAGAAGGTTTCCTGAATGTCTCAGAAAAGCTCCTGAGCAGAGGCTTGGCTGTGTGATGGGTGTGTCCCTGGAGAAGAGCTCTGACAGGCCAGACGCAGTGCAATGTGCTCAGTGATGTTTAACAGAAGTTCTGGTTCAGAAGGAACTGCAGACTGCCCAGTGTAATGGGAAGTGCTGTGGGAATCCTCCTTGTGAGGATCTTGGTGCTTCTCCATCATTTTTCATCAGACTCATCACCTGACTGCAGACTCCTTCATCATTCCCAGCTGAGAAAACCCTGGTTCAGATAAATTGTGTAGTGACCCCAGCATGTTTTAGTGCCACTCAACCACCCACCATGGCCTCTCAGTAACCACCTCATGCTTTCTGCTCTCCACAGAGCCATGTTTAGGTCCAAAGTCAAGCTCAGTTTTTAAAAGGTGAACAGCTTTAAGATCAAAGCCTCCAAAAAGTGTAAGTGGTATCTCTTGACATCTTTTTAAGTTTAAAATAAATACAGAAACCAAAATCTTAACAGCATTGCCCTAACTACCTCCAGGAATGGCTGCAGGATTTCTCATGGTTGCTCTATTAGCTTTTTTTCACTGTAAAATATCAGCAAAAGATCCTTTCTAGAACATTTTCTCTATTCCAGCTTAAACTAGATCAGTGACTTTTAGCGTGCATGGTTTGTCTTTGAGGGTCCTAAAGAATGAGTTATCTGGAGGGAAACACCAGCAACAGGTCTCTGTGTAACAGTGCTGCAACTAAGCGAGGTCCAGCAGATGAAAACTTTGCTGCTTTGAAACCCCCTTCTCAAGGGTGAATGTGTATTTTTGCAAACATTCTAGAGCACTTGTTACATGAAGATTCACATTAGTAATGAAAATAAGTGCTTTTGCTAAAGAAAAAACATGCTATTTTTGGATGTTTTTAAAATAAAACCAATATAAGTAATTTATCTTTTTTGGTTGTTTTGAGTTTTAAAAATTAAATGACTCGAAAATCCTTACGAGGGATGGCTCGGGCTCCAATGGGGTGAGTGTTCTTTAGGAGTCAGAGGACAGTCCAGTTTCCTGGGAAAACCGTGGGTGTGTCCCTGTATCTGCCGATGACTCTGTTTTAAAGGTTGTAATGCCTTTTATTGCCCTGTGAGAGCAGGAGGAAACAGCCCGAGGGCAGCGAAGCTGGAGCAGTGTCACCGACTGGGACCAACCTGATTTAGGCTTTAGGCCAGGCCTTGCTTTGCTCTGAGAAATGAGACCCAGTTATTATCTGCCTTCACATGGGGTATGAAGCAAATGATACAGTCAAGACTAAGCTGGAATTGGCATCAAAGGACACAGGATCTCCTGCTCTCCAGCCTTGCACCCCCCTCCAGCCACCTGCAAAGTGCCCTGGCTGGGCAGCAAGTCTCAGAAGGGAAGGGCTGAAGGACACCTCTGCCAACAGCAGCAGCACCCAAGGCAGAAAACAGCCACCTGTGTGTAACTTCTGATCAGCTTCACAGAGGTGAAAAATGTGGAGTTCAGTTAGAAAAGCTGTGCTTCCCCATCCCCACTGTGGCTGATCCCTGATCACAACTCATCCTGCTGTGATTTGGAGCTGCAGCGCCCCACTCCATCACAGCCCTGCCCAACCCGAAAATGTGAGGGTTTTAACCACCACCATAAGGACTCATCTGTTAGCCCTTATCACAGACTAAGTGCTCACAGACCATCCACTAAACTTGCTTCCTTTCTCCAAAAGTGAACATTTTCAGTCTTAATTTAATTTTTAAAGTTTAATTCTTAAACTTTGCAGTACTTTGTATTTAGAAACGTCAAGGACCCCTCACCTTCAGAACCCCTAGAGAGGGCTCTGCTCACCAGGCACAACTGTCTCCCAGAGGAATTACCAGTCATGGATGGGAAATCAAACCGCAGATTTCCCCCAGGGTTTAAATCAGGTATTACAGAAGAACAAGGTAGAAGGATTTGCTTTCATATTCAGTGACACAGCCTGTCCCCTGTTGGCCGGCGGTATCACTGCCCGGTCCCTACCGCACGTAGTTCTTGGGGAAGAGCTGGAAGAGCTTGCCCTCCTGCGTGGGCTCGAAGCCGTACTTCTCCAGGTTGTTGGGGTCGAACGTTCCGTCCTTCACGTCCTTCTCGATGCGCGGAGCCACCAGTTCGTCGAAGAGCTGCTTGGCCGTCATGGGTGGCTCGGAGCCCTCGGCGGCGCGGTACGATACATAGGGCCGCAGCTTGAAGCCCATCAGGTCGGGCACGACGAACTCGGGCACCATCTCCTTGACGAGGAGGAACTTCTTGTTGCGGGTGAGCACGCCCAGCTTCTTGGCACCGCGGCCCTTGTTGTGGCTCCGCGGGCCGCGCTTGCTAGTGAACGGCGACACGCGGTCGGCGCCGCGCACCAGCCCGCGGACTAGCTGGGTCAGCAGCCCCATGCCGGGCACCGAGGGCTCAGTAGGGCCGGAGCTGGGCCCTGCAGGCACTGGAGGCTCAGCGAGCCCGGCCGGTCCTTGAGGGCAGCCGGGAGCTCACAGAGACCGGACCAGTCCCTGCAAGCACCGAGGAATTAGCGAAGCCGGAGCAAGTCCCGGAGAGCACCCGGGGGGCTCAGCTGAGGCGGAGTCGGTCCCTGCGAGCACCGACACCTCCCCGAACCGCGCCGGGGCCGGGCTCCCCTCACGACCCCGAGCAATCCCGCCGCGCTCCGGCCTCCGCACACTCCAACAGCGCCTGCTCCCATTGGTCGGGCCGGGCCAGCCAATCCGCAACGCCGATACTCCCCAAGGCGGCACGCGCGTCGAACGGCTCTAGGGAGGCTTTCTCCGCCAATCAGCAGCGAGCTGCCCGCGGCGTGGGCGGGGCCTGGCGCGGCCGCGCCCTCTGGTGGAGGCGGGCGGGGTCTGCGCTCGGCGCCCTTCGCCCCCGGCCCGGGGAGCCGCGACCGCCCGGGCGGGACAAGGGCTGGCACCGGCACCGGCAGCGGGATGATGGCGGGGGCAGTAGGAGGTGAGAGGGTGCCGGGGATCGCTGGAGCGCGGCGGCAGGACCCGGGCCTGGCGGGCTTGTGCAGCCGCGCGGTGCCCTCGGCCGGTGCCGGTGCCCGAGGCCCGCCTGGAGGAGGTTGTTGTTCTCCTGGTTGGCGCCCGGGTCCCGAGCTGTAGCCTGGCGAAACGGGGCCGCGCAGAGCACCCGGGGCTGGCCGGGAGAGTGACCCGAGGGTGACCCGAGTCCGGCTGGGGAGTGACCGGGAGAGTGAGCGGGGCTGCCCTGCCTGCAGCTCGGAGCGGTCGGTGCCCGGTCCCTGCCCGGGCAGTGTCGGTGCTGTCCCCGGGCAGTGCCCGTCCCTCGGGGCCGGTGCGGTGTTTGCTTTCCTTAGGGAGCAGGGATGGGTCTGGCTGTGCCACCGGGCTGTGGCGCCCTGTGGAGGCTCCCGGGGAGTTCTTGTTTAAATTCCCGTGGCTGTGGAGAAGTTTCTTCGGGAGAAGTCCCGTCCCCCAGCACTTAACTGCTGGGTTTTGTTGCTCGGCACGGAGGCGAAGGGATGATAAAGTTAAAAAATTGTTGTTCCGCTTGTGTTGTTCAAGAAGTTTGGGTCAGAAGCTGTGGTAATCTCTTAACTCAGCCTTCTGCCTTTGTTTTTGTTTTTGCTCCTGCTGCACCTCCAGACATGGATGAAGGAGACAACAGCACCAGCCTTGAGGTACTATATGTTTTGCTCTTATTTTTGGACTTATTTATTTCCCTGGGAGTGTTTCCAGAAGCTGAAAGCAGCTGTTCCTAATTTGATAGCACTGGGACAATGCTTTTAGATGCTTTTACTTTGAAAGAGCCTTTCTTGCTGAGAGTTTTATCTTTTCAAATTTTAAGGATTAGTCCCATTTAATTGTGTGTGTGTTTTTTATTTCTTGCAAACCATGCATGCTCTGCTTCATATTCTAAACTATTTCAATGATGCTATGATTTAAATACTTTCATTTTTAGCCTAAAGAAGAGGCAATTGCAGAATTCTGGCAGACTGCTCTTTTGCATATGTTTTTGATCATAGATGTGAAACTCACAGACCAACAAGGCACGTGGTGCTGTCCCTAGTCGTGAAAAACAAACCTCATGAGAGGAAATAGTTCTCATAACTAAAAAACACACACAATGCACTTGTACACAGTTAACAATGCTTTGTGAAGATCCACGTTTCGTAGTCAAAACAAGGCACGGGTGCCCCTGAACTATGAGGAAGCCTTGTGTTTTGGGCTAATCCCAGTTTTAAGTCCTTGTTTTCAGGGCTGATAAGCCTTTCCCACCCCTGCCTGGATGGGGAATTTGTCAGTGTTTGCCTTGGACTGCAGTGGGGAGTTGTTGGACTCTCAGCAGCACTGAGTGCTGGGTGCCTGTACTCTGGATGGGTGTGAGCTGCAGTTGTGAGGCTGCATATTTGTGCTGATTGCTGTTGAGTCTCGAGTTCTTAAGGAAACTTCGACATCAGGAAGCAGAGAAATGCTCTTTATGCCAATCCACACTCTGGGCGGGTGACTGCTCCATTTTCAGATGCACTGAGGGGCCCTGCAGGGTGGTTCCCACAAATGTTGTGGGTCTGAGGGTTCTTTGGGACTGGGTGAGGTGAAGTCCTTGGCTTGGGTGCTGAGCACAGCCCTCCTGAGAGAGGAGCTGCCCCGGTGACTTGGCTGTGACCTCATTCCTGCCCCAGAAGCTGTCACAGCAATCACTGACATGTCTCAGGTGTCTGCACAGCTCAGTCTGGCTGCTTTGCTTCCTCTGCTTGTCCACAAGGATTGTCCAAGCTGAGAAGGATCCCTCAGAAGTCTGAGCAGGGGAATATAATTTTTTTGTTGTCACTGGCGAAAACTTTGCAAGAACCTCTCAGTGGTTCTTGGAGCTCTGAATTTCTTCTTTCTCTTGTTGCTTTTCTGCACTGAGGACCCAGCTTGGGCATATTTGAGTTTTATTATTTTCCCTGTGGATTTGTTTCTCTTCTTGCAGCAGCAATGTGAGTGTCAGTTGGCAATTAGTATTTTTGGTGTTATTTGAGCTCATACAGGCCTGGGGAGCAGCAGAACTGTCCATGTCCCAGCGTCCCTGATGCTGTCAAAGGGAAATAAATACATTAAGTGGCCTCAACAGACTTCCACCAGGAACTCTGTTGTCAACTCTGTGTTGTACCTTTTGCTGACACATCTTCAGCTTTTTATTTTTTCAAAATCTTGTGACTTTTCACTTCAATCCCGTGAGTAGTAGTCTGATAACAATAGTGACAAAGTTAGCTTGACTCATATTGGGAAGATAAACATTAAAGTGCTAAAGTGACCTGAGAAGGTAAAGCGAGCACAAGGATCTGTGTGTGGTGACTGGTCTGGCAGGAGTTTCTTTTGTGCTGTAAAACTGGAATGAATTCCATTAGAGAGACCAGTTTGGTGACTTGGTGTATACTTCATTTTTCTCTTGGTGGCAAAGCTGAGTTCAGCTGTCATCTGGATGTGGAGCCACGGGCAGGAATGGGACATGAACTGTGCTTAATTCAAGTGCTTTTAAGATTCAAGACTTAGAGGGGGATGTATCTGTCCTTGTACTCCCGTTGTTTTCACTCATTCCTGAGAGTTGTTTTGCATTTTCCCCCCTCTCTCAAGTTTTGGATTGGCATTTGTGAGACTGTGTTAACTGCCAGGTTTTATTCCTGAGTGACACTGATGGGCACAGGTCTCCGGACAGCCCCTGACCTTGGTCAGGGCTTCTGCCCATGTGCATCATCTGCTTTTTATGATGGCTTTAATATGCTGGTTTATGACTTGTTTTCTCAGTCTCATAAAGTCCTTTGCATTCCATTCTCATCCTTGCTGCTCTGAATAACAGAATGATTTATAAAGGTGTTCATCGCGCTGTTGGACCCTGGTTTAGGACTGTTTAGGAATGCAGTGAACTGACAGCAACACAAGACTCCCCTACTGACCCCTCTCCACTGAATGTTTCTGTTTGCAAAGTATAAGTCAAAGAAAAACACAATCATGTTGGTTGAGATGTTTTTATGGAGGCTTTTTTCCAGCTGTGGGAAACTAATTTCGCCTTCCTTTTGGTGCCAGGCTGTGTTGTCAGGAGATGGGACCCCCATCCTGCAGTTTGTGGAGGACAGGATCCAGACCACCATGGTAAAGTAGAACTTCAGTCAGCTGGCTGATGGGTGGGGGTGCATCCAGAGGAGCTTCTCCTGAGCTCCAGGAGCTCTGCCAGGTCACTGCCAAAGTCTGAACATTTGTTTCTTTGCATGAGGCGTGAATTCATTCCTGTTACTTAGAATCACAGACTGGTTTGGGTTGGAGGGGACCTTAAAGCCCATCCTGTCCCACCCCTGCCATGGGCAGGGACACCTCCCACTGTCCCAGGCTGCTCCAAGCCCCAATGTCCAACCTGGCCTTGGACACTGCCAGGGATCCAGGGGCAGCCACAGCTGCTCTGGGCACCCTGTGCCAGGGCCTGCCCACCCTCACAGGGAACAATTCCTGCCCAATATCCCATCCATCCCTGCCCTCCTTCATCTTAAGGCCATTCCCCCTTGTCCTGTCCCTCCATGCCCTCATGCATCTCCTGTACATTGAGTTGATCAGCTCACAGATCTTTGGGAAGAAAAATGTGGAATGCTTTCCATGTGATCTTAGGACTGGTCACTGATGCAGTTTAAACTTCTTGCATATGTGGTATTTGAATTAAAAATTAAGTGTTTATGAACATGCTTGACTTTTAGACATCTCACTGAGCTGAGTGTTTTTCAGCCCTTCAAAAAGTATGTAGTAACTTCTGAAGCTGAAAATTATTAACCTGTTTCTCCCTAAATTCCCCTCCCAGCTGACTGGAATTGCAATTGGAGCTGCAGTTGCACTGTTGCTTATAGCAGTTGTTGTGTTTGTCGTGTACAGAAGAGTGAGACAGTCTAGTAAGTACTTGATAACCGTGTAAGTTTTAAAACCAGTTTTTCCATCAATCCTGTGTCTTTTTGTAATTTTTTGTGGTAGTTGTTTGCTGAAGAGGTGTGGTTCTTGCAGGACAACAGCTTTAAAGGATGGAGAAATTGTGTTGATTCACTTCCTCAGGTCTGAACCCAGAACTGTCACATGCAGGACCTGGAGGTTTTATTTCTTTGGTGTGTGAGCAGTGTCAGCCTCAGGATCAGTTGTGAATTATGCAAATGATTTCAACCCTACTGTGATTTCACTGTCACAGGAAGGAGAAATGATTGAATTAGAGGTTTCCTTCAGGAGATGACAACTACCCAACCCTTCTGTTTAGAGAGCCCTTTATCTCCTCTGGGGCTGAGGAAGAACCCCAAGGCAGCCTTGCCTTGGTCTGCCCTTGGCCAGAGCTGGGGAATGAGGGATCCCAGGGTGGTTTAAATTCCAAACGCTGCCCACAGGAGCTGTTCTGGAGGCAGCAAAGTCTCCAAGCTGTGCCCAGGTGTTTTCCCAGCTGCTAAAGGTGGTTTCTGATGTGATGCTTCTGTTTCAGAACAACTCCAGCCACATGTGCCTCAGTACAGGTTTCGCAAGAGGGACAAAGTGATGTTCTACGGGAGGAAGATCATGAGGAAGGTGAGGGCACCTGGTAAAATCCAGTGTAAAGTTTGTGACACTTCACTTGTCGAGCCTGGCCCAGGTCTTTCAACCTATAAAATCTCACTGAGATTTTGTGGATGTTTCAGAACTCCTGCAATACTGACTTGGATCGCTGATGGAGCAGCAGTAGCTTCTCTTCCTGGCCAGACCTTTCCTCTTTGAAAAATATTTGCAGTTGATGAGGGTAGCAATAAGTCACTGAATATCTAACTCCTGTAGGGAATTAATGATTGTTTAAATATCCCAGAATCCCAGACTGGTTTGGGTTGGAAAGAACTTTAAAGCTCGTCCCATTCCACCCCTGCCATGGGCAGGGACACCTTCCACTGTCCCAGGCTGCTCCAAGCCCCAATGTCCAGCCTGGCCTTGGGCACTGCCAGGGATCCAGGGGCAGGCACAGCTGCTCTGGGCACCCTGTGCCAGGGCCTCCCCACCCTCACAGGGTCCTAGCTGTTCCCTGTGCTGCCAAGTCCAGGTGTGCACTCACTGCAAACCAACATCTGTAGGAAAATAAGGTACAGGGAGGTAACTATCCTTAGTCACCCTGTGTGGAGGAACACTTCCTCCTGTGAACTGCCCCAGCCTCTGCCTCCCACACTTCATTGAGGTGAGTTCAAACACTTTGATTTAGACACTGGTGGGTTTAATATTCTGTTCTAGAGCTCTGTTTCATTGTGAAGGAGGTGGTTACTCCCTGAATCTTGCATGGCAGGTCAGCCTTTAAGTAGAACTTGGCCAAAAAAGCCCTCAATGAGAGGAAATTTTGTGTGTGCAACTTTGTAATTCTAATGTTCTTCATGATTTTCATGTGCAGTTTCATAATTTGAATAGTTTTTAACCAAGCTGTTTATACGTAACTCACATAAATAAAGAATGCTTAGAATTTCACATGGGAAAATGATTTCAGGTAGTTTTTTGTTTGAGTTTTAGATCTTTTTGCTTTTCTTCTCATGTAAAGCAGAGAACATTACACCCAAACTGCTGTGGGTTGCACTTTATGTGTTTTTGATAACATACCAAGATTTTGCTTTCAAAAAACCGCATCCCTCCAAAGTAATTAAAGATTCCTTTTGCAACAGAAACTTTTTACAGAGATTCAGCTCTTTAGGTAACAAATGGAGAACTGGGAATGTGTTGAAAGTACCTGATGAGGAGCTTTCTTGGTGTAGCACTTGCGGTGTTTCTCCAGAGGGTGGCACCTGGGAACTAGGAAATGCAAGGAAAAGCCTTGATTTGTCACCATCACAACCAGATAGAATCCTGGAATATCCTCAGTGGGAAGAGACCCACCAGGATCACCCCGCCCAGCCTCTGTCCCTGCACAGACCCCCCACCCTGGACATCCCTGGCAGCTCTGTCCAAAGGCTCCTGGAGCTCTGGCAGCCTTGGGGCCGTGCCCATTCCCTGGGGAGCCTGGGCAGTGCCCAGCACCCTCTGGGGGAAGAACCTTTCCCTGCTCTGCAGCCTGAGCCTGCCCTGGCCCAGCTCCAGCCGTTCCCTGGGTCCTGTCCCTGTCACACAGTAAGATCAGTGCCTTACTCTTCTTCCTGCTGCTGAGTGTTCCTGAATGAGAACCACAGCTGAGAATCTTTTCCCTCTACAATCCATTAGCACTGTAGTAGTTGATTAGTAAAATCAAAATATACTCTACTTGCTTTATAGAAAGGAAGTAATCCTGAAGTAGATATTTCAATTGTCTAAGGTCTTACATGAGCTCTTCACTCTGCTCACATTCTAATGTCTGGTAAATGTGTTGGTGCCTTGGCAGTGTTGGGATCAATGGGTTGGTTTTTTTTGGTTTTGGAGTTTGTGACTGTTTTTGTGTCCATTATTTCCTCCTAGGTTACAACTCTTCCCAACTCTCTGGTTGGGAACACCGTCCCTCGCCAAAGGATGCGGAAACGGGCAAAGGTTTTATCTCTGGCTAAAAGGTACTTGGGACTTTGGGAAGGGAAAAAAATCACATCATGGAGGCTGGTTTGGGGTTTTCGTTTGTGGTGTGGAACTTATCCCTAAAAAAGCCCTTTTCTATAGCTGTTGGTTTTTCCCAGTCCTGTCAGCTGTGGATCGGCTGGGAGCTTTGCTGAACTGGGATGGTTTTGGTGGGGAAAGGCATCAGGGTGGAATTAGTTATTTTTAGTGAACTGATAATGTCTAACTTGGGATGGTGAATTTTTGTATTTACTGTATACTTAATATTTCCTATTAGTACAAATGAGGGAACATCCTGAACTTCTGTTTTCCTTTGTAGGATTCTGCGTATTAAGAAAGAATGTCCAACTCTGCAGAGGAAAGAACCTCCTCCTTCTTTGCTGGAGGCAGATCTGACTGAATTTGATGTCAAGAATTCTCACTTGCCATCGGAAGTCCTGTACATGCTTAAAAATGTCAGGTAATGTTAAATGGAAAGAGAAATTTAGAGTTTAGTTTTGATGGATGTTCAAGTGATATAAATATTTGACAGTTTGTGTCAAATCTCAGATTTTACAATTGTGTGGTCAGAATCCTGAGGGAGTTGACTGAAATTCATCTGAGCATAAGGACAGAATAAATGACTTTGAATTTTCTAGAAATGTTAAGAAGATAGTTGAGGTTTTTTTAAAAATTAAAAAAAGAGATGAGGGAAAAAAAGGAAGTAGGTTAGTTGCCTCAGTTTAGGAATAGTGCTAATAAAGTTGTTCCAACGTGAACAGATGTAGTGCATCTTGAAAATTCTGTTTAGGCTGTATCAGACAAATTTTTTTTTTGGTACAGAAAAGCATCATAATTGGTAGATGTTAATTGGATACCATATTGACAGCTCCCTGGGCTGCAGAATCTTTTACTTCTCTGCCTGAAAAGGTTGCAAATAAATCAAAGTCAACTTAATCCCCACAGCTCTTTGGCAGACTAAGAAGAAGGGATGGTCTTTGTGCCCCTTCAGCAAGGGGTACAATTTGCTGACACAGCAAAGAGGAGGAGATCTTCCAATCTGTAATTTTGGTTTTGCTTGTGGATGTTCATTTTTCCTCCCAGTTGTGATATAATGTAGTCCTGAAGGTCATACATCCTCAAATAAAAATGCTATGTCAGTCATCTGAACTTGCTACTGGGGAATTATGATCTCCTATGACTAATGGGTGTTGCAGTAGGATTTGATGGATTGATCCTGATAAATGTGAGCTATTGTAGCTCTGTGCAGAGTGATCAGGTGTGAAACCCATATTTCTCTCTGCCTGGCAGTGACTGACTGGAGTCCAGGTGCATCTTACCTGCAGGAGATGGAATATTCCAAACTTGCAATTACATGCAGATGACAGGAGCTTTTCCCTTTTTTCAGTGTCCAGCTTCCATGGACAGGGCAGCTGCACTAAAAGGGGAAGTTTCCTGGGGTAACTTTTCTCACAGAGTATCTGGCAGGTTTTTATTTTTATTTCCCTCCACAGGCCATGCTGGTGTTTGCTGGAGGAAGCTTGGCTGTACTTCCTTCTGAGCCTACATTCCTTGGAGGGCTCCTCCAAAAGAGCCCCAGCATTTACAGTTCTGTGTTTCATGCTGCTCTTGCACCTTATTTTGGGGAGCTCTTTGAGGCTCCTTCACTGCAGCCACTCCTCTGGCCTTTCTCTGCTCCTTGTGCCTGGGGTTTTGCTGATTTAGGAAGGGTTTTCCAAGGGCTGTGGTGATTTCAGGTTTTCCTTTGCATTTTCTTTGCTGCAGGGTCCTTGGGCACTTTGAGAAGCCCCTGTTCCTGGAGCTGTGCAAGCACATGTTCTTTGTGCAGCTGCACGAGGGCGAGTACATCTTCCGGCCCGGGCAGCCGGACAACAGCATCTACGTGGTGCAGGATGGAAAGCTGGAAGTTTGCATCCAAGAAAGTGTAAGAACCCACTGCTCTGCACTTCCTGAGAGAAATCTGTTGGCACAGCAGATAGGCTGGCATGAATCATTAAGCACTGATTAAACTTAGACATGTGAATCACAGTGGTTTAGGAGGGATTAGTCCCAGCTCTTCGGGGCCGTGGCATTTGTAAAGATCAAGGTTTGAAGCTCTGGTCCCTCGTGTCTCAGATGAGAGCAGAACACAAAGCTGATGAGGCAGCTGGAAATATCCTCATGCAGGAGATGCAGAAGTTACTGAGGGAAGACAGGGTGCAAGGTGGGCTGGGAAACATTCACCTTTGGAAAGGTTGTTACAGAAAGTATTTGGGTACAGAGAGCAGGAGAGACCAAGCTCACCTCAGAACAATCCAGCAGGAATCAGTGGTTTTGTCTGGGAGGTGGAAGAGTCAGATTCACTTTTGGGTAGACAGGGGAAAAAAGAGGATTGTTTGTTTTCCACCTGAGTCTTAAAATGTTGAGCACCAGTCCTTGTTATCCCTTCTGCCAAGTTAAATTTTTAATTTTTACCTTCTTCCTGACTGAACTTTGAATTTAACTTTTGGATGTGAGCAATTCTCCAGTGGCTGAAAGTTTAGTGGTCTTGTGTTTGGAAAATATGTCAGATTTTCTGATTTCTGTGTCTTTTTACATTTTGCTGCTCATGTTTTGTACAACCTCTTAACAGGTAACCCCTCAGTAAAGGGAGCTCATTCTGCCTCTGGGTGAAGGCAGCTTTGTTTTGTTGGTGTTACATAACAAAGACAAGCAGGTCATAACATCCCTGGGAAAAGCTGGCTCATAGTTTCTTTTAAATTGTCACTTTTAGAATGCTGGTTTAAAACTCTGTGGTTGGAATTAGCGCAGAGAGAAAAAATGCTGTGTGTGTGCTTGCAGGATGGAACAGAGGTGGTGGTGAAGGAAGTGCTGGCAGGAGACAGCGTGCACAGCTTGCTGAGCATCCTCGATGTCATCACGGTGAGTTCTGGGAGGGGTAGACTCCTGCTGGGTCCCACAGAGCCTGGCAGGGGGAGCAGGCTTTGAACATTCCTAGGAAAGAATCAGAATTCAAAATGGTTTTTTTTTTTTTTTGATGAATTCTCCCCCTCCCAGGCCTTTGCAGGTGTAAGGTGAGCTTTGTGGTGTGGAGGGTGGTTGTGAAATATGTGCTTGACTGGCTGCTTCTGGTTAGCAGGAGGATTTGAATGATCCCTTTGTGTTTGGAAAACTGAGATTACAGTTTGACTTGCTCAAATCACAACTCAGGCAGGAGCAGGACCAGGCTGGGGCCCAGCAGTCCAGGCTTTTACATGTTTGATGGGTTGCTTACTGAATTTGTTTTTATTTAGTCTAATGAAAATAAATCTGACAGTTGTTAGTACTGTAATTATACTGTGAAACCAGTTGATGGATTTATTTTGTTTTGTAACATTAGTGGTGCTGGTGGCTAGCTGAGGGCTGTGCTCTTTGGCAGGGGCCAGGATGAGCTGAATGCTGATCCTATTCAGTGCAAAGTCGGTGGATTTTGTTTCAAACTGATGGTTTTGCTGAAATCATGTTAGAAATGCCTAAATGGAAGGTGATAATTCAATATCTTTGATAATACCCAAACCCTGAAGGCGTTTTCTTGAAGGATTTTGGTAGGATGGGATTTAAGAAGATGAAGATAAATCTAATCAATAAGTTGTTCATGTTTAACCTGGTGTCATGTGTCTGCCATGCTTGGCTGTCTCTGTTCATCAAAAGGTGCCATTGCTCTGTGTGAGAGTAAAGGATTCTCTGAAGTGTTCTGTCACTTCCAAAAGCAGACACACACCTCTATATCCACATTATCTGTAAATCTATATTATGTATATTTGTAGTTCCCATAAAACCTGTCAACAGTGATAACATTTTTTAAGCTTGGTCACAGTTTTCTCTGTAGAAAGGGAATAATTTGGACTGTACAAGTCTAGTTCTTGCTGTCAAATTCATAGTGTGTTTGTAAATCCATATTAGTGCCTTTGCTCTTGTTACTTCCACCATTAAATTTTCTTCATGACAAACAGCAGGGCCATCATAAAGGAACATGAGTACTAGTCATGCTCTTGCTTGTTCAAAAGGAATATAAAAAAAGAAATCCCTCTATAGCAGTGCTTTATGGCTTTGTTTTCTAAAAAAGTGGTTGCCATTCTTTTTTTGTCTTGTTGGGTTTTTTTAATTTTTAATTTTCATTCTGTCATTTTTTCTCTTTCTCATTAGTTATACCACTGGTAAGTAAAAAAAATAAAAATGATTGAAAGTGTGCTGAACAGAGTTAGCAGTCTGCAGAAGAGTCTGTAATGAAAAAACCTTGAAATATTTTTTTGCTAAACTTGTTCTCATTTATTTTTACAACTCTTTTGTTCCTCACTTCCCAGCTTTGTGAACTGCTCGTTTTATTGCTGTTTTCCCTCTTCCTTATGTTTCTTGCAGACTTTAGGTAGAGGAGTAGCATGAAAATAGGCAAGGAGAGAGGAAGTAGGTCTGGATCCAAATAGAGGAGACCCCTCAGTGTCATCCCAAATCAGTGGGTGGGTCTTAGAACATCTTGCAGATACCAGGACCTGAATTAGGTTTCACTGCACCAGCAAACACAAGGCTCTGACATGAAGAAAGGGTGTGTTCAGAGAGGATTCCAGTCTGAGCCATATTTGTGATTCTTTTGACTGATTTTGCAGCATGTAAGGCCAGGCTGGTCCCTCACTTAGTTGAGAGTTGTACAAGAAAGTTGAGGTTGCTGCAAGAAGTGGCATGATCTTGTTGGTGGACCTAAAAGAAAGGTCACACCACAGGTGCTTTTCTGATTGAATCTTTCAGCTTTTAAACTGAAAAGTCCCTTTAGTTCTATGAAATACAAAGGTAGCAGCTGTGACATGAGCCTCCACTTACTCTGAGAATGAATCAATGCTGCTTTCTCCAGATTCTGAGGAGACACTGGAAGCTTTTGAATCCAAGTAGCTACAGGCTCTTTCCAGGTATTCTGGAACAGTTCTGAGGTGCAATTAATGGCTCTGGCTTGATAGTGCCTCAAATACCAAAGAAATCTCTGAGCTGAGCCTTGTTGATGTCTCTGTTTTCAGCATCTCTTGCTGAGAGCTTGTGTGTGCAGCCAGAGCTTTTCCCTGAACTGTCAATGTTCATCCGCAGTGAACTGGTCCAGCCCAGATGTGATGCTTATTGCCAGAGATTTGGGGTTCACTCTTCTCTTGTCCTCCACGTGGAAATGGTCTTAGGAAAACTGGGGCCTTGTGGCATAGTTGGTATAAGAAAGTTGAAAAAAGAAAGAGGTTGTGAGGGGTGTTGATCAAATGGCAGTGATTGAGGGGGGAAAAATGAAAGTCAGGATTAAAAGTATCTGGAAAAACACTTGAATAAAGGTGAGCCTGCAGGGCTGACAAAATAGATGAGGTTATAAAGAAGTGATTGATGGCTGGAAGAGCTTTGGGTGCAGCAGTGCTGATGTAGAGGATGTCAGGAAGGAGCAGAGGAAGACAAAATCCAGCCATGGAAATGGGGAGAACATGCTGAATTTTGGGGGCCAAAAAGGAGCTATCACTGCAGGTGGGAGAATGTGAAACATCTGTGTATCTTGCAGCGGATTTCTTGACCAAACTTGATTGGATTTGGCCATTAAGCTGTCAGCTGCTGCTTGGAGGTGATGCCTCAGCTCTTGGAATGAGACAGAAGTACATAGTTACCTGCCCTGAGAACAAGAAGTTCTCTGATGAAAAAAACCTCTTTCATAACTGATTATAACTTAACTGTTCTTGTCATCTCAGTGTGTGATTGCAAAATAGTATAATGTGAATGTAGTATTCTGCCTGTGCTGCTCATAACATTAGATCTGAGAGAAGTGACAATTACAGAACATTTCCTCCTCACGCTCCTCTGACAGCTCTTGCATGTTCCAACCCCATTAGCCATGGTGTTGGCCCTTTCAGAAGAGCTGCTCTCATGCAGGGATTTCAAAGAGGCAAAATTATATCCTGAAAACTTGGAGGAATGGGCTGTTATTTAGAGAAAAAGGCTTTTGCATCATTATCTGTTATTATCCTAACGCTGTTTTTCTGAGGTTATCAGCACTGAGCACTTTCCAGAAAAACTCACTTTACTAGGTAGACTGGAGACCAGAGTTCTGGGATACCCAGGGCTCAGTTTGCTCTTTGGAATAACTCATGAAACACCATTAAACTTGATGCTTATTCTTGTCCAGCAACTGAAGATTTAATAGTTTTCTTAGTTTTTTACTATATATTTGCTGTAGAGATTGGTAGGAAATACAGTTGATGGCAAATGCTTAAAAGCAGACTGTATGCATTTTCTTTTACATGTAAGTATAAGTAGTTGTGTTGGTTTTGAAAGAAGACAGGTATCTGCTAAAGAGAGGCAGGGCCTCTC